>JAUIMM010000017.1:7744166-9067500 GCA_031769625.1 Taudactylus pleione | reverse complement strand
GGCCGGCTGGCTTGACCGTTAAGGGTGCTGTAACCCCCGAAAGTACACTCCAGTCCAAACCAAAAAAAAAAATTATTTTCTGTGTTTGTGAATTGTGTGCGCAGTAGCCGCACGTGCATCAACAAAGTAGTGCCAATCGTGCGCCTGTGTCATAAGTAAAGGGCCGGCTGGCTTGACCGTTAAGGGTGCTGTAACCCCCGAAAGTACACTCCAGTCCAAACCAAAAAAAAAATTATTTTCTGTGTTTGTGAATTGTGTGCGCAGTAGCCGCACGTGCATCAACAAAGTAGTGCCAAGCGTGCGCCTGTGTCATAAGTAAAGGGCCGGCTGGCTTGACCGTTAAAGGGTGCTGTAACCCCCAAAGTACACTCCAGTCCAAACCAAAAAAAAAATTATTCTCTGTGTTTGTGAATTGTGTGCGCAGTAGCCGCACGTGCATCAACAAAGTAGTGCCAAGCGTGCGCCTGTGTCATAAGTAAAGGGCCGGCTGGCTTGACCATTAAAGGGTGCTGTAACCCCCGAAAGTACACTCCAGTCCAAACCAAAAAAAAAATTATTTTCTGTGTTTGTGAATTGTGTGCGCAGTAGCCGCACGTGCATCAACAAAGTAGTGCCAAGCGTGCGCCTGTGTCATAAGTAAAGGGCCGGCTGGCTTGACCGTTAAGGGTGCTGTAACCCCCGAAAGTACACTCCAGTCCAAACCAAAAAAAAATTATTTTCTGTGTTTGTGAATTGTGTGCGCAGTAGCCGCACGTGCATCAACAAAGTAGTGCCAAGCGTGCGCCTGTGTCATAAGTAAAGGGCCGGCTGGCTTGACCGTTAAGGGTGCTGTAACCCCCGAAAGTACACTCCAGTCCAAACCAAAAAAAAAAATTATTTTCTGTGTTTGTGAATTGTGTGCGCAGTAGCCGCACGTGCATCAACAAGTAGTGCCAATCGTGCGCCTGTGTCATAAGTAAAGGGCCGGCTGGCTTGACCGTTAAGGGTGCTGTAACCCCCGAAAGTACACTCCAGTCCAAACCAAAAAAAAAATTATTTTCTGTGTTTGTGAATTGTGTGCGCAGTAGCCGCACGTGCATCAACAAAGTAGTGCCAAGCGTGCGCCTGTGTCATAAGTAAAGGGCCAGCTGGCTTGACCGTTAAAGGGTGCTGTAACCCCCAAAGTACACTCCAGTCCAAACCAAAAAAAAAATTATTCTCTGTGTTTGTGAATTGTGTGCGCAGTAGCCGCACGTGCATCAACAAAGTAGTGCCAAGCGTGCGCCTGTGTCATAAGTAAAGGGCCGGCTGGCTTGACCGTTAAAGGGTGCTGTAACCCCCGAAAGTACACTCCAGTCCAAACCAAAAAAAAAATTATTTTCTGTGTTTGTGAATTGTGTGCGCAGTAGCCGCACGTGCATCAACAAAGTAGTGCCAAGCGTGCGCCTGTGTCATAAGTAAAGGGCCGGCTGGCTTGACCGTTAAAGGGTGCTGTAACCCCCGAAAGTACACTCCAGTCCAAACCAAAAAAAAAATTATTTTCTGTGTTTGTGAATTGTGTGCGCAGTAGCCGCACGTGCATCAACAAAGTAGTGCCAAGCGTGCGCCTGTGTCATAAGTAAAGGGCCGGCTGGCTTGACCGTTAAAGGGTGCTGTAACCCCCAAAGTACACTCCAGTCCAAACCAAAAAAAAAATTATTTTCTGTGTTTGTGAATTGTGTGCGCAGTAGCCGCACGTGCATCAACAAAGTAGTGCCAAGTGTGCGCCTGTGTCATAAGTAAAGGGCCGGCTGGCTTGACCGTTAAAGGGTGCTGTAACCCCCGAAAGTACACTCCAGTCCAAACCAAAAAAAAAATTATTTTCTGTGTTTGTGAATTGTGTGCGCAGTAGCCGCACGTGCATCAACAAAGTAGTGCCAAGCGTGCGCCTGTGTCATAAGTAAAGGGCCGGCTGGCTTGACCGTTAAAGGGTGCTGTAACCCCCGAAAGTACACTCCAGTCCAAACCAAAAAAAAAATTATTTTCTGTGTTTGTGAATTGTGTGCGCAGTAGCCGCACGTGCATCAACAAAGTAGTGCCAAGCGTGCGCCTGTGTCATAAGTAAAGGGCCGGCTGGCTTGACCGTTAAAGGGTGCTGTAACCCCCGAAAGTACACTCCAGTCCAAACCAAAAAAAAATATATTTTCTGTGTTTGTGAATTGTGTGCGCAGTAGCCGCACGTGCATCAACAAAGTAGTGCCAAGCGTGCGCCTGTGTCATAAGTAAAGGGCCGGCTGGCTTGACCGTTAAGGGTGCTGTAACCCCCGAAAGTACACTCCAGTCCAAACCAAAAAAAAAATTATTTTCTGTGTTTGTGAATTGTGTGCGCAGTAGCCGCACGTGCATCAACAAAGTAGTGCCAAGCGTGCGCCTGTGTCATAAGTAAAGGGCCGGCTGGCTTGACCGTTAAGGGTGCTGTAACCCCCGAAAGTACACTCCAGTCCAAACCAAAAAAAAAAATTATTTTCTGTGTTTGTGAATTGTGTGCGCAGTAGCCGCATGTGCATCAACAAAGTAGTGCCAATCGTGCGCCTGTGTCATAAGTAAAGGGCCGGCTGGCTTGACCGTTAAGGGTGCTGTAACCCCCGAAAGTACACTCCAGTCCAAACCAAAAAAAAATTTATTTTCTGTGTTTGTGAATTGTGTGCGCAGTAGCCGCACGTGCATCAACAAAGTAGTGCCAAGCGTGCGCCTGTGTCATAAGTAAAGGGCCGGCTGGCTTGACCGTTAAAGGGTGCTGTAACCCCCAAAGTACACTCCAGTCCAAACCAAAAAAAAAATTATTCTCTGTGTTTGTTAATTGTGTGCGCAGTAGCCGCACGTGCATCAACAAAGTAGTGCCAAGCGTGCGCCTGTGTCATAAGTAATGGGCCGGCTGGCTTGACCGTTAAAGGGTGCTGTAACCCCCGAAAGTACACTCCAGTCCAAACCAAAAAAAAAATTATTTTCTGTGTTTGTGAATTGTGTGCGCAGTAGCCGCACGTGCATCAACAAAGTAGTGCAAAGCGTGCGCCTGTGTCATAAGTAAAGGGCCGGCTGGCTTGACCGTTAAAGGGTGCTGTAACCCCCGAAAGTACACTCCAGTCCAAACCAAAAAAAAAATTATTTTCTGTGTTTGTGAATTGTGTGCGCAGTAGCCGCACGTGCATCAACAAAGTAGTGCCAAGCGTGCGCCTGTGTCATAAGTAAAGGGCCGGCTGGCTTGACCGTTAAAGGGTGCTGTAACCCCCAAAGTACACTCCAGTCCAAACCAAAAAAAAAAATATTTTCTGTGTTTGTGAATTGTGTGCGCAGTAGCCGCACGTGCATCAACAAAGTAGTGCCAAGCGTGCGCCTGTGTCATAAGTAAAGGGCCGGCTGGCTAGACCGTTAAAGGGTGCTGTAACCCCCGAAAGTACACTCCAGTCCAAACCAAAAAAAAAATTATTTTCTGTGTTTGTGAATTGTGTGCGCAGTAGCCGCACGTGCATCAACAAAGTAGTGCCAAGTGTGCGCCTGTGTCATAAGTAAAGGGCCGGCTGGCTTGACTGTTAAAGGGTTCTGTAACCCCCAAAGTACACTCCAAACCAAAAAAATATATATTTTCTGTGTTTGTGACTTGTGTGCACTGTGGCTGCACGTGCATCAACAAAGGAGCAGCGCCAAGCGTGCGCCTGTGTCCCATAACTAAAGAGCCGGCTGGCTCATTTCTTAAAGGGTGGTGTAACCCACAAAGTGCACTACTCTCCAGCAAAAATAAAAAAATATTTTCTGTGTTTGTGTGCGCTTTAGCCGCACGTATATATATCAGTATAACATAAATGGAGGACCAAACTTTCTCCGATAAAAATAAAATAGGGAAAGATCAAGAACCACTTCCTCCTAGTGCTGTTGCTGCTGCTGGGAGTTGTTCATCATCCCAGAGAGGAAGTAGGAACATCACTACTTTTACTAAACAATTGACCCTCCAACAGTCCCTAGCGATGAGGATGAAGTACGACAGCAGTCATCCTGAAGCAAAACGTATAACTGTGGCCTTGACTGCTATGTTGGTGTTAGACGTGCGTCCGGTATCCGACATTAGTACAGTGGGATTTAGACAATTGATGGAGGTAGTGTGTCCTCGGTTCCAAATCCCGTCTAGATTCCACCTGCATCCTCAAAGCAGCAGCTACAAGCGTGCGTCTGTCTGTTAAAGGGTGGTGACACCCTCAAAGTGTGCTACACAAACAATTAAAATATTGTTCTTTTTTTTTCTGTCTTTGTGAATTGTGTGGGCTGTAGCCACACTTGCATCCTCAAAGCAGCAGCGACAAGCGTGCGTCTGTCTGTTAAAGGGTGTTGTAACTCTCAAAGTGCTCCAAAAAAAATCAAAAAAAATTTTTTAATGTGTTTTTGACTTGTGTGCGATGTAGCCACACTTGCATCCTCAAAGCAGCAGCGACAAGCGTGCGTCTGTCTGTTAAAGGGTGGTGACACCCTCAAAGTGTGCTACACAAACAATAAAAATATTCTTCTTTTTTCTGTCTTTGTGAATTGTGTGGGCTGTAGCCGCACCTGCATCCTTAAAGCAGCAGCGACAAGCGTGCGTCTGTCTGTTAAAGGGTGGTGACACCCTCACAGTGTGCTACACAAACAATTAAAATATTGTTCTTTTTTTTTCGGTCTTTGTGAAATGTGTGGGCTGTAGCCGCACCTGCATCCTTAAAGCAGCAGCGACAAGCGTGCGTCTGTCTGTTAAAGGGTGGTGTAACTCTCAAAGTGCTCCAAAAAATAAAAAAATATTTTTTTAATGTGTTTGTGACTTGTGTGCGATGTAGCCGCACTTGCATCCTCAAAGCAGCAGCGACAAGCGTGCGTCTGTCTGTTAAAGGGTGGTGACACCCTCAAAGTGTGCTACACAAACAATTAAAATATTCTTTTTCTTTTTTCTGTCTTTGTGAATTGTGTGGGCTGTAGCCGCACCTGCATCCTTAAAGCAGCAGCGACAAGTGTGCGTCTGTCTGTTAAAGGGTGGTGACACCCTCAAAGTGTGCTACACAAACAATTAAAATATTGTTCTTTTTTTTTCGGTCTTTGTGAAATGTGTGGGCTGTAGCCGCACCTGCATCCTTAAAGCAGCAGCGACAAGCGTGCGTCTGTCTGTTAAAGGGTGGTGACACCCTCAAAGTGTGCTACACAAACAATAAAAATATTCTTCTTCTTTTTTCTGTCTTTGTGAATTGTGTGGGCTGTAGCCGCACTTGCATCCTCAAAGCAGCAGCAACAAGCGTACGTCTGTCTGTTAAAGGGTGGTGTAACCCTCAAAGTGTGCTCCACAAACAATAAAAATATTCTTTTTTTTTTTCTGTCTTTGTGAATTGTGTGGGCTGTAGCCGCACTTGAATCCTCAAAGCAGCAGCGACAAGCGTGCGTCTGTCTGTTAAAGGATTACATCGGTGACAGCATCCAAGTAGGCATGTCAGACAGTCCGTACCTGTACTGGCAGGAAAAAGAAGCAATTTGGAGGCCCCTGTACAAACTGGCTCTATTTTACCTGAGTTGCCCCCCCTCCAGTGTGTACTCCGAAAGAGTGTTTAGTGCAGCCGGGAACCTTGTCAGCGAAAGGCGTAGGAGGTTGCTTCCACAAAATGTGGAGAAGATGATGTTCATAAAATTAATTATCAACTCTTCCAGGGAGACCAGCCTCCAGAACGTACAGAGGGACCTGTGGTTCCAGCAGGGACGAATTAATACTCTGTGAGGATGAGGATGTACACACTGAAGAGGGTGAGGAATCGGTGGATGAGGAGGATGAGGATGACATCTTGCCTCCGTAGAGCCAGTTTGTGCAGGGACAGATTAATTGCCAGCTTGTTTTGTGGGGGCCCAAACGAACCAATCATTTCAGCCACAGTTGTGTGGCAGACCCTGGCGCTGAAATGATTGGTTTGTTAAAGTGGGCATGTCCTGTTTATACAACATAAGGGTGGGTGGGAGGGCCCAAGGACAATTCCATCTTGCACCTCTTTTTTTTCTTTGCATTATGTACAGTTTGGGGCCTAGTTTTTCAATGCCATCCTGTCTGCCACTGCAGTTTCACGCCTAGATGGGTCACGTGTTTGTGCCGCCCACTCGTGTCGCTTAGCATAGTCATCCAGCTACCTCGGTGCAACCTTTTGGACATAAAAACACTATTGTGAGGTGTGAGGTATTCAGAATAGACTGGAAATGAGTGGAAATTAAGGTTATTGAGGTTAATAATAGCATAGGAGCAGAAAAACCTACAAATTCTGTGATTTTAGCTGTTTTTATGCTTTTTTTCAAAAAAATACAGATCCAAAACACAAAACCCAGAACCCAAAACACGGAAGGGTGGTTTTGGCAAAACCAATCCAGATCCAAAACACGAAGAAAGATCCAGATCCAAAACCAAAACACAAAACACGAAAAGTGGCCGGTGCACACCCCTAATATATATATATATATACACATATATATATATATATACATATATATATAAATACACACACACACACATATATATATATATATATATATATACACACACATATATATATATAAACACACACACACACACATATATATATATATATATATATATATATATATATACAGATATACTCATACTCCCTAACAATAGACCCCAGCATGGAGACAGAGTGTAGTGAGGGGAGGGTGATGCTCAGTGCAGCATGAGGGCACAGTACCATTTATGGGAGTGATGGCTTCTGCTGACTTTGTATCACCCGGCTCCAAGCGCTGCTGCTGATGCCGCCGCGGGTGCAGGGGAGCCGCTGCGCTGGACTGCCAATGGTCCTGACTCCTGAGAGGAGGGCAGGAAGGGTGCAGCTTCCGGTATGCGCTCTCGACTGAAGCACAAATTTCGGAAGCATGGCCGCAAGCCCGGGCCAGCAGGCAGTGTGAGCCGGCCCGGCAGGTGATGTGAACTGGCCCTGCATGGGGGAGGATGGGACCGGCCCAGCGGGAACCTTCCCGCTGTCCCGGTGGCCCAATCCGCCCCTGAGCACCACTCCCTCACCCAGCACAGGACCCTTCACAGCACAGCACCCATCACCCCTCAGCCATCACAGCACCTTTCACAGCACAGTTTACATCATAGCACCCATCACACCTCAGCCAGCACAGCACCCCTCACACAGTCAGCACCCATCACTCACAGTACAGGCTGACTCTCCACACCACACCCGCTGCATATAATTTTGCAGGGCACCCATGTAGGCTGTTGTAGCACATCAGTAGAATGGTAACAGATCATTGCAGCTTGTTGTTACCCACTATCTCCTTCTATCTTGGTGGCTATTATTATTTCTAATCCACACACTGGGTTCCTTCTTAGCAATGTGGATGATGAGAGTCCACCCATGCCCTTTGCCCACTCCCAATATGTCCCCCCCATAGCAGTGTCATAAACACTGAGCCCCCACTCGCCATATGTCTCTGCCGCCTCTCATCCAGCTCTTACCTTTATGCTGTATGGCTGGGGCAGGGTTCTGCAGCTCCGCGCGTGTTGAATGGCTTCCTATGCAGCTGCTCAGTGCTGAGCCTCTACTCAGGCAGAAAGTGAAAGTAAACATACTTCCTGCCTGTCTGAAACTGAGCTCCGGCTCTGTGTTCAGCTGCTGCAGTCTCCGGATCTCTCCTCCTGGCTGGCTTGGATCGCTGAGATAGCAATCAGCACCCGAGCCAGCTCAAAGAAAAAGAATTGTACCGCTGGCCCTAGGCTTGGGATGCCCCCTAGACATTCTAGGTGCACCTAGGCATCTGCCTAAAATGCCTATGCCTAGGGTCGGCCCTGGGCGCAGCTGTTTGCCGGCTGCGCGGCCGGCAGTTTATTCGGAGAATGCTGGTTCTCACGCCTAAACACCCAGGTTAAGTCGCGAGAACCGTCATTCTCCGACTTAACCAATTTCCAACCAGGCACACAGCGCGGTGTATTGAATAGCTGCGGGTGCTGCCTCCTGCGGCTATTCATCTTCGCATTGAATTGAATTCGGCCCAATGTACTTACACTTGTGAGGGTAAATCCTGCATTCTATACAGATGTTGATGATTGGTTTTAGAGGGACCAACAAGAAAAATTATCAATAATTCAATTGCACTAATCAAAGTATTAAGTGTTTTTTCATTTTTTATTGAGAGAGCTAATGTCCCGGAATTTATGTGAGTTGATACGTAGTATAATTTGTTGGTTAGAATGCAGTTACAAACACTTAGTTAAAAGTTTTTAATGTAATGTTAATTATGTGATTTATTTGGTTCAATCTCTAGGACATACTGGAAGATTCTTAAAGGCCATATACTGTACCGGATTGTTTTTAATCCTAGTACAATCATCCTTTCAGATTGCTTTCAACTACATACCTCCTGAAGGTAACACATCTGATCTGTGAGCTGAGTGAAACTAGGGATTCTGTAGATTATTGATATAGGAGAAAAGCTGCTTGCTTCATATTTAGGGTAAGAGTGAGGCTGTCTGCTGGAGAGAGAAAGAGAGAGAGAGAGAGCGAGAGAGAGAGAGAGAGAGAGAGAGAGAGAGAGAGAGAGATAGGGATTGTTGCCTGTGAGGTGAGAGTGGAATTGTCTATTACAAATTTAGTATCAGAGAGACATGCTATTGCATATATAGGGAGGGGAGGCAATCGGGAAGCCGACTGCCTAAATACCGGCAGCCGGCTTCCCGACTGTCTTATCCCGGCAAGGGTGAAATGCCGGTCGTCTAGATGTAGACGCCCGCATTTCCCCGATGCCAGGAGACCGGCGCCCGGCATCACGATCGTAGTGATGCCGGGCGCCGCGAGCGGACAGCCGCAGGGGGGAGGATTAGGTTTAGGGCTCCCGGGGGGAACTTAGGGTTAGGCACCCCCCCAGGAGGGTTAGGGTGAGGCTAGGGGGAGGGAGGGTTAGGGTTAGGCACCCCCGGGGGGGACTTAGGGTTAGGCACCCCCCCGGGGGACTTAGGTTTAGGCAGCGGGGAAGGGGGTGGTTAGGGTTAGGCACTTAGAGGGGGGATTAGGGTTAGGCACTTGGGGGGGAAGTTAGGGTTAGGCACCCCTAAGGAGGGTTAGGGTTAGGGGGGTTAGGTTAGGTTAATGGATACTTACCTATCCACGATCGGGATTTCCAGCGCTGTCGGGCTTCCGCTGCGTCGCACTCTGCTCCTGTCGGGCTGCCGCTGGCAGGAATCGAACCGCCGGCCATGCGGCCGGCGGTTTTTCATACCTATTCCATAGGATGAGAGACAGTAACTGATTGCTTGCTGCCTATGGAGTGTGAAGTAGATTGCTTTATGTACAAAAGAGAGGTAGCATATCATACATGTGGGTGGAGGCTGTTTACTGTTATACCCCTTTTACACTGGCCAAATAATCCTGGTTATTGCTGGGTGAACCCGGGTCACCGCTCGGTGCTAAAGGGGCAGGGTTGGGTTCCTGGGTCGAGCAACCTGGGTAGTAAGCAGGGTTTAACATGGTAACGACCTGTGTAACCCTGAAATGTGAACGGGAGACCCGAATCACCCGGCCCGGGTCCCCTCAACACCCTGTGGAGAGTCGGCTCACTAGCACTTGGAGATGATGTCATCTTCAAGCGCAGGCAGAGGAGAAGCCCAGGTAATAACCCAGTACAGTCTGCGGTGTAAATGGTTCTCAAGCCGCTGTGACCATGCTTGAAAGTGTGTGTTCATTGACCCAGGCTGGCCCCAGGTTTTAGGTGCAAAAGGGGTATTTGTGAGGCTGTCTGATGCTTGCTGAGTACTAACTGGAGGCAACTTGTACATTCTAAAATGTGATAGATTGAGAGTGACTGCTTTCTGTAGCTGAGTGTGAGGAAGTCTGAAAGTGTTCTGCATTTATGACTAGACAATGAGGTTTATTATGGCGGAAATGTGTGTGGACAATGAAAACTATTTACATTACTAGAAAAAAACTGTGTGGTCAGTGAGCTTTCCACAAGCTCTTAACAACGATCCAGTAATTCATTGCTGTCTTTTCAGATTATTTGTGGGAAGAGATCCTGAAACACTTTGGAATTGTAAGGTGAGAGGGATATTTTTTAAGCATTAAATGGCAGGAATTGGACAATTATTTTTTAATTCTCTCAACATTTATATCTCAAGTAGTCGCGAGCTCAATACTGTGAAGACTAGCGTTACATTAAATCACAATTTGTGGGATATTTTAGTGAAGTGTGCACCCAATTCCCAAGCAATTCAATTAGAACAGCATTGTGTTGATGTTGCACGTTAAATCTGCAGTGTACCTACCGCCTATGTGAAGTAAGTGAAAAAGTGGGGAAATCACCCTGAACCTCAAAAAAGTGGCTATTAAGAAAGCGGAACTTAGAAGGCTGTTAGTGCTAGCAAGCAAAATATTGGAGGCAATTAAATTATATGTTGGTGTGATTTTTGCAAATTTTTTAAATTATGGAAAAATTATAGCCAATAAGTGTATTTCAGCTAATAAAAGTGTCTACAGCATTTTTCAGCTAATAAAAGTGTCTACAGCATTTCAAATAACTATATATTGATTTTAAAGTATTTCTATACAAGTTTCAAATACAAATGTAAAAAAATAATTGTTACTCACATCTGCAAGTTTCAAAACCCCTTTACCAGGGGCGTAGCCAGAACTTTGTGGGCCCCATCAGGGGTGTATTTATAATGGGTGCAGGGTGTGCGGTGCACACAGGCCCCACAGGTACAGGGGGGGCACGCACCGCACACCCTGCACCCATAAATTTTTTTAATACTTACCTCTTCGATGTACCATGGAGTAGCACTGCAAAAAATGCCTGGAAAATGGCTGCCACGGCCATTTTCCCGGTGTTTTGCGCATGCGCAGAAGGAAATCACCTGTAAAATGGCTGCTGCGCGATTTTCCCAGTGATCTGCGCATCTACCCAGTGACTCCGGGTACACTCTAGTGTCTGGAGTCTACCGCTGCTGTCAGTTTGCTGATGGCAGCCGGGAAGAGAGGAGGGGGCCCCAGACTAGGAGTGAACAAGGCCCCCTCTTCCCTTAGAATGCCCCTGGGCCCCATAGCAACATTTTGAAGAGGTCCTTACCCCCTTCTAGAGAGACACCTCTCTGCACAGTAGTTGTTCATTTTATGTCCAATAGCAGTACCTCATTTTATGAATAATAGTGGTGCCCTAGTTCATGCTATGCCCCATAGTAGTGCCCTACATCACATTATACCGTACTGTGCACCCAGGTCATATTATGCCATATTATAATGTTCCAAGTTAACGATATGCCGGCTTGTACTGCTGCTGGTACTCATGCCAGACACAGTGCTCCCAGTGCACATTATGTAATACAGTGCTTAGCTTGCAAATTTCGGGAACCTAGGACCTGATTCAGAGTCGGACGCTATGCTGCGCTCGGTCACATTGAGCGATGTTTTGCATTCTGCGCATGCGTATGAGTGCGCAAACCAGCCATTGTGATGGGAAAGTGCTCGCCCCGTAGCCCGCAGTCGGGCCGCTATTTTGAATGACAGATAGTGTCGTTTGTGGGTGGTAACGGGAAGGTTGCAATGTTGTGGTAGGAAAAGGCTACCACAAGTGCTGCGAGCAGCTCCGATGGCTCTCGATGTTCCTGATTAATCCTCCAACTGCCGGAGATGACGTGTGTTGCGAGTGGCAAAGGGGCGTCTTTATACAGGGGCGAGCGCATAGTGCGGCCGCTCGCTATTACTTAGTGGGCAGCTTTACGCGACGGAGTGTGAGCACATGATTTAAATAGCCGGCCCCTTTTATCCAGCCAGCGAACTCAAATAGCGTCCGGGTCTGAATCAGGCCCCTAGTACAGAACTTTATGACCTGGGTGCAGTTGAGTCTAGCCCCAGAGATTGGCCCCCTAAGCCTCTGGACCTCATAGCAATGGCACCCCTGCACCCACTATAACTACACCCATGCTCTTTACCATCATATCACAACACCTCAAACTACATGTTCCATATCATTAAGACCATTTTTCTGCTTTTTAGAGAAAATGACATGAAATATGCAATGCTGTAGAGAGGTGGGCTTGAGTAATTTTGGGGTGTGTGGTCTATTGTAATGAAGCGTGGCCACGCCACCTTACAAAAAATAAAAATAAAAATTTGTATGCGCTCCACCGGGGGGCCGTGTGCCCTTCAGCCAGGGATAAATCTAGGAAGCGGGTGCATGATAAGTGTGATCGCTCCCTCCCGCACAGCCAGATGAGACTGCTGCTGATCAGTGGCTGCCGCTGATAGGTAAGGAAGGGGGGCAGGCCGCAGACCCAGGCCCCCACCGCGCTCCTCCAAGCCCGGACCCGGGTAATTAATAACCGCTCACCCCTTCTCATGCATATGGAAACATGACGTCTTTATTATTCATATTTTTCTATCTAAAAACCTCTAAATACCTTTTTTTTTTTACTATCTAAATACCTCTAAATGCTTTAGTATTAATTGTGAGGGGTGTTCCAGTGACTGAACTGTGGGCCTGATTCATTACGGATCGCAACTGCGAATGCAATAGCAATTACGCCCGCAGTTCAACTGTGATAGTATTCTAATCCATTGCGATCGCTATACCGCCGCAGCACTACACAAAGATGCTCACTTTACCTTACACACATCTGTAATGTTAAGCAAGACTGCGAAACCATCGGTACAATCGAGTACCATCACAGCCTCACACACAATTACACAAGCTCTGACCTTACTCAGAAATTGCTAACTTCAGTGCAGCATGCTATGAGACCTCAGGCTCCGTCCGGCTTCGCAGTGGATAATTTATGCACGACTATGCAATGGCTTTCAAACGCACTGGCACGCCTTTGTTTTGCCAACCACCCCCCAACACTACCCACAAATGGCACTTCCTGTCAATCACTCTGCGATGGATCTACGTGGTCACTGTGATCGCAGTCACGATCGCAGTGGCCGGCTCACGGGCGCACGCACTGTGATGCATACGCATGTGCAGAACGAAACAATCAGCTGATTGCATGCGTATTAGCAACTGTGATCCTTGCTGAATCAGCGTCCTGTAATTTGTACATGAATATAAGGATTTTCCCAAATTTTCACCACGTCTGGCGCTGTGAACTAAAATCCACATTAACTGTCATCAAGAACTGCGGTAATACAGATTTTTAATGGAATAGCAAGAACTCACGAATGCAGGTTTTTAACCTGTGTTAATCAATTTGTGGCCAACTCACAGCTATTGGGAAATGACACGTTAGCAGACAAATGTACAAATGAATACACATAATTAAAATTTTATTTAGATAGAACAGGTTAGTCTCTTCCTGGCATGAAAAGCTGATCAGAATGGTTTCATTTCAACCTCTCATTCTTCCACATTTTTGTTCATAAACCAAATACAGTAGTTTCCTTTTAGATATTGTTTCCTTCCTACCCTTGAATAATTTATGAAAGAGCAAAAATAGTTGGCCAAATCCTGGATTCCTCTATATTCAAGGATGAACTAAACGTTGGAGGTAAAAGCTCTGTGTGTTATACCAATTGCCCTTTTTTTTTTCTCACATATCTAGATTCAGCGATGTAGATGCCTGGAACATTGTTCGTCTGCTGGCCTCCGACATTGGGATGTTTTTCACTGGGCTTTTTATTCGAAGAACCTGTAAGAAGCTAGTAAGATCAGGAGGCCCCAAAATCAGTGTTCGTGTAAGCAATGAGGAGGAAGAGGAGGATGAGGTGAGTCTGCAACCACCTGAACCAACCCCTCCCTTCCACAAGCCCATTTTCACCTAATATCTCGGCATGTGTGAACCCAAAATTCATTATTGGGCATGTTGGTTGAAAGATGACCACTGTCTCGTTTTTAAGATAGATGTGTTTCATACTTTGTCTCTCATACTTTTGTCCACCTACATGTGTGACCATATAAGTTGAATCTCTCACTTAGGCCAAGCACCAGGATAGACCTTTGTGTGTCCAACATTTGAACGCAACCTTCAGTACACACTCTGCAGACAATTTAAAATCAGTATATTTAGGATTGAACATAAACTTACAGCAACAAGGAACGTACAAATCTATGGCGCTTCACTTCAAAGCTGCACAGGCTGATAAAAAGTCAACAACATATAAATGGAAATACAAAGAAAAAAACAGCCTCACTTGCACTCTGAATTGTCACAAAAGTTCATATGGATGAGTGTCCAAATTGCTCCAGTGAGATGGTCCACAATATAAAAAATTAAACAAAAACACACCATAGTGTAATATAGTAAAATCAAAGAGACACAACACCCCAAGGATGTGTGTGATGAATCAAGAAACAGTGTGTGTTTAACATAAACTTAGCCTATAAAGTGTTAATAATTTTATTCTGTATTTCTAAATTGATTAGCTGTTTGTAATTGGGATAAGGAGAGATGTCAGGTTTAGGGTGAACATTCAAAGTTCAGATATTGATCATGCTAAATGATTGTTTAGGGGTCACACATGCTACAGTTTTTCCAATTTGCTTGATAGCAACCAAATATAGAGGGTGTATTTATTGTAATGTGCACAACTGGCTTTTGTTGTTGTACAATAAATGTAAAGTACGATTTTCAATTCTTTCACAAGAAAATAATTATTCCCCCAAACAATGGCATCCCTCTTATTTTGTGTCAGTTAGGGACCTTTAAAATTGTGGTTGTGTAGAAAATCCCATAAGAGGGCAGCACCACATATGAAGTGATCATGTTGCCAATGCCAAGGTCTTTGTAGTTAAGAGTAATTTGAAGATTCGGGTGGAAATGAGTAGCCAGTGTGGGGATTTGCAGAGTGATGTAGATAATGCAGAGCTGGTAGAGAAGAAGATCTGTCCTGCTGGACTATTTAAGACAAATTGCAGTAGTCATAAGAGAGTCTATGAGCATTTTGAGTTTTTAGTTAATGTTTCTTTAAAGGTGAACCTATATTCCAGGGTGTATCTACTGTTTGGCCATTAGACTGTAGCACCAACAAGTTTTAGCCCGTAAGGTGCCTGTGGCTGCCCAGACCCATGGAAGGCTCTCCAAAAATTACCCCAGCCTTGCCTTTTGCTACGACATCCTGGCTCTGGGCTTCATCATGCAGCCTCCATGACGTTGTGGCCCAGAAATGCAGTGTATAACTTCATGACGTTGCAACACAGCTGAGTTGCCAGAGTCGCCTAGACTTTTAGATACAATACTTTGCCAAAAACACCCAAACCCCTAGATACAGTCTTGCATATATTATTAAGTCACTTGTGAGTTCTGTAGTCTGTTTAAAAGATCTCAGACCTGGGGCTCGATTCAATTACCTTACCCTCATGAGTCCATTGTTAAAACAAAAAACCCACAGCAAGTGGAAGGGGACACACACACCAAAGTTCCCTTTCTTCACCATCCTAGTACCTACAGAGATGGGGGCACATTAACACTCTACACTGCAGAAATAGTCCCAGGATGGGGGGAAGATCTCCCCCTATCTGGCTTTCAATAATTTTGAAAGTGGAGAGTCTACTCATTCAAATGATGTGACCGCTTAGTAAGTATAGCCTTGCGATCACCACCATCCCTGGTGAAAACCACTGTTGCATTAGACTCTGCTCCCCTGTTTTAGGTAGCATAAACATTAGCTGGAACTGTAGTTCAGAAACCATCATTCCTAAAAATTATTGTGACAGTGATGATCAAACCAGGAAGCGTGTTAGCCAAAATAATTTTGTAAAGATATATTAATTAAATTTGCAAGTAAGGGGAAAGGGAACTGTTTTAAATATATAAGCAAACATTTCAGGTTATCCTTATTGGTAGAATAAACAATTACCTCCAGGAAAATGGGACAGATCTAATTTAGCAAGACCTTACTCAATGACTTTGAGGTCTATAGTTAGGAGTAAATAACTTAGCTGGATCATTCAGGATTATAAGGCCGGATTTAGAATTGTACGCTAATGCCACCGCCGCTGCGTCTGTGTACACAGTGAATGTGTGAAAATATACAAATGTCACAGACGCCAAGGAATATATTGAGATACTCACCTGCGGCTTTGCATATCCAAGCATCTGACGTAGCATCGGTTGCAGATCCTTTGATTATCAGTCTTCTGAGTAGCCCTATGGTTTTGCAGAATGGCTGCGTGTACTGAGACGCTGGAGACATTTTGTTTTTCATACAGGAACACAGAAACAGGATGTGACACGCCCCCTAAACGATCACGACACACCTGCGTTCTTTGCTGCTACCTCCTACAAATGCTAAAATATAAGATAGAGAAGGTTTTGGCTATTGTGCACCGCACAATAGACAAAACCTCTATTTTATATATTGTTCTGGGTAATTTTTACCTTCTTGTCAGTGGCAGCACCCCCGAAACAAATGTAACTTTATTAATTAAAATATAAATACGGGGCTCTTACTGAGTACTGCTTGTGTGCTGACATGATTATCCCTTTGTCTTTTCTCCTACATATGCTCCCGGCCTGTCAATTACACTACGAGTAAAAAGTCGCTGACAGGGATTACATAGAAACATAGAATTTGACGACAGATAAGAACCACTTGGCCCATCTAGTCTGCCCTTTTTTAACTTTTGGTAACCTCAACCTTATATGATCCTCAGTTCATAATGTACATTGGCCCATGTGCAGTTTAACTTAGACTCAACTGCGAAAACATCGGTATAGCGTATAACTCTGAATCAGGCCCATAGTTCCTAAGGGGTCTATTTACTAAGCTTTGGATGGAGATAAAGTGGACGGAGATAAAGTACCAACCAACCAGCTCCTAACTGTCATTTTTCAAACACAGCCTGTGACATGGCAGTTAGGAGCTGATTGGCTGGTACGTGATCTCCATTCACTTTATCTCCATCCAAGGCTTAGTAAATAGACCCCTAAGTCACTGACGAGGTAGTGTTGCAATTAGGAAGGCAATGTTTTAGCTAATTTGCCATGAGTTTCTGAGAGAGTGTAATGTTCAGTACCTTGAACAATCTTTAGCTTGCGGAGTGCCGAAACCAGATTCGTAACAAAAGTCTTTCTCGGATTATCAACCCTGAGATCTTTGCATTGTTTCTAATACTGATAAGTTAACTAAGTGTTCCATTGTAAGGACAAATATTAAGGGAGATAGAGGGCAACCCCAATCCAATGTACTCTGTCAAACTCTTTCTCAGGAGAGGAGCATCATGGGAATTTTGTTGCATCTATCACAGCATATGGCAGCTGATAGTTTACATAATTCTAATAATTGTATTGGGCTATGCCCACAACTCCACAACTTGATTTTTTATTTTTTATTTTGGTGTCTCCCCATTTTTTTTTAGAAAGTGACCCCTAGTTCAACTCTGTGTCCAGTTCTTGGAGCACATAAACTGCTTGCTATATTCATTTAGAGGTCTTCAGGGTATTGATTGTGAGGATACCGGGTGTCCTGGGTATCCTGGGGTTCAGGGATCACACAGTGGAGCAGGTTATAATGAAGGAATGATGAACTTTATTCATGGAGACACAGAAATTCAGCAAACAGTAAGCAGGGTTATATCATTACAGTCCACTCAGAGTTCAGCAAAGTCTTTTCCAGCTGCTGTATATCTCTTCCCTACCTGGCCAGCTGTAACAGGGAACACAGAGCTGCTATATATCTCTTCCCTACCTGGCCAGCTGTAACGGGGCACACAGAGCTGTTATATATCTTAAGACACTGAGAGGGGACAACACCCCAACCTTCAGAGTCACACTCTACACACACACTATCCCACAATTCCTCTTGCTGCACCACCCTACTTCCCTCTCTCTCCCTCATTGGTGGGCTCAGGTGTCAGTCTTTGCAGAGAGGAAGGAGGAGGGTTTTGTAACAGGAACACACCTTTGCTGTCTGCTGCTGGCAAACTTCCTGTATGAGACATGCAGACTGAGGGTTTCAATTTAAGAACACAGAACTGGGTCATAACTCTTTTCAACATGCAGGCAAGTCCTAGAAGTCCTTTTCCCTTGTCTCCTCACATACCTCCCCCTTCTTAAATCGAGGAGACAGACATGGTCCCAATGTTGGAGTCCTGACTGTCGACTCGGCCCGAGGGTCTGCGAAGCTTGATATTTGTTTACTCACATCTGGATAGCCCGTCAGCATTGTGATGTTCTCGTCCCTTTTTGTGAGAAATGGAAAAGTTGAAACTTTGTAACGCCAGACTCCACCTCAACAACCTCCCATTTTCCCCCGAGGTTCTGTTTAGCCAATACAACGGGTTATGGTCAGTGACAACAGTAAATTCTTTCCCATAAAGATATGGTTGTAGCTTCTTTAAGGCCCAGACTATGGCTAGACATTCTTTTTCAATAGTGGCGTAGGCTATCTCTCGGTCAGCTAGTTTACGGGATAGATACACAATTGGATGTTCCCTACCATCTGCTCCCACTTGACTCAACACTGCCCCAAGTCCACACCCTGATGCGTCTGTCTGCACAATAAACTTTCTGTTGTAGTCAGGGGCAGCCAACACTGGGGCTCGAGTCAGCAAGTCTTTTAAGGTGTTGAAAGCTTGCTCACATTCAACAGTCCATTCAATATTCCGAGCATATCTCTTTTTGGTCAAGTCTGTCAGAGCCTTGGCCACGGTGCTGTAATGTGGTATAAATTTCCTGTAATAGCCAGCGACTCCAAGGAACGCCCGCACTTGTTTTTGGTTGACAGGTTGGGGCCAATTGGAAATAGCCTCCACCTTTGCCGGATCAGGTCTGATAGCACCTCCTCCGACCCGATGTCCTAGGTACTGAACCTCAGCCATCCCCATTTGACACTTATCTGGGCGTATGGTGAGTCCAGCCTGTCTAATCCTCTTCAGCACTTCTGTCACCTGAATTAAATGCTCCTCCCAGGTATGGCTGAAGATGGCAATGTCATCTAAGTAGGCTTGGGAAAAGTCTTGACACCCCTCCAAGAGGTCATTAACCATTCGCTGGAATGTGGCAGGGGCGTTCTTCATCCCGAAAGGCATTGTAGTCCACTCAAAGAGTCCTTCCGGTGTGATGAAGGCAGAACGCTCCTGGGCCTCTTTGGTAAGTGGGATTTGCCAGTAGCCTTTGCTCAAATCCAATGTTGAGACAAACTCAGCCCCTCCAATCCGATCCAGTAGCTCATCAACACGGGGCATAGGGTAAGCATCAGTGGTGGTGACTTCGTTCAATTTGCGATAGTCCACACAAAACCGTGTGGTCCCATCTTTCTTGGGAACCAACACAACCCCAGCAGCCCATGGGCTTTTAGATGGCACTATGACCCCCAAAGCTAGCATCTCCTCGATCTCAGCCTTTACCTGCCTCATAACACCTGGAGTCATCCGGTAAGCGACTTGTCGGATGGGCCTAGCACTCCCAGTGTCCACATGGTGGGCGGTCAGATGAGTTCGACCAGGTAGACAAGAAAACTGGGCCTGTTCAGCCTCTAAGATCCTCCACATCTCTTGCTGCTGGGCTGCATTCAACTGTTGTCCCACCTGGACTGATTCCACTCCTTTCTTCTCTTTAGCAGCTCCCAAAAGGTCAAGCAATGGATCAGTTTCTGGTGCCTCCATTGGAGGACAACATACCGCCATTGTTACTACTTGACGATCACGATAGGCCTTAATTCGATTTATATGGAAGGTGCGTAGGTACTTCCCTCCCTTATCCAGGGCAATCACGTAATTGACCGGCCCGGTGCGCCTTACCACGGTATACGGTCCTTCCCACATAGCCTGCAGTTTGTTTCTTCGCACTGGGATAAGCACCATTACTTTTTGCCCTGGATGCAACTCTCGGTCTTGAGCATGGGCGTCATACCATTCCTTTTGTCTCTCTTGTGATTCCCTGAGATGCTCTTGGGTTAACTGTAGCAATCTTCTCATGCGGTTCCGCATATTCTCTACATATTGTAAAATGGGCTGCTGGTGTTCTTGGAAAGTTCCCTCCCAGCTCTCTTTGACCAGGTCTAGAGGCCCCCGCACTTTCCGGCCGTACAAAAGTTCAAATGGGGAATATCCAGTAGACGCCTGTGGGACTTCCCGATAAGCGAAGAGAAGCTGTTGAAGGGCTCTCTCCCAGTCCCTCCCCTCGGACAGCACGTAAGCTTGTAGAAGTCTTTTTAGCGTTCCATTGAAACGTTCACAGAGTCCGTTGGTCTGTGGATGGTAAGAGGTGGTCCGAAGAGGTCGAACCCCCCACTTTTCCCACAGGGTTTGCATTAGTTCACCTTGGAATTGGGGCCCTTGATCTGTGATGACTTCCTGTGGGTATCCAAGCCGACTGAATATGTCTGTTAATGCTTGCGCAACGTGTTCTGTGTCAATAGATGATAGGGCCACAGCCTCAGGATAGCGTGTAGCAAAGTCCACCAGTGTTAGGATGTACTTCTTTCCCGTATGACTGGGAATAGCTAATGGTCCAATTAGGTCTATGGCAACACGGGCAAAGGGCTCCCCTATAATAGGTAATGGGTGCAGAGGAGCTTTTCGCTGGGGCTTCCCGAGCCTTTGGCAGGTATTGCAGGTGTCTCGATACTGCTTAACGTCTCTAGAGATTCGTGGCCAGAAGAAATTCCGCAACAATCGTGCCAGTGTTTTACGGGTGCCAAAATGCCCGGCCGCTGGAATGTCATGAGCAAGGGCTAGTAATTGTGCTCTGTACGGTGTAGGTACCACCAACTGTTTAGTAGGCATTACTGTTTCCTGTCCAGACTGAAGAACGACCACTCGGTACAGCAATTCCTCTTCCCAAACTATCTTGCTCCCATCAGCTGTTTCCAACCCCAGGTCGGCTGTGCTCCTTAATTTACTTAGGGAAGGGTCTGTCCGTTGGGCCTGTCGAAACTCGCTCCGGTCCACCTCCCCCAAGTCTAACTCTGAAGTACTGGACAAGAAACTGGAATCACTCACCATTGTGGTCGGGGTAGGTTGGTTCTGTTCTGAATCTGTCACCTGGGTCACTGCTCTTTGGGTTTGGCTCCGGGTCACCACTTGAACGAAGCGTGTCACCAGTCCCTGTCCCAGATCATTCCCGAGGATGACCTTGGCTGGTAGCCCCTTGAGTACTCCGACCTCCACGATTCCTTGATCAGCTCCCCAGTCGAGATGTATCTTGGCGACGGGGATATCGGTCTGTTGTCCCCCGGCGGTGGCAATTCGTACATACTGTCCAGGAATCACCCGGGAGGTGGGAATCAGGTCTGGCTCAATCAATGTGAGTGAGGCCCCAGAATCTCGTAGGCCCTGTACCCGCTGGTCCTCTACCAACACAGGCTGTAAGTGCCCCTGCATATTCTGAGGAGTTGCCTGCTCCTCCCCCAGAACCAGGTCTACAATATACACCCCATCCATCATCTCGGTCGCATCTGAATGGATGACCTCCTCGCAATAATCCTCCATGGGGTAACATACCACAGAGACTGGGGCCGGTCTAGCCCCAGGGAATGGCCCTCGCGTGCGTGGACAGTCCCTCAACAAGTGTCCTGGTTGATTGCAGCGGTAGCACTTCCGAGGTTCTGGGTTAGCCACTTTGAATCTGGGTGGTTGATAAGAAATGTTTTTGATAGGGCCTCCTTTACTACTATCATTTATGCGTGGTTCTCTGTCAGGGAGCTTCTCCGCTCGTGGGGTTCTTGTACCACCTGTTGCACTGAAGACTCTCCATTGGGGACGGTTAGCTATATATTCATCAGCCCATTCTGCAGCTTGTTCAGGCGTGCTGGGCTTCCGGTCTGCGACCCACTCCCGTATCTCTGGTGCCATCTTAATCATTAGTTGTTCTGCCACAATTAGGTTGATGATCTGCTCCACGGTAGAGGCCTGTCTACCCTCGAGCCATTTTCCACAAGCTTGCCGTAGCTGACTGGCAAACTCTTGGTAGGAAGCAGTCCCACTTTTGCTCAGTGTCCTGAATTTGAGACGATAAGATTCTGCAGTGATCTGAAACTTAGCCAGCAATGCCTTCTTTATGCAGGTGTAGATTCCACATTCCTGGGAAGTTAGAGCCCTGTAGGCTTCCAAAGCCCTACCGGTGAGACTTGGCCCCAAGTACTTGGGCCATTCAGCTGGCTCTATCCCGTGCACTCCCATGAGATTCTCAAAGATCTGCAGGTGAGTGTCAATGTCAGTTTCATTCTCTCGAAATGTGGGAACATCCTTAAATCCCAAGCGCCGCTTCTCTTGTTCAGCCCCTCTGGGCGACAGCACAGTTCCGCTGCTAGTAGGGATTTGTACCCCTAATATTGCTTGGATCACTCCAGCTCTCTCTTGTGTAGTTGCACTTTCACCTAGCGCCCCCAGCCAGCTCTGTAGTAGGGCGGGAGTAGCGGTGGTTGACTCGGGTAACCGACTGGAAGTGCTTCCACTGCCTGTCGGTCCTTCTTCATCATCACTCAGGTGGTCGGGATCCTCTGGGTGTGCACGATCCCACTCCAACAACCGTAGTACCAGAATCTCCCGGGTGTCAGTCCCATTATAAGCAATTCCCTTCATCCTGCAAAATCCTTGCAGGTGCGGTTTCCGGGCTGTCCGGTAAAACTTCTCCTGCTCTCTCATGACGTTTTCAATTTGGCCGCCGGTTGCAACTGCTGACTGACTCTCCATGCTGATATTCTCTGGTATTAGCGTGGCTTCTACTCACTCCCCTGGAATTACTGCAGGAACTGTGTGACGTCCCACCGCTGCCGCCAAATGTGAGGATACCGGGTGTCCTGGGTATCCTGGGGTTCAGGGATCACACAGTGGAGCAGGTTATAATGAAGGAATGATGAACTTTATTCATGGAGACACAGAAATTCAGCAAACAGTAAGCAGGGTTATATCATTACAGTCCACTCAGAGTTCAGCAAAGTCTTTTCCAGCTGCTGTATATCTCTTCCCTACCTGGCCAGCTGTAACAGGGAACACAGAGCTGCTATATATCTCTTCCCTACCTGGCCAGCTGTAACGGGGCACACAGAGCTGTTATATATCTTAAGACACTGAGAGGGGACAACACCCCAACCTTCAGAGTCACACTCTACACACACACTATCCCACAATTCCTCTTGCTGCACCACCCTACTTCCCTCTCTCTCCCTCATTGGTGGGCTCAGGTGTCAGTCTTTGCAGAGAGGAAGGAGGAGGGTTTTGTAACAGGAACACACCTTTGCTGTCTGCTGCTGGCAAACTTCCTGTATGAGACATGCAGACTGAGGGTTTCAATTTAAGAACACAGAACTGGGTCATAACTCTTTTCAACATGCAGGCAAGTCCTAGAAGTCCTTTTCCCTTGTCTCCTCACATTGATTATTTGAGAACTTATTGGAAACCAGTAACAGCAGGGGTGAGTATAACGTGGAAGTACAGGGATCACAGACACTTAAACTCCTGTGGGTATGAGGGAGAGGGGCTTTGTTGTATTAAGTAAAATAAAACTTTTCAGTGGAGTTTTTCTTTAAAACAACCAGAACAAATGACAGTGCTGTAAATTGACTATTATTAATTTAAAAAAATCCTAAAAAATTAAATAATTATTGAATAAAATAAATATTTGGGAAGACCATTGATGGGACTTAATATAATTAATATAAAAATATTCCATTTATGTGTAAAAAATAAAAATCATAATATTGCAATACAATATTTTAGAAAAGTATATTCCCATAGTATAAGCAGTGTGATGGTGTTAACACTATGATATGTCCTATAGAAAATAAGCAGTTGCAGTACTGCGCTTGCATGCTAAAGCATGTACATAGATAGAAAGGAAAGTCCCAACCAAGTTGAAATAGATGAATACCAATGTGTGAGTAGACTTACCGGATACCAGTGCTATTTTTCAGCAGTAATAAGCAGGAACTCAGTTCTTGAAAAATTAATTAATTAAATTCCTGGCCCAAAATGTATTTTCCATAAGATCAGTTTTATTTTAAAGGCCCTTTTTTAAGTGCCTTCGTTTCTAAATACTATATATATATATATATATATATATGTGTATATATAATATATATAGGTATAAACTATATATAAAATTGTTTTTCTATAGCTCTACCCCTAGTAGCTCCACCCACAGCGCCTGAACCTTTTTTCCTAGAAAAATAGCCCTGCCAGACACCATACGTCAATAGTGTTCCAGTGACATATCCAATCCAAGACATTATATATTAAATGTAGGACACCTAAAATGGCACTGTAATGCACAGTACCGTATTGTAATTAGTGAAATTTGTCTGGTGTCAGACTTATGTTAATTTTCTTTAGATCACTGATCTATTTCCTAGGCTCCAAATGAATCTGGTGCACCGAGCACAATGTTTAATTGTACACCGTGCCTTTGAATAGTTGTTCTAATATTACCATTAGACCAAGGTGATTAAAGATCTTCAGTAATGTGGGGACACGCATGAAATGTGCTTTTGTCAATTACTGACCCGTTTCTTTGTGTTAAACTCAATTTCATCAGAGGATTAGTGCTATTTTTATTGTCAAGGCCCACTTTCATTTTTATCATCTGTGATATTGCTCCCCGAACTGTTTCATTTCAAGTAACTTATTATACACTTTCAAGCTAGTATTGGGTAATAGTTATGATTAAGGGGCAGAGTCGGTACAAAGTAACTAATTTGAGTTTCTGTAGGGCTAAGTTTAGGATCCGTGTGGCTTCAAGTGGGAACCCACTGTTTTTCCGTCCACAGCCGCAACAGTCATCATTAGTATCAGCACTTGCACCAGGCCCAATGCTATGTGCAAGAGATCCATCAGAAACGGGCTTCCCTGCTACGCATGCACAACTCAGAATAGTAAATAGCACAGACCTCTAGCTCCATGCCCATGACACACACAAAACAAAACAGTTCCCTGTGATCCTATTGTCGCCAATCACTTGTCACCCCAAAACACTAATTTCATGGAAAGACAGGTCTGGCCAAGATCTGACCGATTGGAAGGAGATACGCAAAAATGCATAAATTGGTATCTGTGCATGAGCTGTATGCTAAAATTCACCATTTGTATCATGCAAAGAGATTATTAATATTCATTGGAGTGACTCAATAGAACAATTATAGCATTATAGCACATTTATTGCTGTCACCAAGTGGAAACCGCTGTCATTTATATTGTATCCTTGCTTTAAGTTTTTGTTTGAAAATATTCTTTAAACTTTATATTAATTTTCTATTAATCAAAATGTTTGTGCATCATTGTCATTTTTCCGTGTACAGTGCTATGGACATTTAGTGGTGCCATTTAAATAAAAGAATAAGAAAAATAATTTTGTCATTAATGTTTACACCTCTCCACAAGATGACAGTACAGCACTAAAACTACTTTTATGTATAGCTGTCAAACTGAGCTGCAGATCTGAGTAGCTGTAATTATAATATATTTAGAATAATGTTGCAGACAAATTAAGTTGTTTAAATGCATTTAATATATATTTTGAATAAAAAAAAAAATATTTAACATGTGAGTCGTTACTTCAAACCATAAGCAAAACATAAAAGCTTAGATGATATGATGCAGATAGCATACATGTACTGTAAAGCATACATAATCAGAGAGTAGTTGTGTATATAAGGCCTGATACTACAGAGTTGTACGCAGTCTCCTGTCAGTCTCAATTGACCAATGTTTTGGGGACTGCGAATGCGCTGGGGCCAGAGTGCACATGTGCTGCAATGCCGGTTGCAGTGCCCTAGACGCCGCAGCCTGATTGATATGCTGCGACCATTTGAGGGCGTTCATGGGCGGCGCAGGGACCATTCCCCAAATTGGAGGAGTGTCTCCGCCATTTTGTGGGAGTGCGGAGGCAAGGGTCTGCGTCTTCTAACGCAGATTTCCTGGACCCAGCAGAGGAGTTATGTCGCCCAGTCTGAGTAAGCTTAGACTTACCTAAATGGTTGAGATGGTGATCGGATGCTGCATCTTGGATATTCTTCCATATAGTTATTTAATTTCATAAACTGGAAATTCCACTGTATAATTATTTTTTGATTAATTAGTTTTATTTTTCACAGGAATCAGAAACAGAAAGTGAGACGGAGGAGGAGAGTGAGATTGAGACAGACTTTTCCATAGATGAGGATACCCTGGATAAGGATGTCAATGACACGCGAGCAAAACTCATTGAGAAGTTTACTACGTTTATCTCTGGAATGAAGCTCTTGTTTGAGGCTCTCTTTACTACTGCTGGGAAGGTTGTGGCCACTATTCTTCTGGGCTTTTCAGGTACTTATGTATGTCATATGGACTTCTTCCCTATGTTTGTGCATCTGTTCAGTAAGGGTCTAATGCAGAGTTGTTGGCAAAATGGGCATAGCAATATTGTATTTCTGTACATATGTAGAGTCTTCTTGAGATGCAACTACGTCCAACTGGTTTACTATAAGTCATCATCATTATCAGCAAGCAGTTGCAATATATTGTGGCATCACAAATATATTTATAGTTGTTAGAGTTATTATGGATAATACAGAGCTGATGTTACTTGGTTGTGTCAGGATTGGGATTTGTCTTGGACACAGGCTAGGGCCACTGGGCAGGTCTGGTTAGAACTGGAGTGTGTGTGTGAATAATAGGTGAATGAGTGACACTTCTCCACAGTCAGTCTCTATCTTCTGGAATTGACTGAGCAGGAAGGGGACTAAGATAATACTGATTGAGGTAGCAATACTACTAATGCATAGTACACAAGTAGCATAGTAGCAGGAGAGGTGCCAGCGACACAAAAGGGAAGGATCCAGTTTATTTATTACAAACTAGATGCATGTGCAATCTGCAATGAGAGTAGACTGCTGGGACAGGTACGGTACACAGGTGACTGCAGACAATAGCAGGCTGAAGTATGAGAGTAGTATAGGCACACAGGATTGTAGGCAGTCTGTATAGAATACTGCACGATAGTGAACAGTATGGAGCTATACGCAGGTAGTAGCTTATATGATAATGCAGGTGGTAGCTTATAGCACACAATGATAATGCAGGTGGTAGCTTATAGCACACAATGATAATGCAGGCTAGAATAGAGCACACTGGTATAAATGGAGTGGTGTTGCTTACAGGAATAATAGCGTGGGTGACTAGTAGAGATGTGCGCTGGACCATTTTTGCTGGATTTAGATCTGGTTCTGATTCGTCGTCCATTTTTTTTTTAACTATTTTTTTCTGACAAATATGGAGTCACACTGGGAACGCAGTGGGCGTGGCCTGCATAGTCAGTGCATCACCACTGAGTTGGAATTAGACTAATTAGACTAAGGGCACTGGGCACAGCTTTTGGATGGACACAGTACAGCCATTGGATGGACAGAGTACACAGAGCCGTAACTAGACTTTTTGGTGCCCTGTGCCAGAAGGAGCATTGGCGCCCCCCTCATTTTTCAAAGGGACATAATCAGGGCCGGCTCCAGGGTTATGAGCAACCTGTGCCGGATTCTGAGAGAGCGTACGCTAAGATCGCGCGCAGCGAAGGGGCGTGGCCTAATTCCCATATGCCACGCCCCCTGTGTGACGTTATTTGGAGGTGTGCCCGCATGGCATGCCTTCAAATAATGTCAGGTTGGGGGTAAAGCCCAGCACTCTGTCACTGGCTGGGCTTCCCCCAGCCCTCTCCTGTCAGCTGCGGCGGTGGGGGTACCCAGCCTCCCAATTTCACCACCCGCGGGGAGGGGTGTCGCCCTCTACGGGTGGTGCCCTTGTGCGACCGCACTGGTCGAACACCGCTAGAGCCGGCCCTGGACATAATGCACCCAAAAAAGGGCCATGGCTTCATGGGAAAGGGCCAGGGAAGAGATAGGAGAGGCCAGGAGATGAAATAAGAGGAAGCTACAAGCAAAAATGATAATAAACAGAAATTTGATAGACCCAATCAGCACCCCCTGACCTGGGGTGCCCTATGCGATGGCACCGGCCGCACTACCCTAGCTACGGCCCTGACAATACAGCCACCTAGATGGACACAGTGACAGCACAGCCCTTAGAGATGGACACAGTGACAGCACAGCCCCTTACAGATGAAGCACCACAGCCTCTTAGAGATGGACACAGTGACAGCACCACATCCCCTTAGAGATGGACACAGCCCCAGCAGCACAGCCCCTTAGAGATGGACACAGCCCCTTAGAGATGGACACTTGGACACCACAGAGCAGAGTGCAGCATGCAGAAGCGTGACTGGACTGGAGTGAAATGGCGCCAAGTCCCGGCTGTGGCTCCTTATATGGAATTCAAAACTCACAAGAATCCAACGCCGGTAGGATGATGTTCGGCCTCGATCTGACATCCGTGCCGGGCAGGAAAATTCGAGCCAGGACTCGGATGCAGCTCTGATTGACAAGTTTGGAGCTGTCCGGATTCAAAGTAATCCGGACAGTTAATTTCTAGTGACTAGTGATAGACGGTCGAATTGCTGACCGCCGGCTTCCCGATTCCCGGTGTGAGGACTAATGATAGGCGTCGAAATCCCGTGATAGAGCACACTGCTTATAACGGAGTAATACTGTGCACAGGATCCAGGGGCAAACGCAGTATTTCCAAATATAAGTATTGCGGATGTATTTGCACAACTGCAATACCTGACCTATTGTCGCTATCTTAGGATGGCAGCATCAGATCAATCTAATTAAAATCATGATTTATTCTTTGAATATATTTTTTAACTAAAAACGTTTTTAAATATTCTTTTTTTTTCAAATTCAAACTGCCTTTGTGTATTTTCAGATACCAGGTGAGCGTTATTGCAGGGTTAGGAGTGGGTTCTGTGGAACTGTAAAATACTTTGTCTACCCATGATGTTCAGATGGGCTGAGAGGAGAATAGAAGTATATATACACAAAGTAGTAATAAGAAAGGGACAGAAATACATAAACAGAATGGGAAGGGAACATAGTAGGGTGGTGTAGAATGACCCAGCAGCAGTTACAGGCGGCTTTGCATAGACATAATAGTGTAACTGGCAACTCAGGCTCCCCCCCTGGTCCAGAAGCAGAAGCCTCCCGGCAAACAGCAATTAGGCAGGTAGCAGCAACCTCTCAAGCAGCTCCTACATGCAAATCACCATTTTGCGACCCCT
The DNA here is from genome assembly GCA_031769625.1 of Taudactylus pleione. Classification (NCBI taxonomy): domain Eukaryota; kingdom Metazoa; phylum Chordata; class Amphibia; order Anura; family Myobatrachidae; genus Taudactylus; species Taudactylus pleione. The sequence continues at coordinate 9,038,468 of JAUIMM010000017.1, read as the reverse complement.
CCTTCTACCGCTGTTGCTATATAAGAAAGAATCAGCGGCTCTGATGTGGGGGGTGGGGGGGTTCAAGAGGCCTGCTGTGCTGCTTCCAGCAGGTGGCACCCCTAGGCAAGTGCCTCACATGCTCCAAAAGGGAAATCCGCCACTGGTGAAAGCATTACTTATATGAAATCCAAGTTTGCTGAAATATATTCCATGGAGCTAATAATTCACGTGAACACCAAACTTGCTTGTGAGTTAGGGGTCTATTTACTAAGCAGCGTTAGGAGACAGAGTTAAAAGTGATAAGAAAGTGATAAAGTGCCAGCCAATCAGCTCCCAACTGTCATCTCACAGGCTGTGTTTGAAAAATGACAGTTGGGAGCTGATTGGCTGGCACCTTATCACTTTTCACTCTATCTCATCACTGCTTAGTACATAGACCCCTTAGTGATAAACATATTTTACACTCTGAGGGGTAGATTTACTAAAGCTTCTAAAAATGAAAAGTGGTGGTGTTACCCATAGCAACCAATCAGATTCTGTCTGATTATACAGGATGCAATAGAAAAATGATAGCTAGAATCTGATTGGTATGAATCTACCCCTGGGCCCTATTCAGTGTTGGATCCACATCCGCGCCTGAAAAAAAAGTTGCATTTTTATGACCTGTTCAAAGTCAGTTACAAGTGCAACTCTGTAGTTATGGTTTTACATATATTGGCATGTTTTCAATGAGTGGGATGAATGATCACTTTTTGGCTTACACCAGGGTTATAGTACCTGCAAGGCAGACTACTAGTTCGGGCAACTCATTTCGCGACTTCTTGTTGGCCATTTTAGTCACAAATTGCTACTACATGCCCACACCATGCCCTTTTCTGTACTTTGTCTGCTTCTGTACACACACTCCCTGCGACTGCACACCCATTCCAACTTGCTCCCAGCCACCTAGACTTACACAGGTGCATGTCTGTCATATGACTAAATAAAAGATGCACATTGCTAAAAGACAAATGCAACGTCACACTTCTCTCACTTCCGGCGGCAGCGATAATCACTTTAGAGGGGTATAAGGTAAGCTCACTTGTTTGTATTTATTTGTAGTGCTAAAAATCCTGAGGACGGGACACTGAGTAGTCCCGGAACGTTGATTGATGCAAATATTATAAAACATTGAAGTTAAGACCTGGAGTGACCCGTGTGGTTTGTGCAATAATCAGCACTTCCTAGCGATATATATATATATGTGATTTGTGAATTTAATAACTCACAAATCACATAGTTGCAGTCGACGTTTCGGTCCGCATCAGACCTTTGTCAAGACAGAATAATCACCACAGAACTACCACTTGGTGCCCATTTCATTCTCTCTAACATTCTGGACCGAAGTGTCTTTATTGTTTTGTGTTAATCGGAATAGAGACTTATTTTATTTATACAATTATGTGTGCTGGAGTGAGAAATTAAATTGGTTATATACACTAGAACGTAAGGGTATACAACAGCGCACAGTTCTTTTAAATTTCACTCTGACCAAGGCCGCCTTTGTCAATAAAATGGAAACCATTGTTACAAAATACCTCGGTGCTGCAATTGGTTTCAGTAAATTCACTGACTACAATTTCATGTATTGTACTTTAGGCTACAAAATTACTGTTTTCGCAGTTTTTAAACAAAGGGTGCATTACCTTGCTAGGGCCCATTATATACCCAATACTGAGTGATTAATGTAATCCATAATTATATTATGGGAAATCATAAACAGGTGTACAGTGTGCCTAATATATCCCAATGTGCGAGTCACTGCTGTTTTTTTTTCTTTGCAGGTATAATTTTACCATCTGTGACGTCTGCCCTTTACTTTTCCATCTTCCTGTTTTTATGTTCCTGGTGGGCATGTAACCGCAGTGTTAGCCTAGTCGTTTTCAGCAGTCTCTGTGTCATGGCTGCCATCTTTAGTGCGGGTCACTTAACAGCTGTTTATCTGTATCAACTCCCTTATTTTCAAGAAATCATCCCACCTCAAGATTTGTATGCTAGGTAAGTCACAACTGTTAGCCATTTACAGAATTTTGTTTTAGATGTGTTCAGCAAAGGTTATGGCAACTATTCCATTCATTGTTCAAAACTGGGTACACGTAGACACAGGAAATAATGTAGGAGGGGCTAGAACAACGAGTAGCCAATCACAGGGTTGAAATGTAAAAGGCACAAGTTCACAAATAGGAAGCTGTGAAGTGGATAGGTTAACGTGTAGCCAATTGAATAATCTACATGTTAAACCCAGTACAGTAATCATTTGAGGTTCCTATTATACTTATGCAGGGAGATTGTGATGTCCAGTATTTGCACATCCAGCTTTATTGTGTTTATGACTGATAGTTACTAAAAGGGCATTTGTTGTCTATTCTGCACTGCTAGGCTTTTTGGGATGACAGCAATTGTTAGGACCAATCAGACAGAATCATGGATTATCGATCTTCACCAGGATCTGCACTGGCCAGTCTTTGTGAACCCATTTATGCTGCTAATTCTATACTATACATTGGTCATGCTGTTGCAACAATGGGCCAAACTTCCAATGGTATGTTCTCAATGTCTACATTGTTTCATTGTTATTTTAATTGCTGTTCTCTACATTTTACATACACTTCAATTGTATTTTTTAAGGAGCAACCTGGAAATGAGGACAAAATCTGCCCCAAAGATGATCACCAGTTGGATGGAGTACGGTGGAATTCAAATCCTGACATGGAACAAGTGAGTGTTTCCAATGGATTCACCTATAACTTGAAATATTAATTTGTAGTAATTATAAAATAAATTCAATGTTTTTGGCAGAAGTAATTATATATTAAGAGCAGGTTTATGTATAAAAATTTCCAACACCATTAGATGGAGTTTTGACTTGTCTGTTTTCGCTAACTTGTAGCCTGAATATCTCATGCATAATGGGTGGCAAGAACTGCCCCTACTGAAATGTGAAGTACAACAGGCACACACTGACTTCTCAGTGCCCATATATACTGAGGATGAGAAGGTGCAAGAGGAGTCAGGTGAGTATGACATTATAAGCTTTTCTGCCAATGACAGTGATTGTTAATTGTAATCCTTGTGATAGCACTCAATGAATTTAGTGTTGATGATGTTTTAGGTAGAGGGAATACAGAATATGTCCATCTGTCCTTATTATTTACAGTTTCAAATATAGGCAATACATACTGTAATACATAGATGCAATACATACTGCACCAAATAGCAAGAAGGAATATAGGCTTACTGCCTTACTACTGTGCAGTGCCTAGGCATGTCTCAGATTGGTTGTATGGTAGTATCAGCACTAGTAACACTCTGATTGATGCTAAAGTTATTAATTAAACTGTAGTTTATTAGCTACTAGCTGGAGTACCCGGCATTGACCGGAATTTTAAGAATGTTTGTTTACACATCATCCTCCAACCAACCTCTCTTTAGGCAGGCCTCACGAATAGTGTGACAAACTTCCCCATCAACAGTCCTAAGGTCTTCGAAGGAAGTAGGACCTGTAATGGTGTAAAGCAGACTTCGGAGATAGAAGCATTTAAAATTTGTAGGATGTACAGTGTAAACACGGCCAAGAGCTTCTGTTGCTCTGATACCAGGATGACCATCTACAGTTTTCTGCGCAGAAAAACTTTGGGAGAAACATTCCATGTGTAACATTTTGGCAGCTCACAGTACAACAGGGTCCTTGCAAAGTCATCATTTTGACACAGTTGGAAGAAAGAAGTAAATGTTGTGTAATTTGGTATAGTCAGAAAGCTGAGAATGCTGGCAAAGCCTGCTTAAGTTCTCTTCGATAATAAACATTAAGATCATGACAAAACATTACAACACAAAACGCTTGCTCCGAAGCCCTACCCATTTGCCGTGAGGCCCCACAATGAGCGTCCAGCAAAAAATGTGGTTTTAAATTAATTAAAAATTAACAGTAATTAATTTCGATTTAAAATATTTTTAGTTGCCTCCGCCGTGTTTTAATATGCTCGTATGTAAAATGTCACGATCTTCGCTTGTAAACTGTGGATTTGTATAGAAAGACAGAAGTACAGAAGGACACATTTCGCTTTGATATAGTAGAGAAGATAGAAAAGAAAAAATAGTAGATAAGCTAAATCCTTTTATAATTCCATACCTGACCTGTAGAGGGCAAATGCTTTTCAAAAATTGTGTTTTTTAATTAATTAAAAAGCAACAGTAATTCATTTCAATTTAGTAGAGCAGATAAAAAAAGAAAAAATAGTAGATAAGCTAAATCCTTTTGTAATTCCATCCCTGACCTGTAGAGGGCAAATGCTATGCAAAAATTGTGATTTTTCATTAATTGAAAATGAACAGTAATTAATTTCGATTTAAAAATTTTTTAGTTGCCTCTGCCGTGTTTTAATACGCTCGTATGTAAATTTCACTATAGTGGCTTGTAAACTGTGGATTTGTATAGAAAAAGAGAAGGACAAATTTTCACTTTTATATTGTAGATTTAAAAAAAATGGAGCACACCCACAACTAATGGGACCCATACATCAGCAATCACAAAAAAGATTCACAGATTCTGTATTTTTCCCCGAGTTAACAATTCTCCAATCCACCAATATGCACCTTGTATAGGTACATTGTCTATATATTTTGCATATCTTTATCATCCAAAGATCAGATCTGCGAATCTTGAAAGTGTCCATTTTTCCTAGTAAAATACTAGTAATGGTCTACAAATCAGCTGATTGTTACCATACACTAGCAATCTACAGCACCAATTAGTTGCTGAAATCCAACACATTGGACAACCTGATTCACCGATTCCGAACATTTTTTGGTGTGAATCGGCTATTGTTGAACCCCATACATTGCCCCAATTGATTGCTAATTTATGGGCTCCATAACTTTCTGCGAGCTTGCTGCTGGCTATGAACATGATCTTAAGGGGCCCATACATCTGCAACCGATTGCCGCAATTCCCCGTACTGCCGACATCGGGGCCAGGAGATTGGGATATTCGTGTTGAAAAATCTCGATTTCCCAATCCTGACCTGAAAATTATCAAAATCGGTGAGTCAGGGATTATAACATGTTGAATTTTTCTGGTTCACTGATGGATCACCGACTGTCGATGTCCACGGATCGTCGATTATGGTTACCGATCGGTCAGCGTATCAGGTTTACAGGGTCCTATAGTATGAATGAAAAAAATGTTCAAAGGCTGTACACAGGTATTAGTGATACATACACATGAGGGATATGTCTACTGGTGTAAGCACAGCGAAGAACAAAACATTTTAGGGGCAAGACTCTTTCTTCAGGTGTTAATGATAATTGGTATAAAGTAATAAGTAAATGTTGACATAATAATCTCACAGAATTCACCAATACCAAAGCTTCATAAAGTAATACATCTATAAAATACATACAGTATAGACAACATAACTCTATTTCAATGGATTAGTATTACCAATAATTGTAAAATCTGAGAATTTGGTGATACCATACCATAGTGTGGGGAGCATGGTGTTATGGCTGTCATTCCAAAATGAGTATTTGTTATAATTTTGATATATTCATATTTATTACAAGGATTTGTCCTAATTAACACAATAAGTATTTAGGAATTTGAATAGCATTATTTCACAGTGAATATGTGTTTTTTTTTTATTAATAAATCCCCAGTTTCTTACAGTTTTGAATGGAAATTGGAAAATATTAGTGAAATTGATGAATTGTAATGAAATACAATTTAGTTTTTTTCTATGTATTTACTACATGTATTACTTTGTGAAGCTTCTGGTATGACATATTCTGTGATGTCAATATTGCATAATTGACACTAATTGTGAATACCCATAGTAAGCGTTATTTTCTATTTCTTCATCCTCCACTTGGGTATACAGGGACACAATAGATATAGTCTGGAGAGGAGAGAGCCTGGGCACCAAACAGTTGCTCCATTATACCCCGCCCCCAGCCCGGGCTATTCAGTTTTTTGTTTGGTGCCAGGCAGGAGAGAGCAGCATTTTCGGGGGGCTGCTATTAAGTGGTTCCCCGGTAACATCTATGTCTTCCCCCCACTCTCCATGATCTAGTGAGTTCCCAGAAAGTTTAAGTTGGAGGGCGGCACGATGGTCCTAGTGGCTCCGGATTGGCTGCGGAGGGTTTGGTATGCTAATCTTCTAGGCCTCTCCATCTACACTGCTCTGCGTCTGCCTCTCAAGCCAGATCTGACCCAGGGACCGTGCTTCCACTCGGACCTGACGGGGTGGCTCTTGAGACATCCATCCTGAGAGCTGAGGGATTTTCTAGAAAAGTCATCCATACCATGCTGAATGCTCGGAAGCCCTCTTCAGCTAGAATTTATAACCATGTTTGGCGGATTTAGTTTGCATGGTGTTCGACCAGGGGTTTCGATCCCGGCTCTCTCGAGTGCTTTCCTTTCTGCAGGCAGGGTTAGATTTGGGCCTCAGGCTTGCTTCCTTGAAGGTGCAGGTCTCCGCCCTATCTGTCCTCTTTCAGCGGCAGATTGCCCTCTTACCAGACATACGGACCTTTTTTCATAGCGCCCTACAGCCACCGTTTGTTCCTCCGGTTGCCTCATGGGATTTGTCCTTGGTTCCTACGGCACTCCAGTCGGCCCCTTTTGAGCCTTTACACTCAATGTAGTGGATAACATGGAAGACTATTTTCTTACTTGCCATTGCTTCGGCCCGGTAGGTTTCAGACTTAAGTGCTTTGTCTTGTCGTTCCCCATTTCTAATTTTTCATTTGGATTGTGCAGTCCTTTGGACTCCCTAAGGTAGTTTTTCAGTTCCATATCAACCGGGAGATTGTGGTACCGTTTTCAGTGCTCCAGACTCTACTCCAGAGGAAGCCTTTCTGAATGTGGTGGGTTTAGGCTCTCCGACTCTATGTAGACAGGACCAGAGATGTCAGAAAATCGGATACCCTCTTTGTCCATTTTGACTTCCCAAGCGGGGTTGGCCGGCTTCAACAGACCTTGGCCAAATGGCTCACTTGACTATCCATCATGCCTAATAAACGGTGGGTCTTCCTGCTCCTCCAGTGGTGACTGCTCACTCCAACAGGGCTGTTGGAGCATCTTGGGCAGCTCGCCAGGGGGCTTCAGCGGAGCCTTGGGCTTGTTATCTTAACTGAATAGCCTGGGCTGGAGTGGGGGCATAGTGGAGAGAGAGGCCTGGGCTGTTGGGAAAAAGTTCTGTAACTGTTTGGTGCCCAGATTCTCCCTCTCTAGACTATACCCATTGTGTTCCTGTGCCCCCGATGGAGTCGAAGAAAAGAATTTTACCAGGTAAGACCATAAATCTCCTTTTCGTGCTTGCACCAATGAACACCGCCCTCATGGGAATGAATTACTAACTCATACATGTGCTGTTTTTCAGAATTTTTCTCACTAATGAATGTAGCCTACAGGGCCTGCTAGAGTGCTCATTACTTTTTAGTTACTTAACTAAATTACTTTTTGGTTTGACTGTGACAAATACTTTGGGGGCAAATCAATTATCAGCGATGACCAAGAGGTGCCAGCGATCCAACAGTTTCTCTGCCACCTCACAACCACCAACAATATAGATGTGCACCCCATAGAGGTGCAATGTTGGGGTCTGAAAATAAGCAGTGATGTGCTCAACTGCACATCAGCGCTAACTGAATTGCCCCCTTTAAATCAAAGAACTTGATATATTAAATATTTATTTAATGATCATTGTTCACAGATCTACACAATTTATGACTTTTTCAGATGCCTTATATGTTTCTTATTTTGTATTTTTGCATGTTACTCAGAGAAAGAGAAACCAGAAGAGATTGCAGTGGAGGAGTCGAAGCCCGGTGGGATGGCTGTACTTGGGCAGTTTATTATGAGGCAGAGTTATGTCAGTGCATTAATCGTCATGATGGTAAGATGGTTTTGGCATGTATGGAAAGTACTAGAATACGTTAACAGATTAATAAATTATGGGTGTGGACTGTGGTTACGTAGTATCAGAACCGCTTATCTCAATATGATGTTCTCTCTGGCATCAATGCATTATTTATCATGAATTATCTTGTCTCTTAGATCTTGTCTTTTCATTTATGTTGTATTGCTTTAAACCTGAATTATCCCAGCGGGTCACAACACACCTATTTTTTCAAGGTTTGGAGCATCACACATAACAGCTGGCTGACTTTCGTCCTATTAATATGGTCATGCATAATCTGGATGATTCGGGACCGGAGACGCTATGCCATGCTAAGTGCCCCATTTCTGGCTTGTTACGCTAACATTTTGGTCATCCAGAACTTTTTTGTGGGACTTAATATATCCCAGGAAGAGCTGTTCCCTGGAGTCCCCACTAATGTTCTCATTGACTTTGACTTGAAGCCATACACAATGCCGTGTGTGCATCTTGGACTGAAGGTGAGGCAAGCAAAGTACAGTAGCACCCTTCTTGGTACCTCTCTGGAGATGTAATAACATTTTACTAGCGGTAGATTATTTTATCCCAGATCTTTTATGCCCTCGTATTCTGGATATTGCTGCGGCAGAATTTGAAGGAACGGCAAAAGGAAAGTGATCAGGAATTATTGAAAGAAGTATTGGTGGGGGAGAGTGGTGAGTAGACAACATGTAGTCTGATTGAAAGCATAATGCAGACCCAATAGAATTTGTTTCCATACATTGTAACTTTGTAAGTAACCCTCAGAGTAATTTTGTTATTTCAAGAAAACTTTAGAGTTGCCAAAGAGCAGCATTGTAAAAGCGCCATCCATTATCCGTTCTTAACAGATGTTTATTTATATTGTTATTATATTTATATTCTTATAAGGATTAAAATGTCCTTGATTTTTATCAGCACTTACTAGATCTGTTGTTTTTCTTGCCAGATTAATGACAAATGCTAGACCCTGTAAGGAGTGAATACATTCAATATTACATTGTTATGTGCCCATATAAGCTCAGTCTTGCATTTCAGTTAACATTTGGGATCAATACTGAATCATTTATTCAAAATAGGGAAATAATAAAAATTTATCCTCTTAGGAAGCAATAACTCTTTATACAAGGATTTCTTTAGGTTACTCCAAAATAAATAAATACCTAAGGATTCTGTAATAGGGTTGTATATGCATTCCTGGTTAAGGGCCAGAACTTCTAGAGTATTGAACAAATGACTTTCAACCTCAGTTGTAGACACTTTTTCTGCTCTTTCTTCTCTCATCTCATTCTTTATATGCTTGTTCCACTAAATTAAGTTTGTCAATGTACATAACCTTTTCTGCCGGCAAGTAAAGCGCAGACTCGTACAATGTTTACAATGATGGCTTGCTAAAATCAGTAATGAGACAGTGATGAAGGCACATGTAGGTATTAGATTAGAATAATATTATTATACATAGCTTATATAGATTGCGCCATCAATATGGTCTACCTAGCAAAAGTCAATATGGTCTACATAGCAAAAATACAAACTACCTTTATTCGACTGTAATTTGCTACAGTGAGTAATATAATCAATTGGGGCTTTACTTACGTACTTTCAATAGATTAATTAATGCAGATTTCTCTGTCTTTTATTACCCAGTCTTGTTTTATTACTATTTTGTTCCCAATTGTGAAGTGCCATGGAATATGCTGCCACTATATAAGTAAATGTTAATAAATAAAACAATAAATAAATCATTACGCAAGTTTGTATATTTAATACCTCTTTTATTTTTCAATAACATTACGGGTGTCATACTTTTGTTTTGTTGCCAGCAGAAACAGAGGAACCCCCAAATGCGTTCATGGAAATGGTGGGCTCCTTGGTGCGAGGTACACTGGTGAAGTACTGGATTTACTTCTGTGGGGCTATGTTTTTTGTCGTCAGTTTCAGTGGCAAAGTTGTTGTGTACAAGATTCTCTACATTGTGTTGTTCCTATTCTGTGTGTCTTTGTACAAGGTGAGCCAGCTATTGTGAATGCACTGTAGAATGGTTAGTTCTAATCCTTCTAGTTTTCCTTCATACTAAATAGCCCTTTCTTTTGGCCACCCATTTCCTGCAGCAACTCATTCTCAGTGTGCTACCAGGTCAGCCTGGCCACCTCCTTTATCCTGCTCCTTATGTTGTGCCAACTTATCTATAACACATACTATATTTACACTGCAGAGCAGGTACACTGATTAAATATAGCATTCCGGCAACCTTTTGATGTAAGTGTTTATCACCTCCACCATAGTATTGGCGATGGCCCTTCTCAGCCTTTTAGTATGACAGTCTGGTATCTACATGTAGAGGTGGTCTCTTAGATAATGAGGGTTCTAGTGCTGTATAAATACTTCCAAAGATTGTAAGATGTCTTTTCATATTGGATGTACTGTTATTAGTGTATTGGCTCCTGTAAGATGTTGGTCTATGTAGTGATAGGAAATATATTTATGTGTCTCCAATACTTTGCTGCATTCATTTTCAGATTCATTACGAGTGGTGGAGAAAAATACTGAAGTATTTCTGGATCACTGTGGTTTCCTACTCAATGGTGGTTCTAATTGCCATCTATGTCTATCAATTCAAGACCATCTCTGGCTTTTTCCTTCAGATTCTGGGCATGTCAGAGGAAGGGTGAGAACCACTCTGGGTATTTTACCAAGCATAGTTCTGTTCTGTGCTGTTCACGAAAAATATTCAGTAGTGTTGAATTTAAATGGTTAGAGATAATGTAGATATGTGACACGAGTATAAGGCTTTTTGTTGGCACGGAATATACAAACAATGTGAAGTACAGTTGTCATACTGATGTTTCTAGGATCCCTTAGTGATATACAGATGTGTCCTTTCTTACATTTGCTTCAGGTGTTGCCTAATAGCCCATCTCAACTTGCCAGGTCCAGAGCTAATTGGCCGTGCCGAGCATTTTTTTTGCTCATAATGCACATCTTATTAGTTTCATTAAAACACATAGAAGCAACAAAATGACATTGCTAGTTTACACTAGCCAATTAGGTGTACACAATTTGTACATCTATGCATGACTGAGTCTGTATCTGTGCAAAAAAGTATCTGTACAGCCGTGGTTTTCCCTCATGCCAAGTTCCATTGTACTTTATCTGTTATTTTGTGCGTGTGTAAAACCAATTCCTGTGTGGTTAAAGTCACAGCCCATCACCTCGAATACACTGCGAGCAGCTTTTTGCTGTCTGCGGTGCCACTAAGATGCAAAATTTAAAGAAAAATACGGTTCGCTACTCCTCTTGGAACGTCTCAGTTCCAGTAGGTGAGGACACATCTGTGTGGAAAAAGACTGACCCTAACTTCATACAGAATCCTTTACAGATATTGCAGTCTCTATTGTACATTTTGGATTACCTCCTATTAGATACCAAATATTCCACTGAAGAACAATGATAATAGCTTCAAACATGTTCTGATCTTTGAAATGCATGATAAATGAGAATTTACAACGAATCTGCTCCATCTCTATGGAATGCTCCATCTGTATGCCACTGATATTTGTGAGTATTAAAGTGTGCCAATTTGCTGCATAGTGGAGGCATAGAATTTGCCAGACTTACCAATATTTATGACACGCAAGATGTGTTTCATGCCTTCTGTAATGTCATTTGTCCCTAAACAAAAATGGCTGACTCAATTGTAACTTGAGTGAAAATCCAGTATATTGTTTATTATAGTGAGTACATGGTGACCTATTCTTCTCCTCTCTTATATAAATGGCCAGCTTGAGAGACCTGGGCTTGGAGCAGTACAGCACTGTAGAGCTGTTCGCTGGTATACTGCTCCCTTCCACCTTCCTCCTGGCTTGTATCCTACAGCTGTATTACTTTAATGAAGACTTTTTGAAGCTGACCGATCTCAACAATATCCTCGTTAATGAAGGAGGCATTTATGACAGGTCTGTATGACAAATGTGTGGATGGGCATCATGCTCCTTAGTGGTAACTGCTACACTACTTCAATTTATTGAAGCATTTTCAGATTGTAGTATGTCATGTTGTATGTGTTTCTTTTTCTAAACAGTATGAAAAAAATGGAGAACCGTGTCCAAATTCTGGCCAACATGTGAGTAAAAACATACATGTATATGTACACTTGTCACAATTTAAAACAAAAGAAAACAGTATTAAATTGTATTTTAAGTATAGTAAAAATGGTGATAGTTGATTGAATAACATTAAAAATATCAGGTACAGATTGAGCATCACAAGGTATAACTTTCCATGAATGTAGAAAATAGGGATATTAGAACTCACCTCAAAGTTCGTTTTACTGTTTAAAAGCAGAAGTCTGTGAGCTTTATGCTGTGCAAGGAGCTACTGGTGCACCTGAGCAGACACTATGTAAGAATTAAACAAGAAAATGGAAATAACAATGAAACACTTGGTATTGGTCATATTATATGCAAAAGGAGTGTAGGTAAATAAATATCATTGATAAGGACTATGCAAAGATTAAAGAACATGTTAAACATAAGTGGAGCAAATAAATACATTGGTGGGCTACAATACATGGGGTCTCTATACTGTAAGTGTATATTGTCCTGTAAGTCTATATTGTACTGTAAGTGTATATTGTCCTGTAAGTCTATATTGTCCTGTAAGTGTATATTGTCCTGTAAGTCTATATTGTCCTGTAAGTGTATATTGTCCTGTAAGTCTATATTGTACTGTAAGTGTATATTGCCCTGTAAATGTATCGAGGCACAGGTCAAGTGAGCCCAATTATAAATGCATCTTTGGTATAAGGTGCAAGTTACTCACAGAGTGCTTGATTCTAAGTTGCACGTAGTGTGGTCGCAAATGACAATTATAAGTCCTATGTGACTTTCCGTCCCTATTCTGAGCCGGGTGCATCTATGCGATCGCACAGCCGATGGCCTATGGCCGTTAGAGGAGCCGTCATCACTAGTAAAGGCACTTGCACCTACCTCATGCTTGATGCAGAATATGCGACTGAAAAAGATACGCAAAATCCAACTCAGAATAGATTGCTACACACTCACAGGATCAGTAACGCCCATTCTGCGGTCAGTGAGAAGCGCCTGAGACTCACAATTGCTCATAGGTGCTATAAATTGTGTATGTCGCCTGCAGCATATGTGCAGTTTACAAAACAATTGCGAGATGCAGCCACATTGGTATGTGCGTGCAACCTGGAATCAGGCCCAAGTTACATTTTCTCAAATGTATGATAGAAATCCCAGATTATTTCTCCCTTTACAGGATAAAAGACAACCTTGGCAGTCTGCACAAGACGTAAGGAACAGCCTGATTCTCATCTCTTGAAATGCAACACGTGAACATAGTGCTTATATTTTCCATGGCTCACTGTATCTATGCCACACAAGTGTTTCATGGGGTGGGCAGTACTGTATATATGCTTCAAATGGGATTTAGTCAGAAAGCCGACGTTCTAAATGCCGCCGCCGGCTTCCCGACTCTCTAATCCCGCCGTGGTACTAATGACAGGCGTCGAAAACTCGACGCCTGTCATTATCCATACGCCAGAAGACCGACGCCCGGCATACCGAACGCATGGGGGGAGGGTTACATTTTAGGACACCCGGGGTGACTTAGGGTTAGGCACCCCCCTGGGAGGGTTAGGTTTAGGCTAGGGGAAGGAGGGGTTAGGGTTAGGCACCCCCGGGGGGAGGTTAGGGTTAGGCACCCCCCGGGAGACTTAGGTTTAGGCTGCGGGTAAGGGGGGGTTAGGTTTAGGCACTTGGGGGGGGAGGTTAGGGTTAGGCACCCCTAAGGGAGGATTAGGTGGTAGAATTAGGTTAGCGATACTTACCTTTTGACGATCAGGATTTTCACCCTTGTCGGGCTGCCGCTGTCAGGATTTGAACCGCCTGTCTGCGGATCAGATCCAACTTTTATATTAACATACTGTAGTTAAATAGTTAGTGGGGTTGAAAAAAAAACATTTCTAAAAGTTCTAAACTTATTTATCTAGAGGAAGGAAAAGCACAACTACATAAGCATCTGCCAAAAACTCACAGGGAAAAATAAAATCCTTCTTGACTAAATGCATCACAATGAAATGAGTTAGTCAAGTGAATCAGTTCTCTCAATTTATTAATGTGTTCTTTATACAATGTCCTGAGACCCAACAGCAATGCACTTAGGGTACAACTCTGTATCACCCTCACTGAAACTAGTAAAACATTGCATAGCTGCACAGAGGAGTTAACACAAAAAAACAAACAAATAAAGTAAAAGACACAAGGGAAAGAGGAAGAGAGGGGAGGGAAAATATGTTGCCCACAGTACATAAAAATATCTAATTACCAAGTAAACATGTAAACACAATGGTTTTATGTCACGCACCATAACATAGTATACTTGGGAATACATTGGCATGTGCTTATTATGGTACCTTAAAAAAAATATTATTGAACCATTTTGGTAATAGATGACATAGCCATGAAGCCACAAGATATTTATTTACAATTGTAAACCTGGGCCATTTTTCATAATGGACATCCAAAATAAATAACAATTATATATATATATATATATATATATATATATATATATTGTTGCAGAGGAAGACTTTCTGTGTTACTGCGAGGCTGGCACATTTGTTTCTAGCCCATTGCTTAAAGCCAAACTAAACAGCTATGTTTCAAAATGTGTGCTCCAGTCCATATTTAGCACCAACTGCTAGCTTAATGTTTGTATACTAAGGCTAGAAATACAGATGAATGAAGTAGCCCTTTAACAAATACATTTTTCAATACATTATGGTGTTTTAAATGATGCATGTTACCCCACAGTTCCAAAAATAGTGGGGAATGGGAATATCCAACCCAGCTGAGCTAACAGCTATCGTCTCTGTCGAGCAGAAAAATAACTTACCCTCTACAAAAAGTGAAAAATATATTACAAATCAGTCTTACATATCTCAAAAATTAGATGTATTTTGCACCAAATGCAAACAGTAACCCTGATCTGTGCATGTGTTGTACAGGCTGGAGGCTGAGAAAAGGAACAGCTCAAGTACATTGGAAAGAACTGATAACATTGCTACAGATGGAGACATGATACAGGACAGTCATCCGTCTGATGGTAAATCACATATAACTTCTGCATACATATATTGTCAGACATTATAAAAATGGAAAATGTTTATATTTAGTTTTTTTATGCTGGCAGAATTGGTTGCTATGGGCTACAAATCCTTTTTTCTGATTGGGGGACCCTGAGACCATACCTAGGAAGCAGGATAATGTAATAAAAATGGACTCCCCCAGCATTCTGTAAGCCACCTCCTGCTCCTCACTTCTTTTTCAAGTGCTTTACATAAGAGGTGTGCACAGAACATTTTGCCATTACCTAGCAATGTCGCTAGCGGCCAGTGCATTGTTAATGAATGACGTAACGCTGACAGTTTCGTCGTTTATTAAAGTTGTTCAGTGTGGACGCACAATCACTGTACATGGGCATTCATTATGGTGCTGGAATGAGTGCCCGTTGCTCCAATGTGTACCCAGCTTTAGAAAAAAAATATGAGATATGGTAAGAACTTACCCTTGTTATCTCTATTTCTACGAAGTCCATAGGGTTCCACAGGATACCTTGGGGGTATAGGCGTGACGTCAGTCGCAGGGCACCAAAGAGTTAAGCTTTCAGCCTCCCAGGATGCACTAGGTCCCCCTCCTATACCCCGCCCCCAGGCCAAGGCACCTCAGTTAGTTACCAAGCCATAGGCCGGAGGAGGAGAAGGAAGAGAGAGAACAAAGATCTGGACACATACAAGAATCACATTCTCACCAGAGGGAGACGGAAAACCGGTGACCAGAGCAAAGCCCATCTGCAGCACAGGTGCGACAGGGCGGGAGTCCTGTGGAACCCTATGGACTTCGTAGAAATAGAGATAACAAGGGTAAGTTCTTACCATATCTCATATTTTCTACTTCAGGGTCCATAGGGTATCCACAGGATACCTTGGGGATGTCCCAAAGCAGTATCCTTTAAGGGTGGGGACGCTCCTGTGCAGAAAGGAGAATCCGCCGCCCGAAGGAAGCATCCTGAGAGGCGAAGGTGTCAAACCTGTAATACCTCACGAAGGTATGGACAGAAGACCACGTAGCAGCCTTGCAGATCTGAACTGCCGAGGCACCACGTCAAGCTGCCCACGAAGGACCCACAGACCTAGTGGAATGAGCCTTCAGAGAAGGAGGGACCGGTAGGCCTTCATGAAGATAAGCTTCAGAAATAGCCATACGGATCCAGGCTGCCAAAGTTTGCTTTGAAGCAGGCCAACCCTTTTAACAGAAGCCATAGAGGACAACAAAGCGTCCGACTTCCTAAACAAAGAAGTGCGGTCCACATAAGTCCTTAAGGCCCGCACAACATCCAAAGAGGCCTCACCCACGGAAAGACCCGGTGAGTTAAAGGCCGGAACAACTATTTCCTCGTTAACCTGAAACTGGGAAACAACTTTGGGGAGAAACTCGGGCCGAGTGCGGAGCACTGCCCTGTTCCCATGAAAAAAACCAAGAAAGGGGGTCTACAAGAAAGAGCCCCTAACTCAGAAACACGTCTGGCTGAAGCAACGGCCAGAAGGAAAACAGTCTTAGCTGTTAGCCATTTAATATCCACTGAGCCCAGTGGTTCAAACGGCGGTCCTTGGAGAGTCCTCAGGACCACAGCCAAATCCCAAGGCGCCACAGGTGGAACAAAGGGCGGCTGAATACGGAGAACACCTTGCATAAAGGTGCGCACATCCGGGATTGTAGCAATCCTACGGTGAAACCAGACAGATAGGGCCGAAACCTGTACCTTCAAAGAAGCAAGGCGAAGCCCATGATCTAGTCCCGCTTGCAGGAAGGCGAGAATCCGAGACAGACGAAACTCCCGCGGTGCATAACCTCTCGGTCGACACCACTGGAAGAACGTATGCCACACGCGATGGTATATCCTCGCGGAAGACGGTTTCCGAGCTCGTAACATGGTACACAGCATAGAGCTGGCAAACCCCCAGGACCTCAGCATGGCCGTCTCAACAGCCACGCCGCCAAAGACAGCCGAGTCAGGTCCGGGTGAAGACAAGGACCCTGAGACAGAAGGTCCGGTCGTAGCGGCAACCGCAGAGGACTGTCCACGGACAGACCCTGAAGGTCTGAGAACCAGTGCCGTCTGGGCCACGCGGGAGCTATCAACAGGAGCGTCCCTCCTTCCTGTTTGAATTTCCGGATTACCCGTGGAAGAAGGGAGACCGGAGGGAACAGGTATGCGAACCTGAACGTCCACCGGACGGACAGAGCATCCACCAGAGACGCCCCTTCGTCTCTTGTGCGAGACCCGTACACCGGCAACTTGTTGTTGTGCCGGGACGCCATGAGGTCGATTTCTGGAAGACCCCACCTGTCCACCAGTAGTTGAAAAACGTCCGGGTGCAGGGACCATTCCCCTGGATGAACGTCCTGGCGACTTAGAAAGTCCGCCTCCCAATTTAGCACTCCCGGGATGAAGACCGCTGATATGGCCGGAAGATTGCGCTCCGCCCAAACCAGGATCCGAGAGACCTCTACGAGAGCCGCCCGACTGCGAGTTCCTCCTTGCCTGTTTATGTAGGCCACGGTGGTAGCATTGTCCGACTGGACCTGCACCGGGTGACCCTGGAGAAACCGCTGTGCCTGCAGGAGAGCATTGAAGACCGCACGGAGTTCCAAGATATTTATTGGAAGCTCCGCTTCTGTCGGTGTCCACCTGCCCTGGAACAAGTGTGGACCCGAAACTGCTCCCCAGCCTCGAAGACTGGCATCCGTTGTCAACAGGACCCAATTTGGAACCCAGAACGGACGTCCCTTGTTGAGGTGGGTCATCTTTAACCACCACGCAAGGGACAGGCGAACCTCCGGGGTGAGCACAATCGTCTGGAACTTCAGAGACTGAGGCAGCCCGTTCCACTTGGACAGGATCAGGTGCTGCAGAGGTCTAGAGTGAAACTGGGCGTATTCCACCATGTCGAACACCGACACCATGGAGCCCAGTAACCTCATCGCCGAGTGTAAGGACACCCGGCGGCTGTGCAGACAACTGCGCACCCTTGACTGTAAAGCAGAGATCTTGTCCTCCGTCACGAAGATCCTTTGCTGTCCCGAGTCCAATAAGGCTCCAAGATGCAGAATCCTCCGAGACGGGATTAGAGTGGACTTCTGCCAGTTAATTAGCCAGCCGTGCCGTTGCAGCAGTGCAATGGTCAGGTCCAAGTGGTGTAACAGGAGCTCTGGAGATCCTGCCACCAATAACAGGTCGTCCAAGTACGGCAACATGCGGACTCCTTGCAGCCGCAGAGAAGCCGCCATGACCGCCATAGCGTCCTGTATGTCCAATGACACCATGTAGTCCCCAGGTTCCAGCGCCAGAATGATGGACCGTAGGGTCTCCATCCGAAACTTCGGGACCCGCAAAGACTTGTTGAGTGCTTTGAGGTTGAGAATCGGACGATATGACCCATTGGGTTTCTGTACCAAAAATAGATTTGAATAGAAACCCTGGCCCCTCTGGGAGAATGGAACAGGCACTATAACTCCAGCCTGGAGCATAGTGTGCAATACCTTCCGCAGCTCCGTAGCCTTGTTCCGGTCTGATGGTAGACCCGTGGTGAAGAATCGAGCCGGGGGTCTGTGCCGGAAGGAGAGGGCGTACCCGTGAGAGACCACCTCCAGAACCCAAGTGTCTGTCGTAGTGAACGACCAACACCGGGAGAACTGCAGCAGGCGGCCTCCCACCCTGGGATCCCCCAAGGGGAGACCCGGACCGTCAGGCCGCAGGCTTGTCATCTAGCTTGGGGGCCGGACGTCTGGTACTCCATGCCTGTTTCCGGGGCTTGCCCGATTTCTTAGGGCCAGCCTGTCGAGGAAACGACTGTGGTTTGGGCCTGCCCTGGGCCCTAGATGACCGAAAGGACGATGGTCCAGAACCAGAAGGAGCAGCGGCCGACGGGAGACAAGCAGATTTGGCTGCCGCCAGCGTGGCCACAATCTTATCCAGATCCGGACCGAAGAGAACTTCTCCGGTAAACGGCAACGCTTCCAGACCTTTCTTGGATCTGCGTCCGCCTTCCAGGATCGCAGCCACAAGGTGCGACGAGCAGCTACCGCTGCTGAAGAAATTCTAGACACCAGAGTACTAATGTCTAGAGCCGCCTCGTTGATGTAGGTGGCCGAATCACGGAGATTGCCAATCAACTCCGCTTGTTCGGCCGGACAGTCGGATTCAAAAGAAGCCTCTAATGAATCCGCCCAGCGCTCCATCGCTCTGGCAACCCAGCAAATGGCCATAGCCGGCCGTGCTGCCCCCCCTGCAAGGGAATAAGCGGACTTCAGGCAGATTTCTACCTTGCGGTCCGTAGCATCCTTAAGGGAGGACATGGATGGCATCGGCAATGTGGCACTACGGACAAGACGGGTCACGTGAGAATCCACCTGTGGAGGGGATTCACACTTAGCAAAATAATTATCCGCGAACGGATAAGCCACCGCCAGGCGTCTCTGCGGCTGGTATCTTTTGCCAGGTTGTTTCCACGCCTCCTCTAAATGGTCCACCAACTGACCCGAAAGAGGAAAGACTGTGGCATCGCCCTTCACATCTTTGAAAAAGGCATACTTAGATTTAGCCGCTGGGGGAACTTCGTCCTCAATCACCAAGGCTGTGCGGACCGCCCGAATAAGTCCAGGAATATATACTTTGGACTTAGCATCAGCGTCCTTAGTATGGAAAGGTTCCTGATCGTAAGGATCCAGAATCTCCCCATCATCAGACGTCCCTTCGTCATCCTCATAAGGAGCGGACAGAGACGCCACCGGCCTTTTATGAGGCCGCATCACAGACTCCCCTTGCAATACATCCGACAAGTGCTGTAAAGAACTCGTCAGGGAGTTAACCCACGCTGGCTCCTGAGAACCCGGGAGCGGGGAATAGGGAGACTGTGGGGTACCACCAATTGTCGTGGGAACCCCTGCATGGGTGACGACACCACAGACTGCTGGGACAAACCCATCGGAGTAAACGCGGGCTGCGGAGCTAACTGGCCCACTAAAGCTGTTAACGCCTGAGCGAAACAAGCCCAGGGCGGCTCCTGTACCGGTGCTGTAACCGTAATAGGCCGCGCCATGGACAACACTGCCGGCAAAGGCCCTCCGCGCTACCCTCCCCCTCCGCTAACGGTACTTTGCACGTGGTACACTGTAGCCGGAGGGGAAAATCACTTTCAGACATGATGGCACCACGTATGTGACCTCTCTCACCAATTAAGTATTAAATAGGCGAGAGACCACCCTGCAGCACCGCACCGCAAGGGCTTTAGCAGAAAAACAGGGACAGTAATAAAGCTGACAGTTTAGAGAAGAAAAGTTACAGGCAGCGCTAGCACAGTCACATACAATGCAGAGAAATAACAATTCCTGCACTAACAGCGCTGATCACTCAACTACACAGACACAGGGCCTGGTAGGACACAGCGCTGCATACACATACCTCACCACAGCGGAGGAGAGGTATGCGGGGGGACCCAGACCACGATGCTTCCGTCCAGCGCTTCCAGCAGCGTTCACCATGCGTTCTGGAGAAGATGGCCGCCGAGGAGCAGAGAGGAGGCTGGCCTGGGGGAGGAGCGCTGCCACAGGACCAGTCAGCACAGTGCAGAGAGGGCTGTGTGCAGCGGGGGAGGCGCCGGCTGTGAGACAGGGAAGGCGCGCTCCCCTGGCATGCATTTAACCCCTGGGACGCCGCAGCGCTACCGCTCTGCTGCGGTCCGCTGTCCCAGGGGGTAGTGGAAGCGCAGGTTGGTCGCCTGGCTCCACGCTGCAGCCAGTCCCCAGGGAGCCCCCTGCCTGGGGACTTAGGACCATGTGATCAGCGGGGACCCACCGCGGGACCCCGCTGCTTACCTCTGTCCCCCTTGAATCCGGCCATGGTCCGGAACATCTGGGGTCACCGCTAGCTGTGACCCCAGATGCCCACCAGCATCCCCGGATCAGTACCGGCGTTCTGGTACCGGCGGGGTGTAGGGAAGACAGCATGGACGTCAGGACTGACTGTCCATGCTGTTCATCCAGATGTGCAGCCACAGCTGCATGAAGAATAAGCTTCAGGGGCTCTTCTAGCCCCCACTCCAACAGGTGCACCCGACTCCGGCCGGGCACCAAACTAAACTGAGGTGCCTTGGCCTGGGGGCGGGGTATAGGAGGGGGACCTAGTGCATCCTGGGAGGCTGAAAGCTTAACTCTTTGGTGCCCTGCGACTGACGTCACACCTATACCCCCAAGGTATCCTGTGGATACCCTATGGACCCTGAAGTAGAAATCACTGATTTTAGTTTTTAAAGATGTTTCACTGATTTTTTACAGCTTTGTGCAAAATGCTTTGAGTTATGATTAGATTTGTTTTATTTATAGGTAAGATGTGATTGATATTGTGAGGCAGGGATAGTTTACCTTGTCCCCTAATTTGGCCTGTACTTCATATAGGAAATCCACATTTGTAAGTATGTGTTATCAGATGGTTCCTGGAAGTAAAAGCTGTCAGTGATTTCTACACTGTTCCAGCATGACAGAACATGCTACATGGCTGCCATCAGAGCAGGGTGCTCATTTGTGAATTAGTCAGTCATGTAGTCATTAAAATAGTTGTTGTGAGCTCAAGTAGTTGGTCATTCTAGCTTGAAAGGTTTCACCTAAAAAATATTAAAAGTAAAATAAAAAATGAATTAACTTGCATAAAAAATCTCCAAGTTGGCTAACATGGGACTTCATCGAATGCCTGGAAAGCGGGTATGGTTACTAAGTAATCTACATTAAAGATTGGCTATTGCACAACACCAAAATGCATGGGGGACCAGACAATGCAGAGTAACATTTCTTATCCAGGTCCCCTTACACTCTCCAATTACCTGCACTGTTTTTACGTGAGTCTGGTGACTATATGTTGCAGATGAGTTCTTGTCCCATGCAAAGCATACACGCGCCCTATGAGGAAGCAGCCTAAATGGACCTGAAACCCTTGGATTTCATAGGTAAATCAGTGATATTAGGGAATAACATATCTCAATCTTTTCCAGATAACAACCCATGGCTTCTTGTGGTTGACAAATTAATGTCCCTGCTGCTGACTCTGCTGCAGTTTATCCATAATGTCCAAGTACTGTTGTGGAGGCTACTGGAACTGCACATCATCAAGATTGTGTCCACTATAGTCATTTGGATCGCAGTTCAAGAGGTATTATTAAGCAAGCATTATTTTATAAAGACATCAACAGCTACACCATCATTGTATTAAAGATGACTAAAAATTACATTTTTGGTGGAATATCCTAAAGTAAATTCCAGCCTACAAATGTTATTTACTGAGAAAGGCAGTAGAGTCCCGTGTTAGGGCTGCACTCTTCACACTCCTGCCAGGCATTTTCACATATTAAGTGGAATTTTCTTTTAGAGTAACTCCTGTTTAAACCTGTTTAACCCTGCGTCAGGTGCAGCTGGCCTGACAGGCGCCACAAAGCTGTTCTCGCTCACCTCTCCGCCGCAAGGGGGCGCAGGGGCCTGCCCCTCCTAGTACCTTCCTATCTCTAGGTGCTGTTTGAAACCCCCCTAGTCAGTTTTCCCGCTGCCTGCATGGAGTGCAGTAGTGACCTTCATGGCCTCTCAGGCTCATTGCGCCCAAACTCGTCCGACTTTTGAAGGTACGTATTTCTTTTTATTTTCTCACAATTTTGTGTATTTTGCTCATTTTATGAATGAAAATTACAAAGGTTGTGGGTATTTTGCGGAAATATGTAGGTTTGTCCAGGGTGGCCTCTTAGGCACACTGCTCCTCTTAAAATTTAGTATTTTTTGTTTTACTTGCTTTAAGGTTAAGAAATGTGGTTTTGTGAATCAGATTTCCATATATTTTCTCTTTGTGCATCCTAATGAAGGTCACTGATCACTGTAAGAATGTTAGAATTGAGTTAATTAGGTGCTAATGACGATTTTATAACAGACGCCTGTCAGGCGCACTGCGCCCTAACCTGGGAGTCCCAGAGGTGCGCCTGACACAGGGTTAAAAGCAACAAAGTAGAGAAACCTAAATGGAATGATTATAAAGTCACATAATAATACTTTATTCAAACACTTGTCACTTGAAAGAGTACATGTTGTCATGCAACAGTGATATCACTGGTTTTAATTAATTGATATGTTGCATTCTTATCAATATTGGTTCAGGCCACAATGGGCCTGATTCTGAGTAAGACGATATACCGATATTCACGCAAATGGCCAATGTTTATTAGTCTCCGCATGCGTCTGAGTTGTAACGCGCATGAGTCCCAATTTTGTGTGTACACAATCGCAGAACAAATTTAGATGCGCAGTTTTATTAACCATCTTTGACATTTCTCACACTGCCTTTTGTGTTCCCAGGTCTCCCTTATGAACTGCCTCTTCTTCATGCCCTGGGTGTTTTCTTTGCCATACGCACACATCCGTCCATATGCTTCAAATATTTCTACCGTGTGGTCCTGTATAATGGTCATTTGCAAAATGATGTATCAGTTGAAGTTTGTGAAACCGCTAGAGTATTCCTCCAACTGCACTGAAGTGAGTGTCTCCCTGACATATTTTCACACAGAATAACACATTGTTTTTTCAGTTCGGATAGAAAGGAGAAGGGCTTGGGTAAGAAACAAAATGGAGCCTCAAGTTATGTTATATGTATACATTATGTTGTATTAGGTGCTATTTAAACTTTAAACCTGGGGTGTCCAACCTTTCACCTTCCCTGGGCCACATTAGAAGATGAAAACTTGGTTTGGGCCGCACATAAAATAAAATAACAGTAACGTAGTAGTAGTCCCCCCCTTGTAGTGCCCCCAGTAGTAGTAGTCCCCCCCCTTGTAGTGCCCCCATAGTAATCCACCCCCCTGGTAGTGCCCCCAGTAGTAATCCCCCCCTGGTAGTGCCACCATAGAAATCCCCCCCCTGGTAGTGCCCCCATAGTAATCCCCCCCTGGTAGTGCCCCCATAGTAATCCCCCCCTTGGTAGTGCCCCCATAGTAATCCCCCCCCTTGGTAGTGCCCCCATAGTAATCCCCCCCTTGGTAGTGCCCCCATAGTAACCCCCCCTTGGTAGTGCCCCCATAGTAATCCCCCCCCTAGTAGAGAGAGACTTAATAAAAAAAAAAAAAAAAACACTTACCTGAAACTCCCGCTCCTGGTCCCGACGCTTCCACCGGCTCCTCTGGCCGCTTTGCATTATGGGAGAGACGTCGTCATGACGACGGCTCTCCCATTATTCACTGCGGGAGCCGGAAGATGGCTCCCACAGTGGGAGCAGCGGCAGCCGCTGAGAGTCTGATAGACTCTCAGCGGCTGCTGATTACAGCAAACACAAAGCTGCCGGCTCCGGCGGCTGTGTGTTTGTGCTGTGTAGCGCTGACTGGACTCCGTCCGGTCAGCGCTACACACGCGGTGCAGTCTGTGTCACAGTGACACAGACTGCACCGGCCCGCGGCCCGCATGACGCTGCGGCCCGGGGGGCACATGGCACCCTGCCCCCCGGCCCAGCCCGCCACTGGTGATTACGCTGGCGGCACAGTGAATGAAGGAGAGCGTGGGGGCGTGGTCTGGGGGTGCCGGGACTACAGTGAGCAATCCCGGAACAGCGGGACATATCGTGAATGTCCCGCTGAATCCGGGACACTTGAGAGGTATGGGGGCCGCATTACGAGCCGACCTGGGCCGCATGCGGCCCGCAGGCCGCAGGTTGGACAAGCCTGCTTTAAACCATGTAATTTGTACAAATGAAAGTCTACATTATTTTAAAGGCAGTTGTAAAAAGTATTGAAATAAACATTGGTAGCATGCTATGTCTATAGGTTCAGACAAACAGGGATCTGGAAATACTCTATTCTTCTAAGTTCTATATGTTAGTATTAGTTGTTATACTAGTGATAAAGATTTTAACCTTTGACAAAATCACATTCATTTGCTTGTGTTTATGTGTACTGTAGGTGCGAAATGTCAGGAATTGCTGAAAAGTCAGATTGATTATAAACCAGTGACTTCTCAAAATGTAGTTCTATTTTTTCCTCAACATCCAGTGTGAACTGCAGATAAATCCGTAATATACTTACATGTTTGTTTGTGGAATGTGAGATGGATGGGATCTGTGTTGTCATTGTAGGAAGGTAGCATTTTAGGAGTAGAGGCAGATACATATATGCATACTCCATTCTGACTAATAATGACAAAATTATGGTTTTGCTTTCTGGAGCTTGATGCATATGGGGATTTGCGGTCAGACATCAGAAACCTGCAGTTTTCTGAGTTTCGACCACATTTTGGGCTTGATGCATCCTGCCCTTTATGAGATACTCCCCCATAGACCTACTCCAGGGACCTCTGAGCTGGGACTGCAGAGTATATCTAGAATTCAACCATTTAAGCCAAAGTTATCAGTCAACTTCATACCTTCCAATCAGCCTGATTATGGGCATCACTGATCTTATAAGACTCCCACAATCTATACATGTGTCCCAATTTGCGGTAAGTATTGGGATGTATGTACTCTGCCTCACACAACAGGGATTGGTACCTCCACAGCGTGTTTCAGACATGGCTTACCTAGACGTGAAAAGCTTTTATGCCTAGTTAATACACATCATGTGTATATATATATATCATGTGTATATATATATATATACACATGATATATGATACATGATGTATATATATATATATATATATACACATCATGTGTATATATATATATATATATATATTATTTTTTACAATTTTCTATTACTGTACAAATTATATATTTGAAACAAAAATTCTAATAAAAATATTCAATTTTAAAACAATGAAAACAATCACTATTAACTGTCTAGTTGTATGCTACATAATCCTCACTTGCCATGACAGGTCACAAAACATTTCTCAACCATTTTAAATACACATACTAAAAAGTGTCTCTCTCAGTGACTTGCTGTGTGTTTCATTAGTCTTTGGTTTCATAAAAAAAATGTTTTGTCTTTTGCTCCATCACTCAGGGCCTATATCGCAATGGAAGCCTCTACAGTCCAATTGCAGATGAGTTGCTACAGAAATCTGTACTGTATGTTGCTCCTGTGGACCCTGCTTTTTGGTGTGGGGGTCTGCGAAAATGTGCAGATAGTGTTTTACCCTGCCTCCAGGTAACACACTGCTAAATATGTATGCTTATGTAATATGTATAGTATTCCCTATGTGCACTCTGTTACTCTCTGAGTGTAATTAATATGTACCTGTCATCTCGGTATGCGTCTTTGATGCCGGCG
This sequence comes from Taudactylus pleione, assembly GCA_031769625.1. Lineage (NCBI taxonomy): Eukaryota > Metazoa > Chordata > Amphibia > Anura > Myobatrachidae > Taudactylus > Taudactylus pleione. The sequence goes on along the minus strand of JAUIMM010000017.1, from coordinate 9,012,158 downwards.
GTCGCTATGCTGACCGCCGGCATCTCCACTAGAGAATCTCGGCGAGGGTTAATTAACCTACGCCGGGAGACCGGCGCCAGGCATCCCGATCGAAGGCCGGGGCACCGTTCGCGGACAGCCGCGGTTTTAGGTTTAGGGTTCCGGGGGAGACTTAGGCACCCCCCGCGGAGGTTAGGTTTACGTTAGGGGAGGGAGGGTTAGGGTTAGGCACCCCCGGGGGTTAGATAATACTTACCTTAAGCACGATTGGGATTTCCTTCCACGTCGGACTGGCGCTGCCGGGATTATGTATTCCGTCATCTCCACACACTGGCAGTAATTTATGAACACAATTGATGTGCAGAGCAAAACGCCTGGGTTTTGTAAGAGTGTACTTCATTTGTTTGCGAGGAAGCTCACTTAAAAGTCAAAACCCTGATAATCTGGCTTTTCCACCCCTTTATCTCATTTCAGTAATCTCATTTTGCTCTCTGGTGCATCTCTCTCTACATTAAAATGGTTGCCTTTACCCTGCTCAAGTCATTCCCTCTGCCTGTGCTGTGTCTCCATAAAGGTGGCCATTTTGCTCCATATACCGATATGCAGAACTGTAACTAGACTTTTTGGTGCCCTGTGCCAGAAAGAGCATTTTTCAAATAGGGACATAATGCACCCAAAAAAGAGGAATGGCCTCATAGAGAAGAGATAGGGGAGGCCAGGAGATGCTGGGGATGAAATAAGAGGAAGCTACAAGTGAGAATGATAATAAACAGAAAATTGACAGGCCCAAACAGCTCCCCTTGTCCTGCAGTGCCCTGTGCCATGGCACAAGCCGCACTACCCTAGTTATGGCCCTGCCGATGTGCCTTGATGGAAATCTAGGAATCCTTTGAAACAACAAAGAGCATGGTGGCTCCAAACATTTCTTTCCATCACGGAGGGCCTGTTTTGCTCTTTGCATCTTAGGTAGTCATTTTGTGGAAAGCACCATTATTCAGCCTATTGACTAGGTACAATTGACATCACTGAGGCAGCTGATACACATATAGAAGGGAGGGACAGGTATACATTAATACATTTTACTGTAATACAATACAGTGATAAGTACATTGAGGTCTGTTTCTCCCTAACCACAGAACCATCTGACTGTTCTGGCACTGATGGCTATTCAGGTAACAGTATATCGCCACCAGCTATATTACCGGGTGCACAACAAACTCACCATCCCCATCACTGGGAGCATCTTTGACAATATCACCCGGAAAGATCTTGATGATGGACTTGTCAGCTGCTGCAAATATTATGTCAATTATTTTTACTACAAGTTTGGGCTGGAGGTGAGTTTTTGGGTCAGGACAATTTTACACTTTTATGATCCTCAAGTTTTTTCCCTTTGACATTCATTCGGGGACATTGGAACAAAGGGGTGTAGAGGTATGTATGAGGTCTGAACTTCTCCTCCTAAATATTCTATAGCCGGAGAGTCAGCAGTTTTTTCAAGTCTCTGCAGGAGCAGAATTGATTTTTAATGTGTTTCAGTGTATTCAATTAATTCTTTATTTCTTGTCTTACTATTGTGCTGCTCTAAAAGCTATTGCTGTCTGAGAGTTTCTCTTATTCAAATACAGGGGCTGAAGTGCCAAAGGCGCTTCTTACTGCCACTGGCCCATTTCTTTCGTTCTGAGCTCCAGAGTGGGACTTGATCACTACCACTACAGACTAGAGAATGCAAACCCGTGCAGATGCTGCCGGCTATACAGTAGCCACACTCGGACCTGTGGCTATAATATACCAGACTTCTCCCCCTTAAGTGCTGCTGAGAGGATGTCATTATGTGGTCATTGCCAGCAACGGGGCTCAGTAGTGCCTCACTTGCCAGCATTAGGGTCTTGAGAGGCTGCTTTTTCATTTAGTTCATCCATGTTAGGTTGATAGTTAGGGCTCAATCCTATTAGGTGCGAGTTTAAGAATGCAAGTTTGTTTCATGAAACTCACATACATGGAAATGGAAATTTGTGGTGACTACAAAAAGCAACCTGAAAGAAGTGCATGAAAAAGTGGGGAAAGCATCTTGGACCACGAAAAAGTTACAACTGAGATAGCAAGACCATATAGAAGGCTGTTAGTGGCCCATGAGGAAAGTGCAGGAGGTTTTTAAAAGGTGTCAAATGGCAAGTTTTTTATAGTTGAAAAATAATAGCAAGCAAGTTTTTTTCATCAAATTAAAGTCTTCCCAGCATTTTGGGGTACAGAAAAATGTCTGCAAAGTAGTTTATTAAAAGTTGAAATAAACACTTTTACCTCTCATCTGCACGTTCAAAAACCCCTCTCCCATCAATACACCTCCACCTCACATCCCTGTCCCACACCATTTACACCTCCACATACCTGTCCCACATCATTTACACATCCACATACCTGTCCCTCATTATTTACACCTCCCCATACCTGTCTTACATCATTTACACCTTCACATACCTGTCCCACATCATTTACACCTCCACATACCGGTCGCTCATCATTTACACCTCCACGTGCCTGTCCCACATCATTTACGCCTCCACATACCTGTCCCACATCTTTCACACCTCCCCATACCTGTCCTGCATCATTTACACCTCCACAAACCTGTCCCACATCATTTACACCTCCCCATACCTGTCCTATATCATTTACACCTCCACGTACCTGTCCCACATCATTTACACCTCCACATACCTATCCCACATCATTCACACCTCCCCCTACCTGTCCCACATCATTTACACTTCCACATACCTGTCCTACATCATTTACACCTCCACATACCTATCCCACATCATTCACACCTCCCCCTACCTGTCCCACATCATTTACACCTCCACATACCTGTCCCACATCATTTACACCTCCACATACCGGTCGCTCATCATTTACACCTCCATGTCCTGTCCCACATCATTTACACCTCCACATACCTGTCCCACATCTTTCACACCTCCCCATACCTGTCCTACATCATTTACACCTCCACAAACCTGTCCCACATCATTTACACCTCCCCATACCTGTCCTACATCATTTACACCTCCACGTACCTGTCCCACATCATTTACACCTCCACATACCTGTCCCACATCATTCACACCTCCCCCTAACTGTCCCACATCATTTACACTTCCACATACCTGGCTCACATAATTTACACCTCCACATACCTGTCCCACATCATTTATACCTCCACATACCTGCTCCACATCATTTACATCTTCACATACCTGTCCCACATCATTTACACCTTCACATACCTGTACCATCATTTACACCTCCACATACCTGTCCCACAACATTTATACCTCCACAAACCTGTCCCACATCATTTACACCTCCACATACCTGTCCCACATCATTACACCTCCACATACCTGTCCCACATCATTTAGACCTTCACATACTGTGCCTGTCCTACATCATTTACACCTCCACATCCCTGTCCCACATAATTTACACTTCCACATACCTGTCTCACATCATTTACGCCTCCACATACCTGTCTCACATCATTTACACCTCCACATACCTGTTTCACATAATTTACATCTCCACATACTTGCCCCACATCATTTACACCTCCACATACCTGTCCCACATCATTTACACCTCCACATACCTGTCCCACATCATTTACACCTCCACATACCTGCCCCAGATCGTTTACACCTCCACATACCTGTTCCACATCATTTACACCTCCACATACCTGTCCCACATCATTTATACCTCCACATACCTGTCCCACATCATTTACACCTCCACATACCTGTCCCACAACATTTACGCCTCCACATACCTGCCCCACATAGTTTACACCTTCACATACATGTCCCACATAATTTACATTTCCACATACATGTCCCACATCATTTACACCTCCACATACATGTCCCACATCACTTACACCTCCACATACCTGTCCCACCAGAGCCAGCTCGAGTAGGAGCCGCGCCCTGTGCAGAGAGGGACCACAACTCCCCCTTACCCTGCGCGTCTGAAAAGGAGGTGTGGCCTATGTATCACAGGCCACGCCCCAAAATATCGGTAATTGGGGCATGCTCGTATGGCATGCCCGTATGGCATGCCTCCCATTTAACGTCAGGCTGGGGGCGAGCCCAGCACTCCTTCAATAGCTGGGCTGCCACCAGCCCTCTCCTGGCACTGAATGGATTCCTCTTCTCCGGGGTCGGCACCACACAACAGTTGCAGCGGTGGGGTGCCCAACCTCACGACCACCAGTGGGATACTTTGGCCCGTGGGTGGAACAGTGGGGCAGTGCCCAAAAAGCGGGACTATTCCGCAGAAAATAGGTACAGTTGAGTGGGGTGCGCCCTCTATAGGGTGGCTCCCCTGTTCGACCACACTGGTCGAACGTGCCGCGAGCAGGCCCTGTGTTCCACATAATTTATTCCATTATTGAGCTTTTTAAAGAAATTCACCTGGAAACTGACATGTCTTTATTGGCCAAATTACACTATTTAAACCCCACCAAGTCCATGATTATTCAGGTGTGGGTGTAGCATAGGTTCCTCGCTGTGTTTCCCTATCTTTTCACCTGCTCAGGGGGCTGCGCACAAAAAAAACACATTTCCTCTGAAAAATCAATGCAAGTTTGGAAATGGATTGCAAATGTAATTCGCAGTGCAAATTTGCCTTGAGAACGGCTGGCAGGACACAACTCGCACCTAATAAGATTGAGCCTTTAGTTTGAATTTGCTGCTTAGTTCACAGTGTTTGAGAAGCACTCTTAGTGTTGACAGGACATAGAAAACACAGCTCCAGCTCCTCTGCATCTCTTAGCCAGACTAAAGTATGTGTGAGCCCTTTGCTTGTAAATTGTATTATTTTTAAAGTCGTAGTCGTCTCTCGTTCTCTGTTTGGGTTCTACACTTATATGTTTCTATCCTCCTTTTCGCTAAGCATGTCAGATAATAGGATCAGCACCAGAGTCTCTTCTGGTGTGGAGACATCAGTGATATTTTTTGACTGTTCTAAACGTCAATCTAAATTGCCTATGGACAGACTGGTGTGGAATAGACCACAGTCAGGGGCGGATTGGCAATACACTTCAGCGGGAACTTTCCCGGTGGGCCAATGGCTCGAGGGGCTGCTGGCAGCAGATTTAGTATTTTTACATACATATATTAAAGTTTTTCTCTCATTGGGGCTGGCTCCGGCTTATCGTTGCACTTCCTGGTGGCTGGCTCCTCCCCAGGGACCAGCCACCTCACTACAAGAGCAGCCCATCCCTGTTCTGCCTCCCAGACCTGCTATTGGCTGATTCATAGTTACACACATGCCCACTGCCAACCCGTTCTCAGTTCCCCAGCCTTTACCACTGCTGATAGGAACCGAGAGAACCACCCAGAAGTGCGCTCCGCATCGGTCACTGGGGATGTACCTGCTATTGGCCAATCCATAGTGACGCACACGACCACTGCCAACCCGCTCTCTGTTCCTGGCATTTACAACTGCCGCCGGGAACACAGAACACAATACACAGAAGTGAGCTCTGGTCAACGTCAAGAAATGTCACAGCGAGACCTTGTCAGACGCCTGCCAATTTTATCTATTTTTTATCTCTGGTAACATCCTCCCATTTGTTGGGCTGTGAGAATCCTACATGCAGACTGAGGGGCTCCTCAGTCTGCATATAGGATTCTCACAGACGTCTGACAGGTTCTCGCTTTGACTTTATTCATGGAGTAGGGGTGGTAAGATGAATATCCCCTTACTGGGAATATCCCCATCACTCCAACCCATCCTCCCCCTCCAGACCCATAATCTCCTCACTTACTCTGTTCTCTCAATCACTACTAGTCCTCCTGTAACCCCTTCACTCACTCTGCTCCACCCAAAACTGGTAATCCTCCTGTAAAACCCTCACTCACTCTGCTCCCCCATCACTGCACATCCCCCTGTAATCCCCTCACTTACTCTGCTCCCCCCATCACTGCGCATCCCCATGTAATCCCCTCACTCACTCTGCTCCCCCCATCACTGCACATCCCTCTGTAATCCCCTCACTCACTCTGCTCCCCCATCACTGCTAGTCCTCCTGTAACCCCCTCACTCACTCTGCTCCCCCCATCACTGTACATCCCCATTTAAGCCCCTCACTCTGCTCCCCCCATCACTGCACATCCCCATGTAACCCCCTTACTCACTCTGCTCCCCCCATCACTGCACATCCCCGTGTAAGCCCCTCACTCACTCTGCTCGCCCCATCACTGCGCATCCCCATGTAATCCCCTCACTCTGCTCCCCCCATCACTGCACATCCCCCTGTACTCCCCTCCCTCACTGTGCTCCCCATCACTGCACATCCCTCTATAATCCCCTCACTCACTCTTCTCCCACAATCACTGCTAGTCCCCCTGTAAACCCCTCACTCACTCTGCTCCCACATCACTGCTAATCCCTCTGTAATCTCCTCACTCACTTTGCTTTCCACATCACTGCACATCCACCTGAAATCCCCTCACTCACTCTGATCCCTCCAACACTGCTAGTGCCCTTGTAACCCCCTCACTCACTCTCCTCCCCCCATCACTGAATGCACAGACATCTAGGGACACCAGCAACATGTAAGATCCCCACACTACCATCAGCCATTGGGGATCGACAGAAACGGAGCGGTAGTGAACAGCAGCCGGACAAAAAGCTGTGATCCGTTACACACCACAGAATGACCTATGGAAAGGTAGGGTCAAATCTCTTTTTGTGTTGTCTATGTTTTGCAATTAGTATTTTAGGTCTTACTTTGAGTATCACACAGCTTACATTTAGCATTTAATTTCATTTTCATAGGTGTTATTTATTGTTTTCAGCTACACACAGCACTATCCTTTGTTACTACTTTACTATGTCTATTCTAATTGAAATTGGGAGCTGCTTTAATATCATAGGGAGCATTTGGCCATTTAGTTACATAGCCTCTTCCTCCTCTCACCCAAACATTCCTTGGAGAACCACTCCTTCCACAAAGGTATCAAACCAGAATGAGGCGCACTGCTGTATAGGCATTGCCCTGAGCACCATCAAAAGCCAGAATCCAGGCAAGGCTCTATGCTTCCTGGAGAAGGCCCATTAGTTGTCCTCAACGGATAAGCTGGCTTTGTCCCCTGCGGGTCCCCACACAACCTGGCAGACACAGACCTTGGATAGGGTGCTGCTTCTTGGGAATCTCATGCATATGTTGGACAATACCTGGGCATGTAGAGACCCAGCAGCTGGAGGATTCTTACATATATTTTATGATGCCCTGTGGGTTGCTGTCTGTCCTATATGGCAGTTACTGTATGGTGTCTGTTCTGTATGGTGGACATTAGTATGCAGTCTGCATTTTATTGCTGTCACTAAATGTTTTTATTTTATGGCAGTCACTTAGATACTTTATGTCCTGTATGACAGTCACTGTGATGCTGTGCATTTTGTATGGTAGTCACTAAGATGCTATCTGTCCTGTATGGCGGTCCCTCGGATGCTGCCTGTCCTGCATTGCGGCAACATGGATGCCATCAGTCCTGTACTGGAGTCACATGGATGCTGCCTTTATTGTATTGTGGTCACATATATAATCTCTGTATTGTATTGATGTTTGGGTAAGGGATTAGATAACCCCACCTTGGTTTCTATATTGACCCGCCTACAGTTTGTTTGACTCCGCCTACGTGAGGCCACTTTCAGAAAATTTTCCAGGGCCACTTTAAGTTCCCAATCCGCCCCTGACCACAGTATACATTTTTCAGCTGGTCAGTCAAAATTTGGCTTAATCTGAGGAAAATTTGTCCTCGGTGTCCCTTCTTAACTATCAGGGGGGATGCAGATCTTGGCACATCTAGTATAATAAAGCTATCCTAACATGGTCAGAAAAGTTATAGTAGCTATTCAGGCTGATAAACAATATTCTGTATTATCGATGTTACTTACACGTATTTAGAAAGCATCTGAATACATTAAAGATGTTACTTTAGTTACAAGTCTGATATTTGCTTGCTAGTATTTTGGTGTCTTCGATTGGAGCCAGGCAAACTCTTTGGCTGAAAGCGTGGGACCATGATTCAAAATCCAAGAGCCCTCTGAAGGTCATTCTATTTACTGGTGGATCACTTTGTGGATTTGAATTAGAAAATATTATTTCTCAGGCCTCAGGAGGGAAAATTACCTTTCTCCCTGCTAATGCCTGTAGACCTAAATCAACTAATGTCAATCCTTTGGTACTTATGGGAAAGAAGAGGGTTTAGTAGAGAAGAGGTCAGTTTCTGATATCTGTGGAAGACAGAAAAAAGGAAGACAAGCTTGGGGTGGTAAAAGACAGATCAAAAAAGTTATTGATAAACATCCAGCATGATTTCTGTATACCTGGATGGGACCCATTTTCTCCTATTCAGGAACCTGTGGTTTTCTTCCACCATGGACTGGAGAAAAATTTTGGATTGGGACTATACATTTTAGAACTTTCAAAGTCCCTTCCAAACTGACTGGGGGCTAGTAATCCATCAGCAACATATTCAAGGTCTTTGGGGGCAACAGGAATCAATATTACCAAGTAATATACTGGAACTCAGTGTGGTCTTAAATGCTCTCAACCTCTTCTCAGTGGATGACCAAAAACATATCAGTACAACAATGCTACTGCAGTTGCATATATGAATCACCAAAGTAGGAGCAATGAGTTATTATTATTAATTGTTTATTTATTTTTAAGATTCCACACAGTTTCTGCAGCTCCGTAAAGGCAATATACAAGTAACAGTGAAAATAGATATATCAGTACTACAGTAAATGTTATCTGTCATATCATTGGAACAACACAAAGCAAATGACCGACAAACTAGGCAGTATGTGGATGGAGCGAAAGTTGGGATACTCGCTATATACAGATAAGCATGAAAAGGTGACTCATGTAGAGTGGAAGGCAGTTCATAACTCAATGAGACTGTACCCAGTGAATGGTGAGCACACGGAGATAGAGTCACTGAAGGAGACAAGGAGCACTGGAAGCAAGGATAGTGGAATGAACAAGAGGATGAAGGACCCTGCCTGCGAGAGTTTAAATGCTAAGTGGATTGTTGAAAATTGGAGGGTGAACGAGGGAGAAAAAAAGGTCAGGGGAGGGAAGATTAGAGATTTAGGTGAGATGGTATGCTTGAGTGAAAAGGTATGTATTCAGTGAACATTTGAAGATGGAAGGTCAAAGGATTTAGGAATATCAAAAGAATCATTTAGTGAGGTCAAAAGAATAATTTGTTGGATGAAGAGCATTTTTTCAGTGATCTTTACAGTCTATTTTGGTGAGTAGACAGCTGGGAAGTGAAATTTCTCTGCAGGAATAGTCCTCATCCCAGAGAATAGTCTTTTCTCCTGGGCATTTTTCAACAAATTGTCCAAAAGTAGTTCAACTGGATGTAGATATGATGGCATTACAGTTGAACCATAAGGTAAATGGTTGTTGCGCGAGAACCAGAGATCCAAAAGCAGTTTTCATTGCCATGTCAGTTCCTTAGAAATTTTATTTGGTTTATCTATTCCCTTGAATTCCAATGTTACTAAGAGTTCTAAAAAAAGGTAAAGATAAAAGGTGCAGAAATTAACTTCTAGATATAAGTTGCCTGAAGAAAGTGTGGTAACAAGAGTCTAAAATTGGTAAGATGTCCATCTTGGTGATCTCTGTTAAAACAGAATTTCCTAACTCAAGGGCTATTTTTTTTTCATAAAATGCAGCTCAACAGGCTCTAACAGCACTGCTGCTGAAGCCCTGATATTGAAGTCTGGTAAATTCAGTGATGCAGAGTATGGTCTAAGCGGTATGCGCATTGTCTTAAAATTACCAAAGAGTGTGGAAAATATATATAACTTGGTGTGTAAATAAGGAATTCTCCACTTAGTTTTTTTAAACTCACTAGACTATTTCTGTTTTTACAGAAAGTTCTAGATTCTGGAATGAGAATCTCTCTTAGAGTTGTAGTCTTTTATTTTCAAAGAAGATTATCCCTAATTCTGGAGTTTTAAAATTTACGTGCAGCCACATTACGGACCTCCATTGGGATCTAAATTCCGTCTTGTCAGCTTTCCAACTTTCACCATTTCACCTTTCAATCCTTATAGTCTGTCTTACATTTCTTTGTTGAAAATAAGCCTTTCTTTTAGCAATGTCCTTTGCAAGAAAATATTCCATATTGGAAGATCTTTCTTGCAAACCCCTATTTTGTTTTTTTATGTCAGAGGAGTACTGCAAACAAGCTCCCTTTCCAAACAAAGATTGTAGCTAAATTCCAATGAAACCAGAACATTGTTGTTCCAAAATTATCTGTTAACGGGTCTCCTTTTCATTTGGATGTGGTCAAGATTTGTTTGTCTAGAACTGCTGATATCTGTAAAGCAGACAAACTTTTTGTTCTATATGAGGAGTTGGCTAGCAACTAAACAGACTTATTCCATATGGATTACCTTGGTAATTCATCAGTGTTATAGAGGTGCAGTCCATACTGCTCCAGATAATGTGAAAGCGAACTCCAACAGGTTTGTAAGTGCTTCCTAGACAGTGGAGCATCGGGTCTCTGTAGAACAGCTGCTTCCTGGTCATCTATCCACATTTATGGGTTCCATAATTTTGTGTCTAGGGATGCCTCTTTAGGTGTAAGGTTTTACAGTCTGCTATTTCAAAATACTCCCGTCCTCAGGGAGTTCTGTGTTATCTCCCCATCATTCATGCGTCCCCTAGTAGATGTCAGAGACACCGGAACTACCACCCATTGCACTCTGGTGTTGTTCTTGTTGACATGTTTTCTTTAATCGAGAATGTTACATTATACCATTTTTATCTTGCCTCTATGGTTTCCCTCTGTGCAGGCTGTGTCTATTAACTAGTTGCTGTCTCTGGCTAGGTGATATGGGTAGAAGGATCTCAGCCTTTCTTAATATTTTGTCTCTTGAAGTGTCCAAACTCCTATGGGCACTTTATACCCCATTATTCCAGTGTCCCAAAAAAGACTATGAGAAAATGATTAAATATAAATACTAAGATTCTGTTATCTTTTGGTTCACTGGAGAAATGTTAAAATGTACTCTTCAAATTACTATTTTTTAAATCTCCTATATACCATGTTAGAGTATAGATGCATGTATTATGTGAAATAAACTCTCCTTCTTTCAGATGTGTTTAGTCATCGCAGTAAATGTTATTGGGCAGCGGATGGATTTTTATGCAGCTCTGCATGCTGGATGGCTGCTTTACTTACTATACTTGCGTCGTAGAAAAACCATCGCTGAGGTCTGGCTTAGATACTGCTGCTTTACAGCCAGTATTATGACTGTCCAGTACCTACTATGCATTGGCATTCCCCCAGCATTCTGCACAGGTAATACTACAGTACAGCTTGCACTCTGTATAATAATTCACTACAATACAATGCAGCTGATGCAGTGTATAAATATCCACTAGATTGCAGCTGCAACCGTATGTAATGATTCACTACAACACTGCTGACACCCTGTACAGTTATCCAGTCCAACACTGTTGCACATTTGACCACCCTAACACTGTATGTTCCAGTAATGATTTAATACTTTTCTGGTACAGATTATCCATGGAGAACATTGCAACTGAAACCCAATTCCAACCTTATCAAGTGGCTCTACCTTCCAGACTTTGCCAAAAGCCCTGATCCAAGATTTCTGCTTTGTACGTAAATAGAGTACAACAATGGCTCTCCAACTGTAGTCCTGTTCCCTCTTTGAACATGTGCAAAATAGTTACTGTGTTATCTACTCTTCATTATGTGCACACTATTACCTTAGTGGTGATTTATTATAGATTTCTCATGTCTTTCTGGATAGTAATGATACTCTTTACACCTACTCCTTACTACTTACTCCTACTTTAGTGATGTTGTGTGGTTGAAATAAATACAAAGATTACACGTGTCATTAATGTTAAGCATGCTAGTTTGTCACATCCTTCTGAATTTTTTGTGCAGACGATACGCTGCTTCTGCTCTTTGCCTCTCTGCAATGGCAGGTGTTTGAGGATGAGAACTTGGCTTGTGTCCGTTTGCTGGCTGGTGATAACATTGAGATTAGCAAGGACTTGGATCCAGGAGACTTGAGCCAGTATAGCCCTGTACCCAACTTTATCCATTGCAAGTGAGTACTGACCAGTAAATATAGATGTTAAATGATAACCCTACCCTTAATGTAGCCTTTGTTGATCATATATCTAACCAACCATAGTAAATATATATAGCCATAGCTGAAAACTGTGTGCCAGGCCTCTGCTTCAGTTTAAAGGGGACGAGGTTCCAGTTCTCACTACATGATGAATGAAGATTCTACTAAAGATGGTGTTGCCCTTCAATTGCAATTTGTAAAAGGGCCATAGCTCCAATGTTCTATAAAAAGAAAATATGTCAGTTGGGTGCAGTCCCTATGCTAATGTATTAGACTTAGCAGAGCATGGGTATAAGGTTGTGTAGATGACCTTCTTATTGTAGGTGTTTTCTATACTGGATAACACGTTTTTCTAGTATTGTAGTTATTTTGACAATATCCGGTGCTGAGAATTTGAATATTGTGAAACACAGTTTTTATTTTCAGCTTGTTATTTTATAGTCAGCAAAACATGGACATGCATGTTATGTTCAGTGGTGGTTTCAGAGGTGGTGCTGCAGCGCAGTCCAAAATTCAAATAGGGGAGTCATACCAACTGCCTTTTCAAACGCTGACAAACAGCCCGGGGCTCACTGGCAGTTGGTGTAGCTTCCCTATTTGAATTTTGGACTGTGCTGCAGCCCCACCTCTGGAGCCTCCACTGATTATGTTCATTCATTTTGTGAGGATTGCTAACCTCAATAACATATTGTTGGTCTACTCCATGCAGGTCCTACCTGGACATGGCAAAAGTGGTGATTTTCAGCTTCCACTTCTGGTTTGTGTTGTGTTTGATCTTCATCACTGGAACGACCCGCATAAATATACTATGCATGGGATACCTGATGGCCTGTTTCCATTTCATGCTGTTCGGTGGCAGTCTTATTTTGAAGCCAGTCCGTCATATTCTAAAGCTCTGGGACTATCTCATAACCTATACAGCCTTTGTCATCACCATGAAAAACCTTCTGTCGGTATGTGTGGTTAATCAGCTTTTTTGGGTTGGTCCACTGAAAGGTAGCATAACATTTAAAAAAAATGTGATGATCCCTATTATCTGCATTGTTTTTTTTAACATTTAAGTGTTCCATTATTATTATATATGATGTTAGCTGTGGTCAGACGGGTTTTTTGTTTTTGGTTGGAGAGTAGAAGGCAACGTAAAAAGATATTCTAAGCTTCAACTCTTTTGACTGAATACCAGCAATAATAATAATATCCATAACTTTTTTTATTCCACCAGATTGGGGCGTGTGCCTACCTTAATAAACTGATGAAGAATAACTGCTGGCTCATCCAGACGTTTAGCATGTTTTGTACAATCAAGGGATATGACCTGTGTAAGATTCTGCTGGTCTTCTAAAATGCTGACTGTTTTTCATTGTGTGCGTGATCTCAGAAGGGTCTAATTTTGCCTTCTCTCTACAGCTATCCCTTCTGATGATATGTGCGAGCTGCCTGAAAATGAAGCCGGGATTGTGTGGGATGCAATCTGTTTTACATTCCTTTTAATACAGCGCCGTATATTCTCCAGCTACTACTTTCTTTATGTTGTGGCAGACCTGAAAGCCTCTAAACTCTTGGCTTCAAGGTATCATATCATTCTTATGGCGTTTATCTATATAGAAATTGTATTCACGACTTTTGTAGATGTTAACTGTCCCACAAGGTGGGTTTTCTTCAAATTTGCATCAATTTTCTCAAGTGCAATTTTTTAATAAAAGGCTTACTATGAATTAAAGGTATTTCCAAGTGACACAGCTGATGCATGACTGTTCCATTGGTTGGTCTGAAAGACCAATGTAAAATGTACTTATCTGGGGCAAACTTGTTTCCAAATGTTTAATTTTAAAGGTGTGGCCAGTCCATGCAGATGGCATAATTAACCCATAACAAGTTATACAATGCTCAAACAAAGTTAAGTTTATGTAATACATAAGACATATACTGTACAGGGCCAGTATGGATTGTGGGTGCCATTCTACAATCCAAAGTATATAGCACCCCAGAAAGTTGTAACTTTAAATGTGAGTGCATGTTGCAATATTTTTAAATACAAAGAAATATATATATCTTTGTATTTAAAAATGTTGCAACATGCAATGAAACTGGACTTAAAGTCACTGCTCTACAGAGGACCTAATTGAGGCACAGATTCTAACTCGATCTGGTGCAGAGGAGACATCTCCAACAATTTTCCTTTTCAATTCAAGTGCCTGCAATTTCCTGTTAGCATCGACTTTGCTATGACGATCAACAAGTTGCAGAGATCTCAGGATCAGCTGCTTCTCCATGGGCAGCTTTACATGGCATGCTCACGAGTTAGTAGCTCCAAGCATTTCTTTGTGTTAATCCCTGAAGTAAAAACTGCAAATATTGTTTACAAAGACATTTTGTGATCAATGTTTACAGTATAAAATATACATCACAATATTAGATGCCACTACTGTCTTTGTAAACTTAGTTTCCGCTGATCAATGATAGACAACCACGCGAGCGAAGCTGCAGGCAAATGCCATTTCATACTATACATGCTCTATAGCAGTTATTTCCTATTCTCAGGGAACCCTAACATTGCATGTTTTCTAGACCTCCTAGTTGGTGCACAGGTGTATTCAGTTCTGGGTGAGGCAGTTGTAATCCTCTTGTAAAGAAATAAATGTACCACCGCGCTCTGGTGTTTTCAGCTGCTCAATTAGAAATGGCAAGAGTAATAAAATAAATACTGAGCGCTATGTGTATATGACTAATAGTAATGTGGCACCTGTGAAAAAAATAAATAAAAAAAAATTGGTTAAAACAATTTTGTTTATAGCTCCTTTTTCTAGAATTTTGGTGGATCCCTTCGTGGAGTGGACTAACATTTCCGCCCGCAAAAGTGGATGTAAACTGTCTCTCCCTACCTTACCCTTCCTGAGACCAACCGCTCCGTCTCCTCCACGTGCGATGGTTCCGGATGTGGTGATGGTTGGGGAGTCGGAGAGCTGAAGCCTGGCCTTGGCTATAGCTCTCTGTAGTCTCGTGGCGTCTGGCCGCGATCGGCCGCTGGAGATGACGTCACTTGAGACAAAAACGGGCGGCGTGTACAGCTGACTGTAGATAAATAGTCCAAGGAAATTCCACGATCTCCACCTGTTACCTCCAACGCGTTTCGTGCGCTTGCGCACTTTATCAAGGATGGTATATGATCCACCAGTGGTGGTTTAAATAGCGAAAAAACTTTATTTAGAAACCGGAACTTCCTCCAGGAAGTGGGTTAAAAAGGCGGTAGCCATGTGCTTTTCCTCCATATTTTTGGATGGAAAAGTAATTAAGGTGCCACAGCAGAATGTTTTCATATCAGGCTTCAAGAAATGTTCATAAAATATTGATTTTATTTAGATCATCATAAAACGTACAGCCATCGACGTTTCGGTCCAGTCCAGGGACATTTGTCATTTCTTGACAAATGTCCCTGGACTGGACCGAAACGTCGATGGCTGTACGTTTTATGATGATCTAAATAAAATCAATATTTTATGAACATTTCTTGAAGCCTGATATGAAAACATTCTGCTGTGGCACCTTAATTACTTTTCCATCCAAAAATATGGAGGAAAAGCACATGAATACCGCCTTTTTAACCCACTTCCTGGAGGAAGTTCCGGTTTCTAAATAAAGTTTTTTCGCTATTTAAACCACCACTGGTGGATCATATACCATCCTTGATAAAGTGCGCAAGCGCACAAAACGCGTTGGAGGTAACAGGTGGAGATCGTGGATTTTCCTTGGACTATTTATCTACAGTCAACTGTACACGCCGCCCGTTTTTGTCTCAAGTGACGTCATCTCCAGTGGCCGATCGCGGCCAGACGCCACGAGACTACAGAGAGCTATAGCCAAGGCCAGGCTTCAGCTCTCCGACTCCCCAACCATCACCACATCCGGAACCATCGCACGTGGAGGAGACGGAGCGGTTGGTCTCAGGAAGGGTAAGGTAGGGAGAGACCGTTTACATCCACTTTTGCGGGCGGAAATGTTAGTCCACTCCACGAAAGGATCCACCAAAATTCTCCAAAAGGAGCTATAAACAAAATTGTTTTAACCAATTTTTTTTTTCTTTTTTTCACAGGTGCCACATTACTATTAGTCATATACACATAGCGCTCAGTTGTAATCCTCTATCTGGTCTATTTTATAAGCTGAAGGAGAAAGTTTAATAAACAAACTTCTGTATTAAACATCATTATCTTATATAAATAACATAAATGGTCAGGAAAAGGTTAAACATCCCATAATAAATATTCATGCATAATATAACCAGTAGTAGACAGAACTGAGCATTCTAAAGCAGGGATGGGGAACCTCAGGGGCCATATAAGGTCCACGGAATCATTTGGTCTGGCCCTCTGAGTTCTTTCTGCTAGCCTCATCTGGCTATCAGTTTCCTAGAATGGCACCCTGCAGCCAGAATCTATGCAGCAGTGCCATCTGGAGCATCTTTAAGATGGTCACACCACTGCCCTTACAGCTCCCGGGGCATCCTCAGGATGCTCCGGGCATTGCTGTAATCACGATTGTGGCCCTCTCCCATGTGACATTACATGGAGGGGGCGTGGCCTGCACCGGGCCTGCACCGGGCCTGCGAATAATGTTATATATATCAAAATGGCCCTCAGCAGAATTAGTATTATTATTATCATTTATTTATTATCATTTATTTATATGGCGCCACAAAGGTTCCACTTCGCCTTACACAGTACATAAATGAGCACACAAGAAAAACAGTTAATAGTAATACAAAACAATGTAGGACAAGGACATGGTTTATAAACATAGCTGCATAACACAAGCAGCAGGACATGAGCAACCAGGTGTTGTGCGGAGTTAGGAGTAAATGATACTAGAAGTAGGGGGAGGAGAAGCACATGAGGGATGAGGGCCCTGCTCATGAGAGCTTACATTCTAAAGGGGAGGGGCAGACTGACAGGGGCGACACAGATGGGGTAGTGAGGAAGGAGCCTGGAGTAGTGGGTTAGGATACAAGCAGCGGAATGTATGTGTTTAAGATGCCCTGATGTTATGTCAAAATTAAGTCCTTCATTATTCTATCTCTATGACAGAAAATATATTTTGATTATGCGTTATTTACATGAGAGATGTACAAAATAAAGTTGTAGAACTTTAATTATTGTGTGTTACATTTTAGCATCTAAATACATCCTGATAAAAAATGGATATATTATGGGACTGTCCAGCCATCCTAATACAGTAGTGACTTCTTTAGTCCCAGCTGCTGGGTGCTATGCCATGCTCCTGCGAATGGGTGCATCTCACATGCTAGACCCACCCACAAATGGGTGCAGACATGCCCAACATGCTGTGGTCCCACAGGATGTTGCAGTACTTGAGCCCATAATTTCTCTTGGCAGCCCTGGAGTTGACAGGCAGAGCCAGGTGGGCATAGTGGTGGAGTAGTAAGGCCATGGAGGGAGGGAGGTGGTTGAGAGTGGAGGAACAGGAAAGGCTGAAAAAAGGTTCCCCACCCCTGTTCTAAAGCTTTGTACACTCCTAAAAGATATATCTGCAGATCGACTGATACACACTGAACAACCATTATCGGTCATCTGGCTGTGGGTCCCGTCGCGCCCCACTCCCTACGGCCTCTGCAGCAAGTGTATAGGGGGTCGGCTGTCCACCTGTACATACAGCACAAAAGACAGAAATATCTGCCATCGGCTGTGCAGCACAGCCGACATGATATGTTGTTCACAGGCATATTGCTGGTACACACTGGCCGAAGGGCACATGATATATTGGCCGATCAATTGATCGGCCAATATATCTGAAAGTGAGTACCCAGCATAAGCAAACATTCTCTCACCTTCATCCATCTCTTCTTACTGGCAACTGCTCTCTGGTCTCTCTGATTGAGTTCAGATCTACACATACAGCAGACTTAGCAGAACAAGCTGCTGCAACTGGACATTCGCAGCAGTTCCGTTCCGCCCCTTATACTATATGTTGTACCCACAGCTCTAGTAAAACAGTATTATATACTACTGATAATATGGCAATAATTTCTAAAACAAAACACCTCAGTAAATACTTTCTCGTAGATGTGAGGGCACATGGGGAGGGGAATGAGTTGCTGCTGCCAGCTGCTCCCTGAAAATTACCACAGTTCCTGATCTTAGAAATCACACTAAAGAAGAAATTCTAAGAGGATGGTACTTCTCCCAGTGCCCAGCACAGCAGAGTACAGTCATCCACTAAATGGCCCCCTCCAGCCATCTCCATGCCAGGTATGGGGCTGCACTACACAGATCAACCACCTGTTTTTCATCATGCATCCTCCACCTATCTCCCCCCATGTACAACCCAGTACTGGAGATGAACCACAGTTGTAATTCCCACTCCCTTCTCCATGAGCGGCAATGAGCCACTTAACTCTGATGCTGCACCTCCGGTGCATGGTTCAGTGCCCATCCAGACCTGATGGTTGGAGGTGCAGCGTCCTGGAAACTACCTGTGCCGGCAGTGGCCGGTCCCCACATTCGCCCATCCCACATGGGACAATCTTCAAACTGCAGCTAAAAGGTTTCCGTAGTAGTACAAGAAAATAATACAGCAGAAAAAAATAACCCAACGGGCTCCTAGCGGGCACTAAACTAATATTGAAGTATCCTAGGCAGTCACTGGGATGTAGAGGGTAAGTAGCATGAGTTTTGTAGTTCCCAGCCTGTCTTTTCCACTTTTTACTGACTCCACTGTTTCCCAATGGATGCATGGAAAAATTAAACAATTAAAAAAAACAATTGATTAAATATGATACTGGAAGGATAAAAGATGAGAAGCGAATATACAGTATAGATGTTTAGAGAGGGATGGAAAATACTAGATATTTATGTATGGAAGAATGAGGTGTGACTGAAAAGATAAGAATGAGTGAAAAAAAGTGTGAGAAAATTAGCTATCAAAAGGTATAAGAAAATAATTGAAGTGCCATAAGATGGTTGAAGATAGTACAATGTGTGTGCAGGATGTGAGTCTATCATGTGGTTATGATATCACAGGGTGGTTGGAGATAGGCCGTGTACACATCTAAATGATGACAATCATGCAGATGGTTGGGGCAAATTCCCTTCACCCTGGACCATCCAAGATTGCCCTACACACTATGTGATATAATGCCCGGACCATCCAAAATTGCCCGTACACACTATGTGCTTTAATGAACGACGGAACAATACCTCATTCCATCCTTCATTAAACTACACAGCCCTGCATATGAACAACCAGATCTCATATGCACCCCATGGGAGCGCACAATTGTGGGTGGTTGGCCATGCAGAACGGCCAACCAGATCTTATATGCGCCCCACGGAAGTGCGCAATTGTGGGTGCACACTAAATGATCTTCACAATTTCTCATTCCAATATGACAAATCTTGAAGATACCAGCCCATAGACTCATATCCTCCACACACATTCTACTATCTCCAACCACCCTGTAATATCAGAATCACCTTATAGACTCGCATCCTCTGGTGGTTCTAATATCAAAGGGTAGTTGAGATAAAAGATGAATAAATCAGATGTCTTTATATTAAAATTACATTTGAATGGGTAAATAATGTCTCCATTTTCTGTTTACTTTACTGAGAGTTGATAAACAAAGATGTAATTAGTGAATTGATAGGTTATACTAGCTCAGTACCCAAAATGTCTGCACTTTTGTAAGAATAATCCGAAATGTTAAATACAAATGGCATATATTAAATATATTGTAGTACTAAATTGTGCCAGTAAGACTACTATTAGAAATTAAATGTTTCTTTTTTCATTATATATTATAAATACCCCTCACTCCCCTCCCAATTGATAGTGAAAAGTGGAATAAGTAAAATTATAAGTATTGAAAATTAGTAAAATCTTATTAAGTGAATTGAAATGAAATAAAATGAATATAAGTTATACAAAATAATTATTAAATAAAACATATGGATTTTGTGGAAACTAAAATAAAAACAAAAATACCAATAAAAATAAAGAATAAAAACAAATAAATCAAAACTATACATAATTAAATGTACTTACATTTTTATATTATTTCACTGTAATCTTCATTTTATTTACATTTTTATTTTTTAATTTCTATTGTTTAAATTTATTTATTCTTTTTTTTTATATTTTCTGATTTTATTTAATTTTTCGCAAAATCCATATAACATACATATAAGGTCTTAAATACCACAGTCACATGCATTGCATGAGTTTGTAGATCTAGACAGACATAGAAATCACTACAGCAATATATTTTTCTCCAAATAAAATTTTGTGGTCAGTAGCAATTTTACAAATTTTACATTGTGTATGCCTCAAGGTTAGTCATTAACTTTTAAGCATTTCTGTGCCTGATGGAGTTAACAGTAAATATTACCAGTGTTAAAGATAAAATGGGTAGCTGTTTACCAAAGTGAGTATAATTTACTTTATGATAATAAAGATGTTTCCTGCTTTTTTTCTTTTCTTCTTTGTTAAAACACTTAGAGGAGCAGAACTGTTTGAAGAAAAAATTAAGAAAGTGGTTGCTGTCCGTCTAGAAGAAGAGAAAAAATGTGCTCAGGCAATGAAGAAACAGTAAGTGGTTCTGACTTAACGCAAAATATGTGTTTGTATCTACAGTGTAAGATCTGAGACTGGTCTTTCCACTAGTGGTAGATTCAATAATAAATTATAATATTCTGGATCAGTGGTGTCCATCAAATGACTAGGGGACTGATGTATTCTTCAAGGCTTTTCAGAAGACTCCTTGTCTATTAACTATTATAATTGTCCTAAAAAAGGCAGAACACTTTTTTGTTATATAACACCTTGCGCAGTTTGAGGACACATTGTTTCCAGTAACCTCCACTTCCACTTCCCTTGCAGAGAACTCTCTAATTATTGATGCAGGTAGCGACCTGCTTTGTACCAAACCATCTAGCAGGTACAGCATTTCTTTACCCTGCACCAGTGGAGCAGCCAACTGAGTATCTTTCCTCATTACTGGGAAAAAAGAGGATTTCAGTGATCAACCCCTGCAGTTGTGGTCTGCGCAGAAGGCCGGGTCAGGTGCAGTCTGCCCATTACAAGGGCAGGCATCAATTCACAGGAAGTGGGCCTTCCTTCCACCGCTGTAGTTAAATTGCATGCTGGGCTCATAGGGGGAGGTGTAGGCAGAGTAGCACCTTCCCCTTGGTGGGCTTTTGTTCTCTAACTAAAGAGCACCAGAAGTAAACATTTTTCAGAAGTTTGTACTCCATAATTTCCAGTTGCAGGGAGGTAGCAGAGCTGAAATGAGTGTTTTCAGCGGTTTCTTTCTATCTGCTGATTGTCTGTGTCTGCCAAACAGTGTTTACTTTCAACAGTACTATATCTGTCTTTTTTACTCCTAATCTTTCATGCGTGATAAAGGGAGCAATTCCATGTAGTCTAGAGGTGATTCTTAAGTAACTTTTTATAATGGTTTAAAAAGTCAGTGTAAATTACCCAGTGGACAAACAAGGAGGAACGCCTTGATGCATATTGTAAGGTTGGTGGCAAATGCTCACACACCTGTGGCTTTTTACACCAAACTGGCAGAACTTGGCTGAGCAATGTCCTTGGCTGACTATTTCTGAGCCCAAATAATTTAAACTTAAGCGATTCCTCCTATGCAATGGTTAGGTCTTATCCTGTCCCTTAGCTGCAACCCTTGTTTAGGTGTTTAGGGTACAGTGCCTGGCTAAGTTCCTGTAAGGTTTGTTTAAAGTTCCCTCTGTCAGGATGCGGCCTGGGATCGGCTGCTACTCACCTTCGCGCCGACGTCCTTGGGCTTAGGTGTTCAGTTGCTGGGAGTGGAGGTGAGTGGTGACTGAGAATTCTCCCCAGGGTCTGCTAGGGCTTCCGTGCATGTGTCCTTGTTCTGGCATGCTGGGCATGGGCACAGCCATGTTGGTCCATATCACCTGACTGGTCTCTCCCAATGGTAGTACTGTGGTCATTCAGCTGATCCTCTTATCCAATGACCAGCTACCCAGGGGTATTTAAGTCTGACTCCAGGAACAGGTAACTGCTGCTCAACTTTGCTGTTCCAGTGATTACTGTGCTCTCTGGTGTTTTCCAAGAAGAATCTACAGTTTGTTGTTGCAGCCCTCACGCTGACCACCAGTGGTACTTATATTAGCTTCCATGCTAATTCCCTGCGTGTTACTTCAGCTCTCACAGAACTGCAGCGTTTCTTGTGTCCCTGTGTTGTCTTTTAGTGTGCTGCTGAGCTTTCTAAACACCTCCCTGTGTTCCTGTGGTGACAGCTTTGGTGCTAATTGCTAGTTAGCTTTCAGCTGGAGCTCTAGCTATTCCCAGTACATATCTGTGTCCATTTCCTCTGTGTTTCTCTGTGCAAATCGGCACCTGGACCTCTAACAATTCCCAGTACATTTGCTGTGTATTCAAGCAAGCCTGCGACTAGGATCTAGGCCCTCATTCAGAGGCAATCGCAAGAAGCGATTGCTCTCTCTGAATGAGGGCGGCCGCTTCTTTTTTTAGTGCGGCCTCCTGCTCGCTAGCTAAGCTGTGGGTTACCACCCACAGCTTAGCGACTGACCAGGGTGATGGTAGTGATGGTCAAGACCATCGCGACCATCGGGGCTTGCGAAGAGACCCTAAGGTTGGGTCTCGGCAACCGCAAGCCCCAGGGAGCTTCCTGCTCTGATCGAGCAGGAAGCTCCCCACTGACATCACTGGTTATGTCAGTGTGGCTGCCCACAAAATGGCAAGCATTCCATTAGGAACGCCTCAGTTTGTGTAGCCACCCCCCGCCTGCCTACAAAATGGGCTGAGCTGTCAATCAACATCGACAGCCGGCCCTTTTGTAGTGAGCTCCGGAGCGAGAGAGTTTCTCTCTTGCTCCGGGGCTTGCGCACACACAGTGCGGCCGCTGCATGTGCGCAGGGCCTTAACATCAACCCGGTTGCGAGCGCTCAGCGCTTGCGACCAGGTCTGAATTAGGTCCCTAGTATTTAGTTCATCACCAGTGTTCAAGTATTTAGTTCACCGCCAGTGTTCAAGCATTCTCAAGTTCATCTCCAGTGTTCAAGTATTCCATTCATCACCAGTGTTTAAGTATTTAGTTCATCTCCAGTGTTCAAGTGTTCCGTTCATCTCCTGTATTCAAGTATCTGCTCATCTACAGTGTTCCCATATTCAGTTCATCTCCAGTGTTTTAGTATTAGTTTATATTCTATTCATTTAATATAGATCCAGTCTTCTGCCATTCCCAGGTACCTGTCCAGAGGGACGCGACCTGCCCACTTGGTGCAGCGAAACCCAAATCCCGACTGGAGGGGTCACTGGTGAAGACCACCAAGTGGGTTAGACTTTGCGCCTCTAGGCAGGTCTAGCCAAACCCGAGTTTGGCCACAATAGGGAGACCTAGCTGTCACTCACCTGCTTGTTCCCTGGCCTCTTTTCCTCATCTGTGGTGGCCGGCTTGCATGGCCCCATGGGTCACTTAGCCAGCCGATATTCTTGCAGATTATCCAATGCTGTGTTGCACAATGCAGCTCGGATAAGTAATGCATGCAGGAGGCTTTATGCCATCTGCTGCATTACCATAATTTATTATGGGTAGAGAAAATTGTCATTTGTACTGTGTTGTAAAATCATTTATATTTTATTTAAATTAAGAATAAATGTTAAGTTTTAAATTCTATTAAGATGTATCACTAGAGTGCCCCCAACAAAGAGTCTTCTTTTCTCTAAGCATAATACTTTGTATTTCTCCGACTATGGGGAGCACCGCCAACTCCGGAAACTTTAACAATATTGCGCACGTTGGTCTTTATTTAAGTTGGTAACGTCAAAATACTTCTACACCACCCATTTTGTAAATACAACTACTAGGGATGGTGTTTCTTTTTCTCTGTCTTTATCCTGTGCGGGCCCCAAAACTCCTTTCCCCCAAGCATTACCATAATTGCAAGGACGGAATTGAAAATCTACTTACATGCAGCTTTACAATTCCATCCTAAGCTGAAAAAGGCTCTAAGGCCACCACTACTCAGGTCCTATATGCTGCATTTTTAAGGATACAAGAGATAGATAAGTAGAAATTATCCTTAAGTCTATTTACCTAGAAGCTTGGGCCTCCCTTGGATACATTTAACATCAGTTTTTGTTGCTTTAGTTGGAGCAACTCTTGGAGTATTTGAAGTCAGGGAGGCCCAGTTGTTGTCATTGATTGAACACATCTGTGAGGCCTAGAAATTTTGCGTTGGTGGGTTCGGCTTACTGGACTCTACGGCTCAAGACTTGTATAACATATTCTGAGTCTAGGAAGACTCTGGAGTTGTTACATTTTTGTGCAATTTCTTATTTGTCCCAGAGCTGGATAAAGTGATTAGAATTTGAATTTACCTATAGTGTGAGGCTGTTTTTTCATTCTGCCCATAATAGAAACAATGAGGGACCAAGAAAGTAGTCCTCTGCCCCTTATGAGGGACTACATAGAGGTAAACATGCTTGTTCCACTAAGAACACAGTTGCTAAACTCTCAGACAGTCTGTTTACATTGAGGCAGTAAATTCACTTGGCAGCGGCTATTTAAGGGGCTCAGCTGCTTCTACCTGGATCAGTAGTTCAGTTCCACTTCAGATTCCTGTGCGTGGGACATCATAGAGGTATATATATCATCTATTTCTGCAGAGCTCCACCAAGATATATTTTCATCATCAGCCTTCTTGTGGATTGGGTAAGGTGCTAGGCTCTGCAAGAAGCTATCAATGCCTTACTGTTTGTCAAATCACCAAAATGATAAGAAGGGGAAACCGCTTTTATTCAAAACAATTTTTTGTTCAGAAACCAAAATGTTCCTTTGAGCCAATTTTATGCTTAAAAACCCTAAACGCTCGTATTTGAGTGAACAAGTTTAAAAGGAATTGTTGAGATCTGTTATAAACAGAGTAGAACATGATGAAATCATGTTTTCCATGGACATCAATTAATTATTATTTACAGTTCCTTGGATATTTAGAAAGATTATGCTCTCAAAATAGTACAAGTCTCAATAGCACCTGACCACATTACAGAAACTGGACAATTGTGACAACAGATGCCAGCATGTAAGATTGGGTATTTTTGGTCTTCAATGCTGCCTTTAGGGTCAGTGTTAAATGCTCATCTTGTAGTGAAAGCCCATTGTCAGTCAGACAATGCCACCATGGTGGCCTACATCAACCATCAGGGAGGCACTAAGAGCTCCCTTGCAATGACGCCATGTTACATTGGGGCAAGGAAACTTGTGCCTTACAAAGTGAAGGCACTTTATTCCAGATCATTCAGCACTTTTTGGTTGAAGCAGTATGGAAATTCATCTTGCACCTGTGTCCTTTGCCTGCATGGTCTTTGTGCATATATTTTCAAAATTTTACAACTTCAATGTTTTGCTCCCATGGGCATCAGTTTGGGTTAGAAGGTGCTGTGTACTATCACCTTTTGGACATCCCCATTATCCAGGGTCCCCACAGATTGAAAGGGAGCATTTTATTCATGCATTAAACCCTTTTCTCTGAACCGAGCAGGGAACACTGAGCTCCCACAATTTAGTATTTTTACCTATGTTTTGAGTTAAGTTTTTTTCAGGCATTATATGTGTGTTCTCTTTTTCTCTTGATCTCGTTTCTCTCTGTTTGGATTTATTTAAAGTGCCAATGTTATATTAGAGGCTCTATATCATCATGGTCCACTGTCAGAGATTAGAATTATAACAATCCCATTATTTTTTTTCTAATGCTTCATCTGAAACTTCATTTGATGTGTTGTGTAATATTACACTTATGTCCTATTTAATAATATATGTCAATCTTGGCAGAGATTGATTGCTCCGACTGTAAAAAGATAGAGATGTTGTTCTGAGATTAACTACACATATCAAAAGTTCAACGGCTATATGGAATAAACAATACTTAATTTTTACAGTGGTAAGTAAGAGAGCCTGGTGCATTTTATTTACAAATATATTAATCTGTTTGTTTAAAACTGACAGGATGGAGCAGATCAAATCTAAACAGAAAGCAACAAATGAAGAGCAAGTGAGGAAGGAAAGTGTAAGCTGTACGGGTGAGGACACTTCTGAGCCATCACCGAAGGACAAAGGTGAAAACAAGTCTTAAGACTTAGTGCAAAATTGAAAACTTACAGGAAAGTATCTTATCTAAATAAGTAGGATAATATCATTAACACAGAAAAAAATAACATTCATGTATGTGTACACTCTTACTAGGCAAAATCTTGACTCCTTTGACCTTACCAGTTGCACTTTCTTTATAGATTCTCTACTCTCCCCCTTCACTATTTCAAGCTTCCTTGACCATGCTGTGTCTCTCTATGACCATACCCATACAACTCTCCTTGACTATTCTGCCCCAACGATTACCATCAATTTACAATGATCCCCTCCCGAACCTTGGCACCCTCTTCTGGTGATCTCCTCTTGTCGACCTCCACCACTTTAAGTTCATCCTGTCATCCTATAGCTCTGCTGTCACTAAACAGTCCTATTTCAAGGCCTTCATCTCTTCCCAAGTCCTTTAACCCTGCCACTCTTCACTTTCTTCAAATGCCCCCTTCCCTCAGTGCACTTTACCTCCAGAATGGAGTCCATCCGCCATGAGATCTCACTTGTCCTTCCTCCCCTACTAGGCAAGCTAACATTGTCCTACTTCTTGTCTCTGGGGCTAAGGTCCTCCTCTCATCCCTTCATCTGCCAACTTGATCCCAACCCCTCCCATCTCCTCTGATCCTTCCCACTGTGGCATGCTCCCACATTGCCCACCTGGTCAAATTATCTGTCTCTGTTGGCACCTACCGTTCATCCTTCAAGAATGTGCTGGTCTCCCCATTTATTAAAAAACCCTCACTTGCACATCTCTCATTAACTACCGCCCCATATATTTCCTCCCATACTGTATACCTGCAAGCTCTTTTAGTGGGTGGTGGTTAACTGCCACACTTCCTTTCTTGCAACCCACTCATTCCTAGACCTGCTGCATTCTGTCTTTCGGTTTTCTTATTACACATAACTGCCCACACCAAGGCCACAAATTACCTCCTCATGCCCTACTTTAAATTCACTATTCTTATACTCCTTGTCTCCACTGTTGACCACTGGGTGTCTACTGATGGTCCCAGCCTTTTATGTTCTCAAATTTGCAGGACCAGGTTTGCTGCTTTAATATATGTCTGCTGAATTACAGAGGAAGTCTAACAATCACTTGCTTTGTCACAGGCCTGGTATCATAAAGGACCTATTAGGAAAATTGCCAACCTATCAATGTACATTTTTAGAACCATGACAGCCTCTGAAAGGAGGAAAGAATTATCCACACCAGAATATTGTTCTTTAGATAATATAGGTATAACTGTCTCTAAAGTTAGGAAGAGCTGAGATATGAGATCGCTGGAATATTTAGTTCCATCTAGCGTATAAACCTTTGATTTATTTTATTACTACGGAGCTCTTGGTGCCTTCCTCGTGGTTTATATACCTTGTGTAGACAAAAGTGATTGAACACTGACAGCAAAAAGATCAACAATATTTTACTGACATCAGTACTTTGTAGGTCCACCACGTGCAGTGATTATTGCACCCGTCGCTCCAATTCATCCCAGAGGTTCTCAATGGGGTTAAGATCTGGACTCTGAGCTGGCCAGTCCATCCGGGTTACCGAATTATCTGTATACCAATCCAGCGTCTCCCTGGAAACATGGCAGGTGGTATTGTCGTCCTGATAAAAACATTTGTTGCCTCCATAGAACTGCAAGTGCATGGGCCTCCCTACGAAGTGTTCTTGTCGAAACCTCCACATTAGTGGCCATTTGGAAAACACATTCAATGGTATACATGGTATGCATTTCGCTTGCGCGGGGGTGTCCAATAATTTTTATCTACATAGTGTAGATCTGCTTAGCTGCAACAGTTAACACTGACAATTACAACCAGCTTCATGTAGTTTCATGTAACGTTTACTTGTGGCTTACACTATTTTATCCTAATTACAAAAATATAAAATTTGAGTTTTGTGTTGTGTGCGACCATCATTAGCTAATGCCATCTTTTGTTCTTTTTGCACTATTAATGCACCAAGTTAAATGGATAGCCTTGTAGTAACATCTGTGTTTATGTGTTTTTGTCCTACAGACGACAGTGAAAAAAAGGAAAAAGATGGAAAAAAGAAATGGTGGCAGCCTTGGGTGACCCATACAACCAGTAAGTTGTATGGATAGTAGATACAGTATGTAATAGAATGGATATGTATGGATGGATAGTATGTAGTAGATGGATGTATTGATAGTAGATACAGGGCCATATTTAATTTGGGAGTGAAAAGTCCGTGCTGGACTTTTTGCTCCACATCGGAGGTTTTGCAGGGATAAAGTATTGGGTGCGCGCCAGCCTTATGCCCGCATTCAATTAGGATCCAGTGAAAACGGGACTCGGCGGAAAGGTAAGTATCGCAACAATTTGGGAATTTTCGGGAATTCTTCCTAGGACCCCCCTAAAGATGTCCTGTCATGGGGGATCACTATGGGTACCCCTGTTTTTCCCTGCTGAAGCTAATTAGGGGTTTTAAATTGCCGCGGCAGGTGCTGTTTTGCGCCTGTGAAGAAGTGATGCAGAATAGCACTAAGGTTTTTTTTTCCTAAAAATAACTATGGCCATCAAATTTGGGGTACATGAAAATGGGTGCAAGCATATTTTTAAGTCCCTAAAATGCATTTTTAAAATTCTTCAAAAATGTACCTGCCGCTACTACCCGGAATGAAGAAAACACCTGCCGCATGCTTGGGAACCCCTCTGGAATCTATTTCGCTAATTTAGGATTTTGTTCCCCATATTTTTTTTTTAACCCCAAAATTCAAGTTAATTTTTTGGGGTGTCCCAATTTTTTTTAAAAACTTTTTTGACACAGATTATTTTTAGGGGACACTCCCAGGGGTGTAGGCTATTTTTTAAGCCTGTACCCCTAAACCCCAATTCTGCACTTTTTTTAGCCATGTTAAACATGATGAAAAGTTATCCCTGTTTTTTAACAAAGACTTTTCGCACAGGCGAAAAGTCTTTGAAATTGAATACGGGGATGATGCAAACAGGTGATAATGACGTCATCGGCAATAAATTATCGCAGATAAGAAGTTTTCGCTTCACATTGAATACTGCCCACAGTATGTTATAGAACAGCAGAGAAATGGTTTGGCACAGTGCTCCTACAGTACCTTAACTGCAAAATTGTACTTAGCTCCCACTGTTTCTGGTGCTTCTCTCAAAGTTACCTCATTCATGTGGTTGGAAAGAGCACATTGTCAACCAGTCATGGCAAACTTACATTGCCAAAAGTACCACAGCTTATTGATGACCTATACGCAAAACTACTTTGCCTTTCCCATAAATAAGTTTGTAAACTGAGTCCTAAAAGGAAAGTCATTCCGTCCTTAAGTTTCTTAAAAATCTGAAATCAATCTCTGTTTTGTTTCTATTAATTTTGGATTTAGTATTCTGTAAATGTAAAACCCTTTCCAGCCTGCGTTGCCAAGAGTTGCCTGCCCAGTTTTATCTCTAACTCCATCCTTGAAATCATACATGAAGTGGTCCAGTGACCCAAAGGTCACAGTGTGTATGCTGCTGGTAGCCTTGTGAAAATAGGTTATCTTTTTTGTTTTTCCTCAATTCCAGTGATCAATCTGGATTCTGCAGAAACTATGAGTGTTCTGCTGGTCTATTGTACAATTTTATCTGTCCTACTTCTTCAGTCAGGTCAGGTGTTCACTGGACTAAACATCTGCATTTTGGTAGATTGATACTTGAGGCTTTTCAGAAATATTGCTTCCTCTGGTTGCTTTAAAGAAGTGTAAAGGGATTCCTGATGAACCCTCGGATCGAGGTTAAAGAAAAAAAAAAACCTTTAGTGCTAATTAATGACCACATAAACACAGTTTTTTTATTTAAATGTTTTGTAGAACCTATCAGTATAAGTCAGTCATTCTGTACACAAAACATGATGGTGAGAGGCCATACTGCAGTTTCAGGAGAGGGGACATTTAAGATCAGCAATATGTCAGTGCAGTGTTCCTCATGGACAAGATTACCCCTCTGTCTCTTTTTTAGTCCTTTACTTCCTATTCCTTTTGTTATATGGGCTGTAAGAAAGGTCTTTTTTTTTTCTTATTTTCACGTGATGGCAGCAGAAAGTCTTGTGTCAAAATATCATGTCTCAATTATGGGTGTATGTGTCATGAAAGCTTTTCCACAGGTAACTATTACGAGAGAGTGGTCTAGCCAATAACAACCAATCACACATTTGCTTTCATTTTCCAAACTCTGCTGAAAAATTATAGACCCTGTCTGGTTGCTATGGTGAGCGCCATGTGTTTGGCACGGTTACCTGTGGAATAATTTTTAAAGCTGTCACCAATGGTTTGTAGATTCAGTAAGGACACACTTTACTGTGACTTTAAAATCCACAAGTTATTTTGGCAGATCCTATGATGTTAGTAGGTGTCAGCAGTGAGCGATGGAGGTTAGACCACTTGGTAAATAACTTGACCAGAGGTTGTTTATAACCAGTAGAATGCAGGTGCCGAGTAACACAAGGTTAAACAGTATGCTGCAGGTACACAATGTGGTATGGCCAGGTGCAGCCAGGAATGTATGGGGTTAATGCAGGTGGCGGCAGTGGATTATATAATATATCTAGCAGTGGTGATACAGTGGTAGAAATAGGGACTTAGCTGTAATATACAGTCTCGTGTAGGAGACACTCAGGGCATGTCCTCTTCTATACAGGATGGAGGACAGAAGACGCGCAGAGAGCCGCGCACACTTGGCCAGTGTTAAAGGTCACACTTCCAACAGTTTGGGGATCCTAGGGAAGAGCGCTCTCCCCCAACAAGTTAAACAATGTACTGTATAATAATCTGTGTTTTTCAGTGGTTCGTAGTGGGACCTATAGCCTGTTTGATACAGATAGTGAGGATGAAGAGGAAGAGACCCGTGAAGAGAATAGAGAAGAGGAGCCTCCTAAAAAGAAAACAGCATTTCAGGTATATAATTCTTTTAAGAGCGATCACAGAAAAGTATTTAATGTATTTACTATAGGCTTTTGCAGTATCTTAGAGCTTAGATAAGGCTATTACAGGTTGCTTTTCTTTATCATACAGTGATATAGAAAGCAGAGTTCTAGAAGCAAGATGACAATGCTAGGGGACTCTGCTCTTGAGTTCTTTTCCCATCACAACTAAAATTAAACTGAAAAACAGAGGAGGATAATTATATTGCGTTGATATTTGATATTGTCTCCAGCTAGCTTACGAGGCATGGACCACAAGTTCTAAATCTGCATTGAACCTACGGAAGAACGATGAGATTACCATCCGAGAACAGATCCGCAAAGAGATGGAGAAGCAACAGCCAGAAGGTATATTGTAGTCTGATGATTAAAGAATTCCTCACACAAAGGTCTGTACACACATGGCTCCTTCTATAGTTAGACATAACTTTATTTGCCTGATGGAAAAATGTGTTACCAATTTACCACAATGGCCATGTGGCAAATCTTGTGTTCATATTTTACAGTTAAATGTATCTTTCACTTGTGGCCTCTGTGGATCCGTAAAGTTCACATGCAAGTACAGTACAGTGATTTAAGATGCATCTCATTTTTAAAGTTTTTAAAATTAAATGTATATTTTTCTGTTTGGTAGGTGCAACATGCACATCAAAGGGCAGAGACAGGTTTGGTGGTTGTTAATGATACCTGCAGTAACTCATAATAAAGAAATATCTTAAATAGGTACTGTAGATATAGATTTTATTTTTTATTTATTTTTTAATCATGACCCATAGCTCCCCCTAAATCCTTAACTAGCGCTACACAATCTGGACTGGTTTTCACTAACACCAGGGGACAATTTTTTGTGTCCCCCTATCTTTGTGAGAACCAAACCCAACTGCTCAATGTGGGGCTTTAAATTCTACAGTGGGAATATTTAAAAAAGAGAAAAAAACCTACCTCCTCCTAAACACCAATTAGAAAATTGCTGGGGGACATATCCTAGCATCCCTGAGCTGTGG
Source organism: Taudactylus pleione (assembly GCA_031769625.1). Lineage (NCBI taxonomy): Eukaryota > Metazoa > Chordata > Amphibia > Anura > Myobatrachidae > Taudactylus > Taudactylus pleione. The sequence continues at coordinate 8,979,865 of JAUIMM010000017.1, read as the reverse complement.
GTACCAGGGTAATGGAAAATATTTTAGATCACCGTACTGGCAAATGTGCAACTATAGTGGTCCCATTATAATGGTAAATGCTCCTTAATACTCCACCCCTTAAAAATTATAGTTTATAATACATTGACTGACACATATTAAAAAAAAAATAAAACTGAAATCTATTAGCTCTATTAACCATTGTAACCTATGGGCTACTTTCTGCACCATTACTGGGAGAGGGATCCATGCTTGGTCAGCAGACCCCACATGGGCAGTAGCGCTGCTGGCTCCTGAAGAAGAAGAGAAGCATTTTACTTCACTTCTCACATATCGCAGGCACTATCTCTTTTCGGAAGCCCTGTCCCTGCATGTGTTTAATTCAGGCGATCCATAATTTCTTATTGCCGCAATAAGCGATGATAAGATATTATAATGATCGGGTCTAGAACTATAAATATGCCCCATAGACAAGTTTCTATGTACAGTACTCCATATCCAAGATTCTTGAATAAGGAGAATCAATTATTCACTATATATAATCACATCCATATGGGATAACTTACAGTCCAGCAGCTCAGCTTGTGTTCCTAATCACACTTACACATCATAGTGGTTCATAAAAGAGTTGAAATATCCTGTAGCAGCATTCAGGGACTTCTCATCCCTAGCATACAACCATCATTTTGATTCCAAAGTGGGTGGTAGAACACTTGTTCCTACATATTTTCCTATTGCAATAATTGGGACCGAATACATTTTTGTTGGGGTCGGGACCAGTATTTCATATGACACAAAACATACAGCATTCACAATTTTACACTCTGTTTTTAAATTAATATTTGCTCGCAGCCATGTCCATTTTCAAGCTATTTTCTTCTGTTGTCAACTGAAGGAATGTCAGAGGAAACACCACAAGATAAAACAGAGACAGAAAGTCAGGAGGAAAATGCAGAAGGACCGGGTAAGCTATATTACTGTACATTGTACACTATTTTTATACAGCAATCACCAGCTCACACTTCATGTGTACCTATGTGACAGAGAATATTGTTCAGAGGATCATCAACATCGTCAAGTTCTCCTGGGTCTTCATCCAAGCTCTGGCAGATGACACCATCGAAACCCTCAACTCTTTCTGCAAAGACAGCGTGGACATTGCCACTGTCCTGAGGATGGAGCGAAGCATGTTGCAGAGAAACCTAGAAAAGGTACATTTTCTGAGGATTTTTTTTAAAGATATGTTTATTAGTTGGAGTATTTTGGAGGGCACTGTACAAAAGTGACATATAGTATACTAGCTGATGTGCTCATTCTGCACCCCAAACTCTGACTGCTCCCACTTACTACAGTATTGCAAACTCAGTCCACTCTGCTCCCACCCCCTATAGAGCCACAAACTGAACTTGCTCACCCTCTCTTACAGCACTCCCAACACGCCCAATATTAGCCTGTCTGCTGCCCACATCCTAAAACATCCCCAAACCAAACATGACCTATCCACTTCCGAGAGCAACCCCAAACTCAGCATTATCACATCACCTTGTCACATTTGGTATCTGAGAGTTACCTGACTCAGGTGATGAACTGGATTCAGCGGAGAGCGGTATGACAGGAATCACAGATGAGGTAGATAGCTCTATTGCAAGACTTATGTGGCAGTGAGAACTGCCTTTGATGATAAATGACAGGAACTTGGAACCAGTAGAAAACTTGGAGGAACCGGACTGGGACCAGCAGGAAGACTTGCTGAGTTGAACTTGTAAACTGAAGAACTTGGGCTTTGACTCTGGACTGGAGTGACGTGGATTGAACTGAAGAACTTGGGCTTTGACTCCGGGCTGGAGTGATGTGACTTGAACTGAAGAACTTGGGCTTTGACTCCAGACTGGAGTGATATAGATTGAACTGAAGAACTTGGGCTTTGACTCCGGACTGGAGTGATGGGAATTGAACAGAATCCAGGTTGAGACCGGAACGGGCATAATCCGGGCTGGACCCGGAACGGGCTTGGAACTTGACTCTGGGCTGGAATAATGTGACAATGGCTGAAGGGAAATCAGGTAATGCTGGGACGAGGGCTAAACAGGGTAATCTGGAAATGCTGTGACAAAGGCTGGAACTCAGATGCAGGCTGGATTGGGTAATTGGGAAACAGGTTCAGGAAGGGATAGGTAGGTTTGGGAATTCAAGGTTCAGGTAGGAGTGGGTAGGTAGAAGGAGCAGGAGTTGATCCACAGCAAGAAGCAAGGCAGGGTAACACGGTGCAGGTTTCAGGGAGCCAGGGACCAACCAGGAGTAGGGCAAGCAGCGGAGCACAAGACTAAGGTCAGGAGAGCAGGAACTCTCTTATAGCTGATGCTGAAACACATGAGTTGCACTGGCCTGGGAACTAGCAGGATTTCTGGATGCTCCAGGTGTTGCTGTAAGCAGGACTTCTGGATTTGACAGGTATTGCTGTAGCAGGATTTTTGGATTGCCAGGTATTGCTGTAAGCAGGACTTCTGGATTTGCCAAGTATTGCTGTAGCAGGATTTCTGGATTGCCAGATATTGCTGTAAGCAGGACTTCTGGATTTGCCAGGTATTGCTGTAGCAGGATTTCTGGATTGCCAGGTATTGCTGTAAGCAGGGTTGCTGGATGAACTGATCTAGGAACCAGTAGCAGCAGGAGCCTGGGATACCCTTGTACTCTGAAGTAGCACAAACTATACACCACGGGAAGTAACGAGATGTTCAGGCCCAGAATGCTATCAGAGGAGGGTGTTTATACCCTGGGTCTCGCAGGAATTGGTAAATACGGACAGGTGGTCATGCAGAGGAAGCAATCATCTATGCCGTACTGAGAGTCAGAACTACACCTGCGATTCCAATCAAGGCACAGACAGAGGGGGGTCCAGGTGAATAATCACTGTGGAAAGGAATGCACACAGAGATGTGCTGCAGCCAGCATGATCAGAGCAGATCTCCCAGGCAGATTACACGCACAGATCCATGGGACAGTTGGCAGGGGTAAGTCTACAGGGAAAATGGTGGAAACTAGACAGGGTCATGACACACCTCCTGTAGTAATAGATAAGAAAAAAGAGAAAAGCGCTCCGTGGTAGAGGAGTATGTAGATGTAAGGATGTATATGAGATTTTTTGTCTAATTAATAGAATCTTAATAACTGTGGTGTTTTATGTCAATAAGACATCTAGATGTTTATAATTATATTTATATAAATATAGTCTTCTGTGGAGATAAATAAATGACGTCAGGTGGGCAATAACTTGAGGCTGGAAGTTGACAGATAATTAATATGGAATTCGTCCAATGATAAATGCAAACAATGTCTTTGTGATTGAAGCCGTCAGTCTATCTGGCTCTGACAGGTGGGCAATAACTGTAGGCTGGATGTTGTAAAGTAAAAGATGATATAATGGAAGCCTTATATGGTGCCGGAAAATGGGACCATCTGTCCTTATGCAATTAATATATAGTGCTGTCAGTCTATCTGGCTATACAGGTAGGCAAAAACTGTAGGCTGAATGTTGCAGTGAAAGCCTTGTGTGATGATGAAAACTGTATGCTGTAGGTGCCACCTCCTCTGTAATCAACGCCACCTCGAGGATAAGGAAACGCAGTATCAGGATGTCTTGCGACACTATATTGCAGTAATAGGTAAGTGAAAACCTACTTATCCAGGTTGGATATCTGCTGGTCTGACTCCTCCTTACTTCCCGGTGGGCTAGGTGCATGTGACTGAGGGGCCCATATATGTGTAGCACACAATTAAGCCAGTAAAGACTAAATACTATTTTATTTGAAAAAGAAAAAATACTGAACCAACAACCATACAACGTATGGTAGTAATTAGCATAAATTGTAAACATGTATTAGTAATATCCCAACGCGTTTCATCCCTATTTTGGGACTTCTTCAAGGGCAAAAGGTCCTTACTGTATCCTTACCGTCTATTTATAGGTAAATAATCCTTTGTGCAGCGCCAAAATGCGGTGGTGAGCCGTACTTCCGCACATGGCGCGTCTGAACATGTAGAGGTGAAACTTCAGTAGCAGACTTATGTCCCCTTCTGTGTGGATAAGCGGAGTCTGTCAGGAGTATAAGCTGACCTTGAGGTGACGCTGTCTGCAGTATGTCTGCAGTGATGACGGCGGCAATCTTTGGTGTGTTTGCTCAGATGGAAAAGACTATATATACCAGTTGCTATGTCCCTAATACACCGATCGCGGTGGCCATTAAAAAAGGGGAGTTCTTATGTGTTCTTATGTGTAATGATGAGATGTGCACATCGGTGTATTACAATTTATGCTAATTACTACCATACGTTGTATGGTTGTTTGTTCAGTATTTTTTCTTTTTCAAATAAAATAGTATTTAGTCTTTACTGGCTTAATTGTGTGCTACACATATATGGGCCCCTCAGTCACATGCACCTAGCCCACCGGGACGCAAGGAGGAGTCAGACCAGCAGATATCCAACCTGGATAAGTAGGTTTTCACTTACCTATTACTGCAATATAGTGTCGCAAGACATCCTGATACTGCGTTTCCTTATCATCGAGGTGGCGTTGATTACAGAGGAGGTGGCACCTACAGCATACAGTTTTCATCATCACACAAGGCTTTCACTGCAACATTCAGCCTACAGTTTTTGCCTACCTGTATAGCCAGATAGACTGACAGCACTATATATTAATTGCATAAGGACAGATGGTCCCATTTTCCGGCACCATATAAGGCTTCCATTATATCATCTTTTACTTTACAACATCCAGCCTACAGTTATTGCTCACCTGTCAGAGCCAGATAGACTGACGGCTTCAATCACAAAAACATTGTTCGCATTTATCATTGGACGAATTCCATATTAATTTGTCAACTTCCAGCCTCAAGTTATTGCCCACCTGACGTCATTTATTTATCTCCACAGAAGACTATATTTATATAAATATAATTATAAACATCTAGATGTCCTATTCACATAAAACACTACAGTTATTAAGATTCTATTAATTAGACAAAAAATCTCATATACATCCTTACATCTACATACTCCTCTAACACGGAGCGCTTTTCTCTTTTTTCTTATCTATTGCTATTGGGGAAGTTTAGGACACCTTCCGAGAAAGCAGCTAGTGGTAACATTTGTCCCTTTTCTGTGAGCGCTGACTGCTTTTTCTTTGTGTAATTTACACCTCCTGTAGTGCCCCTCAGCTCAGCCTCTTCTGCCATCCACCTCCTACAGCACCCCCAAACTCAGCCTGGTCTGCTCCCACCATCTGCAGTGCCCCCAATGGTTATTACATGACACCCCCAGGTACTGATACAATTAACCCCTGGGAGGACGTGCTTACCTCTCTGAGACCTGGGTAAGGAACACATGCCTGAGAACCTCCTGGCACATCATGTCCTGATTTGGGCTAGCTCAAAGGCCTACATGACAATGGGCCAGGGCTAGCACTGAGGAGGAGGTAATTCTGGTGGCAACTTGCTCCTGTCACTACAAAGCCGCATAACCCATTCACTCTTTGCTACCTACAGTATGCTTCTCCTGACTGCTTGTCTCTCTGCTCGCTGATGTGGACACTGACTGTGATCCATTGGTTACTTGGAATATGCCTGCATATGCGAGGGAGGATCTGCTTGTGCATGCACCATGATTTTTTTTCAGCCCTCCAATGAACATACATATTAAATCATCAGCTTTGATTGAAAATAAATAAATAAATAAATAAATAAATAAATACATGTTTTCAGGGTAAAGAGGCATCACAAGAAAGCATAGCAGAATATTACAAAGCCAAGCAGCTGTCGCGAACTCAGACCTTATCCAGTGAGGAAAATGAGGACCACAATGGGTTTACAGAAGAAACAATACAGTCGAAGAGGCTGGAAATCTGTAAGATGCTCAGTCTGGAATCGCAGCAGTCTCAGGACAGCTTTGTCTCCAGGTAAAGGCTGGAGACCTCTGGATGGTTTTAAAGCTCAGACATTTTGGCTTCTGATGTATAGTATATATATTATAATAACATGATCTTCGTTCACAGAGAGACATATGTTTTGGCTGAAAGAGTAAATGGATAATGGTTATATTTAGAATAGCATAATATCATAATTTTTGTACTGACAGCTGTGCCACAGAGGATTTGGTATTGTCCTATGAAGAAATTCCTGAGCCTGGTGAGATCCCGAAAAGTCGGATACCCCGGCGCATGCTGGCTTTTGATTCAACATCTCTTGATAGCTTAGATTCAAGGTAAATGTCAAGGAATCTGTATTTATGAAGGGGCTTAACCTTGGAGACCCCAAATAACTTCCCCACTAATAACCAAAGAGACCACATAACTACCACACTAGTAATAAAAGAGACCACATAACTGCCACACTAGTACCAAATAGACCAGAGTGCTGCCAAATAATAATTAAATGAATTTGCTTGCTTTGCTCACTGCCTGCCACATATTAGGCACATACGTAACCCTAGATGTGTAATTGTAATCTCTTGAATCCATTCTGGGGCACTGGAACCATGGAGTATGGAGATGTATTTAGGAGTGTGGTCACTTTACACTTATTTAATTTATTTATTTGATTTTAGTTTGTATTTAATTACATTCAGCTACTACAGAGCCTACACATGCATACACTGTTTGCTAGGATGTAGAGCTTCTGGGATGTAGCCCCTACTGCTGCCCTCCATTCCTTCTTCCTCCAGGCCTATGGAACGGGTCTGAAGGAAAGAAGGAAGATGGAATGGTGGAGGATAGGGGGGCAAAAGTAGGAGATGACAATTATCATTGTGTTACTGCTGACACCATAGTCTGTCTACATGTAGTGCAGCAGTTGATTACCCAAACTGGAGGTAGTGAACAGGGGTGAGGTGTATTCTGTGCCCAGTTATGTCTTAAAATCAGTTGCAGCTATAAATCTAGTGGACATCTCACTTAATAACCAAATCCATTGCAAAGTTCACCCAAATGTAAATTGCCCTAGTGTGTTGAGTAAGAAGAATATTCTTTCAGTTTACCCCCTCAAAGCTTCAGGTACAGAACCCAGGCCTGTGTGGACCTTTAGGCAGGCTTCTTGTCCTATCCCTACATAAGAGCTGCTTTGGGCCTCGAGTCGGGTTAAGTTTGTATAGGTCTTGATAATGCTTTTCTGTTCTTTTAAGAGAATTTTATAATCCTGCTTTTCAGTGAGACCAAGGGAGTAATTCTGCCTATGAGTTATCCTCTGAGGAGGAAGGTGAAGTAGAAGACTCTTTATATTGATGATAATTTTTCTAATAAACAAGGGATGGATTTCTTAGTGAGGGTTGTGTGCCACACTTGGCAAAGCATAGGCCAATCAAACATTTTTAAACTTATGCAAGTTACTATCATTCTATCCTGTTCTAGGAAGGAATAGGGTAAAATGGGATGGATTTGTAGTATGGTTGTCTAAGACCACTACCGTTCCTACCTCAAAACTGCTATGCAAAAGGATGGCTCGAATAGAAAATGCTAAGACATTTAAGTGTCTATTTTTGTGGCTACTGGGGTCTCCCTTAGACCATTCTGGTTTTCAAGTTGGTAAATATTCAGAACAGCTTTCTGAACGTTGACTCTCCAGCAAACCACTATTTATGACTTTGATGATCATATCTGAGAGGTATCCAAGTTCCTCTATGATGTGCCCTTTTTGCAGAATCAGTTCCGTTTTGTTTGTTTAAGTGCAGCAGACATTATGGCATGCTATAATGCATCAGAGGCTGAACCAGAATCCAAAAGAACTTGAGTCTTTTCTGAGGCCATTCAATCTTTTATCTCCATTCCAGTCCCAGAACAGGTTGTACCTGTTTTATGATCTTTACTTAGTCCAGAAACCAGATAGAAATGTTATCCCAATTTAAACCTGAAAAGTCCTAAAGACCCATCTTAGGCTAAACAAATTCAAGGTGGGGTCTTTAAGTTTGGTGATATGTATATGGTAGGAGTTCCTGAGGTCCAAGAATATCAAGATTGCAGACTTACATCTTGAAGTCTGGGAGGGTCACCAGTGCATTTCAGCATTGCTGTCAAGTTTCAATATTGTTTTGGCCATAGAAGGTTTTTACTATACTCATGACAAGATCTCTCTCTCAAGAGCCAGAGGTTTGTCAGTCATTCATGACTTAGTTGACCTGTTAATCAAAGCAGTATCTTCACAATTTAGGCAGATATCGACCCATACCTTAGAGCCGCAACTACCAAAAATTCAGCTTAATCAATGCTCAACAAATTATCTTTATAAGATTTCTATTCAACAACTTACATAAGAAAGTATTCTTGCTGGAACACAAGATTTTCTAATTGCAGAGACTAATAGTTTGTCTATTGGCTCTCAGAATTAGATCTGTTCGCTTTTGGTATAAGAGTCCTTGAACAGGTGGTCTTAACTGTTGGGTCAATTAAATTTCCAGGTGGAACTACTTTAGCTATATTTACTTCCTATATCATGCAAGTTTTTCTAGGGTACAAAGGAGAGGGTGGCCTAAAACAAAAAAGGCAAATGCCAGTTGAGTTACATCTGTATTTTGGCAGGCATATATTGGAGCAGGTAAATTTGTTCCTGTAAACATGAGTGCACATTCCACTAGGTCAATAAATACCTCTGTGTGGCATTGGGCCGTACGGTGTGGCATTGGGCTTTATGGCCAACTGGTCTTCTGTCCAAGTTATTGAAATATATTAGTTTTGGACAAAAAGATGTGCGCACAGCAACTGAAGAGCATGCCATGCCATTGTGCACTTCTCGGGGAACTCTTCATGTTTCCAGTGTATCACAGTGGACACAAGAGAAAAAATGATTTTTGTAATTGCGATAAATTTTTTTGTCAAGCCCATTGGGGGACATTTTACATCTGGTTTGTCCTTTGTTTGACTAACGTCTGTAATTACACGACAGTGTCCTTTTGTTTTTGTTCCTCCCTCTATCTCTATGTATCTTTTATTTTATTTACCTGTCACTTTCTCACCTGTTCTGTTGCTAGTTTAGAAAAATAGTTAACTTACTATCGACTAAGTGATTTAGAGGTGGAAAAGTCAGGTCTACAACCATATCTACACCCCATAGATCAAGTGTGCCCCAAAGGACTACAACAAAATGATTTCACAAAAGTAAAAAAATCCATTTTTCCCTGGTATATTATCCTATATGTACTTTGTATTTAATCAACGTTTATTGACAGTCATATATAGTACATAAAAGAGCAAGCAAGTCAGCAGGGCACAATCAATTTGTGAGTGCATTTTTTTTAATTTAAAAAATAAAGGAAATTAAGGGAAGAAAAACATAAAAACAAGTTGGGGGTGGGGGGTGGGAGAGGCATCAAGAGCTCTATATCATGGGAACTTAAGTGTATTTTGAAGAAAGCAATTGAATTTACTCCTATGGCCAGGTGGCTTCAAGATATCTCCTTGCCTGCAAAATGCTGAGAAATTAAGTTGCAAAGTATGTATATTTCCCAAATTACTTAGTAAATAAAGAGCAATATCATATGTTCTAGATTGTTGATGCATGTCTTTCATGTAAACTTGACCTTCTGTAGTCATGACCAGCATGAAGACAATAGACTGCCACTGGATCACAAAGATGATGACTATGATGGGGATGAAGAAATGACAGAACACACAAAAACAGACATCCCACCTTCCTATAGCACAGTTATTCTTAAAGGAGAGCTGCAGTCAACTGAAGCTGAGGAATCATCCCATGGGGTAGATGACAGCAACAGGTTACTAGCTGATGTCCCACAGTTGTTGACTGCTAGCGAACTTCTACTCAACAAGTAAGACCTTTCTGAATAAGTTAATTCTAGATGGTGAGTTCAATGTATTTTAAAATATGTTGAATTATGATATATTCTCAGATAGCATGATTTAAAATCCTAGTTTTGTTTTAGAAAAAGACTGCATGCTTTGATCACAGAGTTATGGGAAGAGCCAATGCAGATGGTTGCTTGTTCACTGTGCTCCCTTCCTCGTCTCTAAATTCTGCCTCCATTTGAGCACCTCCCCCTATTCTCTGGCACCTAAGACTACCAGTGCCCTCCATGCACCTGACCATCATAAGCCAGTGAATGGCGCTCCAGAACCCTAGACTCTTTCTTGAACCTGCTTATCTTCCAATCTTCCTCCAGTGCCTCTCCCTAGCTGTGCGGTTTTCCCTCTCCTTTGATCTTCTCCTCCTGGTGCCTCTTTACAATATGTACTATGTAGATCTATCATCATCCCTGATGTATTCCTTTCATCTGATCTGATGTTGACCCTGCAGCTTCCACTGCACTGACGTCCAACTGCAACTTTTTTCTACTCCATCATTCTGATGATCCGGTGATCTCCAAAGCTCCCTAGCCTGGGGACCACTGCCTCTCTCCTCCTGTGGACTCAGCAGCTGTAGGGCTCTATTGATAGAGCCTCCATAACCCTGGTGACTAGGTTCTTCCTTCACTGCAGCCTGCCCACTCAGATAAGCAGTTGCTGGAATCCTCCTAGTCATATACTTGGAAAAATCTCACTGCTCTTCTACACCGGATCGCCATTAATCTCCTACAGTCCATTAATGGGACTCCTAGGACCATTTTTTTTGGCTTCCTGGTTACTGGCCTAATGTTCTAGACCTCCATGTTTTTTCTAATTTACCACTATACTACCACCAATCTCTCTCTGCCAGCTTCTGCTCTCCTCAGTCACCTGTGTTCCCTCTATGTTCTGAGCTCACTCTTGTCCCTTATGAACTCCATTCAGTGACTTCCATATCTTTAGCTCATTCCACTGTCATTGCTTATTATTAATTTGTATTACTGTGTACCTCTACCCACACTACACAAACTGCTTTCCACGTCCGACACTGCCACATCACCCCCATCCACCTATCCTTCTTTACCCTCCCCTGTCCATCTTCTTCCCTATCCGCCCTGTCCAATTTCACTAAACCTACAATGCACCATATCACCACTTAAAACCACCATCCTACCATGTTACTGTTTAGCTCCCAGCTCCTCTGCCACCCATTTGAACTACTAAGATTATGTCCCTTTAACTCCTATTGTCTCTCATTACTTCCTCCTAAAATGTAAGCTCTTATGGGTAGGGCTCTCTAGCCTATTTAACGTCAGCTCAGTCCACTATCTGTTATATTTTACTGTATGTTATGTGACTTGTTCTGTTAATTGCATCCATGCAGTTATTATTCTGCTCTCTGTTGTCAGGAAAAATGGAATCTGTGACACAACATAAAGTAAAGTGATGATGTTCAGACATCAATAGAGATAAACTGATGATTCTATACAGACAAGGGGAAACAAATTAGCAAAGTTAGGAAGCTTCATGCATGTGATTGGCAAATTAATTTTAATGGCCTTGGCCTGTTAATATCAGTGGAGTTTCTACATGTGGTCCACAATGCCAATGGAATTGGATTTTGTAAAATCTGGTTGAACAGCACGTGTTAGCCTCTGGTGAATTTGTACACAATGCACTTCCATAAGTATCAATTAATTTTTTTCAAATGTGGTGACATACATTGCAGGCATGGAAGTGTAACAAGCACACCACAAAGCAAGCACGCAGGCGCAAGTAACGCAAATAGATATGGGCATATTAATATAATAGGTTTTATTCTTGCAATGTTTGAATGCTTTGCACTTGCGTTAAAAACAAGTTAGGTGTAGCTTTTAAATACCAGTGGGTAATCAGCGTTATACAGTCTTTAGGATGTATTGGATGTATTGAAAGTGTTTATGCATAAGAGCTGAGTGCACCAAAGGTTTTATTAATGGGACATGGGGCCTGATTCAGACCCACTCGCGAGCGGCTGTCCGCTCGCAAGTGGGTCGATGGTGTGCACTGCGCATGCGCACGACGGAGGGAGCTCCGTCGTGCGCATGCGCGAGACGCGTCGAGCGAAGGACTTTCCTTCGCTCGTTGTGTCTGATCAAAGGGGGCGTGCTGTCAATGTTGATTGACAGCACGCCCCCTTTGGTGGGCGTGCCTCCCAGACGGAGGTGTTCCCAAGGGAACGCCTACCGTCAGAAGCCGGCCCCACTGACATCACTAGTGATGTCAGTGGGAGTGATTTTGGCTCTGATAGAGCCAAAATCACTCCTGGCCTTGCGGTTGAGAAACTCAACCGCAGGCTTCTGCTCGCACTGGCGATGGTCGCGATGGTCAGGACCATCGCGACCATCATCCTGCACGCTCGTATAGGCTGTGGGTGGTGACCCACAGCTATACGAGCGTCCAGGAGGACGCTCCATATTTATGGAGGTGGGCCCTGATTCAGAGCGAGCGCTCTGGTCAAAGCGTCCGGCTCTGAATCAGGGCCATGGTGGATTACTTATGCTGCTGATTTAGCATATAGTATACATTTGCTTTGCTGTGTTGTATTAATATGATTAGTGTATTTATTATTATTAATATGATTAGTCTATTTATTATTATTTGCTATATAAAATTATGTGGTATATGAGTGTGTGTTTCACCTATTACCTCTGTGAAACAAAAGCATAGTTTAGAAAAGTGGAAAGAACATTGCTTTTCCCAACTCAGGTCCTGATTCACTACAGATCACTATTCTGCTTATACACACGCAACGCAGTTGCTAATATCAGCGGTGATATTTAAATGTTTGCAGTCGCATTGCGATCGCAGCCTGACATAACGACGCCCACTTCCCCTTACTCAAATCCGTATACTTGGCCTACGTAGAGAAATAATCGGTAACATCGAGTAACATCGGACAGTTGATGAAGCCCAGACCTTACTCAGGAATTGCTTACTTCAGCGCACGCTATGAGGCCCCATGCGGCCTCTGGTATCGCAGTGGCTAATTTATGCATGCCCATGCAACGGCATTGAAACGCACTGGCACGCCTGCGTTTCGCCCGACCACCCTCCCATCACCACCCACAAACGGCACTTCCTGTCAGTCACTCTGCCATGGGTCTGCGTATCATCTTCGATCGCAGCATCTGGGTCCTGCATACACACTGCGATGTATGCGCAGTGTGAACTAATCAACCGATTGCGTGCGTATAAGCAACTGCGTTCCTTGCTGAATCAGGTTCACAGTCCTTAATTAGCTCCTGTAACTATAACAAAATGACCTAGTGTATGTAATGAAATGGAACCAGTTCTATTTTCTTCTAATCCTCAGGATGTATTATGATGAGGAGATGGATAAATCAGACAAGTTCTACCAGAGCCTCCCACGCCCTCTGCGCCTTAGCTTTGCCCTCTATAACACCATAGTGTCCAAGTCTGAAATGCTTTGTTATTTTGTCATCATTCTCAATCACATGGTGTCTGCATCCATCCTTTCCCTGATTCTACCCATCCTCATCTTTCTCTGGGCCATGCTGTCCGTACCTAGGCCTACCAAACGCTTCTGGATGACCGCTATAATCTATACTGAGGTATGTGCTGGGCAAATCACTCATAGAATTATTAGATGAAGATGAAGGTAGATACAAAACCAAACATGGGGGTCTGCACACAACTCTAAGAATTATCAATATAAATACATATAAAAGGTGATATTTTTCTTTTTATTGGATGAAAGAGATTAGAATTTGACATTGAATCCATTCTTTGCAGATGTGTAAGCTGGTTACAGTCCATGTAGTAATTACTGGCATCTCCTCTGTCAAGGGTCATTTACCCTTTATAATCAATTCATGTGCAGCCATCAAATATAGTTAGTGATTATCCAAACTAGAACCATGGCTCACCAAATAGACCCATGACCTAGAAAAGTGCTCAGGCATTTCTGCAGAGCTAGATATAGCCAATTTGTAAAATGTAGAATAAGTAGGTGGGGATGACCAAGTAGCTCTCCAAAAGTATTTTTGCCCACCTTACGGTAATGACGAGTGCATCCATTTTATATGAGCAAATGTGTCTTTGCAATGTCATCTTATTTCTCTATAACATTTTCTCACTTCATTCCTCTTTTTTTATTTCAATTTGCCTTCCATCTGATCTATTTAATTTCTTCAGTTGACTCAAAAAAAATATATTTTTCCCTCTGTTATCTTTCTAATATCTAGATCACCGTTGTCATCAAGTATTCTTTCCAGTTTGGTTTCTTCCCATGGACATCCACCGTATATCGGAGTATGAATGCAGATAAACCTTTTCGGCTCCCCAACATAATCGGCATTGAAAAGAAAGATGGCTATGTACACTTTGACCTAATACAGCTTCTTGCTTTGTTTTTACACAGGTCCATCTTAAAAGTAAGTTTAGCACATTTTAATCAAAAAGGCATTGCATGATAATTATAAATGAAGCTTGGTTAAGGAGTAGCGCTGAGCTGGCCTGGATTGCTGCTATAATTGGAGAAAAGCAGATTGCATAATTTTGCTGTAGGCTGTTGCAAATAGTAATGATAAATCTCCTATGTAGTGCCATGGGCTGTGGGATAATAAGGAAGTCTGTCTACCAGAGTCCAAAAAGAAGAAGAAGACTAGACGGCAGAAAAAACGAGGCAGTAAGGGAGAGGATGACACTGACTCCAGACTCGGTCCATGGAATCTATTTAAACATCAGAACCCCTCGAAGAATGTATTTAGAAAAAGGAGAGCTTCACAAAAACCATTGACTGAAGGTACTAGATATTAAACCAACGCATTATGTGTCGGTCCCCCATTAGGAGGTATATGTTAGTGGATATATTAATACTAGATATTAAAATTCTAAATTTGTTCTAAATAGGATAAAGCATTCTACATTTTTCTGATGTTCTATAGGAATCTTGTGACCATTTTAATTCATTTTGGTAGAGAGCACAGTAAGGAAAATAACACTCAGATTGTTAAAACAAATAAGACAAGAAAACTGTTTGCATAAAAGGCTTCAATGCAGGAAATGAATGCGTCCATGCCTACCATGTACTACAAAGGAAAAGGCTTGGACTGGCTATTAAATATACAACAGGATTTTCTAAGTTGCCACAGGTGTAAGTAGACTCTCTTGTACTGTTGACTACATTCATAGTATAAGGAAAACAACTATCATGTATTTTAAATCATTAACCGAATAAACCTATATTGTGTATTTATAGTATAAAATGTGTCCAACATGTTATTTTCAACTCTACAAACTCTCATTCCTGTGCTGTCTAGCAAGAGGTAGGGGTCCTAAACTGGAAAACCCCTTTAATTGTTTTGTACTTAATCAACTGAATATTTGAAATAGTTTTGTACTTAATCAGCTGAATATTTGAAAGTGTAGACATGTTTGGTTGAAAAATATGTGAGGACCCATACCTTGCACACGTCACTTTGTCTTCCTGTGTTCCCATCACCAAAACCATGTTTAAGCTTGACTAAGAATGAAAGCTATGTCTGAGAAATGTGCATAGTACAGTATAGATATTGTGGGGCTGATTCCAAGGTGGACGCAGAAGCACCCGCAGTTGCGTCTATCGGCGGTCGCCCATCTGCGATTTTATATAAATACTACTACAAAGTCCTTCCCTTGTGTACATCCATGCGTTCAAATGTGCAAGGACTGAAACACCCACTGTCAGCATTTGTGCACGCTCTAGTACCGATTGGTGCGTCCCTATTGCAGGTGCAGTTTCTCAGTCCAAGTATGACCTCCTATATGAGCGGATCAGCATCTGTGTATGCAACCACTTTCACCAATATGCCCACGTTACTCCCATAGCATGCCCATCATATCCGTTGGGCCTTAGCGATTTCTGGATGGTTCACATTCTAGTTCAGATTATGGGAAGCAGACTTAAAGGCAAAAAGAACACTTGAGTCACGTCCTTTTGAAGTTAAATTGTCCTATTTGAGTCTAAATTAGATAAGACTAATAGTCAGGCCATGGTTTCCCTAATCTCCTCAGTAGTAGTGAACCCAGGTCTGGAAGATCCAATGGGATTGGGATTTTATTCCTGTTTTTTTGTAAAATTGAGTTTTTAAATTCAGTAATAAGAGGCAAGAAATAGGATGAGTTGTCTCATACATATCAAGAATCTCCACTAGCAATGTTGTGCTCTTTCTATAGACCTGATTACAAAGCCAAGTGTATTCACAAAGATTATTGTGGTGATGGGCTTCCTCCTATGAGCCAGGGGAGTAACAGTGGTTTCCTATTTTGATGACATGATAATCAAAGCATGGTCCTTGTCCATTCTCCAGTCCCACCTACAAGTGACAACCCAGACTCTGGAGTCACATGGATAGCTAGTAAATTACCAGAAGTCAAGCATTTTCTCTGTCCCAATGAATAGTATTTCTGAGGCTGCTATTTGAAACCACTGATCACAGAGTACTCTTGCTAACAGACAAGATCCTTGATGTAAAGAGACTAATAACGTCTCTTCTGGATCTCAAAAGGATGTTAATTCTGTTATGTATGAAAGTTCTGGGGAAAAAGTTTTCCACTTTGGATGTAGTTTAATGTGCACACTTTCACTTGAGGACATTCCAAATGAAATGGAAATGGAACAAGTTTATTCATGACCTGTCCCCTCAGGCGCGTCAGTCCTTGCTTCAGGTGGCAGTCCTGCTCAGTAGAATAGTTGTCTTTGTTTTGTATGTTATTGTTCTTTTGCTGAAGCCTCGTTATTTAATAACTGAGTTTCCTGATGGGAGAGTTATATGAAGGGGGAGGAGCTTTTCAAAATTGTGCAGAATTCAAAGTAAGGGCCTCACTCCTATACTGCCCTCTATACCCCATGGTCGAAGTGTACCTCAGTGAACTTTGTGAAATGGATGTAACGTAAGTAAAAAAATCCTATTTTTGTTTGCCTGCTAGGTACCCCACAAAAGAAAGATACCAAGAGGAAGTGGAATTGTTTCAAACGTAACCCCAAAAAGAAACGCCAGTCAATGAAGGAGAGGGCAAAGCAGCAGTGGATCAAAGTGAAGAAACTGGTGGTGAAAATGTAACATTATATAATTGTACAGTATATAGGGACAGCTAAGCCATGTATACAGAAATCTTTGCTGTTCTTAGTTAATCTATAACGCTTGCTACAGCTTTCTTGGCTTGTAATTAATTATATATGTCTTTTTTGTTTTTCAGCGCTCTGCAGATCTACCTGCCAATTAGACAGTTCTTCTATGACATAATACACCCTGAGTATAGCCCTGTCTGTGATGTCTATGCCCTTATGTTTCTCGTCGATGTTATCAATTTCATTATTGTCATCTTTGGATATTGGGCATTTGGGGTAAGGATTTACTGCCCATGCTTAGAAGATCAAATGTTCATATAAAATACATTTTTTTTTAAAGTTTTTGTACATGAGTCTGGACACTAAAACCACACAATTGTCACCTACAGAAACATTCCGCTGCAGCAGATATTACTGAGTCACTGTCTGAGGACCAGGTACCTGAGGCCTTTCTAGTTATGCTTCTCCTGCAGTTTGGCACCATGATTGTTGACAGAGCCATCTATTTGAGAAAGACGATGTTCGGAAAGTGTGTTTTCCAGGTTGTTCTTGTATTTGGAATTCATTTTTGGATGTTTTTTATCTTACCTGGAGTTACTGAAAGGTATAGTACTCAGCTTTCCATACTGACGCTCAAAACCTCCTTACTTAGGGGCTGATTATGAGTGGCACGAATGCAAACGGTAAATGCACAGAAGGGACTTTATGTATTTATGCGTATGGCCGTAGAGTGCAACTTTTCTGGATCTGTCTTTCTGTAAAACAGGGCATTTCGGGGCAGAAACATGGTGATGGCAAGTTATCGTAGAGAACTGCCCTGACTATTGGGAGTGTCATAGGCATGGATAAAAAGCTCTGCGCTATTCGGAGTCATTTGTATGGAGAAGGGAAGCCTGTTTCTGACATATATACTGTGCCTAGCAGGGGGCTGTTAAAACTATTAATACTAATGATGACGGTTGACGCGGCTGGTGTAAAATCAATGGGCGGCACGGGTTTCGGCTTGCACACACATGATCCCCGCATTATTATTATTATTAAGAGTTTCTTATATAGTGCAGCATATTCCGTTGCGCTTTACAATTGGAAACATTTATAATACAAAACAGGGTAATAACAGACAGACATAGATGTAAGAGGGCCCTGCTTGCAAACTTACATATAGGGAAATAGGCATTGATATACAAGGATAGGTGCTATATATTGCAATTTGGTCCGGCCAGAATGCAGAGTTTCTTGGTGGGCTGCATGATCCAGTCACACAGGAATGTCGGCCAAATGTCAGGAGTATGTGAAAGAAAGACAATGTGTGAGGTTTTGTGTGGACTGTGAGAGGGGATGTAATAAGACATGGAAGCTATGAAGGTTATGTGGTCGGTTCTGGAATCTGATAAGCTTGTCTGAAGAGGTGAGTTTTCAGGGAACGCCTGAAGGATTGAAGACTAGAGGTAAGTCTTATTGTGCGTGGTAAGGCATTCCATAGGGCTCTATTTATTATCATTATTTTTACTAAAATAAAGTGAAAAAGGGTGTTTTCACACCCTTTTCACATTATTTTAGTTTCACCTAAAGTTACTACAGGGCAGTTGGAGTATAATTCGTAAAATTCTACTCCAACCCCTAAGTATCACTTATTTTTAGCAATCAGATTGCATTTCCTATAATTGTAATGGGAAATGGGATCTGTGTGCAAGTTACTAAAAATAAATTGTGAAAAAAATACCTGGAGGTGGTGTTATCCAGGGTCTCCCCCGGTTACCGGACTCCTGCTCCACTCTAACGTGTAGAGCAGAGCCCAGAGTCGGCCCCAGTGATCAGCTGTGTGGTCTAAACAGACCACACGCTGATACACTGCAAAAAAGAGAAAAAAAAAATAGTTCAAAAAAAAACCAGGGACCGAAGTATGGGGCTCCGGTGATGTCCTGCCTCCGGTCAGCTGGTCTCCCATACTGCACTGCGGCCCGGTCATCAGGTGACTGGGTCCCAGTGCAGTATGGGATGTCAGCTGACTGGATGAACGTTTGTCAAGGAAGATAAGCCTCGCAGCTGCATTCATAATGGATTGTAATGGTGATAGCCTGTTTTTGGGAAGACTAGTAAGAAGACTATTGCAATAGTCAATGCGGGAAATAATGAGTGCATGGATTAGAGTTTTTGCAGTGTCATGTGTGAGATATGGCCAAATTTTGGATATGTTTTTTAGTTGTATGTAACATGATTTTGAGACAGATTGAATGTGTGGAACAAAGGACAGTTCAGAGTCAAGGATGACACCAAGGCAGCGAGCTTGTGGGGCGGGGTGGATTGTTGAGTTATCAACAGTGATAAAGAGATCAGGTTGGTAACTGTTATTGGCCGGTGGAAATATAATTAATTCTGTTTTAGAAATATTAAGTTTCAGGTGGCGAGATGACATCCAAGATGAAATGGCAGAAATACATTCAGTGACATGGACCAATACAGATGGTGATAAATCTGAAGAGGATAGGTAGATTTGAGTATCATCCGCATACAGATGGTATTGAAATCCAAAAGAGCGGATTAGTTTGCCAAGAGAGGTGGTATAGATTGAGAATAGCAAAGGACCTAAGACAGAGCCTTGTGGTACTAAAACTGATAGAGGTAGCGAAGAGGAGGCAGAATCTGAAAAACGAACAGAAAAAGAGAGATCAGATAGGTACAGTAAGAAGAGAACCAAGAAAGAGCTGTGTCCTTAAGACCTAGGGATTGTAATGTTTGTATGAGAAGAGAGTGGTCAACAGTGTCAAAAGCAGCAGAGAGATCTAGAAGAATTAGGAGTGAGTAATGGCCTTTAGCCTTGGCAGTGGCCAGATCATTTATTACCTTAGTCAGTGCTGTCTCTGTGGAGTGCTGGGAACGAAAGCCAGACTGAAGTGGGTCCAATAAGTTGTGGGTGTTAAGAAAGTGTGTAAAGCGAGTGTAGACAAGTCTCTCCAGTAGCTTGGAGGGGCATGGGAGCTGGGAGATAGGGTCAGAATTTTGTTTTTTCAGAATGGGAGTAATCACTGCATGCTTGAACAGCGATGGAAAGATGCCAGTAGAGAAAGAGAGAGAGAGAGAGAGAGAGAGAGAGAGAGAGAGATTACAGATTTTAGTTAGGGTTGGGATGAGCACAGGAGACAGAGCTTTACTGATTTGTGAGGTTATAGGATCTAGAGGTGAGGTAATAGAATAGGAGGATGAGAAGAGTGTAGATACTTCATCTTTGTTTGTGAGGTCAAATGAAGATAATGTGCCAGAGGGTTCAGGTAGGGAATTGAGCAGGTCACTAGCTAAGGAAGAACATACCATTTCATTTCGGATATTATCAATCTTGTCCTTGAAATAGGAAGCAAGATCATGCGCACAGATAGTAGCAGGTGGCTTGGGTGAGGAAGAGGTAAGGAGCAGTTTAAATGTATTAAAAAGTTGCTTGGGGTTAGAGGCTTGAGCAGAGATAAGAAATTGGAAATATGTTTGTTTGGCAGTGTCCAGAGCAGTACAATAAGAGTTGTAGATAGTCTTATATGTGAGGAAGTCACATGGAGTACAAAACTTTTGCCACTGACATTCTACTTTACGTGAGAGTTTTTGTAGATGCCTTGTTAAGTTAGAATGCCATGGTTGACGTCTAAGTACTACGAGTGTGATGGGTAGCTGGAGCTACTTCATCGAGGGCTTTAACTAGAATCTGGTTTAGGCGTGATGCAGCAGTCTCAGGAGAAGTGAATGTAGAAATTGGTGAGAGTCGTTGTTGTAGAGAGGTAGATAGTTGTTGAAAGTTCATAGCATTAATATTTCTGTGGGGTTTAGGAGGTTTAGTTGATTTCACTGACATTGAGGTTGATGGTTGAGGTTGATGTAATGGAGGAGAGTGTGCAGGTGATAAGGTTGTGATCTGAGAGAGGGAAAGGAGCATTAGTGAAATCAGAAACTGAGCATAGTCTGGTAAATACAAGATCAAGGCAGTGGCCCTCCTTATGAGTAAAGGAGTCAGTCTATTGGGAGAGGCCAAGAGAGGAGGTTAGAGATAGTAGTTTGGAGGCATGATGAGATTGTGGACTGTCAATGGGGATATTGAAATCACCCATAATGATGGTGGAGATGTCTGAGGATAGGAAGTGAGGGAGCCAGGCAGATAAATGTTCCAGAAATTGTTGAGATGGCCCAGGTGGGCGATAGATAGCAGCAACTCGCAGAGAGAAAGGGGTGAAAGTCCTGATAGAATGTACTTCAAATGATGTAAATGTAAGTGAAGGTACCTGTGGGAGAACTGTGTATGTGAAAGATTGGGACAGTAATATTCCTACTCCACCTCCTTTACAATTACCAGGCCTGGAGGTGTGTGAGAAGTGTAGGTTACCATGTGAAAGTGCAGCAAGGGAGACAGTGTCTGATTGTGTGAGCCATATTTCTGTTATTGCCAGAAGGTTGAGGTTAGATGAAATAAAGAGGTCATGGATGGATGTTAGTTTGTTGCAGACAGAGCGTGCATTCCATAAGGCACATTTTAGTGACTTGGAGGGTGAAGGGAGGCATGCAATGTTTATGAGGTTAGCTGGATTTATAGTTCGTTGTGGGTGTGGCATGTGGGTCAGGCCTAGATTTGGAGATATAAGTGCTACGTATACTCACATTACCATAAGGAAGTAAAACAGGCTTCTGTGGCTGCCCACAGCTACAGACACTTTGCATGCGACTCACAATCAGCCCGTTAATGTTTAGAAAAAAATTAAGTACTTTTTAAAATGTTGGAAAATTTCTAGTCTGATCATGTTTTGCAATTTGTGCTTACTTATTGGTACTGCATGCTTCTGGACAACAGAGGACTACCAGATACATGGGCAAAGCTAAATTGTAGATATCGCTATGCCTATGTATCATGGGCGACCTCTATGTAAGGAAGGACATTTGTGTGACATCACTGAAGCTTCTGCATGAAAGAGATCTTTCCATCACTATTATAGATGAATCCTCCTAAATACATATATTTGGCACCCTGTAAACACTCGAAGTTTCAGTTGGAATTAATGTAAAAATTGTTAAGAGAAGTTGTGTATAAAAGAAAAGTCTTCAGAACATTTGTTTAGTATAAGTAAAATGAACGTATGCACTGTGCAAGTGCAGCAAATAATAATAATAATTTTATCTATATAGCGCTCTTCAATAGGACACAATGTGCTTTACATTTGCAAATACTACTAAAACCATGAACATAAATGGTACATCCAGTAATATGAACAGCATTAAATGGTGCCTAGTTAAATACCTAGTACAGTGGTTCCCAAACTGTGTGCGCGGCACCGGGACACTTACAGGGGTGCCTCAGGTTACTGGTCAGCACCAAATCAAATTCTTTATGGTCAATATAATGTAATTATGTACACAAACAGAAGCACAAACCTAAGGAAATTAAAGAGACAAATGGAGAGTGCCAAAGAATTGTGGGTATTGAGATACAGATAAGTAATAAAGATACACAAACCTGTCCACCACTATATAACCAAACCTATGGATGACAGGTAAGCACAATTTTCTTCACTTTACTACTTCAAAGCATTTTTTGCTGAATTTCTCAATACCAAACTTTTGGCTTAGGGGTGCCGTAAAAACAATGCTGGGGTACTAGCGTGCCGTGATTCAAAAAAGATTGGGAACCAATGACCTAGCAGTAAGGCACAGCAGTAGTAATGCTTAGTATTAAGGGGTCTACTCATTATTACTTAACTTTCTCTGGAGATAATTAGGTTTAGAACTTGCATGGAGTTCTATCTAATTTCAGGAGGAATTCATCATTCCTCTTCTCTATAAGTATCTATTCCGATGACAACTTTCCTGAAAATAGATATTTTTCCCTCCATGCCTGCATCCTCTGCCTGAATGTAGCAGCTGCAGGACCCGCTCCCTCCCCCGCTGCACGCTCCACTGTACAAAGATCTGCTGGCGGCGGTGGTGGCTCCACCCCCCGCACCCTATGTTCCCCGCACCCCCCCTCCATCCTATGTCCCCCGCACTCACCACCTTCCCGGCCGGGTCCCGGCTGTCATAGGCTGCAGGATCCGCTCCCACCCCCGCCGCCCGCTCCACTGTACAAAGATCTATTGGTGGCGGTGGTGGCTCTGGCCTCCCCCCCACACCTCCCCTCCATCCAATGTCCCCCGCACTCACCACCTTCCCAGCCATGTCCCGACTGTCTTAATGCACATATCCACTACACAATATAAATGGTCGATTGAACGATAACGACATCGCTATCATTCAATCATTTATTAATCGTGCAGTGAATATGCCGGCAACGACCAGCGATGCGCACTCCCGCTGGTCGCTGTCGGCTTATGTCATCACCTGAACACACTATCCAACCTGACAGGTTGTGCATGTTCGGGGATGAGGGAGGGTGTCTGCTCTGAACAACATATTATTCTGTGTGGGCACAATATCCACTGAACAGTATAATGAACGATTGAACGAAAATTATGTCGTTATCGTACAGTCTTTTATTAGTTGTGTAATGGACATGCGCCTTTACGTTGTAGCTGCGGGCGTGGACCCCCGACCCCCTGCCCGGTCTGTCTAGGATGCAGAGGCTCAAGGGTGGCCAGGCAGAGGGGGCAGTATACTAATTATTATTATTTTTTTAAACTTTTCTATGTTCACCCGCTGCTGCATGCTGTTGCTGCTGGGCAGCGTCTCCCCTCTGTCTGTTCTCGGCGGTGGCACTTGTAAGTTCTTCTTCAATCAACTGTTTATAGTAAATAAGCAGTTAATTGAAGAAGCACTTACAAGTGCCACCGGGGAACAGAGGGGAGACGCTGCCTAGCAAGCAGCAGTCGGGTGAATACAGAGCCTGAGCAGGAGGAGGGACCCTGAAGGGACCAGGGAGCGACGGAGGGAGCCGGAGGAGTACCTACTCACACTGAAAGCAAGTAAGTATATCCCACTGCTATGGCCTTAAGGGTGCTGTATGCCATCTGAGGATGGTGTACAGTAACACCATCAAATTCCGAAAATACATAATTCTCAGAAGTTGATGAATAGCCTAATTTTTACATAAGTATGGGGAGTGTGGAAATTAATGCAGACACACTTAACCAGGAGATATCAGTGATATATCCTGCTTTAAGTGTATTAATGAATACTAAAAAATTGTAATTAAGGAAAATGTTCTTAAAACCTTTAATTTAGTGTTAATGAATAGGCCTCTAATAGGGGTATTCAATATGGGAGCGAAAACATAGTTTTTGCGTTAATATCGCACTTATGACGTCATTATCGCAGGTTTTAGTTTTACACCGTATTCAATTTCAAAGACTTTTCGCAGGTTCAAAAAGTCTTTGATAAAAAATGGGGATAACTTTTCACCATTGAATAGGTGTCGAAAAAAAGTGCAGAATTGGGGTTTAGGTGTGCAGGCTTAAAAAAAATAGCCTGCACCCCTGTGAATGACATTTAAAAAAGAACTGTGTCAAAAAAAGTTTAAAAAAAAAATAGGGACATCCCAAAAAATGAATTTCAAAATTGGGGTGAAAAAAAAATGGGAAAAAATTGTTTAACAATAGGGAAATAGGTTCAGGGCTATTCTGCAAGTATGCGGCAGGTGTATTCTAGAATAGATTTATAGCGGCAGGTGCACAAATGCAGAATTTTTAAAAACTTACTTTAGGGACATCAAAATATGCTAGTACTCATTTTCATGTACCCCAAATTTGATGGGACCACTTAAAAAAACGAAAAAAATAACCTAAGTGCTCTTTTGCAACACTTCTTCAATGTCGGGAAAAAACATCGGCTGCGGATATTTAAATCCCCGACTTTCATTTAAAGGCTAAAACGGGGGTACCCATAGTGATCCCCCATGTTTTTACAACTTTAGGGGGGTCCTACAATTGTTTTAAGGAAAAATTCATAACTTTACGCAAATCCAGCTTCGCAGGCTCCCGTTTTCATATTCAATACGGGGATAAGCGGGCGCGCGCCCGATACTTTAACGCAGGTAAAAACTCCGATATGAAACGTAAACTTCGACAGCGAAGTTTACGTTTCATATTGAATACCCCTCTAAGTCTTACTTCTGAGACTACTTTAGTATTTCAGTCCTACTTTGGATGGCTTTTTGAAAGCTGGCACCATGCCTTCACATCACATCGTTGGTACTATAAAGAGAAAATGACATGCAGCAGATGTAGACTAATACATGAATTGCAAGAAACTGTAAACTGTGATATGTTGAAGGCTTTTCAGACATTAGGGGGTATATTTACTAAAGTGCAGGTTTTTTAGAAATGGAGTGTTGCCCATAGCAACCAATCAGATTCTACTTAACATTTATCTAGCTCCTTCAGGGGTGAGGAAAACTTTTACAAGGGCTGAAAAGTCTAGAGCAGTGGTTCTCAAACTCGGTCCTCAGGACCACACACAGGTCACGTTTTCCAGGTCACCCAGCAGGTGCACAGGTGTAGTCATTACTCACTGACACATTTTAAAAGATCCACAGGTGGAGCTAATTATTTCACTGATTCGTGAGGAGACCTGGAAAACATGCACTGTTTGGGGTCCTGAGGACCGAGTTTGAGAACCTGTTGTCTAGAGGATAATAGCTAGAATCTGATTGGTTGCTATGGGAAATATCTCAGCTTCTAAAAACCTTCACTTTAGTAAATATACCCCTAAGGCTGTGCATTCACTTTCATGGCATCGTCTGAGGTGATTCAATACAGATGCAACACTGATTATATGTTACCAGCCATAAACATATTGTACAGTATATAGTCCAATTTAGGATATTTATTATCAGTTATTTTTATAGCACACACATATTCCGCAGCGCTTTACAGAGAATATTTGGCCATTCACAGCAGTCCCTGCCCCAGTGGAGCTTACAATCTATATTCCCTCTCACATGCTCACTAGGGTTAATTTTGTGTAGGTAGTTATTTAACCTACCAGTATATTTTTGGAGTGTGGGAGGAAACCATAGTACCTGGGGGAAACCTACGCAAGCACAGGGAGAATATACAAACGCCGCACAGGTAGGGCCATGGTGGGAATCAAACCCATGACCTCAATGTTGTGAGGCAGTAATGCTAACCATTACACCATCTGTGCGGCTCAGGATATTAGTTAGCTCTCTCTTTACTTATTTGACTCCCACGTGGTAAAACTATAAGTAAAGGTACTCACCCTTGCAATTTTTCTATTAGTAATATTGGTTTTGCATCTCCAAATCAAGGTACCCGTAAAATCTTTGAGTTGAGTTGTCTAAAGTATATCATGTAGCCCTGCATAGATCTGGATGTTTATTTTGATCTTGTTTATACTGCTACATCATCATCATCATCATC
Source organism: Taudactylus pleione (assembly GCA_031769625.1). NCBI lineage: Eukaryota > Metazoa > Chordata > Amphibia > Anura > Myobatrachidae > Taudactylus > Taudactylus pleione. Next base: position 8,953,605 of record JAUIMM010000017.1, on the reverse strand, counting down.
ATCATCATCATCATCATCATTCTCCACTCGTTTTGTGTTTTGCAGGAGATTTAACACAAACCATGTGGCCCAGCTATGGTACTTTGTAAAATGTGTGTACTTCGGTCTGTCTGCTTACCAGATCAAATGTGGATATCCTAACAGAGTGCTGGGCAACTTCTTAACAAAGAGTTACAACTGCATCAACCTCTTCCTATTCCAGGGGTGAGGAAAACTTTTACAAGGGCTGAAAGATCCTGTATTTGAGGGGAAAGTACTTTTCTGGCTTATAGTAGTCATCCCAATAGTACAGATGTGTCCACATACACCTTTGCTCATACTGTGCCAAATAGCTCCTTTTGGCACGTAATTTACATTGTAACTTAGCTGCGCCAAGGGTCCTGCCAGTGATTGTTTCTTAAAATATGCATCTTATTCATATCAATATGACAAAAGTACAATGCAAGGGTACACTGAATACTAACGCTGGCATTTTATGTACTGAGGGCCTGATTCAGACCCGGTCGCAAGCGCTGAGCGCTCGCAACCGGGTCGATGGTGGCCCACAGCGCATGCGCACGACGGAGCTGGCTCCGTTGTGCGCATGCGCGAGACCCAGCTAGCAACGTGCACTCCGTCGCTCCGGGTCTCACACCAAAGAGGGCGAGCTGTCGATGTTGAGTGATGGGGGGGTGGCTGCCCAAACGGAGGCATTCCAATGAGAATGCCTGCCGTTTTGGGGCCGGCCCCACTGACATCACTTGTTAGAAAGCTCTCTGGGGCTTGCGATGAACTAGACCCTACCACAAGGGTCTCGTTGCAAGCCCAATGGTCGCGATGGTCTTGACCATCGCGACCATCATCATGGCCGCTCACTATAAGTGTTGGTGGTCCCCCACAGCTATGCGAGTGGCCAAGAGGCACCAAAAAAAAAAAAGCCCGGCCCTGATTCAGAGCGAGCGCTCTGTCAGAGCGAGCGGCTCTGAATCAGGCCCTCTGTGTGTGACTCTAGTTGCTAATCTATGTATAAATTGCAAAAGACAGAGGGCCTGATTCAACAAGGAATGCAAGTGAGAGAACGCACACACTTGGCCGATGTTTTCGCACTGCCATGCATATGCATCGCACTGCGCGTGTGCGGACTAACCAGTGCGATAGGGTAAGGGTAAGCAGACTACACGCAGTGTGTACACAGATCCTTTCGATAGTGATTGACAGGAAGTGCCATTTGTGGGTGGTGACGGGGGGTGGTTGGGCGAACGCAGGCATGCCTGTGTGTTGGGACGTCGTTATAGGGGCATGCAAAAATAAGGCAGTGTGGCGGCATACGCAGCCAGACGACTCGATGCACGCAGGAAGTGGCCAAAATCCTGCACGAGGTCAGGTCAACCTCTATTGTGCGTATAGTTCCAATGGTTCTCGATGTTACCGCTGTTTCCACTGTCTCGTGGACTACTCAGGCTTTGAGTACAGGAAAGTGGGCGGCATTGTGTAGTGCTGCGCGTCTGCATCTTATGCTGCGGTTGCCGTGCGTATGCATTGATTAGCATATACACGCAACGGTCGAGTGCGTGCGTTCTCTCACTTGCATTCCTTGCTGAATCAGGCCCAGAGTTGGGACAGGAGCGACCTGCACCATGCCTAGTGCCACGTGTCGTGCCTGCTACACTATAAGCATCTTTGTATGCGGCTGCGATGCAAATAAGACATAAAATTCAGGAATGAGTATGAATCGCTACCTGTGGTGGAGTATGTAAGTTATGCCAAGTGTCTCACGCCATATGGACCAAAAACTGGTAAATGAGGACACATCTGTTTCTTACTGTTTCTATAGCTCAGCCAGACTGGCTGCTCTTTTTAATTCAATCTAGAGTTATGTGAGCAAATTTAGCTACTGACATTGGAGATCTGTGACTAATGTTCCTTAAACTGAGCAATCTTATAATTAAGATGGAACAAGTAAATAATAAATGTTATCTTTGATAAACTAATTGCTTTATAATTCAAATCTTCAATAAATAAATAACAGGTTTTAAAGAAAATGCTTAACACCCCAGGGAACAGAGGGCCTGATTCAGACCCACTCACGAGCGCTATGCGCTCGTAAGCGGGTTGATGGTGGCCCAGTGCGCATGCGCACGATGGACCCGACTCCGTTGTGCGCATGCGTCAGACCCGGATAGCGACGGGCACTCCGTCGCTCCGGGTTTGTACCAAAGGGGGCGTGCTGTCGATGTTGAGTGACAGCACGCCCCCTTTGGTGGGCGGGCCGGGGGCGTGGCTGCCCAGACTGAGGCGTTCCCATGGGAACACCTACCGTCTGGGGCCGGCCCTACTGACATCACAAGTGATGTCAGTGGGAGAGCTTTCGGCTCTATTAGAGCCGAAAGCTCTCTGGGGCTTGCGGCAATGAGACCCTACCACAAGGGTCTCGTCGCAAGCCCGATGGTCTCGATGGTCTTGAGTCTCTTGACCATCGCGACCATCTTCCTGGCCGCTCGCTATAGCTGTGGGTGGTCACTCACAGCTATGCGAGCGGCCAGGAGGCCGCTCTACAAAACCAGAAGGCCGGCCCTGATTCAGAGCGAGCGCTCTGTCAGAGCGTCCGGCTCTGAATCAGGCCCAGTATTGGCTCATGACATTAATGACTGCTATACGTTGAGTGATCTGGAAATTATAGTGTTAAAAAAAATGTAAATACACAATACTGAGGTGAAATGTGCAGCATATTCTCTATGCAGCACTTCAGATAAGCTTTTATTAGTTGGTTACTGATTGATCTACTTGGGGGAAACATTGTTCCTGATGCTGAGTTGGATGTATATACATGGCGTAAAATCTGTAAATTTGTACTGACACAGGCCGGATTCATCACGGATCGCAATTGCTACAGCGTACGCAGATCGACCGATGGTGCGTACTGTGAATGCACCGCAGTGCGTAGGTCAGAATTGTGATCGCACTGCGATCACGTATGCAGATACAAAGCCATTGCAGTGTGAGTGACGGGGGAGCATTTGGGGGTGGTGACGGGGGAGTGGTTGGAGAAACACAGGTGTACGCTCGCAAGTGGGTCGATGTTCCCCACTGCGCATGCGCACGACGGAGGGAGCTCCGTCGTGCGCATGTGCGAGACCCGGCGAGCGACGGGCTTTCCATCGCTCCGGGTCTCGCACCAAAGGGGGCGTACTGTCGATGTTGATTGACAGCACGCCCCCTTTGGTGGGCGTGCCGGGGGTGTGCCTGCCAGACGGAGGCGTTCCCATGGGAACGCCTACCGTCTGAAGTCTGCCCCACTGACATCACTAGTGATGTCAGTGGGAGTGATTTTGGCTCTGATAGAGCCAAAATCACTTCTGGCCTTGCGGCTGGGAAACCCGACCGCAGGGTTTACCTCGCAAGTCCGATGGTCTTTTTGCACGCTCGTATATGCTGTGGGTGGTGACCCACAGCTCTACGAGTGTCCAGGAGGACGCTCCATTTTAATGGAGGAGGGCCCTGATTCAGAGCGAGCGCTCTAGTCAGAGCGTCCGGCTCTGAATCAGGGCCTTAATCAGGCCCTATGTCCACAAAAAAAGCTGCACACAAATGCAGTTTTGCTTGCATCTGACACTTTCACCTGGTTGTTGTAACTAAAGCAGGGGTGAGCAATAAGCTTCTGTATAATTACACGTCCCAGCATGCCTTGCCACAGTTTTGCTGTTTGCCCATGTTTAAACTTTTGCAGGGCATGCTGGGATATGTAGTTCAACAGTAGCTGGAGGGCCGCTTCTTGTCCAGTCCTGAACTAGAGAGTCAGGATGGGTGAGGGAAGTGGCAAGCTAACATAGGCTGAGTACAATAAGTGCGTATTTGTAATTGCGAACAACTGCAGACCTGCACATAGACACATATACACCAGTCAGTAAAAGTATAACTTTTGAGTGCTTGAGGGATACTGCAAACAGTGTTTTACTGATGGTGACAACTGCCTGCACCAATCAGTTGTCTTCCAAAAGTAGAAAGCTGATTGGTGCTGCTTTCTTCGATCATGCATATATTATATGATATTGTACATAAGCAAAAAGAGAATCTATTTTTAACTAAAAACAAATATTCTAAAACTTTTGTGTGCTTATGACCTGGTGGTGTATAAGTGTACCTGGATGTATGTGTGTATGATGTCATTCTGACGCATATGTATGCATCATGTGGTGTACTGTACACATCAGCATATATTTGCATGCAGTTTTTTAAAGCTTAAAGTTTGAACACAAGTGCAACATACTCTGCATCAGCCCCATTGTCTGTAACCATACGAGAAAACAGCGACTGTATCTTTAATAGCCCTTGAAAAATCGCTACAATGCATCTTGAAAGCTAACACATTTCTTCTTTCCATAGTTTCCGCATGGTTCCCTTCCTCACAGAGATGAGGGCTGTGATGGATTGGGTATGGACAGACACCACTCTCAGCCTGTCTAGCTGGATATGTGTAGAGGATTTATATGCTAATATCTTCATCATGAAGTGCTGGCGGGAGTCTGAGAAGGTATAAATTATTTATGCATAGGATAAACACCTGGCCTATGTGAGATATGCTGCAATGACATGACAATCAAGACTAATAGAAATGTATTATTGTATGTGGCTATGTATTATTAACAGTAGTTAATAAAGAGCGTTTCTCCTTCTGCAATAGGGTGATGCAGATGGGGGGTAAGCTTCCACCCTCTAGGACAGTGTTTCCCAACACGGTCCTCAAGTCACACTAACAGTCCAGGTTTTTGTGATATCCATGCTTAAGCACAGATGGTTAAATCAAAAGAACTGAGGTACTTATTAGAACACCTGTGCTCAAGTATGGCTATCCTTAAAACCTGGACTGTTAGTGTGCCTTGAGGACTGTGGTTAAAAACCCCTGTTCTAGGAGGTAGGATAGAGCAATAAAATGTTCCTATGGTCACAGCTTCTCTCTAGTTTGCTTAGTGCCTCTGTAAGAAGGTGAGCATTTGGCTCCTTGTCCTTACATCTTAATCTGTTCCTAAAGCTTAATAGGATGGGGTTGGAGGATTTATTTCGCTACTGTCTGGCTACTCTCTGGATTCCTTCAGTCCAACCTCTGGCCATGGGTAATGTGAAACCAGGGCTGCCCAGAGTAAGGAACTAAGAGTTATGCAAACTCAATGCCAAACTGGCTACTAGAAAGTGCAGTACTGAATTCTGCTGGAATTGTGGAGGGTTCTGACTTTCCATGAAATGATGGTTCCTGCCTGCTTGCACATGGGTGCAGTAATCTCCATGGGTCTGTTATCAGTTATTACAGGAGCCAAGTGGCTCTCTTTCCATCTTACACTGCTTCAGATTATTCATATCTAACTGTATTTCTTTTTTCAATTCCCCCAGACTTAATAACCTCATTGTTTTCTAGTTTCTCTCTTGCCACCAAGCAGCCTAGTGTAGACAAACTTAAAGTAGTCAGAGTTTTCCATGCTCAAAAACCAAACCTCATCTATGTCGCTTGCAGAACCCTTGATGAGTAGTATGAACACATGTTTAGGGAATCATTCCTTTTAAGAAAATGGGTGAAAGAAAAATGGTGAAGTCGAGGAGTCAGTAAGAAATTCTGACTCAGAAAGAGCAACTGAAGCTTTTGTCAAATTCTGTAGAGTCTATTATGAAAAAGGTCTGGATCCTGAGTGTATAGGACATTGGAAAAGCAAAAAAGCAGCTCTATTTCCCGCCAGAGACCTCTTCTAATTCAAACTTTTGAAAAAATGGATAACACCACATACACATCTTATTCTGTTCTGCCTCTTTTCATCTTCATACCTCTAATTGAACCCAATGGTAGGTTTCTTGCATATGATTGCTGGAATGGTATCCTTACCGACCTGTGCCGATCTCTATGGTGTAGTGACAAAACCATTCTGCTGAAGTCAATTTTCTAACTACAAGTCCTCAGAAAGAGGCCCATGCTGAGAGATGGATATCCCAAAAAAATTTGCTCTAAAAATCTGTACATAAAATTAGTGTGTTTACACCCATATGTTCTGTCATATGCCACTCACGCTAGACACCAGTATCACATGCGCAAGGTTTACTTACACGTACACCAAACTAGGTCATAAGCAAAAGAATAGTTTTTTAACATTTTTTTTTAGTATGGAGGATGCGCAGTACAAAATTTCATATATTAAATTAGGCAAACCAGCATACGCCTTAGTCATCAAGAGCCCCGAAATCTCAAGTCTTTTTAGAAAGCAGTTACGATGTGGGAGTGGGAGATTATGTGAGCATGCCACCTTTTCTATCAGGAATCTTCTCTCCTCTACAGTATTCATTCCATGGACACCAAATGGTGTTGCAGTCCACAATCTGATCCCGTCTTGATTTGACAGTCATCTGCCAGGTCAGGGTTTACGACTTCTTTCCAGTTATAAGGAGGAATACATATATGGAGCTTAAGCCCTGCACAAGTTTATATAGCAAGATATATTAAATATGTAATCAGTCAGGTTGTTGATCTGATCAATAAGATTGGGGCCATTTCTGGCATCTTTGAAAAACGTGCAAATCTCCATCAGGAAGGGTGAGACATGCTCCCTTAGATCTTCTTCCAAGCAGCGCATGGCTGGTTTCAGGACTTATGTTGTGGTAATGGCTTCCATAGTTAGTTCCTTTTTTCAGATATAGGATAGCACAACTTCCAATGACTATCATGTTGGTGGAACATGGACACATCACAGACCAAACCAGTCATTTGTATTCTGTGAGATTCTTAGACCTATGTTTTAATACTGTTTATCAGAGAGTGTTTTTCTGTAAAAAGTAAAAGTTCCATGCCATTCAGTGGCTAGTATCTTTCCTTCTGTAGAGCCCATATGTATTGCATGAGCTTAATGAAGACCATATGTAGTGGTGGCAGTTTATCTTCACTACCAACTGCAAGGAACCTATTTGTCTCAGGAATGTGCTCTGGCCATCAAAATTCTAAAGATGAGTGCAATCTAGCTCTGGCAATTTGCATTCCACTTCCCCATATCTTCACAGTTGGGGGTCTGTTGTGGCTAATATGAACCAACAGGTGACACTTGCCATCCCCAGGCCAGAGGCTAAGATATTTTTTTCAGATGGTGTGTCACACCTTTGACCACCCTTTTGTGAAAATGTTCCTTAATCTTTAATGGGGGCTCCATTGGAATCCCTTTCTGAAGATGGGCTACTTTCATGTAATTGAGATGTAGTGAATTGTGTCTCTAGTTTTCCATGTGGGTATGATTGTTTTTCCTTCTTTTCAGCTCAAGTCTGTCTCCGGGTTCCACATAAAACTTTTGCATTCCATATCCTACTAGAACCGTACAGCAATTTACTTTTCTCGTGCTGTCAGTCTCTCCAGGGATTTTTAAACAAGGATCTACAACAGACCCAAGTTTATAAAGCTGTGTTACTGCTTGTAAATTCTCCAAAATATACATTATAGCATCTGCTAAAACTAAATTTGTCAGAACAGGTGACTTTGGAAAATGCCATGGATGTGTTCTTTCTGCCATAGAAAATTGGTTTCTTTTACTTTTCATTAAATCTTTGTTTCTGAAATGTCATTGGTAAACTGGTAAGGAGCTGTGACTGCGTATATGATAGCTTAGTATCCTGTCCCTTAGCATGAAGCCTTATCTCCCTCCTGGGTGCTTATGTAAGCAGCTGAGAAAGGATTTAATGGTAAGTGAAAAAATGATTTCTTAATGCAATGGCCATTTAATGTATTTTCTCCTATTGGATATCACAACAGCTAAATAGGGGTAAGGGAACCTGTGGTTTGCCAGCTGCTGTGAATCTATGTTTCAGCATAGCCTGTCTGCCTGTTTGGCTCCTCAATAGTTGGAGAGCCACAGGTTCCATAACATATCTGTAGTTCCCCAAATGCTGAGGGCTACCAGCACCTTGCCTCTTCTATAATTACACCATTATATTGCTTTTGTTTATTACATTTGCAGAAATACCCAGAACCTCCAGGACAAAAAAAGAAGAAGATTGTCAAGTATGGAATGGGTGGGGTGATCATTTTTGCCCTGATTTGCATTGTCTGGTTTCCCCTCCTCTTTATGTCATTGGTGAAGTCTGTGGCTGGGGTGACCAATCAACCTTTGGATGTCTCCATTCAGATCAGCATTAGCGGTTATGAGGTAACAACAAAAGTTAACTACAAACATGTTATCAGTAATAAAACAGTTAATAGGGACATTGCTGGTACAAATCTACCACCTCACTTTACCATGCTTCAATTCTTCAGCACATCCATTTATCATTTCACTATGGAGCACATGTATTTACTTCCTCATCATGACACTTTCCTACCTTCATTGCTGAGTCACGTGTGGCAGAACTATCTGCTCTGTCAGGCATCCAGGAGGTCTCACACTCGGCCAATTAAGGAGAGAAGGGAACTATGATATTAAGGGGTCTATTTACTAAGCAGTGTTAGGAGACAGAGTGAGATGGCAGTTAAGAGCGGATTGGCTGGCACCTTATCACTTTTCACTCTGTTTCCTAACACTGCTTAGTAAATAGACCCTTTAGAGTAAATTAACTTCAGTATACTAAATTATTGTTTTCCTAATTTTGTGATGTTGTATAATCCAGTAGACAACCCTGATTTAAATTTTTTTTTGTTAATGCAGCTGTCAAAATATGACAAATACAATTTTAAAAACACAATCTTAGAATTTTCTTGTATTTTGTTTTCATAATTCCTGTTAAAATAGTTTTCACCTCCTACTTTTGGTGACAACTTAGTTTATCGATAAACAAAATCTTACAGATCCAGTATATCAGTGTACTGCAAAGTGTGAATATTACCTACTATTCAATGTTACTGGAGAATATATTAAACCTATGCAGGTATTAAATAATACTTTGACAACTCAACAGATCATCAGACAAGAGGCTAATGTTCAGTATCCAGTGCTGTCAATCTCTTATTATAGTAATGTCAGACAGCTGACAGTACTTATGTTATTTCTCAGATAATTTCAGTAGAGTAACTTTATAACACCACCATCAGAAGTATGGACAACCGCAGCACATTCTTTAATTAAGGGACTTTTATTAAATAATGATCTGTAACATGCTTTAAATGTGCTTCATGTATAGCGCTTAGTGACTTTGGTAATGATACTAATGATACTAGGCTATCGTCAAGGTGTGTGTAAAAAGTACAACACTGCATAAAAAGATAGATGTAGCATATTTCTTTATCTGTTTGTTTTCCCATTTAAGCCCCTGTTCACTATGAGTGCTCAGCAACAGAATCTTATACCGTACTCCCAAGCTGCATATGATGAACTGAACTATAGATACGCCTTACATCCTGTGAGTATATGGATATATGACAAGTGTGGTGGGTGCATGGAATAGGGAGCAGGATTACACCTCAGATTCGTTCTGTAGTAATATTATTGATAAGTGCCCTACTTTTAACCATTTTACCTGTAGCTATATTGGAAACTGTAGAGCCAATTCTTTTTTTCTACAGTGTGTAATGTTTGGGAATTTATTGTTTGGGAATATTTTCTGCAGTGTACACAAATCCACTAGACGACAGGCAAAAGACTGCACAATTATGACATTGTAATCGTGCAGTCGTTTGTCAGTCTGTGATGTGCCTACACTGAACACGCAGTCGTTCAGTGTACTGTAGGCACATCAATCATCTGCAAACATGTTGAACCTGACGATATCGTCAGGTCGCACAATATATTTGTACGATGATAGATGTCTAAACGGCCACCGATTTTCAATCGCTGTTCAAACGATTATCGAATGTTAATGATGTCGTTATCGTTCAATTGCTCAATTTAATCATCTAGTGGATGTGTGCCTTTAGGGGTGTATTTACTAAGCTTTGTTAGGAGATAAAGGGAACGGAGATAAGGTATCAGCCAATCAGCTCCTGTCATTTTTTAAACACAGCCTGTGACATGGCAGTTAGGACAGGGCTGTCTTAACAGCACTGTGGGCCCTTGGCAAAGCAATGCACTGGGGACCCTACCCACCCATTCACGGGAACAAAATGTAAATGGTCAATAAAATGAACCCAGGGGAGTGGAGTTGCAGTCAAATCAGGTACCTGAAACTTTTTGTCCCCACAAGTAAATCAATTTCCCACAGCAGCTGCAGAACTGGAGATAGGCTGCCATGTATGAGCAGTCATGTCTCTTGCACTGCTCTGGGGTTTACTGCTGCAATAATATCAAATAACTGCGCAATCCTATAATTATAACTTGACAAAATCTCACTATGATGACGGGGCTTATTGCTGCAATAATACCATATCGTACTATGATATGGTACTTTTAAAAATAACACAAATGTACCAACTGGCCACGACTGCAGGGGGGCGGGTTGGCGGGCCCCTTGAAGCTTCGGCAGCTGCCCAACAGGCCCAATGGAAGAGGCGGCCCTGAGTTAGGAGCTGATTGGCTGGTACCTTACCTCCATTTGCTTTATCTCCTAACAAGGCTTAGTAAATAGACCCCTTAATGCCTTGTAGAGGGGCACTTCCTTGATCTTATTGCTTATCTTGTACTTCTCCTATTCTGTCCCCAGTCGGCAATGCAGTTCATTGTTAATTACATGCCCGAGGATATTGTTACTGCCAAGATAAAGAGTAATGCCAGCCTCCTGTGGACAATAAGCCCAGCAAGTCGTGATGCAATGATAGAGGAGTTGTCCAAATCCACTCAAATATACTTTGATATTCACTGGAGTATTCTCAGGTATTGCCGAATCAGCACATGTAGCTATCACTTGTCATGATCGTACAAGAGGATTATGCTTTTTCCTCTATTGTTACCCTTCTCAGAGGACAACAATCCCAGTCCAAAACACTGAACCTGAACATACAACATTTACAATGGAATATACAGATGTGTCCTGATTCATCTGGCATTTTTACATATATGGTGCGAGACTCATGGCATGACTTAGACTCAGCTCCACGGGCGGATAACCAGTTTTAAACTTTCCCATTTTAATATATTTTTTGCATCACAACAGCACACAAACCAGATTGTAGTGTACTGAGGGCTTAGATTTTTACTTTTCTCATAATCCTGGCAGTGTAGATTCACACAATATTGTGTTGTGGCACAGATCAGTAATATTGGTCCCTGGTCTCTTGTCTCAGATTAGTGTACTTGTCGCATTGCTATAGCATGCATATCCACTAATGGTGTACAGGATAGGTGTATTTGTATTTTTATCACATTAGTAGTGTGAAATTTCAGGATAGGTGTATGGGGACACTTTTTTAAAGAAAATAAATAATTTTCATGAAGTCATTCGGCCAATATATAGAAAATTGCTTGAGACAGAGCTTGACAATGTTTTTGGAATTTTAGAAGTCAGGCAAAGTAACAAACAAACAGGAATCATATTAAATGATAAACATTTTTATAAGGTGGATACACATACATAGCAACAATACACAGCACATATATAGCAACAATACTTTCTCTCCAAACTCAAAGCCCTTATCACAGACATCAATATACCCTGATACTCCATATCTCTCCATATCTCTATGGCCAAAACACACTCAATGTAAGGTATTATATTTTACCTGTTGTGAATGACAGTTTACATTACAAATAACAAATAGTGGGGTAGGTTCATTTAGTAATTAAGATACATATATATATATATATATATATATATATATATATATATATGCACTCACTTTTGTTTGGAAACAAAAAGCAACAAAGAGCCAGCAGTCACGTTTAGTAGATTTATTGTGAAGATCACATATGAAATATACAGTGTTCAATAGCAGCGGCACATTTGAAACGGTCGTCGGGTGGGCTGCTGCTGCTGACTATTGGACGCTGTATTTTTCATATGTGACCTTCACAATAAATCTACTAAAAGTGAGTGCTGGCTCTTTGTTACTTTTTTTTTCCCCAAAAAAAAGTGAATGCATATATTTATTTTGTATGAACCAGGCAACGCCTCTTTAAAGAACTTTTTTCAGGAGTGCTATCTTGTCTCAAAGTGTTTTTAAAAAAAAAAAATATAAAAAATAAATAAATAAATAAATTATATATATATATATATATATATATATATCACACAACAAAGTTAACCTGCGCTATAATCAATATACAGCTGCACCCTTCAGTAAGTCCTCTGTTAGTAGGACTACTACACAGTAGATACACCAAAATTACTGTAGGGGTGCTTCAATTAGACTCTAGAAAAAAAATCAATAATGTCTTTATATTCCTTATATTGTATAATACAATCCCTTCGAGGCTTAAAAGTTCCAATTCTTTTTCTTTTGAAGATTTAAATCACCGGTATTCGTGCTTGTTTTTCAGAACTGGTCAATAAATTTGTATAATGGAGCTTGTTTAACGTCCTCCTTGAGGTTCTATAAAGATACCCTCATACCAGAAAACACCCAAAATAGGCCACAAAAGCCTATGCATAATTATTAAAATAGACTTTTATTAAAATTCCACAATTTCAGATGGACACAAGATCTTACACACATCTGATATGTCAAACTGATTCCTCTGCTCCTTCCAAATGAGGGAAGTGCTTAATGTGTAGTGTCCACCTTTCACATAAACCCTATGCGTTTCGTCCTTTATCAGGACTTCTTCAGGGGTAGATCTATAAAATACATACATGTACATATATATACTGGGTGTCTCTGGTATCAAAACAAAAACTTTTCTAAACAAACAGAACAATATTCCAATATTATATGACTGACAACATACCTCGGAATAAATGTGAAAACATATGGTCATAGCATGGCAGTATTGTAGATGATTCTCAAAATCAATTGATATACGACCTATTTAAAATACATATTTCACTAATGAATAATAACTCACCCCATATAATAGCTCATTCATGTTTATACAAAAAGAAAACATTCCAAATCCTTTACATACCTCACGGCTGATGCCTATATTTTGATATGTTTGATCTCTTAATCGTTGAAAAGACTATATAAAACCTATGTAGACCGAAGTGATTGGACACTGACTGCAATTAGATCAACAAGATGTTATTGACGTAAGTACTTTGTAGGTCCACCTCGTGCAGTGATAACTGCAGATACCCTTCTTGGCAAACTGTCTACAAGTTCCTGGACAACAGCAGACGATGTTTTGCCATTCCGTCTTAAATAAAGTGATCAACTGTGACACTGAAGGTCGAGTTGGCCTAGAATGCACCCGTAGCTCCAATTCATCCCAGAGGTTCTCAATGGAGTTAATATCTGGACTCTGAGCTGGGCAGTCCATCCGGGTTACCGAATATTCTGTACACCAGTCCAGTGTCACCATGGAAACATGACAGGTGGTATTGTCATCCTGATGAAAACATTTGTTGTTTCTGTAGTACTGCAAGGGCATGGACCTCCCTAGCAAGTGTTCTTATTGAAACAGCCACATCAGTGGCCATTTGGAACTCGGTATGGCATGGTATGCATTCCACTTGTGCAGGGGTGTCCAATCACTTTTGTCCACATAGTGTAGATACAGTATGTATATATTATATATATATATATTATATATATATATATATATATATATATATATATATATATATATATATATACATATACACACACATGCACTGTTCTCACAACTGTTGTAATATTATATTTTCCAGGAATGCATCAATTGTAAAGAGTGCAGAGTGTTTTGGGAAACACACGGTCCGTTATGAGGATGCTGAGACCCGTGATCATATTGTTCAGATGCTAAGAGGAGAGAGGAAAGAACCAGTGTATGTATTATATTTTGTACATCTAGGTTCCTTTTAAGGAATGTGCTACCAGTAAGCTGAACCAATATTTATGTTAATACAGCCAATTAATTCAGAAGCAATAGGTACCCCTCACAGCATGTCTCCAGCTGTCCCCAATGTGTATAATAAGTGTTCTTTAATATTCAGGGTTTTTTATTTCCAATGTAATTATTTGTAGCTAGACGACTTTGTACTAATGATAATGTTCTGCTTATATAAGCAAATGGAAATGTGTAGGAACTGTCACAGATCATACAAAAAGGCTGCACCAATGTCAGACAGCTATACATTTGACATTTGTATAGTTAATTAAATTCAGTGTTTAAATGAGCAATGAAAGACAGATTATTAAGATGATTCTGGTTAAAACCGCTCTACAGTCTACTGAAAGTATTTTACAAGTTCCAGCAGTGATAGGGGTGCTGTTAGTGGAAGATCCAATCAAAAGGCGATACGTTATAAGTCTATGTGCACACACAGAATTCTATCTGTTATGAAAAGTAAAATTGCTAAGTCACACCCCTTCAAATCTTTCCTCTCCCTTGAAAGTCTACACCATCCATTTATTCTCTCCACTCGCTGTGATGGATGTTTTTCCTCTTCTCCTGCTTCTGCTCCATCTCCAACTTCCTTTTCTTAAGTAAGCCTCCCCTTACCAAATGCTCTCCCTTGTACCCAAATCCAGTTTATACACTACCTCTTCTCCAGTACATGCCCATGTCTAAAACTCACATCTGCAAACTCTCTCTCATTCCACTGACACATTCCCATCCGTATAAACTTACACACTTATTTCACCTATAGAAACCATCAACTTGTTGAGGTTTACAGTGACAATGTCACGGACACAGGTTTGGGTTTGGTGCGCTGCCTTTGATAACGGCAGGAAAGACGTTCAAGATGAGCAGCAATCCGGCCAGCCAAGCACGTTAACAACAGATGACAATTTGTGCTGCACTGGAGGTCTGATTCAGGAGGACAAGTTAGTGATATTGCTGACAAACTGAACATATCATTGGGTACTCTGCACAACATCGTTCATATTCAACTGGGGTACAGGAAAAAGTGTTCACGCTGAGTACCGAAGCAACTCCTAGAAGTTCACAAAACCAATAGGATGGGATTGTCTCTTGTGCACTTGATGCGGTGCCATGAGGAGGAAGTGCAGTTCCTGCAGCGTATTGATGCATGCAATGAAACATGGGTGCATCATGTGACATATCGTCCCCACCTTCAAACAAATATAAAACAACTTCATCAGCAACGAAGGTCATGGCGACCATTTTTTGGGAACACAAGGGCATGCTTCTTGTTGATTTCCTCACCAAGGAAGGTACTGTGAATGCTGTCCACTATTGTGACACATCATTGAGCTGGTTGCGGAGGGCAGGTAATCAGAAATGATCTGGGTTGCTGCGAAAAGGCGTCGTATTGCTGCATAACGACAGGCCACACTCAACTGCATGCGTGAGTTATTACGGCGATATCATTGGAAAGTAATGGACCAGCCCTGACCTTGCACCAAATAATTTTCATCTCTTAGACCATTGAAGAAGCACCTAGGTGGAAAGCGATTTGCAACCGACAGGAAATTTCAGCAAGCCGTCATGTCCTGGCTTCGGTGCTTGACACCGATTTTCTTTATACCGGGATAGGTGCCTTGGTGTACCCTTGGAACAAATGCTTACACAAGTATGGGGACTATGTGGAAAAATAATCTGTACCAAGGCTACACTATTGATTACACGTAACTGTACGAGTTGAATAAATTTACGCAATGAGAAGTCTTGTTACCTTATTTATTGAAGCACCCTCGAATGAACCAACAAAACCAGGTCATGCATATCTAGATGCATGCAGGACTGCCTGGCAAAGTGGTAAGACTGTTCTAACCAGTGACACCAGGGAGCTTAGTATCGGTCAGCTGCCCCGGCAAGCTTTTCTAAGTTAATGCTGAGATAAGCAGTGTTGGAAAATCTTTATTGTTGATTTATCATAAACAGGCATGTTGGTCTACAGTCTCACTCCTATGCTAATACCATCCAAATGCATCTCTCCCCTCAGAGCTATTGCCATCTCTACTATCTTACATCACTAACCCTGTCTATTCTTTTATGGATATCTCTATGCTAACTGAAACCCATTCTCTCCTAAACAGATCTTATCACCTTTCAGCCTTCCAGAGTCACCAAATCCCATTTAAGGGCCCCTCACTAAAAATGACACAACAATTTTCTGTTTCAAGTCCTGCTGCCTTTGGGTCACACTTAACTCCATACTTTACTTTATTATCCGGCCTTTGTCTGAGTCATGTCACCTCCACCTTCAAAATATTGGTAGAATATGCCACCTTCTTATCCTTGTATACTGCAACCTACTCCTATTAGGAATTCCCCTCACTCATCTGTCCCATCCCAACTTCTACCTGTCCTAACGGGTTGGGTATGGGATCCTGGGATGCTGATGGCCAGAATACCAACAGCGACATCCCGATAGTCAGAATCCCTTCAGGATTAGGTAAGTAGCCTAACCCTAACTCTCCCTCCCGCAGCCTAACCCTAATCCTCTCCCTAGTGCCCAAACCTATCCCTAAACCTAACCTTAATACTTACCGTCGGGATGTCAGCGGTCTGAATTCCGGCACCGGCATCCCGACTACATCCCGTCCTAAATACAGTGGAAAGACTATTCTTCCTCTTTCACTACTTCCCCTATTTATTATATTTTAGAATCATTACACATCACTGTACAGAGAATATGTAATTATTTATTGCCCAAATAGAGCTTACTATCGAAGGGCCTGATTCAGAGATGGACGGAATTGCAGAGTGGCATACAAGCGGCTGTAGAATCCCATCCATCTAATAAGCTAATCTAGCAGGAGGTGTCTGTAGGGCGCAGCCTGGGATGACCATTGCGACCTTCCTAATGTGTTACATAGATAACAATTTTGGACAGTAAGTACCTTCATATAGTCAATCGCTCAATAGGGCAAGCTTTCACATCGGAAAAGCAGGTTTCATTTGTTTAATATTTATTACACATTATTAATTGTATTGCTGAATAATGATAATATTTTGTCATTTTGCTAGGATGCTAAAGAACATGCTGCCAAAGCACTTGCGAGCAAATGCTGGACCGGAAGCTAAAATTGCCCACAGGCTTCAGACAGGTAATGCCAAGACCAGAAACCTTGTACCTAATGCACATTGGCCGTAGATGCTTTGCATGCAAGGGAATAAATACATATATTAGCCCATATGCAGGGTTGTACATAACTTTGTGTCTTCATGGGACAGACACCTTCTGTCAGCAGCCGAGCTAGTTTTGCCTTCCCTTAACCATTTGCTTGGTTTGCTATTCATCATCAGTACAGACTTGCACTAGCTTGTACTTGGTGCAAATGATATGACTGGAAACAAGTATATTTATGCTTCCATGCAACTTGGCGTAGCCTAGAGTTGTTTCACCAAGCTGTCACTGAACCTTGCTTACGTGAAAACATCGCATTATAGCACAGTTATGCCCCCTCAGATGTAGTATGCATATGCGTCAAATGTGTATGACTTTACATCTTGTGAACATTCTGCTCCTGTATATGAGTGGTGCAAAATCATGTAAGTTACACTCCGTAAACAGGCGTACATTTGAATCAAAGTTTAGGGCCAAGGTCAAACCATGAAAAAATAAGCAGCCCCAGACCATCATTCCTTCTCCACCATATTTTACAGCTGGCAGTACGGAGAGGAAACATTCTCCTGGCATCCCCAAACCAAGATTTGTCTATCAAACTGTGACGTGCGAGTTGTCACAGTGCAGAATGTTACCACTGCTCCATACGCCAATGGTGTTGCGCTTTATACAAACTTCAGCTGAAATTTGGTATTTCAGCTAAAAGATCAGATTGGATGTTTATATGCTCAGTTATGGAAATCCAATTGTTGAAGTTCTCAATGTACAGTTCATGCTTCCAGATGCATTTTTTCCTCAGTTGCAAAGATTATTAGAGTACCGGACACTTTTCATGTGCTTCAGCCCTCATCTGTTCTGTTGTTTGACCTTGTGTAGCCCCAGCTCTCCACAGCTGAGCTGTTGTTGCTCCTAGACCTTTCCAATGTACATTAATAACACCTACAGGTGATCAGGGCAGCTCTGGAAGTGCACAAATTTGACAAACTGACTTGTTTGAGAGGTAGCATTTACGACAGTGCCAAGTTGGCAGTGACATAGCTCTTCCGTACAACTCATATGCTTGCTTATATGAACCTGCTAGCAATGGGATTGGCTGAAATGACCAAACACACCAATTAGAAGGTATATCCACATACTTTTGGCCACATTTAGGGGTAAATTTACTAAGATGGGAGTTCTATTTAAGAATCAACCAACCAATCAGATTCTACTTCTCATTTATCTAGCACCTTCTAGAAAATAATACCTGGAATCTGATTGGTTGCTATTGGCAACATCACTTCTTAATAGAACTCCCCATCTTAGTAAATTTAACCCTTAGAGTCCACTACCTCCTGGATACGTAGACCGGAATGAAAGGTCCTGGCACCTGGAGACCACTTTGGGCTGGGAAGAAAGTTCAGTACTAAGGGCCTGTTTCTGGCCAGCTAGCTGCGAAAATATGCAAATGAATGTGATTGCAGTGCAATCTCAGCACTATACCAAGACGCCCATCAGCTTATAAAGCTGCCAACCTCCCATTACATACATCCGCAAGTCAGCGAAAACATTGGTAACATCGGACCCATACGCAGAGTTGTGGTTGAGCATGACATGCCTCACAACCTGCGAAGCTTCCTGTCGCCATGTAGTGCTCTGACTGTGTATGCTGTCGCTGGGGCTTAATTATGCATACCCCTGTAACGGCGTCCAAACGCACAGGCACGTCTGCGTTCCTTTGACCACCCCCAAACGGTGTTTCCGGTCATTTATTTCTGTGTGTCGTTGTACTCGCATCCGTATACTTGCCCAACATAGTGAAAAAAATCGGTAACATCGGACCCATAAGCACACTTGTACAAGCCCTGTCCTTAATTGCTAACCTCCACGCCCGCTATCAGTGCTTGGGCTGCTTATGCCCAGCGTTGAAACGCACTAGCATGTCTGCATTCGCCCGACGACCCCCCATCACCACCCACAAACTGCACTTCCTGTCAGTCACTTTGCTCTGGGTCTTCGTAGCCTCTGCAATAGCAATTCCATTTGTAATTGATAGTTCACGCACTGCGATGCATACGCAGAACGCAACAATCGACCGATTGCGTGCATATTAGCAACTGCGTTCCTTGCTGAATCAGGCCCAGATAACTTAACTCTCCTGATTGTGAAAATAGTTAACAGAAAGGTGTTCTACCAAGTAAGGATCTTCAATTCCACCAATTCCAAAGAATCAGAATGTGGATGCAGTTAAAATTTGAGCTCCCAAGAAAGCAATGGGGGATGGATGGAAGCTGCACCTCAGGTAAGAGGGCAGAGTTCTGAACAGCTCAGTTTCAATTCCACTTTCAGACCCGCCTACAATAACCCATCCAAGCGAGAAGGTAGGAAACCCTTATGCTTCACACCAGGACATGTGCGTACTTGGAAGTCTTCTAAAATTTGTGGTAATTGTTTGCTGAAAAAGGATTCACGCTCATAATCAGGGTCTGAATCACATTGTCAGAAAAACTGTTAATTCCTACATATGTAGTCAACAGTCACAAGAATATAGTCAGACGACTAAATTCTGGTGATTAAATGGACACTAACTTAACAGATCTGGTTTTTGAGGCAGATGCAACAACAAAGCCAAAACCATGCTTAAAAAGTGTCTATGTACCATGACCTTGGCCACTCTGGTGCTACTAGCATCTCATTACCCACAGAAGTATCACTACTGGAGGGAGGAGGTAGGACAGATGGAAATTCCAAGAGACAAAGAGAACATATCCATTGTTCTGGAGCAGTAGCGGTCCATCTTGTGTTTTAAAGGAAATTACACAATGTTGACATCTGGCAGACCCCATCTGTCCACAATCTTCAGAAAATCATCTGTGTGAAGGGTCTGGCTGCTGAGAAAATTCGATTTACCCAAAAAGTTGATTGAAGTATGTCACGACTGTGGCATTGTCTTAATGAATTTTGATTGCCCTTCCTCACAAGAAATTTCATCCTCTGCAAGCAATAAAGAACGTTCTGAGCTCCAGCACATTTACTGGGAACTTTCACTCCTCCTGAGTCTTTTATTTGGCACCTCTAAGGGGCATATTCAGTTGGGTGCGAGAATATCAAAAATCCCACACCTGCAAGGTTTTTCCTGTAGGTGCGGGATTTTTGCTATTCAATAAGGTGCGTTTTTTTTTTTTTTTGAGAGCCAGGAGGTTTTTTTCCCCTCGCACCTCAAGAGCAAGTGTGATTTTTCATAAAATCATTGATTTTAGGTAAAATCAGTGGTACTTGCTCTGGTACCCCGGCGGCACCCCCCCCTTTAGGACTAATTAAGCAACTGGAAGTTTCCAATTGGCTTAATTAGTCCATAATTACTTACCTTCTGCAGCGCTGGCTTCTGCATCCAGCATTGGGAGGCGGCTCTTCTGCAGCAGGGTGAGTATGTCAGTGTGTGTGGTGTTTGTAAGTGTGTATGAGTGAGTGAGTGAGTGAGTGAGTGTGTGTATGAGTGATCCCCGGTGTATGTGTGCCCACTCAGTGTTAGTGTGGCCCCCCGGAATGGGCGTTGGGAGAACTACATCTCCCAGCAGCCCTTGCCCCTCCCACCAAAGCTGAAAACCCTGCGACCACTATTTTTTTTATTGGATACCGCGGGTATCGGGAGCGCACATACCCGCGGTACTCCAAAATTGGGCGCGAGGTTTTTAACTCGCTAAACCTTGCGCCTAATTGAAATCTTCCCCTAAGTGTTCATAGCACTGAATATGAAGAACCACAATAATGTAAACATGAAATACGATATAAAAAAGATTGAACAGACAGTACAAGGGCAAAAACCACAGTGAGATAATATAAATCTAATTTTCTCATTTAGTTCATTAACACTCAATGACCTCATTGCCAACAAAAGACAGACAGAAGGGATCAGAGTCACTGACTGAATGGGAGCACACTAGAGACAAGAATAGTGTAGGATGATAAAGAAGATGAAAGACCCAGTCTGTGAGTGATTATAGTATAAAGGGCTTGGGGGGATGAGGATGGGACTGGAAGTTCAACTGGGAAGAAGTGAGGAGGGAAGACACAGGATGCGTGTTGAGAGTGGGGAAAGTGATGGGCTTTAATGAACAATTGCATTTTCCGTGCTGGGTGGTAGCCATTCTGATTGTGCTGGGGAGTGTTAGAGGAGAGGTTCAGCATGGGAGCGGGAGATAATCAGTAAGGAGGCAAGGTGACATCAATGCAAAGACACTGGAGCTGGCATGGGGAGTGAAGAACTAGACAAAGAACAGTAGACCCTTGTTGAGGTTGTCACCTCTCAGCCAACAACAAAGTAACAGACATATCCAAGAACATAAAATGAAGAACAGCTGATTAGGTGACTAATTCCATTTAATATTTGCACTATCTGAAACACCCTTGAAGGTGTTCCCACTGCCCCTAAGAACTTCATGCAGGAGGGAGCAAAAAATGACTTCACAAAAAAACCCAGGGAGAGAAAGTATTTTTTCTTCTGGTAAAATAACCGTATTGGCAGTTGTCGAACGGAAGCCCCAGGAAAATCAGGCATTGGTTTGATTTCTCTGGCTATATTTACGAAGCGCTTCTTGGCATGATAGAGCTGAAAAGTGGCATTCACATTCAGTTTAAAGCACACCGGTCTTTACACTGAACGCAAGTGCTGCTTTAGTTTTTCAGCTCAAAGCGGCTGCTTCATAAATTATTCAACCATGTAAGGTCTGTGCAGTTTCTTGAATATGAGCTTGCAGCAAACACGGAGAGCTGCCTTGATCAGCAGGTCATCAAGATAAGGGATGATTGTTGTTACCCTGTAAACTGACTAGAGCAGCCATTATTACCGTGATCTTTGTGAATACGGTTGGTGCAAACCTGCATAAGAAAATGCATGTCATGGATGTCCATTGACATCAACTAATCTTGTTCCACATTGTTAATGGCCGGTTTCAAGAACTTCAACCACAAGTTGGATGTTTTCAATTAAGAATAGATTGAAAGTAATGGTCCAGTCTCTGGACCAATAAGAGATTGGAGTAAAAACACTACATAAAAGATCTCCGGTAGGTGCCCTGCTCGTCGCTAAAGGTATATACATCCACTAGACGATTAATTTGAGCGATTGAACGATAATATCGTTCGAACATAGATGTCTAAGCCACCAACGATTTTCAAACTATCAATGTACAAATATGTTGTGCAACCAGACGATATAATCAGGTTCAACATGTTTGCAGATGATTGATGTGCCTTCACTGAACGACTTTTCGTTCAGTGAAGGCACATCACAGACAAACGACTGCATGATTACAATGTCGTTAATCGTGCAGTCTTTTGCCTGTCATCTAGTGGATGTGTGCCTTTAGAAGCCAAATGCCTAACTGTCAAAACCTGCTTTCCTATGTTTGAGTTATTTCCTTACCTTGTACATGTGGAATATATCCTCATCAGGGAGTCTGTCCCCAGATGGGCGTAGGTGAAAAAAAACAAAAGTACTAAAATGTACAAACTGTAAATTACACAGGGCTGGAAAGCATTTGCACAAATCTAACTAAGTTTTCACCCCACCCATTATTAAGGCAGACCCACGATCTCAGAGGATGTGTATCAATTTTCATTCCAGATTTTTTATTGGTCCATGCAAAAACACTGTGCTGACATTTACGAGTCTGGCTGGAAATATGCATTAAAAGGTTCATAATTATAAATAATTTTATGTTTCCACGCTATGTACTAATAGCCTTTTGCAGGAGATTTCTGTTAAATGTCCTGGAATAGGCTATTAGCGCTGCAGTCCCTATTATTCTCAATGGGGACTATGGTCCAACTCCTATTTACCAAAATAAAGAACATTTTTTCAGAGTTTTGTGGGCCGCTGGTTAATGTCATCTTCAGATGATGATAAACACTTTATGACTTTGGAGGCATTCCTGTAGGAGAGGGGGATCTTAAAATCTCTTTCTCCCACAGCATCCATACAGCTCTGGTAATGGACAGTGTATATGCGCTATGTCAATCTTAGGATGAGTCTTTTGAAAAAGTGAAAAATTACTCAGATGTGCCCAAGTAGAAACTCGCCGGGACACCGGCGCTTTTAATCGCTGTCCCTCTAATAAATCACGGCACTTCCATGTTTATTATTATTATTATTCCATGTTGTTTATTAATACAACCAAATCGTCAATTCACAGTTCATCCTTCCAACACTTAAGGAGACCTCACCCCTCCTTCATTTAATCATTTTCTTGTACTGCTATGGAAACCATGAGTGAAAGGACTATTCAGAGGAACTGTCTTTATCACATGTAATACTTGATCATTTTGACGTTTTGGTTAAAAATGCACATAAGGAGCATAATCTGCGCTCTTCAGTACTGCACATGCAAACTAAACAGGAACACATCTCATATCTCTTTGTACACAGACATAACTCCCGATGTGCCACTCATTATGTACTACAGGACAGAGGGAAGAAGCTACACATACACCATATAGGAACCATATATATTGCAGGTGCTTCCCCCATGGTGCCATCTATCTGGAATAATATGAAAATTGGCGTTCTCCCCAAAAAAGAACATTTACCCCCTCCAAAACTTCCACTACCGGCACTAGGCAATGCAAGCCAGGACTGGTGGCACAATATCAGTGACACACGCAGAGTTGGCTCTTCCCCGTGCCTTAGTCCAAACCAGCCATAGTTTGATCGAGTTTGCAAAAGAAACATGCCCCCTTCCATCTTACTATCTCCATGCTGATTGCTCCACGGCTGTTAAGAATTAATAGCGCTACAGCTTTTCCTATTTCCATGGCGCACTAAATGTTTCACTACATGACACCGGTAGCCATGGGAATGCTGATGCTTTTAGTACTACAAGTGCCAGTCTGTCTAATTTACAGATGGCCTGAGCATACTGAAATCTGTAGGAGTGAAGGACTAATGTAGGTTACAAAAAAATCCAAAACAGACTTTTTTTTTTTTATAAGAAATTAAAAACATCCCCACACAACCCACAGTGTGAATGGCAAGTACAAAAGGTATTCCACTGAAAATATAAGCAGGGAACTAGATTTCATCTTAAAGAATTTCTAACAATGGACATAAAAATGCTCAGTGCCGCTACATCCACTAACAAGGTGTACCTTCCATTATAACTCATCTAAATACTTATCTTTAAAAAACATATTTTGGGTGCATAGTACTCAAAAAGGAACACCCAGTATGCCCATGCCATCCAATCAGAAGATTACCATGCAGATTCCACCATCTTATCCCACATATTTCAAAGTTTGGCAAAATGACATTTAAAAAGCCCATACTCTTGCACTGTAAGTAACTTTAGTTAACATTAGTGTGTTCCTTTTCCAGAGTATTCAGAGAAACCAGAAGACATCCAGAAATATGCTTTTTTCCGTAATTTAACCCTAAAACTACAGCAGCTATCATTTAGTAACAACTCAAGCCAGGTGACAGAATGGTGGTTGATTCAGGAGTGGAATCCAGCCTGCAGCCCTAATGGCTGTAGCCAGAATATTGAACTCGTTATATACAATGATAAAGCCAGCCCTCAGAGTTTGGGATTTCTAGCTGGATATGGGTAAGAGACTTATTTTACTACACACTTATTTTCCACTGTACAACTACACACAAAGTTTGAGCAGGGCAGCTCCACTAACAAACTGCCCATCCAGTTTGAAGAATATACACACTGTTCGATATAATGACAGACATCTATTAATATCAATGATGCTGTTTTTTACTACTACTCTATATTTGTGTGCATGAACAAACGCTAAACTGCACGCGTCTCACACACAAGGTGGTCAATTATAGCAAACCAGACGCTGGAATCCGTAATCGGAAGTTCGCATCTGGTGGGGAGGAGCGCCCATCTCCCCTAGGCTGCGATTTTGAGGGCCGGGTATGCTGAACTACAAGGTAGCAAGACGTTCACTAGTGCATCTTACCACCCGTCCCCGGCAACAGACGATGCACCAAACAATAAAACTGAATGCCTGTGGCTGGGGTATATAGGGAAGAGGACCAGTGCATGCTGGGAGCTCCAAAGCTTTGCTGTTTGGTGCATTGTATGTGATCCAACTACATACCCCAAGGTAGATCCTGTGGACCCTATGGAACCTGTAGAAGGAAAAAAAAACTGTTATACGCATCAACTACCCCCCCATGAAAATATTTAGTTAGACCAAAGCGGTTTCCTTTTACTAGCGGAGCACAGACATTTTATCAGTGATCAGGCAGTCTCTTAATTACTATGCCACCTGTATATTCATTGTTCTTAATACTTCTTTTCCCTGCAGCATTGTGGGTCTTTACATGTCTGTTGTTCTGGTAATCGGCAAATTCATCAGGGAATTCTTTAACGGTATCTCACGTTCCATCATGTACGAAGAGCTGCCCTGTGTTGATCGCATTTTAAAGCTCTGTACAGACATCTTTCTGGTTCGGGAGACTGGAGACTTAGACCTGGAAGAACAACTGTTTGCAAAATTAATCTTCCTCTATCGATCCCCTGAGACTATGATCAAATGGACAAGGGAAAGGCACGATGAGTGATATTCATATGTAACCATTGAAGCAATCCTGGCAACTTAGTCACTGCAGACTCTGGATGTGAGCAGATCTTGTAACTTGTGCACTGGCACTTATTAAAACTGTTGTAAACAAGGTATGCCTTTCAAGGATGATGCAGCAATGCAAAATAATGAAGACCTAAACCAGTGGATGTTAGAGTGTTGTAGCTCTGTGCTTTCCCTTTCAGTACAAAGGCAGACTGGAGTAGTCTTGCTTTAAACAGCTAGAAAGGTTTAAAAATGACTAAAATGGGAACAGGTTATGTTGGGCCTTTAAGTTATACACAGCAGAAAGACATTTTATGGGGGGAAACTACTCATGAGACTGTAACCTATGCATTTGCTAGGAAACATTAGTGTCGGTTGATTTTAAATGAATAGTTGCATTACCCCGAATATCCACTGTGTGCACGTATGGAGCCCTTCAAGGTTCTTCATTCCTACAGGATGAACATACTGTATTTCACAGATATATTAGCAAATGATCATTTGGAGTTCAAGAAAGGAGTCATAGTCAAGGTTTAATCCAAATCATGTATTCAAAGAGTTTTAATAAAAGCAGTAACGTCAATGCAGAAAGACAGTTTATGCTGTTACATGAGCAAGGAAAGTTATTCTCCTTAGTACACTGGAGAACAGCCTTTGCCTTTTTAGCGCCATGTTAGTTACTTCAGAGGAAATGTATCGGTGAGAAAGAATGAAACAGACCATGGTGTACATTATCATATTAAATTCAGTAGGGGAAATGTCATCCATTAATAAGTATCAGTCCTATGATGGGTGCAGTTCAGATAGCCAGGAGGATCACTGAGCATGATCACCATCCTTCAGAGTGGTCCAAGACTAGGTGCTCACACAAGACGTCTCCTTTTGGTATCCCTGTCAGGAGTTTCTACCCCATCATCATCCCCCAGAGGAGAAACCATGTTTAGTAGTGGATCCTTGGAGGCACGGCCAAACAAGGAGAGCAGAAGCGCTACCCCAAAGCCAGTGGCCCTCTCACCCTGCAGGAAAAAATATGGAATTAAAGGTGTAGTAATAGGACTGATGTAACCAAGAGATGATGCAAAGGCCTAATGACATGGTAAATGGTTTTTAAAGAGTAGAAAACAATCTGCTTGGTGGACAAAATTGTATCTAATACTTAGAACTGAGCAAACAAATACGCTTTTCCTCATAGTATAAAGGCTTTGGTGTAAAACAGGAGAATGTCAAGCAATGTATTTATCATCAACCACAGGTCATTTTTGTATATAATAAACTGTGTATATGTTTGCATTTCCATCTATCTTAGTTATTCATAGGAACAAAACCTGGTTCTATACATCTCTGAACAGTCCTGCTGGAGTGAACATATTGCCTATACATACAGATGTGTCCACATACATCTAGCCTCCTTGTGCGTTAAACAGTCTTTGCAGTCGCGCCATGCCGTGACTCGATAGCGCCGAGCGTCTTTTCGTGCAATTTTTTCCCTTCAAATGCATCTTACTCGCACAGTGAGAATGTATCTGCATGCGAAATGCTACGTTATAGTGTCACAGCCTGTGACTGTAATGTGGTATTTTGCAGGCAGATACACCCGCAGACGCACACAGAATATAGGCATGCGCCATATCATTTTAATCAGCAGAAGTTGCTTGTGCATTTTATTCACTTCAGTGCGAATAAGACGCATTCGAACGAAAAGAGTCGCAGGAAAAGTCTATTGGTGCTACTGAGTCACACAGCACTCACGTGTAACGCGTCTTGCAGCGTATGGAGGATAGATGTATATAGACACATATACACAGAGTGTGTGTATAATTTTATATATATTATACACACACACAAATATATATATTGTATAATTAAACATTTAAAAAAAAGTGGGAAACATTTATAACTATAGTCTCATTGCATGTTTATTACTAGAAAGAGCAGGTGACTACACCAAAAGAGAAAGTTTAGGTCAGTGGTGTAGAGAACAATAAGCAACTTCATAGAATGTATGTGGTAAATACTGACCGCATGAACGGGAGCTGCAATATCCACATGAATCCAAACCCCCGGCCAATCAAAACCAATGTGAGAAGCAATGAAGAGCCCTGCACATGAACTAAGAGCGTTCTCCCGATCCTGTAGGGATTACACAATATAATTAACACAAACACCAGCACTTTAAAAAACAAACATACAATAGACATCATAATGTAATTAAAGGTTCACTAATGCTAAAATACAAGTTAACTGATATAAATGAGCTAATAATTAAATGTTTAAAGTACGAACTAAGGGCCTGATTCAGAGCCGGACGCTCTGACCAGAGCGCTCGCTCTGAATCAGGGCCCGCCTACCTAAACTTGGAGCGGCCTCGTGGCAGCTCGCATAGCTGTGGGTGACCACCCACAGAATATGCGAGTGGCCAAAAACATGGTCGCGATGGTCAAGACCATTGCAACCATCGGGCTTGCGACGAGACCCTGCGGTAGGGTCTCGGTGACCGCAAGCCCTGGAGTGATTTTGGCTCTATCAGAGCCAAAATCACTCCCACTGACATCACTAGTGATGTCAGTGGGGCCGGACACAGACGGTAGGCGTTCCCATGGGAACGCCTCCGTCTGGCAGCCACGCCCCCGGCACGCCCACCAAAGGGGGCGTGCTGTCAATCAACATCGACAGCACGCCCCCTTTGGTGCGGGACCCGGAGCGACGGCTTCCCCGTCGCAAGCCGGGTCTCGCGCATGCGCACGACGGAGCAACCTCCGTCGTACACATGCGCACTAGGGCGCCATCGACCCGCTTGCGAGCGCTCGGGAGCAGGTCTGAATCTGGCCCCAAGTGCATGTTAGACACAGTTGTGGTGTGCATCTCGTCTAGTAGTATAGCCAAATGAACGATAATAATAACAACAACAACAACAGCTAAAGAGGCTCCAGCAAGCCTAGAAAAAAAAAAAAAAAAGGGCTGATAACCAATAATGGTTGGCTCTCAACTGCACAGCAAATTTACAAAATGAATCTCAAGGTGTCCATGTTTGGGAGCTATTTTTGAATGCTTGCATTTCCATTAAATTAAAATAATTTGATTTTCAAAGACACTATTTTATCACTCACCGCCACAGAGTTTTTCATATCTGCCACAGCTGAGGAGAACTCATTAAAGTGCAACTCAGGGCAATATACCAGTGGTTGAACCAGGTCTCCGCACTTCCTGCCAGCCTTCACGCAGGCTGCCTCCCATTCCTCATTATTAGTCAGTACTGCAGCATGGTATTTGCCAGTTGCGATCGCCTGAAAGAAATGTACACAGTGCAGAAAGTAAGCACTAATGTCACTCAATGGGCGCAATTCAATTGTTTTTGCCAGCGGAGCCATTAAATTGTTGCTCCTGTCGGGTGCGAATAGCTGCCAGCGCCGGCATTTCAGCTCACACCCTACGGGAGTGAAGAATTGAAATGCGTGAAAAGTGACCTGTCTGGGCGCCCAAAGCGCCCAGATTAAACCTGACCTCTTTGGGTGCAATCGGTGCGATAATCTGTATCAATTGAATATCGCCCCGCGATCTCCCATCACTTTAGATAGGAGATCAGGCGTGATAAAACAATTAAATTGCACCAAATCTCAGAATGAATCAGCCCCAGCAAGGGACCATTAGAATCAAACACCTAATAAATAGAGCAGGGGTTGTAGAGATGACCAAAATATGGGCAAGATGCCCCAGTCTTCAAGGGCACAAATCAGACCTGGGCTCCAGTCAAGGTAGCTATATCCAGAATGATATCTGCATCTAGATCCTTGCAAGCATAGGACACGCCATCTGCGAGGACCAGCCTTCCCTCTGCGTCAGTGTTGTTTATTTCAACCGTTCTAGACAAGGAGAGGGGAGAAACGCTTGTTTATTTCAACCGTTCTAGACAAGGAGAGGGGAGAAACGCTTGTAACATGTGCCTACACAACATTTATTTAGGTTATAGGCACAAGAACAATGACACAATCTGACAATCACTAGAGGATTGTTATACTTATGTTCCTTTCTCTGAATCCATTGGAGGTCACCGAGCCATGGGATATAGAGAAACCTAGTACAAGAATTACGAGAAAAGAGGCACAGGACTGAAGTATTGTTGAAGTGACCCACGATATGAGGCAGCGGCGGCGGTACTGGGGAGCCCTGGCAGCGTGGAGCGGTGCCAGCGAGAAGACAGGTAAGTTTCTTCACAGGGGTGTGAGCAGGCTGTTCTGTACTGGGAGCTATTACTGGGGGCACTACTTTAAGGGGCACAACTGCAGAGGGCATTGCAGAAGGAGCACAACTACTGGGGGCATTGCATAATGAACACAACTAAAGGGGCATTGCATAAGGGGCGCAACTACAGGGGGCACTGCATAAGGGGGCATTGCATCAGGGGCACAACTACGGGGGGGCATTGCATCAGGGGAAAGAAAATCTCTGTAGGATGAGGATGTATAAGAGGGAGGAGTGTACATTTTTTCATTTAAATCTTAAGCTTCCTGAAGGTGGCTATATACGCCATGGTCCAGTGTCACCCATGGAGTGACAGAAAATAAATTCATAAGTGAATGGCATCCTCCACAAATACATAAAGTGTGGGGGGGAGGGAGAGAGACAATAATAGGGATCGCTTACTTTCCAGAGTACAATAAGTGGATGTCATCTGGTCGGGTTGCATTTGGTCCAACAGAGTTCTCTGCCAGGCAGAACAAGGCGTGGAGGTTGTCTTTAAAACCCTGAAATTGTGAAACAAAAGCCACAAGCTTACTGAAGTTAAAACAAACAGAGCCATTTAATTAAGGAGAAGCAAATAGGAAGTGTGTGCACTGACAGTCTTATCTGCACACAGTGGGTGCAGACATATGGGGTGATGAGCCAATTTCCCAGACTGCAGCTTTATTAACTAGGATACAGTGACCTTGGTGAGGCACAGGGTGTAGGTGGCTGGTAGGTTTTAATTGGTTCAAGTTTATTTTTCTGAGTCATAGGTCTCAGTTTACCAGGAACAAACCATTTCTGGTGATGCGTCCACTGAAATGTCTGTATTATCCTGGACACCTTCAATTAGTTAAAGCATAGGAGAGACCACACTGATTGTGAAGTACAAAAATTTCCTTTATGTATTAAAAAAAAAAAAAATGGACCAGCAGGCAGCAATCAAAATCTCTCAATATTGGGTCGAATAAAAACAATTTAACAATTTATGAATAAGACATTGAAATGGGAAATTCCATGAGGGATGCAATATCACATGTTCCAGATACATATGTAGCTAATTTCACTTACACACGGTCACATTTTTCTTCAGATCTGAACGATAACGATTTTAAAAATCGTTCATATCTGAAAGAAAAATCTGACATGTGTGCAATGATGAACGATGCGCGTTCCCGATTGTCAGATAACGATATCAGACATCCGATGTGTTTGCAGTCAGTTTTGGATGATTTCCATTTGTTTTAATGCAGTAAAAAAAATAGTTTGCAAATCGTTCAATCATTCGCCTGACATATCTGACCGTGTGTATGCACCATTACTGTGTGTGTGAGTGATGGGAACTGACAGCTGGTTCTAGGCAGTCCAAGAGAGCCGATACCATTGTGTGATAAGAGATTATGAATCCATGTCCTTCACTAGTTTGTGGTCTTCACACCACTTTCCTGAAGAGAAACCAGTGAAGGACAAGGCTTTGTAATCGCTCATCAGACACGAATCAGCTTTTTTGGACTGCCTGGAACCAGCTGTCAGCTCCTGACACTCACCGACAAGGTGCATGAGATTACACATAAGGTCTCTTTCAAAGAGTATCCACACCAAAGACGGACATTTAGATCTGTCCTTATACATCTTTGTTGCAGTCGCGCTGAAAAGCCCTCTCGGTGCCCCAGGTCCTGTGAGACTCTGCTAGCACCTGGCTTCCTTTTGCCGAAAACATATCTAAGTCACAATGTGATGCGACTAGGATGCACCAGCAGATAATGCCGATTAATTTAATATGCAACACTTGTATATCTGCGTATGACTGAAGTGCTACAAAGTAGAGGTCGCAGCTTTTTTCATTCCAAGTTCTCTTGTGGTTTATATAAGGACTCAGTTGCACAAGTGTCGCATATCAAAATAATCAACATAGCCTGCAGGTGCGTCCTAGTCGCATCTCATTGTGACAGACATTTTCGGCAAACAAAGACACCAGACACTAGCAGAGTAGCTTGGGACCTGGCGAGTCGCTCACGCCAGGCAAGGCACACTGCGTGGCGTATTGAGGCTAGATGTGTGATGTCATATTTGTATGCAAACGGAATTATGACACAATGTGCTGTAAGATTACATTTTATTACCTCTTCTAAACACCTTATTACAAAATTTTCCATCAGTAGCTGTTTTTCATATTCATTATCCAACATTCTATTAACTGTGTGATCGAGATTTTGCTCCTAAAAAGGAGATTTGGGTCTTACCTGTTAAATCTCTTTCAACTCCATAGAGGGCACAGGGACAGCTCTGGGTAGAGCCTGGAGAGGAGAGTCTGGGCGCCAAACAGTTAATAAAAATTTACCCACAAGCCCAACTCCCTCTCCTCTATACCCCGCCCCCAGCCACTGGGACCTCAGTTTAGTTTGCAAGCCCATGGCATGAGCCAGGCTGGCATACATACAGAACCATACATGCCATGGAAAGTACAGCCAGACCGGTCACCAAGAAAACACTCACTGGAAGACAGGTACGTCAGAGCTGGCGCCCTGTGCCCCCTATGGAGTCGAAGAAAGACTTAACAGGGAAAACATAAGTCTCCTTTTCTTCTTCCCCCACTAGGGGGCACAGGGACAACTCTGGGGCATTCTAAAGCTGTCCCGTATGGGCGGGGACGCTCCTGGGCTGCAGTAAGCACAGAATACCCGAAGGATGCAAAATTATCGAATGCGTAAAACCTGATGAAGGTATGCGCAGACGACCATGTAGCAGCCTTACAGAGCTATTGAGCAGAAGCCCCACAGCGAGCTGCCCACGAAGTCCCCACTGACCGGGTGGAATGAGCAGTCACCACGTCAGGGACAGGAAAGTTCGCCAAGGAGTAGGCCTGGCGAATAGTGAAACATAGCCAGCGGGCTAAGGTCTGCTTAGTAGCTGGCCAGCCCTTCTTGTGGAAATCGTACAAAACAAATACAGAGTCTAAATTTATGAAACCTTTTTGTCCTTTTAACGCATTCACGGAGAGCTCTCACAACATCCAACAAAGCCTCAGGGAGAGATGGATCTGCCGACTAAAACGCAGGAACAACGATTTCTTGATTAATATGAAAAGGGGACACTTCCTTGGGAAGTCAGCCGAGGCGAGTCCTTAAGAAAGCCCTGTCAGGAAGGTACACAAGAAATGGAGAGCGACAGGAGAGAGCGCTCAAATCAGAGACCCTCCGCCGAGCTGACGCGATGGCCAATAGAAACACAGTTTTCCATGTGAGCAGATGCAATTCAACTCTCTGTAATGGTTCAAAGGGAGCAGACTGGAATGACCGGATAACCAAAAAAAGATCCCAGGGAGAAACAGGAGAAAAACGGTGGCTGCACATGGAGAACACCCTAAAAAAATAAGAAGTTCTCACTTCAGGAAGCAAAGCTATCAGTCTTTGATAAAGGACAGACAAGGCCGAAACCTGGACCTTCAAGGACGAGAGCCGAAGACCCAAATCCAGACCTGTCTGCAAAAAAGAAAGGATATGGGAAAGGCGGAAAGACCTGGGGCTGAGACCTTTAGTCGAATACCACGAAAAATGGGTATGCCAAAGCAGATAAATATATGCAGAAGATGGTTTCATCGCCTGCAGCATGGTCTTAAACAACCCTCCTGGAGAATCCTTTTGCTCTTAAGATGGATGTCTCAAGAGCCACCCCGTTAAAGCGAGACAGGCTAGATCTGGATGGAAACAGGGGCCCCGAGACAGAAGATCCGGCCGCAGGGGAAGACGCAGTGGGGAGTTTATGGACAGACCCAGAAGATCTGCGTACCATATTCTTCGGAGCCACAAGTATCAGAGTGCCTCCTTCCAGTTTGAACTTGCAAAGGACCCAAGGAATCATGGAGATCGGAGGGAAGATATATATTAGTGGAAAGGTCCAGGGAACCGCCAGCGCATCTACCAGGAGAGCTTTCGGATCCCTGGTGCGAGAGCAAAATCTCGGAAGCTGATTGTTGTTATGAGACGCCATCATGTGGATGTCTGGGAGGCCCCAGCGATGGACTAACAGCTGGAAGACATCCGGATGTAAACCCCACACGGCTGCATGGACGTCCTGGCGACTTAGGAAGTTCGTTTCCCAATTTTGCACGCCTGGGATGAAGACTGCGGACAGTGCTGGAAGATGACGCTCTGCCCAGCTTGGAATTCTGCTGACCTCTTGCAAGGCCCCTTGGCTGCAAGTGCCGCCCTGGTGATTTATGTAGACCACCGCGGTTGCGTTGTCTGACTATCTTCACAGGGTGACCCTGGAGGAGGTGATGTGCCTGACACAAGGCTCTGTACACAGCCCGTAGTTCCAGGATGATGATGGATAGCTGGCTCTCCTGACTACTCTAACGCCCCTGAAAGGTTAAGTGACAAGTTACAGCTCCCCACCCTCGAAAGGCTTGCATCAGTGGTGAGAAGGACCCAGTCCTGGATACAAAAGGGGCGTCCCTTGTCCAGATGAGGATGCTGGAGCCACTACAATAAGGAGAGACTAAGTTCTTGAGGGAGCTTGAGTCTGAGCTTTGAGGTTCGGACATGACTTGATCCAACGCCTCAGAATGAGGACCTTATTCAGAGTTGGTCACGAGCGCTGAGCGACCGACTCGATGTTGGTCCACAGGGCATGCGCACGACGGAGACTGCTCCGTCGTGCGCATGCACGAGCCCCCGCTAACGACGGATCACCTGTCGTTGGCGGGCTCGAAGCAGACGGAGCGAGCTGTCGATGTTGATTGACAGCTCGCTTCGTTTGCTGGGCGGGCAGGGGGCGTGCCCGGCCAAACGGAGGCGTTCCTTTCGGAAAGCTTGCCGTTTTGTGGGCGTCCCCACTGACATCATCAGTGATGTCAGTGGGGAGCTTCCTGCTCAAACAGAGCAGGAAGCTCCCTGGGGCTTAAGGTTGACGAGACCCTACCCTCCCTTAGCGGTCGTTAGAGCTGTGGGTGTTAACCCACAGCCTAACGACCGACATGGAGGCGGCCGTTCAGGAGGCAAGCGGCCGCCCTGTTTATGAGCGACCGCTTGCATCCTACGAAAGCCTCTGAATGAGGCCCAGAGTCCCTGGAGGGAGTGAAACTGACCTTACTCCACCATGTCGAATATTGACACCAACGACCCTAGAATATGCATGCACGAGTGAATGGAAACTTGAAGCTGGCTGGGAAAGGTGCCAATTCTGGATTGTAATGACACGATCTTTTCCGGAGAGAGGAAGACTAAGCTTTGGAATTCAACAGGGCTCCCAGATGGAGCATCTCCTGGGACCTAGAAAGTGTGGACTTCTTCCAATTGATGATCCACCCATGCGATTGAAGCACTTCCACTGTCATCTGGATGTGATCCCTGAGAACTTCCGGAGACTGGGCCAAGGGAAGCAGGCCATCCAGGTACGATAAGATTTTGACGCACCTGTGTCGCATATGTGCTGCCATGACTGCAATGACCATCGTGAACACCCGAGGGGCCGTGGATAGTCCAAACTGATAGTGTCTGCTTTGGACAGCAAACCTGAGGAAATGTTGATAATTGGTTCTTATAGGGATATGCAATTAGGCATCCTGAATATCCAGTGATGCCATAAAGTCCCATGGTTCAAAGGCTAGAATGATGAACCACATGGACTCCATGCAGAATTTGGGAATCTGCAGAAATTTGTTCAGGCACTTTAAATCAAGGATGGGTCGGAAAGAGCATCCGGCTTCTGAACCAGAAATAGATTGATATAAAAACCTAAGAACGGGGGAACAGGAATAATGACCCCTGAGGCCATGAGAGAGCGAATAGACTCCTCAAGAGCTTCTGCCTTTTCTGGCTGTGTAGGAAGGCCGGTTGAAAAAAACCTTGAAGGTGGACGCTGACGAAATGTGAGAGCGTATCCTTGAGAGACCACGTTCCTGACCCAAGCCTCTGTTGTGGTCTGCATCCACACTGCCGAAAAACGCAAAAAAAACGGAGTGGGAAGCCGGCCTCCCACTCCGAGGTCCCCCGGAAGGAGGCCCGCCCCATCATGTGGCAGGCTTGTCCGTTGGCTTTGAAGCTGCGTCTGGTGGACCAGGGTTGTTTACCTCTGGGCTTGGAACCTTTAGGAGCAGAACTCTGGGTTCTGGGGTCTGACCTCTAACCTTACCCTGAGGGCGAAAGGAGTGAGATGCTGAAGTCCTGGGTCTCGTAGTGGTGACAGATGGTAAGAAAGCTGACTTGGTTGCTGCCAACGTAGTCACAATCTTATCTAATTCAGGACCAAACAGAAAGTCACCTGAGAAGGGAAGGGCTTCTAGAGCCGTTTCAGATTATGTGTCCGCTTTCCAGGTGCGCAGCCAGAGTGCTCTTCTGGCCGCCACTGCCGAAGCACAAACCTTAGAGGTCAAAACCCTGTATCTATAGATGCTTCGCATAATAAGTTGCTTCTTTGATATGTGCAACCATAGTAACCAAGTCATTTCTATGTGTCCCAGAGGTGAGACCTTCTTACAAAGTGTCTGCCCAGCAGCCCACAGCATTAGCTACCCAAGCAGATGCCAGGGCTGGGAGAGCCAGGGCCCCTGCGTTTACATAAATGGTCTCTAAGAGATGTCGTGTTAGGGATAGGTAGGAGAGATGACCGAATAAGCCGAGTAATGTGTCATCCACTGGGGGAGGAGACTCCCACTTGGCTTTATCTGCAGCAGGGAGAGGGTAAAAGGTAGCTATACGCTTAGACACTTAGAATTGTCTACTAGGGCAAGTCAAAGCTTCCGCTAGGAGATCTTCTAGTTGTGCAGAAGATGGAAATTCCGCTACTGACTTCATCTGTCTTTTAAAAGACAGGTGCCCTGGATCTAAGAGATTGTTCCGAATGCTCCACTAGCAGAATAGTCTGAACTGCTCTAATAAGAGGCTCAACGTCTACAGGAGACAGACATCTTCTGTCCTAGAAGAGGCTCCACGTCTGAGGTAAAGGACGCGCTAACCCCGCCATCTGTGGATCTCTCTGAATCCGAACCTCTAGGAGATAATGGAGTGGAACTTTCCCATGGAGTGGGTCTGCGTCTAGGAGCCCTATCTCTATCCAGCATCTGCTGAAAGGACGAGGAGCTAAGCCCTGGACAGACTGAGAAAAAGTTTGCATCCAGGGTGGCTCCGCCATGGGGAGCTGTGGCACCGCAACAGGGACAGGTGGTACTGCCACTGACATACGGTCTAACATCTGTGACATTACCTGAGTCAGCCAAGATGCCCAAGCCAGTTCTGGAGAAGAACTTCTGGCTGCCATGACCTGTTGCAGGGCCCCAAAGCAATTGACACAGACAGTCATGCTCCGGATCCTGAGGAGAAATAACACAGACATTTTTTGCAAGAGCGCAATGCAGTCGCGCCAGAGTCCTTAGTAGCTTTATTTGTGGGCATAGTGTATCGCAGAAAAAAGCTACACACCAAACAATCAGTAAGGTTTAAATCAATCAGGGTCTTTTAGTGCTAGTATAAAGTTAACCTGTACTAGAAATATACCTGCTTGTTGTAGAAACTACCTGCTAGGTATACAACGTAAAATAGTACTCACCCCTGCTAGGATGTCCCCTCAGTGACCAGCCCCAGTGGCACATGAGGAAAAACATACATACAAACACTCAGACCACTTGATGCAGAATATGTGGGCAATGCTCCTCAAACCAGCCAATGTAGAAGGAAGGAGTAAAATAGCCTGCTCCCAGCAGTTGCACTATCAGAGGACACAGGAGCCCTGCTGCACACTCCCATGCTGAGACAGGCTGTAGCTAAAATGGCCGCTCAGAGTTCTGGTGGGGGGGGAAGTGTGATACATATGCCTGGGGCTTGCTGGCCACTTAGGTAAAGAGCACCCCAGAGGAGGGGGAGTGGCGAACAGGGAAGCAGCCGCCTCCCCTGTCTGGTATAACCCCCAGGGAAATGGCCGCCGCTGCAATAAAGCAGCCCCTGCTTCATTAACAGTCCCTGGTGGTCTAGTGGTGAGCGTGGTCAGACCGAGTGCCCCTCACTACTTGATAGCCGTTGACACTGGGCTCCCTGCATGCAGGGAGCCGTTTACCTCATGTCCCCCGATGCGCGCCGGCTGCGGCTGGTGGCTCCTGCTGTGCGGGAGACCACGGCCAAAGTCACTGACCCAGTCGCCAGTGCTGGGTTGGTGGAGCGGCTGTGGGGGCGTCCTATACGATGCCTTTACACTGCTCGCTCAATAAACTAATGAATAAAAGTAAAATAAAAATTTAATTAAAAGTGGGGAACCATAGTCCCCCTGAGAAGAGGTTCCCTGCCTAATACCAAACTTAAAACCAGGTCCCAGTGGCTGGGAGCGGGGCATAGAGGAGAGGGAGCTGGGCTTGTGGGTAAATTTTATCAACTTTTTGGTGCCCAGACTCTCCTCTCCAGGCTATACCCAGAGTTGTCCTTGTGCCCCCTAGTGGAGGAAGAAGAAATGACAGTACCCCTGCTATTCTTTACATAAACATATTGCAGAATTCATAAAATGCACAGATCCATTTCTGTTTTGTTCACTATCTGTACAGCAGCAAGCAAACAACCCATATAGTTTTACCAGTAATGAAATTATTCACTTACTATTCTATTACCTTTTAGACTTCTATATTGCTAGCACGCAAGACACTTGATTTTTTTGTATTTTGCTTTATGCATGACTGTAAAAGGACAATAAAAAACTTGCAGGGGCAGACTCTGGGTCACCTTTTCAGATCTACTGGTCAAATGACGTAATTATTTTGTAAGCTCCAAAACAGATTCTTATAAAAAGAAGTTCTATTAAGTTCTATATATAGACATTTCTTTACATAGCGCCATATTTGAAATTGGGAACACACACAGCGATTAAACAAGATTGGATTTAACAGGCAGAGTCCTACAACAGAAGTGCTCAATGCCAAGCCTTGGAACTGGAGAGTTCTTACTCTTATTAAAACAGTGCAGCAAGCAAACCGTTTAAGGTGCCCATCCAGTAGCAGTCATGAAATCGACTGCACGATTACGACATTGTAATCGTGCAGTCGTTTGTCAGTCTGTGATGAGCCTGCACTGAACGAGCAGTCGTTCAGTGCAGTCTCATCAATCATCTGCAAACATGCTCAACCTGACGTTATCATCAGGTTGACCAGCATGTTTGCACGATGATAGATGTCTAATCGACCAGCGGGCACGCGCATCGCTGGTCGTTTTAGACATTTTTGCAAACAATTTGCAAACAATTTGCAAACGATCTATGAACGATTGTTATCGTTCAATTTAATAGTCTAGTGGATGGGCACCTTTACTGACTGACTGACATTTGCGATTGATTAGGAAACATTATGCAGAGATCTAATGTAGAAGGAATTAGAGATAGTTGGGTTTAAAGGGCAGAATGTCTCCACATTTTAAACAAAAAGAAGAAATTAATTTTTTTTTAATGGTGTTCAAATAACCTGTTTTACTGCAGCTCTAAATGCTCCCAGGACTGCAGCTGCTCCACCGCAATCTCTCTTCATACCTGGCATTGCGGTCTGTTACAGAAACAGAAATAATTAGTAAGGACCAACATATTCTCTTTACATCTCACTGCGTTAGTGTTAAAGTGTAGCTGTTTTTAAACAGTGAAAGCAACACAAACCATGTAGAATGCAGCAAACAAACCATTAGATGGCTCAGTCAAGTCTAGATCAGTGTTTCCCAAACTCAT
Organism: Taudactylus pleione; assembly: GCA_031769625.1. Taxonomy (NCBI): domain Eukaryota; kingdom Metazoa; phylum Chordata; class Amphibia; order Anura; family Myobatrachidae; genus Taudactylus; species Taudactylus pleione. The sequence goes on along the minus strand of JAUIMM010000017.1, from coordinate 8,914,155 downwards.
TTCCTAGCTGGTGCACAGGTGTAGTCATTACTTGCTGACATTTTAAAAAATCCACAGGTGGAGCTAATTATTTCACTTGTGACTGTGAGGAGACCTGGAAAACATGCACTGTTAGTGGTCACTAAGGAATGAGTTTGAGAAGCATTGCTCTAGATCAGGGGTCTTCAACCTTGGCCCTCCAGCTGCTGTGGACCTACACATCCCAGCATACACTGCCATAGTTTGCCAAGGTTGAAGACTCCTGTTCTAGATCAAGGGTTCCCAAACTCTGTCCTCAAGGCACCCCAACAGTCCAGGCTTTAAATATATACATGCTTGACCACAGGTGACTTGATTAGTACCTCAGTCAACTTGATATAACCAACTGTATTCAACCATAGATATCTCTAAGGGCCTGATTCTGACCCGCTCGCGAGCGCTGAGCGCTCGCAATCGGGTCGATGGTGCCCTAGTGCGCATACGCACGACGGAGGGAGATCCGTCATGCGCAGGACCCGAATAGCGACGGCCAAGCCGTCGCTATGGGTCTCGCACCAAAGGAGGCGTGCTGTCGATGTTGATTGACAGCACGCCCCCTTTGGTGGGCGTGCCGGGGGCGTTGCTGCCTAGACAGAGGCGTTCCCATGGGAACGCCTACCGTCTGGGTCCGGCCCCACTGACATCACTAGTGATGTCAGTGGGAGTGCTTTTGGCTCTGATAGAGCCAAAAGCACTCCTGGGCTTGCAGCAGTGAGACCCTACCGCAGGGTCTCGTCGCAAGCCCGATGGTCGCGATGGTCTTGACCATCGCGACCATCTTTTTGGCCACTTATCAGAGCGTCCGGTTCTGAATCAGGCCCTAAAACCTGAACTGTTGGGGTGCCTTCAGCACAGCATTTGGGAACCTCCGCTCTAGATCATAAGTTAATAAATAAGCAGCTTTGGGATGTTGAATCAAAATTCTCCACTGTGTATGCACAAAGGGCAACATTTAAAAAGGAAAATAAGTTCCCATAAAATGATGACAATTCATTTTGATGTGTTTGTATACACAAGCATCTTCCATGCACCAAGAGTCCTTGCCCATGAACCTGGGTACATCCACAATATGAGCATAAATCTATGAGAAACACCCTGCTGGTAGAGATATTAGGAAGATCCAGACACATATCATGGAACAATAGATCTAAATCTACTTTAGCAATCATTTTCCCTTTAAGAAATATGCATTTTAGAAAAAAGCCAATGGTTGCAGTCTTACAAAAGCAGAGGGTCAATTAAAGCTTGTGAGGAAATTATGCCACGTGCAGGGACATATAGCATACCTTTCCCTTAATGCTTAGTCCTCCTGTATCATATACAATGCCTTTTCCAACCCAGGCAATTGTCTGAGTGGCACCTTCTGGAGTATGACTTAGTATGACCAAGGCAGGTGGGTGTTCTGCTGCTTTGCCCACACCATATATTCCTAGAATACACACAGAAAAAATATGTTTTTTTTGGTCACCACAATTAGATTTGAACATGCAAATCACAAAGAGGGACATGAATCCTATCCTAAGTTATTAAAGCTGTTCTATTAATAAAACAATATAACATGCTGCAATTTTGTAAGTACACTGACAAAATCACGAAGCCCAACATTAATTTCTGAACCCATGAAGGTAAACTACATTGTTCAGTGTTACCCAGATATTAATATTTATTTGTAAGAGGCCTGTGTTCTACAGCAGCACAGTGGGGAAAAAACGGGCTTATGATGAACAGGAATATACAAGAGAGTAGACAAGCTTGACGTGTGAAAACAGAGTAGGCTTGGCAAAGCTCACAGCGCTTATAGTATAGTACCATTGTAGGTATAGGATGACAAAATTACTATGGTTCTTGCTGTATCGGAACACCGTGCCCCAAATGTCCTACATCTCTTACTCTGCTCATCCACCTTTGGATGTGGGAACCCTATATTAGCAGCACAGGCGCCGGTTTGTGATAGAAGATAGACATCCGGCTGCACTACTCCATTAGCGCCAGTGTTCATAATTGTTGCAAGCAACATCGGAACACTGTCCTACTATAGGTAAAACTCTCACATCCTCTACCAGAATATCACACAGTAGCACCTGCTCTGGGGCCTGAAAGACTTACACTGCCAGCTAAATTACACAGCATCTTGCAGGGAGGCGGGAGTAAAGAAAGCCAACACCATCTTGAATCATAGTTATTTAAGGCAGCAGCTTAGCCTAGCGTTGCCCGAGCCAAACATATGGTCTCCTCTCACCAGTAACTTTGTAATCCACTACAGGAGGAAAATCAGGAAGGCAAAGATTATTTTAGGCCCCAGGCAAGATCTAGTAGGCTCGAAGCCCAACTCCCTGAAAATATTTATCTACACTTCAGCTGAAGATTTCTTGTCACTTCCTGGCACAGCTACATTAGCCATATTAAAAAGTCTCAGTAAGACTATTACCTTTCCTTCTGCACTAGATAGAGCTGCTCTAAAGAGGTCCACATAACCAAATAGGTACACACTTCTATTAGGACAAAAATGGCTTAAAAAACAAATCATGGGGAGCTTGTGGCCATCGTTAACTTGATAGCTTACCTTATACTCCGTTCATTAGAACAACAACTTTCTTTTGATAAAAGTGGTAACAAAGTATTAAACCCACAAGAAAAAGGAAAAGTGTCACGTTGCCAACATGAGACAAATTATACAAATATCTAGCTCTTAAGCCAGTGAATAGGGAAAGTCCACAAAGCTACCCAACTAGCTCACTAAAGCTGGGTACACACCTAAAGATTTTCTGTCCAACCATCCAACTAGTTGACTGGTTGGAATGAAAATCTGGTAACGTATGGGAGTAACTGATGATCAGCAAATTGTTCCTAAATGCCAGAAAACAGATGAAAATGGTCGTCAGACAAGTTTGTTAAATGTTTAATCCAAACAATTTGTTCAAATAACAGTTTTTGACCATTTTCCGGCATTTGGGAGCAAATTGCTGATTGTCATTTGCTTTCATCCCTTACCAGATTTTCATTCAACCAATCAACTAGTTGGATGGTTGGACAGATAATCTTTACGTGTGTAGACTTACCAAAAAGGCCAACACAGTTGGAACAACCAGACAATTTCTTGCCCTCCACATTTTAGAAATTAGATCAGCAAGATCCTTACACAGATCTATACACTGTCTATGAAGCAGGATTTGGAAGCTGTAGAAAGAAGATTTCAAAAATACTGCTTCCATCCAGGGGGACATTTTGTACCCGACAACCTCTTTGAGAAGCGGAGAGGGATCGTTTAAGCACAAGCCAAATAACTTAGATGTCAAAACAATATCCATGTTAGAGGTCTCCCTGCAGGTATTCCTCCACAGGGTCCTGCATATTCCTTTATCAGAATCGCTAATGGAATTCTAGACCAGGACTTGATGGGGTCCTTAGATCCCTAAAACCAAGGTCTGCTACAGAAAACAACTGTGATTTCAACTACAGGCTTCAATATTTTACACAAAAGGAACAAATCCTTAAAAGAAAGCTGCAATAATGACAAGATGTGTTACAGCACACACTACAGTTGCACAAATTACTGAAACTCCCGTTGGATAAACTCTGCACAAATAAAATAAAATAAAATCTTGCTGGGGGTTCCCATTCAATCTACAGATGGTTTACAATGGGAAAGTCACTCTGCACTCTTTTACAGATTTACTTACTGCACAGCGGCGAATATACTGAATACAGCACTTCTGGAATCCCTTTAGCTGAATCAGTCTACCAGCTTTGTCAATAAACTAAAAGAAATAACAAAATACCACAGAATCCGAAGACAGCCCCCAAATACCAGAAAATAGCAGAGAAGCTCCTTTAAATGAATGAATGCTTTCTGTTTTGTTGTTCCTCATTATACAAGTCCAGGTCCTACATTCCAGGACAACCAGAATTCAACAAACACAATGTTGTAACGTGTGTACTTTGGTTAACGGGATTACACTGTAGAGAGACTTTATTGCACGCCTTGTTAGCGTTAAATCCTGTTTGAATATACAAAGTTCCTTATTTAAGATCAGGCCTAAGCACTCTTTCTAATCCTTTCTACTCCTTACTTCCAATTAGACAAAGTTGTTGTAAATATATCTGGATCGGTCTTTGAGCTACATCAGAATTTAGTAAACTATAAAAAAAAAAAAAAAAAAGTTTGTGAAAATTGAGTAATAATTTGGTATATAGTAGATTGGTTTCTAGTTATCATCATTCCTCTCCCCAGTGACATCATCCACTACAACCACAACTTGCTGGTACATGGGTTTGCTGGTTGCTCCCAGGTCTGAAAGAAGTGGCTTACTCTATTCATTTACTTATGTTTCACCAAGGTCTAACATTTGACAGTTATTGCTGTTTTCCTTGTATCCTTAATATAATCCACCACAACACCATCAATCCTGTGTTCCTACCACCACCCTACCCACACCAGAATTTGTATTTCCTACATACTCTTATTTAATCTGGTTTTATATTTTGCTAATCATGGTATCACTATATACATCAACAACCTGACAGTTTATATTGATCACTGCAATCAAAGTAGGTCTTACATTGAAACGCAATGACAAATGTGAATATGTAACATTTTATGATCTAACTTGAATGCCCAGATGTTTCCCCTTATATTCAATAAAAACAGATTGAATAAAAATAGTTGCCTAATGAACACAGCCATACTGTCACAGGTGTTAAGCTGGGTACACACATTACGATGTGTACCCAGCGATGCAATCAAGGATCCGACGGCCAACATATCGGGCAGTCCACACACATGGAACGATCCGGTGCCCGACAGCCCGATTTGCCGGCCTCCCCTCCCCGCATAGGATCGTTTGTCAATTCTCCAGATCTCTTGTGCATGCAGGAAGATCTGGAGGAGCGACTGACGACTCGACAGGAGCATGCAGCAGACGATATAATGCCCACACACAGAACGATATAACTGTGATATCGTTCCAATCCGGCGGATCGGCCGCTATATCGCTCCGTGCGTGGGAGCCTTTAGTGTTACATAGAGTCATCAAATAAGTGGTTCCAGTAGATTAGTATAATTTAATGCGTGCTTACCACCAAATCCTCTCTCTTTCAAGTCATCCCGAATAATCTGTGGAGTAATGCCAAGCTCCTTTCCAACAGCTGAGATCTCCTGCAAAATGAATGTTCAAACTATGAATTCAAGTAGGAGATCAATTGTGATTTTGCACAGTTAACAATGGGGTGAACATAATGTACGTATCAGGAAACCATTGTAATCACTGACCCTTTTAAATAGTTTTATCACAACAATTTAAAAATGCAGAAAAAAAAACAAAGCACACTCCAGCTAAGAGTCTTAGAGAACGTTTTCTACCTGTGTATGACCACCCACACTCACAAACTAAAGAGCAATGTAAAGAGCAAAACATCTATAGAGGCTATATTTATAAAGTGAATTGCCCTCTACTATAAATATAATTAAGTAATGAGTATGTAATACTTTGAAAACTGGGAGCAGAATGTGAATAAAGTTGCATCCGTATGAAATATGTTTGTACCGATGTATAGCCCATTTTACCATTATGAAAAGCGATTACTTAAAAGCACAAGTGCTGGTCGAGGACTAACCTCAATGAAGTGGTCTGTGTTCATCTCACTGCATGGAGTATCCACAATACGAGCTGCCAGCCTCACGCCCTCGGTCACACTTTCCAGGCACTGGTATGGAAAGAGTATGTGACTTGATTAGCCTATTCCACATAAGACAAACCTAGACAATGACTTCATACTACCTTCAGGGTTACTTCCATGGGTCCATTATTCTGTCCAATCAGCAAAAATTCAACTGCAACACTCTTTCTATCTGTACGGCGGCAGGCAGTAGAGCGCCGGGTAAACAACGGGAAGGCTCGAGCAATGGCACAAGCACTGGCAAAGACTTCTGAGCGTTCACACACCATCTATAGGAGATTATGTTCACTTTGATTGGTCATACAGGTTCTACTAGGGCAATACTGAAACTGTCTAACTATGTAATGCTTTAATTGCTTTCATGATAAAAATACAATTAAATGATAAAAAAAAAAAAAAAAAAACTTTACCAAAATGTGAGATTGGTGTTTTAACTTTAGTTAAAGGTTTCCTACAAGTTTTTTTTATTTACTACCCATACTGCAAAGGGACCCCTTTATCACAGGTCAGAGTAAGGGTTCCTATAAACATAAGTACCATGGACAGAACACAGGGGTCTATTCAGACCCGGAAGCTAAGCTGCGCTCTCTCGCTGCCAAAAGGGGCCGGGCATGCAAATACCGCGATCACACTGTCTGGTGTAAGGACACCCTCTATGTCTTAGAGAGCGACGGCAGTCTGTCTAAAGAAGCCCACTTTTCTTTCTTAATACAAGTCATCTCCAGGAAGTGTATGATTAATCAGAACCATCGAGAGCCATAGGAGCAGCACGCAGTGCTTGAGGTAGACCCTACCCTGCCGCAAAGATTGCGATCACTGCAGGCTGAAATACAACCAAGTGACGTGTACAATGACGCTTCCATGCTAATTATGCACACCCATAAGACTCCGTTTTGACGCCCAGACACGCCTGCGTTTGCAGCACCACTCCCCCGTTCACAAGCACCTTCCCCTGTTAACACCCACAAGCGGCACATTTTGCCACTCAAAGTAGCATCCAGTCTGTGTACTACAAGCGCACGATTCCTGGATGCAGTGACTGGTTCACGCATGCGTATTTTGACGCATGCGCAGACGGGCGACAATCGCCCATAGCGTGCGTCCGCAGCTTAGCATTCGGGTCTGAATCGGGCCCACAGTGCAAGCTCCTCCATGTTGTACTGATCCAACTGTATCATGAAAGCCAGCACCAGTTCTATGGTCTTCCAATAGTAAGAATGATATCAGTACATTTCTTTATATAACCAAGTCATTGCTTGATAGATCTCATTGCAAGTTTAATTTTAATAAGGAGGGTAGAATAAAGAAGGCAATATGCATGATGTAAACCAATAGCATTTATGAGAAAATATCAAAGCGCCCAAGTTAAAAAAACAAAAACATACACATAGCAGTGCTGATAATCCTATATAAAATCAGCCAGTGTTATAAAAAAACATGTATTTCATAGAGAACCTCTATGCGGTCAGGCGTACGACACACCAGTGTCTCTACAGCTTGATGTTTCTTCCAGATACAAGGTCGGTGGCTTGTCTGCACCACGCACTACTCTGAATCCTATGCATCATTAAGGTAACTTTTCATGTGAAGAGGTTCTCTAAAAAATATATATGTTTTATAACACGGTCTGATTTTATATAGGTTTTATTAGCACAGTTACATGTATATATCTTTTACAATATCATGTTTATACCATAAATGTATGCCATACCTGTAATATGTTGTAACCAACCCATTTCATTGACAACTTACCAGTATACATCTGTTTGCTCCAGCAGGGAGGCAGTTCCGTGTCAGACGTGTGATAAAATGGGCAGCGGAAGGGCTGTTGTGTCGGCTGACGCGTGAAGGAATAGTTGCTACTGTGGCAAGATTCAAGTAGAGCGGACAGCTGTCTGTGGGATTTGGGCTTATGGAGCTAAGAGCACCCTTCCATACCTGGGGTGAGCAGATGTAAATAAAACAAGCTTTATAAAAGAAGTAGAACAGCTGGACAAGCCTAGAGTGCCAACAGCAAATACAAATTACATGATCCAGCTATTTCTCTTATTATAGAGGACAGATTAATAAATGTTTATAGCTTTATAAACACTACCACTATAGGTAAGTAACATGCAATCACTGGCATTACAAAAATGTAACCATTATCATGGCTCCACAATGGCATCTGTAGTTATCTATCCACCCAGAACCTCATCCTCACCCCATAGTGCTCAAACGCTCACAATTCAATCAAGAAGGAGGCAGCCATTTCTCAATATATGCTTCAAGCACTGCTATCCCAGTGGGAAATCAGCAGCAATCAATGTGACACTTTTAGTTTGGAAGCAAAAACAAGGAGGCTTTTGAGGGGTCTGATAAAACCTAAAGTAATATAGGAGTTATTTAGTTTGTTTTGCCAGTGCTAGATCAGACACGGACAATTATGTTTTGAGAAATGGAACTAAATTGTGCATGTAGGTGCTCTTTAATAACATAAGGCCTACTATATCGCACAGTGTATGGCCCTGATATCTGGCCGAGCGCGCTCCCGCGGGGTCGTACATCGCACCCCCTGATCTTTCTGGAGGACCATGAGATCAGGGGATGCAATGTGCCATGGATTGCTATGCGGGTGAGATAGGGGGGAGCTGGCATATCGGGAGGTCAGCCACCCGATGGCATTGTGTGAGCGGACTGCCCGATATGTCGGATGACGGATCCCCTATCGCCTTGCACAGTGTAAGGGGGCCTTAAGGGCCCGATTCAGAGTTGGGAATAGAGTAAGAAAGAGCAAGTAACTGTACATCGTGGTCAGAACCATGCTGCACTGCAGGTGGGGCAGATGTAAAACGTGCTGAGATTAGATTTGGGAGGGGTGTGTCCAAACTGATATCTAAATTGCAGTGTAACAATAAAGCTGTCCAGTATTTGTGGACTACATGCAAAAGCAGCCAGTATTTACCTCATATGCAAAAAAAAATATGTATTTACACCCCTTGCAATGAAGGAGACATTTCTGCAGCACAAATATGGCTAACGCTTTTAATGACTAGCAATAGCAAACAATGATGAACACAGTATATAGTGTGCCCATTGTCTTATGAAGCATAAAAGCGTATAACCATGCACTCAGTAATCAAAGTGGTTCTGGAATTTAGGGCGTCTAGATTTCCATTACAATATTAGGCAATATGTAAATGTTAAAGCTGGACATGACTGACTATTGAAAGCAAGGTAGGGTCAACAGCCTATTTTTACATAAAGATATGTTTATCTTATATATAAAATGAATTGGTCTGTTTGTTTGTCTGTCTGGTTATGCATTTTGACATGATTGGACTGCACTGATTGGGATGAAACAAACGGGAGGTGGTCCAGTTGGATCCTGGACAGGTTTTAGGGGAGTTAGGGTCCTGGTCGGACCTCCCATTGGTGTACACTGGGCAGAACTTTGACCCGGGGAGCCAATTCTGGGCCTTCAACTGGGTGGATATTGATGAAAACTTCACAGAGGGGAGCCAAATGATCTGGGATGCCTAATGGAGTGGTTGGGGTCCTGGTCGGACCTCACGGAAGAGAGCACCGGGCAGAACTTTCCTCAAGGGTGTATTGGAAGAGCTGCTAATTATTTTTTAAATGTTGACAGTTACATCCAACATATTGATAACTTGAATATTTAAACCCCGCAAAGCCAGGTACTTCAGTTGGTTGTGCATTAAAGAAACAAAAAGAAATCAACATGTTGGTAAATGAGGGGAATAAAGCATATTTAAAGCAACAGCTTTCATGTAAGTGTAGCTCATGCATTACTGCAAGACGAGACCATGGTGTCTTCTAAATAAGGGTAACTATTGGGGAGCATTTCACAGGAGCTCTACTTGCTAATGTGTTTTATAAGGAATGGCATCCAAAGTGATGCCAGTAACGAACAGAGGGGGATCTGGTCAAAATTATGTCAGAATGTCGACTTGGACTTTAGGTCGACATTCAAAATGACATTTATGTCAACATTCAGAACCAGTTGACATTTTGGAATGTTAACATATTGGTTGTCGACATCCTGTCGACTTCATACCACACCCTAAAAGAGGAGAACAAATAAAAAGGGACAGCATGTGGAAGGGCATACGCCACAATCTGGATATGCTATTAGTTAAAATACTGGTGAGCAACTGCAAAATGCAACCAGTGGCACAATCATCAAACTGTCCATGGACTCCAGAGTAGGGTATAGTCGGCTGCAGTGCATAAAATGCTCATCACACCTGACAATGCATTTTAGTTACATGATAGCAGCGAGTGATCATCCTCACCCATCTTGCAGGATTTATTTCCTAATGGAAGCACAGCTTTACAGGACTGTGCCCCTATCTAAAGAGTGCATGTGGTCGCCAAATGGTTGTGAGCAGTGTGAGGTTATTATACTTAGTGGCCTTTTCAGATACGTCAAATCCAATGGAGTACTTGTCTGAAGCAATGGTCTCAGGCAGGATTTTGCACAATCAACCAGGTGCCAGCTGAGTGACTTTCCTGTGGAATAATATTGCTATATTCCTCCTGCATAATTCCAGATAATGCCAAACACTGTCTTATGGCACATACACAGGCAAGCCGAGGTCATTTACACCCTATTAAGCCACCACATTTTGGAGTTCACGTTTTCCCCAATGCCTGCATGTTTAGAAGTAGATCAGGTGTGCAGTGCTCAAATTAAGCAATCACATTGGAATAATTATATAAATTTTATACAGCCCATGAACACCTTTTGACTGTCACAAGGACTCCTACAGCTGCATGAGCTGCCTTGCTCTGGGTTACAGAGAGTTCCAGGGTTACTCCTCCTGCAGCGCCCTCCTGTGGCATGTAGCCGCACAGCGCTGCGGGAGAGTTATAATAGCGGTACTCGACGGGGGGGTACACCTGCGGGGTATAACACACGCCGCTCCCCCCCTTACTTGCACTGAGGACAGGTGACGCCGCTGCACTGTGTCGCTTTGGACCGCTGGAGCAGTGCCCTGTAATAGCCGCGGCCTGCAGGTCGTCTCCTCACCTCCTCAGTGACCCGGGGCTGCAGCTTCCCCCTCACGCTGCTCCAGGGAACCCGCTGCAGGTTTGGCAGTTGCCCCAGGATGAGCACGGGCCTGGTTTGGGGGTCGCAATCCCCGGCGCTCACTTTAAAAACCAGCAGCACATTGGCCATGTCAGGAGGATCGCTAGTCTGTATCAGTCGGCACAGCGCAGCCGCCTCACTGTCATTGTCATCAGCACCACAGCCAATCTATCCCATCACTGCCCGGTCTGACGTTTTAGCTCCGCCCACTGTTATATACCACCAATCGCTGGTGGATAGGATCTTATGCGTTCCACGCACCGACCGAATATCCGTCCGGACGGGCACACTATACAGGTAATTAGTTCCATCACCATGTCGGAAACTGGCAGCGCAGTAGGGATGGGACATCGAAAGATAACATTGGAAGTACCGATGTTTTTAACATCGAATACAAAACATTATTTAGACATAAACATTGGTTCCCTGGAGTGTAGTCTCAAGGGTCAAACCAATTAGGTGCGTCCGTGCGAGATGGGTCCTGAGAGCCATTGTCACTGTCAACTCGCACAGCAAATTTCAGTTGCAATCTAATTTCAAACTGGCATCGCTTTCTCAGAGGAAATTTGCTTTGTTTTTTTGTGCTTTCCCCCTGAGCAGGTGGAAAGGTAGGGAAAATGGTTTAAGGTAGAAATGTCAGGACACAGGGCCTGATTCAGACCCGGTCGCTATGAGCGTACGCTCGCATGATGCATATGCAAATATTTGAAAGTGATGCGGCGGGGAGCGATCGGTCGCCAAGGCATAAGCAAGCCCATCGTACCTGTATGAGTGTTCACTTTGTGTATACAGACTCCCCTTTGCAAATGCAGAGACGCCCACTGCCCCACATCAGCTCCTGGAAGTTTATGAAAACATTGGTACATCGACCACTATCGCATGTGAACGCAGTTCTTGTGGTAGCTTTTTTTTACCGCAAGCATTGCGAGGAAAACAGAGGAAAAAAATGGCTGGTGACGTGTCCTATCACGCTGCCTGTTAATTATGCATGCCTCTAGAACGGCGTTGAAACACTCAGGTTTTTCCTAAAGTTAATTTTAGGAAACATCTCTAACCCTCCCGTAATCCAAATACTGTCGGCAGGGGTGCTGAAAGGGGAGCAGGTACTAATTACCCGGGCTTCTTGGAGGGGCCCGTTGCCTCCCCCCTCCCTCTTTCATTACAGCAGCCCAGCACACGCTAAATAGCAGCAGTCTCCCACGCCTGTCGGGAGAACGATCACACTGATCGCGCCGGCGCTGCAAAATTTTTTTAATGTTTTTTTTTTTTTTACTAAGGAGGCGTGGCCATGCCTCATTGGGCCACGCCTCACACAATTAGGCCACGCCCCCATCACGCAGCTGTCGGCGAGCCTGACTGTTGGAATGCCGGTGGGATGGATGCCAGCTGTATACCGACAGCGGCATCCCGACAAGGGTCTGGTAAGTTTAGGAACCCCTCCCCTTCTCCCCCTAACCCACCCCTGGGGGTACCTAACCCTAACCTCCCCTCCCCTATCCCCGCAGCTGTCCTATCCAGCCCCGCAACACTTACGTTCGGCATCCTGGCTGTTGGGATTCCGGCATCGGCATGTCAACTACTGACAGTATTCCGGCGCCGGTCTTCTGGCCGGGTAGTGGTATTCCGGCTCTGGGATACAATATTGTGATGTCCAAGGGGTATACTCTCTGACCAGCGGGTTGTCAAAGCAGGATGTACTTATAATCTGGATGACGGTGTCGGAATCCAGACGGTAAATATTAGGGTTAGGATTAGGCACTAGTGGGGAGGGTTATTAGGCTTTAGGGGGGGGGGGGGATTCTGTGCGCCAGAATCCCATACCCAACCCGTAAAAGATGCTGATCATTAATGCTTTGCCCCATAGATTTAAAAAGGCAATATAAAAAATGCTAAAGAAGCCTGCATTACCATTTTTTTTATTGCAGCTTTTAATCCAGCGGTTAAAGCCATCAATGATAGGTGGCATTGACAATCCATTGGTTAGAAATGTTAGATTGTCAGTGTAATCACGTCACACAGACTTAGGGGGTATATTTACTATTATTTACAATCGGAAGTATTTCTGTCACTATTGCAATTGACTTACTACAGTATGACTACTAATAGGATCGTGTGGTGCGATTGCACAGTTAGTTTGCCACACTGCAATTCTGTTGAAGACCATTGTTAAACAGGATCTACACAAATTAATGCTGAGCAAGCCTGCATTAGCATTAATTTCTATTGCAGTTTTAAATCTATTAGTAAAAGCCGCTGCTGGTTAGTAAATAAACACCTAAGAGTCCTGAATCTTTATCTTATATACTATAAGATCCTATTTTATTTCTGAAGAAAGCTGCTATATTAGTGTCAGTCCTGTTGAATGTATATGTTTTTATTTTTTTTATTCATATTAAACATTTGGATATATTATACCAAATTCACTTGATTTTATTAGATGTATCATGAGTATCTATACTTTACAGCATGGTTACAACCAATCTTTGTTTATTACAGTCCATGCTAAGTGAAAGTGTCCATGAAAAACTGTAATTGTATGTTTTCTAGTAATACCTAATGACAGTAAACATGTTGTCATGGAAACAGTGATGCCATATATGAAAAGAAAAAGATATACGGCAAATAGCAATAATGGTTACATCATTGCCAACGGGTTAAATCCCTTCTATGCTAGGTCGAGAAAGGTATATATAAAAAAAAAAATAAATAAATAAAGAAAACAAACAAGCTGCTGTTTTATCCTTCAGTACTCCATTGTAAGCCCTTACAATAGGATGGACCCAATCAATACAATAGGGAGGGCAATAAAGAAAATAATTTGGCTACATACTGAAACATTTAATTAAATGGCTGTGTGAAGGAAGGTCTCCCATACGGAGAATCAGCAAAAGACAATATATCCAAGTGGTAATGACTAGAGAAGGTTTGGATAGATGTCCATCCTGTTCTGTCACTGTAAACTGATCACTCTTTGCACAAGAATTTGCCATAGCTCAAGTACAGTGGGCTTTCAGTATTCCTGGCACTTAATATCCACATTTCTTGTACACCTGCATGAATTCCTTCTCTGATCTCTAATCAGAAATAAAGTTGGATCCATCCTAAGAACCACTTTATTTTCATAGATATTTCATTAACTTTTATTGCACTATGGTGCCTGTAATTCTCCAACCCTGCTTGCAGAGGTAATTGTCACCAGAAACACTACCTTCCATGTCACGTATTCCTCCTGAATAGATTCAAACGTAGCATCCATGAAAGCATAAAGCACCAGATTCAGGTCCTTTGGGGCCACAAAGGTCCTGAACATGCAGTGAATTTTCTTCATGTCCTGGAAAAAGCAAATGATTCTAAAGCAATTGAGCCTGTAATAAAATGGTTAATGAAGATACTTGTACCTTGAGTATGGATAAGTAAAGTTTCTTACTAAATCCATCTTGACAAAAAACAAACAAAACCCCCCCGATATCTGGAATAGTAGCTTTAGCGTATTGATTATACTATGACACCGTGCAAGGCCATGTAGGTCGAGGCTATGGTTCTCCCTGAAACATCTGTCAAGCTACTGGGAACCATGAGCATCATGGCACAAATGGAAGACTTGCTATCCTTTCTACTTTCTCTTTTTTGATCTTTCTTTGCAAGCGAGAGATGAGAGGAAATGGAGAAGATATAGGCTACTTGAAACCTCCATGTAATTATCAATACATCTACCCAATCTGTCTGTGATCTTTGTATTGATAGAAAAATTGTGGCACAATCGTGGCAATCATTCCCCTGAAAACATTTGCTCATGGTTTAGATAATCTGCCCTTGCATTCTCCTTGCCTGTGACTTGGAATGTTGTCAGTGACTGAAAGCTCCAGCATCACACAGCTCTGCTTCTGGTACCTCCCTGGTGATTTATGGTGTTTCTTTTCTTTTTGTGACCAAATTGTGTTATCTTTAGGGAATTCGCTCCTCAGCCTATAGTAAACAAAATCGGTCATCAGCATTACCCATTCTGGAACTGAGTGACATAACCATTTGTCCTTAAGTTCTTTACAGGTTGATGTTGTAATCTAGTTAAAGCCAGTTTGTGATCCCAGTTAACAATTCTAGCTGGGGATTGCACACCTGCATATTGCCCAGGGAACTACCAGTATGGTAACTACTGAATCATTCTCCCCACTGTTATCCAGTAAAGGATATTTACTTGACGTGCCATGTGCTAATTTTTATAACACCTCTACTTCAACAGCTCTGTTCTGTATAGTATTTATTTGTACTCCAGCCATACAGGGGTATTCAATATGGGAGCGATAACATAGTTTTTGCGTTAATATCGGAGGTATGACATCATTATCGCAGGTTTGACTTTTACACCGTATTCAATTTCAAAGACTTATCGCAGTTTTGAAAAGTCTTTGATAAAAAACGGGGATAACTTTTCACCATTGAATAGGTGTCGAAAAAAAATGCAGAATTGGGGTTTAGGGGTGCAGGCTTAAAAAAAAAAAATAGCCTGCACCCCTGGGAATGACATTTAAAAATGAACTGTGTCAAAAAAAGTTTAAACAAAAAATAGGGACACCCCAAAAAATTAATTTCAAAATTGGGGTGAAAAAAAAAAATGGGAAAAAATTGTTTAACAATAGGGAAATAGGTTCAGGGCTATTCTGCAAGTATGCGGCAGGTGTTTTCTAGAATAGATTTATAGCGGCAGGTGCACAAATGCAGAATTTTTAAAAACTTACTTTAGGGACATCAAAATATGCTAGTACCCATTTTCATGTACCCCAATTTTGATGGGACCACTTAAAAAAACGAAAAAAAAGTAACCTAAGTGCTCTTCTGCATCACTTCTTCAATGTCGGAAAAAAACCACCTGCTGCGGCTATTTAAATCCCCGACTTTCAATTAAAGGCTAAACGGGGGTACCCATAGTGATCCCCCATGTTTTTACTACTTTAGGGGGGGTCTTACAATTTTTTTAAGGAAAAATTCGTAACTTTACGCAAATCCAACTTCGGAGTTTCCCGTTTTCGTTAATTTTATATTGAATACGGGTATAAGCGGGAGCGCGCCCAATACTTTAACGCAGGTAAAAACTCTGATATGAAACGTTAACTTCGACAGTGAAGTTAACGTTTCTTATTGAATACCCCTAATTGTATTTACACTGAGGATATGAGTTGACTTTTTCCCTGTTCAGAATCCAGCTAGGTTCCTGCAAAAGAATTATCACCTATATGGTCTTGCAGTTTACAGAATGTAAACAAAATCATCTGACTATGATCATATCTTGGCCCTCCGGTTTCATAAACACTTTTGTAAAGGTTCTTGGTAACTTTGCAAGACCAAAAGGCAGACAGGTGAATTGGAAATGCTGTACCATGATCCAGAACCACACACACAATGTAGTGAACTGCAATAGGGACATGAAAGTAAATAAACTTGTATATCAATGGAGGTGAAAAATGCACTTTGCTGTTAAAAGAGAAGATGGCGTTCACAAATTCTATTCGGAATGGTCTAGCATTTACAAACTTGTTTGTTTCATCCTCAACCTGAGGAGACTAAAGGCTGCTGAGGCCTAAAATCATCTGCAATTCTGATCTGAAGGGATGGTGCTACTGTGCCTGCTTGTAGACTGTTCTGTAAGGTCTCTAGCTCTGAAGTCTGGAGTACTGGACTGTATAAAGATCTTTCAGGATACTGCTGGAATTCTAACTTGTATCCATTTTTTTTTTTTTAAATCTAGAACCCATTGATCTCTGGAATGTGACCAGATTTGTACAACTCTGCCTTGCCTCCTACTGATGTTAGAAGAGATTGATCCTAACAATTATTATTGCGGGTTCTTTTGCATTGGCCTTCAAAATTGGAACCAAAAGTATTAATCTGCAGGATTTGGAAAGTGCAGTTTTTTTGTGGATGTACCCACAAGATTTAACACAGTAATTTTGGCAAGCTCTAAAATGTGTCCCCTAATCTTAGTGGTAGCCCATGGTTTATAACTTCATGAATCTCCGACATGGGAAAGTGATGAGGGAGACATTGAAAATAAACAAACCTGGATCTTGTCTCTTGTGGCAATCCATTAGATTTGCCTCCAGATTTCAGTACCATGGCTACAATTTTTTCTCTCCAAATAAACAATTTCCTATAAAAAGGGAAATTAGCCAAGCATTTCTTAATTTGGCATCAGCTGCCCATGTATGTAAAACGGATCTTCTGGCCATTACAGTTAAGGCCATAGATCTCACTGAAGACACCTTTTGCATAGAAATGTAATTATTTTCTACGCAATTTCCACACTCCTCAACAGGCATTACCAGTTTACCTTACCTCAATATCTGTATGGGTTATAGCGCTTCAGAATTTTAAAGCCCTGGTCACTGAGGCTGTGGCAATACCTGATTTCACTGTGATTTGTAAGAAAAATTATTATTATAATTTTTTTTTTTTTTTTTTTTAAAAAGCACTTCCCATACTCCCTTCCATGGGGGACTCTAAGTGGATTTCTATTGGAATAGTAGTTGTAGCAGACATGCTAGCTACAGCTGCAACTACTTTAAAAACCCTGGACCACTTCAATATATCTTCATCATTAAAAGGATACATATGTTCTAGCATTAAACCAGCATTTTTCAGCTTCTTCACATTTCTTATGTATTCTATCTTTTACTACCTTACGTGGGAGTAAAACTGGGTACACACTAGACTTGCAAACAATGCGATGGTTGTCTAGGTTTCCTTTGAATTCCTTGACAAACAATATAGTACACGTGTATATACACACACACACACACTGCAATCTTCCAAACAATATATCTAGCATAGTTTTGTGGTTAGATCGTTAACTATATAATGTTAACATATCACCTGGTTGTCCAGTAGACTGTACAATTTGCGGGAAATCAATAATGAGATTGTCAGATTGAGTTGCATGTAGGGACGAGCTGAAGATGTGCGGGACGATGCCACTGGAGCGGGCATAGTGCATATACACTTGACAGTTTGAACGATTTGTCGTTCGATGCGTCGGAATCTGCCAAATCGTTAAAAAAAAAAAAACTGTCAAGTGTGTACGTAGCTTTAGATTCTGTAATTGTGTTTCTGTACTCCTCACAGAGAGATCTGATTGTGCTGATGTGAATGCTATTAATTCAGTTATCTTACATAGGTTTATACGATAAAGATTCCACTTTATCCAAACAATTTCCAAAGTTTTTTTTTTTTTTTTTTTAATTCTCCAGATTCAGCATCAGAGGTCCTCTTCCAGCATTTGCTTTTCACATTCAGAATGAGTTTCTGAATGTGAAAAGCAATCTTCTACACCCATGCCGGTCAGAGATCTTGTTTGTTTAATCCCATGTCTGCTAGGGGTTTACACTTGGTGAGTACACACTGACCGATACTTTGGCCGATCAATTGATCGACCTGTATCTGATGCCCTTCGGGCAGTATGCACCCACGATATCTCGGTGAATGTCGGCGTTCACAGACATGTCGCATTGCCTGTGCTGCACAGTCAATGGACAGATAAGTCTGCAGACATATCTGTCCATCAGCAGATGTGTCCCGACCGCCCATACACACAGAGCGGCAGCAGCGAGGAGGGGGAAAGGACACGCCCCCTGGACGCCAGGACCTGCGGGCATACCCAGATGATGGTTGTTCATTGTGTACGAACCACCATCACCTGCAGCTATATCTGCAGACCACTCGATCTGCCGATATATCTGTATAGTGTGTACCCACCCATAAGGCATCATCTGGCTTCCAGGCACGGTTTCTTCCACGCTTGCATTCAGAAACTGAAGTACTGTATAAAGTAAGAAACCAGCAGTTGGATTTGTTTTGAAAATTTTTCTTCTTAGTAACTGCACAATGTGTGATGATAGTACAGGTTGAGTCTCCAATATCTAATACCCCTGGTCCCAAGCATTTTGGATAACGGAATATTCTGTATATTGTAATAATTGCATATAATAATGAAATATCTTGAGAATAGGATATACACACAGAATCCATTTATGTGCTATATACACCTTACGCACACAGCCTGCAGGTAATTTTATACAATATTTTCAATAATTTTGTGGCTCAAACAAAGTTTGTGTACATAAATTAATTTTATGTATGTTTCATATACATCTTATACACAAAGCCTGAAGGTAATTTTATATAATATTTTTAATAATTTGTGCCTTAGACAACGTTTGTGTACATTGAACCATCAAAAATCAAAAGGTTTCGTTTTCTCAGCAAGCCACAAAAAATTCTGTATATCGGAATATTTGGATATGGGAGACTCAACCTGTAATAAATGCCTAAACCCAGGTCACTGTAAAGGACCACTCTGTTTAAGCCCAACCCTTCTCTTAAACTGGGTATAGACCTGGCCGACTTGTTTGCCAACCCACGGATCCGCACAAGACACACTTACAAATCTGCCGCTCGATAGGTCTTGCCTGACATCACAACTGGACGGGCATTTAAATTTGTCCACAGAGTTGAAATGTCAATGTCGGCAGTCCCTGCAGCAAGTGTGCGGGCAGTTGGTGGGTCGTCCGTACACACAGCCAGATGCATCAATATATCTGCATTGGTTGTGCTGTATGGCTGATGAGATAGGTCTGAACAACATTCACATACTTCTGTACACACATACAGATACACTATGCCCAGTCATCCCAGGGTTGGGCTAATTGGCTATGGCATAGCCAGCTTTATACCAGGAGTAAGCTGGTAAGATGTGAACCTCCACCTCCGTTCTAAACAAGTAAAATACTCTTGAGAAAACGCAGGAACCTGGAAAACATGGAGTCCATGTTACAATTAAAAAACAAAGGTATCTTTAATACCAATAACACTGTAATTGAATTCTTAGTGCACCCACCTAATAGTGGCGTAAATTGCAAACAGTATGGTTTCATTTATTCCTAGACCTTCCTTAATGCACCCAACTTCTGCAGATTGAAAACACAGGGAAAAGCCTAGAGACAGATCTCCTTATGGAACTTAGTACCACTTCTTTCTGGATTCCTGAATAGTATATCTCATCAGGTACTCATGTTTCTTTATCATGGGGGAGCAATCAAAAGTAGACAGTCATTAAATAGACAATCACTCCAACAGTTTAATAACATAAATGAGTGCTAATAGCATGACAGTAGAGAAATGGGTTTGAGAAATAAACCAGCCAGTAAAATAAATCATGCACTCCACACAGCTGAGCTGCATAGGACATTATACCTATAGCATGCACTGAGAATGTCCCCATATTGTACATACTTTACAGAGGAGACAACATGTAACATAGACCTACAGATCTTCCCGCTAAAATAAGGGCCTCATATACCTATTATAAATTACAAATATACACAAAATGTCAACTGCTCCTTTCTGATATTTGCAGGAAGAACAATATCTGCACAATTGTAAGATAAAAAAACAAACCTTTTTTTTTTTTTTTTAATTATTTGCAGCCACAAAGAGCAAATGTAAAAATTACAAAGTGATGCAATGATTTATCTATTAACGGATCTGTAGTTTTTTTTTTTTCAATAAAAGAAAAGATCGGTCGTACTGTTTTGCACTAGTCCTCTTCATGATAAATAATAGAACTCTCTTTTTATATTATAACACTATTTACAAAATGTTAACATCAGCCTTTCAGACCAACTTTTCCACAAATTGCCAAGAATTAAAGTGAAGGTGTAAACCTCAGTACTAAGAGTGAAGCAGGGGTGGGCCAGGGCAGTAGTACTGCATATGTAAAGCAGTCAACCAATACCCATAAAGTTAGGTCACATCACTTCATTAAGAACTGGTGATATCACAGAAGCATCTAGTGAACTCAATCTGAATATTGACTCCAGTCCACAAAATGGGTGAGAAGGTGAAAGATGCTTTAAAATGTATCATATTGCCAGGAAAACTGTTCTTGAATGTATAGCAGTATTTCAGTCTCCTGGTACTCACTACTTTGCCTAATCAGTTCTCATGCATGATTAGTTCATCATTTAGTAGCACAATATCAAATGAGTTCTTGAGGAACTGGATACATTTGCAAATATCTTCGAATGTCACAAAAGACTCATTGCAATATTTAGGGTAATTTTCCAAATTGAAGGGCATCAATATTCTGCTGATCAAGTTACTTATACCTCATGCCTCAGTGATATTAGTAGGCTGCACAATAATGATGAATAAGCAATAGACTGTAAATACACTCCAGTAAAAACAATAAAATTAATGAAAAGTGTTGGTGTCATTATGGTTAGTGGGGAAAGGGGGGGGGGGGAATTAGCGCACACACCCCCCCCTTCATCCTCTGATTTACAAAACATATCAAGGAAGACTTAACATTTTTGTAAACTCTAACACCTTCCCCACCCGCCAGTTGGCCAAGCCTCAGATTCCATCCACCTCTTAACCGTACAAGTAGGTACAGATCGGCTACCGAACTTCATTCTCTAAGCGTTGAGAAGCAATAGTGTTCATTACAAATACGTAGTGCACAATACTAAGGTTAGCACAGCTTTGGTCCATATTATGTTGTCTCCAAATACTGGAAATTATAACCAGACATGTGCATTAACTTCTTGAAGCATCAGGAGCATTTTCAGGTTCCCTGGCAGAAACAATGATAACTTTACAGGTATCTGGACACATCGGACAAAAAAACAAACCAAAAAAAGAAGTCCAAACTAATAGTTATAAAATGAAGAATGACCTAACTAGACTTTACACCAATTAGCACAACAATTAAAACAAGCAAAAGGACAAACAGAATTAAAATGACAAGCATCTTGCGATTCTTTTTCTGGTACTGCTCTGCCTGTAAAACAAGAGAGAAATGGATTTAAACTTCCGGAGTCCCAGAAAATAATCCTGCAGTTATATCCCTGAATGCCATTCACTGTGACCAGAATATGGGAAAATTAGCACAAGTGGCTCAGAGACGTATTTTCACAGCTTTTATAAGCATTTTCTGAAACATGCGCTGTTGGGGATAAAAAAAAAAAAAGGTCCAGTTACCACATATAGTACAGACAGCCATTCTTTAGGCTAGGGATGGGGAACCTAAGGCCCCTGGAATGGTTTGGTCTGGCCCTCTGAGCTTTTTTCTGCTAGCCTCATCTGGCTAGCAGGGTGCCTAGAATGGCATCCTGCAGCCAGAATCTATGCAGCAGTGCTGCCTGCGGTGTCCTTAGGGCACTTCAGAAGGTCACACCGCTACCCTTACAGCTCCCCGTAGCATCCTCAGGATGCTCCAGGCATTGCTTTAATCACCAGCGATTGTGGCCCCACTCCTATGTGACATCACACGGAGGGTGTACGTGGCCTGCACCAGGCCCGCAAATAATGTTATATACATCAAATAGGCCCTGGGCAGAAAAAAAGGTTTCCCACCCCTGCTTTAGGCTGAAGCACTTTCCATGCGACTGCAACCTCCATAGCGACATCACGAGGCATGCACTCAAAAAATTTGGTGTGTTGGCCAGCAGAGTGTAAGTTAGATAGTTGTTACTAATACCCCTTTTTACACCAAACAAATAACCCGGGTTATTGCCAGGTCGATCCGGGTTGTGGCTCTGTGTGAACGGCTCCCAAAAAAATAACCCGGGTCGATTTACCAGGCAATCTTACTCGGGTTGAGAGCAGGGTTGAAAACGGGTTGTTCCAGGGTCATGAGGCAGTGTAAACGGGTGCTACCCTGCTTATTTGACCCGGCTAGCTCTGAATGATGCTGACTGGAGCTTCTGGGGCACTGGCAGATGAAGTAATTTGTCAGTGCCCTGCATAGAGAGACTCACATGAAGCCATGGCTTGCCTGCCTAACCTCCTGCACCACAGCAGCCTGACCAGCAGCCACAAAAGCAGGCAGGCACACAGCCTGCCATAGCCAGAACTGCAGCCTGCACCACAGCCTGACCAGCAGCCACAAATGCAGGCTGATACACAGCCTGCCACAGCCAGAACAGCAACCTGTAGCAATGCTGTAATCAGTCCCCACCCCTCTCTTTTGCTGCCTTTTGTGACAATCTTTGTCAGACCTTAAAGCAGACCATTTTTAATGACTTCTATAGAGAAAAGCAGGGATTACCCAGGTTCAGTGTAAGCGGGGCAAACCCAGGAATAACCCGGGTCGAGTTGCAGTGTAAACGGAGTCTGAAGCCGAGTTCAACCCAGGATTGACCAGTGTTCAAATTTCAGGGTCGGACCCGGGATTTTGGTGTAAAAGGGGTATTTATTGACATAAGGAAATACCCTATTACTAACAAGCAATGAAATGAAGTGTATCTCAAAACTATTTGGAGTTCACATCTTTTATGGTTGTGTGACGTAAAAACATAGAATGTTACTAATGTTTAAGAGATTTGGAAAGACAGTTAGGAAAGGCATTGTCAGAAACATCCAAAATCTGAATAGTAACGTGAACTCTAAGACTTTTAAGCCGCATTTGTATATTTTAATTCCTTGTTTTAAACTGTGCGATTCTTTTCATAATCAATATAATTCAGTTTTGCAATTAAAGTTTTGTTTCCCGATGATCTTCAAATTGCCAAAGAAGAATTTGAGTATAAGTAGCTGTAGTACTGCGTGTTTGCCCGGGCAAGTCCGTGACCAAACGTCATTAGAATGAAATTGAAAGGGGCTTTTTTATGCGGACATCTGGGTGACATTTAAAGTAATATTAAGAAGAAGAAAAAGAACAGTAGTGAAGTTCACTACAGCATTTTGTAGGCAAAATTTCATTTTTCTTTTTGGCACTAATATATACATTTTGCTACCGCTTGAAACTCGCAAGCAACGTAAAGTTGTCCTTGAGATAATCAATTCGCTTCCAAGTGTACACCTGCCACTTTCACAGTTTGGCCCTGTGATTTTTCGATGGACATGGCAAATGTTATCTTCAGGGGAACTGGAGATGCTTAGCTCTCTGATAGAAACAAACTATCAATTGGATCGTGTCAAATGTTTTTTTTGGAAAGCATTAGTCATTGGAATGTAACATATTGGTATGTATAGGTCTTTCATTGTATTGTATGGTATGAAATATGAATTATATTTCAAGCAAGCTATTCTGGGTCGCACACTGGCAGCACTACATATCTCCCTATCATGTGCTCTACGTTACAGGTTCCTTGCCGCACATGCGTGGTCCAGTTGGTACACCAGTACCTAAAAAAATATGAATGTGAGTGGAAGCTATGACAAAACACATAGCCTGTGTTCTAACTGGGCCTGTAAACTATACTTATGCGAATTGTCAAGTCAATCGATTCAAAAGGTTGGCCGTGAATGAGCAACAAACATACGTTTCAGTTTTATATATTAATAGGGATGTATCCCATAGAACGACTACGCACCTTTTGTAAGTGTTTCAGCCCATCCTCTGTTTTAATACAGGACTGCTCCACATTATAGTCAATTCTGTCCAAAACAGTACCCTGAAAAGCATATTGGAAGTCACTTCAGAAGGGTGTCTTTAAATAAATAAAAAAAGGGTAATACCATTACTAGACCAGAAAAAGGAGTGCCAAATACCTGTTCCACCACCATTGAACCCAGGTCCCGGAAGATCTCATTCAGGTCAGAGATGGACTGTACAATCTGCCGAATCTCTCGCTCCCGTTCCTCCACCATCAAAGTATTCTGCTGTACTAAAACAAGCTGATCATCTGTGAATTCCTGGACACAGGTAAGAAAAGTGTCAGAGCAAAGAGTTTCATGTTGTGTATGAGTCTGCAGTCACTCAATGGCTGCACCAATCACAGACAGCAGTATAATAGTTGTACCCTGGCATGTGTGTTTGCTTTTAAAGATCTTAAAGGACTGAAATTCAAAGTAGATGTTCCTTACAAGACTTTGCTGTCTAGGTAAAGCACACAAAAAATTCCACCATTACTGGAAACATTTTATACTGCTTTCAATTTATTTTGTGCAGTCACAATGGGCAAGTTAAAGTCATCACGACTTAAAATCCAGCTGTCTGGATTTTAGGCAGTTATGATTAATCCCAGTCAAATGTTGTCCAAGACCACTTGTTGTTTAGGCCCCGTACTGTAATCTTTATCCAACTATGGCCCGTATTCAATTTGAGGCGAAAAGTCCAGACTTTTTGCCTACTTCACTGGTTTTGCAGTCAAAAAAGTATCACGCGCGTCCCCGCTTATCCCCGCAAATAAGTACGAGAAAACGGGACCCGGCAAAACTGAAACAGGCGAAAAGTCCTGTCAGTTTTGGGGAAATCAGCCTAACACCCCCCAAAAGATGCATTGACATGAGGGATCACTGTGGATACCACTGAATAGGCCTGGCCAAGGTATTTGGGGTACTTAAATGTTCTCAATAGGTTCTAATTAGCGTCTTTGCATAAGTGGTGAAGAATAGCATTTAGCAGTTTTTTTTGTGTAAAAATAACTAGTCTCAGCAAATTTGAGGTACCTAAAAATGGGGGCCAGCATATTTAAAAGTTGCTAAAGTGAAGTTTTATAAGCTGTGAAAAATCCACCTGCCGCAAGCAACTGCAATCAAAAAAATATCTGGGGCATACTTGGGTACCCCCCCCTGGAGTTTATTTCGCCAGTTTTTAACTTTGACCCCCAACTTTGTTTTTTTCCGCCCCCAAAATGAAAGTGCTTTTTTGGGGTGTTCTTAAAAAAAAAAAAAAAACTTTTATGCAGTTTACCTTTGGTGGACTATCTTAAGGCTGCACGGGGGTTCCAGCAACGTTGCACCCCAAAACCCCAATTCTGCACTTTTTTCCGCCTGCTATTTATAGGCGAAACTTTTCCGCCGGGACCATTGCATTGACTTCCCGCCTAGGCGAAAAGTCTTTCAAATTGAATATGGCACAATAGTTTCCTCCTGGTGAAATGACGTCACCCAGAATACGATTTCGCCAGGAGGAAACTTTTCGCTTCAAATTGAATACGGGCCTTGGTCTGAAATAAACAAATGAATGCATATATGGGCCAGCTTGAATTATACGGTTTATTTCTGTTGCCTCTAAACACAACACATATGCTGTCAAGATAGATAGATATCTATTTGTTGGGAAGGGAAAATGGATGTCAAAAATGTCTGTGTAGCATGCCTTATACGCTTATTTTACAGAATAGACCCTGCTAAGAATACATTTTCCCCATTAAACTTGTTGCAATTGTTTCCATAGCTCATATTAATTGCAACAATATCCTAATTTAAAAAAACAACAACAAAACAACACTTTCATATAAAACTTTATTGCTTACACTGACCTACTAACCTAAAGGCGGGTATCCACTTATAGATATACAAACGAGAGCATGATTACGACACTGCTGTCATGCTCTCGTTTGTATATCTAGTAATGTGCCTAGACTGAATGTTCACTTGTTCAGTCCAGGCACATAACTCATCCCCGCACATGCTGAACCTGACGAGATCGTCAGGTTGACCAGCATGTACGGGCGATGTCGGAAGCGACCAGAGGGCATGCGCATCGCTGGTCGCTTCCGACCAAAACATGCATGATGCATGCACGATTTGCAAGCGATTGCACGATAACTACGTCATTATCGTGCAATCGCTTGGCTAAATCGCTAAGTGGATAACCCCGTTAAGTCTAATCAGACTAAAGACAATTCACTTGTTTCCTACACACAGAGGGATGTTTTGCAGGCAGAACAGATATCCATAAGAATGCAGCCTATTCATACTGTAACAACATGCAATTTCACTGGGGAACCAAGAGACTGCATTCCTCGAAACCAGTAGGAATCAATCAGATCCATGACTGATGTTACTGCTGTAACGGCTCCATAAATAAGCTGCATACTGTTTAGCTCACAAACTAGCTGGATCCACTATATAGAGGCGATTATAAACTTTTAGTGCGACAGATTTCAAGCTATGTTTCTTACCCGATCATACAAGGTATTGTCCTCTCCATCATCCATGAGGGGGACAGAGGTGTCAAAGAAATGTTTAGATCTTTCCTCTCGATTCTTCACCCCTACAGGTGAAATGAAGGCTAGCATGGAGTTACAGCAATACAAATTAAACCAGGTCCAGTATAATTAAAGCCAAATGTTGTGCTAGTTAATGAGAACGGATCCATTGTTAGTGGAAAACCTCTATCAGTCAAAGACAAGCATTTATAATAGCAAGCACTGTCTCTACTTTCAGCATTTTCAGATAAACCTTTATGGTTATTTCCAGTCACCAACCACTGCATCTGCATAGGAAGTTAGTAGATATTACTCTTGTAACCCATTAAAAACAGAGGCCTATTACAGAGTTTTTAATCTACTATACACCGGCCGACATATTAGCCATTCAATATATCGTGTGTGCGTCAGCCAGTGTGTACCAGCGATACGTCTGTGAAAGTTGTCGTTCACAGATATATCGCGTCCGTTGTGCTGCACAGCCGATGCCCAATATATCTGCAGATATATTAGGGCATCATGCTGTGTATACGGGCAGTCAGCCGCCGGCCTGTACACTTGCTGCAAGGGCCGGCGGTGATTGACAGCTCAACTGGGCGCTCAGTTTTGAGGTCAGTCACGACGAATTGTGCAGACTGTATGCAAAACATATGTGCTGCACAGTCTGCAGTTATATCAGCAGACCAGTCGATCTGCAGATATATCTATCAAGTGTGTACACACTATAACAGTTTGCAATAGTGTATAAGAGTTCCTTTCAAAAAAATAGATTGTAAGCTTATTAAGGCAGCATTATGCAATCCAGAAATAAATCTTCAGAAATATGTTAGTCATAAACTATGTAAATTTATGTTAAAAAAAAAAAAAAAAGTCTAAACATGGAAAAGCCAATCCTTACTTTTGAGATAGTCAGACTGAGCATGTCTGAAGTTTGTGGAGAGGTCCTGGAGAGACTGTGCCAGGGAAGACACTACGTTCCTTAACACCCGCTCCTCCTGTTCTGTACAGTGCCGTGCTCGGCTCTGTAAGGTCTGCACTGCTCTCTGACACCGGTGGAACATCTACAAAACAGAGCATGCCATTAGAGTAGGAGCAGGCAACAGTATTTCTATGCACTGCATCACTCCATGTTACCTGTGTGATCTCCTGAGTACTGATTTCTATAGTGTGCTCCTCCTCTGTGCTGTCATCTAACGTGGGTCTGTTTAAGTGCTTGTCATGCAAACTGGCCAGCTCCTTCATCTTCTGTTTAATACGTGTGACATCATACTGGATCTAGAACATCCAGAAAAAAAAAAGTGTCAGAATTAAGACTTCAGATATTTTCTAGATCAATAGACTAGGTCTACTATAAACTTAATGAACGAACATTTGGCGATGAAGACCAAATTAAAGGGATTTACCTTCAGCACTATTTTACTCAGGTAGAGTTGTTCATGTTAAGTGTAATTTTCACTACCCTGGGATACAATACAAAGCTACACTTTAGATAAAACTACTATTACAAAGAGAAAAGCAAAAATGCATCGTAACCTAGGTGTAAAATATAAATCACTTTACCTGATTCTATAAATATGCTGACAACACAGTAGAGAGCTATAAAACAAAACATGGCACTGGCATACAGACAGACTTCTCTGCCTTATAAACCTCTGCTCCCCAAACAGGTACAGAGAGGACTCGCATTCCCCACCTGTACAGCATTGGAAAATTAAAGACTTTTTTTTTTGTCTGTTGCCATGGTGACATCAACAAGGATTGCCCATTTGTCTTGAAAAATGCTGTGGTTTATCCACTCTTCACTGGTGACACACTGTAATGGTTTCTTCAATGCAACCTATTCTTCAACAGACCCTGCCTTATAGAAGACAGGATTCCCTGGGGGCAATTGTGGCCTTCCTGTCCACGTCTCTGAGGTGACTCTGATGAAGGGATTAGAAGTACTGCATGGGTCGCAGTGGTAACAAGCCCCTCTAACCCTATGCAGTCAAGGTTCTTCGTGACATGTATGACTAAATCAAAGTAAATAAGACCTAAAAGAAAAATGAAAACAAGCATGCTAAATTGCACATCTTACTTCTTCTATGCCATCCACCCATTTGGGAGTCAGACGCTTTGTTACACCAATGGCTGCTTCTGGGTCCAAGCTAATGCCAGACACCAAGGCCATGCGGTCATCCGCGATCTGAATTAAAAAAAAAAAAAAGGATCAGCATGAAATCATTATTATACAGTACACAAGAGTTACATGGAAAGATTGCTATGTGGCACAGCCAATTTATATAACACACTCAAATAATCACACTGGTTACTACTTTTCTAAGTTAATACCCATCTAATGTATGTTTTCCTAACCTCACATTGTATATGGGATCCTTGTGTACCCTAAAGGAATGATTTCATTCTTGACAAACCCACCAAGTCCCTATGTAACAGATTGCTGTGGGATTCCCAGTACACAAGGGATAACTGAATGCTGGTACACACGTTGATAACAGGTAGAGGAGAGCACAGCTGGCAGCACAAATAAAGTCTCCTGCACTGTAAGAGTCTATTAAATAAGACATCTATCTAGATATGTGCCAAGTACACTGCGTACACCGCATGCTTGCCAGAATGGTTAGGTAGGGGTCAGTCTCCCTGCTGTCAAGAGCAGACCAGAAGCGGTGTGCAGGTGACTGTGGGAACCGGAGAAAGTGAGGACATTGATGAAGGGATATATTGGGCGAATGGAGTCAATGTGCGCATAAAATTAAATATAAATTGCTCCAGGAAAAAAAAAAATTGTATTAATTAATATGACACCTGATGTTTTGTAACAGCAGATTGTTACTTGGTTGTCAGTGGCGGTGAATATGCAGCATGATCACAACTACTTGCTACCACTCTAATTTTGGTCCATCTGGTTTCCTATGGGGCAGGCTACATATGGTACTTTGTATTGTAATTGTCAGATAAAAATATAGTAAGGTTAATGCCGGGTACACACTGGAGCGATGTTGTTCCAATTTGGCCAAATCTAAATGACAAATCATGCATTATGTATGCACAATATGCACACCCCCGCGGTCGCACGCAATGCCGTCAGGTTTGAGGTGCTGCCGATATCACATGCGGCGCCATGCATGTTACTGAAGGACAGAACGAGTGATCGTTACATCTTTCATTAATCGCTGCAGTGTGTACTGGCAATCATGCAATGTCCATGGACATCAGCACAATCGCCGGTCGCAAAAAAGTGTACCCACAATAAGCCTTTGACAGCATCACAGAACAGAGGAACTCATTTAGCTAGACCTAGCTAGAATAACACAACAGAAGACACAGAACCAGGCACTACTGCTAGAGTAACCTGCACAGCATTTTGGCTCTTTACAAATTGCAATATAAAAAGGGAGAACAAAAAAATTGTGCAAATACAATAAATGTACTACACACATAAATGGCATGAGAGGAGCAAATCACTGTTAAAATCAAATACCTTTTAAAGAAAAAGACCAGTTAGGGAGATGTCAAGTTAGGGAATAGTGACTGTACCTCATCAAGCTCCTGGGATGCAATTCATCAGATGGAAGGCAGGGGGAGCAAGGGATAGACAAAAGTAGTGAGAAAGAGAAAGAGATAGAATACAGATCATCAATGCTGATTAGTAGCAGTCACCAATCATGTGTCTTAATATGCATTATTAATGAAATGGAATCAGAAGACCAAGGACTGGAAGAGAAATCATTTAGAAATTAATGAGAAAATAAAGATTTGCTGCAATATAATTGTAGTGCATAAATGCCTATAGATGGAGAACAACAAATTACACAAGTGGTTCTCAAACTCCATCCTCAAGACACCTTAACAGTTCAGGTTTTAAGGGAAACCCATGCTTGAGCACAGGTGACTTAAGAACTTCATTCATTTTAATATAACCATCTGTGCTCAGCCATGGATATCCTTACAACCTGGACTGTTAGGTTGCCTTGGAGACTGAGTTTTGGGACAACTGAACTACACAATCAATTTTTCCATAGGCTACAGAAAGTGTAATTTTCATTAAGGACAATTATACATTTTCATGATATTCTGTTGTTTGCAAGTACAATTAACCCAATGGCCATCAACAAATGCTTTCAAGTGTGTCACCAAAAAAGGATGTCATGTTTGGAGAGGGTAAAGTAGTGTTCATTCTAGCACTCTGCACCTGTCACAACCCATGCAGTTCCTCTTTCCTGCCTGGTGTGTCACTCTCTGCTCTGGTGCTTCTAGCACACTGGTCTGTAACTTAGCTGATGCAACAAACTGCTGAGTATGCTAGAATAGTGTTCATTCTAGCACCCTGCACCCGTCCCAACCCATGCAGTTCCTCTTTCCTGCCTAGGGTGTTGCTATATGCTCTGGTGCTTCTGGCACACTCAGCTAATACAACAACTGCTAAGATACAGACCAGAGTGTGCTATAAGCACCAGAACAGAGAGCGACACCCCAGGCAGGAAAGAGGAACTGCACAGGCTGTGACAGGTGTAGGGTGCTATAATGAACACTAGGATAGAGACAAAACTGAAGAGACAGTTAAGGGGCACATCCAATAGCAGACATAGAAACGACTGCACGATTACGACATTGTAATCGTGCACTCGTTTCATAGTCTGGTGCTGTGCCTACACTGAACGATCAGTCGTTCAGTGTAGGCACATCAGTCATCCCCTAACATGGTCAACCTGATGTTATCGTTAGGTTGACCAGCATGTTTCGGCGATGATTGATGTCAGAAACGACCAACGGGAGCGGGCATCGCTGGTCGTTTCCGACATTTACATCCCCGATGTGTGCCTGATTGCACGATTAGGATGTCGTAATCGCTCTATGTAATCAGGTAGTGGATAACAGGAATAGAGAAGACCATCAAGGCATCCAAACATAAGTCATGTATCTGCAGTAATGTTTGGGTGACGTAAGCTGGGTACACACTTACCCAATGAAGACGCCGACCAGCCGTCACACCTACCAAGCGTCCAATTTGGTAAGCTAAAACACACTTACCAATCGGTCGCTACAAATGTTTAGCTAGACATCACAACTGGGTGAGCATTCAAATTTGCCCGCCCAGTTTTGAAGTCCGTGTCATCGGTTCCTGCAGCCAGTGTACGTATGGTCGTACACACAGCCAAACGTACCGATATATCAGCAAGATAAGGTATCGGCTGTACTGCAGGGCCAACCTGATATGTCACCTGCTGATCCGCTATCAGTATATTATTTGTCTTTCAATCGAACGATATATCCAGTAGCCTCTACTCAGCATTAGCTTCCAGTCTAGCCCTGAGTGAAGTACACTAGTGGCCAAAAATGTGGAAACCTTTTTGAAAATGTTTGATTTTAGGGTTTTAGTGCTCATAACTGCATTATTTTGAAAGAAAATCCTATGAAGGTATATATAATTGTATACACAATATAATTCAGTTCACCGCAAAGAATTATCTTTTGTACATAAAAAGTTATAGCTAAATAAAAGATAGGGAGCACATTTGTTGCAACCAGAATTGATAGTGATAATCAAACCACTATAAGATGTTTTACGAAGTAGGTCGCTGTTTTTTATGCGTTTTTTTTACATTAATTTCTTGACGTTTGTGTAACTTATTTAGGATGCCAAGCAAAGTAAAAAGAGTTGACTATTTTACGTGAAGGTAACCAAAGGAGGCATTTCGAAACTGGAATAAGTATCAGACTCAGTCGATTCAAAACCAAATTGGTAAAGGTACGAAAAGATCCACAACACCATGCTGTGATAGAAGAATGAAAAACTGTGCTTGAGTGACAGAAGAAAATCATCCAAGGCAATTCAAAATAACTTATGTGAATGTGGTGTACACATCAGTGCCAGGACTATTCCACGCAGACTTTAATATTTTAGATTAAATGCCAGAATTCCAAAGAAAAAGCTGCTTTTATCTCCCAAACAATGGGGCTAATACAGCAGTACACGGGAATCTGCGCATGCGCAGGACCCATTCTGCTAGTCTGCAGAATGGGTCCTGCTAACACGCACGCTAGCCCTTGAATGCCTCTGCCTGATTGACAGGCAGAGGCATTTAAGGGGCGGCCGGCGTTCCCGGAAACATGTCCGTCCTGTTTTCCGGGAGTGACCAGCCCAGAAACTGCGAGGACGTACTCAGTCTGCTGGGCTCACAAACCAACCAGCCTGAGTAAGCTGAGGCTTACTCAGCTTGTCGGCTGCCTGGCGCCGTACACAATCACGACCATCGATGGTAGTGATGGCGATCCCAGCACGTTGGGATCTCAAATGCAGCAGAGGGTATCATACACCTCCTGCTGCAGTTGCATGATTGCAAGAATCACATTGCAAAGCTGCCTGCGTGCAGCTTTGCAATTGCGATCCTTGCTGAATCAGGCCCAAAGACAGAAAGAAGGAGAGAACCAATAGGTACTCAGCAGGCGCTGAAATGAGTGGTTCGACCAAGCAGCTACTATATACAGAGATAGTCACTCCCTAACATCTAGAAATCAGAAAAAGGGGGGAGGGTAGTAGCGCTGAACAATGAGCAGTCTATATATACTAAAAAATATGCATATGTAGCATTTGAATACATTCAGAATGTTTACTCATTAGAATTACACAATGCTGTTAAAATATTCACAATTCTACCGTGACGTGCTATAAAAACAGTTTGATCTCACCCACAACCCTAGAGTCCAATGTCTGCCTGTTCGCATACAGCTCCTTTTGGGCTGGACACTGGGAGTGCGGAAAGATGTAGATTTAGGACTGTCCACTGGATATATATCCTGGTTACCACTAGAGGAATGTCCCTTTATGATATAAATCATTCAGAAGGATGGGTCCTCAAGTCATACCGTGTCCTTATATAGTGACGTCCAAACCAAGATGATGTTTGTTTACTCCCAGTTCGCTTTGTCCTTATTAAATCCCAAGGGCTGGTTCAGGCTGGTCTGTGGTATCCAGAAATAAATGTATCCAAATGATGATGATAATTGGGTGGGGGTAAAGAACCCCACTACCAGGGATCTTCACCCCCACCCAATTATTATCAGCATAATCACGCCATGACATGACTCTGTAGCGCTGAGCGTCATTTTGGGCGACTTTTTACCTTCAAATGCATATTTTTTTGAGTCACATAGCGATGTGAATAGATAGGCATGCTGCATATCATTTTAATCAGCAGAAGCTGCTTGTGCTATGTTCTGTGAGCGTGTGCGGGTGTATCTGCCTGCAAAACACTACGTTACAGTATCAGCGGCTGTAACACTGTAATGTAGTGTTTAGCAGGGAGATACACCCACAGACACACACAGAACATAGGCATGCCGCATATCATTTTAATCAGCAGAAGCTGCTTGTGCTATCTATTCACATCGCTGTGTGATTCAGATGTATTTGAAGTAAAGTTGCACAAAAGACACTCTGCGTTACCAAGTCACACAGAGTTCCTGCGTTGTGTGCGGGGCGACTTGTAGCGCACGGAGGATAGCTGTATGTGGACACATCTGTACTAATGGATATTGTGCAAAGCTAAGAAATGTACCTTCCCACAGTTCAATACGTATAATGGTTTTCAAACTGTAAAATTTTGTTATACAGTTAATTGCATTATGTTGTGTTATGTTCTAAATGAAATTGCCATTGTAATGTCGTCTGCTTTTCGGTATAATACTAAAATATATTAGTGCCATAAGCTGTTAAACTTCAAAAATGCACATTTTCCAAAAGGTTTCCACAGTTTTGGCCACTAGTGTAGAATATCGACTGCTAACTACATTATACTATATTTCTGCTAAGATATGCTCCTCGTCAATATCAGCTCTGCTTGTTCCTACAGTGATGATAAATTCTCCTGTTATTTATCACACAGCATTTTTTTCCTGTACTAGTGCATACAGCAGACTTATATCTGCTTTGAGATATATGGAGTAGGAAGGCTGATAATGTAGAAAGGATAGAAATCATTAATTATTACTAATTTATCAATTTTAGTCTATAAAATTCAGCTCTATAGCAGGGCTCAACAAATACTGGCAACTAAGATTTCAGTCCTGGCAAACAGATTTTTTACAAGTTTTCAAACATTTTTGGTTAGGCATGATGGTTTGGCCCCTAAACTTTTAGGCTGGCTCCTAGCTTTTACAAAAAATTGTTAACCCCTGCTCTGCAGTATAATTGAGTATATTCACATAACTCACCAGACAAAGCATAGAAAATGGAGAATACAAGTTGAATGGCTGTTTACTGATGGCTTTATATGTCATCTGTAAGTATACAGTGTTATCATCCCTTTTATACCAAAGTCCCAGGTCTGATCCAGGATTTGGAACACGTTTCCACCCCCTATCAGACCCGGGACAGACCCCTTTTACACAGCAGCACCAACCCGGGCTATGGTCTGCAGTGACCTGGCTCTTCCGGCGTTGCAGTGGACACTTGGAGATGATGTCATCTCTAAGCGCCACTCAAGACGGCCAATCGGACAGCATGCGGCACGACTTGGGTCATCATGACCGGATCGCGCAGATTACACTGCAGGGTGACACGGAAACGACCCGTGGCCAATCCTGCAAGCTACCAGAGTTGAATTCCCGGGTCCCATTTACACTGACAAAAATCCAGGGTTGATGCGCGTTCACGTGCATCAACCCTGGATATTCAGGTCGGTGTAGAAGGGGTATTAGAGAGACAACTTTATTTAAACAAAAACTACAGAAAGGCTTTCTACAGTTCTATAATGCAATGTACTGCAAGAATACTTCAGAGTTCACAGCACATGCAGCAAAACAGAGTACCGTATATACTCGATTATAAGCCGAGTTTTTCAGCACATTTTTTGTGCTGAAAAAGCACCCCCTCGGCTTATACTCGAGTGAAGTGTGTAGCGCTGACCGGACGGAAGGAACACAGGAAATATCTGTCTGTCGGCCGTGGCTGGGCATACACTGCCCGATGCGGCCAACAGTTTACTGGGAAATATCGCATTGGACGGGCATACTGGACAATCCAGCATGCCCGACCGAGCAATATTTAACCCTCGGTTTTACCCCCACACGCTACAATTATCGGGGCGATCCGCCAATATCAGGCGGATCGCCCCAATAATTGTAGCGTGTATGGCCAGCATTACTAATGCAACCAGGATACTAGTCAGCAGATTATATAGTGATAGTAGATATATCAGATCATAAACAGATATTAGCTTACTGATCTTCACTAAACATAAATAATATTTTACAGAGCATGCAGGTGAGGCGTTACATTGTATATGATCCCTTACTCATTACATGTATATAAAAGCATAGGTGATTACCCCCTCTTCACAAACAGGTGTATGAAGTTACACAGTACCCTCCTGACATGCAGGTATATAATGGTACACCGAGGCTCCTCTGCACATACAGGTGTATAAAGTGCAACAGGGCAGGGACCCTCATCACATACAGGTATATAATGTTACACAGAGACCCTCCTCACATACAGGCAGAGCCGTAACTAGACGTTTTGGTGCCCTGTGCCAGAGAGCTTTGGCGGGCCCGCCCCCCCGCTTTTCAATAGGGACATAAGAAAGTGCACCTAAAAAAGGGCCATGGCTTCATGGGGAAGGGCCAAGGAAGAGATAGGGGTACTCCTGGGGCAGCCAGAAGATGCTGGGGATAAAAGAAGAGGAAGCTGCAAGTGAGAATGATACCAAACCGGAAAATTGCTGGAACAGCACCCCCTGCCCTGCAGTGCCCTGGCACAGGTCGCACTACCCTAGTGACGGCCCTGCTTACAGGTATATAAATGTTACACAGGGAAGGGACCCCCATCACATACAGGTATATGTTAAACAGGGCAGGGACTCCCCCCCCCCCCCCCCTCACATACAGATGTATGTTACACAGGGGCCCCTTCTCACATACATATGTATAATGTTACCCTCCTCACATACAGATGTATAATGTTACACAGGGCGGGAACCCTCCTCACATACAGGTGTATAATGTTACACAGGGCGGGAACCCTCCTCACATACAGATGTATAATGTTACATAGGGCGGGAACCCTCCTCACATACAGGTATATAAAGTTACACAGGGGCCCCTCCTCACATACAGGTGTATAATGTTACACAGGACAGGGACCCTCACATACATACAGGTATATATTGTTACACAGGACAGGGAGTGGACCCCCTTACATACAGGTATGAAGTGTTACACAGGTGCCCCTCCTCACATACAGGTGTATAATGTTACACAGGACAGGGACCCTCACATACATACAGGTATATATTGTTACGCAGGACAGGGAGTGGACCCCCTTACATACAGGTATGAAGTGTTACACAGGTGCCCCTCCTCACATACAGGCGTACAATGTTACACAGGGCAGGGACCTCCACACATACAGATGTTACACAGGGGCCCTCCTCACATACAGTACAGGTGTGTAATGTTACACAGGACCCCTCCTCATATACAAAGTGTATAATGATAGATGGGCAGGATCCTTCCTCACATACAGGTGTATGATATTACACAGTGGTCGGAGACAGGTGTTGCAGATGACACTATATAGTATATGGTCACCCGGGGCCGGAGACTCACCGCTCCGAGGCTCCGCGCACTCCCCGTGCGGCTGGAATTACTCACTTGCTCGGCCAGAATGTGCCGGTTTTGGGCGGCATTGTTCCGCAATAATAAGAAGGCGTCGGTCAGGCGGCGAGTGGCCATGATTCTAGCCGGCCCGTGCTCCCCTTACCCACCGATACCCGCCACTCATACACCCAGGCCCCGCGGCCTATACCCGCCGGACCCGCCGGCACCGACACTCCGCATCCCAGGACTTCCGCCAGGAACATGCACCGGGTAAACCCGTCCGCCACTTCCGCCAGAACTAGGGTATGGCAAAGAATAAAATTCACAACTTCCGACTGCTACACTAATTAATGGGAAACATGAACTGTCTCTAGTGCAGTAGCCATTTTATCGGAGACAATTATTTTTGTTTTTAACTGACGGTGCAGTTGCGGAAATAGTGTGGTCGACGACATATACCAGTGGTTCTCAAACTCGGTCCTCAGGACCACACACAGTTCACTTTTTCCAGGTCACCCAGCTGGTGCACAGGTGTATTCATTACTCACTGATAAGTTTTAAAAGATCCACAGGTGCAGCTAATTATTTCACTAGTAATTATGTGAGGAGACCTGCAAAACATGCACTGTTTGGGGTCCTGAGGACCGAGTTGAGAACCTGTGACATATATCATAGGCTAATAGAAAGATATTACAGAATGCAGTTTCCTTTAGTGAAGCACTTATCAATGCCGACATATACACTTGTCAATTATTGGTGTTTAAGGGGTCTAGTTACTAATCAGTGTAATGAGACAGAGTGATAAGGTGCCAGCCAATCAGCTCTCAACTGTCATTTTTCAAACACAGCCTGTGAGATGGCAGTTGGGAGCTGATTGGCTGGCACCTTATCACAGACTTATCACCTTTCACTCTGTCTCCTAACACTGCTTAGTAAACAGACCCCTAAGGGCTGAAGGTGATGCCTTTAATGTCTTGGACCTGATTCAGACCCCAGACTGGATGCATTCTCAATTTGATGACAATTAATAGTTTTTTCTCTTGCCATGTGTGTTCCGGAGCTGCAGTGTGCAGTGCAGCGGCACCAGTTGCAGTGTAGAGTTATGGGGCCCATACATCAGCAATCAATATATGACCAAACCCTCCAACATGACCCGTTCTATCAGGTACAAAATGCTCTGCTCCTGGACGTTCCACCTAAATTTATTATTGCAGTCACCTGTGCTGAACTAATGCATTGTTAAGAAGGTGTTTATCCACAGGTGACAGCAATCATACATTAGGTTGGAAGTCCAGGAACAGAGCATTTTGTACATGATGGAATGGGTCATGTTGGAGGGTCTGTATGACGTGTGCGACCCAGCGATGCACAAGCAGTGTTACGATACATCTTGTGAACCATATACTCACTGCACGATCCGGGTACGATGGAGCAATGTATCGTTACATGCTGAATGTAACAGCACTGCATCGTTAATTGCATTGTCCCATCTGACGTCCAGCATAGCAGATAGGATAATGCAATGAATGACGGGGGGGGGGCGTACCGTACGCACCAGAGCCGTAACGAAACTTTTTGGTGCCCTGTGCCAGAGAGAGCATTGGCGCCCTGCCCCCCATTTTTTAAATAGGGACATACGATGGTGCACCTGGAAAAGGGCCATGGCTTCATGGGGAAGGGCCAGGGAAGAGATGGGGGTACTCCTGGGGCAGCCAGGAGATGCTGGGGATAAAAGAAGAGGACGCTACAAGTGAGAATGATAATAAACAGGAAAATTGACAGGCCTGAACAGCGCCCCCTGCCCTGCGGTGCCATGGCACAGGTCGAACTACCCTAGTTACGGCCCTGGTGCACACTATATGATGTGTACGATATATCGTTCTGATCTGCGACGGAACGATATTGCACAATAAATCATATAGGCCCCCATTTATCAACGTTGCATAACCCCTTTAGCTCTCGCTAAAGGGGTTATGCCAAGTTTCTGGATTTAACAAACAGCGGTAATCTAAGATTACCGCTGTTTGTCAAGCATCTCTCTCGCCATCTTTTAGATGGCGAGAGCGATGCGGGCCCCATTGCCTGCAGTGGAGACCCGGCGGCGCCTTTTTCCGGCTTCAGCGAAGCCTTCCAAGCACTGCTGGGTCCCCGTGTCACGCGCAGACAGACCGTTCTGCATGCGCATAACACTGGAACCCCGTCGCTGGGAGCGTTAGGCTGCCAGTATCCCAGCAGAGGTCCTCGCCGGAGGGGTAAGTATTGTTAAATACCAGTCAATTTTTCATTTGTATCCCTGTGATTTCTGAACCCTTTGAGAGAGTTGGTATGGATCTGATAGGGCCGATGGAAAAATCTGCTCGTGGGCAACAATACATTTCTAATTTTTCTTAACAATCTGTTAAATAATCTGAATGATGACTTGCCCAATTAAGTAATTAAATGCCATTTGAAAATTGCCTTTAAAATTGCTAGGTAATTAACTACTGCACCCAACATATCTTGCTGCTTGGTGTTTCTATTACACAGCCTTTAAAATTGCTAGGTAATCTAACTTTAGAGTATTTCATATAGTTTTAAAATCTGTACCAAAGCAGGAAATTACTCTGTATCTGTGTTTGTGGGTTGTCCTCTCACCATTTGTCTATTTGCTTGCTGACCCTTTACTGTTTGGGGAGGGGTAGAATCAGTGTGGACACCTGGTTTCAGCCATACTTATTACTTACACCTAGGCTGCTAAGCCAGGGCTGCATTTGCAAGAGTGCTTAATTTAAAGTGTAACTAGAATTTTTAAATTGAAGCCGGAGTTATTCAGGAGTTAAACAGGAGGAGAACAGAAGGAGAAACTAACAAATCAACTATTCCTGCTATTAAGGACTGTTTTTAACTACCACCACACTTCCAACATGCTTATGGATTGTGTCTGTACCTGGATCCCCAATGCTGCTCACATCACTCCTGACCTCCTCATACAATCTGCTTATCCACTCCAACTATGTCATACCGAATGACGCAGCACGTTCACCCCTCTAATGGACCTTGGTTGTGGCCCCCAAATCTTGAGGCTTGGTGAAATTTGCCTCAACTCATTGGGGGTCATTCAGAGTTGGTCGCAAGCGCTGAGCGCTCGCAACTGACGCAATGTTGCCCCACTGGGCATGCGCACGAAGGAGCCGGCTCCGTTGTGCGCATGCGCGAGACCCGGCTAGTGACGGACGCTCCGTCGCTAGGGGTCTCGCAGCAGATGGGGCGAGCTGTCGATGGTGAGTGACAGCTCGCCCCGTTTGGGAGGTGGGCAGGGGGCATGCCTGCCCAAACGGAGGCGTTCCCGCCGGAACGCTTGCCGTTTGGGGGCAGCCCCACTGACATCATTGCTGATGTCAGTGGGCAGCTTCCTGCTCGATCAGAGCAGGAAGCTCCCTGGGGCTTACGAGTGCCCAGACCCAACCTTAGGGTCTGGTCATAAGCCTCGATGATCGTGATGGTCTTGACCATCGTGACCATCACCCATGTCGGTCGCTAGAGCTGTGGGTGTTAACCCACAGCTTAGCGGTCGACAAGGAGGCGTTCGTTCAGGATGCATGCGGCCGCCCTGATTCAATGCAACCGCTTGCAATTAACGACCGCCTCTGAATGAGGTCCATTGTCCTTTCCTCTTAAGTTTAAACTAACCTTTCCATAAATGTTAAATTACTGTCACTCTTGTATCCAGCCCATCTGTGTCACCCCTGTCTGTGCCCGCTCCCCTTAGAATGCATGCTCTCACGTGGTTCTTCTTCACTTGATTATACTTTAATATACAACAGTACCCCACTCTTGGTTGCCGACACCATGCTGCTTATCTAAGTGTTATGCAGCACTGTATTAATCATGTATCTGTCCTGCATTGTTTGTACTGTTAATAACTGTTTTCTTGTGTGCTCATTTGTTTATGTACATTGTAAGGCGCTGCAGGTCCCTTGTGGCGCCATATAAATAAAGGATAATAATAATGGCCTAAAAATTTTAATTTTCCTTGTCGACTGTCATTGTAGCCTTCTGCACATTTAGATGTTGCCTATAGGTGGCAGCACAAGGTAGTATATGGCTTATATAAAGTTCATACATTTACAATATTGGTTATTACCACATGAAAGCAGCAGCATGTGTATTTGTTTTGTAGAACACAAAAAGATGTAATCAGATATTCACTCTAATGTTTTTGCATATCTCTTTCCTATGACCACTTCTTTAAGTCAGACCCCAAAATTTTAAAATCATCAAGCAATGCAGACTGTCTCATGGGGAGTCTCATGGGGAAAATCCTTATCATATATAATGCCATCTGAGAATGGTGTTCTATGAGGAAAATCCTTATTACAGCCGAAAACTGCAGGGACTAATGGCTCTCATCCAATCAGTTCCTGCAGGTGGCTTAAGCTCCTCCCCTCTTATTCGGCAATTACACATCCAGTGTTCCCGGGAGTGTGATTGCATGATTGCAAGGCTTTGTAAAGAATTCACTAAAAATACAGTGAGTGCCGTTGATTAGTGCTATATATATATATGTATATATATATATATATATATATATATAGTCAGGTGCATAAATATTGGGACATTGACAGAATTTTCATATTTTGGCCTCTATTCACCACCACAATGGCTTTGAAATGAAACAAACAAGACGTGCTTTAACTGCAGACTTTCAGATTCAATTTGAGGGTAATTACATCCAAATCAGGTGAACGGTGTAGAAATTACAACGGTTTCTATATGTGCCTCCCACTTTTTAAGGGGCCAAAAGTAATGGGACAAACCAAACAATCCTAAATTGAATTTTCACTTTTTAATCCTTTGTTGCAAATCCTTTGCAGGCAATTACAGCCGGAAGTCTGGAACCCATAGACATCTCCAGACGCTGGGTTTCATCCCTGGTGATGCTCTGCCAGGCCTGTACTGCAAATGTCTTCAGTTCCTGCTTGTTCTTGGGGCATTTTCCCTTCCGTTTTGTCTTCATCAAGTGAAATGCATGCTCAATCGGATTCAGGTCAGGGGATTGACTTGGCCATTGCATAACATTCCACTTTTTAGCCTTAAAAAACTCTTTGGTTGCTTTTGCAGTATGCTTCGGGTCATTGCCCATCTGCACTGTGAAGCGCCGTCCAATGAGTTCTGAAGCATTTGACTGAATTTGAGCATATAATATTGCCCGAAACACTTCAGAATTCATTCTGCTGCTTTTGTCAGCAGTCACATCATCAATAAATACAAGGGAACCAGTTCCATTGGCAGCCATACATGACCACGCCATGACACTACCACCACCATGCTTCACTGATGAGGTGGTATGTTTTGGATCATGAGCAGTTCCTTTCCTTCTCCATAGTCTTCTCTTCCTATCACTCTAGTACAAGTTGATCTTTGTCTCATCTGTCCATAGGATGTTGTTTCAGAACTGTAATGGCTTTTTTAGATGTTGTTTGGCAAACTCTAATCTGGTCTTCCTGTTTTTGTGGCTCACCAATGGTTTACATCTTGTGGTGATCCCTCTATATTCACTCTTGTGAAGTCTTCTCTTGCTTGTTGACTTTGACACATATACATCTACCTCCTGGAGAGTGTTCTTGATTTGGCCAACTGTTGTGATGGGGTTTTTCTTCAGGGAAATAATTCTTCTGTCATCCACCACAGTTGTTTTCCGTGGTTTTCCTGGTCTTTTGGTGTTGCTGAGCTCTCCGATGCGTTCTTTCTTTTTAAGAATGCTCCAAACAGTTGATTTGGCCACACCTAATGTTTTTGCTATCTCTCTGATGGGTTTGTTTTGATTTTTCAGCTTAATGATGGCTTGCTTCACTGATAGTGACAGCTCTTTGGATCTCATATTGAGAGTCGACAGCAACTGATTCCAAATGCAAATGTCACACCGAGAATCAACTCCAGACCTTTTACCTGCTTAATTGATAATGAAATAACGAGGGAATAGCCCACACCTGTCCATGAAATAGCTTTTGAGTTGATAGTCCCATTACTTTTGGCCCCTTAAAAAGTGGGAGGCACATATAGAAACCGTTGTAATTCCTACACCGTTCACCTGATTTGGATGTAATTACCCTCAAATTAAATCTGAAAGTCTGCAGTTAAAGCACATCTTGTTTGTTTCATTTCAATGCCATTGTGATGGTGAATAGAGGCCAAAATATGAAAATTCTGTCAATGTCCCAATATTTATATTTATATATATATATATATATAGTGACAGGGTCAGCATAATTCCACATGAAGTAAATGTGGAATATCCAGATCTCCCTGGTTTGGCAGAGCAAAGGCATTAGGATTGTGTAAATGTTCAGTGTACAGGTCAGGTGTTGCCTCGAAAAGTGCCTGGAAAGGCAGCTGTACTACTAACACATGTGAGAAGCTGGTTTAAGAACTGCAGAGACACTGGGGAAACTGAGCCTGATGGTGAGATAGTCGCCCAGCTTATAGGCCTGGGGGTGACTAGTGTTTGGGTTCCTGGACCTGCGAG
Source organism: Taudactylus pleione (assembly GCA_031769625.1). NCBI lineage: Eukaryota > Metazoa > Chordata > Amphibia > Anura > Myobatrachidae > Taudactylus > Taudactylus pleione. The sequence continues at coordinate 8,870,333 of JAUIMM010000017.1, read as the reverse complement.
TCCACTGAAGAAATATTGCTGTATTGGAAGACTTTGTATGACATCTTGCCTGTGAAACTGCCACATCCTGTGTACCTGCCTGTGGTGAGCAATAAAGCTACTGATGGATTTTACCCAGTCTATGTGATTCTTGTCACAATGTATAATAAACGGTACACTCGTTATAATAGAAGTATAATTACCGGTGCCTTCCACAGGTAGCCCCAGCACGGAGCCCCAACATAACAGCAGACCGGTGGCACTCGGAAAATAAACGCAGCACACTGGCAGGTAAAGTACCAATGTTTTGATTAATTTATTTCATCATCATCAGGGCAAAAATAGACAACACAAACACTCCCCTTGTACCCTTCCCCACACTATGTGTCAAACAGCGGCATCCGGGACAAGAACCTGACACATCAATATGACGTCAGTGTTCGTTTCCCGATGCCATAGTAACCAGTGTAACAAACAATCATGGAGGTCGGTAAATACATCAGCAAATATAAAGATTAAATACACATTAGTATCAAATATAATAACAATACCATGGCAATTTATAGCAGACAATGTAAACCAGAATCTTTATTAAGCCCCTCGGGGCCAAGGTTCCTGGCCGGTAAATCCACAGGGTCTCACATCTCAAAAGTTTTTCTCTAATGGATGAGTGGTGAACCGCCATACGTTCCCGCAAAGTGCGATGTATGTTATTCTTGTCTCTCTCTCTCTCTCTCTCTCTCTCTCTCTCTCTCTCTTTATATATATATATATATATATATATATATTTTTTTTTTAAACACAACAGCAGGCTGGCGGCACCCAGATCACTATGCACTGTTTTTCTAGTAAAAAAAAAATATTGTCAGGAATGTCCAGTGTGTCAGAAGACAGCGCCCCAACCAGGGTTTCAGGCACCTTTGGTTCCCCTCCCTGTGATTCCTGTACCTTTTGGGAGAGTTGGTATGGATCTGATTGGGCCGATGGAAAAATCTGCTCGTGGGCATCAATACATATTAGTGCTAGTATATTATGCCACAAGGTACGCGGAGGCCATACCGCTACCTAATATGAAATCTAGCCCAGGAGTATTGATGCTATTTACCCGTCTGGGAATACCAAAAGAGGTCCTGACGGATCAAGGTACCCCGTTTGTATCTAAATGAATGAAAGGTTTGTGCCAACTGTTAAGGGTAGATAGGATTTACCACCTCAGTTTATCACCCGCAAACAGATGGCCTAGTGGAACATTTTAACCAGACCCTTAAACAGATGATAAAGAGGGCAGTGTCACAAGAACAGCGAGATTGGGATTTACCTCTGCCTTATTTGATGTTTGCAGTTTGAGAGGTGCCCCAATCGTCCACGGGGTTCAGTCCCTTCAAACTCCTCTATGGGAGGCAACCTAGAGAGATTTTAGATGTGTTAAAGGGTGGGAGCAACAGTCACGCCAAGATCCTAATATCATTCAGTTTGTGTCCCAATTGTATGGCCGGTTAAGACAGATTGTTCCACTGCTGAATGAACATATGGACAGAGCTCAGCAGCATCAGAAACGCAATTACAATGTTACCACAGTCGACCGATCTTTCAAACCGGGAGACAAGGTACTAGTGCTTGTGCCTACTACTGAAAGCAAATTGTATGCTCAATGGTGAGGCCCTTATGAGATCATAGAGGTGGTGGGACCTGTAAAATACAGGATATGACTGGAGGGTAGCAGGAAGGAGGCACAAACCATGTACATCTATTAAAACCCTAGAAAGAAAGTACCAGTCAGCCCTCTTTAGTAGAAAACCCCCCCCCCCAGACTGTCATTTATCCATTGAGGTCACCCTCAGTCTTAAGGTGCCCACACACACACCAATGTGCTCACGATCCGATTTCTTGTCCAATTTCCTCATGAACTCTCACGGGAGCTCCCTTGCCGTCGTGATCCCGATTTTGCAAAAAAGACACCCAATCTGTTTTACGATCTCACGATCTATCGGATCATACGCATTGTGAGATTGGCCATAACAAATCGTGAGCAAAAAAAAAAACAGGCTTTTGACTATTGGTGGGAAATTTAAATAGCCATAACAATGGGAGGGGCTATCTAGGGAGTATAAAAGCAGGCACCCTTTAAAATGTGTGTACATTCTGCTCTGCTACTAGATGAGGCTAGGTGTATTCCTGCTGAATCCTGTACATTGCTACTGTGCTCTTTGTATTTGGCTTGCCTTTTACAAAGTGTATTCTACCTGCAAGTGTGTGCTACCTACCTGCATTCTATCCTGTTCCTGAATCTGTACTGATGCATCCCTATCGGTATAGAGTGTTGGTCGCTGAAGCCGGGGTCTGGGAGATTAGGAAGAGGGCCCAGTGAAGAAGGACGAGAGGATGCTGGACTAAGGAGTGGCTTCTACAAAGGGATACCCGCTCTCACATGTCCCTGCTGATGGAGATCAAGGAGAACAACCCAGATGACTATCGGAACTACCTGTGCATGGATGACGCCACCTTCCAGGAATTGCTGCATCTGGTGACCCCAAGGTGGCGGAGGGCAATCCTTGCTGAAGACAGACTGGTGGCTACCCTGAGGTACCTGGCTACCGGAAGGTCATTTGAAGAACTGAAGTTTGGGACACTCATCTCACCTCAGTCCTTGGGTGTCATCATTCCGGAGACCTGCAAAGCCATCGTTAAAGTGCTACAATACCACTATTGCAAGGTAAGTAAAAAAAACACACCACACATTGGTTTCTTGTGTAAAGAATTTTTTTTTTTTTTTTTTTTACTCAATATTAAAGCAAAAAATAGTCTTCATTTAGTACAATGTGCACTGACCTGCAGGCAACTAAAAGTGTGCACTAAACTGTGTGCAATATACTTTTTTTGTAACAATTTCACAAAAGAACATTATCACCAAATTTTATGAATCCCAATAGGTAGCCGGCTGTATGTGATAAGGTGGGTCAGACGCCAGTTTGAACAGGCCAATACACACATGGCACAAGTACACATTGTGGGGCCGGCTTCCAGCAATGTGTACTTGTGCCATGTGCGTAGTGACCTTGTCCAAATGGCGTCATCACCACCCTATCCCATGCAGCAAGCACCTATTAGAATTCATAAAATTTGGTGATATTAAAAGCAAGAAAAAATTTACATCTCTGTATATTGGGGCGACTCATCCGCTGTATCCAGCAGAGCATTATACAAAGTCGTGCTGGTGCTTGGGGTGCTTGGTGGGGGAGTAATATCTAACTGGGCAGGGGGGGGACGGACATACCTATTTGGGGAAGGGGAAAATAGCATTGGATCTGCAATGTATGTAGAATTTGAGATATTTTTGCTCATACAGCAACTCAACAGGTCGTAGTTTAACCTGAGAAAATTTCTTTGGATATCTGTATCCATATTTCTCAATGTGCTGTTCACATGAGCTGTGAAATCATCTATTGCATCTGGGGGTTTCTGCAGCAGCCGTTCTGCATTTTGGAAAAACTCGTCCTCACGTTCAGTAAGAATCTCTTTTCTTCCTTGGTTTTTTTTCTTTTTTGGGGGTTGTTGAGAAGATGAGGGTCCAGGTGGAAGTTGAGTTTCCACTCGTGTGGTATTCTCCGGCTCACTGTCACCACCGAGCAGACTGAGATCCGGTGTGGATGCTAAATCAGGGTCTTGAGTGGGAGTCTATATAGGGAAAAAAGATATAAAAATATTATAGTCATGGTTTAACCCCTTTTTTACTATTTTTACAGTTTCCTAACACCGTGGAGGAGTGGACCAGCATCGCGGAAGATTTTGAACAACGTTGGAATTTCCCTAACTGCGGAGGAGCCATTGATGGGAAACACATCCGCATCAATCCACCTGCCAACACCGGATCAAGGCCCTCATTCAGAGCCGTTCGCTATTTGCGTTCGTTCGTTCAAAAACAGGGGGTGGCTATGCAAATGATCCGTTCGCACATTGCAGTCTGTTCACACCTCTAAGTCTGAACGAGCGAGCAAAACATACGCTCTTTTATTTCTTAAAAACGCCCCCTGGCCGCTCGCACCATACGTCATGTCTGCTATTTATTAGATTAATCGAGTACATCGAACAGGATATGAACTGCTCGCTATTCTTGTGGTTGGTTTTTTCAACCGCTATTTTGCGAGCAGTTCTGAGTTAAAAAAACCCAAGTGACGTGGTCATTGACGCTGCTATATTAATTATGCACACCCATAAAACGCCCGTTTTGACCTTTAAGCACGCCTGCGAACGGATCTCCACTCCCCGTTTTCAAGCACCTTCCCCTGTTACCACCCACATACGCCTCATTCTGTCACTCAAAATAGCAGGCACTCGCTATATTGCGTACAAATGATTTTCGGCCGCACTGACTGGTTCGCGCATGCGTACTAAATACCGTACGCATGCACAGATGTGCGAACATCGCTCGGAACGAGCGTACTGCCGCTAGCGAGTGGCTCTGAATGAGGGCCCATATTACTACAACTACAGATGATTCTTAGCATCGTTCTCATGGCAGTGGTGAATGCCAACTACGAATTTCTGTTTGTGGATGTCGGCAAGAATGGCCGTACTTCGGATGGTGGGTCCTTCAAAATGACAGCTTTCTACCAGAGACTCGCCAACAAAACCCTCAACTTGCCCTCACTGGACCAGACAAAGCACAGCCTAAATGACGTTTTCGTTGCAGACGAGGCTTTGGCATTACATGAACATGTGATGAAGCCATTTGCACAGAGGGGCCTGACCAGAGAGAAAAGGATCTACAACTACCGTCTATCCTGGGCACGGCACATTGTGGAAAATGCATTTGGAATAATGAGCGACCGCTTCCGCATTTTCCACACCACCATCAATCTACGTGTGGAGAAGATAGACTGGGTCATGATGGCGTGCTGTGTGCTGCACAACTTTCCGCGAAGAAAATCTACTCAACGAGGACCAGTCCCAGCTAGACCAGAAGATGTAGGACCCCTGGAGGACATTGAACATCTGACATCTGTGTCTGCACCACCAACTACAACAACATCCACCGCACGTGCCAAAGAAGTGAGGGAGGAGTACATGACCTATTTTAATGGACCAGGTGCTGTACCATGGCAGGAGGACTGTCTGTGAACTACTGACTAAATTGGACATTTGGGATTTAACAACAAAAACATTAAGGATTTTGGTTTAAACTGTGTCACTACTTACCAAGACTTCTGCAACCTCCTCTTCTCCCTCACGCTCAGCCATCAAAACGATAGACTCCCTTTGAGGCTCTTGTTCACTGATGAATGACATCATATGGTAGTACCACAGCGCAGGACTATATATTTCATGTGTGCCCACTCCTGATTTTTGGGAGTCATCCACCTTCTTTTTTTCTTTGATGTACACTGTCCTGAGATTGTGAATCTTTTGCCGTACAGTTTGCAGGTCTGCATCAGATATGTATTTTTTCGTATACTCCAAAAGTTCCTCTAGTGCGGCCAACTTGTGTGACTTGTTGTGGTACTTCCGAGAACTGATGTGTACTTTCACAGACACTCTTTCGAGTGCAAGATTTCAATGAATCCTGTAACGAATTCACGTTCAGAATCCATGGACATTATCTATGAAGAAGAAAAAAAAGGATATTTAAATATTTGTGTATATAGTTTTGTTAAATGTAATGTTGTTATAGTTCACATTTTTTATGTTTTAATATTTTCCTTTTTACAGGTTTTAAAAATGTAATGTTGTTATAGTTCACATTTTTAATATTTTCTTTTTTACAGGTTATAAAAATGTAATGTTATACTTCATATTTTTTATGTTTTAATATTTTCTTTTTTACAGGTTTTTATAGGTTTGGCATGGTATTGTAATTGTGTTTTCTTTAACAGGAATGTCATGTGTTCATTTATTGGTAATATAATGTTTTTCTTTGTTTGACAGCATGGGTCTTCCACTTTTGGGCCTGTCGCTGTTGTAGAACTACAGATCCCAGGATGCTCTAAAAACAACTTTAACATGCTGTTATTTCCCAAGGGTAGGTGGCAGGGCATCCTGGGATCTGTAGTTCCACAACAGCTGTAGACCAAAAGGTAGAAGACAATAGCTTTAAATTATGTGTGTTTTTAAATATAATGTAGGGTGATTATTTTGTTAAATATGTGTCTGTTTATTTTATTTTTTTGTAATATAAACTTAAAGTGTTTTTTTTTTTTCTGTATTGAATTGATTTTACACATGTTTATTATTAGTATAATATGTTATTTCAATATGAATAATCTTCCTGGAATGTATTTGTTTATCTTGATTAAATATTTTTGGCTATTAATTAAAAAAAAATTAATTGGTTTTCTAATTAATTATTTGGTGGCCCCATTACATTGTTTGAAAGTTAGTGGTTAGGTAGGGGGCACACATTGGTGGACAGTGGGAGCTTAATGCATGACCCAGCCACCGCCCACCTCATTTCGGCAGGCGGTGGCTGGGTCATGCATTTATTACCTGGGGGCACACATTGGTGGGCAGTGGGAGCTTAATGCATGACCCAGCCACTGCCAGCCTCATTCCGGCGGGTGGTGGCTGGGTCATGCATTTATTACCTGGGGGCACACATTGGCGGGCAGTGGGAGCTTAATGCATGACCCAGCCACCGCCCGCCTCATTCTGGTGGGCGGTGGCTGGGTCATGCATTTATTACCTGGGGGCACACATTGTTGGGCAGTGGGGAGCACATATTGGTGGTCAGTGTGGTTGTATTTAAACTGTACCAATACTCACCAAAAATTGTCCAAAACAAGAATCCAGTGTGCAGGCTCCTCAGTGTGCGACTGTCTTGCTCCATACACGATGCTGCACAAGATGGCGATGGGGCATGTCCAGGCTCCTTTCAGTCAAATTCCGTGTTGTGCGATGAATCGTACAATTCGCCGTGAGGGAAAAAAACCCCTCACGAATGGCTTCCATCGTGTTCATGGTTGGCTAATCTGCCCTACCACACGGCAGATCAGAGGATGCGATGTACGACGAGCAGGGACACTCATCGGCATCGTGCTCATGAGTATAAACTCATGATTTGTACTTTTTTTTACGCGATTCGTCATCACGATTCGTCGAAATCGGCCTAATTGGATGAAAAGTCGGTATGTGTGTGGGCACCTTTAGCCAAAAACAGGAAGTGGTGAGTTTAGTAGCATGAAACCAAAATGTATTCTCTGCTATTCCGGGAAAGACCCAAATCATACAGCATGATATTGTTACTCCTCCTAGGGTGATAAAAAAGTAGAGACCCTATTGCATACCTGAGGCAAAATGGGCAGCAGTAAAACGAGAGGTGGAGGAGATCATAGCGGTCATAGAGGAGTCAAACAGTGAATAGAATAACCCCATTGTCTTAGTGCCTAAGCCTTCAGAGGCTTTAATATTCTGCAATGACTTTCGCAAGTCAAAAAAAGTTTCTCAGTTTGTTCCTACCCTATGCCCCGGGTTGACGAGCTGGTGGAGAAGCTAGCAAAAAGCCACTCTTGATTTGACAAAAGGGTACTGGCAGATTCCTTTGACTGAAGCTTCTAATGCAAAAACAGCCTTCTCTACCCCAGAGGGTTTGTTCCAGTACAAAATGCGGCCTTTTGGTTTGCATGGAGCCCCAGCAACTTTCCAGAAGGCTATGAATAAGTTACTTTGGCCCCACAGGGAGTATGCAACTGCATATTTAGATGACATGGTCATATTTAGCTCTGACTGGGAGTCACACCTTCCAAAGGTAGAGTGTCACGAACCTGTCTAGTTTTCATCTTTTGCCTGTTGACTTACCACTGCCAGCTGTCTCCATGGATCTGTATGTGTAATTTGCCTGGAGGACCTGTTCTGATCATGCTGGCTGCAGCACTTCTCTATGCATTCCTTCCACAGTGAATATTTCACCTGGGTCCTTTCCTGTCTGTGACCACTGCTAGCCCTGATTGGAATCACAGGTGTAGTTCTGACTCAGTGCTGCAGAGATGAATACTCTCTCTGCATGTTATGCCTTCCACCACTCAGAATGCTACTGCCAGACCACCTGTCCACATCCACCAATTGCAGCCAGACCCAGGATATATATATCCTCCCCTGATAGCATTCTGGGCCTGAACATCTCGTTACTTCCTGTGGTGTATGGTTCGTGCTGTTTCTGTGTACAAGTGTATCCCTGGCTCCTGCTGACAGCAACCCCTGGTGCATTCAGAAAACCTGCTGGTTCCCAGACCAGTTAATCTCCCCTGGCAATCCAGAAAACCTGCTACAGCAATACCTGGCAATCTAGACGTCCTGCTACAGCAATACCTGGCAATCCAGACGTCCTGCTACAGCAATACCTGGCAATCCAGTAATCCTGCTAGTTCCCAGGCCAGTGTAACTCCTGTGTTTTCAGCTTCAACTATAAGTGAGTTCCTGTGCTCTGACCTTAGTCCTGCGCTCTGCTGCTAGCCCTACTCCTGGTTGGTCCCTGGCACCCTGCAAACCTGCATCGTGTTACCCTGCATCGTGCTTCCTGCTGTGGATCAACTCCTGCTCCTTCTACCTACCCTCTCCCGCTCTGAACCTAAAATCCCAAACCTACCCATTCCTTCCTGAACCTGTTATTTCCAATTACTCTATCCAGCCTGCATCTGAGTTCCAGCCTTTGTCACACCATTTCTGGATTACCCTGTTTCGCCCTCGTCTCAGCATTACCTGATTTTCCTTCAGCCATTGTCTCGTTATTCCAGTCCAGAGTCAAGTTCCAAGTTCTTCAGTTCAATCCACGTTATTCCAGTCCAGAGTCAAGTTCCAAGTTTATCAGTTCAATCCACGTTATTCCAGTCCAGAGTCAAGTTCCAAGTTCATCAGTTCAATCCACGTTATTCCAGTCCAGAGTCAAGTTCCAAGTTCACCAGTTCAACTCAACAAGCCTTCCTGCCAGTCCCAGTCCGGTTCCTCCAAGTTCTTGTCATTCATCATCAAAGGCAGTTCTCACTGCTACATAAATGTTGCAATAGAGCTATCTACGTAATCTGTGGTTCCAGTCATGTCAGTCTCTATTGAATCCCACTCATCACCTGAGACAGGTAACTCACAGACACCATTCGTGACAGAATGTTCAGGCCCAACGATGGTGGCGGATCAGGCACCTATAAAGGGACTAGATGCTTTCCGTAACCTGGTCGCTCGCTTGGATTCACAGGAGGCCATACAGCATCAAGTGCTACAGCTTTTGCAAATCCTGAATAATCAGCTAGATGGTATTCTAATCACACCCGAACCTCTAACTACCTTCCATCAACTCCTGGAGCAGCTATAGACTTTACTCATCATAATTTTTCAGATCATTCCCGAGTTTCATAGAGCTACCCCTGTCTTAACTAAAATCTCAGCCTTGGAATCCCTAAGAAACAAGGATTCTTCCGAACCAAGTAATGTCAGATATTGTAGTTACCCACGCCCCAAGCTCTCTGTGGCCGAACACCAGTGGCGTAAAGATTTACAGCTCTGTCTCTATTGTGGGGGTTCAGACCACTTCATTAAAGACTGTTCCCTTTGCAACTCCAGCAGTGGTTCCAAGTGTCAACGTCTCAGTGCTCATTCCGGTCCCAGCCCGGATTCTGCCCGTTCCGGTCCCAGCCCAGATTCTGCTTGTCCCAGCAGGGGACTCCAGTTGGCAACCCCAATAGGGGTCTCCAGAGCCTCAGCCCCAGGAGGGGTTTCAAGTCTCGTACCCCAGGAGGGGGTTTCAAGCCTTCTACCCCAAAAAGGGGTCCCAATTGGGCACCCCAGGAGGGGGTCTCAAGTCTGGCACCCCAGCAAGGGGTCTCAAGTCTTGTACTCCAAGAGGGAGTTTCAAGTCCCATTCCCCAGAAGGGGATCTCAAGTCTGGCACCCCAGCAAGGGGCCTCAATTCTGGCACTGCAGCCAGGGTCTCAAGTCTCATGCCCCAGGAGGGGGTCTCAAGTCTCATGCCCCAGGAGGGGTCTCAAGTCTCATGCCCCAGGAGGGGGTCTCAAGTCTCATGCCCCAGGAGGGGGTTCCAAGTCTCATACCCCAGGAGCGGTTTCAGATTCCAGTCCCCAGAGAGGAGTGTTGTGAACTACTAATCCTGATCATGGTTCCTGTTCACCATCTCCTACAAATATCATTCCAGAAAATTACAATCTCTGTAGTCTATTCTCAGCTTTGATTGTTGATGCTACTGTCTCTAGCTCCTCTGGACCCCTCCCAGTCCCATCAGTTGGTCCGAATACCAAACATCTGTCAGCCTCAGTTGTTTTGACTCCTCATCAATCGGAGCATCCTCTAGTGTCTTCCTGTCCTGCACCTGAATGTGCTCCACAGTCCTTGAACACACAAGATTCATCGGATACTCCACCATGCATTTATTTTGATGGGGACTTATCTCAGTACTATGCTTTATTGAAATAATTCTCTGCTATGATGAATTCGTCTTTGCCATGTGGAGTCAAGCCTACTAATATTGTAGGGTTTATTATCCCATCTTTTCAAGGTAAAGCTTGGGACTGGGTTGCCCCTATTTACACCTCCAATAATCCAATGCTTCTAAATATACAGACTTTCAGTGAAGCTGTTGTCAATGAATCTGGTCCTTACCCTGTAAACCAAAATTCTAGCAAAGTTCTCAGTTCCAAAATATTGTCCAAACAGTCTGTTTGTGCTACCAAGAATATGTCCTCCACTCCCCTGAAGTCCGAACAAGGTCAAGTTTTAAAGGGCCAGCGTGCTGAATCCCAAGCATCCAAGGAAAGTAGTACTACAGAATCGGCATCCCTGAACATGAGATGTGCGAACACCTCCTTGTTACCTTCATACAACTGTACCTCCCAAAATATAGACTCTGACAAAGTTTCTAGTAAGAGGTTGTCACCCTCTGATGTTATGTGCCTATATACCGCTTGTATGGTACAGAATGAAACACTCCTCCGAGAGAAGAAGTCTCGAAGGACCCTTAGGAACCAACCTTCTAACACCATTAGAACTGGTCAAGTTTCGCTTTGATCCTCCCAGGTGTCCTATCTGTCTTCAAGCCATACTAATTCTTGCATTTCACCTTTAGACACTGACTCAGAATCTGAGCTACGGCTTTCTGGAGGAGACGATCATCTTCCCACCAAAGATACCTGCGAAATAATGCCGGTACTACATCTTCTCATACCAAATCTTTGTGTACAACATTTCCAGAAGAGTGTCCTCATTTTGGGATTACTATAGACTTCTTAGGTGATGAAGGTTCCACCTGTAGTGAGGAAGAATGGTCTACTTACTCTGAGGATGAAGATGTCTGAAGAGATGTTTTCAGAGTTTTGGTGTCCCTGTGTTTGATGCCCCTGGAATGTCTTGTTTGGAAGAAAGTTTTTTTTCTCGGTGTCCGGAGTCCACCCATAAAAAGGGGGGTACTGTCACAGAATCGGTATGATATGGCGGCTGCCGCATGGCCGGGAGTTCGAATCCCGGCAGCGGCAGCCCGACAAAACAGCAGAGCCCAGCAGCGGAAGCCCGACAGCGCTGGAAATCCCGATCGTGGTGAGGTAAGTATGAACTAATCTAACCTAACCCTTCTTAGGGGTGCCTAACCTCCCCCCTGTGCCTAACCCTAATTCCCCCTCTAAGTGCCTAACCCTAACCCCCCCTTCCCCGCTGCCTAAACCTAAGTCCCCCAGGGGGGTGCCTAACCCTAAGTCCCCCCCGGGGGTAACTAACCCTAACCCTCCCTCCCCCTAGCCTGACCCTAACCCTCCAGGGGGGGTGCTTAACCCTAAGTCCCCCCCGGGTGCCCTACACTTAACCCTCCACCCCGTGGCTCTCCGCTCGATCGGGATGCAGGGCGCCTGTCTCCCGGCGTCGGGGAAATGAGCAGCATCTAGATATATCCCACGGCGGGATAAAGCAGTCTGGAAGCCGGCTGCCGGGATTCCAGCAGCTGGCTTCCCGATTGTATACCACTGTCACGAACCTGTCTAGTTTTCACCTTTTGCCTGTTGACTTACCACTGCCAGCTGTCTCCATGGATCTGTATGTGTAATTTGCCTGGAGGACCTGTTCTGATCATGCTGGCTGCAGCACTTCTCTATGCATTCCTTCCACACTGATTATTTCACCTGGGTCCTTTCCTGTCTGTGAACACTGCTAGCCCTGATTGGAATCACAGGTGTATTTCTGACTCAGTGCTGCAGAGATGAATACTCTCTCTGCATGTTGTGCCTTCCACCACTTAGAATGCTACTGCCAGACCACCTGTCCATATCCATCAATTGCAGCCAGACCCAGGGTATATATATCCTCCTCTGATAGCATTCTGGGCCTGAACATCTCATTACTTCCTGTGGTGTATGGTTCGTGATGTTTCTGTGTACAAGTGTATCCCTGGCTCCTGCTGACAGCAACCCCTGGTGCATTCAGAAAACCTGCTGGTTCCCAGACCAGTTAATCTCCCCTGGCAATCCAGAAAACCTGCTACAGCAATACCTGGCAATCCAGAAAACCTGCTACAGCAATACCTGGCAATCCAGAAAACCTGCTACAGCAATACCTGGCAATCCAGATGTCTTGCTACAGCAATACCTGTCAATCCAGTAATCCTGCTAGTTCCCAGGCCAGTGCAACTCCTGTGTTTTCAGCTTCACCTATAAGTGAGTTCCTGTGCTTTTGACTTTAGTCCTGTGCTCTGCTGCTAGCCCTACTCCTGGTTGGTCCCTGGCACCCTGCAAACCTACATCGTGTTACCCTGCATCGTGCTTCCTACTGTGGATCAACTCCTGCTCCTTCTACCTACCCACTCCCGCCCTGAACCTAAAATCCCAAACCTACCCATTCCTTCCTGAATCTGTTATTTCCAATTACCCTATCCAGCCTGCACCTGAGTTCCAGCCTTTGTCACACCATTTCCGGATTACCCTGTTTAGCCCTCATCTCAGCATTACCTGATTTCCCTTCAGCCATTGTCACGTTATTCCAGTCCAGAGTCAAGTTCCAAGTTCTTCAGTTCAATCCACGTTATTCCAGTCCAGAGTCAAGTTCCAAGTTCATCAGTTCAATCCACGTAATTCCAGTCCAGAGTCAAGTTCCAAGTTCATCAGTTCAATCCACGTTATTCCAGTCCAGAGTCAAGTTCCAAGTTCACCAGTTCAACTCAACAAGTGTTCCTGCCGGTCGCAGTCCTGTTCCTCCAAGTTCCTGTCATTCATCATCAAAGGCAGTTCTCACTGCTACATAAATCTTGCAATAGAGCTATCTACGTCATCTGTGGTTCCAGTCATGTCGGTCTCCGTTGAATCCCACTCATCACCTGAGACAGGTAACTCACAGACACCATTCGTGACATAGAGGCAGTGTTACAGTCTTTACGGGCATATGGGTGTACTGCTAACCCTGAGATATGTGCCAATTGGAAAACTAGCAGTTTGGCTAGTTTTGCCAATTGTACTCTAGGAGGCTCAGACGGGTTCAACCGCCACTCATGAAACTCCTGGGCTTTACTGGTACCTGTCACCCCAACCCTGCTGAGTATAGCCTCTTTCAAATGATATGAGCTGGCCTCAGACACTGTTAAATACAAATATGCTCCTTGTGTCTCCCCTGTGAGACAGGCAGCTAATCTGGCAGCCCACTCCTCCTCTGACCATTTTAAGTGAACAGCGGTGCATTCAAAGGTGCACAAAAATGGCTCAATATCATCTGTTGGTGTAAGCTTTTGTAACACCTCCTGCCCTAAGCTTTTCTTATTTCCTGTAATTCAGCATGTAGTAACTGTATTTGAGTTTGCTGCCCAGCAGCCAGAGTTTGCTGCCCTGCAGCCAATTTAGCAAACAATTTCAAAAGCTCCCCCATATTACACTGCTTTTCCACTTTGTGGATAAATATAGCAGGCTTAATTAACTCTCTCTTGCAAGCCAGATTCCCAGCAATCTATATCAGCTGGGTTCCCTTAAAACCACTACGTTCCCTCCCAGCCCCATACACAGGAATTAAGCAGTTTTATATTGTACACATGGACAGACTGTGAACAACTGCCATTTTATGGCTGGCCTGCCACAGTCACCTACCCAGCTGCTAGTAATGCGACTCAGACTCACCAAGCCGCTGTGCAGCGGGTAGTGTCTGTATCCGCACACTTGCTGCATAGTAGTATCCAGCAAGGTCCCTGTTCAGGTGCCAAATGTGACAAGAATCACATAGACTGGAGTAAAATCCAACAGAAGTTTATTTTCTCACTACAGGCAGATATACAGGTCAGTGTTCACAGGCAAGATGTTACAGCAGGTACACAGAATCTTCCATACAGCAACACAGTTCTTTTAGAGGAACCTCAGGTCCAGGATCCCTAACACTAGTCACCCCTGGGCCTATAACCTGGGCAACTAATTCACCATCAGGATCATTGTGGATTTGCACTGACACAACTTTAAAGACAGATAACAGGTGCTGCTAAGTGATCCCAGGAAAAACTGGATTGGATCTCATTACCATTCTGTTTATTGCTCCATCTCTGCACAAACCTGCTGCTCCACATTAACTTCATATGAAAGTATATAACGGCACTCACCATCCCTGTTTTTCAAATGTAAGACAAACTTTTTCTTTTTCCAGGTGCTTATTAACTGATATCCCTGGGTGTGGTCCTGTCTCTTTAAGCCAGGACCCATATTCATGTTTAAATTGTATGCAAGCTTGAGCCAAAGGTGGCAGTCCAAGATCATTTATCCGAGAATAAAGACTGGCCAGATGGAAATGACTGTGAAGTGGTGATTAGCTTAACAAATTATTGCAATATTTTGGAACCAACATTCCCTGTATTCAAAGGAGTTTTGCAGTTTGAAAAGCATGTGAGTGCCGAGTTTGTATGATATTTTTTTATATATATATATATATAAAGTGGCAGTATCACCAGAGATGGCGCTGGTGAGCAGCAGATGTGTGGCGCAGGAGAGATCCGCCCACACAGTAGAAATACTAATTTTGCCACACCTATGAACTGTAGTGATAGAGAGTCAGTCTGCAAGACTCTGCAGTCAGGACAGACTGGGGCCTGTGTGTCCAGTCCATGTGGGACTGCAGTTCGAGACCAGTGTGGGTTGGGAAGCCACTGGTGGCTAGGAAGCTGGGTTCAGACCTATAGGAGGTAGAGAGAGCCCTACAACTCAGAAAGACTGTGTGTGTAACCTGCTAGAGGAAGCAGAATGTAAACGTGAGTAGGCTGGAGCCTACGAAAATACCTGTTAGAGACAGGACTGGGACTTTGACACTGAGAGACTGTGTTTGCAGATTAGCTGCACAATGATAGGGGCGAAAAAGTGAGTTAGTTGCCCTAAATTGGACTAGGCATTTATTATTAATTTGTGTTGCACCCAATTTATGCCGAAAAGTAAGCACCATTCCATTTATTTACCTGAAAGATGTGTTGGATCCGGATCGAGCACCTAATTACAACCATCTACCGAGCTAATTACTCCTCTGTCAGCACAATATGATGGAGAATGCAGGCAGACAGATCTACGCAACTGGATCTGCACAAAATTTGGATTATAGCAGCAGCATAAAGGTCTATGCAACACAGACCAAGATATATGCAGACAGTGGATTACAGCAGTTTATGGAAATATGGATGCTTACTGCACTTGCATAATGGTCTCAACAGTGCAATGCTAATCAGACTGGTGAGTGCAGATAAAAATTTGTTTATGAAGTGTTGTTTAAACAGAAAAATTGACTCCAATTGTGCACTTTTCCTTTGGAGAGGAAGAGAAATAAGTGTTACACAAATTACTGGAATATTGTCTGCATGTGTGGAAAAACATTGACATACAAATGTATGAGAATTGCCAGCTATGAGTATATACTGTATCTGAAGAGAAATGTGTGTTACTTCAAATGTTGAAAATCTGCAAGAAAAAGCTGCTAAAGTGTTAATTCAAAGAAATGCAAGAGGTTATAATGTTGGTTTCAGCAGTGAAAGTGTTAAAAGGAAAAACTGTGTTTATCTTGTTGGAAGCACCCAACAGTGTTGTTTTCTCTGCCTCATTAAGTCAGGGTGTGGTACTGAGAGATCAGAGATTCCTTTTGAAAGGCTGTTAAAGTGCTCTATGTTGGTACAAGCTGGTAATTGTAGTGCCACACGGAGAAAAATGCTTTGCTGTATTGAATATACTTTTGAAGGCAAAGTGTGATATAGTGAAAACAAAAGCAAGTTGTTCCTGTGTATTTTGTGGCAAGAATTATGGGAAATAAAAAAAAATTGTTAAAGGCAGAAGGTCTGCTACAAATGTTCAGTCTCAAGCTGGAGAGATGCAAATCCAGGACTGGAGTATCCAGTCTGAATGTGAAGAAAGTTTGTTACAAGGAAGTGATTTAAAGTTGTTTGAAATCCTTTGTGGTGACTCTTTTCAAAATGCTGGGGCTCCGAGTAATGTCCCAGAGAAAGAGATTTAAATTGCCAAAGCAGAGTAAAATTGTCAGCGAGTGTAATAAGGTGCAAGGTCCACTAGGAGAGGACTATATCAGCATAGAAAATTTTTACTTTGGGTGAAGTTTGGCGTGAAACACTTTTACTCTATTGTGACCAGATAAGTGACTTAGAGGAAATGTCAATAAAAGAGAAACTTTTGCATGCGCAAATTAAAAAGATGTTACAGAGTGAGTTGTCCTCTTTGAAAATAGCATGTGAACAGGAGGAAATAAAAAGACTTTATTCTCGGTGGAACGAGATAAGATTCTTTGGATACAAAGACGTTAATTAAGCCACACAAACAAATATCAGTTAAACAGACATTTATTACGAAGTAAAAGAAAGAGAGTAAAGTATAATAGACACTTAACTTGCTTGTCAGATCATCTACTCAGAACATAAATGGTTTCATTCCCAGGAGCCCATCCAACACCTTGGAGCTGGATCTCGTACATCGAGCATAGGCATAGGCTGATCGTATACTGACAAATGACTGCTTATATACAGATGTGTCCACATACACCTTTCCTAAAATCTAGCCGTATGGCCAAATGTACCATGCCTTTGAATCTGCGTATTATCCACAACTTGCGATTTTTCTTAAAATTTGCTACTTTAACCTGCTACTTTATACTGAAACTTTTGCAGGAAAAAAAAATTAGGATCTATGTAATTGCTACTCGTCATGGTGCATCTTAGCCGTGCTGGCATCTCGTGCCAAATGAAGCAAAAAAGGAAAGCATAAGCATTTTAACACATATAAAGGTCATGTTTGGAAATATACATAACTATTAATAGACAGTAGGGGGCACTGTTGTCTCAATTATGAATGTTGGCAATCTCAACAACAACTTGACTATTTATGGTGTTTGTTTTCAGATAAGCTGAAGGTAAGACCATGTTGACCCAGGGATAAGTATGTCTGGTCACATAACTAAACAGTGACCTTTGCTTCTGTCTGTTAAAAACACCTTATGCAATGTCTGACCACTTTCTAATGTTTAACCATTATTTAATGCCTGATACATTTATAAAATCACACAACATGGCTTTCAGCAACCATTTTCTGCACTCCCATGTACACCCTTAGTTTTATGATGTAGAAGGCATTCTTTAATTTATCTTTCTACCACTAAGGTACTACACATTGTCACAAATTGAGTCCTTGATGGTATCTGAAATTGTCCTGTGTCAGATCACACCAGATTCCAGTTGTTGTAAGAGTCTATATCTCCCCACTCTTGCACGGTGGGAGATCCCATGCAATTTAACAGTCTTCCCCTCTTGTCATCGGGCACTTGGTAATGCAGTCTCTGATATACAGTAGACAAGAAAGCTTTGGTATCACAAGCCCGGGATAAACATAAGAGACATCATCTTTCTTGATAATACATCCTGAAAGAAGAAAAAAACAGGGTGAGTCTCAATATCTAATACAACCTAATACATTGGTTCTATAAATTATAATTTTCTTCTTAAGTGTTTCAGTGTATTTGCCTAACAGCACAATCTACACCTTAACCCTTGTTAAATCTTACTAAACAAACAGAATAAACATTTTCTTTAATTAGCTGCTACTGTAATAAACATATATACATCCTACTATAATATCTAATCTATATATAACATTCAAACTTTTTAGTTCCCTGAACAAAACATTCGCACTGGCAGTTTTATGGATAGTAAGAAATGCAAATGACCATTCAGTGTACTCCGTGCTGTGGGCCTGATTCAGACCCGCTCACAAGCGCTATGCGCTTGCAAGTGGGTCGATGGCCGGACACTGCACGAGCCCCGGAGCAAGCGAGAAATCACTTGCTCCGGGGCTCGATGTTGATCGACAGCTCACCCCGTTTTGTAGGCTGGGAGGGGGGGTGGCTGGCCCAAATGGAGGCGTTCCCAAAGGATGATGTCAGTAGTTGAGCTTCCTGCTCTATTAGAGCAGGAAGCTCACTGGGGCTTGCGGGAACAAGACCCTACCACAAGGGTGTCGTCGCAAGCCCGATAGTCGCGACCATCGTGACCATCACCTGGCCGCTTGCAAAAGCTGTGGGTGGTCACCCACAGCTTAGCAAGTGGCCAGGAGGCCGGTTTTCTAAAAAAAAAAGCGGCCGCCCTGATTCAGAGCGAGCGCTTGCTTTTTGCGAGCGGCTCTGAATAAGGGCCTGTGTTTGCTCAAAGTTTCTCAATGTTTCAAAGATGTTTGTCTTTGTCTCCCACCCCCTGGCTCTTGGTAAGTCCCATTCCTCACTGGGCATCATAACCATTCTCCCATCATCACTTAGCCCAACCTTTTCTAATGGGCACTCAGGCAGTTCCTGGTTCATGTTCAGTTCACCACACACAGTAACCTGGGCAGTATGTGGTAAGTCAGGTGTTCCATCATTCAACTCACAAACCAATGGCATGTTATCAGAAACCTCAGTTTCTACTACATCTTGCACACAATTGTTTCCATTCAATTTAGAACCATACTCTTGTTCTAACAATGTGTGACTATCAAGATCTTCTGCAATGTCAATAAATCTCTCAGTTACAGCTGGGCTTGTAAAGTGCTCTGTTTCTCTCTCACTAGCAGCTGCTGAGTAATGAATCCCCTCACTGCCCCTCCCTTGTGAATTCATGGGACAATGTGGATTCAAGTTTTCTCTCTCTATGGGCTCTATTTACTACAATCCGCTTTTGTAATGCAGATTGTAGTGTGATATTACTCTCCTCCGGAGCCTTATCATGGTATTTTCACTAAAAATACAGTGACAAGTGCTCCGCGCATACGCCCTCTGTCCGCCGCTGCTACCCCCCCTGTTGCCAAGCCCTACCCTCATCGCTAAGCCCCGCCCACTGTGATTGTGGACCCCCCGACAACCCCCCTCCCTTAATTACACTTACCTGCAGTGTTTGGTGCTCCGGTGATGTCCTCTGTCGCTTCGGTCAGGTGACATCCCATACTACACTGGGTCAGATGACGACCGGACCCCAGTGCAGCATGGGAGACCAGCTGACCAGAGGGAGGACATCACCGGAGCCTCGAACTCCGGTCCCTGGACTCAAGTAAGTTTTTTTTTTTTTTTTACTTTTTGTTTTTTTACAGTGAATCAGCATGTGGTCTGTTTAGAAATAAGTGATAATTAGGGCTTGGAGTAGAATTTTACGAATTCTTTAGTAACTGTAGATGATACTAAAATAATGTTAAAAAGGTTATGAAAACACACATTTAGTAAAAATAATGTTAATAAATAGAGCCCTATCTGTGAGATAGGCTTGCTTATCACTGCTACAATCTTCTGCATAGATTTTACACTCCCTCTTCCCTTCACAACATCTACGGGATTATGCAAAATGTCACTATTTTTACTCTCAACAGGCAGTGAAAAACCAACAATATGCTTACTCTGGAAATCAGCCAGCTGAATTTCCAATTTCTGTTTACAATGTTACAATATTTCTTAAACTTAAAATGCATTTTTCCTTGTTTGTTCCAGTAACACAAAGACAGTAAACAGACAACATGCACATATACTGTGACATACAGTATACACCCTGTGACTGCTCAGGTCACATCTCCCTCATTAAAATGAGACAGAGGAACATTCCTTCAGGACAACACTGAACCAAGAAGGCAATTTACAATTGGGTTTGCACAACCCTAAACCATTGGCTACACATTCTAAGCAGAATTATAACTATTAACCCTTTGTATCCCACTTTTGACACCATTAATATTCTCGGTGGAACGAGATAAGATTCTTTGGATACGAAGACTATATTAAGCCACACAAACAAATAGTTAAAAAGACATTTATTACAAAGTAAAAGAAAGAGTAATGTATAATAAACACTTAACTTGCTTGTCAGATCATCTACTCAGAACATAAATGGTTTCATTCCCAGGAGCCCCTCCAACACCTTCGAGCTGGATTTCGTACATCGAGCACAGGCTGATCGTATACTGTAATTGACATCTTATATAGGCTGTTCTCTAGAAAACCCCCTACATAAGCATTTTAACAAGTATAAAGATCATGTTTGGAAATATACATAAATATTATTAATAGACAGTAGGGGGTACTGTTGCCTCAATTATGAATGTTGGCAATCTCAACAACAACTTGACTATTTATGGTGTTTGTTTTCAGATAAGCTGAAGGTAAGACCATGTTGACCCAGGGATAAGTATGTCTGGTCACATAACTAAACAGTGACCTTTGCTTCTGTCTGTTAAAAACACCTTATGCAATATCTGACCACTTTCTAATGTCTGACCATTATTTAATGCCTAATACATTTATAAAATCACACAACATGGCTTTCTGCAGCCATTTTCTGCACTCCCATTACAGACTTAAAGCTCTTAAAGAGACAGACCTCAAATTAGTGGTTATGTCTGAATGCCTTGAGGAGTCTGAAGCATTCAAATGTATTACAAAGTATGAGAATGATGTGCTGCTAGCAAAGAATGACGTATTAGAGCAAGACATTGTTGAATTGCATAAAAAGTGTGAAGTCCTTCAGCAGGAAGTGGAGGAATTGAAAGAATGTGTCCAGAGACAGAGTGCACACAAATGAAAGTGGCGGATCGGAGTCTGGTGTTAAAAGAAAAATACTCTTTAATTGTGTCCACACAAGTAAAGTGTAAAAATTGTGAATGTAAAAGAAAAATATCTTCATATGCTGCAGACTCGCGCTCAGTGGAAGACACACTGTGAAGAAAAAGAGATGGAGATTGTCTGTCTTGAAGTCAGCTGTAAGGAGCAAGTACAAACTCTCCAATCCAATTTAGCTGCAGCTAGAGCAGTTTCAGAGGGTCTGACGGAAAGAAATGTATTTCTGGAGGAAATGCTGCATGGAACAGTAGAGCACAGTGAAGCTTTGGAGAGAGAGCTTAACAAGGCACATGGCGTGGCTTGGAAATTGCAAGAACAGAGTCAGAAGTGTCTGCTAAGTACACAGGACCAGTTACAATGATTCCAAATGGAGAGGAATACTAAAGAACTTGAGTTGCAACGTGAATTAAACATGGTAGAGTCTCAAACAGCTGTACAAAAGTTGAGACTTGCTAAATTTTAAGTTGTGGAGAGCAAACACTCTGAGAGCAAGTTGGAAGGCACCTTGGCAAAAATTGCCCAGCTGGAAGAGCAGCTGTCTGCAGCTCAGAAAGAGTACCACATGGTAGTGAGAAAATCAGAAGAGGAAAATAAGTTGAATAACATTCTGAAGTTGGATTCTGGACCCAAAATGCTGTCCGGTGTATTTGCTAAACCCAGTGTAACAGAAGTACATATCACAAGCAGCAAGTATTACAGGTTGTTCCTGAAAAGGATGGTGTGCAGAGTGATAGGCTACCGATGCAGAGTGTCTTGTGTGATGAGCAGCAGATGAGTAGTAAGATGCTTGAACACAGTAAGATTTTCCAGAAGAATGATGTTTGTCAGCAGCAATTTAACAATGAAGATGTCACCAGTAAATGTACCAGTGTACAAGAAGAGACTGACTCAAAGTTACGACATTCCTTTACAAACTGTCATGTAAAAGTGGATGAGATATCTTACAGTGACTTTGAGCTTACAGTGATAGTTGAGGATGTGAAGTCCACACAAAGAGTTACAGGTCCAGATAACCAAACTGTGCCTAAAGTTGATGCCAAAGAACTGACAACTACAGATGGCATCCGTAAGACTTGTGAAGAATGCACAGAAGTCTACTATCTCTGTAGAAGACTTGTGACAGAATGTACAGAAGTCTACAGAGATAGTAATGGCTTCAAAGGATGAGACTCTTTTGTTGTCGTGTGTTCAGAGTGATATGAATGTGGCTCAGAGGCCTATTTATCATAGGATAAATGGCCCAGTAACCATGCGGAAATGCATATTTAGGTTACCGGGCTATTAATCATCAGGGGTCCCAAATGGACCCCCTAATGTTCAGCAAACTCCGGAAACTGAAAGTTTTCGGTGATTGCTTCCAAGAACAAGCGCCGTCTTCAGAAGGCACTTGTTCTCGGATCCGCTCCTTCCTGTAGGAAGGAGTTCCGGGGATGCGAAGAGCGATCCCAGCGGATCCCTCCACCTCCTCCTCACTACTTCCCTGGCAGCTTTGTGCATGCGTGACCCAAGGTCAAGCATGCGTAGCCAGGATCACAGGGAGCAGGTAAATAATGCAGCTACAGAAGTAGCTGCGATACTAACCATGGGGACAACTGCTTTTTGGAGCAGCTGTCCCCTCACTAGAGAAATGATGAATTGCTCCAGTGTCACGTTTCCCCCGTTGCGAGATGGATACTTAAGTATACCTCGCAGCGAGTTCAATGCTTAATCATCGGAGGCCATACGGCTTTTGATGATGAATAAGCCCCTAAATCACACAGTTTTGCAGTGCAAAGCAGAACCTTAAAGAAAGATAATATTGACAGTCTTGTGAAAAGTAATACTGCTGTGTGTCACTTTGGGAAAAGTAACTTCAAGTTCTTGATGCCTAATGTGGTACCCAGGGATGAACCTCAAGTACTGCATAAAGAAAACAGAGTACAAATGGTACCATAAAGTGAGGAAAAAAGTGAGGAGGAAGACAGACTCTGGAACCTGGAGTATGGAGTCTGTATGAATGTGGATGCGGTGGATTTCCCTCATGAGGAGAGTGAAGAGGGACATCGTCATGAAAATGCCTCGTCCCATGTTGCTGAACCCAGGGGTTTCAAGCTGGGGAGGGGGATATGTGACAGTATCACCAGAGATGGCACTGGTGAGCTGCAGATTCTGTGTGGGGCAGGGGAAATCCACCTACACAGGGTAGACATACTAAGTTTTTCCACACCTATGGGCTGTAGTGAGAGAGTCAGTCTGCAAGACTCTGCAGTCAGGACAGGCTGGGGCCTGTGTGTCCAGTCCATGTGGGACTGCAGTTGGAAACCAGTATGGGCTGGGAAGCCACCGGTGGCTAGGAAGCAGGGTTCAGACCTACAGGAAGTAGGGAGAACCCTAAAAATACATTTATGGTTTGATTTCTTTGCATGTGTGGATTGCATGAGTTGTTGCTCACATTTGGTGAAAATTTCATTACAATAGCCGCCTTACAAATATATTTACTGAGAAAAATGTTGATGTGTTCAATACTTATTTTACCCACTGTATATCCACCCTCTTTGCTCAACATATGCATGCCTCCTCTCCTGCCAACTGATTACTTCCTCCCACTCCTGCCTCCAAGATTTTGCCTGTGCTGCTACCTACCTCTGGAACTCTCTCCCTCTCCCCATCAGACTCTTCACTTCTCTACAAATCTTCAAACATGCTCTCAAGACCCACTACTTCATCAAAGCCTTCCAGCTCTTATCCTAACCTGCTGCTACCTGCTCTTTCCTCCCTGTCTACCCCATCTGTGTCACAACTGACAAATACTCACCGGAACGCTCCAGCATCGGAAGTCCCTGCCAGAAGTGACTGTCACATGGCTGCTGGGACCCAGAAGATGATGCTGGAGCCACAATTGCCATCGGGAGAAGGTAAGTGACCACTTGGCCACCAGGGACTGTTTGACAACAGATCATCAGTGTAGACATGCTGAATGCCAACATGGTCACTGTCGACAGTTCGCCCATACCAACATGGGCATGTCAACAGTTTGGCTATGCCGATATTCTCATGTAGACTGGATGACTTTCACATAACTACTGTCGACAAATCATACCGAAACCCTCCCTAAAATATCCAATGTTTGTGCAGAGCAAAAGGCCATGTCATTCCTCCTCTGTAGCCAAACTTACCCGCAGACATTTTCCTGAATGCTTATATCAGTGAAAGGGTTGTATCTTGCTATAAGCATAGAAACAAAGAAATGTAAAGGCAAATAAAGTCTTTGCTGGGACAGCCAGTTATCAGTGGTACTCTCCTGGCTAGACTCCTTGTTAAATAGCACCGATAATTCATTTATTATTGCTGTGATAAGCGGCAATATGAATAATACTTTTGTTGACATTTTCACTATCTTAATAAATAGATTCCGCAATGATTCTATTGCCCTCCACTTTGTCTCTTCACCCACACATGTAGAAAAACCTTCCAGCACTGGTTATATTCCACAAGTGTGGAGTCAGGATTCTGTGAGCTATGGAGTTAGCAGCAGCAGTGTGTTATAAAATAGTTTATCAATTCTTTGCAGGGATAATTCAGATTTCATACAATAAAACGGCATGGGCTATTAGATTATAGGTGTGGCCACTGGCCATTCATAACTGGGGTATGACCAAATTTGGTATGATTTTTTTTTTTGTAGATGGAACTGTATACAACAATAAATGGGATGCATTTGGCATCCCGGCAGTCGGGATACCGACGCTTACATTACCGGCGCCAGAATACAGACGCCGGTCAGAATCCTGGTGCCAGCATCCTGATCGCCGGGATGCCGAAGGTAAGTAGCGGGGTGGGGGGGGGAGGGTTAGGTTTAGGGATTAGGGTTAGGCACTTGGGGGATGGTTAGGGTTAGGCACTAAGGGTGGATGGTTAGGTTTAGGGTGCGTGGAGGGGGAGGTTAGGTTTAGGTACTAGGGCGGAGGTTAGGGTTAGGCACCAAAGAGGTAGAGTTAGGGTAGGGAGAGGGGGAGGGTTAGCATACCGATCAACAAGTGTTGGTATGTTAACCATGTCGGGATCCCGGTGTCAGGATTCTGACCGCCAATATCCCAACTGTCAATATTTCATACCAATCCCCCATCTTTTTGTCATACAAAACTATTACAAATTACTATTTAATGTTGTAATTTTGTCTCGTCTTCTAAGGGGCCTATTTATCAAGCTTTATTTTCCATAACATTATGTATAAACTGCAGTTTCTGCATAATTTTATGGTTTGTTGGTATGTAAACAGATATTCACAGAAATCTCCATCAGAGTGCTAATTAGCACTGCAGATGGGAGTCCCCAGGCCATTTTTATCAATGGGGACTATGGGCCTGATTCAGACCAGGTCGCAAGCGCTCGCAACCGGGTCGATGGTGGGCCAGTGCGCATGTGCACGACGGAGCCGGCTCCGTTGTGCGCATGCGCGAGACCTGGATAGGGACAGGCACTCCGTCGCTCCGGGTCTCGCAACAAAGGGGGCGAGCTGTCGATGTTGAGTGACAGCTCGCCCCCTTTGGTGGGCGGGCTGGGGGAGTGGCTGCCCAAACGGAGGCGTTCCCATGTGAACTCCTCCGTTTCGGGGCGGCCCCACTGACATCACGATTGATGTTAGTGGGAGAGATTTCAGCTCTGTTAGAGCCGAAATCTCTCTGGGGCTTGCGGCAATGAGACCCTACCACAAGGGTCTCGTCGCAAGCCTGATGGTTGCGATGGTCTTGACCATCGCGACCATCTTCCTGGCCGCTCGCTATAGCTGTGGGTGGTCACCCACAGCTATGTGAGCGGCCAGGAGGCCGTTCTAAAATAAAAAATAAAAAAAAGACCGGCCCTGATTCAGAGCGCTCTCTCTGAATCAGGTCCCATGATCTGACCTCTATGAACCAGCTTTTCAGAGTTAGGCCATGACCTCTATGAACAAGCTGCTTTTCAGAGTTAGGCCATGTTACTTTACACCATCTTAAACCATCTTCAGATGGTGTAAACCACTTTAAGCCTATGAAATCTTACAAGCAAGAGACAGATCTTCCGATCTCTTTCCCGCAACTTCAGAAACTGATACTGTGCGCATGCGCAGTGTCAGCTTCCCCTGGAGAATTCATCCACAAATATGAAATATACCCATCTTAAAGGATTAAAGCAGGGGTGGGGCCTGAACAGGCTGCCTTTGTCAAAGTTCTGGCTGGCGCACTGTGCCATGAGGTCCGACCAGGACCCCAACCACTCTATTTGTCACCTCAGACCAATTGCCACCCCTCTGTGAAGTTTTCATCCAAATCCATACAGCAGAAGGCCCAGAACAGGCCCCCCAGGTCAAAGTTCTGCCCAGCGTTCCGGGGTCAAAGTTTTGCCCAGCGTAAACCAACGGGAGGTCCGACCAGTACCTCAAATCCCTAGTATGTCTTCTGGGATAAAATGTTACTACTCTTTAAAGTTTTCGTCCAAATCCATCCAATGGAAGGCCCAGAAAAGGCTCCCCTGGTCAAAGTTCTGCCCAGCGTACACCAACGGGAGGTCCAACCAGGACCCTAACTGCCCCTAAAACCTGGCCAGGATCCAACTGGACCACCTCATGTTGGTTTCATCCCAATGGGTGCAGGGGTATCCGAATGCATAAACAAACACAGACCAATTAAATTTATATATAAGATTTTCATGCAGCATATTAAAAATATTTTTCTATTGTATAAAAGTTGAATAAGTAGTAACACGTGTACACAAAAATAATACTGGAAGAAATTTGGTTTCAGAGACTGTTTCCATTTAAACTTCAAAACTAGTTTATACAGTATAACAGAGATAACCATATTTAACATTCTATACTGATTAAACTATTGTATAGTTATTGAATTAATTAATTATTTACCAGGTGCTAATGGATTAATCACAATAGCCATCTGGCTGAAATGACAACATGAATTAAAAAATGTTGAGTGTTTCAGCAGCTGCTTAATAACAAATAATGCGTGTAATATGTTACATATTTGACTTATCTTTTTATGCTCTTTAGAATACTCTGCACTGCTGCCCTCTCTGATATCTCTGCTTGGATCCTCGTTATTCACTGACTTCACCTGGTTCTGTTTTATTTGAGCTGTATAATCAAGTCCTTCTGACGCCACATGATCATGTTCTGACATATAGATCAGATAGGAAAAGCACTGTAAGACAAATAATTTTGGAGTTTAAGTAGTGAGCATGTGACGCACAGCATATTAAAACTTAACCTTTTCTGTCTTGCTGTTGGGTTATCTATAGGTAATTTAAAATTTGCAAATCATCTGCTGCACAGTGTAAAATCAGCTTTAGTTTTGCTATGCAAATTATCGGACCGATCCGTCCAATATCGTCGGGCCGGCCAGCATGCCCGTCCGATGCAATATTTTGTAAGTTAAATGTCACCCGCATTGGGCAGCGTCTGCCCAGCTATGGCCGACCGACAGACATTTCCCCTGTTCCTTCACAGGGGAGGAACGGGGAAGTCTCCTCTCCAAAGGAGGAGTGGGGAAATGTCTCCTCCCCAGGGGATGAGCGCAGATAATGTGGCCAATACATTGTGAGATCTCACATTGTCTGCCTGTGAAATCTGCAGGGTGGCAGGCAGCTAGATAAAATGTCTGTCGGTCTGACAGGCATTTTATCTGGCAGTGTATGCCAAGCATTAGGCTGGGTAAACATCAGACAATATATTGTCTGATATATCGTTTTGAGGGGGAGTGGAATGATGTTTTGGGCATATCGTCTACTATGTACCCATGATTGCAAGCTCCTGCTGGTCACATGTGATATGGTGTAATTGACCGTGTTGCATGGCCAATCACACAATATCGCATGCGGGGCTGTATAGTTTAATGAAGGACAGAACGAATGAGACGGAGCTATGCAGTTTGACTTTCACAACAACGTCAAAATGTCATCTGTCAAGCACTTGTTTTAATTTCAAAATGAAACTAACTTACTTGTAATGCTGTTGCAGGTGTATAGCAGTGCACACAGTGCAGCAGTGAGCACAGGGCTTGATTCAGGTTGGTTTGCAAGGCTGTGTTCGCACGCACCCCGCTCACTCCGAAAATATGCTAATGAATGCAATCGCACGGCAACCGTAGCATTATACCAAGGCGCCCATCACTGTATAATGTTTGTCCACTTCCCTTGACATGCATCTGCAAGTCAGCGAAAACATAGGTACCATCAAGTAACATCGGAACCATCCGCACAGTTGTGATTGACCTGACCCTACTGCAGAAACTACTAAACTTCCTGTCACTATCTAGACCTGATGGGAAAGATTTCTGGACTGCACACCCTGAATATATATATAATGGGAGGTGCTACCTGATGAGACTATCTAGACCTCTGACAGCTTATGCTATAGCAGGGGCTTAATTATGCACGTCCCTGTAACGGCGTTTAAACGCCCAAACACGCCTGCGTTTCTCTGACCATCCCCCGTCACCACCCTCAAACGGTCACTTTCTGTCAATCACCATGTGAATACTCTGCGTGCTCACTGCATTCGTTTCTCGATCGCAGTGGCCGGTTCGCACACGCGCACCGCATCTTATGCGCAAAATGCAAGCATAGGCTGGCTGCATGCGAACACTGCCTTGCGAACCAACCTGAATCAGGCCCACAGTGCATACCATGCCAGAACTGCATGTGTGGCTAAGCTCAGCACTGGCAGGGGCAGGGCATCTACTCTCTAGGAGCTGGCTGCCAACTTTTAACTCAGGGGGACAGTCCAAGCATGTGGCCCAGAGTTTGCCACTACCAGAGGTTGAATGAACAAGCTATATGGGGGGCAGGAGTAGGCACTAGACTACCCTTTAACCCCTTCCATCACGATTCACGCTCCTTATAATGCTCTGTGTGGTGAAGGAGGGAAGGCATTATTTTATACCAATATCAAGAAGTTATTCGGTGAAGTAAAATAAATGTCCCAGTTATATGAATAATGACTCTTCGTTGCCTGCTTGTTTTTATTATTAGCAGTGCAGAACGAAGTGGGATATATCACAGTGTCACCAGAACAGTTGTAAAAGAGTGCTGCTGTCCCCTACCTGTTCTTCTAGCTTTGACTTCCTGCTTCTGCCTCGGTCTGGAACTCAACTTTCTCCAGATTTGGGGGCCCTGTTTGGAGAAAATATAAACACTGTTCACTTACTGGAAAGTACTATTATGTTATATAGCATATGGAAATTATTGCCTGAAAGAAGTCTGCCCAGTCTCTTAATTTTAACCCTGTCTGATTTAATTGTTCTTTTCAGCTGCTCCCAGTTCTTTCCAACCCCCCCTCCTCGTTCTCTCTAGCCCCATGCCACCAGTTTTCTCCGATCTCTGCCCCCCTGTTTTTCTCCAGAACCCCTGCCCCAGCTCTCCAGCTCCTTCTCTCTGGTACTTTTCAGCTCCTTCCCCCACTGGTTTTGTCCAGCACCTTCTCCCCTTGTCCTGTCAAGCTCCTTTCCTCCCAGGTTCTCTTCAGGTCCTCCTTGCTGGTTCTGTCCTGCTCTATCCCCCCTGGTTTTGTTCAGCTCCTTCCATCCCAGGTTCTCTTCAGTTCCTTCCCCGCTGGCTCTGTCCAGCCCTGGTTCTGTCCAGCTCCTTCTCCTGGTTCTGTACAGCTCCTGTCCTACTGATTCTGTTCAGCTTAATTCCCGCTGGTCCTGTCCAGCTCCTACCCCGCTGGTTGTGTCCTGCTCCTTCCCCCCTGGTTCTCTTCAACTGCTTTCCCCCAGGTTCTGTTCAGTCCCTCTCCCCTGGTTCTGTTCAACTGCTTCCACCCTGGTTCTGTCAAGCTACTTCCCCCCTGGTTCTGTCCAGCACCTTCCCGACTAGTACTGTCAAGTCCCCTCCCCCTCTTCCCCTCTATCTGTGACAGGGCCAGATTAAGGGGGGGCAACAGGGGCGATTGTCCCTGGGCCCACACACTCGGAGGGGCCCCCACAGAGGGTCAGCGTGACCCTGCCGAGAACAGGTGTCCAGTGACACCTGTTCCCAAATTGAGACTCACTGCCGTGATCCGCTGTTAATGTATGCAGCGGCACAGTCAATGCTGCTGCATACAGCACAGAGCGGCTCCCGAGTCTTCTCATCGGCGCGACATGACACATTACGTCTGCGACGCCGATGAGAGGACCAGGGAGCAGCTCTGCTGGGAGGAGGTCACGCCCGCATGCCGGAACTAAGGTAAGACAGCGGCGGAGGCTTTGGGGGTAGGGTAGAAGGGCAGAAGGCTTAGGGGGAAGAGGGGAAGCTTCGTGTGGCTTGAAGGGGCCCCCACAATTTAGTTGCCCTGGGGCTCCCACTAGCCATAATCCGGCCCTGATCTGCAAGCTCTCACCTTAGTGGTCCTCTGTACTTCTTTTCTTCTAATTTTCTGCTGGATGTTCCTCTTCCTGGATCTGCCACGTTCAGCAAAGACACATGACCGATGTCACAAGTGCTGAGGCTGAATACACAGCATCGGTCACACCATCTAAGTTCTGAGCAGCGTTATGGTTGCTCAGAATGTCCGTTGGAACTAAGACGCTGGAGTCAGTAGCACTGCATGCATGGAAGCAGTCGCTGGCTACAATAAGTCCCCAAAACAGTCTTGACACATCTGTATTTTACTTGCCACCCTCCCGTTTCCTCTCACAAATGTTCACTACCTGTCATTTATTCTGTGTCACAATTGGTGTTTGTGATTTACCTGACTCTAGTGATGAACCGGATTCAGCGGAGACCGACATGACTGGAACCATGGGTAACGTGAATAGCTCTTTTAACATAAGAATTGGATAGCAGGGAGAACTGCCTTTGATGATGAATGACTGGAACTGGAAACTTGAAACGTTGGAGTGGGACCAGAAGGAACTTCAAGGAACTGGACTGGGACCAGCAGGAAGGCTTACTAAGCTGGATGGGGTACCAGTAGATGGGCTTGCAGATGGATACATGAAGTGGCTAGGGAGTCGTAAGGTGAGCGGTAGTAGCTCGGGAGCTACTTGGTGCAGCTAGTGAGCCATGAGGTGAACGGTGGTAGCACGGGAGCTATTAGGTGCGGCTGGGTAGCCGTAAGGAGACTGATGGTAGCTCGGAAGCTACTTGGAGCAGATAGGGAGCCGTGAGGTGAGCGATAGTAGCACGGGAGCTACTTGGTGTGGCTAGGGAGTCGTAAGGTGAGCGGTGGTAGCTCGGGAGCTACTTGGTGCGGCTAGTGAGGTGAACGGTGGTAGCACGGGAGCTACTAGGTGCGGCTGGGTAGCCGTAGTTGATAGATGGCAGTGTGGAAGCTACTGGTTGCGGCTTGGGAAGCCGAATGGAGATGAAAGATGGTAGCGTGGAAGCTCCTGGTTGCGGCTTGGGAAACCAAATGGAGATGGCGGTAGCAGGATTGCTGGACACAGCAGGTTTTTAGATAGAACTGGTCTAGAAACCAGCAGGAGCCTGGGATACACTTGTACTCAGAGGTACAGCTATAGCATAAGCTGTACACCACGCAACGTAACGAGATGTTCAGGCCCAGAATGCTATCAGGGGAGGATATATATATACCCTGGGTCTGGCAGCAATTGGAGGATACAGACAGGTGGTCTGGCAGTAGTATTCTGAGTGGTGGAAGGCACAACATGCAGATGGAGTAATCATCTCTGCAGCCCTTGAGAATCAGGACCACACCTGCGATTCCAATTAAGACTAGCAATGCTCACAGACAGAGGAGAGTCCAGGTGGCTAATCACTGTGGGAAGGAGAGCAGTCTGCACACACAGAAATGTTACAACCAGCATGATTCAGAGCAGATCTCCCAGGTGAATTACAAACACAGGGCCTGATTCAGAGCCGGACGCTATTTGCGGAGGTCGTTCCAAAAAGGGGGCCGGCTATTTAAATTGAGCGCTTGCTCATTGCAGTTTGTTGACGCCTCTATGTCTGAGCGAGCGAACGAAAAATGCGCTCGATTTTGTAAAGACGCCCCTTTGCCGTTCGCATCACATGTCATCTCTGGTATTTATTTGATTAATTGGGTACATCGAAAGGCATCTGAACTGCTCGCAGTGCTTGTGGTAGGTTTTTCCTACCGCAATCACTGCGAGCAGTTCAGGCTAAAAGACAACCAAGTGACGTGGTCCATGATATCCCTTTACTAATTATACACTGCCATTAAACGCCCTTTTGACCGTTAGGCACGCCTGCGTTCGGAACTCCACTCCTCCGTTTTCAAGCACCTTCCCCTGTTACCACCCACAAACGGTAAATTCTGTTAATCAAATTACCAGCCCCTCGCTGTTTTGCGAGCGCTCGATTTCCAACCGCAATGACTGGTTTGCGCATGCGCATTACGACCCATATGCATGCGCAGTTGTGCGAACATCGCTCATAGCGAACGAGCGGCCGCATACGAGCGGCTCACAGATCCATGGAGCAACTGGCAGAGGTAAGGTAAAAGCAAAGGTAAAAACTAGCCAGGGTTGTGACATTATGCATCCAAATCAACACTACGAGGCAGCGACTGCTCGGTTGCATGCACAGATGCGAGAGGGGGGACTCACAAGGAGAGTGCACACAGGCTACCCTGCAAGTCCTAGGTCCACCCAGGGCTGAATTAACGGGGGGGGGGGCGACAGGGGCGGTCGTCCCTGGGCCCCCCCACGTGAAGGGCCCCCACACCCATCGGGGTTAAAGTGGGCCGGAGGAGACGGAACCAGTTCCGCCTCCTCCGGCAACCTAACCCCGCTGCTGCAGGGAGGCTCCATTTGCCAGGCGCCCACTGACATTGTAACCAGCTGGCGCCAGCTTCCTCCCCGCAGCGGTAGCTGGAGCTCACTCGTGAGCTCTGGCATCCGGCTCACGCATTGCACTATGGGAGAGATGTCATGACATCTCTCCCATGGTGTAGAGGAGCAGCCGAGCGGACTGGACATGGACGGCAGTGGACGCGGGAGCGGGGCTTAAGGTAAGTATTAGCTTTTTTAATTTTTTTGTGCAAGCAGCTTTTCTACCGGGAAAATTACTCAGGGGGGGCATTACTACTGGGGGCATTGCTTGGGGGGCATTACTCGAGGGGCACTACTACAAAGAGGGAGCATTACTATTGGGGTCACAAATACAGGGGGATTAGTACTAGGGGCATTCATTCAGAGGGTACTACTACAGGGGGCATTACTACTGGGGCCAATACCACAGGGGGCATGACTACTGGGGGCACAACTACAGGGGTATTACTACTGAGTGCATTTATACAGGGGGCATTACTACTAGGGCATTACTATTGGGTTCACACAGAGGGCATGACTACTGGGGGCATTAGTACTGGGGGGGCATTACTATTGGGGGCACAACTACAGGGGTATTACTACTGGGTGCATTTACTGTATACAGAGGGCATTACTATTGGGGGCACTACCACAGGGGGCATTACTACTGGGGGCATAACTACAGGGGGCACCACTCCTGGGAGCACTACTACTGGGTGCACTGCATAAAGGGCACCACTACCGTGGGCTCTGCATACGGGGCACTAACACTGTGGGCACTGACACTACTGGGGGCTCTGCATAAGGTCCCCATTGCACATATGTTTGTCACATTTAATAGTGACCCCCACATGTTTATTGCCCAGGGGCCCCCACAGACCTTAATCCGGCCCTGGGTCCACTCCTATAATGGCCCTGCTAGTGAACATGATGTGCAATATATCTTTTTGATGCCCATTAAGGCACTCCAAGTTGCCATTTCAAAATTAAAATATCCTCTTGACCACACCATCTCAGCTGTACTGCCCTGGCTAATGGCATTATGTGCAAATGGTTCAGATGTCACCTCCTGGTGTAAGGAAGTTATCTCCAATTACATAGCAGCCTTTGGACAGGACAGCCCTAATTTTAAACAGATTCTCCAGAGAAACATGACCAAGAAATCTGTTGTCACGGAACTAATTTGGATCAGCTGCATTGTCAGTTATGTGTGGTGACACTCGGTGCGGCAGTATGTGGACTTCACACAAAATGAGGCATGTCCTCATGTCCATGAAGTCATGCCCCCTGGCTTATGATGTTTTGGGGGTGTGACCGCCCCCATGAGAAATATAACTGGCCATTGTAGCAAAGTACATTTACAAATCACGAGGTTGTAGAAAGGTTACAGTCTGCAGCCAAGAGAATGAACCTTCACTAACTGAAAGAATTTCTTACCCAATGCCAGAGTGGAATAAACACCTTTCGGAGAGTAACCTGTGACTTTACAATCCTATAAAATTCTCCTGAAAGGCAATGTTTTCTAACAATAATTACTTTTAGAATAACAGGCCGCAAGTCATGCAAAGGATTTGCAGGAAACTGAAAAATAAATATTTGATCAAGTTAAAAGAAAACTAAATCTATGAGCAAAGTTTTTTGGCACTTAGGAGAGCTGTAAGCCCTAGATTGTCACTCTAGGTACCAGAGCACTTTGTAAGTTCTCGCTAATCTGGGGCATCTGTTGATAGCCAAGCAGGATCCAGGAAATGAAAGGAAGGGAAAGCCAGTGTTTTTTTTGTAATTATTGGATATATTTTATGATCAGACGACTATTGTAGTGTCTACGTCATGTGAGTTATGTGGTGGTGTAAAGTAAGCTGACATCATGGCTGGAAGATGAAAGGTCAGTTGATGAAACATTCCAGGGTCTTGTTGCACAGAGTGTGATATTTTCCTATCTGAAGTTTTTTAAAACATGGATAATGTAGTGAGGTGGTCAGGTCTATCAATGGAGCTAAATATAATTCCCACACTAACATAAGGGTCTCCAGGGACCTGCAAGAGAAAGTTTTCATGGTGAAATAAGTGAAATGGAAACAAACATCAAATTATGCGTGGAAAACAAGTTCCTGAAGATTGGATTTTATGAAGACTATTTTAGGTTGAAGGTGAAATAACCTTGCTGCTGCTGTAATTCTGATCGTTTACATCATCTGCTCTAATAGAGGAGCTTTGTAATAAGCACTACTACGTCTCTAAATATGCCTACGGGCCCCTGTGTCCAGGGAGGCCCACACAACACACCCATAGATTATACTTACCTCTCTGAGTAGTGCCGAAGAAATCACTGGAAAATGTCGCCGATGCTATTTTCTCTGAGATTTGTGCATGCATTATTGAGATTTAAACATGTGCAGTAGATTCTGGGACAGTACCAGAAACTGCATGGCATATGCACAGTGAAGGGGGGGCATACGGAGACTGCACACAGGGCACCTTGCAATCCAAAAGCTGATGCCATGGGGGAGTGATGGTGCCACATCCCAGGACCTGGAGTTTTCACACTCCAACCAATACCCTTATCCTACTTAAATTGGTGATGCGTGAGTCTTTAATTTCCTATAGAGAATTGCTAAATCCTAGGATCCATTTTTGAGTACTGTGGATCCTTGTGATTTTGCTTCTACAGGGCAACACACTGAAAGAGGTATAGCTGCGATACTCCGAGATGTGGTGGCAGCGGAATACCCCGAGGTGTTTAACACAGTGGGTACAAATGGCAAAGGTACAGCTGAGTAAACAAAGTGTGGGATTTTAGTAGTATGCCACAAGGTACACTGATGTGTTGGCACTGGGCCTGATTCAGCAAGGATCGCAATTGCAAAGCTGCACTCAGGCAGCTTTGCAATTACGTCCTTGCTATTATGTAAATTCAGCAGGAGGTGTATGACACCCCCCGCTGCATTTGCGATCCTGGTACTACAACCGAGGTGGCAGGCTGGGATCACCATCGCGACTGTCGGTGTGGGAACAGTGCGTAGTGTGAGGCAAAAAATTGTTGGTACTGTTTGTACAGCGCGTAGTGTGCAATAGGGTATAGAGGTGTTGACACTGGACAGCAAAAAAAGAATTGGAATTGGTGCCACAAAGCGGTGTTCGAATCTGTGGCCTAAGGAGAAAAGGGTCTGCCAACAAGACTCTAGGGGTATTCTGTAATAGGAAAAGTACACTTATACTTACTTATAGGAAAAGGAAAACTTCTAAAATCTTTTTAGAAATCCACTAGAGATCGTGTCTATGACGCTGGAATTCTATTTGGGGTAATACCCCTGGTTCCCATGAATTTGAGTCATCTATAAGAATTGTGTCTGTGATACTATGACACTCAAAAGGACAAATACCTTACTCACATATGGGAGTCTATTCAGCATCACTTAATTTATACAAAAGTAGGTGTAAATGTTCATTTTCACCTGCTTTTGTAGAACTTAAGTATTGAAGCTATTCATTATCATCACTGATATCTACTGCTTTTACCTTTCAGCCCTGATCTGGTCCACTGTCTCTATATAATAGTATGGAGACCTAAATTCATCAAGCTCTGAAAATGCAATATATTCGGAGCTTGTCTGTGGGAACATTCGCCATCTTCAGATGGCTTTTATTCCCGCACTCCCTCTCCTTTCCTAAGGGAAGGAGTCCCGGGTTGCTTAGAGGGATCCTTTTAGAACCCTCCATCCCTATCCGGCTCCTTAAGTCAGAGCTGAGGATTTGTGCGCCTGCATGAACCACAGTTCACGCAGGCGCACTAGCACTGCCAAGTCAGACTCGGCAGTACAGACTTTCACCGCTACTAAAGTAGCGGTGAAAGGATTCATGGGGAGAGCTGATCTTTGGATCAACGATGAATTGCTCTGGCACTTGCGGTGAATTTAAATGTTAATTATCGGTGGCTGCACAGCCCCCGATAATTAATATAATGACTAGGCCCCTTAGTGAGCTATATAAACCAGAAAAATCCAAACAGCGGGTAAAAATTTAAACAACTGTTCATTTATAAATAGTGTCAAGCAATTATACCTGTTTTTTTTTTTTTTTTTTAAATAGCTAATTGCCATGGAGATAAGTGTACAAATATCACAATATACCCTTTTCTTGCTATTTCAGTCAATACATTGCATCTAAACAGTTATAAAAGAAATACTGGGCTCCATCCACTTCAACGTGAATGGAATAGCGCCAAGAGGGAGCTTCCAGAGCTATTTAATTCAGCGCGCTGCTAAAGATTTCTTCTCGCATCCCTCCTGGTGTGTGAGCAGAAATCCCACAAAACTCCTGGCGCAATGCTGTTTTCTACCCTTAGCGCCACAGAAACAGCATCGTCGGTGAATGCCAGTTCTTAAGACTAAACACCATGTTTAAGGTGCGAGGGGTACGAGAACCGGCATTGTCCAACAATACAACGCACTGAATTGAATAGCTTCGAGAGATCCCTCCCGACGCTATTCAATTTGTGTTGAATTGAATCAAGCCCACTGAACAATAAAATGGAAATAAGATCACAGTATCAGATAATACAAAAATAAATAGTATAAAATGCAAAAAATAAAACATAAAATCACAGCAAAAGTCTCACTAAAATTTACTATTTGCTATGTGCCAGCCCACTTCCTCAGCTGGGGCGTATCTACCCATTGGCCAGGATGGCACTCGCCAGGAGCGCCGGCCAAAGGGGGGCGCCGTCCGGCAGTGCCACCAGCAGCCAAGGGGTGGAACTAGCAGCGGTGCAGCCACCGCTAGGCCCCCCTGGCCCCACAAGTGTAGGGCAGACCACAGTGACAGCGGTCTGTCCTATACAATAACAAACACACACACTCTCATTGGCTGCTGCGGCCACGGCGGGAGCCGGCTGGAGCTCAATTATGAGCTCCGTCTTCCGGCTCCCGCCGCAGTGAGTGATGGGAGAGACGTCATGACGTCTCTCCCATACTGCAGAGCGGGCCGGGAGGCGCGGAGAGCGGCGGTCATTGGTAGGAGCCGGGATCAAGTAAGTTGTGGGGGTGTATGTTTTTTTTTCAGAGGGAGGGAGGAGGGGGGGGTGGCCGCTACTTGTGGCATTGCAAAGGGGGTGGCTGCTACTTTGGGCACTGTAAAGGGGGTGGCTGCTACTGGGGGACTGTAAAGAGGGTGGCTGCTACTTGGGTCACTGTAATGGGGATGGCTGCTACTGGAGGCACTGTAAAGGGGGTGGCCGCTACTGGGATCACTGTAAAGGGGGTGGCCGCTACTGGGGGCAATGCAGCATAGGGGGGATTACTACTGGGGCAATGCATAGGGAGACTACTACTGGGGGCAATGCATAGGGGGGATTACTACTGGGGGCAATGCATAGAGGGGATTACTACTGGGGGCAATGCATAGGGGGGATTACTACTGGGGTCACTGCATAGGGGGGACTACTACTGGGGGCACTGTATGGGGAGGGTGGCCGCTACTTGGGGCAATGCGTAGGGGGGAATACTACTGGGGGCACTGCCTGAAATTATGCGGGGAGGGGGGCGCCAGTCCATTACATTGCCAGGGGCGCTCGGATCCCTAGATACACCCCTGTTCCCTAGACAGTCAAAGAGTGACTTGTACTGTTTGTACAGCGTTTAATGAGTAATAGGGTATACGGAGATGTTAGCACTGTTTGGACAGTGCCTAGCATGTAACGAGATACATGTGTTGGCACTGTGGGAACAGCGCGTAGCCTGCAATGAGAGGCACAGATTATATTGACATAATCCTGGAGCTCAAAACAGACAGCAAGTTTAATAGAGTACACACACATGCAGCAGATACATGCAAACAGGTGGTATTGGCGCAACCAAAGACTCAGGAATCCCTGTAAGAGGATATGGACTTTACTCAGTGAAGGCCCATGTTGTGGCCCAGTGTAGTTGGTTCCCACCATGAAAGCATCAGAGTATGTAGCTGGTATGAGGACAGTGCCTAAAAACACAGCAAATGGAAATGCGGGTAAGGATAAGCTGCTGTCGTGGAAACTGAACACCGGTGTTTAAACAATACTTGAAGGAAACTATACTGGAGAGTATAGTTCTGGAGCGGGGCCACCTATGTAGAACACAACTTATACTCAGGCACTGGATGAATGCACTGAGCAGGTTCGTTTAGTAGCTGGCTGATAGGTGATTGCCCCCATGAGGCATCAGTGCTGGAGTTTAGTGGTAACACCTGAGAGAGGTGTTATGTCAATCTCTAGCCTGAGGCTGAGCCCAGCTGGGTTCTGTTAGGTTTTCTAATTGTGAAGGCCAGCAATCAGTGGCCTGCTGAGTGTTGGAGACAGGCCAGTGGTGTCCATTACTGCTGAAACTGATAATTACTATCATAGAACAGGTATGCACATGTGAATGATCAGTAGCAGAGATGTGAGACAAATCTAATACCCCTTCTACACCAGAGCTAAAACCCAGGTTATTGCAGGGATAACCCAGGTAGCTCCTTGGTGTAAAAGGGGAAAGGGTTTGATTGCTGGGTTGAGTGACCCGGCAATCCAACCCAGGCAATTTGCAGGGTTTGACAAGGGAATAACCCGTGAAACCCTGCAGTGTAAATGGCGCAATCCTGGTCAGGGTGACCTGGATCGTGCTGCTTGCCTGCAGATTGCAGTGCGGGATTCTGGAAACGCTTTTGGATGCATGTAATCACAGGTATTACTGGAGCTAAGTGAAAAACTACTGTCTCCCACTGTGGCACTCTAACACAGTGACAAAATGGCACCGTGCATGCGCAGTACTTAGGTCTACGGTCATTTTGGAACAGGAAATGAAGTTTCCCTGGAATAACATGAGCCTGTGAGTTGTGCACTTGACTTTTAACATCCCCCCTCGCTACAAACTTTTTCATGTTACACAAACATTCAATTAAAGCTGCTCTGTAGCAAGCTGAAAGAGAAACTGGGTTAAACACAAATATCAACATATCAGGTGATTTTTGTCTGCTCTTCTTGATAGACACAGTAAGAATCCCCTCGCTGACAGCATGGACCACAACATCAGTCTCTTGACTCAGGAACTCAGGACTGCTGTCACTCTCACGATTCTGGATGTCTTCCTCACTTGTGAATTTTAAATCTTGCAAAGTCTTTTTTTCTATCATGGACTTTCACCCACTGTTACAAGTCGTGGTCATGACTTTACCCTTTCTGACAGCTTTCCCAGGCAGGATGGGGTTACTCCTGTTGTTCCTGTTGCTAGGCAATCGGCACGCCTCGGGAAGTGATGTCTCATCCACAGGTGCAGCTTGATTAAGTGCTTCAGCCTATTTATACTCACTGAACTATTGCACCTGTGCCGACTATAGTGTGTCTGGATTTCATCAGCTTAGCTGCATGGGCAGCTTTTGTTCTCTCCAGGATATTGCTTCCATTCAACTTCCCAGCTGACACCAAGCAGCTCCCGGGCTTGCATCATCCTCCAAACAGCGTCCTAGCTGCATCTAGCAGCTTCCGTGCTGCCAACGTTCACCATACGGCTTCCTAGTTGCACCAAGTAGCTCCCGTGCTACCACCAATCTCCAAACTGCTTCCTAGCCACATCTTGCAACTCCCATGCTGCCAACGTACACCATTTGCTAACCCTAGACTGTTTATCTACAGCTATTGCCACACCATCAGCTCTCAAAGCCATTTGCTAACCATGGACTGTTTATTTACGGCTATTGCTGCACCATCGCCGCAACATTGGCACACTTGCCACACCATTGGCTCTCAAAGCCATTTGGTAACCCTAGGCTGTTTATCTACGTCTATTGCTGCACCATCGGCACACTTGCCGCACCTTTGGCACACTTGCCACGCCATCAGTACCATTGCCATATCATCGATGCAATTGCCACCTCATCAGAACTATTACCTGTATCAGCTCTAACTGTACACTTCATCTCTTGAATTCCCTTGTACCTCCGTGTGAGCCTCTACTACCCCGAGCGTAAGTCCAGGCGGCCGCCTAAGTACTGGTGAATGTATCATAGTTCTAAGGGAACAACGGGCGGTTGTTTTTGGTGAAGATCTCGCTAGCCGGGTTCTAGGGGTCTCACATGGACAGGCAGTGGGATTCATAACACCCACACCAATCGGATCTTGACTTTGCTTCTTGAATGTCCAGAGGATCACTCAATGCAATGATTACGAATTCTTTATAATACCTCTTAGGTGGCTTGCCGATATTTAATCTTGCAGAAGACCTTTTCTGTGACTGAACTTCCACACTGGTAGCCTCTGGTTCATATACATTTCCAGCTGTTGGCATGTCCAGTGACACATACTTGCTCTGTGCCTCAAATTCCATCTTTTCTATAACTTGTGCTATTTATTTGAATATCACATCTCTAGACTTGACAAGCTTTCTGGTACTTGGATTCCATAATTTTTTCTTTTTTTTTTCATGGCAGTAGCCAAATATTATGCACTTTACTGATTTTGAATCCAGCTTCTTTCCTTTGGTATATACATAGGCAGTACTTCCAAAAGTTCTGAGATTTTTTACACTTGGTTTTCTCTTTGACCATGCTTCTATAGGTGTTA
Source organism: Taudactylus pleione (assembly GCA_031769625.1). NCBI lineage: Eukaryota > Metazoa > Chordata > Amphibia > Anura > Myobatrachidae > Taudactylus > Taudactylus pleione. The sequence continues at coordinate 8,828,993 of JAUIMM010000017.1, read as the reverse complement.
TGTTCTTTAGGGCAACTGTAGGAGAATGGTTTTTGAGATAAATTGCTTTGAATACGACTTCCATCCAAAACTGGTTGTCTAGGCCTGGGACCTTCAGCATACATCTTGCTGTCTCCACTAATGTACGGTTTGCTCATTCACTGACACCATTTTGCACAGGAGTATAGGCAATGGTCAATTGTTGCTCTATTCCACATCTCCTCAAGAGTAATTCCACCTCTCTATTTAGATATTCTTCACCATTTCAGATATCAGGGTCTAGAGTCTGTGACCAGTTTGAGTCTCTACAAGTCTTTTGTAGTCTGCAATCTTCTTTGCTACTTCATATTTCTCTCTGATGATGTACACATGTGTCACTCTTGTGAAGTCATCTATGTGTCACATATCAGGTACTTAGGGCCTGATTCAGACCCATTCTCTAGGCTGCATTCGCAAGTAGCCTGCCGATGTTTGCAATCTGCACATGCATACAAGACGCAGTGCACGTGCGTGAACTAGTCCATGCAATCGGAAAAAATTTGCACCCTGTACACAGGCGCTCCACTAGCATGAGTGATAGGTTGTGCCATTTATGGGTGGTGACAGGGGATGGTCAATGATAACGTTGGTGTGGTGGTGCGAATGCAGGCGTGTCTGTGCATCTGAACGCCGTTTCAGGGGCGTGCAAAATTTAGATGCATCGTTAGTGTAAACGTCACATGGCTGAATTACACACAGCAGCACTCACGGTTTGGTCAGCCAAAAGTGCTGCATATGGGTTCGATGTTACCGATTGTTTAATACACTTCCTGGAGTTGATGTATGTTACTAAGGGAAAGTGGGCATCTTGTGTCAGGCTGGTGGGCATCTAAATACATACTGTGATCGCATGGCAAGAAATAGTGGGCATTCTAATGTTTTGTTAGCGATCGAGGGATTCGCATACTTTGGCTGCTGACAGCTGCGTATGAATGTATCCTAGCGATCGGGTCTGAATCAGGCCCTTAAGTCCTCTTAACTTGCTTGGTGCTGCCGATTCACTGGCTGGCACATGTCTGCTGGCCATCATGTCAGGATTCACCTGCAGCTGTGGTCCAATGCAGCAAGCATGCCGCCAACTTGCCAGAAGTCAACTGAGTAGTTTTAACAATTCACAGTGTCCCTGCGCTGCCGATGGCTCTCACCATACAATCTTGTACTAGAGCTTCCTATTTATTTTAAACTGCTCTCTGCCACCTGTCCATTACCAGTACAACAAGTCTTCTCCGACTCCTGGTCTCCAGTGACAGTCCCAAGCTCCTGAGTTCCTGGGGCTCTGTGCGCCTGCGTGAACTGTAGTTCATAGAGGTGCACTAGCACTGCTGAGACAGACTCGGCAGTGTTAAGTTTCACTGTTCTGGAAGGAGCAGTGAAAACATTCGGAGAGACAGCTGATTTTTAGATAAGCTGTCTCTGCGCCAGAGCAATGATGAATAGCTTCGGCGCTCACCACGAGATAGACCTCGATGATTAACATAATGAATAGACCCCTAAGTGTGTACACTACAGCTTGCTATATATGCCCAGTGTGTAGAAAAGATGTGCATTTTCACCGCTTGCAGTGTAATATGGTTTATTCAGCACCTAACATCAAGGGATAGATTTACTAAATATCAGTTTATCAACGCTGCCGATCAGCGGAAACTTTGACCGATGGTTATAAAATGGCAATAGGAATGACTTCTAAACAAGCTTGGTTTAGCAATAATTTCTATTGCTATCAAGCCTTCAATGATCAGTGACTTTGATAAACCAGTGTTTAGTAAATATACCCTTAAATCAGTCTTACATTCCCTAACTCAGAGTTATACGCAATACCGATGGTTTGCATTCCACTTTAATGGTTGCAGATTGGCCAATGTGCAGGATCTGTAATGGGCATGTGCCGATTGGTGTCTGTGACGATGGTCGCAGGGCCCCCTAAGCCGCCGCACGATTGACATCCTGTGGCCATTTGGCAGTGGGTAGGGGTAGCGACAGCCAACATCCCAGAAAATGAGGGCATGTCTGACCCATTTTCTGGGCGTGCTGAGATCAGTGTTTGCAACTTCCGATGCAGCTTCACTGACCCCGGCAGCATGAATTTCATTCCCGAGTAACCTAAGAGTTATTTAGATGGCCAATGTTTGTACGAGGAGTCTGAAGCTGCATCCTCCAACGCAGATGCGGATCACAGAAGATGACAGGAGCCATCTATTTACATAAGATGCCTCCTTTTTTAAGGACTTATGTATTGTGGTTATTCTAACAATTGAACTTTATAAAACCACATCTAAATCTGCTGTATATACAAGCTAACTAGCATTCAATACTATAAACCTCCTAACGGCTGATGTGCTTCATGTGTGTAGTTCAACGAAATATAAAACCTTATACATCTAAAATAAAGACACAGAGACAAATAATATTGGCAGAAAAAAATGTTAGCTATTTATCTTAAATTAAAACTAAAAGGGAAGAAGAATTGTATGGTAAAAAAAATAATGGCCAATATCAATACAACCAATCAATGCACTACTATTAATAACAACATGCATTGTAGGTGGATACTGCCATGGGTGCTGAACAACACAAACAAACACAACACAAAGAGGGTATCCAACTGAACCTTCTAACTTGACTACCCACATAATGATGAAGTTGCCCCCATTTGGGAAGTACAACCAACTAACAGTCAACAAAAGTGAGTGCACCTAAAATTAAATAAATGTCCTTGAGTTGAATGGCCTGAGTTATTTTCCCGTCAAAGTGGAGGTTCTGGCTATAGATACATTGCACCACCACCATAAATTACCCCAAATTAATGCTATAAATAACCCTAAAAAGATCCTTTACAAAAATAAAGCCCACCCTCAGTTAAATGGATACCATTGGGCCTGTACAGCGTAACTATACCTACACAAAATCAACGGGTGATGTACCACAAATCCAAAATAATGTCTATGGTATAAGAGGGGGAAAAAAGGGGAGAAAATTGATTAATGAAATGCCAAATAAAAAGGTAAAAGCTTCAAAAATAGAAAAGGATCTGCCAAAAAATATTTTAATGAATTGGCAATTGAATTGAAAAATCAACCAAATACTACACAAATGTAGAGATCGGGGAGACATAAGAGAGTGGTGTGGTGTGTGTGTGGGAGGTCCAGATGACTAAGAAAACTCGAAGAGCGTTGAAATAACAAAAAACCTGAGTAAAATCATAACTTAGCTTAGTCTGAATAAAGTCCATTTAGTCAGGCAAAATTAATGAAAAATTAAAAATCCTCAAGACATTCACTATGAAAAGTGGCAAATGGCAATAGCCCCGAGTAGGAAAGACAAGGGAGACAGACAAAGACAACAAGACCAAAAACACAATATCAGAGAACAAAAACTAAACCAGCCAACATAAATTACTTAAATTAACGCCCGTAACTTAAACAATGTACCAAATATAAAGCCCATTACTGGGCAATTTCCATCAACACAAGGCCTTCATTTCCACAACAGAGAAATTGGCCGCCGATGAGAACACCCGATCCTAATAGAGTGCATTCCAAAATCACAAGGAGTGAGACCAATTCCAGAGATGCAGTGGCGCACAATCCATCTAAACTAATATTTTGTTAAAAGCTAACCATCACAATGCAGAAGCCAAGACCAGCCTGAAACATATAGACTTTATATAAAAGAAAGCATCAGCCAATGCCCATTCTTACATCTATGTCAGTGACTGCAAGATAACTCCTCCCATTCTTCACAAGCATGGCTATAAGTGTAAAATGTGCCCGGAGCCAACAACCTTACATCTAAGCACTCCATCCTAAGTCAATCACTTGTCAAACAAAAGACGGGTGAAGTTCACCAACCACTTCTGCCTCAACAGTGAAAAACCTTAATCTAGACAATTGGAATCTAGACAAGGCATCCTCAATCACAGTCTCGACTTCAATCACGTGTTTGGCTCTGAACACAACATTACATCAAAAGCAATAAAGTACCAGTTGTGCAGGAAGACATACCACTAGCAGAAGCTTTCTGCCAATTAATAGAGTGTATGATATCAAGGTTATTGCACCTAAACACAATACTCTGATTATGCAAATGGTTATCAGCAAAGTTGCAATGTGACAATTATGACAATTATGAGGAAGAGATCAAGAAGAAAGAGGTCTTGAGTCAATCCTATGAAAAACCTATTTTGCAGGTCAAGGAACTACACACCAGGAACCACTGAGGTAACTTCCAAAACCTGTGGACCCAGTGGCATCAGTGATTACCAGCAATTGTAAGTTGTCAACTGCTGGCACTACCCATAGGAGGACACCATTGAAAGTCTCCAAAAAGGCCATCCAAACACTTAGATCGCAACAGAACAATAGAAAACCCTACCCATAGGGATCAACCTGCAAGCAAAGTTAAGTAGACCTAACAGTGACTGGACTTGATGTAGGGTGATTTTCTTTGCAGCTGAACAAGATGCCAGAGAAGTGCAAAGTGTTACAACCTTGTCCAGAGGGAGATGATAATATCCTTCCTGGGTATCAATTTCAATACGTAAGAAGGGCAGACAATGCGTTGGGCCCTCGTTCTTGTCATCGGCAATGGGCACTCCAAAAGTTATAAACAGGGCCTTTATGGAAAACAACAAAACTGCGCAACAATCAGAGTCTGCCGGACCAACACAAAGGAAGTCCTCGGGCCAAATTTAATAGGGTGAGAGTTTAGAAAATGTGAGAGTTTAGCAGTAAACTCTCACACTTTTTAAACTCAGCCAATGTAATAGAGTCTGAGAACATGCAAACTTGCATGTTTTTAGACTCAAAAAACTCTCATGATTTAAACTGTCATCCAGATATTTTCCCATTTTGAAAATAAAACTTGACCAATGTGAGAGTTTAATACTAAACTCTTACCCTATTACATTTGGCCCATCAAGTTAGTGAGCTATCCCATGACTTCCACAGCCAGACTGAACGGATTAATACAAAAAGGTGCTGAAGCACTCGAAAAATGCACAAGACACTGAACATCCTATAGGCAACCACTTGTCTATGTAATATCCATCATGAAGGCAAAAACCCATAAACCTGAAGTAATCAGAATGTAAGGGCAAGAAGCAGAAGGCCAATTCCCAAGCAATCTTGGCCAACAAAGCCTATCATCCTGAAGCTCTAATAATATCAAGAGCCAAGTCAAAAGACTGATATGCCAATGAGCAGAACTCAGCGGGAATATCAAAATTGATCGATAAAACCTGTCTGGGTAACATAAGTGCTGATTAAGCCAATACTTCCCCGGCATCTTTTCTGGAACAATACCCACTGGAAATATCATCATATTCTCCAGAGGTGGTTTCCAGAGGTGGTCCAACCATCTGACCCAAACATGCTTCCTTATCCATTTTGTCCTTCAAAATGGCCGGATAGTCTTTAGCATATATCAGGTTCCTACAAAAACCTGTTGAAACTGGACCCACAATATACAACTTGAACCCAAACTAAAAATCTAAAAACAAAAATTCTGCATTCATGCTATTAGGATACCAAGCCAACCATTTGGCCATGGCATCCAGATGGATGGGATAGGGAGCCTTACTTAGGACCCACAAATCTGAGAGTCTGAGCCGCCTGCTGACGCCCTCTGATCTGTAAACAGTTGGGTTCTGGGTGAGCCCCAAACAAGACTGCAAGATGCTTTATTCAAGGAAAAGCATTTGCTCTTAGCAGATGAATGCATGGAAATATGAGCTGGCCCGCATGGACATCAAGCTGTTGCAGGTTCTGGAAGAAGACAGGAAGGCTGTGTAACTTCCAGCCACACTTCCACATCTTTACGTCCAAAATATATTATTTGGACACCATCCTGCTCATGACAAAATTCTTCGTAATAAGCACGCCAAACAGACCATCTGCAGGAACACTGCATGCTATGGGTCAGATGATATTGTATGATATTGACATGTTCATCCAGTCGAGTATTCAGGTAACAAGCTGCGAAAACATAAAAGCCAGGCAACCAATTGGAGTCCAATGCCACCTTTAGTTTTCACAGCGTGCATCTCCTTCTGTGAGAGAGAAGACATCCACATATAGGCATTAACTGATCTTTTTCCTACAGCTGCATCGCAAACCACAAAGCACTGTGGTTGTCACTATCTACAACACCTTGGCTGATACCATTCGCACCATTTACTTCCGCTCAGCTGTGAGCGAGAATGTCTCCTACACCTGTCAGTAGAATTGCCTACCTCCCTGCTGAAACTGCCAGCTAGCTAGCTGCAATTAGCAACTAAGTCGCAGCTCACCACCAACTGCACATGTGCAGCTGGGCTTGCTAAAGCGGCCGCATGAACTCCTACGATTGCAGCGTGCATTATTATGTGTGCAGCTATGATCAGCATTAAATACAGATGGGCTGGCAGCGACCGAGATGCACTGCAGTTATCATCAAGACCCCGCAAGTCTTCTCCTGAGCAGAGCCAGTTGGGATGGTAGAAGCAACCTAAAGAAATGGGTAGGGAAATGGGTGCCCTGGCTGGATTGCTGCATGATAATAATAGCAAGGCTGCAAGAAAGCCAAAATAAAAAAAGAAGAGAAGGGGAGGGAGTTTAAAGAAAAAGAGGGTCAGGTACAAGAGCTGAAAAAGGGGGGGAAATATAAAAAAGGCAAATGGTGAGTAAAGGTGTGTAGGGAAGAAAAAGAGGATGGCAAACAATAAGCAGCACAGAAGGACAAATAATAACACAAAATACTGAATTCCAGTCACAATTCAGCAAGGTCACTTACCTCTGTGAAGATCACAAATCAAAAAGGCTTTGACCCAGTAGAAAGATCCTTATAAAAGCTGACACTAGACACACCCATTATCCAGGGGAGTAAAGAGCCTTACCGGGCCTGGGTGAAGGGGGCGTGGCCTAATCGCCAGAAGTGATAAGCTGGGCTGCTGTGAGGTAAGAGAGGGGGGGTGGCACCGGACCCCTCCAGCGAGCCCGGCAAGTACCTGCTGTCCCCCCCTCTTGGCGCCCCTGGCTGCAGCTAATAGTAAGTAAAAATAAACTGACCAACTTCTGTCTGTCTCATCTGGAAAAGCCAAATATAAAATACCACACCTGTATTGCCAATTACACCATGAAATGACAGTAGAAGGCTGTGTTTGTGCAAAAGCAGGAAAGGGGGCAAATATCAACATTTATACATTTCTATGGCAACCTCTTTATGTAGTCAGAGGTGTGAATAGGGAAGGGCAGCAGGAGCCCGGGACACAGAGAAGACGAGCACCATTCAAAGAAACTAATATATATATATATATATATATATTAGTATATAAAATCATTGGTATGTTTGTTTGTTTGTTGGTGTGTCCGGTTATGCATTCGGACACCCCTGCACCGATTGGGATAAAATCAACGTGAGGTGGATCATGGCCAGGTTTTAGGGGCTTAGGGTCCCAGTCAGACCTCCCGTTAGTCTATGCTGGGCAGAGCTTTGACCCGGGGAGCCTGTTCTGACCCTTCCACTGGATGGATTTGGACAAAAACTTCACAGAGTGGTAACATTGGATCCCAGAATACATGCTAGGGTGTTGAGGTCCAGATCAGAATTTACGTTGGTATACGCTGGCCAGAACTTTGACCCGGGGACGTTGGGCAGAACAGGGGGCCTGTTTTGGGCCTTTCACTTGATGAATTTGGATGAAAACTTCACAGAGGGGTAGCAATTGGTCTGGGATGCCTAATGGAGTGGTTGGTGTACCGATCAGACCTCACGCGGAGTGTGACCCAGACCTTTGACCCAGGGAGCCTGTTCTGGGCATTCGACTGGATGGATTTGGATGACATCATATAATTTGGTTGAAAACTTCACAGAGTCATAACATTGGATCTCAGAAGACATACTAGGGGGTTGAGGTCCTGGTCGGACCTCCCGTTGGTGTACGCTGGGAACTTGGACCCGGGGACGCCGGGCAGAACTTTGACTCAGGTAGCATGTTCTGGGCATTCCCCTGGATGGATTTGTACAACTTCACATAATAAAAATTATTAACTTGAAGATTTAAACCCGGGCAAAGCCGGGCACTTCAGCCCCACCTCTACGGCCGCTAATCGACCCAGACAATATATATATATATATATATTTATATGTGTGTGTGTATATATATATATATATGTGTGTGTGTATGTATATATATATATATATATATGTGTGTGTATATATATATATATATATATATATATATATTAGGGGTGTGCACCGGCCACTTTTCGTGTTTTGGTTTTGGATCTGGATCTTTCTTCGTGTTTTGGATCTGGATTGGTTTTGCCAAAACCACCCTTCCGTGTTTTGGGTTCTGGGTTTTGTGTTTTGGATCTGTATTTTTTTAAAAAAAAGCATAAAAACAGCTAAAATCACAGAATTTGTAGGTTTTTCTGCTCCTATGCTATTATTAACCTCAATAACCTTAATTTCCACTCATTTCCAGTCTATTCTGAACACCTCACACCTCACAATAGTGTTTTTATGTCCAAAAGGTTGCACCGAGGTAGCTGGATGACTATGCTAAGCGACACGAGTGGGCGGCACAAACACGTGACCCATCTAGGAGTGACACTGCAGTGGCAGACAGGATGGCAGTTAGAAAAACTAGGCCCCAAACTGTACATAATGCAAAGAAAAAAAAGAGGTGCAAGATGGAATTGTCCTTGGGCCCTCCCACCCACCCTTATGTTGTATAAACAGGACATGCACACTTTAACAAATCAATCATTTCAGCGCCAGGGTCTGCCACACAACTGTGGCTGAAATGATTGGTTCGTTTGGGCCCCCACAAAACAAGCTGGCAATTAATGTGTCCCTGCACAAACTGGCTCTACGGAGGCAAGATGTCATCCTCATCCTCCTCATCCACCGATTCCTCACCCTCTTCAGTGTGTACATCCTCATCCTCACAAAGTATTAACTCGTCCCCACTTGAATCCACCACCACAGGTCCCTCTGTACCTTCTGGAGGCTGGTCTCCCTGGAAGAGCTGATAATTCATTTTGATGAACATCATCTTCTCCACATTCTGTGGAAGCAACCTCCTACGCCTTTCGCTGACAAGGTTCCCGGCTGCACTAAACACTCTTTCAGAGTACACACTGGAGGGGGGGCAACTCAGTTAAAATAGAGCCAGTTTGTACAGGGGCCTCCAAATTGCCTCTTTTTCCTGCCAGTACAGGTATGGACTGTCTGACATGCCTACTTGGATGCTGTCACCGATGTAATCCTCCACCATTCTGTCAATGGTGACAGTATCATATGCAGTGACAGTAGACATGTCAGAAATTGTTGCCAGGTCCTTCAGTCCGGACCAGATGTCCATACTTGGTCCTGCCTGCCCTGCATCACCGCCAGCGGGTTGCTTAGGATACCTAAGTTTTTTCCTGGCAGCCCCAGTTGCGGGAGAAAATGAAGAAGGAGCCGTTGACGTGTCACGTTCTGCTTCAGCTGACAGTGTGTTCACCAGCAGGTCTTTGCACCTCTGCAGGCTTGTGTCGGCCGGAAAGAGAGACACCACATAGGCTTTAAACCTAGGATTGAGCACGGTGGCCAAAATGTAGTGGTCTGATTTCAACAGATTGACCACCCTGGAATCCTGGCAAAGCGAATGAAGGGCTTCATCCACAAGTCCCACATGCCGAGCGGAATCGCTCCGTCTTAGCTCCTCCTTCACTTTCTCCAGCTGCTTCTGCAAAAGCCTGATGAGGGGAATGACCTGACTCAAGCTGGCAGTGTCTGAACTGACTTCACGTGTGGCAAGTTCGAAGGGCTGGAGAACCTTGCACAACACGGAAATCATTCTCCACTGCGCTTGAGTCAGGTGCATACCCCCTCCTTTGCCTATGTCATAGGTGGATGTATAGGCTTGTATGGCCTTTTGCTGCTCCTCCATCCTCTGAAGCATATAGAGGGTTGAGTTCCACCGCGTCACAACCTCTTGCTTCAGGTGATGGCGGGACAGGTTCAAGAGTGTTTGCTGGTGCTCCAGTCTTCGGCACGCAGTCGCTGAATGGCGAAAGTGGCCAGAAATTTTTCGGGCCACCCAAAGCGTCTCCTGCACGCCCCTGTCGCTTTTCAGAAAATTCTGCACCACCAAGTTTATTGTGTGAGCAAAACATGGGACGTGCTGGAATTTTCCCAGATGTAATGCCCGCACAATATTGGTGGCGTTGTCAGATATCACTAATCCCCAGGAGAGTCTAAGTGGGGTAAGCCACTGGGCGATGATTTCCCTCAGTTTCTCTAAGAGGTTGTCGGCGGTGTGCCTCTTACTGAAACCGGTGATACACAGCGTAGCCTGCCTTGTAACGAGCTGGCGTTTCTGAGATGCTGCTACTGGTGACGCTGCTGCTGTTGCTGCGTAAGGTGATACATCTACCCAGTGGGCTGTCACAGTCATATAGTCCTTAGTCTGCCCTGTTCCACTTGTCCACATGTCCGTGGTTAAGTGGACATTGTGTACAACGGCATTTTTCAGGACACTGAGGACACTTTTTCTGACGTTTCTGTACAGTCTCGGTATCGCCTGCCTAGTGAAGTGGAATCTAGACGGGATTTGGAACCGGGGACACACTACCTCCATCAATTGTCTAAATCCCACTGCACTAATGGCGGATACCGGACGCACGTCTAACACCAACATAGCAGTCAAGGCCTCAGTTATACGTTTTGCTTCAGGATGACTGCTGTCGTACTTCATCCTCCTCGCTAAGGACTGTTGGAGGGTCAATTGTTTAGTAAAAGTAGTGGTGTTCCTACTTCCTCTCTGGGATGATGAACGACTCCCAGCAGCAGCAACAGCAGCGGCAGCAGTAGGCATAGCAATGCAGGATCCTCCGGAGGAATCCCGGAAAGGAGAGTCAGTCATGCCAGTGACATGGCCTGCAGGACTACTTCCGATCCTGACTAAGGAGGAAATTGACGAGGAGGGAGTTGACGGTGTGGTTTGCAGGCGCTTGGATACAACAGGACAACGGGATTTAGGTGTCCCTGGACTGCTTACGGTCTTAGCCAAAGTTTCTGAACTTGACAGTAACTTTTTATGAACGCGCTGCAGGTGCAGTATAAGGGAGGATGTTCCTAGGTGGTTGACGTCCCTACCCCTACTTATTTCACCTTTACATATGGTACATATGGCAAGACAGTTGTTGTCCGGATTTGGATAGAAATATTGCCAGACCAAAGAGGTGGAATGTTTGGTCTTCTGCCCAGCATGACCGTGATGGGCTTTTTCATCCCACGGACAACAACTGTCTCCCCCGGAGCCTGATTTATACAAACCACATCACCATCAGAATCCTCCTCGCCAACTTCCTCCTCAGCGCCAGCTACACCAGTATCCTCATCCTGTTGTACTTCAACAATGACATCTTCAATTTGCATATCAGCAAGTGGACTGTGGGTGCTCCTTTCAGCACTTGCAGGGGGCGTGCAAATGGTGGAAAGAGCCACCTCTTCCCGTCCAGTGCTGGGAAGGTCAGGCATCGCAACCACCACCACACTTGGACTCTCCTTGGGGATTTGTGATATCTTCTTAGAAAGCACAGTTCTTCGCTGTGCTTTTGGCAGCTTAACTCTTTTGATTTTTTTAGTGGGAGGAGGGCTTCCATCGTCATGTGAAGCTGAACCACTAGTCATGAACATACTAGGGATCGACCTTAGCCGTTCCTTGCCACTCCGTGTCGTAAATGGCATATTGGCAAGTTTACGTTTCTCTTCAGCTGATTTAAATGTCTTTTTCAAGGTCATTTTCCTGAACTTTGCCATTTGGGATTGTTTGTGCCCTCTACTATGACATTGGGCATCGGCCTTGGCAGACGACGTTGATGGCATGTTATCGTCTATGTCATGACTAGTGGCAGCAGCTTCAGCACTAGGAGGAAGTGGTTCTTGATCTTTCTCTATTTTATTTTTATCGGAGAAAGTTTGGTCCTCCATTTATGTTATATCGATTTGATATATACGTGCGGCTAAACACAGAAAATAATTTTTTTTTTGGTTTGGACTGGAGTGTACTTTGGGGGTTACAGCACCCTTTAACGGTCAAGCCAGCCGGCCCTTTACTTATGACACAGGCGCACGCTTGGCACTACTTTGTTGATGCACGTGCGGCTACTGCGCACACAATTCACAAACACAGAAAATAATTTTTTTTTTGGTTTGGACTGGAGTGTACTTTGGGGGTTACAGCACCCTTTAACGGTCAAGCCAGCCGGCCCTTTACTTATGACACAGGCGCACGCTTGGCACTACTTTGTTGATGCACGTGCGGCTACTGCGCACGCAATTCACAAACACAGAAAATAATTTTTTTTTTGGTTTGGACTGGAGTGTACTTTCGGGGGTTACAGCACCCTTAACGGTCAAGCCAGCCGGCCCTTTACTTATGACACAGGCGCACGCTTGGCACTACTTTGTTGATGCACGTGCGGCTACTGCGCACACAATTCACAAACACAGAAAATAATTTTTTTTTTGGTTTGGACTGGAGTGTACTTTCGGGGGTTACAGCACCCTTAACGGTCAAGCCAGCCAGCCCTTTACTTATGACACAGGCGCACGCTTGGCACTACTTTGTTGATGCACGTGCGGCTACTGCGCACACAATTCACAAACACAGAAAATAATTTTTTTTTTGGTTTGGACTGGAGTGTACTTTCGGGGGTTACAGCACCCTTAACGGTCAAGCCAGCCGGCCCTTTACTTATGACACAGGCGCACGCTTGGCACTACTTTGTTGATGCACGTGCGGCTACTGCGCACACAATTCACAAACACAGAAAATAATTTTTTTTTTGGTTTGGACTGGAGTGTACTTTCGGGGGTTACAGCACCCTTAACGGTCAAGCCAGCCGGCCCTTTACTTATGACACAGGTGCACGCTTGGCACTACTTTGTTGATGCACGTGCGGCTACTGCGCACACAATTCACAAACACAGAAAATAATTTTTTTTTTGGTTTGGACTGGAGTGTACTTTCGGGGGTTACAGCACCCTTTAACGGTCAAGCCAGCCGGCCCTTTACTTATGACACAGGCGCACGCTTGGCACTACTTTGTTGATGCACGTGCGGCTACTGCGCACACAATTCACAAACACAGAAAATAATTTTTTTTTTGGTTTGGACTGGAGTGTACTTTGGGGGTTACAGCACCCTTTAACGGTCAAGCCAGCCGGCCCTTTACTTATGACACAGGCGCACGCTTGGCACTACTTTGTTGATGCACGTGCGGCTACTGCGCACACAATTCACAAACACAGAAAATAATTATTTTTTTGGTTTGGACTGGAGTGTACTTTGGGGGTTACAGCACCCTTTAACGGTCAAGCCAGCCGGCCCTTTACTTATGACACAGGCGCACGCTTGGCACTACTTTGTTGATGCACGTGCGGCTACTGCGCACACAATTCACAAACACAGAAAATAATTTTTTTTTTGGTTTGGACTGGAGTGTACTTTGGGGGTTACAGCACCCTTTAACGGTCAAGCCAGCCGGCCCTTTACTTATGACACAGGCGCACGCTTGGCACTACTTTGTTGATGCACGTGCGGCTACTGCGCACACAATTCACAAACACAGAAAATATATTATTTTTTTAACACTTGGGGGGAGCACCCCTTATGGACAGAGCACCCCCTGGACAGCACTACAGCACCCCTTTAGGACTGGGACACTGCACAGGACTTTGGAGTGGACACAGCCCCTATGGAGAACTGACTGCACAACACAGTCCAGCCAGCCCCTATGGACTTTGAAGTAGTGAACACAGCCCCTATTAACAGCAGCACAGCACAACACAGCCAGCCCCTATGGACTTTGAAGTAGTGGACAACAGCAGCACTACACTACACTACACAGCCCTAACTCCCACCCTCCCTCTTCACTGTCCACAGCCGAGTGAGAAAATGGCGCTGACGCGGGTACCTTATATAGGATCCAAAACCCGCGAGACTCGGAAGGCGGGATGATGACGTTTTGCCTCGATTTCAGATCCGAGTCAGGCGGGAAAAGTCGAGCCTGACTCGGATCGGACTCGGATCGGGGGGGCTCGGGGGGGTTCGGATTTCAGAAATCCGAACCCGCTCACCCCTAATATATATATATATATATATATATATATATATATATATATAGTTTGGTGAACAGATCAGCAAATGTCTAATTCATAGTGTGATCTTTTCTGTGATAACTTCTTGTCCTTTTGGAGTCCCAGGAATGATACCGCTGCTCTTTCTGGTGAATTGGAAGGGATGGGGCCTTGCATTCGCTGCTTGAGGATGTCTTTTGAATTGCATCGTCATAGCTGCAACCCACACTGCGCAATGATGAAAATTTGTGTCATGGCCCCCCAGGGCTGGTGCTACCATTAGGCAGCTTTAGGCGGCTGCCTAGGGGCACCAGCTACTGGAGGGCACCGCTGAGTCCACATAAAAAAAGGAGGATATCTCTTTCAGTCCCGGCTGGGTCTTCTGATGACCTAGGCTGATGCATGTGTGTATGTTAATGAGTGCAGACAGGCTTAGTGTGTGTGGGGGGGTGGTGTGTGTGGGTGGGGGTGGTTTTATTGAGTGCTGAAAGTATAAGTGTACAGTATGTGTGTGTGTGTGTAGGTTTAATGAGTGCTGGCAGGGTGAGGTGTATGTGTATGGGGGGTTAATTGGTGCTGACATACAGTATAATGGGACACAGATGTGTGTCATATATATTGGGGCATGGATATGTGGCATAATGCGTTGTGGGCACAGCTGTATGGCATATAAAGAAGTTGGGGCACATGTGTGGCAATATGTATAGCATAATTCACGGCAGTGGCATACAATACATTTAGTGCACAGCTGTGTGGCATATGTATTGGAGGCATTGATGTATAGCATAATTATAAATTGGGAATACAGCTGTGTGGCATATAATGAATTTGTGGCACAGATGTATGGCATATTATGAATTGGAGGCAATGTTATGAGGCACAGTATGATTTTGGGGCTCTGTTGTGTGGCATATTAGTTGGGGCATTTCTATAGTATATTATGAAGTTGGGACACTGCTGTGTGGCATATTATAAATTTGCATTACTAATGTGTGGCATAGTATTGGAGGGAGCAGGGGCGGTAGATGAAATGTCGCCTATGGTGCCCAGACACCTTGCACCTGCCCTGTGGACATCCCTCTAGGCAGTTATGGGTTATCATACGCTAACACAGGGGGTGTAACAGGTACTTAGTATCCTTCCTCCAGTGTGAAAAAACTTGCAGTTTCTAACACTAAATAAGCAGGCGCAAAGAATCTTTTGTGTAACTATTAGTTTTCCAGTGCAGAATCTTTATATATATATATATATATATATATATATATATATATATATATAATAAAGTTTACTGTGCACAGTATTCTGTAGGGTTTGGTATGTTTTGTCCACATTCATAATGTTGATACTCTTTATGAATGTCAACAGGGGTGTATCTATAATGGGTGCAGGTTGTGCGGGGCTTATGGGCCCGCGGGTCCAGGGGAAGCCCGCACCACACACCCTGCACCCATATTATTTAAAACTCACCCGTCCATGGTCCCGCATCGAGTGTCAGCGCTGCACAGAACACCAGAAAATGGCAGCCGCATACTTTTTTCCGGCGTTCTGTGCATGCGCAATAGACTCTGGGCACACTTTAGTGCCCAGAGTCTACTCCTTCTGTGGTGGCTGGCCGCCGGGGAGAGAGGAGGGGGCCCTGCACGGGGAATGCACAAGGGCCCCCTCCTCTATTAAAATGCCCCTGAATGTCCACAATGGTTTTTTTTTTTTTTATCGCAAAGAAGGACTAAGGAACAACACCAATGACAAAGGTGCTTTGCAAACAATAGCAGCTGTTTACTGAATGGTAAATAATGGAAATGTAAGGTATTTCATGGCACCACTGTCACTAAAGACAACTGTCAGTGACTGAGGTATAAATTACATATCCTTATCCTCCTTGAAAGGAATAATTATTATTCAAAGACTGTAACTGCAGAAACCAGTTGAAAAATGAAATTCTCAATATTCATGCTGAATTTGTAATGCCGAATAAAATTCACTTTGACTACTTAGGCCAAGTGGTTTGAGGCCTCTCCTGGTCCCTCACTTTACCATGATTGGAGAAATTGTGACTAATAATATTTTGTTTTCTCTGAGACAAAAGAAGTAGTACAGTATGTAGTTGTCTTGTTGATGATCAGAATGTTGACAAGCAGTAAAATGTTTACACCTGTACTTCCAACGCATAAAATTCTTTAAGTAGTTCACTCTTGTCAACCTCATTGTGCCTGAGTTCTGCGTCCACATGCTGCTTGTCGACATCTGGATTGTCGACAAGACATATGTGTCTCAACAACAGGCCTACTAATAGGCAGTGATGTACTGTCAGGCAGGGGTGTAGCGAGGGTGGTTCCAGTGGAGCATGTGCTCCGGGCGCCAAAATGGACAGAGGACGCCATTCAGGGTTCTGGGATTCAAGGGGCGCTGCACAGTATGATGGCCGCCTGTTAGTTTTATCTCGGTTTGTTTGCTCTATATCCTAAATAAGTTATGAATCTGAGATCCGTTTCTACATTTCATGCTTCCTCAAGCTGCCCAGGTTGTCTCCCCTCCAGCCCTCCCTCCTCTGTGATCATCTTCTGTCACCCCCCCTTTACTGCAAGATTGATTACATTCACTTCTCAACTCTTTAATTCTCTACCCTGTGATCGACTCCTTGCCCCTGTCCACTCCTTTCTTATTGGCTTCTGTTACCACCCCTCTCCTTTTCTTATTGGCTTCTGTCACCACCCTTCTCCTCTCCATTTCTCATTGGCTTCTGTCACTGGCCCTCTCTGACCGGCCCTTTGCCTCTCCCCTCTCCTTTCATATTGGCCCCTGTCACCTCCCCTCTATGATCAGCACTTTCTGCTCCCCTCTCCTCTTTGATCCCCTCCCTCCTTCTTTCCTCATTCATTCATTCATTAATTGTGCTTCAATGGACTTAATAGTGACACATCTGAGGTAAAATCCTAAACTTCAATTATAAGGTATGAGTTTGAAAAAACCGTCCAAGGGGATAGTTAGATTTAGGGTGAAGATTAGGGCTAGAAATCACATATTGACGATTTTTGTGTCGACCATTTTGTGACAGACTTTTGTTCATGTCGATCATTTGTACATGTAGACCTTATTACATGTCAACCTTTAGCGTGTTGACCTTTTGTCCCTGTCGACATTTTGACCCTGTCGACCTATTGTCTGTCTAACATCTGATGTCTACCTAGACATTGTCGACCTTTTTACTCTAGATCTATTAATCCACAACCATTGGTGACGTACTAGGACCTTTGGTGATGTCAAGGTAGCTGCTCACATTGCATCCATTCTACTCCTAGGCTTGGATTTCTTAGTCATTAAATACAAGGTAGGATTATCTTTGACTATCATTATTACAGCTTATGTTTTTGTGTATTTACTTTACTAATCCCTAATTTAACAGAGAAAAAGGGTAAACCTTCATCTCCTGTGGATATACATCTCTCATGGCCTAACTTGCTCCAAAATCTAGACATACAGTATACCTTTTCTTGGCCTTTTTAGCTTATCTGAGACAGTTTCTAATATATTGCTCTTATATCATAAATTAGCATCTTTTTTTGCTTCACTCTTGCAGCTGGAGTTCTAGAACTAAAACTCGTTAAAATTTCAGATAACTGGTTAAAGCAGATTCCAGGAAACTAACACACTATGGGCCTGATTGACGCAATTAGCGCTCGCTCGTCCAGAAAATAGGGGTGGCTATTCAAATCAACCGTTCACTCTTTGCGGTCTGTTCACGCCTCTAGGTCTGAACGAGCGAACCAAACTTGCGGTCGTTTTTTTAAAAAATACGCCCCCTGGCCGCTCGCATCCTACGTCATGTCCGCTATTTATTAGATTAATCGAGTACATCGACCAGGGTATGAACTGCTCGCTATTCTTGTGGTTGGTTTTTCCTACCACAATTTTGCGAGCAGTTCTGACTATAAAATAACCCAGTGACGTGGTCAATGACGCTGCTGTTTTAATTATGCACACCCATAAAACACCCGTTTTGACCTTTAAGCACGCCTGCGTTCGGATCTCCACTCCCCATTTTCAAGCACCTTCCCCCGTTACCACCCACATACGCCTCTTTCTGTCACTCAAATTATCAGGCATTCGCTATTTTGTGAGCACATGAATTTTGACTGCACCGACTGGTTCGCGCATGCGTATAACGATCTGTACGCATGCGCAGTTGGGCAAACATCGCTCGGAGCGAACGAGCGGCCGCTTACGAGCGGCTCTGAATCAGGCCCTATGTCATTTTGTGCCAGTCATCCATTGATAAATTTGACATTGTCTTCAGTAACAAAATTTTTGAGTTGTATCTTTTGTATATTGTTTGTCAGTCTACAAGGCATTTACTACTCCTCTGAGAGGGGGTATCTTTCAGCTGTTTTGACGTACGACAACACAACTGGCCTATGCAGTCAAATTCATAGTCAGGGCCGTAACTAGGGGATGCTCAGGGCCAGGGTGCTAGCGCCATCGCTGCTTCGCAGCACCTGCATGTGGCTTGGAACGGTACTTTGTAGCCACTAGCACTGCTGCAGATACTGCACACCCTGCAGCCTGTGGAGCTGCCTGGAGCATCTTTAGGACCCTCTGGGTCAGGGGTGTTCCTAGAAAGGAGGGGGCCAGTGTGCAGTCTCCAACACAGGCCCCCTCCTCTCCGCCCGGCAGTGCTCTGAGCTGTGCGTGGCCAGCGCCGGAGTTATAGACTCTGGGCACTAGAGTGTCCCCAGAGTCTATAGTGTATGCACAGGGCACCGGCGAAAATGGCCACAGAGGCCATTTTCCCTGTACTGCTCATGCACAAACGACGGGGAAATGGCCACCGCGGCCATTTTCCAGTCGTTTTACAGCGCCGGACCCCCGCGCCGACGTGATCCATCCTGAAGCAGGTACTTTTCCGCACTCTCTCATCAGTCTGCCGACTGCGCTTGTCCTGCAATGTCTATGATACCAGTATAGACGCGGTCTGAGCATTCTGACAGCAGAAGTACACTTTCCCTTTCTTCCCACCAGCTGCCAACTCCGTTCAGGCCCGCCAAGAGCCGTGGCGGGCCCGGGTAACAGGGGGCATGGCCTAATGGTGGGAGGCGTGGCCACACCCCCTTCGGGGAAAAAAATAAAGATATATATTTTCAGCGACGCTGCGCGCTAGCGAGGGGGGCGCTCTGAGCCCCCTCAGCCCGGCGCAAAGCCAGGGGGGGCACGATCAGTGTGATCACTCCGCCCACAGGTATAGGAGACTGCTTGTGGCTGCTGCTCAGCAGCCACGAGCAGTCTCCCACTGCAGCTCAACACACGCTGTGTGCTGGGCTGCTGTGAGGGAGGAGGGGGGTGGTGTCAGACGTGGGTCTCAGGAAGCCCGGGCCCGGGTAATCTGTACCCACTCCCCCCCCTCTCTGCGCCCATGACCCCGTTCTCTCATCCCATGTCCCCTGTGTTATACATGACGTGGAGACAGCAGAAACGGGGGGGACAATATCTGGGCATCTTTAGTAGTTCTCACTACTCCTATTATCTTTGACGTTATATAATTTTGTTTTGCAATTTATTTATTGTTATCACTCCTTGGGTTCTCCTTTTATGCCACTAACCCATTACAATGCATACATTTCTTTTTCCTGCTTTAGGTGACACTGTGATTGATATAACTTTGTGACCTGGAGTGATCTCTAATTTATTCAGGGTGCATTTAACTTCTTACCATCAGGCCTATTTAGTTCTTGGCCATTATCAACAGTATTCTGCGCATAACTACTCTCATCAATCACAGCTGCAACAATTTATCCATATGACCACACTGGATACATAATTAGCCTCTTTGTTTACCGGTGGGAATGCTGTTGAAGAAATCATATCTGACACTATCTTACTATTTCTTGTGATACACACATATTAAATGTCTTGTATTCCTACAGACAGTTTATAGTGATCTGACTTTCATCCTAGTGTATTTGCATTTTGTATTTCCTATGTGATATTTGCTGGTTATATTTTACCCTATTCATGCAGAATTGAAAGGATATTTATTCTCAGCGCATCACTATATATGTACCCTGCTATATCCTGGTAATTCAATCTCTCAGTTTCTTTAAATATATAATTCCAAACCCTGCTTATATACTTGAACCTCTATTTTGTCTACTCAATAGATAATTAGTTCCAGTTACCTCTGTGAAATTATTAGGAAATTTATTTGTGACTGTTCAATTAAGTTCAGTCATTACCTGTGCAGGATTAGGAGGCAATTAATCTCTACATTTGAGTTCATACCTAATAAATCTCTCTAGGAGGCATATCTCTTGGGCTATTGCAATGTTATAAATATTCGCCATGACCAATAGTAACTGATTTGGTTACTGTTCATATACTTACTTATCTTAATTGGTGCAGTTTTGCACAATAATATATTTTGTTTCTTTTACTCCTGGTGAGATATAGTCAGTATCCACTGACCTGTGTGTTTTTGTGTATGTCTGTATGTTATATGTAGTGTATTGTATAAAATATATTATAATATATAAGATTAAACGTTAAGTTTAATGATATACAACTTTTTAAAATCTTACGGATTTTTTCTAGAGTGCCCCCAACAAAGAGTCTTCTTTTCTCCCTCTACAACATACTTAGGTTTACTACAGAGTTATGACTATAAAAATTATAAGAAACAATTAAATAAAGTATTATAAATATCTTCTTTGTATTATTCTAATTTTTATAGTCAAAACTCTGGAGTAAAAAGTATACGGCAGGTGAGGCACTGCCTCCCCTATCTACCTTTTCCACACATCCCTGATCAAAACACACCAAATTTCCAGCACTATATACTGCTGCACCCTTGTATAATGCCACCTTGGGTTCATATATGTATCTGTAAATCTGGCTCTGATACTAGCCAGTGCCTCCCCAGCCATTTACCTCACCGCACGTCACTGCTAATAGGTATAGAGTGGATAGAGTCGGTGCTGTTGCTAGGTGGCATTCCTATTCTTATTCCCTAGAACAAATAAAGTTTGCAGGTAAACTTAGTAGTGGGCAGTTACTCTACAATGGTATTTATCAAAGTTGTAAGTAGAGGACCAGCAAGCAATATGCATTCTTGATTGCCAAATTATGTCTTTAGCTGATGTTTTTGTGGTGATTGCAGGTGCGCAGCTAGGAGGAGGGTAGACACGTGTCCCAGGAGACAGAGACAGCGGTGGTGCCACCAGTGGATCCAGAGTTGCAGCCGTGATCCCGGGGATCAGAGGTGAGCAGTGAGGGAGGGTGGTCAGCATATAGTTATTCGCTCCCAGGGGCCGAGCACTGCAGTAATAAGCTGAACAGCCTCTGCCTCCTCTATGTTTGTATGGCCCCTCCTCCTAACTGACAGCAGCCTCGGCAGGACCTGCTGTTTCCTGCTATCTAAAACATGGTGTGACAGCAACAGGAGGAACAGATAACAGGTAAGTTATGATATGGGGTATGGGGAGGTGTAGTTTATGGTTGGTAATAATAACAATACGGGGGTACAGGGATAATGCCTTAATGGTGTTATTTAAGATGAGCATTTTTTTTTATGAGAGAGGGAGGTAATTAGGGGTTTAATGTACAAAAATTTAATTATTTGATGATGTTGTGGAATTATGTGGATAATTAATAATGGGGAGTGTGAAGATAATTATTGTTAATTATATAAATTTAATTGAATGGGTTTGTTACAATTATACAATTATGTTGAAGTAGTTAAAAATATTTTAGGAAGGGTTCATTATTGATGAGGGGAGGGTATAATGTAGCTGTCACTGATGCTATTTGTATTATATGGTGGTCACTGATGCCCTCTATACTATATGATGGTCTCTGATTAGCTCTTTATTATATGGTGGTCACTGATGCTCTCTGTACTATATATGGTTCACTGGTGCTCTCTGTACTGTATGGCAGTCACTGTGATGTTCTCTACATTATATAGCATGGGATGTAATTGCAATGCCAACAATTACAATGCGTTAGGGTTAGGCTACGTAAGGAGAGGTTATGGTTTGGCACTAGGAGGTGGGTTGGGGTTAGAGGTTAGTGATACCACAGGAAGCCCAACAGGATCTGCCAGAAGTCAACCAGACTCCGCTGTCAACATTCCATCAGTGTTGACATGAGGAATGTCAACATAACGACCATGATGCTATTCACATGTTGACATTATGAATGTCGCCAAACTATACCACACACATATGGTGGTCACATTGATGTTCTCTGTATTAAATGGGGGTCACTGATGGTCTCTATATTATATACGACAGTCACTTTGATGTTCTCTGCATTACATTATAGTCACTGCAATGCTCTATGTTAATATGGTGTTCACTGTTATGTTCTCTGCATTCTATTGTGATTATATAACTAGAGGGGATTGGTATGAAATACCGCCGGCCCTCTGGCTGGCAGTTCGATTCTCGGGAGCAGAGCCTGGCTGACAAAAGCAGAGTTCCCGGCAGCGGAAGCCCGACAGCACTGGAAATCCTGATCGTCGTTAAGGTAAGTATAAACTAACCTAACCTAACCCCCTAACCCTAACCCTCCTTAGGGGTGCCTAACCCTAATCCCCCCTCTAAGTGCCTAAACCTAACCCCCCCTTCCTCGCTGCCTACACCTAAGTCCCCCGGGGGGGTGCCTAACCCTAAGTCCTCCCCGAGGGGGCCTAACCCTAACCTTCCCTCCCCCTAGCCTAGCCCTAACCCTCCCGGGGGGGTGCCTAACCCTAAGTCCCCCCCGGGTGCCCTAAACCTAGCCCTACCCCCCGCGGTGTCCGCTTGCGGTGCCCGGCCTCCCTTCGATCGGGATGCCGTCATTGGGAAAATGACAGGCGTCTACAAATAGACGCCTGTCATTTAACCCCCGCCGGGATAATGCAATTGGGAAGCCGGCTGTCGGGATTAAGGCAACCGGTTTCCCGATTGCATCCCAACTAGAGGATGACTACTATCTACTTGGGGGGCTCAGAGGGAAAACTGAGTTTTTCCCCTAGTGACAGAAAGCCTAACTTCACCGCTGGGTGACAGCATTGATCAAAAAAAGGCTTTTGAACTGGACAATGAACAGTTTCGGAACAGGGCTCTGTTGGCCTCGCGAACTAAACCGGTGACATCATGATGTCACGCTTGGGGGCAGGCCGCAGGCTCTAGGATGTAAAGCACTACCCAGAGCAGGGGCGTATCTATAATGGGTGCAGGGTGTTCGG
This sequence comes from Taudactylus pleione, assembly GCA_031769625.1. Lineage (NCBI taxonomy): Eukaryota > Metazoa > Chordata > Amphibia > Anura > Myobatrachidae > Taudactylus > Taudactylus pleione. Next base: position 8,805,646 of record JAUIMM010000017.1, on the reverse strand, counting down.
GGAACACGAGGCCCTGGGTTCAGGGGGGCCTCGCACCGCACACCCTGCACCCATAATATTACTTACCTCTCCAGAGTCCCACGTCGGCGCGGGGGTCCGGCGCTGTAAAATTACTGGAAAATGGCAGCGGCGGCTATTTCCCCATCATTTGCGCATGTGCAGTACAGGGAAAATGGCTGCTGCAGCCATTTTTGCCGGTGCCCTGTGCATACACTATACACTCTGGGCACACTCTAGTGCCCAGTCTATAACTCCGGCGCTGGCCGCGCACAGTAGAGAGGAGGGGGCCCGTGTTGGAGACTGCACACTGACCCCCTCCTTTCTAGAAACGCTCCTGACCCAGAGGGTCCTAAAGATGCCAATTGTGTTGTTGTACGTCAAAACAGCTGAAAGATACCCCCTCTCAGAGGAGTAGTAAATGCCTTGTAGACTGACAAACAATATACAAAAGATACAACTCAAAAATTATGATAGTGAAGACAATGTCAAATTTATCAGTGGATGACTGGCACAAAATGACATAGTGTATTCTTTGCGAATAGTGTGTTAGTTTCCTGGAATCTGCTTTAACCAGTTATCTGAAATTTTAACGAGTCAGAACTCCAGCTGCAAGAGTGAAGCAAACAAAGATGCTAATTTATGATATAAGAGCAATATATTAGAAACTGTCTCAGATAAGCTAAAAAGGCCAAGAAATGATATACTGTATGTCTAGATTTTGGAGCAAGTTAGGCCATGAGAGATGTATATCCGCAGCAGATGAAGGTTTACCCTTTTTCTCTGTTAGATTAGGGATTACTAAAGTAAATACACAAAAACATAAGCTGTAATAATGATAAAATAGTCCTACCTTGTATTTAATGACTAAGAAATCCAAGCCTAGGAGTAGAATGGATGCAATGTGAGCAGCTACCTTGACATCACCAAAGGTCCTAGTACGTCACCAATGGTTGTGGATTAATAGATCTAGAGTAAAAAGGTCGACAATGTCTAGGTAGACATCAGATGTTAGACAGACAATAGGTTGACAGGGTCAAAATGTCGACAGGGACAAAAGGTCAACACACTAAAGGTCGACATGTGAGAAGGTCTACATGTACACATGATCGACATGAACAAAAGTCTGTCACAAAATGGTCGACACAAAAATCTTCGACATGTGATTTCTAGCCCTAATCTTCACCCTAAATCTAACCATCCCCTTGGTGCCTAACCCTAAGTGTCGTGGTAGGTGTCTGACCCTAACCGTCCCTTCTAGTGCCTAACCCTAACCCTCTGGTAAGTGCCTAACCCTTACCCTATACCTAACAATAACCCTAAAAAAAATAAATTATATATATATTTATATATATATATATATATATAGTCGACCATTTTTGTGTCCACCATCTGTGTGTCGACCTTTTGTTCACGCTGACTATTGTAACTGTTGACCTTCTTACATGTCGACCCTTAGTGTGTCGACATTCTGTCCCTGTTGATACGGCTGATCACTGGGACACGGCTCCCGGCTCTGCCTGTTAGAGCAGAACAGGAGTCAGGGAACCCGGGGAAACCCTGAATAACACCATCTCCAGGTGGCGTTATTATATCAGGGCTTCCCCCGGTATTTTTTCACATTTTATTTTTAGTAAATCGCAGACAGATCGCATTTTTCATTACAATTATGGGGAAATGCGATCTGCTTACTAAAAATATGTGATAATTAGGCCTTGGAGTAGAATTTTACGAATTTTTCTCCAATTGCCCTTTAGTAAATTTAGGTGAAACTAAAATAATGTGAAAGGGCAGGAAACATCCTTTTTCACTTTATTTTAGTAAAAATAATGTAAAGAAACAGAGCCCATAGTGAGATAAAGTGTCTCAAAGATTTACAACAGCGGAAAGTGGAGACGGTGCAGTGTATTGAACCGTAAGTAATACCTAAATAATATACATTAAAAGCATCAATTTACCATAGTGTAAATATCCAGCAGCTATTTAATATATATCAAACAATTAAAATAAAAATGAATAAGCATATAAAAATGATATAAGTGAATATAATCAGTGAGCATAGATCAAAATGCAATCAGCCACGAGAAGCGTGTCTGCAGGTTCACATATAAATAACTAAACATTACATGTAAATGTACAGAATATGAATGATAGTTAAAAAAAAAGGAGCGAGTTTCTCAAGATTGAATAAGTTACCAGATCTGATGTGAGGTATGGGATCCTCCCTGGACGACCATTTGTAGCACAATGCTCATTAATTTTTATTTTAGTTGCTTGAGATATATTAAATCACTGCTGAATATTTCAACTATTAAATTGCTGCATTTAATGTATATTATGTAGGTACTAATTACGGTTCAATATGTCTTCTTTCTCCGCTGTTGTATTTTGTTTACGTGTGACTATACCATATCCACTGGCAGCATTGCATAGATTCCGTCACTAGATACATACTGTTGTTTTCCGAGTCATTTAGACTATATTCATTGTACCTTTTTTTACCCCCAAAGACCTGGATTGTGCTCTGTGTAGCGCCTAGGGTCTAACCCTTCAACTTGTCTCAAAGATCTAGTGTGTTCTGTAAGCAGTCTCTGGAGAACCCTAAAGGGAGTTTGGACTCCTGTGCTGCAGACTGTACAATGGAAAGCAAACTGTACATGGTCACGCTGGTTATAATAAGACTATTAAGAGGGTATAATAGGACAAATAAGAGGATAATACATCCCTCATCTCAGTGGCGTCTTTAGAGAGGAGGGGGCCTGTGTGCATTCCCCGTCCGGGGCCCCCTCCTCTATTCCCGGCGGCCAGCACCGGAGCATTAGAAGACTCTGGGCACTAGAGTGTGCCTGAAGTCTACTGCGCATGTGCAAAACGCCGGAGAAATGGCCGCGGCAGACATTTTTCTGGCTTTTTGTACAGTGCTGACACCCTGCGCGGGACCTCGGAGAGGTAAGTTTTAAGTAATATGGGTACAGGGTGTGCAGTGCGGCCCCCCCCTGGACCTGGTGGTCCGTGTGCACCGCACACCCTGCACCCATTATAGATATGCCCCTGTCTCATCTGTATGCTCCATACTTGCCTACTTTTGGTGTCTCCTCTCTGGTAGAAGCCAGGTGAGTAGAAGCAGCTGACCACTTTAGGGAGCAGGGCCGGTCTTTGAAGTCATTAGGCCCCGCCCCAGTCACAGTAAAATGCTGTGAATCGTGGGTCCATATGGAGGGGCGGAGCTAAAATGATACTTTTCGCTGCATTTTAGCCCCTCCCTACGGATCCATGATTCCCGGCAATTATCTCTCTATCCTGTCCATTTCACTAGGAAATGGGTGGGATCCAGGAGATCTGGTGACACTTTCGGGAGTGTGGGGACTACCCGAAAAATCAAGAGTTTCCCGCACCTCTCGGGAGTGTAGGCAAGTATGGTATGCTGCAACAGAGGGTAGGCAGGGGAGGCAATTTCTTACACTTACCCCTGCATACTACAATTTGATAGGTCTGCTAACTAAAGCACCAGCTGTTGCTTCTGACTTCTGACCATCACAAAATATGTAAACTGGATGTGTGTCCAGGGCCAGGCTCATACTTTATTTTTTTCTATATATCACAACAGTCTTAAACAACTTGCTGTTCATCAATTAATGTGGAACTTCAAATCCCAGCATGCCCCTTTGGCTGTCAAAGCATGCTGGGAATTTAGGGGCCTCAACAATTAAGAGAGACACGGGTTGCCTTCCTTTGCATTAGCATAAGGAGAGTTTATCGTAGATAATCCTGTCTGCCTCTAGTGGTGACTGAAAGCATCAAAGTGTGGTTGTACGTGATTAATAACTAGTGTAGATCAAACCACAACCTCTCCATTACCATCAGACTCCTCTGGTTTCATGCTCTACTTATCAGAGGCTCCATTAACCCCTGGAACACAGATGTTTTCTATTAAGCACTAGCAGCATGATTTACTCATTCCAAAACACACATGCACCATGTCAGCTGACTGCATTAACTGACCCTTTATGCACAGAATGGACTAGCAATATCTGTAGAATTTGCTCTCTTGTTAACTATAATACCAGTCCTTTTAATATCAGTCCTTTTAACTGGCATGTTAAAAGAGTAACAACAAAATTATTACACAAGTTGCAAACTCAAGTAGCAAACAGGCACCCCCAAAGGAGATGTACAGTCACCACACATAAACATTTTGCTGATATTAAATCCCCCCCCCCCTCCCCCCCAAACATTAAGTATCTGAATAGAGGACAGCCGATGCCTGAGGTTTATACTCTTTGTACTTCCTCTGTATTGGCTAATGACAGGCACATACGGCTGAGCACTGCCAGTAACCCAAGTCACATGCAACAGTCAGTGTACAATTTAGCCACCACAGGAATGAACTGATCACTTCTAGCATACTAGACATTATTACCAGGCTTGTTTGGGTGCTATACCTATTGCACAATGAGGCAAATGCTGGTATTGTGTTTTGCCAGCATAATTCTCTTGCTACAGCTAGCAGGAGAAATGTAAAATTCACTGCTCTGGAAATGTGTCTTGTATGTGTAGGTAAATATATTTCAAATGGCTGGGTTTAGTTTTCTATGTAACATACACTATGTAGACAAAAGTGATTGGACACCCCCGCTCAAGTGAATGGTCCCATGCATACCGTTGCACTCGAGTTCCAAATGGCCACTAATGCGGCGGTTTTGACAAGAACACTTCATAGGGAGGCCCATGCACTTGCAGTTCTATGGAAGCAACAAATGTTTTTATCAGGACGAGTCACTGGTATACAGAATATTTGATAACCCGGATGTACTGGCCAGCACAGAGTCCAGATCTTAACCCGATTGAGAACCTCTGGGACGTATTGGAGCGAGGGGTGGATTCTAGACCTACTCTACCTTCTTCAGTGTCACAGATGGTCACTGTACTTAAGGCGGAATGGTAAAACATACCACTTGCTGTTGTCGAGGAACTTGTGGACAGTTTGGCAAGAAGGGTGTCTGCAGTAATCACTGCACGTGGTGGACCTACAAAGTACTGACGTCAATAACATCTTGTTGATCTATTTGCTGTCAGTTTCCAATTACTTTTGTCTATAACAGGGGTATTGATATACTGTATATAACAGTATTTGCGGGCCTGGTGCAGGCCATGCCCCTCCGTGTGACATCACACAGGGGCGGGACCACAATCGCCGGTGATTACAGCAATGCCCGGTGCATCCTGAGAATGTTCCGGGGAGCTGTAAGGGCAGCGATGTGACCATCTGAAGTGTCCTAAGGATGCTTCAGGCGGCACTGCTGCATAAACTCTGGCTGCAGGTTGCCATTCTAGGCACCCTGCTAGCCAGATGAGGCTAGCACAGAGAAGCTCAGAGGGTCATACCAAATGATTCCGCGGGCCTTATACAGCCCCCGGGCCTGAGGTTCCCCATCCCTGGTCTATAAAATGCAGCTTTCAAACACAACTCTGTACATATTAATATAATACAATTTAAATACTCTAAATACTCTAAAGGGCATATTTGTTCATTTCTGGAACACAATTTAAAGTTCCCTGGCTGAGGTTCCGCAATATTTTATTAGTAATTTTATTGTTCTAGTATTTATACAATTAGCTCTATAGCTTTTATGTAGCCATACCTCACAACCTTCCCATTGTCAGTAGGATAGTCCTGATTTGAGGGAACTGTCCTAATGCACATTTGTTGAGAGGTATAAAATGGTCGGAATGGCACCACACCTCAGCACACTATGGTGTGGTTACTCTCCCAACGTGCCATGCACCTGTGTATCAATTCCAAATTCACCAATGTTGCGAAGTATGTGTAACATATATAAGCAAATCCCTCTATGTTCTTAAACACATGTGTATAAGTTTGAATAGTAATAACAGCACTCTTTTAAGCATTTTTACATATTTTTTTATGTTATTTTGAATTGAATATATTCTGATAGGCTTAGCACATTTGTAATATTCTTTACACATCTATTATATAGTTATTCTATACTTATTCTTAGATTTGTTTTTTGGCATCATTGTTTTTCCAATAAGTGCTGGTCATTGTTCCTTTGCTATCAAGCTGCTGTAGGGGGTAGTAACGGACACCAAGCAAATACGTGCTGTAGTAAGATTTGGGGGCTTATGTTAAATAATATTGTGCCACTGAGTTGCTCCGTGGACCTCAGTAGGTCTAAAAATAATTTGTACTCTAAGCATTTCAGATAACCTCACAAACATCCAGGGTGACATTGGCAGAGTTATTGAAGTGAAGACTTTTAAAATGTGCAGGTAATACTCAACAAACAGGATTAGACTTATGCATTACATTATCTGAGACCTAATTTTCTACTTGTTATCTGACTGAGGAAAGCTTCTCTGACATAAGGAAAGTTTCAAAAGAAAGAAAATGCCAGACGTCCTGTTTCTGCATTAATATTAATAGCTCAATATCTAAGCAGGGAAGGAAAATGTCTGATCAAAGAGTCCGTGCTAGACACTCTGATATTTCCCTGTGAAGCCATGAAAGATATTTCTGGAAGTATGTGACTGGGGTACGTCTGGACCATCACAATATGTTTATATGTTAACTCGCCTCCTTAATAATTTTACAGCTGGAGAGTGATGGGCCTATTGGGGTGCCTGGAGAACCTCAGCCCATTCGCAGTTTGTGTACTGATATGTTTCATAGATATGTACAGTGGGAATGCACAAGTATTGTTTAAACAGAGATCATAAAAGGCATAACCTAGTCTAAATCCATATGATTCATTTATCTTATTCAAATATAGTGTACAGGTAACATTACTATATGGAAATTGGAAAATATCCTGTCTAATATATTAAGGAGTGGTGATGTCACTTATGTTACAAGGATCATTGTGTAAGTGTTCCCTGATGAATTGTATAGCTTTGATCAAAGGTAAACACCACTGGATATGAGGAGCAGCTCACACAAGCAATTTGCCGTATTACAACTTGAAATGTGCATTGGACAGAATAATGCACTCTGTACAGTGCAAGTAAAATGATATTCACCATTGGAGTTCTATAACCTGTATAAAAGCAGCAGAATTGTGCTGTCATATGGTCACAGAACTTTGTCATGGCTACTAATATCCTTACATTTTACAGTGGGGGTACATTATTCCCTATATTGGGATCAGAATAAGGATCTATGAGATATTATTCATGCAGTGCTTATTAGAAGTTGTAACAGGTCATCCATTGTGACTAAGAAAGCAGCACTAGAAAAGAGTTTAAGGGGTCTATTTAATAAACTGTGATCAGCAGAAACTCTATAGAGAACATCCAATTTATTAAAGGGTTAACACCAGATGAATTTGAAACATTTCTCTGGTTTTAACCTATTTTCTGCGTTAAAGGTTTGATAAATGACCCTGATAATAAAAGGATTAAAATAGCTTAATAAATAGGCCCCTATGAGAACTGGTGCTCATTCACCGACCCTTGATGATAACGATCAGCACTGCAAGAGATAGGTCTGCTAACAGTAATAAGTTTATACTGCATCTCTCTTGTTGTACTTCAGATGCACATGCAATTTACACTTAGCACAAATTTATTTCACATTATGGGGTCTATTCATGATGTTAATTATCAGACCCCGATAATTCATCATTGCTCCGGCCCAGAGCAGTGAATCTTTTCACTGCTCTTTTCGGAGCAGTGACACTACCAGTCATTTATATAGCGCACACATATTCCGCAGCGCTTTACAGAGAATATTTGGCCATTCACATCAGTCCCTGCCAAAGTGGAGCTTACAATCTATGTTCCCTACCACATCAACACACACATACGCACTAGGGTTAATTTTGTGGAAGCCAATTAGCCTGACAGTATAATTTTGGAGTGTGGGAGGAAACCAGAGTACCTGGAGAAAACCCACGCAAGCACAGGGAGAATATACAAACCCCACACAATTACAGCCGTAGTGGGATTTGAACCCACGACCTTAGTGCTGTGAGGCAGTAATGCTAACCATTACACCATCTGTGCTGCCCTACAGGTCACGCATGCGCCCAAGAGCTCCGACGTCCGGCGAAAGGAGCGGGTAGCGGGAGCTCTTGCCATCTGAAGATGGTGAATGCCCCATGCAATTAAGCTCCGAATATGTTGTATTTTCAGAGCTTGATGAATTCTTCCCCCATACTGGGGACAGCAGGCCATTCTGCGATAGGAAGGTAAGCAGGAGATATCTGTGATTTCTCCTGCTTTACCTTCTTAATGAATGGCCCGATAACTTAATTTCTACATATGCAGGTGATGAATAGGTCCCTTAATCACATAATTCAATTAGTTACATTTTTGTTTAATCAAGGTAAAAAAAAAAAACACTTTCAAGTCTATGTAATTTCACATCAAAGTAGAGGGGGAAAAGTCCTATTTAATTAATCTTGCATGAACAATGATTTGTTACCAACACATTTAGTTTTACGTTTAACATTTCTACTTGGTAAACCCCATACTCTTTGCGGGAGGCCGGAGGAGCAGACATTTCCATTGAATGGACAAATAGTTTAGATGCAAATAGGTGAGCTATGTTCGAAGAGTTCCACTTGTAGCACCAGATGACAATGGGTGTTTAAGTACATTTTATTTTTCTACCGCAGAAGTTTCTTTATACTGTACATATAATATATAGAACTAGACAATTTCCAAGCTGGAACAAACTGTCTAACACAATAAGCCAATGTGGTCACATACAAATTGCTTTGTGTATTTTTGTAAGATATTACATGAAGTTTGCCATCTGTTAAGACTTCTCTCTCATTTTACAATTCCAGGAGTTTACTTTCGGCTCATTGCAAAAGAGTTTTCTTCAATTAGTTTTAAAGAATTGTTTTTTATTGGTATTTTTTACACCGTCTCTGCTGCCCTACAGGTTCCATACGGTTTAAGAATAAATCAGTACACAACTAGCTGCTACAGTAAAGGTGCATACATACGTAAAGATTTTCTGTCCAACCGGCCAACTAGTTGATTGGTTGGAATGAAAATCTGGTAAGGTGTGAAAGCAAATGACAATCAGCAATTTGCTCCCAAACGCCGGAAAATGGACAAAAACTGTAGTTTGAACAAATTGTTTAGATCAAACACTTAACAAACTTGTCTGACGATCATTTTCATCTGTTTTCTGGCATTTAGGAGCAAATTGCTGATCATCATTTACTCCCGTACGTTACCAGATTTTCATTCCAACCAATCAACTAGTTGGATGGTTGGACAGAAAATCTTTACGTGTGTAAGCAGCTTTAGTCTCTTTGTAAAATCTTGTGTGTTTTTATCTGGACTATTACACATTTTCTTATCAATAGTTTGTCAGTTTGGGGTGTTGTTTAAACTTCTATCCACATTTCCCCTTCCGATTTGATGTCACAGATCTAGTTTTGCTGATGGTTTTACACAGTCTTGAAACACTAAATTTACTGACTCCTACAGGTTCAGCAGTATCACAACCAGTCTTTAAAATGTACGTTTTTAAAAGCTGCATTTTTAGCTCTATTCCCAGGTATAATATCCTTACTGAGGAAAGAATGAACAACTATTTAACATGAAGAGATAAAACAGAGTAATGTTCACTTGACAAAATGTGGCTCAAAACTTGACTGCAGGTTGTCACGAAGTTGAGTCCTAGCCTTTCTGACAAGCTCAGACACTCCTTCATTGTTGTATTCAGGCCTATGCAGAAACATTGCATTGCAATTACCTGATGCACGTGAGCAGCTCAGTAGTGCTCACCTGATCCTCTGCTACAATGGGAATGGAATGTCTGCTATTTAAATCTGCACCTGGAGTCAGCACATTGGCTGAACAACGTGTTTCCTTTCCAGGATTCATTCCTTGTGTTCTGACATCAAGGACCAAATGAAATATGGTGACAGTTTAGTTTTCTCACAGTTTTTAAACTCGACCAATGTAATAGAGTCAGAGACCAATGCAACAGAGCAAACTCACATGTTTTTCAGACTCAAAAAACTCTCACAATTTAAAATCTCATCCAGATGTTTTCTCATTTTGAAAATAAAACTCGACCAGTGTGACTGTTTACTGCTAAACTCTCACATTTTCTAAACTCTCACCCTATTACATTTGGCCCCATATCTCCTGTGACTTCCATTGCTATTTGGTGGATGACTCGCTGGATACCATCCTCAGCTATTTCTGCTAGTGTTGCAGCTTAATTTGCTATTGTTGCCTGCATTCTTTTTGCGTATACTGCAGCTTCCACGCTGCATACAGACCTGCTCCTAGTACAGCTCTGTGGCTTCCGTTCTACATCAATGCCAGAGGGACAGTGCATGCAAGTTACCTCACTTATTCTGACTCTGTTTCTTAGTTGCTCACTGGTTCCAGTTCCAGGTCTTGCGTCAGAGCAGTAACAAAGTTACAGCTTCCTCAAGTTGAACTCTGACTACATAAGACTGATTCCTGGCTTGAGTCCTGAGTTCCTGCAGTATCTACCAGTACTATATTGTTCTGAGTCCTGGAGTTCACCCTTGTTTCAAGAGTGTATGCCTTGTCTTGCTGTCCTTCACTGGTCACTAGGCGAGGGTCGCCCAGTGTACTTGGTCTGATCACTCCAGGTCCAGTTCCGTATCCATGCATATCACAAGCCTGTGGTTTCTACACTGTCACTAGTGCACATATAAAGTTATAAACTCCTGTTTGTATCCATGAGCCAAGGTAACATTAAACCTCCATGTTTCCTATGCACAGAGGCTTACCTGGATACAAACAATGATCTGGAATCATTGTTTCTGTATCAAATAGGCAGCAAGCTAAATAACCCTGTATCAGAGACTCTGAAAATTATAAGAACAGCATAGTTCGAAATCTACAAAATAACAGTATACTAAAAAGCAGAATCTCCCTTTGCACATGACCTTGTACTTATACCCTCTTCCAGCAACTGTTCTATACAAAAATACCAAAATCTACCTGGTAACTGTGCATAAAAACTGAGAATATTTGGAATTGTTCTTAGAAGTGTATTTAACAGGGACAATAATATTAATAGATGTGTCCACAAATGCATCAAAGCTAAATACAAATTAACAGTTGTACCGCACATGTTATATATTGAAGCCCACGATACAGTAGTACTGTACATGGGACATACTTAATTATTACTCCTGCTTGGCCATTAGTGCTGTGCTCCCTGTCTGCATTATTCAGAGGTGCAGCAATCCAATATAAGCGAGGCAATTTGTATGTGACCTGCATTTAATAGCGGAAGGTTGCGTACCCCTGCGGAACATAAGAAACTTTGTGGACACCTATGGCGGAAGCTGCTTGGGAGTGAGGTCACCAACCTCACTTATAAAAATGTTCCAAAATATAGGTGAGAAAGTCATTTTGGAATGTGTCCTGCATTTGTAGTTAGAGATATTCTTGTTTTCTGGACACTATAGAACTCTGCTGATGAGAGGTCTCTCCTAGAGAACTGCAGGCCATTTGCAGCAGCTTCAATTAGCAGCTGGTGTGAGAGATGTTTTTAGTAGGGGCCTGAAGTGGCCACCTATAATATTCAGTAATCTTCCAAAACTGAAACTTTTTGGAGTCTGTCTGCTGGAACTTACGCTATCTTCAGATGGTGTTGGTTCCCGAAACCCTGCGCCTTGCTATGGGAAGGAGTGTCGGGTTACGAAGAGGGATCACTCTGCTAGTGCCCTCCATGCACATGCGTGACAAGACAGTGTAAAGTTATGCCCCTACTAATTAGCGGAATAACTGCGGGTGTTAGGTGTTTTTGGAGCAGCTGTCCCCGTGCCATAGCAATATTGAATTGCTCCAGTAACTTGGTAACCAAGGCCGCAACTTGAGCAATATGACCCACAGACAGGGCGTAACTAAATATTTGAAGCCCCATAGCAAAAGTTTGTAAGGGCCCCTATGTACCACCGAATGTTGAAAAATGTATATGAGACATAAAACATGTACCTTTGAAAAAAGAAAGATGCCCCCCTCAGCTGCACCCCTTGCACCTAGAGCAAGAAAAAGAAACAAGTACTTAGAATAGAGTACAAAAATAAAAGAGAGACACTGTTAGTGGCAAAACATTCAAGCAACAAATGTTCAAACAATGGTGCTGTACCTGCAAATAAGAAACCATAGGCGACTATTTTAAATAAAACTAGTGTGCCAGCTAAAAGCTTTCATGTGATCTTCCAAGGAATGCCACGGCTTTGAAAGTAATATCAGAAGGGAGTTAATTTCAGGCACTCAGTAGAAGGAATTAGAGCTGTGGAGGTGGTCTCTGCTTTGTCTCTTCGGTCTTAAACACTGGAAAGATATTATATTGCAAGACCATACAGAGTGATATGGGTAACATTACATACAGCCAGAAAAATGGGGTAACTGTAGAGTTAAAAGAAAAATACTGGGGACTCAACCCTATGCCAGTGGTATGGAAAATAATTGTTTAGTCATTACAGAGGAATTGTGAAATCAGCAGCTAAGGCAAGTGGATGCCAGAATCAGCTATTAACGTCAAGTGCTTCACAAAGTATTTTTACTCCATGTCTAATCTCTACTGTGTAAGATACTAAGCAGCAACCAAGTAACTAATTTTTCATACACTGTATAAACAATCCTATCCTATTAGTCTTGCTGCCAAAAGGTGTTAAGATGGAGTAGACGTAGTCAGTTCTCCTGGCAGAAGAAAATAAGTTTAATTAGCTGACAGGCAAATCATAAAATAACCCCTTGTCTGCTAAAGGCGCATAAATTACATATTAACCCCTTGACTACTACAATATTTTTATTTTTTAATGGTCAGATGAATATATGTTGGCCTCTAAATGATGATGATGAACTAAAGCCTATATGAAAATATCTTGATAAATGTAATTTATATATTAATTTAAAATACCTGTAGGCATTTCCACTTAGCCTCCTTAAGAACCTTGTACAGCAGTGGAGTCTCGACTAGTCATATGTCTTGCGAGCAGAGGAACAAAACAGGATCCCAGGGCAGAAGTACTTCATTTGCTAGATATATTTTGTCTACATAAAATCATATTGACATTCATAATGTCGACATGGTCGAATTACTGACATGCTCTGAATGTCGACATTGACTATGCCGACATTCATCAAGTTGACACTGATGAAATGTCGTCATGATTAGAATGTTGACAAAACATCGCTGGGGGTCTAGTGGTGATTTAATAAGATAAAAGCAGCTCGGGAATGGGGGGAAAGGTGTATATAAACAAATGTTCACTCAAACAGTGCAATACTAAATGTTTAATAACATGAAACTAAATAATATAAAAAAAGCAGTAAATAGCATCCACTTATTGAGTACATATCCCTATTAGGGACCAAAAGCACAATGAGTCCATGTACTTAAATACTTGAAGTTAGGTAAATATGTGCACAGTGTCATTTATCTAAATTCAATGTATTTTTATATTATGTAGTTTCATGTTATTAAACATTTATTATTGTATTGTTTGAGTGAGCATTTGTTTATATACACCTTTCCCCCATTCCTGAGCTGCTCTTATCATATTGTTTATATTTGTTGTTGGGACTGACTATCCCAACAGCTGCAACAAATTGGGGAGAGTCTTTAGTCTAGTGGTGATTTACCTGGTATGGAGGGTCCAGCAGCTCCAGCGATCTGTTCCGAGTACATCAATGACATCAGGATGACTTTCCAGCAGATCCTGCATGGCTTTCAGAGGTAAGTATGACTAATTCTAGCCCCTAACCCTAGTACAAGGGTGGCCAATAGCTCTCCAGCTGAACTACAGAAGCTGGAAGGCCGCTTATTGCCTACCCCTGCCCTAGTGCCTAACCTTAACCCTCCTCCGAGTGCTAGAGAACTAGAGAAGTGTGTGGAACCCCGTGTTTTGGTTCTAATAGATTGTCATGTTTGGTTTTGCCAAAACCACCCTCAAGTGTTTGGGTTTTTGATATAGATTTTTTTTAAAAATGTGTTTTTGTTTCTACAGTATTATTAACCTCAATAACATTAAATTATTTCCAGTCAATTTGACTACCTCACAGCTCATAATATTGTTTTCACCAATATTGGCCAAAGGCTGCAGTGAGCTAGCTGACTGGCTAAGCTAAGCTACAGAGCAGTGGCACCAACACATGGGCAGTTCAACTTCAAAAAAAGAAAAAGAATATTGCATATCTAGTGTTTGTGGATACTAAATCGACATTATTAGCACTGTTCCATCTAAAATGAGTAATCTGAAAATCATATCTAATTTTCTATGAAGTAACCTGCAAATTGGGAACACATTGACACATACAGGGGTATTCAATATGGGAGCGAAAACATCGTTTTTGCGTTAATATCGCACTTTTGACCTCATTATCACAGGTTTCACTTTTACACCGTATTCAATTTCAAAGACTTATCGCAGGTTCGAAAAGTCTTTGATCAAAAACGGGGATAACTTTTCACCATTGAATAGGTGTCGAAAAAAAGTGCAGAATTGGGGTTTAGGGGTGCAGGCTTAAAAAAAATAGCCTGCACCCCTGGGAATGACATTTAAAAAAGAACTGTGTCAAAAAAAGTTTTAAAAAAAATAGGGACACCCCAACAAAATAAATTAAAAAATTGGGGTAAAAAAAAAATGGGAAAAAATTGTTTAAAAATAGGGAAATAGGTTCAGGGCTATTCTGCAAGTATGTGGCAGGTGTTTTCTAGAATAGATTTATAGCGGCAGGTGCACAATTGCAGAATTTTTAAAAACTTACTTTAGGGACTTAAAAATATGCTAGTACCCATTTTCATGTACCCCAAATTTGATGGGACCACTTAAAAAACGAAAAAAAATAACCTAAGTGCTCTTCTGCATCACTTCTTCAATGTCGGGAAAAAACACCTGCTGCGGCTATTTAAATCCCCGACTTTCATTTAAAGGCTAAAACGGGGGTACCCATAGTGATCCCCCATGTTTTTACAACTTTAGAGGGGTCTTACAATTTTTTTAAGGAAAAATTTGTAACTTTATGCAAATCCAACTTCGGAGGCTCCCGTTTTCGTTAATTTTATATTGAATACGGGGATAAGCGGGCGCGCGCCCGATACTTTAACGCAGGTAAAAACTCCAATATGAAACGTTAACTTCAACAGTGAAGTTAACATTTCATATTGAATACCCCTCATAGACCTTTAATTTTTTAGATCGTCCAGTTCCTAACCCTGAGAGTCCTTTACAATTGGTCATGTTTGACCCTTTGCATCTACCTTTTGTCTTTGCACTGTCACAGTACAGTATATATTTAAAAAGGAGTACCAATGCTAAATACACTATTCTGTTTTGTTTGCTTTATTTCTCTTTGATCAGGGGATAAAGCCTAATTCCAATATGTTGTAATAAAATTGGTGAGAATTTTAATTGTCTACATTATTTCTATAATAGTTATAGGAGAAGATAATTAAATTATTGCATTGTTTGGATTCCACCCTCTTACCCTTTTTTTATCCAGTCCCTGGCAGCAAGATGCTGTTGTGTTTGTTTTTTCCCTCATTCTTCCCCCTTTTTAAAAAAAATAATGTGTGCTCGGTTGTCTTTGTTTGTAACATTATTTTTGGAGAGAGGTGAGAAGTGAGTAAAAATGCAGTGGAAATCGCTAACCTTTTTTTGTTCTCATCCATTATTCTCCTAAACTCAAACTACAAACTGTAGCATTGTGTGGCATATGGGACCCCAATGCCTCTTGGTTATGGGACCCTTGTATGGCATATGGGACCCCAATGCAGTCTAGCTTTTTTTTTTTTTTTTCTCTCTCCTGTGTATATTGGGCCCAGATGTTACAGTTAGCATTTACCAACTGTATCGGTCTTTATTACTCAGTGACCCTTTAAGTTAAATACAGTCAGGGCCGCCATCAGGAGGGGACTGCTGGGACCTGAGTCCCGGGCCTGGAAAGAGAGGGGGCCCAGGTGGCAGAGGTGCAAATTTGTGTCGCACCGTCAGCTGGTGCACCGGCAGGCAGTGTAGAGACAGTGGTGGCATTACGAATACAGTGCCGGCCGCGAGCCAAACGGAGCTCGCGGAACAGCAGCTGCTGCTTCTGATTGGCTGCCGGGCCGCAAGCTGTGATTGGCTCGTGGCCGGTGTGCTTCCATACCTAGCTGGCTGCCAGTGTGCCAGCAGCAACCAGGTCAGTAGAGGAGGGAATCGCCCCCCGTAATACAGAGCCTCTGATGTGATGTACTGTTGATGCTGCAGCAGTGCAACTCCAGGCAGGGCCCCAGCAGCATCTACAGATGGGATAGGGGTTTCCAGCAACCAATCTGCTCACTGGCATTTCCGAACATGAACCTGCCCCTGCCCAGCAGCCTCAGCAAAGGATAGGTGTGATTGGGTTACCGCCGCCCAAGGGACAAGCCACACTCTGTGACAGGGACCACCAGTAGGAAGCATAGAGTGAGCCTCCCGGTGACTGGAGAGGGTGGGGGCACTCTTTGCATGCAACCTTTCTGGTGGTAAGGTTACTGTAGTTTATATATTATAAATACCCTGTCAGACACTTCTCCTTAGCCTAACCCTTCCTGCCCTGTGCCCCCTAGGTCCTTTCTGCTCTGCATCTACCCTTGGCCCAGCTCTCCCTGTCCTGCATCACCCAGGTCCAGTCTTCCCTGTCCTGTGACCCTCCAGTTGCAGCCCCCCACCCTCCCATATCCAGACATCACTTGTCTCCCTTATATTTCCCCATGTGGATCCTGCTTTTTCAATGTATTTTATGTGGATCTGGCTTTTTGTATACAGTATATATGTGTGTGTGTGTATATATATATATATATATATATATATATATATATGACTCAATGTGGCTTTCCCTATATAGTTAGTATAGTTTCTGGTTATCTGTGTGTGTGTGTGTGTGAATTTACATCAGTTTTCTCTCCTATATTTTTGTATTCATATAGTTTCATATATTATAGATTGACATGCTATAATAACACCCACCCCCACAGCCCAAATTTAGCTAATTTTTAAACTGGTTTATGCACCAATTAATGCCTCACCCCCACCATAGCTTCAACCACATTATCCACAGCTCCTCCTACATCCCCCCCATCTCACTGGGGAAGGGGGGTGTACTTATTTTGTCAGTACTGGACCCCACAATTTCTGATGGCAGCCCTGCCCACCCATACCTTAGCTCCACCCACTTTATCCACAGCTCCTCCTGCATCTGCCCCCCCACATCTTCCCCCCCGTCTCACCAGGGGGGGCTGCCAATTTTGTCAGTACCGGGCCCCACAATTTCTGATGGCAGCCCTGAACACAGTGCTCCCAATGGCATTCTTATTTTTTTAAATGACAAAGTGCCCCTGTAGGCTTTAATACAGTGCTCCAGTCCACTCCTAATGGTGTTTTTTAGTGCCTCACAGTGCTGCAGCCCACAGTCCACAGGGCCTCTGCATGCAGTGCGGCTTTTTCTTTTATTATTATTATTATTATGACAAAGCGCCACTGTAGGGAACACAGTGCTTCAGTCCACTCCTCCTAATGGCATTTAATAGTGCCTCACAGTGCTGCAGCCCAGTCTCACACCCTCTCCCTCCCGTCTCCTGTGTGTAATAGGTGCTTGGTTCGACTCTGAACCCCTAAGTTTGGGTGCTTTTGCACATCTCTGACCTTAGCCTTTCCTTCCATAGCCTAACCCTAAGCCTCCACTGCCGGTCTATGCTAAATTATTGACATTTTTCATGTCAACATTTTAAACATGTTGACATTCTGCACATGCCAAAATGTTCAATGTCGACAATTTAACAATGTCAACATCATAACTGTTGACATTGTGATGTTGAAATTATGAATGTCAACATGATAAATGTCAATATTATGACTGCATCCCCATACCCTAAACATTATGCTAGCCATGCTCCCCAAACAATATGTTAGCAGTGCTACAAAAAATACTACCAGCACTTCTCCCACACACAATGAATAGCAGTAATGTTCCTGTACATTTAACTGTAGTATTAACAAGTCCACCATCAATCTTCCCTCTCCCTATCTGTGTTTATTATCTTACAACTAGCTATGCAAGGCGGTATGGTACGCGCTATCACCTTTCCCTATAATATACAGTGAATTATTGAACAAACTAAACATAATTCACAGAACTGAACTGAACAATTACTGTTTGCTGCTGGAGAACACTGTAAATAAGGGTGTAAAGCAGTATGACCAGTGCATGCAGCCAGGGGCTGTAGTTATGCTGAGTTTATAATCAAAGGGAAACAGTATGAGAAGAGAACCTGGTACGTAGATGAAATGATATGCATCCATGTGGCATGACCACATCTGCACCGGTATGGACAACCCCCAAACCAGTGTGGCCACAGTACAGATCATAGAAAAGGTAACTGATGGGAGAAAGGATACACTCTACAAATCTGAAGAACAGGATCACTGGTACTTTTGCCTAGCTATGATGACAGTTCTCTCCTTTTCATGATGTCAGTGAGCCTGGAGCTGTGATTAATTACACATAATTGTGATGGTGAAAGTGGGGAGACACTCACCCAGAACTACCTAATTTGGAATAAATTACTATTAAATTATTAAAAAGGTATTTATATAAATGTACAAACTGCAACAGTGCAAAATTGCTGCAAGAATGCTTTTCTGAGACTAAATGTCTATGCTAGCACAGGGAATTGCAACAAGATGGCTGCATGTGAGGTGAAAAAGTTTGTACCAACTGATGACAAATGTTGGACAGATCAGTGACATTAATTAATACATTTAGAAAATAGAGGGACAGCATTTCTATAATTTAGTTACAAAGGTGGAGAAGGGAGCAGAATGCACTCATTTTGAATAACAACAGTCAGAATGTTGACACTGATGTTTTAGCCTAAACCTAATTGCGTCTAACACTAACCCTAATTGCAGCCTAACCCTAATTGCGTCTAACAATAACCATAATTGCAGCCTAACCCTAATTGCGTCTAACACTAGCCTTAACTGCAGCCTAACCCTAATTGCCTCTAACACTAACCCTAATTGCCGCCTACCCCTAATTACGTCTAACACTAAACCTAATTGCGTCTAACACTAACGTTAATTGCTGCCTACCCCTAATTACGTCTAACACTAAACCTAACTGCAGCCTAACCCTAATTGCTTCTAACACTAACCCTAATTGCAGCCTAACCCTAATTGCATCTAGCACTAACCCTAATTGCAGCCTAACCCTAGTTGCGTCTAACACTAACCCTAATTACAGCCTAACCCTAATTGCATCTAGCACTAACCCTAATTGCAGCCTAGACCTAATTGCATCTAGCACTAACCCTAATTGCAGCCTAGACCTAATTGCGTCTAACACTAACCCTAATTGCAGCCTAAACCTAGTTGAGTCTAACACTAAAGCTGGCCACACACTAGACCAACTTACATCCAACCAGCCAACTAGTTGATTGGTTGGAATGAAAATCTGGTAAGGTATGGGAGTAACTGATGATCAGCAATTTGCTCCTAAATGCCAGAAAACAGATGAAATTGGCCGTCAGACAAGTTTGTTAAATGTTTGATCTAAACAATTTGTTCAAACAACAGTTTTTGTCCATTTTCCGGTGTTTGGGAGCAAATTGCTGATTGTATACCTTACCAGATTTTCATTCCAACCAATCAACTAGTTGGCTGGTTGGATGTAAGTTGGTCTAGTGTGTGGCCAGCTTAACCCTAATTGCAGACTAACCCTAATTGCATCTAGCACTAACCCTAATTGCAGCCTAGCCCTAATTGCGTCTAACACTAATACCCCTTTTACACCGCAGCTAAAACCCGGGCTTTTGAAGGGTTAACCCGGGCAGCTCCCTGGTGTAAAAGGGCAGAGAGTTGGATCGCCAGGTCGAGTGACCCGGCAATCCAACCCAGGTAACTAATTGTAGCCTAACCCTAGTTGCATCTAATACTAACCCTAATTGAACCTAACCCCAGTGGCAAACGCAGGATTTCTAGAGGGGGTTTCCAAATGCTTGATTTTAGAGTGAGTGTGGCCAGTCCATGAAGAGGGCATAATTATCACTTTATCCAGCTTTAATATGTTACATACAAAGTATATTGTGTTGCATAATTCGAGCATATACAGGACCAGCGATCATAGTATGCCATTAGATGCGGAAGTAGGTCCATCCTGTCTCAGCTGAATGTTTCTACAGTATGTCACATGTGGGCACCATTCATGAGCATTGGAGCAAGTCTAGGAGTCTCTAAAGGAGCAGCAGAAGAACCTAGCACTGCCCTGGACATATATGTACATATCAGTCTCCTTATGTACTGGATAGTGTATTATTATACAGTATTAATAAGTAACCCTATTGAAGGTCTATAGCAGTGCACCACTAACAGTGCATGTTTCCACATCTCCTATTTGGTGCACAGGTATATTTATTACTGGCTGACACATTGTAAAAGATCCACAGGTGGTGCTAATAATTTCATTTGTGATACTGAGAAGAACATGCAGCACTAGTAACATTCTATTATATTACTATTTCTATTGTGGTCATGGGTTGTGCTGGGGAGGGGGGTTTCCAGGCAGATGGAAACCCCCCCTGCATTTGCCTATAAACCCTAAATGCAGCCTAACCCTAATTGCGTCTAACACTGACAGGGCCGGATTAAGGTCTGTGGGGGCCCCTGGGCAACAAAGTTGGGGGGGGCCCTATCAATAAATATATACATGCTCACACATATATATATATATATATATACATACAGTATATATATATATATATATATATATATATATATTTGATATTTTGGTTCAAATAAATATGTGTGTGTGTATGTGTATATGTATATATATATATATATATATATATATATACATATACACACAGTCAGGTCCATAAATATTGGGACATTGACAGAATTTTCAGATTTTGGCCTCTATTCACAACCACAATGGTTTTGAAATGAAACAAACAAGATGTGCTTTAACTGCAGACTTTCAGATTTCATTTGAGGGTAATTACATCCAAATCGGGTGAACGGTGTAGGAATTACAACAGTTTCAATATGTGCCTCCCACTTTTTAAGGGACCAAAAGTAATGGGACTATCAACTCAAAAACTATTTCATGGACAGGTGTGAGCTATTCCCTCGTTATTTCATTATCAATTAAGCAGGTAAAGGGTCTGGAGTTGATTCTACGTGTGACATTTGCATTTGGAATCAGTTGCTATCAACTCTCAATATGAGATCCAAAGAGCTGTCACTATCAGTGAAGCAAGCCATCATTAGGCTGAAAAATTAAAACAAACCCATCAGAGAGATAGCAAAAACATTAGGTGTGGCCAAATCAACTGTTTGGAACATTCTTAAAAAGAAAGAACGCATCTGAGAGCTCAGCAACACCAAAAGACCCGGAAGACCACGGAAAACAACTGTGGTGGATGACAAAAGAATTATTTCCCTGGTGAAGAAAAACCCCTTCACAACAGTTGGCCAAATCAAGAACACTCTCCAGGAAGTAGATGTATATGTGTCAAAGTCAACAATCAAGAGAAGACTTCACAAGAGTGAATATAGAGGGTTCACCACAAGATGCAAACCATTGGTGAGCCACAAAAAAAGGAAGACCAGATTAGAGTTTGCCAAACAACATCTAAAAAAGCCATTACAGTTCTGGAACAACATCCTATGGACAGATGAGACAAATATCAACTTGTACCAGAGTGATGGGAAGAGAAGAGAAGGAAAGGAACTGCTCATGATCCAAAACATACCACCTCATCAATGAAGCATGGTGGTGGTAGTGTCATGGCGTGGGCATGTATGGCTGCCAATGGAACTGGTTCCCTTGTATTTATTGATGATGTGACTGCTGACAAAAGCAGCAGAATGAATTCTGAAGTGTTTCGGGCAATATTATATGCTCATATTCAGTCAAATACTTCAGAACTCATTGGACGGCGCTTCACAGTGCAGATGGACAATGACCCGAAGCATACTGCATAAGCAGCCAAAGAGTTTAAGGCTAAAAAGTGGAATGTTATGCAATGGCCAAGTCAATCCCCTGACCTGAATCCGAATGAGCATGCATTTCACTTGATGAAGACAAAACTGAAGGGAAAATGCCCCAAGAACAAGCAGGAACTGAAGACATTTGCAGTAGAGGCCTGGCAGAGCATCACCAGGGATGAAACCCAGCGTCTGGTGAGGTCTATGCGTTCCAGACTTCAGGCTGTAATTGCCAGCAAAGGATTTGCAACAAAGTATTAAAAAGTGAAAGTTAGATTTAGGATTGTTTAGTTTGTCCCATTACTTTTGGCCCCTTAAAAAGTGGGAGGCACATATAGAAACCGTTGTAATTCCTACACCGTTCACCTGATTTGGATGTAATTACCCTCAAATGAAATCTGAAAGTCTGCAGTTAAAGCACATCTTGTTTGTTTCATTTCAAAGCCATTGTGGTGGTGAATAGAGGCCAAAATATGAAAATTCTGTCAATGTCCCAATATTTATGGACCTGACATATATATATATACATACACACACACATCCCTTCCCCCTGTACAAATAAGTTTGTGTATGTATATATATATATATATATATCTACATAGATCTATATAAATAAAATTGGGTGACATGACTACCTGCCTCTCTAGTTCTTTCTCACAGGGCAGGCAGGGCCGCAGGGAACAAACACAGTGAAACATCACTGTCACTTGCAGCAGGCTGGCAGCGGCTGCCTAAACAGCTGCTGAGGAACGCGAACGACAATGAGTGAAAGAGCGCCTTCTCACTCCCGTCGTCGCAGCAGCATCACAGACTCACAGTCATTGTCTCGTGGGATGATGACATCATCTCGCGAGACCCTGGCTGTGGAGAAGTTCCTCGGTGGCGCTGTAAGAAACAGCTGAGCCACCGAATATACAGTAGGGGATCTAGCTGCTTCTGTAGGTAATGCAGTGAAGGGAATCAGCAGCGATTTGAAAGTAAATGTAGTGGGGGAAGTGTGCCACTGTGTGGGGGCCCTCTAAGTGTGAGGGCCCCAGGACGACCGCCCCCTTCACCCCGTCTATAATCTGGCCCTGAACACTGACCCTAATTGCAGCCTAAACCTAATTGCATCTAACACTAACCCTAATTGTAGCCTAACTCTAATTGCAGACCAACCTTAACTTTAATGGCAGCCTAACCTAACCCTAATTGCAGCCTAACCCTGGCCCTAATTTCATATGTCAGCATTCTGTCGACATTCATAAAGTCAGTGTAGACATTATGTCAGTGACTACATTATGAATGGCGAAATGAACAAGTGGACATTCTGAACAAGTGGACATTCTGACTACACACCCCCAGGATTGTATTACAGGGACAACTAGCCACATGGCCAGGGAAGAAATTGATCTATGCTAATTTTCCTCATGCATGTAAAGTTACTAAAAGATAATGGAAGCGAGACATGAATATGTGTTCTGTAGTCATGAATTTTGGGCATATTCATGTATTAGGGCATATCTGCTACAAAATGTTAATATATGGTAACTGATCCACTTTAATGTCAGGAGTGAGCCCCATCCTGTGTGATCTTAAAGGAAGGATTAGCTGCACTAGTCCTCTATTAAATAATTATGTTTATAAACTTGCAGCTTCCTGTTTGAAAATGATTTCAACCTACCACACTTAGACACCATTATGTTCAGACTTGGGCGAGATAAAGACAGAAAATCTAAACACTGTGGAGCTGTTTGGATGGGATTCAAGAGAATCAAATGGCTAAAGAATCTATGAGCTCAAACAGATACTGTACGCCCACCTCATGACAAGGCTTTTGCAACATGGAATTTACCAAGTAAACCCTTACTTTGTATTCAACCCACCATATTAATCCGGTACACTGAACAGCTGACTCCCTGAAGGTCAGTAAGTGTTATTAGCAGTGCCAAGGAAAGTTTAAACTTTTTTAAAGTCTAAAGCCATGAGACCCTCCTTCATTGAAAAACTGATCACTATAGCTGCATACACACAAAATGATGTTAGTAACCAACGATTTTAGTGAACGATTTTCGTTCAGATTTTGCCTTGAAAAAGTGAATGAAAATCATTCACTAAAAATTGTTGGTTACTAAATTACTGAACGATGAACAATTTTTCAATCATGCATACAGTGAATGGAAATGGTTCATCATTTAAAGTTCTGTACAACATGAACGAAAATCGTTTGTTGGACAGTCAAAATGGACGATGAACTACAAACTACAAACATGAACGCGCATGAACGATTATCGTTCATCGTTCGCCTTAAAAAGATGAACGATTTTACAAACGATTTAACGATAACGACGTCGTTATAGTTAAATCGTTCATAAAATCGTTATGTGTGTACGCACCTTAAGTCTAATGTGAGCAGGTGGGATACAATTAACAAACTGAAATAGGAAAGGTCAGCATCCAAAGGGTAAATTTAAAGGTCGATTTCAAATGATTTTAATCAATTTAAATCGATGTAGTGTTTCTGGGGCTAAATGACTCCATTTACTAATACTTAAAAAAAACTATTCAAAAATTGTCTGTGATGATTTAACCCCAGAAACTCAACATTGATTTAAATCAGTTTAGATGGATTTGAAATCAACGGAAAACAATTGAAATCGACCTTTAGTAAATTTACCCCCTGGAGTGTGAACAGATAATTTTGCACATTCTCATCTCAACTCACATCCAGCCATGTGCTACCCCTTTGAACTCAGAAGGCGCAGACCACATTGAATTAAGGGCCTGATTCAGACCCGCTCGCGAGTGCTGAGCGCTCGCAAGCGGGTTGATGTTGCCTAAGTGCGCATGCACACGACGGAGGCGGCTCCGTTGTGCGCATGCACGAGACCCGAAAAATGGGTCTCGCACCAAAGGGGGCGTGATAGCGATGGTGATTGACAGCACGCCCCCTTTAGTGGGCATGCCGGGGGCGTGGTTGCCCAGACAGAGGTGTTCCCATGGGAACGCCTACCATCTGGGGCTGGCCCCACTGACATCACCAGTGATGTCAGTGGGAGTGCTTTTGGCTCTGATAGAGCCAAAAACACTCATGGGCTAGTGGCAGCGAGACCCTACCGCAAGGGTCTTGTCGCAAGCCCGATGGTCGCGATGGTCTTGACCATCGCAACCATCATTTTGGCCGCTCGCTATAGCTGTGGGTGGTCACCAACAGCTATGCAAGCGGCCAGGAGGCCGCTCAAAAAGTAGGAGGGACAGCCCTGATTCAGAGCGAGCGCTCTGTCAGAGCGTCCGGCTCTGAATCAGGGCCTAAGTGCAGTGGTCAACTTTATATGCAGTGCTGATCATTCTCTTTTCAACTTTCATGCTGATATACTACACATTGGGGCTGATTCTGAGTTGGGAGTAAAGCCAAAAAAGCTTGTAACTTTGAATCTGGACAAATCATATTACAATGCAAGAAGTGCAAATACATTTTTTTCTCCTGCATGTGGAGTAAATACTGACTGCATTTGCATGTAGCCCACAAATACTGGACAGCTTTATATTTAGACTACAATTTAGATTTCAGTTTGGACACACCTGTCTCAAATTAAAATTTTAATGTCACATTTTAAATCTGGTCCACCTACACTGCAACATAGTTTTGCCAAGGGGCAAATTTACTTGCATCTTTTCCTTTGTTCCCAACTCAGAATTAGCCTCATTGCCTGCAAAACTTCAACTTATCTTATTAATAATATTAATGCAATTGTTAAACAATATTAACTTTAAAAACAAGGAAAAGGAAATACAATTTTAGAATGAGTAATCAACAAAACATCACCGACTGGAGAATAAGGCAAAAAAAATAATACCAAAAGGCCTATGTATTAATAATCTGAATCACTTCAGATATTTTAATTTAAATTAAGATATCCTTGCTATATACTACACTTAACTCGCAGGGACATCGGCAGCAATAACCCCTGTCCCTGTGAGTTACTTCCCAGGCATTTTGGAGGAGTCTTTCACAATTGTGATAGACTCTTCCAATGCAATCTGACACTGTGCATGCACACAGTGTCAGTTTCCACTGCCGGATGGAGGCTGTAGGAGAGGAATCAGAAGATCCCTCTCCTGAGAGTAATGGAGTATACACACGGTCAGATTTGTCAGATCTGTCAGATGAACGATTTGAACGACTTTACCAAAGATTTGAACGATTTGAACGATTGAACGATTTTTGACTGCATTAAAATGAATGGAATCGTCCATGTCTGACTGCAAACACATCAGATGTCAGATATCGTTATCTGACCATCGGGAACGCGCATCGTTCATCGTTCAGGCATGTCAGGTATGTCAGATTTTCCTTCAGATATGAACGATTCAACAATTTTTTAAATCGTTATCGTTCAGATCTGAAGAAAAATCTGACCGTGTGTATGCACCATAAGCCTAAATAGTCTTATAGTTGTTTAATCCATCTGAAGATGGTGTCCACTAACAGGGCCAAGCTTTTGTACATAGGAGTCAGACTATAGTCTACATCGATTAATAATGAGGGCTGCGATCTGCAGTGCTAATGAGTCTTCTGCAGGATATTTCATCAACAAAAATATCATCCCTTTCTTGAGATCACTATGTTTCATACTTGCAGTGCTGAAATCATGACCATAGAAGGAGCAGATTCTTGCCCCTCTGTCACAATTAACATAGCTGTCCCAATTACCTTTTCATAAACAGTAACCCAAAAAAATTAAATAGCAACTTATCAGTGACATGTGGCCACTGCCTTTATTTAAACCTCAAGGGAGGAGAATACCAGGCTATTAAATGTCCTCAAAGAGCCACAGATACCATTCCCAACTCACATCTTCCAGGGTCACAGACACCTGATTTTGCCAATGGTGTCCATTTCTAGTGGCACGGTGGCATCAATAAGCAGGGTGTAAAAATAACCCCATCCCTGCAAAGGAAACCATTCATAAGTACTGTAGAATAAATAAAATTCCTGCAAACATTCTCTCACTAGATCTGGCAGCATGCCCTTCATTTCTTAGCACCAGCCAAAAATTGCTCAATAGTCCAATGTAGCTGACACTGCGGTGTGTGCAGTGTTCTGGCAGTTGGCCTTTACCTTGTGCCTGGTGACTATGCTGTGCAATATGCCTATGGCTGACGATATATTTCATTGAGTAGAGTTCCCTGTGATGATCTATTTAATTAAAATCAGTCTATATATGTAGATGATGGGAGTTCTCTATTCTACATCTTGGTCCTCCCCTACTGTTATGTGGTTTGCATGGGATGTATAAGTCATGGTGGCAGGAACTTCTTCAGCTTTGGGTGCTGATCGTGGCTCTAGTCCTTCCCATTTTAATTTGAAAAAACCTTTTTAATATGTACTATTTGCATTTCCCATTTCTCCAGGGAGACTGAAATTCTGGCAAATTGAAACTGTAATTATTTTCCTTTCTCCTTCTACCACACTGTTTCCCCCCTCTCTTTACTTACCCCTTTAATTTCTATGCCTTAAAATTTTTTTTTTTAAATATTTCAATAAAATGTATTGATGTTAATAGCGGCCTATACTGTATACTGTAAACCCTACTAAATATGGAGTTAGTGTATGCAGTAAATACTAGTAAATTAGATCTTGAAAGCATAATCTATGAAACATTAAGAGTGAATTTCAGAATATAAACAGAGCAAATTGTGCTAGTCTTGCATTTGCAAAAAAACCCCATATTAGGAGTCTTATACGGCTATTGGACAGGTCGGCTGAAACATATTAATCCATCAAAATAATGAGCTTCCACTAGGGAAAGATGACTTACCCTTTCCGTGGTCACATCCAGACCTTGAGAGGGAAACTCACTCTATCAAACAAACAGCTTGGACGCCACCTGGCAATCAAAAATGCTACAGCCAAAATTATTTAGGGACCAGTCCAAA
The DNA here is from genome assembly GCA_031769625.1 of Taudactylus pleione. Classification (NCBI taxonomy): domain Eukaryota; kingdom Metazoa; phylum Chordata; class Amphibia; order Anura; family Myobatrachidae; genus Taudactylus; species Taudactylus pleione. The sequence continues at coordinate 8,777,741 of JAUIMM010000017.1, read as the reverse complement.
TATAACCACAGACATGGAACTTTAAAAGACCTGCAGTAGCCACCAATCAATCAACACATTTAATACAAATCCTCACCGCACTTTTTTTCACCACTGATGGAGTACCTAAAGATCTCCTCCCAAATTACTGTGAGTCTGTGAGCTGAAGCAGCAGCTGAGTCTGTGCATGAAAGCCTCCTATAGGTGGGTCTGCTAAAAACAAAATGGATGCGGTGGAAACTGGAATTACTTTATCTTCTATTTATTTGTGATTTCAAACTTTCAGAAGAACATTTTTCCCCTGATGGGTCATGGCATAAATACAGGTAACAAACAATTTAAAATGAAATGTAGAATGAGGTGGTTCTACATTGAAAATGGATATAAACCAAGGTACAACCTTCTAGAGGGAACAATGTGGGGGGAGGGTTTCAGGAAGGTGGATAGGAGTTCTTCTGGAAAACCTGAAAGAAAATTGTGGATACAATTATGAGCCCCATTACCTTCAAAGTTAAAACCCAAACGTGTATATGAGGCATTCTCCTTTCCTACACAGTGATTGTGATGCACAGTATGGTTATATTGATAATGCCTTGTATTCCCCAGGGGGAAACAAATGTTTAATAGTGACCTGGCACTTGTTTCAATTAGTATTTTAAGGTGACAGATGACATCTGTGTTCATGTTTTCATGGCTGATTTCCTTAGGAGCGCAAGTGTAGGTTATCTTAATTTTTTTCAGTTGTATTCCCAAATGTCCTTGAAGTTCAATTTATTTTAGTTGTATTAAAATTCCATGGACCCCCTGTGTAATTAACCAAGAAAAATGTGTAGTAATCAGTGCCAATGTAACTAATTCACACAGAACTGAAACGTATGCTGCTTTCAAAAACAAGGGGATTATTCTGTCACCATATATAAAACCTACAAAAAAGAAAATATAAAGTGCTAACACACATTATGTTGAAAAATATTTTTTTTTTTAATAAAGAGAAATTACCAGCTATTTAGCACACATTAATAACCATTGTTTTTACATCAATAATTAAAACTATTTAAGAAAATTAGTAAAAGTGTTACAAGTTCCGTATTGTATATTCAATTAAAAATACACCTAAATTCTCACGGCCACATATGTCTCTATTCAAATAAGGAAAAAAAAACCCTTTACTAGGCTGTTTCATCTAGATCAGTGGCGTCCCTCCCCACGGTGTCACCCGGTGTGGGGAGGGACTTTTTGAGCGCGGCGTAGCTGCGCGCTCCCCAAAAAGTGGGCATGGCCTCGTGTGAAGGGGCGTGGACTCATGGGAAGGGGCATGGCCTCACGGGCCGATCCCGATCCCCTGTGGTCCCGTTTTTAATACTACTGTGTGCGGGGTTGCAGGGGGTGCTGACTGCTTGTGTTGCAGTGCCGGCTCCCTCAGGAGCTGGGTGCTGCACTTAATACTACAGTGTAGCACCCGGCTTTTGCCACTGTGGGGGAGTGTCAGTCTGCACCTTGGTGTCACCCCTCGGCGGGTGACACCTGGGTGCGGCCCGCATCCCCCTTGTGACGCCACTGATCTAGATATTTATCACACCTGTGTTTAGAGATTAAATATCATAACACCCAGTTTTGTTGCAACTCTGTTTCATAGTAATTAATATGTTTACCATAGTTGTTTCTCAGGTAACAATATAAAAAGAAGCAGATACTGTACTTATATGTCAGTTTGTTTTGACACTGCAGGATTTTCTTGCTGTTTTTAACAATACGACTCCCCACAGTCAATTAAGAACGCAGTCTTTAGACTCTTTATAGTTCCTTTTAGAACAGACACTTAATAGTGCAAAAATAGCAGTTTCTTAGTATTCAGCAACTTATATCCCACTTAGGTATTTTTCTCTTCTTTCTGTTATAAAATAAATCCTTAGTGCTCACATTTAAGTAGTGCATGCATACTTTTAAAAAATTATGGCCATGAAAAAAAAAAAATATATATATATAGATATTATTTACCACGTCCTCTTTCTGGTTATCAGGGTTAGTTGCTAAGCCCCTTATGGCTCTCTCTCCCTCTTCTCTTCACTGTTCGCTCTGTAGCTTTTTTATTACGGCTGCCTCCACAGGTCAGCAGCCAGACCACCGGAAGACAGGGAGGTTCGGGGACGCGAGAAGACGGCCAACTGATTTCCCTGTAGTAGGTACAAATAGTGGATGTGGTGCGCCACTTAATGGCTCTCTCATCCTTCTCCTTAATGTCGGCTTTGTAGCCGCTATGCAATTTTTTCTCAGGTTAGGTAGCTGGATCACTGAGGGAGACGGGTTCTCAGAGACGTGAGTGTAGTCAGCTGGTCTCTCAATAGCAAATAGATTAGTGAGTATAAAATGCGTTTCTCCGCCTCTGTGAAGTATCGGCGGCCTTCCTCAGTCAGCATGTTCATTGTGTTCTCTCACCAGCCTTTTTATTTGAGCTAACATACTCAGCACATGTGTAGGCAATCTATTGATCAAGCTTCTTTTTCATTGGGCTAGCTGTGTATACTTAACCCTTAGGTAGATAGTGTCAGTCCAGGATTTCTTTAAAGTTGCTTTCATCTTTTTGCATTTGTTATTGCTACTAGCCTATTTTTAATCCCGAAATATAGGGTTTATAACTTTATATAATGATACACTAGTGATTCCTCTTATACATTACTGTGTATCATGGAGAAAAAGAAAATATATAATAAAATAAAATAAAAAATAAATACAAGTAATGTAAAGAAACACATATAAAATACATTTTGTTACATTATTATATAGTGAAAAACCATATAAAATATATAGCTGGGATATTCAAAAACTATATGTATTCCACATCTACTGTAGTTGTTTAAGGTACCTATAGCTATAATTGACTAATTCCTTTTTACCGAATGTCCTAACTAGATCATTATGTTAGACCCGTATTATTATACAGAAAGAGTATCAAATCCTTTTTCTAAAGTCAAGATATTATAATTCCACCGAGCAAGACTATTGACTATATAATTTCACTCAATTATGGGTTTAAACTATTCTATCCTTCCTAGTTAATCTGGCCCAAAGGGACCTCTGTCGCCATAAATCCCTAAATTAGATGACTGAAACCACCTTTATAATGAGCAATATATTATTTAGTTCTATAGTATCGTTTAGACCGTTAGGAAAAAGTGTATGAAGACTATAGATCCAGAATGCCTCTCTCCGACACAACATACTGAACCTAACCCCTCCCCTTGGTGTTAATTTAATTTGTTCTATGCCTTTTACAGAAATTTCTGTTTGGGACAAACTTTTGCATTGTGATATATGACTAGACAGAGGGTGGGTTTTTATACCTTTGTTAATATTTCTCCAATGCTCCATAAATCTTGTATGGAGCATTCTTGTGGTCCGTCCCACATACTGTTTCCCACAGCCACATTGTATTATATATATATAATATATATATATATATATATATATATATATATATATATAAAATAAAAGTTGATCTACAGTTTATGAAATCTTTTATATAGAATTTTTCACCATTATAATATAAAGAAAATTCAGTTTCTTTTTTGTTGTGTGTAAACATGTGTTACATGAGGTTTTTCCACATTTATGGAATCCTGATGGTTTCATTCTCGCTTGAAATGACTAGAGACACCGTGTAACTATTATTATTATTATTATTATCGTTTATTTATATGGCGCCACAAGTGTTCCGCAGCGCCTTACAAAGTACATAAACAAATAGATTGATTTACAGTGACTTACAGTACAGTACAATACAATACATTACAGGACATGGATAATATACTTTGCTACATTCACGACCATAACACCCAGATAAGCAACAATGCAAAGCAATCAAGTGTTAGGTGCCCTGGTAGAGAGTAAGAAGTAGATGAAGGTATAGTAAGGAGATGCACAAGAGGGTAGAGGGCCCTGCTCATAGGAGCTTATATTCTAAGGGGGAGGGACAGACAAACAGGGGTGGAACAGATGGGGTAGGCAGGGAGGAAGGAGTATGTAGCAGCAAGTTAAGATGAGAGTTGGAAGGCTTTGATGAAATAGTGGGTCTTGAGAGCCCGTTTGAAGGATTGTAGAGAGGTGGAGGATCTGATGGGAAGCGAGAGAGTGTTCCAAAGGTGGGGAGCAGCACGGGCAAAATCTTGGAGGCGGGAGTGGGAGGAAGTAATCAATTGGCATGAGAGGCGGCGTGCATTTGTGCAATTGCCTGGAATCTACACCAGAATATATATCCCAGTATATTTCACCATCTGTCCCTGTATAGTCATTGAGCACTTGATAAAAATGAGTAAGAAATGTGAATGTCTTTCACAGCGTTACAATATATATAATTATTATAGTGTCCAAATTTCAGCAATTAACACCATCTACCCCTTGAGGCATTCGAAGAATTTAAATCTTCACATTTCAGCAGAAAATACCAGAATGTCAGTGTTTTTCTTTTAATATAATTCTTAATATTAAAGTCTGGCTTCTCTGACAAAGTGTTATGAGCCACGAAATGTGTCAGTTAACGTCCTACTCACCCATCCACTAAAACATCACAGCGAGCTCACAGTATTTCCACCTGTGTATTCCAAACACCATTCACAACTGGGTCAAGCTGTTGTTATATGAGAGGAGGACAATTTTTTATTTAATTTTTGCAAAGACACTGTTGCTACTTGCGGAACCCCCGCTACTCTGAGGGTTGATTATATTATACTGCTTGTTCCTTTACATGTTCTTCGGTCCCAAAGTGCAGAAAGAACTGAGGGTTACATCAACTAAGTATAGAGACATCTCTGTTATTCGGGGAACATCTTTGGAACTGTGTGGTAACTACAATTTGTTCTGCATCTCCCAGCTGTAACCACCAGGAGGCATGCACAGTGCGACTCAGACGCAGGCGCCGACTTTAAACATCGGCCAATTGTGTGAGGCGGTGACACTGCGTCTGAATCAGGCCCTATATGTCATTCACTTTTCAATTTTATATTGATTGCAACCACTTTAACCTTATCAGAAATTAAAGGGAGATGTATCAAACCACGGATGTAGATAAAGTACCAACCAATCAGCTTCTGTCATATTACAGGCTGTGTTTGAAAAATGACAGTTAAAAGCTGATTGGTTGATTTCTTTATCTTCTTTTTCTCACTCAAAGCTTTGATACATCTCCCCCTGAACCTTTTACCATTTATCAATTTATGGGTCATTAAGTTACACAGCCTTTCAATAAACCACGTGGCTCATCCCCTTTCCTGCTGTATGTGCAAGTAATCAACAGTCATTTATAGAGAGTTGGGCAGAGACTTTCTGAGTCAATCCCTGGTTGACCTTGCCAAGATCTGCGAATCTAAAGAGAGAACACGATTTGCATAGAGACACTGCATTTAAAAAATAGAGAAAAGAAGTGAGATTACACCAATTATGAGACCTGCCACCCCTCTCGCCTCTAGGTACGCTGCTCAGGGGCCACATTTATATTTTCTACATTGTTTTGTGACTTTTATGCACATTAACTATCAGGTATCAGTACTGTGATAACTCTTGGCCTGTAGTATAACATTAACTGACATATACTGTAAAGCTTCTGCTGTCCTCAATCAGCATATCCCAAATTAGTTAAACAAATCCATGCATACTGATGTGTAACAGTGTACTATAAACAGTGCAGTATAAAATAGCAGTGTAGTTTCAACTGCATAAAGTGGTGCAAATTAAGACTTGTTATTTTGGAACCCCATTAGCTCTTCAGTAAGGTAAACTTTGTGTCTTACATGTATTTTACAACTTTCAGTAAAATAAAATAAACTTCAATTGACATGTGACCAATTTACAACAGAACTATATATTTAAGGATAACCATCTATGTTTATGTTTATAAAAAAAAATCTAAACGAATTCTGCACCAAAATTCTGCACCTGTAATGCTGCCCATCCACTAAATCATTTGCAAAAATATCTAAAACGACCAGCGATGCGCGTGCCCGCTGGTCGTTTAGACATCTATCATCGTGCAAACATGCTGGTCAACCTGACGATAACGTCAGGTTCAGCATGTTGCCAGATGATTGATGAGCCTGCACTGAGCGACTGCTCGTTCAGTGTAGGCTTATCACAGACATAGAAACGACAGCACAATTACAATATCGTAATCGTGCTGTCGTTTCTATGGTCTGCTAGTGGATGGGCAGCATAATACTCTCAATAGATGTGACCATGAGACTCTGTCAAAAGTCTTATCAGCATCACAGCTAACAACAATTGTATTTTTATCTTTCTCTCTACGGGGCCCATTTATCAAAGTGTATTTGAAGTATAATCCCCGAAAACACCCATTTTTGGGGGTTTACCCCCGTATGTATTATGGAGGGACCACAGCAGGTATCTCCGATACCTGCTCTAATCCCTCCATTACAGCTGGCAGCCGCATCCCCCATAGGTTTCTGCCAGCACCTCCCCTTCCCAAGATCCCGCCCCGAGCGTGTCTCACTGTACTACACTGCTGGCACTTGGCTGCTCTCCCACCTCACCCCTGTCCCCAGCTGGGTATTTCCCACTTATCACCGGAAGTGCAGCGCATACAGTCAGTGGTATGTGTGTGCCAGCCCTGCACCACACTACCAGGCAGGTATAGTACCCCTCTACCCCCTACTAGCCCTGGAACTCCTCCACCCACTGCCAGGCAGGTATAGTACCCCTCTGCACCCCTGCCAGACCTAGCACCCCTCCACCCAACTGTCAGGCAGGTATAGTACCCCTCTATCCCCCTGCCAGCCCTAGCACCCCTCCACCCCATTGTGCCAGGCAGATATAATACCCTTCTACTGCCCTTCCAGCCCTAGCACCCCTCCACCCCACTGCCAGGCAGACCAAGCTCCTCTTACAGCAGTGTTAACTTCAGTGCAGAAGGAGAGAGATCAAGGACTGACTGTGCTAGGGAGGGCGATTGCCACTGCATTTCGCTATAAGACCATGATAGTTCTTTACTAATCGATATAAATTTCTAATTAAATTGTCGCCTTTTGTGCGTTACTTAAGCTATTATGTTATATAATTTACCAATGTCCTATCTTACAATTAATGGATTGAACACATCAGTATTTCAATTATTCAGTGGGACATGGCAGGGATACCCACTCTCGCCATTGCTATTCAATCTAGCAATAGACCCATTTATCTGGAGGTGTGTACTCTGGAATGAACGGCACGGGGTGGAATTGGAGAACCTCACACTGAAACTATCAGCATATGCAGATGACTTATTAATATATATTATATATTAAAAACCCTAGGAAGGCTATATCAGGACTGTTTTACAGGGAATTTTACAAAATATCAGGATTCTTGTAATCCATACCAAAACAGAGGCTTTAGTGCTGCATCCAGCGGCCACAAAAGGATGGAATGACACATTCCCATTTAAATGGGCAATAAAAACCATAAAATATATAGGAATAAATATTACAACACACCCTTCCACCTTATATTCAGCAAATTTTCCGGGCATAATACAAAAAAACATTATCGGATTTTGAGAGATGGAAACATCTCCCCCTTTCATATTTGGGCAGATGCCATTTAATTAAAATGATAACCTTCCCAAGGTTTTTATATTTATTTCAAATGCTCCCATTATTAATGTCAGATGCTAATTTATGCGCTGGACCTTCAGCAAGTTCATTTGGGCAGGAAAAAAAACAGGAATATCAATGTATAAATTAAGTCCACCAACTAATTTAGGTGGTATCAATCTTCACTGTTTAAAAATGTATGCCATAGCGGCAAATTTTTGCTATGCGGTAGATTGGATAAAAGATACAAATGAATTTGCTGATACGACTTTTTGCCCCAATACACCTTTAGCAAGTTTACTACATACAAAGATACAAAGACATCTTCACTTAAACCACAAATAGCACAAAATATATTAATACACACCATATGCATAGCATGGAGATTGGCTTGTTCTCAAAAGAAATTGTCTTTTAATGTTTTACTCTTTTTACCTATTCGACACAATGTAGGTTTTTCCTCTGTGAGATATGTGAAGGCTGCTTGTATGTTATATCTGTTAAAGAATGGTTAAATCTTTTTAAAAAAATTACGTAGTGTACCCCCCCCAAAGTATAACCAGTCCCGGACGGCTCAGCCAGTCCTGTTCCAAAAGATACGGGGAACAAAACGAGTAGGGTTCCACCATAATTTAGAAACTAGTACCTCGCTGCAGGGCCAGTGCTAGTTTTAAATATAGGGAGAAAAAAAATGCGTAGAGGTCCCCTTATATTTAAAACCAGCACCGGACCCAAACCGATCGGGGTGTAATGCCACAGCCAGGAGACCCTATTACCGGGTCTCCAGGGTCAAAGCATTTACACCCCAAGCCGGTCAGGCCAAGCCGGGGATCTCAGGGGAGGTGGGGACTCCCACAAGAAGGGGTCCCCCCTCTCCCGAAATCCCAGGCTTGGTCTGAAGCCTGGGGCTCTTCCAGGCACACATGGGCTGTGGGTACGGTGCTAATAATGTGTTAAATAGTTATAAACTATTGTATTTTACAGTGGAACTACAGGTTCCAGCATACCTGCCCTTTTGCACTTGTGGAACTACAAGTGCCAGCAGGTGACCAGCACCTGTGCCTCCTCTGTTAAATAAATAATAAAAAAATGACAGTACACACACCGTATACAGTAAAACTTTATTACACACCTACCTCACTCACTCATACTTACCTGTTGCCAGCTGGTCTGTCGCCTTGTCCCATGTAGAATCCATTTGGATGTGCCTGGAATAAAGATCTGATACTCACCTCCATCCTCGCGCTGGTCTCTGTAGCATCCAGGGGTCTTGGCAACATAACAAACTGAGTAACGGAACCAATACGGACAAGTATTGGTATGTGTTGTCACACACCAATACTTTGTGAATGACAGCTGATGGGCCTCCTCAGAAAATCCCACGGTCCACCAGCCAATCAGAGGCCACTTTACATGTAGCGGCCTCACATGTAACCAGCCAATGAGCGGCCGCTATATAGGGGGACCCCTATGCATTTTTCCCCCCCTATATTTAAAACAAACACTGGCCTTGCAGCCAGGTTCTGGTTCCTAAATTACGGTGGAACCCTACTCGTTTTGTTCCCCGTAATTTTTTGGAACCAGGACTGGCTGAGTAGTCCGGGGCTGGTTATATTTTTTGGGGGGGACCCCACGTATTTTTTTTTTAAATATAAACACTTTAAATTAAGTACACTTGCAGAAACATACACAAATCACACTGATCTGTGTATGTTTCTGGCAACTCGCAGCTCAGGAGGTGGAGTATTTCAAACTTCAATTTCTCTGCGAGTTTGCTACAATCTCACCCGAGATTATAATCTTGATTGTTGGTAAATTTGCAAATTGTATTTCTTACATGAAAAGTACTTCCGAGTTTGCCCGATGGTGAGTTGTTTCAAGTTTGCGATTTCACCCGAGTTTTATGAGTGAGATTAAAGAAATCTCTCCCAAACTCACCAGAGTTTGTCTTTAGTAAATTTGCGAGATGAAAAACATGGCTGAACTCACCCAAGATTGTCATCTTGACCAAACTCGAATCTTTATCCCATAGTGTTTTGAAGTTGGAAACGGAAAAAATGGGATTAACCAGATGGATAATATATAACTATAGAATCTATAATCAAGCATACAGTAAAATGTAACAAACAATTAACATCGGTATCATATACATAGATGCATCTCAAAGTATTGTATTGTGCCTATGTTAAACCAAAATTAAAATATATGATGGGAACTGCTGCAAATTCTTAATAATTATTTTTGTTCAGTATTCACTACTGAGAGAGAGGGAAAGAGGCCACAGTTAAGTTGCAGGTGTAATCAGAAAATGAGGTAGGAACAAACACATTTACAGAGGAGAAGATCCTATCAGAAGTCTCAAAACTGAAAGTGGATAAATCAATGGTGCCAGATGGGATACATCCAAGGATACTAAAAGAGCTTTAAGGGGTGCTGGTAACACCATTAACAGAATTATTCAACCAGTCACTAGCTACTGGAGTAATTCCAGAGGACTGGAAAAGAGCAAACTTTGTCCCACTGCACAAAAGTGGAAGCAAGGAAGAGGCAAGCAACTACCGACCAGTGAGCCTTACATCAGTAGTAGGGAAATTGATGGAAACACTCTTAAAAGAAAGAGTAGTAGATTATCTTAAATCCAACAATTTGCAGGATCCCAGACAGCATGGATTTACTGAGGGGAAATCATGTCAAACAAATCTTATTGACTTTTCTGACTGGGTGACTAAGGAATTAGATAAAAATGGGGGCCATAGATATAGCTTATCTAGATTTTAGTAAGGCTTTTGACACTGTTCCACATTGCACACTGTTAAATAAACTGGAAAGCATGGGATTAGATACAAAGATAGTTGAATGGATAAGATCATGGCTGCAGGATAGGAAACAGAAAGTTGTAGTAAACAGAGTGCAGTCTCAAGAGGGAAATGTTACCAGTGGAGTACCTCAGGGATCTGTACTTGGACCAGTGCTTTTTAATAGCTTTATTTGTGACATTGCAAATGGTATTGAAGGGAAACTATGCCTTTTTGCAGATGACACAAAGGTATGCAACAGGGTAGACACACCAGGAGGAGTAAAACAAATGATTGATGATCTAGGCAGACTAGAGGAATGGTCAAGAACGTGGCAACTACAGTTTAATGCCAAAAAATGCATGATCATGCACTTGGGTCTCAAAAATCCAAAGGCTAAATATAGTATTAATGGCACTATACTGGAAACTACTGAAGAGGAAAGGGATCTAGGAGTCACTATTTCAGGTGACTTAAAGGCAAGCAAACATTGTAACAAAGCAATAAGGAAGGCAAGTCAGATGCTTGGTTGCATAGGGAGAGGTATCAGTAGCAGAAAGAAAAAAGTGATAATACCACTGTATAGGTCATTGCTACGTCCTCATCTCGAATACTGTGTTCAATTCTGGAGGCCATATCTCCAGAAGGATTTTAATACATTAGAGACTGTACAAAGAAGGGCAACTATAATGGTGCAAGGTCTACACCACAAAACGTACCAGGAAAGACTAAAAGATCTTAATATGTATAGTTTGGAGCACAGAAGGGATAGGGGGGACATGATAGAAACGATCAAATATTTAAAGGGTTTTAACAAGGTAAAGGAAGGAGACATTCTTCAAAGAAAGAGAAGTATTAGAACAAGAGGACTTGTTCTAAAACTGGAGGGTGGTAGGTTCAGGGGAAATTTGAAAAAAATGACTTCACAGAAAGGGTAGTGGACAAGTGGAATAGCCTCCCATCCGGGGGGGTAGAGGCTAAGGCAGTAGAGCAATTTAAACATGCATGGGATAGACATAAGGATATCCTTCAGAAGAAGTAAGGATCAATAAGGGTTGAGGTAATAATATGTTTAAAAATGGGACAGACTAGATGGGCCAAGTGGTTCTTATCTGCCGTCAAATTCTATGTTTCTATGTTTCTAATTGTTTCAAATGTAATTAGTCCGAAGCAGATATAATGCATTGACTATGGGACTGCAGTGAAGTAAAAAAAAAATGTGGACACGAGTACATGTATATATAGGTGCAGTTTTAGGTAAAACATTTGAAATGACACCGGAATGGGCAATATGGAATTATATAGCTAGAGATGATGGGAACAGATTATCAGCAGGGGAAAGACAGTGGACAGGGCCGTCTCTTCCACTGGGCTTTTAGGGCAGTTGCCCAAGGGCCCGAAGCTTCAAGGGGCCCTCCAGCCCCCCTGCAGCCGCTGCCAGTTAGTAAATGTTTTTTTTTTAAAGCATTGTTTCTGATCCCCCCTCCATGATGAGGGGGCCCACCCATCCGCTTCTGCCCCCTGCTGCCCGCTCCTACCTCCTACATGCCCAGGTAAGCCCTTCCGCTCCACCTCCCAACAGCCGTGGCCGGACACTCCGGAGGGCCGACTGTTCCTAATCCTTGATGCTGCCTACGCACAGGCCCAGGGATGCCCTTCCGCTCCAACCCCTTACAGAGAAGCAGCTGGACACTCGGGGGGCCCTGCCCGCTCCTAGCACCGCCGCCCACCCGAGCCGCACATCCATCGCCGTCTCACCATTAAGCAAGAACTGCTGCTGCGCCGCTGAGCAAGATCATAGAGCTTGGCGGCATGGTACAGTTCCTCCTACCTATAGGACTGCTGGGAGCGTGACACTGACATTGTGACGTCACGTCGCGCTCCCTGCCGAAGAGAAGAGCTGCCAGCTACGCGGCAGTCCTGGACCAGCAAACGGTAAGAGGGGGACAAAGGGTGGAAAGAAAAAGGGGTGGAAATGGTGCAGGTGGCTTGAAAGACGGGGACAGGAAGCTGTAAAAACAAGGGGGCAGGAGGCTGGAAAGACTAGGGGGCAGGGAGTGGACTCCTCTGAGTGATATGAATCATGACTAGGACATTTTTTATAATGTAAGTGGTCCTATCCTATCATAGGATAGGACCACTTACATTATCAAAAATGTCCTAGTCATGACAGGTTCATAGTGAACTGGTAGGTTGGATTCCCAGCATATTCATTTACAAAAGCTGCCTTCAATATAAGCAGGCAACAGGTAAATTACATTTATGAAGGGGATTATTGTGTTAATGGGGAGGGGGCCCCGACCTGACATAACTAATGTGCATGTAATGTGGTTTGAGGTGTGGGTAGCAGGCTCTGGGACATTTTGTTCCCGTGAATGGGTGGGTAGGGGCCCCAGTGCATTGCTTTGCCCAGGGCCCACACTGCTGTTAAGACAGCCCTGACAGTGGATAGCCAAAATTACAGCAGCGACAAAAAAAACCATATTAGCCCAATGGATATCGCAGGACCCAATAGATATAACATTATTATACTCAAGGATATCACATTTATTTAGAATGGAATGGGCAGAAATGTCGCAAGATAAGGAAAAGAGAGTAAAACTTTTTTCTCAAATTTGGCTATCATACATCCATAAACTAACACCACAAGTTAAAAGGGATATTCACATAGAAGTAAGGGTGCATACACTCCTGCATGATATCGGCCCAATTTGGCCAATTTAGCCAAATCGGAACGACAAATCGGCCATATCATGCAGTGTGTATGCCCGATTTGCGCGCTCCTGAGGTCACATGCGTTATCATGCGATTGGCTGTGCTGCACAGCCAATCACACGATATTGCATGCAGGGCCATACATATTAATGAAGGACGGAACAGTGGGCCTGATTCAGAGCTGGACGCTATTTGCGCTTGCTTGTTCAGAAAAAGGGGCCGGCTATTTAAATTGAGCACTCGCTCTTTGCGGTCTGTTGATGCCTCTATGTCTGAGCGAGCGAACGAAACATGCGCTCGCTATTTTGTAAAGACGCCCCCTAGCCGCTCGCATCCTACGTCATCTCCGCTATTTATTAGATTAATCGAGTACATCGAAAGGCATCTGAACTGCTCGCAGTGCTTGTGGTAGGATTTTCCTACTGCAATCATGCGAACAGTTCAGGCTAAGAAACAACCAAGTGACGTGGTCGATGACGCTGCTTTGTTAATTATGCACACCCTTAAAACGCCCGTTTTGACCGTTTGGCGCGCCTGCGTTCGGATCACCACTCCCCGTTTTCAAGCACCTTCCCCTGTTACCACCCACAAACGCCTCATCCTGTCACTCAAATTAGCAGGCACTCGCTATTTTGCGAGCGCTCGATTTCCGACTGCAATGACTGGTTGGCGCATGCGCATTACGACCCATACGCATGCGCAGATGTGCGAACATCGCTCGGAGCGAAGCGGCCGCTTACGAGTGGCTCTGAATCAGGCCCAGTGATCATTCCGTCTTTCATTAAATCTTTTAAGTGTGTACCGGCAATCATGCAATGTCCAGGGTGAAGGCAAATCGCCCTGAACATCGGCATGATTGCCGGTCATTTAGGTGTGTACCCAGCCTAAGACAGACAAAATGGTACATGGAAGAAATGGCATTATTGGGGAAGAAGTATTTTAAAAGCAATTTAGTAGTCTGGAAAATAATGAAAGACTCAGAGATAAGCAGAATAAGAATTAAGATAAGGTGAAAAAGAAGTAAAGGTGCGTACACACTTGCCGATATTTTGGATGACTGTACGATAACGATATCGTTATCATTTAGTCATTCACTATATTGTCCAGTTTGTACGCAAAAACGATGAATGATAATGACCAACGATGCGCTCCCGCAGGTCGTTGGTCTTTGTCGTTCATCGCCCGAACAGGCAGGCCAACCTGATGATATTGTCAAGTTGCTGCATGTTCGGGAATGAGGGAGGGGGCCCAGCACTGAACGATATTGTTCATGATATCGTTCAGTGTTTGTGCTCAATGTTGTTAACGACATTGAGCACACCCCTGCTGGGGACAAACTAGACGATGTCACTCATGAAGCAAATCGTCTAGTGTGTATGCCCCTTAAGACAAAAAGATGAATAGCGATAAGAGAAGAGATAGGTATACTGGTATTTTAGGTAAGTGATGTGTAGAGTACTTCATTTTGGTATTAAGATAAAGAGAAGATAAACATAACATGCAAAATGTACTTAGGAAAGCTGATAACATGGAATGGGATTGAAATACAGGCGACCAGGGCCGGATTAAGGCTTGTGGGGGCCCCAGGGCAACTAAATTGCGGGGGCCCCTTCAAGCCACATGGAACTTCCCCCCTTCCCCCTAAGCCTTCTGCCCTCCCACCCCCCAAAGCCTCCGTTGCTGACATACCAGAGTGCCGGCGTGCAGGCGTGACCTCCTCCCGGCAGAGCTGCTCCCTGGTCCTCTCATCGGCGTCACGGACATAATGTGTCACGTGGCACCGGTGAGAAGACTCGGGAGCCGCTCTGCGCTGTATGTAGCGGCACTGACTGTGCTGCTGCATACACTAATAGCGAATCTTGGCAGTGAGCCTCAATCCGGGAACAGGTGTCACTAGACACCTGTTCTCGGCAGGGTCACACTGACCCTGTGTGGGGGCCCCTCCGTGTGTGGGGGCCCAGGGACGATCGCCCCTGTCGCCCCCCTCTTAATCCTGCCCTGCCGGTGACTGCGGAAGCACGATGGGAGTAGATCCCGACTGAGGCTTGTAAGTATCCTAACCCCGGGGTGGTACCTAGCCCAAAGTCCCCCCTAAACCTTACCCCCACCTTCTCGCACCCTAAACTTAACCTTTCTGTGGGGGTGCCTAACCTCCCCCTAGTGGCACCTAACCCTATCCCCCCCTCCCCTAGCCTAACCCTAACCCTCCCTGGGGGGGTGCCTAACCCCCCTTCCCAGGGCCGGCCCGAGCCTAATTATTTTGGTAAGCGGATATAGATTTTGGCGCCCCCTGTTGAAATAATCCAGATTTTCTGGCGTGAGAAAAAGGCTATTTAATTGTACAGCCATTCCCCACGCAGCGGGGAGTTTTTACGGTAATTAGTCACGGGGGAAACCCTGTGGCTAAATGAATACCCCCCCATAGGCTACCCATAAAGAAAAAAGTGAAAATAATTATGCTTTTATTCTCGCAAAAAAAAAACAGGCCCCACATGAAAATACTTAAACACACACATAGGCCCCCACATGAATATGTATGAAGCCCTTATACAGCAGGACCGCCCTGGGTGCTAAGATACAATTAAACCCAAAGATACATATTCAAGGACGACAGGACAGGGTGATCACAGGAAGAGGGTGACAGCAATAGGTGACAGGGAGAGGGTGACATCAGTGGGTGACGGGTGTCACAATCCGGTGAAAGTGATCCTCTGTGGAGGACGGTGAGCCGGGGGGTTCAGGTGACTATTGGAGTGACTGTGGCTAGGTCTCCTATTTGCGGCCGAACCCAGGTTTGGCTAGACCTGCCCAGAGGCGCGGAGTCTAACTCACTTGGTGGTTTTCTCCAGTGACCCCTCCAATTGGGATTTGGTTTTCCGCTGCACCAAGTGAGCAGGTCGCGGCCCTCTGGACAGGTACCTGGGAATGGCAGAAGACCGGAGACTATATTACGTTAAGTTATTGCTAGAACACTGGAGATACACTGGAACACAATTATAAATCCTGATCACCGGCTTGCATGAGATTACTGAGAATGTACTAAAGAATCACTAAGAAATCAGGGAGCTGACTAGCTCAGGAGCTCAGGGAGATGTGGACACAGGCAGGTACTGGAGTTTGCTAAATATGCAGGAAAACACAAACATATACTAGGGATTGCACATACAAGAGTAGAGTGGACTCAAGGAATATATTGGGAATGCTAGAAATGTGGTACTGGACAAAGGCCAAATACTGGGAGAGCTAGAAATGCTGGTACTGGGCAAAGGCAAAATACTGGGAATAATTATATATGCAGGTGCAGATTGCACAGACAAGACATATAGAGAAGATAGGCATACACTGGGAGAGTGCTAACTGCAAGTGCAGATTTGCACTGACAAGACACAGAGCAGATTGACACAGACATGTGCTGGGAGGACCAGCTGTGAGCTAATTAATACCAGCAGGTAATCTGACACTTCAGTGATACAGGGTAATAGCCACAGGAAAGCTGCAATAGAATTAGCAGCACATATACAAAGACACACAGGGAAGGGACATGAAACACTGAAGTACTGTGAGAAAGCTAAAGTCTCAGAGTAAGGTTTAGCATGGAAGCTAATACAGGAAACTGGGAAACTGTGAGCAGGCTGAAGCAACACGCTGAAGGATTTAGCACAGAGCAACAGTGGGAGTAAAACAGGCACTTGGAATAACGAAGTTGAACAGCGTCTTCCTGGAGTTCTGGAGGCGGATTTATACCCAGGGGTAGCAGATTACTAGAGCACAGCATCAGCTGACTGAAATCATGCTACCATAGGTTAGGAGTACTGTCACATGAGAGGAACTGTCATGGCAGCGCCCATGATGGGAACTCTGATCCCCAGCACACACAGCCGACCATGGAAGCTCGCAAAAAGCACCTAAGGCAGAATACTCAGCCCACATCCATCACTGCACCAGACGTCTGACCGCAAGGAAGTCAGGGGAAGCCGGCAAGGAGGTGAGAGAGGCCGATCCTAGGCTGAACCCTGACAGTACCCCCTCCTTTTAGGGTGGGCACCGAACACCCATAAAGGCTCAACTGGAACTCCTCAGAAAGACACAAAAAATATATTTGAAAAACACAGGAAACTCGAAAATCTTGATTGAAGATACAATAAGAACTGGAAATTTTAGAAGAACAAGGTTCCCAATACCAGATGGATTCTGAGACTAATAATTGGAAGAAATAGTCAACTTGGTCCAAGAAAGGTTGGTCACCAGGAAGTCATCGATTCTTCTTCTTTTTCCGAGACTTTTTCGAACCACTTGAAGAAGAAGACTTAAGTTGCAAAGTGTCTTTCATGGGAACTACCGAAATTGTTTTTTCATCGTACTCAGAATCATTGTCAGAATCTGTGTTATAATTCATCATCCTTATGCCTCCTTGAGTCTTATCCTTATGGACAGGTTGTTTTTGTACTGGATCTTTTTGAGAAGGACTCAAAGAAATGCATCTGAGCTTAATAGCAGAGGGTGGTACCCCAGAACTGGAGACTTTGTTGAGATGAGTATCCTCGAGAGAACTGTAAGGATAAGTTGGACCAAATTCTTTAATGACTGCAGCAGTAAAGGCTACTAAATCTGACAGCATCGGATCCTTTGAATCATAAATAGGCTCAACCCAGTCCCAAGCTTTACCTCGGAAAGATGAAATTATAAATTTTACTACATTAGTAGGCTTGATTTCAGACCATGGAGAGGATTTCATAATAGCGATGAAATGATCCACCAAAGCATAATACTGCGTTATATCTCCATAAAAAAAAATGGACATAGAAACATCAGATGGATCCTGAGGTATACCTTTAAATGTAGTGGTAGCATCATCTTGTAAACTTCTTAGCGGATTGGGCACTAAAGCATTTGACTTTGACACAACACTAGAAGATTCTTCCTTGAGTAAAGAACCAGAGATCTTTCCTTGGGATACAGATTTTGAAATCCCTTTTTGAGATGTAAAACTTGAGACTTTCCCCTTGACTATGAGACTTGATACCCCCTGCCAGGGTACATAACTAGAAACCTCCTCTGGAGGTATGATGCTTGAACCCCCATCTTGGGGAGTAACACTTGGAAACCCTTGTTCTTGGGGTACAAGACTTGAGACCCCCTCCTGGGGTAAGACACTTGAACTCTTCTTCGGAAATGTAATACTCAAAACCCCCCCCTGGGGGATGGCACTAGGAATCCCATCCTGGGGTGAGACACTTGAAGTCCCCTCCAGGGGAATAGCGCCATGAACCCCATCTTGGGGCATTACACTGGGAACCCCATCCTGGGGTAAGACACTTGAATTCCCGTCCTGGGGTATAACACAGGGAACCCCATCTTGGGATGAGGCACTTGAATTCCCCTCCTGGGAAATAACACTGGGAACCCCATCTTGGGATGAGGCACTTGAAATCCCCTCCTGGGGTTTAACACTGGGAATCCCATCTTGGGATGAGGCACTTGAAATCCCCTCCTGGGGTATAACACTGGGAATCCCATCTTGAGGTATAACACTTGGAACCCCATCCTGGGGTGAGACACTTGAGGTCCCATCTTGGAGAATAACACTTGAAATTTCCCCTTGGGGCACAACACTGGGAACCCCATCCTGGGGTGAGGCACTTGAAATCCCCTCCTGGGGTGAGGAAACTGAAACCCCCTCTTGGGGTGTGAGGCTTGAAACCCCCTCCTGGGGTGAAGAACTTGAAATAAGGACTTTCTCTTGAAAGGTAACACTTGAAATCCCCTCCAGGGGTATAACACTGGAAACCCCATACTGGGGTAGGATACTTGGACCCTTGTCCTGGGGTGAAGAACTTGAAACAAGAACTTTCTCTTGAAACGTAACACTGAAAATCCCCTCCTGGGGTATTACACTGGAAACCCCATCCTGGGGTGAGACACTTGAAATCCCTTCTTGGGGTATAACACTAGAAACACCCTCCTGGGGGATAGCATTTGAGGCCCCTTTCTGGGAAACAAGATTTGAAACCTTCTTTTGGGGTGAGAGACTCAAGGCCCCCTCCTAGAGTACAGAACTTGACACTCCCTGTTGGAGTATGGGACCTAAAACCCCCTTCTGGGGAAGCTGACTTGGCTTTTCCTTTCGGGGTATGCAATATGAAACCCCCTTTTGGGATGCAAGAACACAGACTTCCTCCTGGGGTGAGTGGCTCAGAACCCCCTCTTGAGGTATGGAACTTGAGACCCTTTCTTGGGGAGTAACACTTGAAATTACGGTCCGCTCCTGGGGCATAACACTTGAAACGAATGCCTCCCCTTGAGGCATGAAACTCGAGACGAAGGCCCTCTCCTGGGGCGTGAAACTCGAAACGAAGACCTCCTCTTGAGGCGTGTAACTCGAAACGAAGGCCCCCTCCTGGGGCATGAAACTCGAAATGAAGACCCCTCCCTTAGTCGTGAAACTTGAAATGAAAGCCCTCTCTTGGGGTACAACACTTGTAACCCCCTTCTGGGGTGAGAGATTTGAAACCCCCTCCTGGGGCATGAAACTTGAAATGAAGGCCCCCTTCTGGGGTGTGGAACTTGAGACCCCCTCTTGGGGTGCAAGACTTGAGACCCCCTGCTGGGGTAAGGAAGTTGAGACCCCTCCTGGGGCTACTGACTGGAGTCCCGTATTGGGAAAAGCAGAATCCGTACTGGGACCGGAACAGGCAGAATCCGGGCTGGGACTGATGGAAATGGAATCCGGGCCGTGACCAGTAGAAGTGGAATAAGTAGTGTCCCTGACTTTAGAAGGTTGAAATATCCTCCCAATCTTTCTTAGACGAGGGTTGAAGCATCTTGTAGCAGGGCCCCAATCGAAAACTTGAACTTTCTTTTGTTTAGTGGACATCACCTCCTTATCTGTAACTGAAGAAACGGGAATCACTGATGGATGATGGGGAGAACTGAAAACGGAGACATTAGGAGTCACACACTTGTCCCCACTTCTCAGTGGGCGCAGAGTACAGTCCTTAAGAAAGTGATCGTCATAACCGCAATATAAACACAGATGCAGTTCCCGGCGTCGCTGACGTTAAACCTCAGTAAGTTTAGGGCGCAGGTAACTTTGATGCTTTACTTTAGTTTGCTTGGAAAAGCTGTTAGTCAAGTCAGGAGTAGCACTAGAAAGCTTGGAAATAACTTGAAAAATTTTGGGACGGAGATTTTGTAGTTGTTCTAGAAGCCAGTAGAAACTCTTGAAAGGTTCAGGTTCATGAATATCAGGAAATTGGGGAACCAGAGGACACTTGAGAGGTTCACTAGCTTGCACAGAAAATTTTTCATCTGTAGGGGTAATTGAAACTTTGGAACGAACTGTGGAGAATTCACTGGCGGAACTTGTGGTGTGTCTGGGGACAAAGCAGCTAGAACTGAATGAATAACTGTCATTTGACTAGAGAGTTCTTGCAGCTGCTGTCTGTCGGATTGCAAAGCTGTCTCCTGTGCAGACACACGAAAGAGTAAATCCTGAAAACCTGCTTCAACCTGGAACCCGACGGCTTGCATATTAGGCTGTTCAAACTGTCACAATCCGGTGAAAGTGATCCTCTGTGGAGGACGGTGAGCCGGGGGGTTCAGGTGACTATTGGAGTGACTGTGGCTAGGTCTCCTATTTGCGGCCAAACCCTGGTTTGGCTAGACCTGCCCAGAGGCGCGGAGTCTAACTCACTTGGTGATTTTCTCCAGTGACCCCTCCAATTGGGATTTGGTTTTCCACAGCACCAAGTGAGCAGGTCGCGGCCCTCTGGACAGGTACCTGGGAATGGCAGAAGACCGGAAACTATATTACGTTAAGTTATTGCTAGAACACTGGAGATACACTGGAACACAATTATAAATCCTGATCACCGGCTTGCATAAGATTACTGAGAATGTACTAAAGAATCACTAAGAAATCCAGGAGCTGACTAGCTCAGCAGCTCAGGGAGATGTGGACACAGGCAGGTACTGGAGTTTGCTAAATATGCAGGAAAACACAAACATATACTAGGGATTGCACATACAAGAGTAGAGTGGACTCAAGGAATATATTGGGAATGCTAGAAATGTGGTACTGGACAAAGGCCAAATACTGGGAGAGCTAGAAATGCTGGTACTGGGCAAAGGCAAAATACTGGGAATAATTATATATGCAGGTGCAGATTGCACAGACAAGACATATAGAGAAGATAGGCATACACTGGGAGAGTGCTAACTGCAAATGCAGATTTGCACTGACAAGACACAGAGCAGATTGACACAGACATGTGCTGGGAGGACCAGCTGTGAGCTAATTAATACCAGCAGGTAATCTGACACTTCAGTGATACAGGGTAATAGCCACAGGAAAGCTGCAATAGAATTAGCAGCACATATACAAAGACACACAGGGAAGGGACATGAAACACTGAAGTACTGTGAGAAAGCTAAAGTCTCAGAGTAAGATTTAGCATGGAAGCTAATACAGGAAACTGGGAAACTGTGAGCAGGCTGAAGCAACACGCTGAAGGATTTAGCACAGAGCAACAGTGGGAGTAACACAGGCACTTGGAATAACGAAGTTGAACAGCGTCTTCCTGGAGTTCTGGAGGCGGATTTATACCCAGGGGTAGCAGATTACTGGAGCACAGCATCATCTGACTGAAATCATGCTACCATAGGTTAGGAGTACTGTCACATGAGAGGAACTGTCATGGCGGCGCCCATGATGGGAACTCCGATCCCCAGCACACACAGCCGACCATGGAAGCTCGCAAAAAGCACCTAAGGCAGAATACTCAGCCCACATCCATCACTGCACCAGACGTCTGACCGCAAGGAAGTCAGGGGAAGCCGGCAAGGAGGTGAGAGAGGCCGATCCTAGGCTGAACCCTGACAACGGGGAGGGGGTGACATCAGTGGGTGAGGGTGACAGCAATGATTGATGAAAGGTAGAGGGTAACAGCAATTGGTGACAGGGAGAGGGTGAGAGCGACAGCAGTTGGTAACAGGGAGAGGGTGATAACAGTGGGTGACAGGGAGAGAGTGACAGGGCCGTAGCTAGGGTAGTGCGGCCGGTGCCATTGCACAGGGCACCACAGGTCAGTGGGCGCTGTTGGGCCTGTCAAATTTCTGTTTATTATCATTCTTGCTTGTAGCTTCCTCTTATTTCATCCCCAGCATCTCCTGGCCTCTCCTGTCTCTTCCCTGGCCCTTCCCCATGAAGCCATAGCCCTATTTTGGGTGCATTATGTCCGTTTGAAAAATGAGCGGGGTGTCAATGCTCTTTCTGGCATAGGGCACCAAAAAGTCTAGTTACGGCTCTGGAGAGTGACATCAGTGGGTAACGGGGAGGGGGTGACATCAGTGGGTGAGGGTGACAGCAATGATTGATGAAAGGTAGAGGGTGACAGCAGTGGGTGACAGGGAGAGGGTGACGACAGGGAGAGGGTGAGAGAGACAAAAGTTGGTAACAGGGAGAAGGTGACAGCAGTGGATGACAGGGAGAGGGTGACAGCAGTCGGTGTCAGGGAGAGGGTGACAGCCAGTGGATGACTAATACACAAATCAGGCCACAGTATTTATATTTTCTTACCTGGGCCCAGAACTCTTCCTTGGACTTAACGCTGGGGCCGGTCATGAGACTGATCCCTCCATCCATCACAGCCATGCCTGTACTCAGGGCCGGTTCTAGACAATGTGGAGCTCAGGGCGGAAATTCCCAGTTGCCCCCCCTCCGCAAAAACGTCTTTGCAGATGTCGTTCCTCTGTGCAAGCCGCTTTCAAAAAGGGGGAGTGGCCGATCGGGGATCGGGTTTTTTCCTTGCGGAACAACCCCAAATGATCACCCTTTCTAATACATTATGCCACACACGTGTAATGCCCTTTATAATAAATGATGTCACACATGTAATTCCCTTTATAATAAAGTATGCCACACATATAATGCCCTTTATAATAAATTATGCCACACATGTAATGCCCTTTATAATAAAGTATGCCACACATGTAATGCCCTTTATAATAAATGATGCCACACATATAATGCCTTTTATAATAAATGATGCCACACATGTAATGCCTTTTATAATAAATCATGCCACACATATGCCTTTTATAATAAATCATGCCACACATGTAATGCCTTTTATAATAAATCATGCCACACATATAATGCCTTTTATAATAAATCATGCCACACATATAATGCCTTCCCCCCTCTCCTCAGCATTCACCGCCTCCTAATCTTCCCGTTCCCCCAGTGACTTACCTGTTGTGGGTCCCTCCAGGCAATGGCTGCTCCTCCACGTTCAAAAGGGCTGCTCCATGTCTACAGTTCTCTCCCCTGCGTCCCAGGATGCCAGGCGCGGCCGCAATGGCGTCACGCGGTGCACCTCACAGACATTCTGGGAGACAGTGGGAGGGACTGAGAGAGAAGGAGGCAGTGGTCATCATGGCGCCGCCGGATTAGCTGCGACCTGAACACTGTTCGTGATAGACAGTACAGGCTGTACTGTCAATCACCGACAGTGTTCAGGCCGCAGCACTGGAGGCGCCGCCGGGCAGCACGGCAGCAAATGTGGACAGCTGCGGGACACCGGACCCGGCGCCCTTACAGCTTGGCGCCGTACGCGGCTGCGTACTTCACGTAATCGGCCGGCCGGCCCTGCCCCTTCCCCTAGCCTAACCCTAACCCTCCCTGGGGGATGCCTAACCCTAAGTTCACCCGGGGGTGCCTAATAACTACATATCTATAACATATATGCAATGATGTTTTAAATTATGTGGTATTAATTGTATTATGCAGTTTTATAATTTATAAATTATAAAATACATAATAAAAACAAAATAAAAAACTGTAAAATCTTTATTTAAATATAAGTAATAATACAATGCATGACATTATATTGTATCTAGTATAAGCAGTACACATATAGCAAACAATTCTAAAATAATACTTTATTTATATGCGTCATGTTACAACTGTAATTCATACTGTACTTTTCCCAAAGAGGGTTGTGTTTTGTCTTATGTTTCAGACGGCCTGAGGGGGCTCAACAAAATAATAAGTCACATCTTCACTTAAAATGAGATATTTCATTTGGTCACCAAACACATGCCCTATACTCTTTCCTGGAAGCTAAACTAGGTGTCAGACAAGTTCATAGTTATACTGTAGTATTCTATTAATAAACTAGGACAAGGCTGTTTGTGATTAGTTTTTTCCATTATAATAATTACTGCTGCAATAGAGGAGCAGACTCCAAGGGCCAGAATGAGTTTTCCTGATTTAACCCTCTGACTCCAGAAAAGGAAATTAAGATAAATAGACTGGAGGTGAGAGAGGGAGGAAAACATGATGTGAATCTGTGTAGCTACACTGAGGGGTGGATTGGCCACATGGCTGAGCGGAAGTTTACCAGTGAAACGCTAATCTGATAGGGTCGCTTGTCAACCATGGACTTTTTTTTTATAACAAAACAGAAAATAAATATACCCGTGCTCGGTTTTACCAATGCTATACATGTTACCAGTTGCATGACAATACTAATGCCATATATGTATATAAAACAGAAAAACAGTTGTTATCTCGCTATCTGGGTGTTACCACACTGTACCCGAGAAGTGAGGGTATTTAACTGCAAACTAATGGTATCTTAAACAAATATGCTAGTGTAGGGACTTGCAAAGAGTAGGGTCCCTTGACAATGGTCTGCAAGCTTAAATGTTTTGATCAAAATATGAACAAATCCCTATGTTTCATTAGCTAGATACACACAGATGTGAGTGCTAGTGGTATCAATGACAACTGTCTATCTGCCTTTTTTTTATCATTCTAGTGGTGGTACTGGGGTCAGTGACACCCAGTGCAAACACGGCTGTAAAGGGCTGCTCCCAGAGACTCTCCCTGCACTGCCGACTCCTCCTCAGTGGCCGGGAGCTGGGCGCTGCACTGTGATATTAGTGTTCAGAGCCTGGCTCCTTGTCTCTGAGGAGGAATCACCATTTTGGTGTCGTCCCTTCAGAGGGTGACACCCAGTGTGATCCACAACCCCCGCACCCCCCTGGTGACGCAACTGTATCATTCATTTTTCTTTTAACTGGTATCATGGGAGGAAAGGAGTGGTTGCGATGTGAGGTTGTGCTGTGGTGCCTTGCTCAATTGTACAGACATACCGGGGACCGGCACTACCCCAAAGGGGGGTGTCCATTAGCATTGACATCATGCGTGTGAGACAGATAGGCACAGTGGCGGAACTCCGGAGACAATGGAGTCATTTGCCGCCGGGCGTCAGCCCTGAAGGGGGCACCTGGCTCCATTGTCCCCGGGAGCTGCATGGAGAAGGAGCGCTGCTGATCAGCGCTCCACCTCCATTGGCGTAACTACGGAGGGTGCCGGGCGCCCGCAAAGTGTGTTACCAGCGGTCGCCCGGCTCCTATCCTCCTGGCAGTAGCCAGAGGACGGAGCTCCCTCCGTCTTCCGGGTCCCGCAGTGTACTATGGGAGTGACGTCATAACGTCACTCCCATAGTGCCGAGGAGCGAACGCCGGGGACAGAGCTCAGGAGTGAGCTCCGTCTTCCGGGTCCCGCAGCGCACTATGGGAGTGACGTAATGACGTCACTCCCATAGTGCCGAGGAGCGGACGCCGGGGATGGACGGCAACAGCACTGGAGCGGGGATAAAGGTAAGTGTTTGTTTTTTTTGTGTGTGTGTGTGCGCGCGCGGTGGGGGCCATCACTACTGGGGGCAACTACAGGGTACTACTACCGGGGGCAACTACAGGGGCTCACTACTGGGGGCAACTACAGGGTCCTACTACAGGGGCTCTACTACTGGGGGCAACTACAGGGGCTCACTACTGGGGGCAACTACAGGGGCCTACTACTGGGGGCAACTACAGGGTCCTACTACCGGGGGCAACTACAGGGGCTCACTACTGGGGGCAACTACCGGGGGCTCACTACTGGGGGCAACTACCGGGGGCTCACTACTGGATGTACTGCATAGGGGGACCATTACTTGGGAGCACTATATAGGCGGACTACTACTGGGGGCATTATATAAAAGGAACTGCATAAGGGGGGCGGCGGCAGCTGGGGCTGGCATAGGTACTGGGGGGGTGGTACATTTTAGTTTGGGGGGGGGGCACCAACATTTATCTCGTCTCCGGGCACCTGGGATGAAGTTACGCCACTGGATAGGCAGCAGATGGCAGCCTGTCTGTCATTGCAGAGCAGTGGTGGCAGCCTGTGGAGGTGGAGTTCATACCACTGAGATGTATATCTGTAGCAACAGAGCATATAGGTGAATTGTAAATTGTGTGAAGTGGCTCTGACTTCCCTTCAGCTTGAATGTCATCCAGCAAGCAAAGCATGGCGTGAATTTAGTTTGTAGTATATTGTAATTTTAGCATACATAGGCCGGGATGTACTAAAGGAAAAATGCGGAAAAAACACTGTTTTCTGGGTTTTTATCTCATTTCCATATGTACTAAGCTCCGGCCACCCTTTTTTCGGCGTGGAGGGTAAACCTCCACACCGAAACCTAGTGTTACCCTATAGAAGCCTATGGGCTTCTTACCGCACCCCGCACCCAACGCTTCGCCACCGCCTCGCCGTCGCCCAGCGCTGGCCCGCACTCACCTGCTCTCCATGGTTGCCGTCCCGTGCTCCTGCTGGGTCCGCCACCTCCTCCTCCACCCAATCTTTTTTCAGGTGCAGGGAGGAGGAGGACCCCAGGGCTTTCTGCACAGGTGACCAGCAGGAAGCTCCTGGGGCTGAGAGGGGGCGGAGTCCCATGGAGACCCCGTCACCTGGCTTCTGCTGCTTCGCAAAGGGCAGCTCTTATCGCAAGAGTTGTCCTTTGCGATACTAATCGCATACGTTAGTACATATGCAAAAAAAAAAAGGTATTTGCCCTCCAGCACACTGCAGCAATATCAACAAAAAAGCGACCACCATACTTTTTGTTAGTACATATGCGTTTAGTAAGGTTGTGGTGACTGGCGGAATGGTCACCGCAATCTTAATACATCCCGGCCTTAGTACAGCAATGTTAGCATGCAGTGTTCAGAAATGTTGGTGTAGAGTACAGCAATATTATCATGTACTGTGCGGGTTTTTAGAAGTGGAGTTGTTACCCATAGCAACCAATCAGAATCTAGCTATTATCTAGAAGGTGCTAGATAAATAATAAGTAGAATCTGATTTGTTACTCTGGGCAATATCTCCACTTCTAAAAATCCAACACTTTAGTAAATATACCCCTAAGTGTGCAGCATTGAGCAATGTTATCATATCATGTTCAGCAATGTTAGTATGTCGAAAAGCATTGTTAGTCTCTAGTGTACAGCAATGTAAGTATGCAGTATACAGCAATGTTAGTGTGCAGTGTACAGAATTGTCAGTGTACAGCAGGCTTGCCGGCTTTCTGGCTGCCCCTTCCGGGAGGGAGCAGCCAGATCGGCATGATAGGGCCCCGCCCCCGCTACAAAATGCCAATATTACAGGCATTGTGAAGCAGGGGGCGGGGCCAAAATAACGCGATTCAGCGTGATTCGCGTCACCGTCCCCCCACTGCGGGGTTTCAAAGGTAATTGCGGGGGGGATAGGAGGGGTGGGTGTCAGCCGGGAGGATTGCCTGCCTTCCTGGGAGGTCGGGAGTGGTACACAATTTTCGGGAGGCTCCCTACCAAAATCGGGAGGGTATGCAAGTATGGTGTACAGTGCACAGCCATGTTAGTATGCAGTGTACAGAATTGTAATCTTGTGAAAAGTTTAAATCAGCATGTTAATATTCAGGAGCAAATGGCCATAAACTCTGTTGGGAGACTTCCCTGTAAAACAATGCCACCCATGACATCATGTGTCCACCTAAAATATTTTAGTAAGGAACATGTATAATATGGGGAAGTATCACTGATATAGAGAGGCATAACATGGAGGAAAGTCAATACAGAAGTGGTGAATCAATGTATGTGGAATGAATTCTCTGTGTTGTATGGCGGTCACTAGGATGCTCTCTGTTTTATATGGGGGTCATTAGGATGCCCTCTGTATTGCATGTGTCTTTGTATTGTATGGTGTTTTCTGTGATGAACTCTGTCATATATGTCAGCCACTAGGATGCTTTCTGCAGTGATGTGCTGTGAGGTAAATGGCTGGGGAGGCAATGGCTAGTATCAGAGCCAGATTTACACATACATACAGTATATGAACCTGAGGGTTCATGTGGGCATTATACAAAGGTGCAGCAGTATACTATATAGTCAGTGGCCTATCTATAGTGGGTGCAGTGTGTGCGGGGCACACGGGCTCCCGGGTCCAGGGGGCCCCCGCACCGCACACCCTGCACCCATATTATTTTAAACTCACCTGTCCTTGGTCCCGCGTCGGGTGTCAGCGCTGCTCAGAACATCAGAAAATGGCCACCTTTTGAATGCACCTCCACGCACTTATGCTTTCATCCAGCCTCCCAGCTTTCAAATGTGCCTTTAAAACTCACTTTTTCATTCCAGCTCCTTCTAACTCCAGTCTCTTCCCTCCCTAATTTTCTCTTCTTCTCTCTATTGTAGGGATGAACATCAGTCTATGGTTAGCAACCATCGATGTTCCCAATCTGATGGACATACTTTTTCCATTAGATTGTTAGTTGCCTGCCACTGGATACTACTCTCCTATTCGATGACTGACTGCTTCTATCCAGCTGCGAACACTAGAGAGTAGTGTCCGCAGCTCAGCTCAGGTGTGCATGTACAAAACTCTGGCTTCTTCTGCGCATATGCACAGTATAATCATGGCTATACTATTGAAAGGTCTGGTTGCGATGGCAACTAGTCATTGCATTGCGTGATTAGATATCATAAGCCTGTCAACCATTCAATGCCAGGCTTCCTATGTCCATTCTTACTATATTGGGGTGAATCAATTGCTTTAGATGCCCCACACTGGGCATCTATGCAAATAGGCGTCCAATTGAGCAATTCAATTGATGCTCCGTTTGGATGCCTAAAGTTGAGAGGGGACACATTTCTTCTTGCAGCCTCCACTTTATCTCTCTCCTAGGCTTATGCTGATCATCATAAAATATACAATTATCGTGCTGATACGCCCGATATTGGTGGGTCGCCCCGATAATCGTAGTGTGTGTGAGGCAGCGACTGACCAACGGACATTTCTCCTGTTCCTTCAGGGGGAAATGTCTCCTCCCCAGGGGAGGAGCGCAGATATCTCACAGTGTATGCCCGTGATATCTGCAGGGTGTCAGCCTGACAGATAAAATGTCTATCGGTCTATCTATTATTTTGTCTGGCACTGTATGCCCAGCATTAGTACATAGAATCCAAAGTATCAACCAATCATCTGCTAACTGTCACTTTTCAAATACAGCCTGTACAGTGAATGGGAACGTATTGGTTGGTAATTTATCTCCATCCATTTTATCTCTCTCCAAGGCCTAGTACATAGACATAATGTGAATTAGGGGTACTGTGTGGCATAAAGTATGCCGGCAGCTCTACAATGTGACATAATGTGAAGTAGGCTACTACTATGTTTCATAAAATATATTAGGTCACTACTTTGGGGCATAACATTAATTAACTTTGGAGCATAACATTAACTAGGGCACTACTGTGGACAGAGGCGTAACTAGGGTCTTCGGTGCCTAGGGCAAGATGAAGAACTTTAGTATGTGTGTGTGTGTGTATGGCCCACACACTCACACAAAACTACATTTGCGCACTGAAGGCACATGACAAAAATGGGCGTGGACACATACTAGAAGGGGTGTGGTCACTGAAAATGGGGTGTGCCAACACACGCCACCCATTTCTTGTCACTCTGGGAACATTGCTTTCCATATGCACCTTACCTATATGGTGGTTTCTCACAATGTGGAACATCTGAAGAAATGTATCCTCCCTGGGAAGATGGCATCTTCAGTTGGTATTCTCTATCCATGTAGGTCACATCGTTCGGAAGATGCCTGTTTGTGTAGGAATAT
Source organism: Taudactylus pleione (assembly GCA_031769625.1). NCBI lineage: Eukaryota > Metazoa > Chordata > Amphibia > Anura > Myobatrachidae > Taudactylus > Taudactylus pleione. The sequence continues at coordinate 8,747,684 of JAUIMM010000017.1, read as the reverse complement.
TATCAAGGTCATCATCATACAATAGCGGTTCAACCAGACTTGTGTACCCTGTGTAACTTCCTTCCCCCTGTGTCTCTCAGCCACTCCATCTCCCCTGCGTCATCTCTCAGCACACCATCACCTCCCCACCGTGTCATCTCTCAGCACACCATCATCTCCCCCCCTAAGTCGTCTCCCCCTTTATATTGTGCCTCTCTGTGTGTCTCTCCCTCCTTTCATTCTATGTCTCTGTGTGTCTTCCCCCTTCATTCTATGTTTCTATGCCCTCTCCCTTCATTCTATGTCTCTGTGTGTCTTCCCCTCTTCATTATATATCTCTATGTGCCCCCCTCCTTCATTCTATGTCTCTGTGTGTCTCTTCCAGGTCAACCCCTAACCCTAACCCCCTCTTCTCTCCTTCAGCCAGGAGTCGGGAGCCGGCGGGGACGGTGAGGCCAGGCAGCAGTCTGAAGCTCAAGGTCCAAGGAAGGTGATGCTGGTGTTGCAGTCATGCTCCTCACAGCAGCCCTAATAAAGTGGGCACAGCTGCAGTAACGTCGCCGAGCATCACAGGCTTGCTCGGTGGTGCAATGGGGAGGGGGGCAGGTTTCTGCGGTGCAATGGCGAGGGCGGTCAGTCGGTGCGGGTACGATGCCCTGGTCGGCGCCACCCCCCTCTGCTGGTCCTGTCACGGCGCCCAGGGCACGTGACCTGCTTGAACCCCCCTGGTTACGCCACTGACTATGCAGCATAAAATTAACAACTGCTGCTAAGAGGTGTCGCTCATTGGAACAGGGGCCCCTTCAAAATGCTGCTATGGGGCCCACAAAGTTCTGGCTATTCCCCTCATCCTTCAAGGATAGAATGGGTTCAGGTGAGAAGACATTTTTCATAGTGCTTTCCTAAATACAACTAATTTTTATTTTTAACATACAGTATGAGTTAGATTTAAGATTTGGGTTAATACAGTATAATAAGACTGTTTTTGTCAGCTTACTTACCTGATAATATAATGGTGTACACCCTTGCCCTGGTGTCTCAGGGTAAATTCCCTTTTACCCTCTTATTACAACAGACCTGAGGCAAACTATATTCATCCAATTGCTGAACAAGTCCCAACTACAAGCACCTCGGCTGTCTGCAAACAGTGGGCCTGATTCAGAGCCGGACGCTATTTGCGGACGGTCGTTCCAAAAAAGGGGCTGGCTATTTAAATTGAGCGCTCGCTCTTTGCAGTTTGTTGACGCCTCTATGTCTGAGCGAGCGAACAAAAAATGCGCTCGCTATTTTGTAAAGACGCCCCTTTGCTGTTCGCACACACGTCATCTCCGGTATTTATTAGATTAATCGGGTACATCAAAAGGCATCTGAACTGCTCGCAGTGCTTGTGGTAGGTTTTTCTTACCGCTATCACTGCGAGCAGTACAGGCTGAAAGACAACCAAGTGACGTGATCGATGACGCTCCTTTACCAATTATGCACTCCCATTAAATGCCCTTTTGACTGTTTGGCACGCCTGCGTTCGGATCTCCACTCCCCCGTTTTCAAGCACCTTCCCCTGTTACCACCCACAAATGGTACATTCTGTCAATCAAATTAGCAGCCCCTCGCTGTTTTGCGAGCGCACGATTTCCGACCGCAATGACTGGTTTGCGTATGCGCATTACGACCCATATGCATGCGCAGTTGTGCGAACATCGCTCAGAGCGAACAAGCAGCCGCTTACGAGCGGCTCTGAATCAGGCCCAGTGTTCAATACACAGACTGGTCACTTTTAGTTTCTTCAAACAAAATTGAATAGTAATTGGAGAGAGTTTCATGACCTGTTTATATTATATCATGTTTCTCTTTACTCTCACAGGACCACCCGGGTGAAGGTTGTGTTATGAATGATCAAGATGCAGTGACTCAAATAATTTTTTTGCATGAGCTCCATAATATGCAGGAGTATGACATACAGCATTTGTTGTGTCATTGGAAAACCTCTCTGCTTAAAGGGGAATAATGGCAGGGCCGCAACTATTGGATGGGGGGGGGGCTGGAGGTGCACGTGCACCTGGTGCGCCGCTGTACCCGGTGCCAGTGACCTCCAGCCCGGCTCTGAAGAGAGGCTCTAAGCTGGACGACCACTGGTAATAGCGACGCGGTGTAGCCGGAGCCGGAGGCTGGAGTTCTCTCCCGAACTCCAGCTTCCGGCTCTCCCCACGGGCACTACGGGAGAGACGTTATGACGTTTCCCCCTAGTTCCGAGGAGCAGCCGGTGGACCGGACGTGACGCTGGATGCAGGAGTAGGGTTCAAGGTAAGTATTTTTTTTTAATAAGCTGCACTACAGGGGCATTATTATGGGGGCAGGGGCATTACTATGGAGGCATGGGCAATAATGGGCAATACTAATGGGGCATGAGCACTACAGGGGCATTACTATTGGGGCATGGGCACTAAAGAGGCATTACCACAGGGGCATTACTGTGGGGGCATGAGCACTACAGGGGCATTACTATGAGGGCATGGGCACTACAGGGGCATTACTATGAGAGCATGGACACTACAGGGGCATTACTATGAAAGCATTGGCACTACAGGGGCATTACCACAAGGGCATTAATATGGGAGCATGGGCACTACAGAGGCATTACTATGGATGTATTAACATATGGGCACTACTATGGGGGCATTACAATATGGGCACTACTACAGGGGCATTGCTATGGGGCATTACAATGGGGGCATTATCATATGGGCACTACTACAGGGGCATTACTATATGGGCACTACTACAGGGGGAATTACCAAGGGGGCTCCAAATTACTGTCTTGCCCCTGGTGACAAAAACCCTAGTTTCGGCCCTTATAATGGTTTCCCGCTTTGGTGTCGCCATCTCCACAATTCAAGGCTCATCAGTGTTAGAGAACGTCTGATGGAGAGGAGAAGGTGGAGAGCCATGACTTAAGTTCAGCGCTGAAATAAAGGTGAGAAAGGGCCAGTTAAAGTTAAAAAAGGGTTGTTGTGTACATATCCAGCCTGATATTCCTTCAAAGTACATATCCAAGCTCACATTACTGTAGTGGTGTAACTAAGTGTGGCCGGCCAGGGCATGTGCCAGCCGCCTTCCAGGTCAGTGGTTTCCATGTGTAGTGCGGACCGCACTGAGGTCCTGATGCAGCAAGGACTGCAGTTGCTAATAGGCATGCAATCAGCCGATTGTTGTGTTCTGTGCATGTGTATGCATCGCAGTGCACGTGCGCGAACTGCCCGCTGCGATGGGGACTCTGATCGCAGCGGCTACGCAGACCCATCGCAGAATGATTGACAGGAAATGTCATTTGTGGGTGGTGACGGCCGGGTGGTTGGCCAAACGCAGACGTGCCAGTGCGTTTGCACGCCATTGCAGGGGCATGCATAAATTATCCACTGCGATCCCATACGCAGTGTGAAGTCTCATACCATGCGTGGAAGTTAGCAATTTCTGAGTAAGGTCAGGGCTTGTGCAAGTGTGCGTGAGGCTGCGACGGTACTCGAATGTACCGATGGTCTCGCTATTCTGCTAAACATTACGGATGTGTGTAAGTTAAAGTGGGTGTCCTTATATTGTGCTGAGTTTGCATTGTGATCGTAATGGATTGCTATCACAGTTGAACTGCGTGCGAACACAATATTGCAATCTGTAGTGAATCAGTTTACTGTGTCGTGCGGGTCGCACTACATAGTAAAACAAACACACCTCTGCTGGCCCTGGGTAGTACACAGTGAGTGAACTACCCGGCGGCGTTGTGTTTGTTTTCAGGCAGACTCTCATTGGCTGCTACACCCACAGCTGGAGCCGGCTGGAGCTCACTCATGAGATCCGCCTTCCGGCTCCCGCAGTGGGTGAAGGGAGAGACGTCATGACGTCTCTCCCATAGTGCCGAGCAGAAGGAGCGGATGGCGGCGGGTGCAGGAGCGGGGATTCAGGTAAGTATTGTGTTTTGTGTTGTGTGTGTCTGTATGTTATGCATGTAAGAGGCACTACTGGGGGCACTGTATAAGGGACACTGCGGGGGGCACTGTATAAGGGGCATTGCATAAGGTGCACTACTGGGGGCACTGTATAGGCACTACTGGGGACACCGCATAAGGGGCACTACTGGGAGTACTGTATAAGGGGCACTACTGGGAGCACTGCATAAGGGGCACTGCACAAGGGGCACTGTATAAGGGGCATTGCATAAGGGGCACTACTACTGGGGGCACTGCATAATGTGCACTACAACAGGGGGCATTGCATAAGGGGTACTGCTACTGGGGACATTGCATAAGGGGCACTACTACAGTGGACATTGCATGAGGGGCACTACTACTAGGGGCATTGCATAAGGGGCACTACTACAGTGGGCATTGCATAAGGGGCAAAGGGGGATTAAAGTGCATATGGAATGGAAATTAATGTTTTCAGTGTAACGAGAAATGTTGGTGTCATGTTGACATGCCCCCATTTTTTCAGTTGCCACGCCTCTTGTGGCATTGGTCACAACCACTTTTCCAAAGCACATACTTGGGTGGGGAGGTGTCTCATTGTTTCATGTTGCCCTGGGCTCCAAATACCCTAGTAACGCCACTGCATTACTGTACATGCAGGAACAAGAGGGAGAGTTATGCAAATACAACCTGTACAATCATCCACTTCTTAACAAATTGTTTTTATGCAGTGACCCATAAATAGTATTTTATGGCCATATTTCCCTCATTATGTAGGCACACATCATTTAGTGTATCAAACCCCATTGCACCTACTGGTTACACTTTTATTACACTTCATTATTCTGTCACAGAACAGAATGTATTGTAAAATATTGCATTATCTTCCCCCACATCAGATAAAGTATACAGTCTACCTTCACCCAGTAAATATTTTATTTCACTCAATCCCGTTTTTTTTCCCATGCTGAGCGACATTTTTCCTGACATACACATTGTTCAGGGTAAAAGTCATCTTTTAGTGCACTGTGCCTATTGTAAATCAGAATTCTCTCTACCAGCTTTTATCCCAAAACAGTTTTCTTGCGTGTGTGTACCCTATATTTCTTGCACCCACTATCTACAGACTGATACCATTTTTTATTACTTTTAGAAACTGTTAAAATAATGCAGTGTTCCTGTTACATTTTTACAAATACATATATTTTGTTTTCCATGGTGACCAAGAATAATGGAGCATACACACGGTCAGATTTGTCAGATCTGTCAGATGAACTATTTGAACGATTTTACCAAAGATTTGAATGATTGAACGATTTTTTACTGCATTAAAATTAATGGAATCGTCCAAGTCTGACTGCAAACACATCAGATGTCAGATATCGTTATCTGACCATCGGGAACGCGCATCGTTCATCGTCCATCGTTCAGGCATGTCAGATATGTCACATTTTCCTTCAGATATGAACGATAGAACGATTTTTAAAATCGTTATCATTCAGATCTGAAGAAAATCTGACCGTGTGTATGCACCATAACTCCCAATTCAAAATTATTGTATCTCTTTACGTTTTGAATACCTATAGTACAAGAACTCTATTCCTGCAAATATGTTTTGTCACAGAACTTGCCCACAGTAAACCGGCTATCCAGTTTATTCCTCTTAATACTAATTCCTTATTGAGCAGGCCAGTCTAAAGCTGCATGCACATGTAAAGATTTTCTGTCCAACCATCCAACTAGTTGATTAGTTGGAATGAAAATCTGGTAAGATATGAAAGCAAATGACAATCAGCAATTTGCTCCCAAATGCCGGAAAATGGACAAAAACTGTTGTTTGAACAAATTGTTTAGATCAAACATTTAACAAACTTGTCTGACGACCATTTTCATCTGTGGCATTTAGGAGCAAATTGCTGATCATCATTTACTCCCATAAGTTACCAGATTTTCATTCCAACCAATCAACTAGTTGGATGGTTGGACAGAAAATCTTTACGTGTGTACCCAGCTTTACTCTATGGCACATGATCTCAATCAATATACAGTATTAATCCAATTCTATTGTAGTTCTTCTAAATGTAATAAAACTGTCATGTGACCTCTGGGTGGTATTTTAAAGGTGAGTGTTAATCAAATGTCACCTGTTACCATTCTGTCTGGGGCTCCTACAGTGGCGCTTAAAAGTTTGTGAACCCTTTGGAATTTTCTATATATCTGCTGAAATTTGGCTTATACAGTAACTACCTCAGATTTTCACACACGTCCTACAAGTAGATAAAGAGAACCAAATCAAACAAATGAGACAAAAGAATTAAACATGCTCAATTTTTTTTGAGAAAAATGATCCAATATCACATATCTGTGAGTGTCAAAAGTACATGAACCTTTAGGCTTAGCAGGTTTTTTTTGAAGGTGAAATTAGTCAGGTATTTTCAATCTATGGGATGACAATCAGGTATGAGTGGACAACCTATCATTTTAAAAGAACAGGGATCTATCAAAGTCTGATGTTCATAACACGTTTGTGCCACGAACAAAGGAGAATTCTGAGGACCTCAGAAGAAGAGTTGTTGATGCTCATCAGGCTGTAAAAGGTTACATAAAACCATCTCTAAAAAGTTTGGACTCTACCAACCAACAGTCAGACAGATTGTGTACAAATGGAGGAAATTCCAGACCATTATTACCCTCCCCAGGAGTGGTCGACCAACAAAGATCACGCCAAGAGCTAGGCGTCTAATAGTTCGCAAGGTCACAAAGGAACCGAAGGTAACCTCTAAGCAACTGAAGGCCTTTCTCACATTATCTAATGTTAATGTTCATGAGACCACCATTAGGTGGATGGATACTGAACAACAATGGTGTGCATGGCAGAATTGCAAGGAGAAAGCCGCTGCTCTCCAAAAACAACATTGCTGCCCGTCCGTAGTTTGCAAAGATCACCTGGACAAGCCAAAAGACTATTGGAACAATGTTTTGTGGACAGATGAGTCTAAAATAGAGCTGTTTGGTTTAAATGAGAAGTATTATGTTTGGAGAAAGGAGAACACTACATTCCAGCATAAAAACCTCATACCATCTGTGAAACACGGTGGCGGTGGTATCATGGTTTGAGCCTGTTTTGCTTCATCTAGCCCAGGAAAACTTGCCATCATTGATGGGACAATGAATTCTGAATTATACCAATATATTCTAAAGGAAAATGTCTGGACATATGTCCATGAGCTGCATCTCGTGAGTACATGGGTCTGCAGCAAGACAATGACCCAAAGCACACATCATTCGACCAAAGACTGGTTAAAGAAGAATACATTTAAAGTTTTGGGATGGCTAAATCAAAGTCCTGACCTTAATCAAATCGAAATGTTGTGGAAGGACCTGAAGTGAGCAGTTCATGGGAGGAAACCCACCAACATAACAGAGGTGAAGTTGTTTTGTACGGAGGAATGGGGTAAAATTCCCACAAGCCGATGTTCAGGACTAATCAACAGTTACCACAAACGTTTAGAAGCAGTTATTGCTGCACAATGAGGTCATACAAGATACTGAAGGCAAAGGTTCACATACTTTTGCCACTCACAGATATGTGATATTGGATGATTTTCCTCAATAAAAAAATGAGCATGTCTATTTTTTTTTTTGTCTCATTTGTTTAAATTACTTTTCTTTAGCTACTTTTAGGACTTGTGTGAAAATCTGGGGTAGTTTTAGGCCAAATTTTGGCAGAAATTCCTGTATAGAAAATGCTGAAGGGTTCACAACTTTCAAGCACCACTGTATAAGTTAGAAACAGAAACCCATGTAGAGTGAACTTTCTTTCAGATAATAAAAGCCATTCCATGGAAATGTACTGTAAGCCCTATATCTACAATATACCTGGCCAGTAGCCAGTGGTTTACAGGTCATCCTTTGCTCAGGTCACAAAGGAACAGACAGTAGTTAGACTGGTGATTTGTTCTGCAGCTAGAACACAGTGAAAAGACCATAATAAAGTGAAGAGAGATAAGGTACCAACCAATCAACTCCTAGCTGTTAGTTTACAGGCTCTCTCCACTTTATCTCTCCAAGGCTTAGTACATCTATCCACCATGTTCTTACAAATATAGGTAAATCCTACAGACATCCACAGGTTGATCATCTAGGTATAGGGTGCATTGCACTGGTCCCGGGCAGATAGATTTCCTCTTTTTCTAGATATAAAAATGTCTCCAAATTCACACATGGATGGGACAGTTATGTACCCTGTACAGGTTTGGGCCATAGACTACTGCCGCTTATTAAAATCACCCTGTCTGTGAGGAACTAGAGTAAAACTATATAGCAATTTTAGTTTAAATAGCTGACTGATCATAAATGCTACAGTAATTATATTTTCTAGTGTGCTGTTTTATCTCTCCTCATTTCACTGGTAGTCCACAAGTTAAAATCACTATGTCACTCCTCTGTTACGCTTCGATTGTACTTGGTTTGTCAGACAGCAACTCAAAATATAGGGGTGTCCTAATGTTTTCAGAACCTCTTATGGGAAAACTGGCATGTAGAGTGCAGGGATGGGGCTGGCATGTGTCCACCGATTCATAGTATGTGTAGAGGTGGGTGTTAGGGCTGGTGAAGGTACACATGTGAGACTGGAAAGTCTGACCTAAATCCAAACATTAAACTCCAAGAAGAGCAATCTGGTAAAAGGAGGTTATGTGCTGGTAATTTACTGGATGAACGAAAATAACTCGGCATTCACTTTTAACGATGTTCTGCTTATGGGAAGCTTAGTTCCCCTCAGCACAGAAAATCCAGATGTGAAATGTGAAAACCTCTCGCTATTTTTGTTAGAGAAGCTTCCAGGTCTGTGACCCCTTATTTTAGCTGAACTCTGGACTGGATTTAGCCTGTCGCTGTAAGACCCCCGGGATAGTCCTATAGGACGTGGGGTCAGACAGTCAGCAAGAAGTTTATTTTATCCTGGTAAGGGACAAAACAATAGCTGCAGTATCGCTGGAACACAGTTGAGAAATTAAAAATGATTAGACAGCTATTAAATTTTTTTTAAATACAATATTAGACCATTTGCATAAATCATGCCCTTTCCATAATGGAAGGATTTAAAAATGCCCTCTAGTTACAAAATAGATATCTGATTTACAATATAACTGTACCCAAGTAAAAAGAATGACTGTAGAAATCACACGACACCTGCAGCTAAGACATCAATTAGGCCTTACAGGGGTGAGGGAAAACACAAGGCACGAAACCTAAAATGCCAAAGTACAAATGTTTCAAGTGTCACAAGTTAGGACCAATGGCGGATTTTACCTAGGGGCTACTTCAGTGAGCCAGTTGCAGTTCGGACCGTGACTGCACTGGCCACACTGTGACTGGCTGTGGCTTCCCATTGGAAGCACCACCTGCCAGTCATGCAAAGAACATGCAGCCCCAGTGGGAGGCCGGTCCGTGCTGCGCTTAGCAGATTAGCAGTGGAAGCCACTGCTTTGCCTTTCAGGCAGCCCTACACTTCTTCTTAGGGCTGCAACCAATGCAGCCTCTAGAAGCCTGTGTTATGCGCATGCATGGCGCTACCAATGATCATGCGCCAGTCCCGGTGCCTACCAGATTCATTTCACAGGCACCAGGACCCAGTTGGCCATGGTCATACCAGCAGCAGTGGCAGCCCCACTTAGGTAATAGGGTAGGAGCCACTGCTGGTTAGGACATAAATCCTCATAGTGTAGGGCGTATCAACCAACTGGTACTTCATCATGGAACATCAGGGGAATAGGACATAAGTCCTAAATGCCACAAAAGTTGGAACAATTACCGTATGCTTAAGAATTTAGGGCCGATATAGTTGTCACAGAAAAAGAAGATGTACTGTTTGTGTCTGATCTAGGAACCAATCTAATTGCTATCAGTGTACTGTAGAATAATTTGCAGAGGGTCAGTGTGTTGTGTACAACAAAAAGGGACTGTAATTGTGGCAGCAACCTTTTGTCAACAACTGTATATCCTGGACACTGAAGAGTGTTGTGCGATGGCAGCTTCTGACTCCAACCAGTTCATGGATCTATGGCATCGGAGACTGGGTCACCTAAGGTACGACAATGTACAGAAGCTTCTAGATGGCATGGTGACAGGGATGTCAGTGAACAATTCTAAATGACCAGAGTGTGTAAGTTGCGTGAAAGACAAAAAAACACTTTACATCTTTCCAAGGTTGGCATCCAGAGCTAAAGCACCATTGGTATTAGTGCATACAGATTTGTGTAGAGCAATGGAAGTGGAATCTATGAGTGCGAACTGATAATTCATGACACTCACTGATGATGCTACGAGGATGGTGCACGTTTACTTCCTGGGGATCAAAAGTGAAGTTACAGACAAGACCATAGAGTACAAGAGTCTCATAGAGAATCAGAAAAGCCAGAAGATAAAAGTACTTATATCTGATAATAGTGAAGAATATGAAAGTAAAGATCTAGCCATCTGTCTCATACAGCACCAACTAACTAATACAAGCACTATTAGAAGCAGTTCAAACAGCTGTTTACCTCAAGAATTGAGCACCTACAGTGGCATTAAAAGACAAGACACCATTGGAGGCATGGTCTGGTAAATGGCCAAATATCAATCACTTAAATATATTTGGGTGCAGGGCATTCCTAAAGAAAAAATATGCAAGCTGGATCCCGAGTCCATCATCATGCTAGGATACTGTCCACAGAGCAAAGGCTAAAGATTATGGGGCATCAGCGCAAAAGGCTTCTAAAATCAAGATACTGTACATAGGGTTCTATGTATTAATGATTGCGGTACTGCCACGATTATTAACTGTCCAACTCACCAGGGATATTTAGATTTTCATTTCCAACGGGAACTTGCAGAGACAGCGCTTGCGGTAACCGTTGTCCCAGCGAGTTACATCCCCGGCACTTAGGAGAAGTCTTTCATAGAAGTGAACTTTTTAAAAGAAAGAGTACAGAAAAAAAAGGGAGGGGAAGAAAGGAGGGAGGATCGGGAGGGAAGGGTACACTGGTACATAATCTCTGTTCCCTTTATCTCCTTCCAGTGCTTAGTTAATACCCCTGACATTGATTCTATTTCTCAGGTGCAAATCAGTCACATTGCATAAGTCTCATTCTAAGCTCATTAGCAGTTCTTGTCAAGAACATTTTTAATTGGTGTTCTCCTTTTTGAGACATGCAGTACCACTAAACACATGTAAGGATGGCAAGTAAAGTTTTAAAAACAGAAAAAGAAAGCAGGAAATTACTTATTAAATTAAGCTGTAGACACCATTTGTGCCTGTGGTAGAAAATAAAGTTATTTTATAAAGACAATAAAAGGATGTTAAATGCTATAAGAAACCCTCATAAGGTATATTTACAAAATGCTCTTCTTACCATTAATCACACATTAAATCCAAAATAGAAATGCAGGTGATGTTATCCTCTCATTCCCTGATCCTACAGGGGCTCCTCATGTTACATTGTTTTGTGTTTTAGATCAATCTACATTCAAATTCAATCATTTTACAATTTTCCCCCAAAACACTTAGCAGAATAAAATCCTCAGTCTCTCTTGAGTTCTGAAGCCCCAGGATCCTCAGGGAGGCAAGAAAACATTCCAAGGAAACGCTGCAAAGATGTCTCATTAATCACCCAGCAGGTGTCCCAGCGAGCAGTGTCACAAACCCTACAGGGGCTGGTATGTTTGCACGAACTATCCATAACGGGTAATCCCACAGAGAAAGGATCCAATTCATAACTTAAACTGTTGATTAAATCAGAATTCTAAAGTGTGATGCACTTTTTCCTGCCTGAAAACTGGCATGAAATGATGTAACTGAAATTATTCTATGCTTAATGTTACTAAATATACAGTACACATTACAATTTTTTGAATAAATATTATTTTTTTTAACACAATGTATAAGAAACAGGAGCATTCACTTTGAAAAATAATGGCTGTAAGAGGAAGAAAAGATTGAGCTTTAATGTCCATGTTTTAGGGTGATTGTGTGTCCAAGTTCTCCATAGTTTAGGTAGCTCACTGAAGTGGAAATATTGGTACAAATACTTGGTTAACATTTTCTTATTATGCTTACATGGAACTGAGTAACCATGAATACAATGTGGCACATAAGAAAACTTCCCATTTATATATTCCCCAATAAGCACCATTTTGCCATGATAGTACCGATGTGTGACAAGTGTATGGACTCTGGATTCCTGATTTGGATGTGCCGTGATGGGTAAATGTGAGTGTGGCTTTGGGAGTGGTTGGGTGTTGGCCAGTGATTGGGTGTATTAAAGGAGTGACTGGCCAGTGATTGGGTGTATTTGAACAGTGACTGGTCAGTAGCTGGGTGTATTGGAGGAGTGACTGGCCAGTGATTGGGTGTATTGGAGGAGTGACTGGTCAGTAGCTGGGTGTATTGGAGGAGTGACTAGCCAGTGATTGGGTGTATTGGAGGAGAGACTTGCCAGTGTTTGGGTGTATTGGAGGAGTGACTGGTCAGTAGCTGGGTGTATTGGAGGAGTGACTGGCCAGTGATTGGGTGTATTGGAGGAGTGACTGGCCAGTGTTTGGGTGTATTGGAGGAGTGACTGGTCAGTAGCTGGGTGTATTGGAGGAGTGACTGGCCAGTGATTGGGTTTATTGGAGGAGTGACTGGCCAGTGTTTGGGTGTATTGGAGGAGTGACTGGTCAGTAGCTGGGTGTATTGGAGGAGTGACTGGCCAGTGATTGGTTGTATTGGAGGAGTGACTGGCCAGTGTTTGGGTGTATTGGAGGAGTGACTGGTCAGTAGCTGGGTGTATTGGAGGAGTGACTGGCCAGTGATTGGGTTTATTGGAGGAGTGACTGGCCAGTGTTTGGGTGTATTGGAGGAGTGACTGGTCAGTAGCTGGGTGTATTGGAGGAGTGACTGGCCAGTGATTGGATGTATTGGAGGAGCGACTGGCACTCTTTCATGTTATTGGAGGACTGACTTGCCAGAGGTAGGATGTATTGGAGGAGTGACTGGCCAACAGCTGTGTGTAATGAAGGAGTGACTTGCCAGAGGTTGGGTGTATTGGAGACGAGTACTGTAGCTGTGTGTATAGGAGGAGTGACTTGCCAGAGGTTGGGTGTATTGGAGAAGTGACTGGCCATTAGCTGGGTGTATAGGAGGCGTGCCATGCATGAAAAAGAAAATACAGATGCACACTCTAAGCACTAAGAGACATATGCATCAATATTACTTTTACTAAACTATTGTGAAAATTGGTGTTTCAAAACCCTTTTCACATTATTTTAGTATCACCTAAATGTACTAAAGGGCAATTGTAGGATAATTTGCACAATTCTTCTCCAAGCACTAATTATCAGATTTTGTTAAGCAGATTGCATTTCCCATAATTGTAATGGAAAATGAGATCTGCTACTATAAGATTTACTAAAGTTACATTTGAAAAAAATAATGGGAAGCCTTGTGATAATAATGCTACCTGGTGATGGCATTATCAGGGCTTTCCCCTATTTCACCACAAGCTGATCACAGTGAAAAAAAAAGTAACATAGGAAAAAAAACACTTACCTGCACCCAGGGACTGGTGATTAGTAATCTGGTGAGCTCCTCTGTGACTCCGATCAGATGATTTCCAGGCTCCTGCTCTGGGACTCTAGTCTTCTGATATGTGCTGTAAACAGGCATCTCAATTTACAGCATACGGCAGATGACTCATAGTATCAGGGAACCCATCTCCATCAGTTCAGCTAAGCATGCTGTATAAATATATTTATAAAATGGTATGGTACTGTATATTGAGAAATATACCACCAACACGATCGAACACACTAGGTCATATGACCGTGCATTATTTCCCCACAACAGCAACAGCACACCTCATGCCTAATCTACTTCTCAATATTATCTGAACCTCATCACAAAGCCACAGCTGAATCACTCCACAAGTGTAAACAATAACATTTCTCACACAGACACTGCTCACAGAAAAGCAGCACATCCCTGCCTCACTGATAAAAATACAAATTTCTGACAGAAATCTTTCAAGAAATTTAAAAATTTCTGCATAACTCTGAGGACCTGACATCAGTCTTCACCAAAGAACTTGAGTAGGACTTATCTGAGCAGCCACTTCAGAATCCAACACAGCAAATCGTGAGTATACATGCAACCTCTGACTCTGAAGAAGCAATGATCACTTACTGCCAGTACAATTCACTGTTCAGTGACAGTAGTCAATAATGTTTAACTGTTTAAACACCCTTTTATGAAAGTTAAACTGTTTTATTCCTTTTGTTATGCAGTGAAATGTTTATAAATTAAAAATAAATCAAATTAAACAGCCTAAACAGAACAGTTGTTTCCTCCTATTCTGTATCTATTTCACCCTACATCATCTCCACATACAACTATTTTGTCACAACAGGGGCCATTTTATAAGATAATTACACCCCTCTTGGGTATGCCGTCGTGCTCCGATATATGCACTCTTTGGCTACTTGAACGTACGAGGCTGAAGGCTTGGGTATACAGTATTACAAATAGTAGTAAAAATGTGCTCATATAAGAGATCATATAAGAGCTATGTTAAAATATGCTTATCTGTAGATCTTTAGGTAGGACATAATGTCGGAAATCTGTAATTTGGCCATCTCAGTCTACTTCCAGGAGTGACAAGAACAATACAGCTGTATTAGCACACTTTTACTTCTTACATTTGAATAACATCGGTTTTTAAAATACTATACTTAGTAGGGACCTTCTCTCCCACTCTTTTAGATTTCATACACCTTGATTACAACTGGATTTGTAGACCGGCTGCCACCCTCAAATTCAGGTAGGTGTTAATAATCTATGATAAATTCTTGTTTCAAGCACCATTAACGTGGACATTATTTCCCTCTCTCTCTCTTCTTTCTCTCTCCTAATATATAAAAATGAAATGTATATTTATTGCTCAATTGCGGACAAACCTTTGAACTGATTGACTTGATAATTCACATAAGAATTGTTTACAGCAGGGCCATAACTAGGGTGGTGTGGTTGGTGCTGCCGCACAAATTGCAACAGCCCTGAGGGCGGAACTGGCCATCCACTGCAATCTCTATCCGCCGGGTGCCCACTGCCATATATATTAATAATGGTGCAGTGCATCTGGCTCTTCCTCTGAAAGCGGGAGCTGGCAGCCATGCATCATTCACTCTGCCTCCCGACCCAGTGCCTCACTGTCTCCTCCCACAGTTCCTAGGGTGAGGAGATGTTGGGTCAGGTGCGCAGTAGGCGGCTGTGTCATGGCATCCAGCACTACAGGTCACAGTCACAGTGATGGGTCTGGCGATGGTGTCCAAGTCCAGCACCAGCAGGTCCCCTGTGTGGGGGGTAGACAAAATGTGTCAGTGGGGAGTGTTTGATCCTTATTCATTATCAGTGGCACTGTCAGGGCCGGCGCTTTCACTAGACAACTTTAGGATGCTCCCTATGGGTGTCGGGACCTGAGGGGGTGGCCTGCTGAGGCTGTCTGGTAGAAAAGTCATCCATCTTCTAGACCAGGGATCAGTAAGCTATGGGGAGTGTAGCTGGTACTTGTTGGGAGCTCCCGGTGGGGGCACCCGGATGCTGAAGGGGACAACAATGGATTATGTGTATGCGGTGTCTGTGGGAACCCCTGAGACAGAAGTGCACAATGGTGCTGATCGCTGACAGCCACGGTGCCGCCTGTGCTTCAGAGCCTACGGCGTACGCGGCTCCAATGCTTACCTGAACTCTGTGCTGCTGCTGCTCCGGGTGTCCAGGTGGTGGTGCTGGACAAGCGGAGCAAGAGACACACCCTGACTAGCCTGTCTGGGGATCCCAGAGTCTACTTCCTCCTGGGTGAGTGCTGCCTGAGACTTCCCCCAGCTCCCTCTCACTCTTCCCATCTCCATATGTTTCTATATATATCCTGCCTATCTTCCCCCTACACTACTGCCTGCCTGGGGTCCCCGTGTCTGCCTCCTCTGGAGTAAGTGTGGCCTGTGTCCCACTCTACATTACAGCCTGGGGGTCCCTGTACATGTCGTGCATAGTGATATTTGTATATATTTCTTGTGAGAATGTGTCAGTGGTGAGTGTTTGAGCTTGGGGGGGGTGGGGGGTTGCACCGATGCTCTTTCTTGCACAGGGCACCAAAATGTCTAGTTATGGCTCTGGATTACAAGCTGGGTCAGAACATAGGCTGTGTTTTCCCATACCACCCACTCACATTCCCGTTTTTTAGGTACTGATGTACCAACTCCAACTTGCATACGTGGCAAGGAACCCCCTATGCAGAGTACATACTAGGGAGATCGGTAGTATTGCCAGTCGCGCAGGCATGTACACACAACCACGAATAGCTCATTTCAAATATAATGCACATTTCATCCTACACATACAATTAACGACATATACATATACCAAATATGTTATATTCCAATCACTAATGCCATCCAAATAAAAACCAAATTGATACAGTTAGTTTGTATCAGCGATATGCTAAGGTCAAGTAAAAGTATCAGAAAGATACTAATCTCAACTGAAAATATATACAAATATACAGTTCTTAGGCAATGTGCTGCACAGCAGTAAGTAAGTCTGAAATTGCTTACCACAGAACTTTGGAATAGAGTAGCTGCATGTAGTAAAATCCACAATGTTTGTAGCTAATAGTATGTCAGCGTCTTCAGTCACAATATGTAGGAGTCTGCTAAAATAAAACGTCATGTCTACTGATTGCTGTTAATTATAGATAGTCTAAAGCCATACATTAATGTGGAGATACTGCCAGGGACAGCTTTCATAAGAGCTGCCAGCCCTCACAATGCAGATATCTTGGAAGTGACTCAACATTACAAGAATATCCTTAGGAGATGTTGGGATCTGTTTTAGAAAAACTGATGACACAGTCCTGGTACTTTGAGCTCCTTAGCACTGGAGTCTGGCAGATTACTTGCAGTGCAGGCAAAAGCTATTCTGCTCCATGCTTGCTGTTCACATTCATTTTTGGAGGTACTGGCATACCAAGGCCAATGCTCATGTGTGGCTCATACCCCTCTGCGCAGAGCACATAATACGAAGATCTGTAGTGATGACAGCCGCAGGGCCGCTCACATGCGAGCATGTAGTGATGACAGCCACAGGGCCGCTCACATGCGAGCATGTAGTGATGACAGCCGCGGGGCTGCTCACATGCGAACATGTAGTGATGACAGCCGCGGGGCCGCTCACATGTAGTGATGACAGCCGCGGGGCCGCTCACATGTAGTGATGACAGCCGCGAGGCCGCTCTGTAGTGCTGACAGCCGCGGGGCCGCTCACATGCGAGCATGTAGTGATGACAGCTGCAGGGCCGCTCACATGCGAGCATGTAGTGCTGACAGCCGCGGGGCCGCTCACAGGTGAGCATGTAGTGCTGACAGCTGCGGGGCCGCTCACATGTAGTGCTGACAGCCGCGGGGCCACTCACATGCGAGCATGTAGTGATGACAGCTGTGCGAGCATGTAGTGATGGCAGCCGCAGTGCCGGTCACATGCGAGCATGTAGTGATGAATGCCGTGGGGCCGCTCACATGCGAGCATGTAGTGCTGACAGCAGCGGGGCCGCTCAAATGCGAGCATGTAGTGATGGCAACCGCAGGGCCGGTCACATGCGAGCATGTAGTGCTGACAGCCGCGGGGCCGTTCACATGCGAACATGTAGCGCTGACAGTCGCGGGGCCACTCACATGCGAGCATGTAGTGATGACAGCCTTGCCAGCATGTAGTGATGACAGCCGCATTTCCGCTCACATGCATACATTCTATAGTTTTGATTACTTTAAACGTCATTCAGATGTCTGCACACAAAATCCCCTTTCACTTTATTTAGAGTTACCAATTTTGGTCACTGACTTGCCCGGGCAACGCCAGGTACTACAGCTAATGTATGTATATATATATATATATATATATATATATATATATAAAATTAGACTGTAGCTTTATATTTCCTGCGGTGTGTTAGCTCCTTACATTTAGAAATAAACTAGAAAGGAGAGAGTTAATATACTTGATTAGAATTAAAGCCCGAAAACAATTATTTGAATGTCTGGAATTTGTAATTTATCTGTGTTGATTGTAAATCTGGGAGAGTGAAAGATTTTAAGGGATTTAGCAGATTTCTTGGCAGTTTTTGATCCACATAATATGTTTGGACATGGAGTGATATTCCAGCCCCCACAAATGTGTGCTGACCACTGCAATCTGATAGCTTCTCTGCACACTGTAGAACATCTCAGCAGTTCCCAGTGTCACTAATAATCACATTGTACTGCTAAGTCTGTGCCACATCTTGCAGCAATGGCAGGCTCTAATGATATCTATGAACTGCAATCTGTGGTGGTTTCACTTACTGTATGTCCACTTATACTGACTCAGTGATTATTTTTGTTTCATTATTTTATAGTGGAAAAACAGAATAAATGTGAAATTCAGGGTGGTGAGATATTTTATTGAAATATTATTACCATGGAAAATATATTTTGAGGTTTCTATAGCTTACATTGTACATTGGCTGAAACCAGCTGCATGGATATCTAGGTTATCACACAGCTGGAGCAAGGTCTCTTTTATTGTGTGCAATCTATTCTTATGCAGTGGTGTCACTAGAGGGATGAGGACCGCATTAGGTGTCACCCTTCGAGGGGGTGACACCAAAATGTGACCAGAATGTCACCCTCAGTGACCAGAAGCTGGACACTGCACTGTGATGTTATTGTGCAGCGTTCTGCTCCCGATCACTGAGGAGGAGCTGGCAGTGCGAGGAGAGTCCCTGGAGGGCAGCGCGGCATCTCTGGGAGTGCCGAGCATACCTCCAGAGTGATGAAACGGGGGGAGGGGGTGCCTGCGAGACCATGCTTTTTTTTGGAGACGTACGCACCTCTGGCATGTGCAAGGGGTCTATTGGTCGCGCTGTGTGTCACCGACCCCAGTGATGCTACTGATCTAATGGGTCCTTGTACGGGCACATTCACCAGGGCCCCTAAAAGGAATCTTGGGCTTCAATAAAGAATCAAAATATGTGGTACAACCACTGTGATGGGCAGGAAGCTGAGATTCACAGTATTTCTGAAGGTAAAAATTGCTGAAGTCATAACCAGGACAAAAGCTGAAGTAAAACCAGAAAATCAGGTAAGTAGCTAAAGCAGGGAATGCTTTTCCTGATGGACATTGTGCCCTCTCCTTTGCAGAAATTAAGGACAAGTATAATATCCTAGATGTGGATCTGTTACAATATTTTCAATAGCAGCACTTTCACAGCAGGTACACTCCCTGTTGTCTACGCATGAACCCTATGTTGACTATGGGTGGGCACCTACTAAAAGGGCTTTTCAGTCACCTACTGTATTATAGAATCCTTTTGTTTACTGGAATGCCACCTAAAGACTCTCATGAGCTTGCGTGAGACCATAATATGGAATTGGCCCTTGTCCTAGAGATACAGACAAACTCAAGCTAAAGTTGCTTTGTCCTCAAGTTTTGTGTACATTACAGAAAATATCAAAGTCCCTTTCATTCTCTTTGCTTCTGCATCCTATTTTTAATACCCAAAAACACACACAAAGGGTAATATCTCATTCTAAATGCAGTCAGATACCAAATAGGTTCTTGTTGGAGAAAACCTACCTTCTCCTTCTCTTTAGCAGTCATCTTAGACAAAGTTAGTCTATAAAATGGAGCCTTTATATTGTAGAATTTCCAATTCTGAAGTTAAACTCTTGGCCATCTGGTCCCCGTGGCTAGAACATCATGGTGTATGCCTCCATTAAGATATGGTCCATAGCCCTTTGGAATGCTTCAGCCTGGACGCTGGGCCACTCGCAGCCTCTCTGCTTCTCCTCCCACTCATATCCTTGCACATTGTGTAACAAAACATAATTTTAGGATGTTCTCTGACATAGTAACAATTTGTCATGTTCTTTCATATTTGTACTTAAGAAGGATGTGTACTCTATTCGATTGCATCATGATTTCCGTAAATTATGCTGTACCCCTCCTCATTTACTGCTCCTCCCTTTTTGATTTTGTTCCCCTTCTCCCTCAAATTTCATCTGAAAATGTAATAAAAAGTTGTTTTAAAAAATAATAATCATGCAAACAATATTATCTCTCTTGGGAGCATATTGATTATCATTTGCGACCAGCCTCTGATAATAAGGAGTCCTTGTCACTGTAGTTCATGGCAATAAGGAAACCTTATTCACCAGGATTTATCATTATTGAGTCACCAGAATAGGAGACCATCCGGCGATCAGTGATAAGTAATAAACTTGCATTGTGATCACATTACTTCCTGCTTTGTCCCCTCAGCGCTGACCCCTGCCTTAGATGGGTTTCACAATAATATATATATATATATATATATATTTATATAGTACGCAATGTTGGCGGCACCCAGGTAAGAAGTCAGTGTCATGAGCAGATAAATGCAATGTCATTTACTTGCTCCTGACTTTTTATTACCTGAGTGGCGCTGACATTGTGTACTATAGTTGGGCTCCCTCCTTGGGGATACCTACGGAGAGCACCGTGGAACATTGTGTATTATCAAAGTGTGTGCCGCCCTAAGTTGAATATATATATATATATATATATATATATATATATATATAGAGTATATATATATATATATATATATATACAATCTCAGATAGCCTGACTCTCCCTGCATCCAATATATATATATATATATATATATATATATATATATATATAGCCGGGTGCCCTCACTTGTACATAAATGTATATCAATATACCTCCCAGCTGGTGCGGCACTCCAGGCTTTGAAGTTGAAAACATCACACTGGCAGCGGCATGTGCTGCACATACCGCTGCCAGTGTGATGTGTTCAAAGCCAGGAGTGCCGCACCAGCTGGGAAGTATATATATATATATATATATATATATAACAAGAGATATGGTAAGAACTTACCTTTGTTATCTCTGTTTCTACGAAGTCCATAGGGTCCACAGGGTTGACCTTGGGGTATAGGTTGGGAACCAAATCCGGGCACCACGCAGTTAAAGCTTTTAGCTCCCAGGATGCACTTGGGTCCACTCTCCCTATAACCCCGCCCCCCAGCCAGAGGCACCTCAGATTGTAAGTAGCCAAAGGCCGGAGGAGGAGAGAAAAAGAGAGAGAAAACTGGAACACTCTAGAACCATACTCACAGAAAAGGAGACGGGAAGCCGGTGACCAGTAACACAGCCCATATGAAGCCAGGTGCGTCAGGGCGGGCGCCCTGTGGACCCTATGGACTTCGTAGAAACAGAGATAACAAAGGTAAGTTCTTACCATATCTCTTGTTTTCTACTTCAGGGTCCATAGGGGGTCCACAGGGTTGACCTTGGGGATGTCCCAAAGCAGTTCAACCAAGGGTGGGGACGCTCCTGTGCTGAGAGGAGAATCCGTCGCCAAAAAGGAAGCATCCTGAGAGGCAAAGGAAACCAATGCCTAGAACCTTAAAAAGGTATGGACAGAAGACCACGTGGACACCTAGTAAGGCAAAACAGCCGAGGCGCCACGACGAGCCGCCCACGAGGGTTACACGGCCCGAGAAAAAAACAAGCCTCAACGACAGAAATGCCCACCCATGGGTAGGCCCCTGAGGAAGACATACGAGGCCATCCAGTCAACATTTCATTATAGGCCGGCCATCGTTTCCTGTTAAAACCAGAAACCGCAGACCACCAATAAGGAGTCCGCTTACCATAAGGAACTTGAACGGATCACATAAAGCCAAAGAGGCCGGACCACAGTCCATGAGGCCACAACAGCCGAGAGGACTGGGAACTGAATGGCCATACCATAAGTTCCAGAATAATATGGAACCTAAAAACCACTTTAAGAAGAAACACAGGGCGAGAGCAACTCACACCCTGACATGATGCCCTCCAGAAGAGGGAGCCACATGAGAACGCTCCCCATTCAGACACTCTCCTGGTTGATTTAAACACCCTGAGAGAGAGAGAGAGAGCTTAAACAATACACCATGTAATGGCTATCACAACCAGCGGTTCCATTGACTGTCCCCGGAGGGAACAAAGAACCACTACTAACTCCCCAGGAGTCCCTAGGGAGGACAAGTGGAGACATAATCCAGAAAACACTCCAAAGGATGAACTGGATATCAGAGCGGAGCAATTCCATATCTTAACCATACCGACAGTGTAGAGATCCGCACTGTCAGGAAGGCCAGGCCAAGGGTGAAACCCAAGCCAGCTGGAAGGAATGCCAGAATATCTGGAAATCCTGGACACCGGAGGATCGTATCGACAGGTACGATACCATAAGAATTATGTATGCCACAGTCCGTGGCAGATCCCAGCAAAGTCTGGCCTATCTGCTCTAAACATCTCAATGAAGACAGAGCCAGGGAAGCCCGAGGACCACAGTAGGGGCGCAGTTAAAGACAAGCGATCCAGATCCAGGGAAAAACAAGGACCCTGAGACAACAGGTCCAGATAGTGAAGCAGTAGGAACGGAGCATCGAGGAGGAGACTCCGAAAATCTTAGTACCAGTGATGTCTGGGACGACCTGGAGCCCCCAGAAGGAAAGCCCCTCCGTCTCGAATTAAACTTCCGAAGACCTCGAGGAAGAAGGGAGACCGGAGGACACAGGTACACAAAGTGGAAGGACCACTTCACTGACAAAGAGTCACTGAAGGTAGCTTCAGTACTCCTAGAGCTGGACTGTAACACCGGTAATGTGTGATCGAGTCAGAAGGCCATGGGGATCAATCCCCTCAGGGAGGCCCCCTCTGCTCACCAGGAGTTGAAACCTCTCTTGGAGAAGAGACTAGTCCCCGGGATGCACGCCGTGACGGCTGAGGAAGCCCGCTTCCCAATGGAGAGCTCCGGGAATAAACACCGCAGAGTTGGCCAGGAGAAGACCCTTGGACTATGTCAGAATGGGTGACATTCCTAACATTGCCACCCAACTACCAGTGTTGCCTAGATGGAAGCCACTGTTGTGACACTGTCGGACTGAACCTATTCAGGTTAACCGTGACAAATGGGTTAGGCCAGAGTGAAAGTCCAAGACAGCTTAAAGTATCAACAAGTTAAGTGGCAGGGCAGAAGCGACAGACGTCCAACTGCCCCGAAATGAATGCGGACCAGACACTGTCTTTAGCAAAGAACACCCTGGACGAGATGGCCATAGCCACCCGGACAGAGACCAACTCGCCTCCGTAGAAAGTATCATGGTTCGAACAGCGATCCGATGGAAAAAACTCGATCCATCTGGAGGGGAGTCAATTATGGCAAGGCCTGGAATGGAACTGAGCACATTCCACCCTACCAAAAGGTAGACACTCTGGTAGACCGCGCATCACAAAGAGTAATGACATATGTCGACTGCGTAGATATCCGCACACTCGAAGTTGAAGAGTGGAGATCTTGTCTTACGCCAGAAAAATTCTCAGATTCTGAGAATCCAGCAGTGCTCCCAGATGAAGAAAACCCTGTGAGGGATGCAGGGAGGACTTTTCTGTGACGAGAAGAAGCCCCGGTTATCCTGACCTGGCGGTAAAGTACCTTGGTGATCCTGCTAAAAGTAGGAGACCGTCCAGAGAAAGGAGCATTCGGATACACTGAACAGGTGAACTGTCAGAAAATCCATAAAGCTGGTAAACCCCGGTGGAGTTGAGGACAGCCCCAAAAGGCAGAGCCCGAAACTTACAAGTGTTGCTGTGGCACAGCAAACCTGAACCCATGCTGATGAGAGGGCTCTGTATGTACCCGTAGGTACGTATCCTGAATACTCGGATATACCATAAAATCCCCAGGTTCCAAACATCGGATGATGGAGCATGGACGATTCCACCTGAGTCAAGGCACCGTTGGAATCTGATTCAGGGATTTGAGACAGAGTATAGGCAAAGGAGGACCAGTCGGTCACCGCCCCAAAAAGAAAGTAGAACAACCAGTCCCTCACTGAGATAGTGAGGTTGGCCGAAATAGCTCTGCTTACCACAAAGACTGTATAGCTTTCTGGGATTGTAAGGCCCTGATCAGTTCTGAAGAAGGGCCCGTGTAACAATGCCTGTGAGGAGGCTGCATGAGCAATGAGAGGCCGTTGAGAATCAGTACCTCACTCTGGAAATTCCCCAGATGTAGACCTGTCCCGTCAGGCTGAGGGTATATCCTCAGGTGTAGAAACAGGGTCGTCCGGAAGTCCAGGACTGCTCGGTACTGGATACGGTGGCCCCCGTGGAGGCCGACAGCCTAGGAAAAAACAGGCCTTTAGGCTGACCCTGAGGACAAAAAGACTTAACAGAGTTAGTCCGAATGTAGTGGGAGTAGCTAAAGACGGTATCTCCCCATTAGTGATACTGCCAATGATGCAACGATCTTGTCAAGGTCAGGACCAAACAAGAACTTCCCCCTGGAAGGAGTGTGCACCTCTGCTTTCCCATAACGCAGCCATAGGGTACTGCGGCGGATACAGACGCCGCCGAAACCCTGAAAGTTAGAAGACCGGCATCCCATGAGGTAATCCCACATATGACCACTGCATATTTTGTGAGCGGCAAAAAGATATTTGAACCTCAGACGTGTTGGAGGGGAAAAACGTCACAAAAGCATCACCATGCGATGGCCATGGTAGGACGGGCAACAGGCCCTGAAAACTTGAGTACATTGATTTCAGGCAAAGTTACCACCTACGGATCCGTAAAATTCGTCCAGGCCGGGATGGGAGGCGTATTAATGCCTGTAACCCGATGATTAACATACAAATCCATCCCAGAAGGGGATTTCCATTACTTGTGAGGACCCTCAGGGAATGGGAAACAGGAGGCCTTTGTGACTCCTCGTATCTGGGGACAGCCAGACTCCCGCTATGAGATCCACCCGCTGGGCAGAAAACGGGAGATGTATGATACTGGTGCAGGATCGACATTCTCTATATCCAGAATGAGCCTGGCTACCAGCCCCAAAGCAGGGATAATAATACTTGAGATCGGCTCCCCCCCATGTGAGAGGGAAAGAGCCGAATATACCATCCAGTTCACGGCAGAGCCACTGGTCAGTAACCACAGGGCGTATATCACGCCAATTAGTATTTCGTATAAAACGACATCCACCAGGGTGGCCGTTGTGGTAATCCCTGCAAGGGGAATGACAGACCGATGTGGTATCGGAGGTAATTCATGTACTGTGAAAAACCCCGGCAGGGAGCGATAGTCTGTGACACAGGGGTAAATTGCAAGAAATTGCGAGATACCCCGAGTTCAAAAGGGCAGTATGGTGAAGTAACTCCCAGCGAGTGACGACAATGGGGCCCGCCCGGCGATCCTCAAAGGAGAGGATCCTGAGAAACAACGCCCTTTAAGGGGGTCGTGCAAGGGGCCCGGCACCAGATGGTGCCGCATACGTAAACCTTTCTGAGTTAAAATCCTCCGCACTAATTCCTGCAGGCTATGACTTGCAGGATAGCAATAATGGGTGCAGTATCGTGTGCAATCTCCTGGTCAGATATATCTGACTATCTTGACGGAAATATTAAGCAGCACCATACCGGTCCTGACTGACGCTAAGATTAGCTGCAGGAACCCATTATCAGCGTACGCAACTCACAGTTCCATCTAAAATATGGCAACGTGCAGCACGCAACAGTATGTGACAAACCTCACAGATATTAACAAATATATATATGTGAGGTCTCAGAACCACCCCAGGTACACCTGTATTAGGGCAGATAAAGAAAAGGGATAGATATACACTGACAGGTGAGAGAAAAAGCAGACAGTCAGCACTAGCATAAGTCACATACAATGCAGAAAAATATATATACATACATAAGCATGACATATAATATACTGCACAATGTCGCTACATTCAACTGCCCAGATTCAGTGTCTGGGAAGGCTATAGCGCTGTGTACACTCACCCAAAATGGCCAGGTACGCAGGGGGACTGGGCTCACTGACATCCTAAGAGTTCTGCAGCACCACAGAGAGAAAATGGCCGCTGGAGACCTCAGAAGAAGCGTGGCCCGCGGAGGAAGCAGCTCAGCGACGCCAGACTGTATTATTGAAAGGCGCGCTGAGCTGAGGGGAGGAGCCGCTAGACAGGGAAGGCTTCCTCCCCTGGCTAGCAATTAACCCCCCGGGATGCCGGCTCCCGCTGCCGCTATAATCCCTGGTGGGCTGTGGACACGCGGGGTATGCCTCCATGGAGGGGGAGCCCGCCGCCACCGCTAGCGCCTCCGGTCTGTCCCCAGAGACCGGAGGCATAAGGCTGCATGTACACGCGGGTCACCGCAAGCGGTGACCACGCGACTTACCTGTCCCCGTCGATCCGGCAGCAGCCCAGGGATTCCTCCAGAGCCCGGCTAGTACAGACTCTGGGGTCCCGCTGCGATCCCCAGATCTGTACTGGCGTCGCAGCGCTGGCGGGGTGTAGGAGCGGCAGCTCAGACGTCCATTGGACAGTCTGATGCTGCCGCTCTGAAGAGTAGTAAAAAAATAATAAAATAAAACTCTTTTAAGCTTAGGGGCTGCTAAGCAGCCCCCCTGCAGTAACGGTGACCCGACTCCGGCCGGGCACCAACTTAAACTGAGGTGCCTCTGGCTGGGGGGCGGGGTTATAGGGAGAGTGGACCCAAGTGCATCCTGGGAGCTAAAAGCTTTAACTGCATGGTGCCCGGATTTGGTTCCCAACCTATACCCCAAGGTCAACCCTGTGGACCCCCTATGGACCCTGAAGTAGAAATATATATATATATATATATCTTTAACTCTAATATACTTTATATGATGTATACATATTTATTATATCTACACTCAGATGAATTCAGCAATTCTTTTTGGTGTGGTTTTTATCAAGGTTGAACTAATTGGTAAAGTAATTATGGGAATAATCAAGAAAACTTTATTTATTTATGTTATATCATTTTGCATATTTTTTCAATGAAAAATACATTCAATAAGTTAATAAAATATAATTATTTAACTATGGTAGAAAACACCATTGGTAAAACAAAACCCACAATCTAGTTTTAAATAAGATAAAAAGCAGAATTGAGAAATGTAGAAATGTCTAGAGTCGAAGGTATGAAGTACTTCCTTCCATGTAGGGGCTAAGGGGTCTATTTACTAAGCAGTGTTAGGAGACAGAGTGAAAAGTGATAAGTCTGTGATAAGGTGCCAGCCAATCAGCTCCCAACTGTCATTTTTTAAACACAGCCTGTGAGATGACAGTTGGGAGCTGATTGGCTGGCACCATATCACTTACTTAGCACTTTTCACTCTGTCTCCTAACACTGCTTAGTAAATAGACCCCTACATGTTATCATATATTTTCTTTTACCATGGACATCTCATAATAGCTAAATCAAGACATCTCATTATTGCATTTTATATACTGTATATATAAGCCAGTGCCAACGGTCATGTCTGCTCATCCCTTGAGCCTACTGTGTCGTGGCTTACAGACTATGTTCTCTGCTGCTGTTGCTCAGATGGATGTCTCTCACTGAAAGGAGCTCTCCCATTAAAGGTCAGATCTTTTACTGGGTAAACACTGTATTTTATAGAGAGACCAGGACTTACAATATATTTAGTGTTATCAGCAAGTTCCTCCCCCACAAAAGCACCACTTCCCACACTGATATTCATAAAACGTATGGCAATATTTACTTTGGATACTTTCCTTCAATAAAGAACTGTTAATGGAAACTAAGTCTGTCATAAATTAAAATTCTGTCATTTAAAGTCATATGGAGGACAACTATATGTAACGTCTGGAATCCTCCAACTTCGTTGGCTCTTACATTATAAAAAAGCTATAGTGCCATTAGAGAAAAATAATTGTAAATTAATTTTGTACCTTATACCACGACTTAAAGAGCTGATGAAAAATACATTATTTCTAGAGGTATGTGTGAGCATGTGACAGGGAATGGAATGGGATTGAAATACCGGCGGATGCCCGACAAGATGAAGATCCCGACTGGGGCAGGTAAGTACCCTAACCCCCCCCTGCCCCTCCTTACCCTAACCCTCCCTTAGTGGTGCCTAACCCTAGCCTCCCCCCGGGGGTGCCTAACCCTAACCCCTAACCTAACCTAACCCCCTCCTTAAAACCCTCTCCCTGCTCCTTCAACCTAACCCTCCCGGGGGGGGAAGCCTGACCCTAATCTCTCTCTGGGGGTGCCTAACCCTCCCCTCTAGGGGTGCCTAACCCTAATCTCCCCCCAAAACCTAACCCTAACCCCGCTAGACTCCCTAATCCTAACCCTTCCCCTCCCCCCCGCGGCTAATGCTAAGGGTGCCCTGGACTTATCTTTGTTCGGGCTGGCGTTTTCGGCGTCGGGATTAAGATAGGCGTCGGTATTTTGATGCCTATCTTGAATCCCTTGCCAGGATACTGATTTTGGGATTGAGACCGGCAGCCGCATAACTACATCCTATAGGGGAATATTGATTGTAAGCTCCACTGGGGCAGGGACTGATGTGAATGATTAAATATTCTCTGTAAAGCGCTGCGGAATAACTGAGCACTATATAAATAACTGGTAATATTAATAAATAAAGACACTGGGCCTGATTCAGACCCACTCGCGAGCGGCTGTCCGTTCGCAAGTGGGTCGATGTTATGCACTGAGCATGTGCACGACGGAGGGAGCTCCGTCGTGCGCATGCGCCAGATGCGACGAGCGAAGGAAAGTCCTTCGCTCGTTGTGTCTGATCAAAGGGGGCGTGCTGTCGATGTTGACTGACAGCACGCCCCCTTTGGTGGGCGTGCCGGGGGCGTGCCTCCCTGACGGGGGCGTTCCCACGGGAACGCCTCCCGTCAGAAGCCGGCCCACTGACATCACTAGTGATGTCAGTGGGAGTGATTTTGGCTCTGATAGAGCCAAAATCACTCCGGAGCTTGCGGTTGAAAACCTCAACCGCAGGCTCCGGCTCGCAGTTTCGATGGTCGCGATGGTCACGACCATCGCGGCCATCAAAATGCACGCTCGTATAGGCTGTGGGTGGTGACCCACAGCTATACGAGCGTCCAGCAGGACGCTCCATTTTCATGGAGGGCGGCCCTCATTCAGAGCGTGCGCTCTGCTCAGAGCGTACGGCTCTGAATGAGGGCCACTATTTTTTTAAATTTTACCTTTGTATATTTCTCATGCATACAGTATATTACAAAATGAATGTACTGTATGTTAAAATACTTTGCCAGGCGTCTATGACGATGCTGGCAAGACTGCTTGCAGGGTTCATCCTTCAGGACGGATGTCATTGTTTATTAGTAAACACTCAGCACGTACTGTAGCAATAGAGAGCCCAAAAGAACAGTGCAAAGTGCACCTGCCGCTTGTTTCAAAAAGGGGAAATTTGCAACCCACACAAGAAAAGACTTTACTCTAATGCTCCGGATCATAACTGGGTATGCCTGCACCCTATATATGTGAAAGCTTGCCATTTGTCCCACTCATTTATACACATTCTTAATCATAACTTATGGTACAGGATATTAGGAGGGTTTTTTAACACAGTTTTTTAGTTGTGAATTTCTACTTGCAATAATGTATCAACTTTCCAGATACAAAGTAAAAGGTTATGAATTCAAGGACTGTTTGAAAAAGACCTATAATTTTTTTTTCATCAGCAACCTTAATGCTAAAATTGCTATATATTGTGGTTTTATACACGTTTTGTGATATGTGTTTTGCATTGTGATAATAAATTTGTTACTTGTGATAACACCTATTGATTTATATACAGTAGTGTGACCAGTGCAGTTTCTCTTGCTGTAGATTTGTGTGTAACATCTGTGGAAACATTCATGTACATCAAAATACAAAGCACAACATTTTACCTGCTCTAAACCATTGGAACCTGGAACTGTGTGCGGCTTGCTGAACCAGATGCTTGAAGGGAGAAGGGCAATTGTCCGGAGATCTCCCATACATACCTTCTTGAAGCATCAAATATGGTGCTAATCACGGTACGTACAGTAGGCTTCCAATTCATATGTAGTAGATAAAATTTCACTCTGGGCGATCTCAGAGTGTTATATATGTCATACAATTTTTCTTAATGTTTGTTGATCTTTTTTTGGAAGTCTTGGATACTTTACCTTGCTTGTTCAATAAAATTATAACAATACACTATATCGCGCTTTCTTCTTTTTGCACATATCCTGGGGTGATATGAGATTTGAACAATACTAGAGTGAATCACTGAATATATGCGGAGGATTGATAAGCGGATAAAGATACAGCAAAAACCATATACGTGTTTCCATCATATAAAAATCTGTATGAGTTTTTTGAGTAGCGCCTTTTATGTATAACCATTTTTTTGTATTTTGATTACTCCATTGATTGTTCTTGGTGGGAACATTAGGGTGTATATATTTGCAGTTTTTTTGACTCTATATGCGCCAGTGTTTGTTCAAAAACATTTTATCTTACATTCATGTACATATATACGCACATCTATATGCATTTGTGATTGAGATGTTATTGTTTTTATTCTATCTCCATAATAAAATTAGATTGATAAAGAACTTCACCTAGTTTATATTAGTTTCTATGATGTTTCTAGTAAGTCTACATGCAGACTATTTATTCAGTATAGATTCCATAAATTCCATAGTTTCTGTTCTCTTGTTCATAAATTTCTTCTCTCCATCGGTGCCTCATTTCTGTTACATTAAGATATCATAGCCATCTCACTATACAATACCTTAACCCTAGATGCATGGGATATGTGTAACAACATTTGGCAGATTAAAATATTATTAACTTTCATTTATAAGGCACCACAAACCCATTTCTTTCAGCTTCACCTCCCCCTGTGTCTCTAAGCCTCACACCACTGTGTCTCTCATTCTCATCCCTCCCTAGGTCTCTCAGCCTCATCCCCGTGTCTCTCTGCATCACCTCCCCCATGTCTCCCAGCCTCAACCCACCCTTCTCAGTGTCTCCCAGTCTCAACTTCCCCCCTCAGTGTCTCTCTCTGTTAGTAAGGAACGCTCTGCACTGCCACTTCTTACCGGAGCCAGCCAGCAGGCACTAGGACCTAGAGCGGCTATTGCTGGAGGTGCAACCTCCGACATGCTACTGCACATGTGTCTGGATCCTGGCTGCAAGTGGAGGATCCTGTTACCCTGTGCCTGATGTTAATCTTGTGTTTAACTAATCTTGGTTCAACCTGGTTAATAAATCTTCACCTGGTTAAGAAGTCATCCACCATGTGGACTAATCTCCGTTTGCACACTGCTTACATCTACCACCATAGTGTCTGCCAATTATCTCAGCCTCACCCCCCCCTCCCCTTGTGTCTCCTAGGCTCAAAACCCAGTGTCTCTCAGCCTCATCCCCCCTGTTCTCTAAACCTCATCAATCCCTGTGTATTTTAGCCTCATCCCCCGTTGGTGTCCCTTGGCATCATCCCCCCCCCCTCCATGTCTCTCAGCCCCAACATCCTGTGCCTCTCCAGCACATCCCCTTGTGTCTCCTCAGTGCCATGTCTACATCACCATCCCCCATGCTACTGCGTCTCCAGCTTACACTTGCCTCCTGCTGTCTGCTGCTCTTCTTTGCGACTCCTCTCCTCTGCGATACCAGTAGCACGTCATCATGACATCACACACGCTGTGCTGGCAAAACAAAAAAGCATTATTGCACCGGTCACCAGGCTCCCTTTTTCTGCCTGTTCTGTGCTGAATATTGCAGCAGCATGGGAAAGGAAAGGTGGACACATAAACTGGACTCCCGGGATTTCTGTTGGGCCAGGGACCCCTTTTACCCTCCTTTTTCCAGGCCTGAGCACTGGTGACATGGAGTGCGCTAGGGATGAACAAGAGGATGGAGGGCCCTGACCATAGCAGCTTTAATACTAAGGGGATGGAGTGAATAGATGGAGGATGAACTGGGAAGGATACATGATGAAGGGCTAGAGGTGACAGTATCGAGTTATGAACAGGGCTGGAATAAAAAGAGATATTTTAATGGGGTTTTTAAATCTGGGGAGGCTGGTAGAGAGTCTGATCGGGCGAGAGTGTGAGTTCCATAGGAGGGGGGCACCTTGAGCTAAATCTTGGAGTATGTTTTGAGAGTATGGCCAGGACTGGAATTAGCAAACAATACTTCATAAATTTGCTTAAAATCTGAAACAAGGAATAACATAAACTACATCTAGCAAACACATTATCCTGTGCTAGACACAACTAAGCAAATAATATCATAAACACCATAATTACACATGTAAAAAGTTAATTGCAAACAAAACTCCATTATAATCTCCATTAAAAACCAGAAGTTAGCACCTTTCATAATTAGGTGAAATGACTACATAACAAAATGTTTTGTAAGGTGCAGTTCCCTAGTTGTTTTCAGTCCTTCTGGCAGGCTGACAGCAGGTGTAGCCAGAGACCAATGCATCAGCTGCTATGCATGCAGACGAGCTGTACCCATTATTTCACTGATATCAAAAAATCTAATAGGCCTATCATAAATTATTTTAAAAAAATTACTGCTTTAGTACTTTTCATTTGGTGACATCATTGATATCATAAAGGTTATTGTTAGAGAGCCCCCACATAACTAGGTTTCCAGAGCACATTTTTAAGTGCAATGTATTTTGCACTAAAATACACTGTGCTAAATAAGGTTTATGCTGACTACTCACAATGCAATATTAGCAGTACTAATTTGCAATTGGCCAGATATTGCAGCATTTGTGGCCCCAAAACTAGCCATTAAATTACTATTGGACATGCCAGTAAATGCAATTGGAAGATGGTGGCTATCTGCATGTGTGTGTGGTCATAATACAGCCTCATCACCAGGCCACAGTGAAGTTATAAATGATTAATTTGCTTGGACTGTGCTGAACAGACAAATCTTATCCAATTTATAGTACAATTATATACAAATCCTGTTGTTCAATGCTTGGATCGAGTGTAAGGATCATCCTACTGTATGTGCAGCCAGTGATAGAGTTTTATGTTGTGTTTTTGCACAAGACACTTTAGAAGATAGAGTGTTTACATTACTTTTATTTTCAAATAGCAATGTATAGTTTATTTCTTTTCCATATGATTTACTTTATTCTGTGTATAAATGTATGTTTTATATCTATACTACTATGACAAAAAATAACTTCTGTCAAAAAAATTAAACAACAGGATTACCAGTAATCCAAGGATTTGACCCCTATATTCTGTAAGGGTGTGATATAACATAACAATATAGGATTTAATAACTGGTTTCCCCTTTAATGTTTATATAAACATTTGTATAACCTTTCATGGAAAGTACCTGGTCAACACAATGCGTACACAGCCAGAGCTACATAAACATACATTAGTATGATAATTTGTGCCCTGAAGACATTATGGGCTGGGAATAGCTATACATTACAGGACGTAATAGCCATCCAATTGGATCTACTCCAGTAACCACGAATCTCCTTGGAAGCCCTCAAAGCCAGCTCATTTTGTGTGTCAGTCCATTGCTTCTTTCATTCTATCAATAAATAATTCTTCTGCAGGAAGTAAGTGGTTCACTGGGCACGGAGGGAGCGCTCATTCTGCCAAACCTTAATTAGAACTCACAACTCTAGCTTTTACTGTCCGATAATTCCTCAGTCCCCCCACCCATTCCAGAGACCATTCATCGGCTCCCATCCGCCTATAACAATTTCCAGTGTAAGCACTGTACTCGTTTTCAGCTGAATCAAGAATGCAATTGATATGGCTATAAATATAATCAATATAGACTACCGATCTATAGAGCCCTATAAACAGGCTCGACAGGTAAAGAAAAAGTGGAAGAATAAGCTGTTATTCCTTGTCTCTCTGCATTAGTGCCGACCTACAGGGGCATTGCAGATCAGCACAGAAAGCGCTTATATTCGTCAGCTTTTCCCTCCTGACCCATATCCTAACAGAATGTCAGCGTACACAATGGTCCATTCCTTAGCTCTGACCTCTGTGCTTCTGAAAATGTTAAAACTATTCATTGTCTGCAAGGTCCATTAATCCACAGGAGTATTCTAGTACAAAATACAAAATATCAGTCATATCAAAATGCTAAACTATTTATCTAGTGTTCTCAATAAATAAGGATGGGTTAATTCCATATCAATTCCACTACAGGCCGTCACATTCCCTGCTGCATTGCCTAAATTCTAAGGCAAGTTTTGTTAGAAGAGAAGATGGTGGTGGAGATGTATACAGCCTTCTAAAGAGTGGATAATTGGACAAGTTACCAATAACAACCAATTAGCTTCTAGCTATCATTTTATACTACTTGGTAAATGCCAGCTAGACACTGATTGGTTGGTTGCTTTGGGCAACATCTCCACTTGCCCACTGCTTTAATCTTTAGACTGTTTGATTCATTTCCTCCTGTATTTTCTGCAATACATACTAGGTAAATATATATATATATATATATATATATATATATATATATATATATTTAAACTTGAAGAGTTTAAAACAAAACAAATAAAAAGCAAACAATTACAGTACCACTATTGTTGCATGTTAATTAGACACTTGAGTTGTAGTTAATGCTGAAAATGCAAAAAAAGGCCATCTTCGAAAGAGCGAAAACAGCTGTTTTTGCAAATGCACCTCATTGTCTGCTCAGAACATTCGTTGGGTCACACAATGTGCAGGTGTTTGGAATTGCCCTTGAAAAAATCAATATACACAAACAATACTGTACCTGAATGGCAGACAGACTCCCTGAAATAGTGTTGATTTTCCTGATTTCCTGAAGAATCTAGTAATCTCTCTGATGCCAGGCCAGGTGGATGCAACACATGATGATATCATGGAGGAAGCACACATGGAGGAAATATACTGATGGCTGCATGGGTGTACCAAATGATTAATGATGATCTGCAGGTGATTTGTGACCAAGGAAATATGTTGATTTACTGGAGATGTGTGCTCCATTATAGGATATGTGTGCTCCATCATAGGATATGTGTGCTCCATCATAGAATAGGTGTGCGCCATCACATGATAGGTGTGCTCCATCACAGGATAGATGTGCTGCATTACAGGAAATGTGAGCCCATGAATGTGTGTTGCATTACTGGAGATGTGTGCTCCATCACAGGATATGTGTGCTCCATCACAGGATATGTGTGTTCCATCACAGGATATGTGTGCTCTATCATAGGATAGGTGTGCTTCATCACATGATAGGTGTGCTCCATCACAGTATAGGTGTGTTCCAACACAGTATATGTGTGCTCCATCACAGGAGAGCTGTGCTCCATCACAGGAGAGGTGTGTTCCATCACAGGAGAGGTGTGTTCCATCACAGGAGAGGTGGGCTTCATCACAGGAGATGTGTGCTCTATCATAGGATAGGTGTGATCCATCAGAGGATAGGTGTGCTCCATCACAGGAGATGTGTGCTCCATCACTGAATATGTGTGCTCCATCACAGGAGATGTGTGCTCCATCACAGGAAATATATGCTCCATCACAGGAGATGTGTGCTCCATCACAGGAAATATATGCTCCATCACAGGAGATGTGTACTCAATCACAGGAAATGTGTGCTGCATTACAGGAGATGTGTGCTCTATCATAGGATAGGTGTGCTCCATGACAGGATAGGTGTGCTGCATTACAGGAAATGTGAGCCCATGAATGTGTGTTGCATTACTGGAGATGTGTGCTCCATCACAGGATATGTGTGCTCCATCACAGGAGATGTGTGCTCCATTACAGGAGATGTGTGCTCCATTACAGGAGATGTGTGCTCTATCATAGGATAGGTGTGATCCATCAGAGGATAGGTGTGCTCCATCACAGGAGATGTGTGCTCCATTACAGGAGATGTGTGCTCCATCACAGGTGATGTGTGCTCTATCATTAGATAGGTGTGATCCATCAGAGGATAGGTGTGCTCCATCACAGGAGATGTGTGCTCCATCACAGGAGATGTGTGCTCCATCACAGGATATGTGTGCTCAATCACAGGAAATGTGTGCTCAATCACAGGAAATGTGTGCTCTATCATAGGATAGGTGTGCTCCATCAGAGGATAGGTGCTCCATCGCAGGAGATGTGTGCTCCATCACAGAATATGTGTGCTCAATCACAGGAGATGTGTGCTCCATCACAGAATATGTGTGCTCAATCACAGAATATGTGTGCTCAATCACAGGATATGTGTGCTGCATTTCAGGAGATGTGTGCTGCATTTCAGGAGATGTGTGCTGCATTACATGATACATTATGTGTACTGTATTATAGGGGGATGGGTGCTCCATCATAGGATATGTTCAGGGGCGGATAGGGAATGTAAAGTGGCCCTGGAAAAAAAATGTGGAAGAGGCCCTAAGTGCGCGCGCCTGAAAGTGGGTGGGGCCTACTTACAAGGGGTGTGGCCTAATGAGAAATGCTATGCCCACAAGCCACCCCCCCAATTTTTTTCATGCTGGGGGCATGCCCACTGCTCCAGGAGATGATAGCCATGCCCCCAATCCCTCTCTCCAGTGAATAAGCACAGCGAGCAGGTGAATGAGTATTTTCTTACCTATATGATCTCTCTGCAGCGGAGAACCTCTGAAGAAATTGATCCTTCTTGGACAGGCAGTTTCTTGAGTCGGTGCTCACTATTCATGCTGAGATCACATGGTCCGGAAGCCGCCTGTTTGCGTAGCAATAAAGCCAATGTCATCATCATGCAACAGAGGTTCAACCAGATAATACATTGTAACAGAAGTTTTGGGGCAGGACAAGATGGGAGTTTCCAATATTGAACAATTTAACATTAATAAAATATATTTGCTCATTTGGTACCATGTGCATTAGAATATGGTTTCATTAGAATTGTTATTTTACTGAAGATTATTGTGCCCCAGTGTTTTCTTCTAATAGTACCAGCGTTCCTACCATCCTATATGTGTGTCTCTAGCACCATCGCCTTGGTGTGTCTCCAGCCTATCCCCTCTCATGTGTTTCTTCAGTGCTATCCCCCTGTGCCTCTCCAGTGCCACGCCCAATTCTCTCTGGCACCATCCAAATGTGTCTCCCCACAGTGCCATCCTCCAGCATCTCCCAGGCACCATCATCCTGCGCCTCCCCAGTGCCATCATCCTTCCCTAGTACAGAATAGTCCTTCTTTATCACACTCAGGTCATCTCCCCTTAGCACAGAATACCCCCCTCCCCACAGATTATCTCCCCCGCCCCTAATATAGCACACTCCCCCTCCCCTACAGACAGATCATCATCTCCCCCGCCCTTAGTATACCAGAGCCCCCTCCCCCAGACAGATAATCATCTCATCTGCCCCTAATGTAGCAGACCCCCATCCCCACAGAAGGTCATCATCTCCCCCGCCCTTAGTATACCAGAGCCCCCTCCCCCAGACAATCATTTCCCCTGTCCCTAATATAGCAGACCCCCGTCCCCACAGACAGGTCATCATCTCCCCCACCCCTAGTATAGCAGGGCCTCTCCCCACAGACAGGTCATCATCTCCCCCACCCCTAGCATACCAGAGCCCCCTCCCCACAGACAGGTCATCATCTCCCCCACCCCTAGTATACCAGAGCCCCCTCCCCACAGACAGATCATCATCTCCCCCACCCCTAGAGTAGTAGAGCCCCCTCCCCACAGACAAATCATCCCCCCTAGTACAGCAGACCCCCCCCACAGAAATATCATGTCCCCTTAGAACAAAATGAGCCCACCCTACCCCAGACAGATCATCTCAGTATTGCAGCCCCCTCCACAAAATATCTCCCCTTAGAACAAAATGAGCCCACCCCACCCCACAGACAGATCATCTGATCACAGTATGGCAGCCCCCCATACCCCCCCAAGAAAATCCGTCTCCCACAAGTACAGCATATCTCCTCTGCAGATCTCCCCTCCCCCTTAGACAGATCAACTTCCCTCCGGCCTCCCCCTTAGACAGATGTTATTATTCTCCCCTTAGCAGGGCCCCCACCCAAGACATCCTGAGTCTCACGCCATCTCCCAGCCCCATTGCCCTGCACAGTGCACTGCAAGTCTGCCCTGCTGCACCTAGCCAGATTGTCTCCTCTCCGCTCTGCCCTCTCTCCAGGCTGTGAAATTAAACTTGACACTTCACAACCTGGGGAGGGAAGAGTAGAGAGGAGACGATCGGGCTAACAGACTGCCTGGACGGCCCCCCACCCCCGCCACAACTTACCTCCATCGCATTGCGGTCATGCCAATGGCTGCTGTCACCTGCGGGCCCCGCCACTTCCAATCTTGTTAAGTCCTCCGCGGCGCGTGCTGCTGACAGCATGAGGGGCGGGGCTTAAGCAGGCTGCTGCTGGCCTCTCCTTGCGAGAGGCTAAGGCACGGCCACAAAGAGCTGACAGGCAGCCGGGTGCGCCTGTGAAATAAACACAACGTGGTCTCTGCAGGAGCCGGCTGGTGATGCAAATAAGGGGGCGGGGCCTCAACAGAAAAGCGGCCCCACATCCAATCGGCCCACTGGGAATTTTCCCGCGCAAAATACCTTCCAATCCGCCCATGGATATGTTTGATCCATCACAGGAGATTTGTGCTCCAGCACAGGACATGTGTGCTGCATTACAGGAAATTTGAGCCCATGAATGTATGTTGCATTACTGGAGATGTGTGCTCCATCACAGGATAGGTGTGCTCCATCACAGGAGATGTGCGCTCCATCACAGGATAGGTGTGCTCCATCACAGGAGATGTGTGCTGCATTACAGGAGATGTGTGCTCCATCACAGCAGATGTGTGCTCCATCACAGGAGAGGTGCGCTCCATCACAGGAGAGGTGTGCTCCATCACAGGAGATTTGTGCTGCATTACAGGAAATGCGTGCTCTATCATGTGTGCTCTATCTGTGGGTTGTCTCCAACAGCTTTGCGAGCGGCCGGAGAAAAAAAAATAAAGAAATGCCCATAGACCCAGCGAGCGGCCAGCGGCTATGACCGGGTCTGAATCAGGGCCAAAGTGTGCTGCATTACAGGATTTTTGGAGATGTGTGCTCCATCACTGGATATGTGTGCTGTATTACTGGATGTGTCCTGCATTACAGGTTTACTTGAGATGTATGCTCCATAACAGGATACAGTATGTGTGCTGCATTACAGGGGATGTGCGGTGAATTGCATGGAAGAGAGAGAGCTAGAGAGGATCATTTAAAGATACTAGGAAATAGTCACGTCTAAACATCTTCTATTAGTGGATTCATGGGCTAAACAGCAGGCTCTCTGTAACCATTGCAGATTTTTTACTGTGATAACTCAAACACAATGTATTCAGCGCACTATCCTTCTATGAAAAATGACCGAAAAGCAAGTATATAATGTAATAAAAAAAAATTAATTTATTGTGTTCGACACTAATAAATAGCATGCATAAATTAAAAATGGAGCTTTGCTGTTAATTCTCCCTGGGTGGGTAAGAAATGTATGGCCTGTGGATGGGCTTGCTGTGATAACTATGCATGCTTTGAGAAATTTAAATACTTGATTCAATATATATTGAGATTAATAAAGATGATAGACACAGATACTTTAGAACCAACATTTCAATGTATTAGGACATTTTTATCAGGGTAACATACAGTAAATACAGGTATATACATATGGTTTAATGGGCTGAACTGTGTAGTCGCTTTGTGGTTCATTAACAGTCAGATGGAGCAGTATATGCCCTCTTCAGCGCCACGCACATAGGTGTTGCTTCACAATCTCCTTGAAAGTAGGCAAATA
This sequence comes from Taudactylus pleione, assembly GCA_031769625.1. Lineage (NCBI taxonomy): Eukaryota > Metazoa > Chordata > Amphibia > Anura > Myobatrachidae > Taudactylus > Taudactylus pleione. Next base: position 8,707,974 of record JAUIMM010000017.1, on the reverse strand, counting down.
TGGTCTACATCTACTTTAAGGAACTGTATATCCAGCTGAAATATGCATGGTGCAAAAAGAATGTCACAATGTCACTTAAGATCATTTTAGGACAACCTCCTACCAGGGCCGTAACTAGGGCAGTGCGGCTGGTGCACAGAGCATAGGATGCCCTTGGGGTGTGCCATCGCAACCACAATTTCCATTTGCCGGGAGCCTGCTGTACTGTTGTTACTAGCAGTGCACCTGGCTCCATTCTCTTCTCGGGGTCTATTTACTAAGCCTTGGATGGATTTAAAGTGAAATGAGATAAGGTACCAGCCAATCAGCTCCTAACTGCCATGTCGCAGGCTGTGTTTGAAAAATGACAGTTAGGAGCTGATTGGCTGGTACCTTATCTCCGTTCACTTAATCTCCATCCAAGGCTTAGTAAATAGATCCCCTGGTCTCTCTCGACCTCACCTATTCCCCTCTACTGACCTGACTCTGACCTCCCCCATTAACGGCACCACCGACCCCCCTTTTTCCCCACACAGGTTATCCTTTGCTGCTCTCTCCCCTCACACAGCTCTAACCCCCCCATTTGTGCCCGTCAGCCCCTATTCCCCACACAGGTTCCCCTTTCTTTGTCTTCTCCAAACTACCCAGCCCATCCATGGCACCCCTCTCCCCCACACAGGTTCCCCTTTCCTGGTCTTTTTCCCCTCAGCTGCAAACTGCTCCCCCATCCACAGCACCGCCTCCCCCAAACAGGCTTTCATTTCCTGCTCTCTCTCCCAGCACAGCTCCAAACCCCCCCTCCCATCTGCAGCACCTTGTCCCATGGTGCCTAGAGTGCAAAGAAGCTAATGAGCGGCAGGCGCAGTAGGGCGGCATCTGGTTTTGAAGGTAGGGAAGATGGACGACCAGGAGCAGCAGTCAGTGAGTGACAGTGAGAGATTGGTGGCTGGGTGAGTGCTGTTACTGGGACTCACCCTATGGAAGGGGGCATTACTGTGTGGCATAGTGTATAAGGGGCATTACTGTGTGGCATAGGGTGTAAGGGGCATTACTGGGTGACATAATGTGTAAGGGGCACTATTGTGTGGTATCATTTGTTTGAGGAGCAGGATGATGCCTTTTGACAAAGCATCTGATTCAGAGATGTACGCTAATGTAGCTGCTGTGTGAAAATATACAAATGGTGCAGCTGCTAGGATATGTATTGAGATGACCACCTGCGACTTCACAAATCCATGTGACTGTGTACAAACAGGCATCCGCGGTCGCTGATCCTTTGATAATCAGACTTCTGAGTAGCCCCTATGGTCTTGCAGAATGGCCATGTGTAACGAGACACCGAAGCCATGTTATCTGCGTACTCGATCACAAACATAGGCTGTGACCCTCCCCAAAAACAGTGCGACATGCCCGCGTTTTTTGGGCGACACCCTGTTACCTCCCCCAAACGGTGCCTGAATGTCAAGGAGTTGAATTTTCCTTAAGTTGATAATAGTAGGTGGGTGCAGTATGAGGTAGGTGCACCGATGCATCTAGTTTTGAGAAGCACAGTAAAAATAAGCTTATCAAAAGTAAATTAAATGGGTGTGTAGTGAGTAGTTTTAAGGGTATTCAATGTTGTGGAGGTGGGTGTACTTGATTCTTGCATCACCTTACAGTTAGCAGCAGGGCTGCCATCAGGGGGGTCTGCTGGGCCTGGAGTCCCGGGCCCGGAGAGAGCGGGGGCCCGGTGACAGCAGAGCAGAAGATAAGAATCGGGCTTTGGCAGCCAGGGAGAAACAGTGCCACAGATGGTATTTGAAATATGGCACCATCCGTAAGCAATTACAGCTTGCGGACCGCCAGCCAATCAGGAGTGGCCGCTCCTGATTGGCTGCTGGTACGCGAGCTGTGATTGGCTTGCCACCAACGCCATATTTGAAATACCATCGGCAGCGCTGTTTCTCCCTGGCTGCCATTGTATATCTGCACCGCTGTCTCCTGGGCCCGCTGAAGAAACCATGTAGGAATCAGAGTCCCTGCCCTATGCCCCTCCACCTAGTGCAGCCTGCCTTCCCTACCATAACACCCTACTCCAGTTAGCCTTCTTTGCCCTGTGCCCCCACCCAGTGGCGTCACAAGGGGGGTGCGGTTGGTGCGGGCCGCACCGAGTGTCACCCTCCAAGGGGGTGACACCAAAATCTGACTCATCCCCGCCCCCCGCTCAGCAGAGCCTGCACTGCAGGGAGACGCCAGGCTGGAGAGGCGCTCTCCCTGCAGCAGCTGCTGAGACAGGTTTTAATTCTGCCGGCTGCCGCTGCGCCTGTCACACTGAGACAGCCAGCGGCAGCTACTATACAGTAAGTGCTGTGCTCTTCATACAGTCCCCTACATGTGGGGGGGGGGAGCGCTAGAGGCACGGGGCTGATTACCTGCTGTAAACAGTGTAAAGACCATCAGCCTGACTGAAGCCGCCCGCCGGGGTGGATCATGGCAGCTGAGCTCCTGCTCCTCCTCTCTTCAGTGAATCAGCTCACTCCCTGCCTTACAGATCATCACGCTGGGAGCAGGCAGGGACAGTCTACAAAACATTTGCCAGTTTACAAGTGTATTCAAATACTGTTGATTACACTTGAATACTGACAAGTAGTTTGTACACTGTCCCTGCTTCTTCCCAGCGTGACCCTCTGACCTCCCAGTCAGAGCGGATGAGAAGGAGCTGGGAGACAGCATGCAGCCAGCACAGTGACTATGGTCTACTGTATACAGTAGGTGTAATGGGAAGTAACTAATTCAGTGAGGAGAGAGTGTCTATGCTGGGGATGGTGTATTAATGTATGTGCGTGGGTATACTCATTGTGTTTCTGTGTGTATAAGGGGTGTATTCATGTTATGTGTTATATGTGGGTCAATGATGGTCTCTGCATTATCTGGCGGTTACTACGATGCTCTCTATTATCTGGCGGTTACTACGATGCTCTCTGTATTTTCTGGCGGTTACTACGATGCTCTCTGTATTATCTGGCAGTTACTACGATGCTCTCTGTATTATCTGGCGGTTACTACGATGCTCTCTGTATTATCTGGCGGTTACTACGATGCTCTCTGTATTTTCTGGCGGTTACTACGATGCTCTCTGTATTATCTGGCGGTTACTACGATGCTCTCTGTATTATCTGGCGGTTACTACGATGCTCTCTGTATTATCTGGCGGTTACTACAATGCTCTCTGAATTATTTGGCGGTTACTTAAATGCTCTCTGTATTATCTGGCGGTTACTACAATGCTCTCTGAATTATTTGGCGGTTACTACAATGCTCTCTGTATTAACTGGCGGTTACTACAATGCTCTCTGTATTATCTGGCGGTTACCATGACGCTCTCTGCATTATCTGGCGGTTACTACGATGCCCTCTGTATTATCTGGCGGTTACTACGATGCTCTCTGTATTATCTGGCGGTTACTACGATGCTCTCTGCATTATCTGGCGGTTACTATGATGCTCTCTGCATTATCTGGCGGTTACTACGATGCTCTCTGTATAATCTGGCGGTTACAACGATGCTCTCTGTATTATCTGGCGGTTACTACGATGCTCTCTGTATTATCTGGCGGTTACTACGATGCTCTCTGCATTATCTGGCGGTTACTACGATGCTCTCTGTATAATCTGGCGGTTACTACGATGCTCTCTGTATTGTCTGGCGGTTACTACGATGCTCTCTGTATTATCTGGCGGTTACTACGATGCTCTCTGTATTATCTGGCGGTTACTACGATGCTCTCTGTATTATCTGGCGGTTACTACAATGCTCTCTGTATTATCTGGCGGTTACTACGATGCTCTCTGTATTTTCTGGCGGTTACTACGATGCTCTCTGTATTTTCTGGCGGTTACTACGATGCTCTCTGTATTATCTGGCGGTTACTACGATGCTCTCTGTATTATCTGGCGGTTACTACAATGCTCTCTGAATTATTTGGCGGTTACTTAAATGCTCTCTGTATTATCTGGCGGTTACTACAATGCTCTCTGAATTATTTGGCGGTTACTACAATGCTCTCTGTATTATCTGGCGGTTACTACAATGCTCTCTGTATTATTTGGCGGTTACCATGACGCTCTCTGCATTATCTGGCGGTTACTTCGATGCCCTCTGTATTATCTGGCGGTTACTACGATGCTCTCTGTATTATCTGGCGGTTACTACGATGCTCTCTGTATTATTTGGCGGTTACTACGATGCTCTCTGCATTATCCGGCGGTTACCATGACGCTCCAAGCATTATCTGGCGGTTACCATGATGCTCTCTGCATTATCTGGCAGTCACTGTTACACTCTATGCAATACAATAGGGGTCATTACTTCTGGGGGTAATATTATAGGGGGCATTACCACTGCCATTGTGGGCACTATTAGGGGGCACTACTACAGGGAGCATTACTTTTGATGGCACTACTACAGGGGGCATTACTATTGAAGGCATTACTACTAGGGGCACTACTAATGGGGGCATTACTACTAGGGGCATTTCTACTAAGGGCATTAATACTGGGGTCACTACTATAGGGGGCACTAATACTATAGAGGACACTACTATAAGGGGCATTACCACTACCGCTGGGGGCACTATTAGGGGGCATTACCACTGGGGACATTGCATAGGGGCACTGCATAAGGGGCACCACTACTGTGGGCACTACATACGGGACACCACTACTGGGGGCATTGTGTAAATGTGTCTGCTGGACTGGTATTTGGGGAGAGTTTGCGGAGCTGCGCATCAATTTTATTTATTTTTTTTGGTGGGGGGGTGTCACCATGAGTTATAGCACCGGGTGACACCAACACTAGTGACGCCTCTGCCCCCACCCCCCAGTGCAGCCAGTCTTTCCTGCCCTGTGCTCCCCCTAATCAAGCCAGCCTTCCCTGCCCTGTGCTCACCCTAAACCAGCCATCCTTCCCTGCCCTGTGCCCCCCTAATCAATCCAGTCTTCTCTCCCCTGTCCCCCCTTCCCAGTACAGCCTTCCCTGCCCTGTGCCTCCCCCCTAGTACACCTAGCCTTCCCTCCGCTGCCCCACCTAGTCCAGCCAGCTTTCCATGCCCTGTGCCCCCCCAATTAAGGTCCAGCCTTCCCTGCCCTGTGCACCCCCAGTCCAGCCTTTTCTGTGCCCTCCCAGTCCATGCTTCCCAGCCCTGTGTCCCCATGTCCGTCGTTCCGTCCCAGCCTCAAACTTTGAGAATTTTTAAACTGGTTTACTCACCAATTGATGTCCCACCCCCCAGTGTAACTCCACCCACATTATACACAGCTCCGCCCACCTCTGCGCCATCCCCCAGGGGGGCCCTGCCTATTTTGTCAGTACCGGGCCCCACGATTCCTGATGGCAGCCCTGGTTAGCAGTTATACTGGGCCTGATTCAGAGGTGGATGGAGTGTCTATGTTTGCACAGGCGAACGATTATTGCTACTGCGCTAAAGGTCCTGGAAACCCCTAAGGCGCATGTGTACCACTGAGTGTACACAGAGACCGTTGTTGGGTATGGAATCACTCCCATTTAATCTTGTGGCAGAAAGCCATGGGAGTTCCTGGGCGGTGTCTGGGAGGTGGCCTAAAGTGTGCAAAAAAAGGCAGTCTCATGGCCATGTTATGGGAGCTTCATGGGCATGTCAGTGAACATGGATGCATTCTCAAACGTAGATCCACAACGATAGGGAATTTATGGAGACATTGCGCCAGCCATAGGGCATCGCAAGTGTCAATGATGCAAGCAATGGTGCACCGATGGTGGATCGTTTCCAACCTTCGGCATATCGCCTGTACACACTCGCCTATGCACTACAGATATATCGGCCATTCAATGGAATGAACTATATATACAGTATCTGTCAGTGTGTGCCCACATGATTGCACAATAGTGAGGCTGGTCAGCATATCACAATTAGGAGTGATTAAGGGATCTTAACAATAGATAATTAATAAATACCATTGATTACTAATGAGATGAGGCCATAAATTACTGGTTTCCCAGACAGTGTGCCCGTTGTCACTTGGCAGTTTAGGCTACATTACAGGAGACTGTCTGCTGGATGGCATCGTGAATGATGTTTAGTAGACGTAGTTAATGTAACAAAGCACCTATTATAATTATCATGGTGATTATTAATTATTGTACCCAGCAGATGATTCATCACAACACCCATTATCACGAGTCAACATCAGACTCATGGTGACTATCAAGAGAGAAAAACACTCCAAGACCAACACACATTTGTGTAAATATAATATATAATACAAAATAATTGTAACTTATTAATTTTCTTTGCACATATTGTACTTTTATTTGAAAATATTTCCCCAATATACAGTGTTAATATGAGTGAATTTGAATGAAAAATATAAAGGTTATATTATAACAATATCTTTTGTGATATACCAACCAGTGCACCTACAAGCTAGCCTTTTTCCCTAATATTTCTATAGAACCGGTAGAAGGTAGCCTCTCTCACTTAATATTTATATCATTTGTATTGTGTGAGTCTTTTGGAGACTAGTACAGTTTCCTATGCAGTGGATGTACGTCTCCACTTCCACTTCTATTTTAGAGGGCAAAATGAGGCTTAACAGAAATTATAATTACCAGAAAGTATCATTTAAAACTTTTAACTATAAGGTCTGACATAAAGCCTATAAGATACATGTACAAAAAAAAGTAGAGGGGTGATTCACATGGAAATTTCGGGATTGACAGACATGTAGCGAATGTCATCCCACCAACTTGGGCACTTTAAGTTTTTTTTTATTAGCATAGGTTAAAATTATTATTTTTTTGCATAGCCACCCTTGAAAATGTATGGGGCATGTCACGATCCCGTGCAAGTGTTCCTCCGAAGGACGGTGAGCCGGGAGGTTCGGGTGACTAGGGGAGTGACTGGACTAGGGACCTTATTCGAAGTTTGGCCAGTGCGCATGCGGGAGCCGGCTCCCTCGTGCGTATGCGTGAGACCCGCTATGACCGACAGCGCCGGTCGTAGCGGGTCTCTTTCCAAAGGGGGCGAGCTGTCGATGTTGATTGACAGCTCGCCCCGTTTGGAAGGCGGGCCGGGGGGGTGGCAGCCCAAACGGAGACGTTCTCATGAGAACGCCTACCGTTTGGGGGAGGCCCCACTGACATCACTAGTGATGTCAGTGGAGAGCTTCCGGCTCTGACAGAGCCAGAAACTCTCTGGGGCTTACGACAAGTGAGACCCTACCCTAGGCTCTCGTCGTAAGCCCCGATGGTCGCGATGGTCTCTGACCATCGCGACCATCACCCGAGCGGTCGTTAGAGCTGTGGGGGTAAACCCACAGCCTAACGACCGAAACAGAGGCGGGCGGTCAGGATGCAAGCGGCCGCCCAGTTTCTGAGCGACCGCTTGCATCCTCCGACCGCCTCTGAATGAGGTTCTAGGTCTCCTAGGTGCGGCCGAACCCAAGTTTGGCTAGATCTGCCCAGAGGCGCGGAGTCTAAATCACTTGGTGGTTTTCTCCAGTGACCCCTCCAATTGGGATTTGGTTTTCCACAGCACCAAGTGAGCAGGTCGCGGCCCTCTGGACAGGTACCTGGGAATGGCAGAAGACCGGAAACTATATTACATGAAGTTATTGCTAGAACACTGGAGATAAACTGGAACACAATTAGAAATCCTGATCACCGGCTTGCATGAGATTACTGAGAAATGTACTGAGAATCGCTGAGAAAACCAGGAACTGATTAGCACAGCAGCCCAGGAAGATGTGGACACTGGCAGGTACTGGAGTTTGCTAAATAAGCAGGTGCTGACTGCTCATACAAACACAGAGCAGAATGGACAAATGCTTATTCTGTGAAAACTAGAAATGCTGGTGCTGGACAAAGGCAAAATACTGGGAGAGCTAGAAATGCTGGTACTGGACAAAAGGCAAAATACTGGGAGAGCTAGAAATGCTGGTACTGGACAAAGGCAAAATACTGGGAGAGCTAGAAATGCTGGTACTGGACAAAGGCAAATACTGGGAGAGTGTTGGGAGGTCCAGCTGTGAGCTAACTAGTGATTAGCACAGTGAGACACAGAGAGGTAGACAGGCTGGGAATGCAGCTGGGAGCTAATAGTAATAGCAGGTAATCTGACACCTCAGTGACACAGGGTAATAGCCACAGAACTAACAGGACTTAACAAGACTCACAGACATAGAAAACATGAAAGACAGGATACTGGGAGAGAACTGATCTCTCAGACTGAGAAAAGCATGGAAGCTAATACAGGAAACTGGAGAACTGTGAGCAGGCTGAAGCAACACGCTGAAGGATTTAGCACAGAGCAACAGTGGGAGTATCACAGGCACAGGAATAACAAAGTTGAACAGCATCTTCCTGAAGTTCTGGGGGCGGATTTATACCCAGGGGTAGCAGATTATTGGAGCACAGCGTCAGCTGACTGAGATCATGCTACCATTGGTTAGGAGGACTGTCACATGAGAGGAACTGTCATGGCGGCGCCCATGATGGGAACTCCTATCCCCAAAACACACAGCCAACCATGGAAGTCCGCAAAAGCACCTAAGGTAGAATACTCAGCATCTCACCCCTCACTGCACCAGGCGTCTGACCACAAGGAAGTCAGGGAAAGAGGTAAGAGATAGCTGATTCTAGGCTGAACCCTGACAGGGCATCTGTTATCTAAAATATTTTAAGATAAGAAAACAAATAATCACAATAAAATGGAAATATTATATGCTTACTAGAGAAGAACTCGGCCTGCCATCTCTTCAGGTTGCTTCACTACCACTCTTTATACAAAATATGGGCATGTACAGTGCCACTGAGGTACCTGTCAATAGTTTGATTTAAGAGCAATAGTTATGTTTTGCAAAACCTGCTTGCTGGTAAATTAATTAAGCTTTCAAATATTTGTCACTCCAATCACTGGTTCTCCCAACAGCTAGGCCCCCATTATTGATAGACTGTTCAGTTACATTAAACCTACATAGCAGTTCAGGGCCGTAACAAGGGTGAAGCGGCCGGTGCTGCAGCACAGAGTGCAGGTGCCCTGTGGGCAGAACTAGTCGCTACCATCACCATGAACTGTAAGTGCCCCACTGCCTAGCACCCACTGCAATGCATATTAGTAGCAGTGCACCCAGCTCCTTTACTGCCAGGCGCACCGCTATTAGTATGTATTGGAGCGGGCAGTGTCAGTGACTATCTTCAATCTGAGCTCCGTCTCCCACAGTGTCTGCCGGTAGAGACGGAGAGATGTCATGACATCACGTCTCTACTGTAGAAGAGCCGCAAACTGGTGGGCGGGTAACCAGAGGAAGATAAGTGACTAAGGCTGGGGCTGGAAGAGATGCTGGGGCTTGAAGTGCCACTGGGAGCTTGAGCTTGAAGTGACACTGGACCCTGAGGCTGGAAGTGACACTGGGGACTGGGGCTGCAATGAATGTAATCATGAGGCATAGGGAGGGGATTGGGGTATTATTATTTGTGCTATAATGTGTTAAGGACATTACTGGGTGGCATAATGTGTTAGGGGCATTACTGTGGCATAATTTGAAAAATACCACTACTAATGTGTGGCATAATGTGTTTGAGGGCACTACTAATGTGTGGAATAATGTGTAAGAGGCATTATGGTGTGGCATAATATGTGAGAGGCATTACTGTGACCTAATGTGCATGGGGCACTACTGTGTGACATAATGTGTAAGGGGCACTACTGTGTGGCATTATGTGCATAAAGGACTCTACTGTGTGGCATAATGTGTAAGGGGCTCTACTGTATGGCATAATGTGTATAAGGGGCTCTACTGTGTGGCATAACGTGAATAAGAGACACTACTGTGTGGTGTAATGTGCAAGGGGCAATACTGTATGGCATAATGTGTATAAGGGGCTCTACTATATGGTGTAATGTGAATAAGGTTGGACTACTGTAAGGCATAATTTGAATTGGGGGTTCTATTGTGCGTGTGCTATCCCTATTTAAAATATTGGGGGGGGGGGAGGAACCAATGGTCTTTCTGGCACAGAGTACCAAAATGTCTAGTTACTGCTTGGTAACAGTTATTGTATTGTGCTGTATTGTAGGTAGCCTAGTGTGTCTGATTATGGATAGTGCATACATATAGCTGTAGCTGTGGGCAGGATATACTGTCCTGGTAGTAATACAGCATAGTGCAGTTATGTAGTGAGCTGTCTGCGTGTTTGTTTACAGGTGCTTAAACTGGTTCATCAGTCTCCCAGATCACACTGCCACACCTCTGAACACATTGATAAGAAATGTACAAATGTTACTTCATTTCAGAGCAAGGCGAGTTTTGATATTATGTATATTTGTCAACTGTATATTCAGTTATGTAATTTATGTGGTATCCAATATGTAGGCAGAACTACATGTCCCCTACATATTAGATTTTTAAAACATACACTATGTAGACAAAAATTATTGGACACCCCCACGCAAACTAAATGCATACCATGCAGGGCCGGACTGACCATCTGGCACTTTTGGCAAATGCCAGAAGGGCTGATGGTAAAGTGGGCCGGTCTGGCCATCCGCATGGAAAGGTATAATTTCCCCGTCAGCATGGATGCTATTGAAAATGTCTTTCACAAAATGGCCGCTGCCTGAGAGAAGACATTTATTGCACATAAATAAATATAGTATAATCCCCTCTCGGTGTCCCAGCTCCATACTTCGCTGTAACTACAAATCAGTGTCCCAGCCTCCACTTCTGTAAACCTCCTCAGTGTCCCAGGCCCCACCCTCCCTGTAACCCAAAATCAGTGTCCCAGCCTCCACTCCTGTAAATCCCCTCAGTGTCCCAGGCCCCACCCTCCCTGCAAACCCCAATCATTGTCCCAGCCTCCACTCCTGTAAACCCCCTCAGTGTCCTTAGGCCCCACCCTCCCTGTAACCCCCCTCAATATCCCAGCCCCCACCCTCCCTGTAACTTCCAATTTGTGTCCCACCCCTCACTCTCTCTGTAAACCCCAATCAGTCTCCCAGCCTTCACCCTCCCTGTAACTCCCAATTAGTGTCCCAACCTCCACCCTCACTGTAACTCCCAAATTGTCCCAGCCCCCATCCTCCCTATAACCCCCAATCAGTGTACCAACCCTCACCCTCCTTGTAACCCCCAATCAGTGTCCCAGCCCTCACCCTCTCTGTAACCCCCAGTGTCCCAGCCCTCACCCTCCCTGTAACCCCCCTCAGTGTCCCCATCGTCCCTGTAACCCCCCTCACCCTCTACGTAACTCTCCCTCCGCCTTGTCTGACCAATCAATATTTTCTGATTGGTCACTTGCAAACTAAAAAACCTACAGTGATCCCTATCTAATCTTCTACAACTGCCAAGCTGGTGCTTGGTCAAATGGGTGTGATCTACACCAATGTAGCGCCAGCTTTACCTAACCAAACGAACCACATACCAAATGTCTGACAATGGCACATGTTTAAATCCCCTGCAGGATGTGCTCTGTTGTGTGTTTTAATACAGAGAATAATGTACACTTTTATATTGTTCTACTTTTAATTATATGTGTAAGAGCATAGAAGAGGCAGTGGGAGGAGTCAGGAATAGTAAAGGGAGGAGTCTGTGCCAGGGACCAGATGCTGACACTGAGGTGGGCCTCTGTGTTTTAAAATGCCAGGGCCTATTTTTAGTCCCAGTCCGGCCCTGATACCATGCATACCATTGCACACGAGTTCCAATTGGCCCCTAATGTGGCTGTTTCAACAAGAACACTTCATAGGAAGGCCCATGCATTTGCAGTACTATGGAAACAGGGAACGTTTTTATCAGGGTGACAATGCCACCTGTCATGTTTCCAGGGCCACGCTAGAATTAACCGAAAATTTGGTAATCCGGATGGACTGGCCAGATCAGAGTCCAGATCTTAACCCCATTGAGAACTTCTGGGATGCATTGGAGCGATGGGTGCTTTCTAGGCCGACTCAACCTTCTTCCATGTCACAGTTAGACACTGTACTTACTGTAAGGCAGAATGGCAAAACATAACGCCTGCTGTTGTCCAAGAACTTGTGGACAGTTTGCCAAGAAGGGTGTCTGCAGTAATCACTGCACGTGGTGGACCTACAAAGTACTGACGTCAATAACATCTTGTTGATCTATTTGCTGTCAGTGTCCAATCACTTTTGTCTATATAGTGAATGTGTAATATCCTTCATAATCTGAAGACTCATAGGTTTTCATGTCATGTAAGCACTTGTGATATTGGCAACATGGATAATGTTGGCATGAAGGCAATTGAAGCTGTGAAAATAACCAAAAGAGGTGGAGATCGTTATCAACTTCTATGCAAACGTGAGATCTTTTGGATATTCCATCTCAACACTGGTTCCCCATTGTCTTAATGGCATAGTAAAGCTTAACAATATTAATTAATCAGTGTCCGGGGTCCGGCCCATACCACTCGACACTATGGTTCCCCATAAGCTGAGTAGGTCTGCATTGGACTCCTGACGTGACCATTTTGATTTTTTTTTTTAATAAGTTATATTTTATTTTAATCCATTATTTTTATTTTCATTCATCTTAATTTTCATCTTTATTTCAACTTCATTTACCTCACACCAAAGCGAGCCTATATCAGAGCACACCCAAGAGTGGTCTATCTATCACACATAAGCCATCCAGTTTTATAAAGGGACACATGTTTTGTACTCTACAGCAGTGACTGATACACCAGTTTTTCAAAGTATGTTCATTTATATATTTAATATTTTTATGGATTTACACTTTCTGGTTACAAAACTGACTGTGTGTCTAAGGAGTTTTAAAACATCCCATTACCGGCACAAAAGGTGCTTGTTAACACTCAATTGGATATAAATCAATTTCATCTGTGTATACACTCAGGGCCTAATTCAGACCCGCTAGCGAGCGCTCGCAAGCGGGTCGATGTTAGCCCTGTGAGCATGCGCACGACGCAAGCCGTCACTATGGGTCTCGCTGCAAAGGGGGCGTGCTGTCGATGGTGAGTGACAGCCCGCCCCTTTTGGTGGGTGTGCCGGGGGTGTGGCTGGCCAGACGGAGGCGTTCCCATGGGAACGCCTACCATCTGGGGCCGGCACCACTGACATCACAAGTGATGTCAGTGGGAGTGCTTTCGGCTCTGATAGAGCCAAAAGCACTCCAGGGCTTGCGGCAACAAGACCCTACCACAAGGGTCTCATCGCAAGCCCGCTGGTCGCGATCGTCTTGACCATCGCGACCATCTTCCTGGCCACTCGCTATAGCTATGGGTCACCCACAGCTATACAAGCGGCCAGGAGGCCGCTATAAAAATTCAGAGGGATGGCCGTGATTCAGAGCGAGCGCTCTGTCAGAGCGTCCGTCTCTGAATCAGGGCCTCAGTTTATAGTGCACTGGAATTTTATCTATCAACCATTCAAATTACCTGCATTCAAGGAATTCCTGTACCTTCTCTACATACAGTTATTGGGACAAAAGGTGTCTATTTCCATGCAATTAGACTTTGCACAAAATAAATAATAAATAAGATGCATATGTACACTCCAAAGTATATTTAATTATTATATAAATTTGTTACATGTTAATTGATATGTGCATTTATTTACTATGTTTAGATAAACTTTCTTAATCTACATTTACCAGCTCTCCATTTGTGTTTTTTGCATTTCTCTGGGGGAAAAATACATAATATCTGTATTTTGCCATCATCGGTGTGTATTTGTACCAATGCTGAGGTACCCAAAAGTGATATTCCTCCTGACATACATCTCTGTGTCCGTGCACGTCTGCGTCAATTGCAATTAAGTACACATGCCCTTTCTGTACTTGGACAACGTTTCTATCACCCCTTTCCCCTATTCTGCCTCATAGTAAGTCATAAGGAGGCACAAACTCTGCATATTATAATTTTTTTTGTACCCTTTCCCAAAGGGACATCTATCAGGCCCAATGTAAGTAAATTGGTTTCTGAGTGGCATGTCTTAATGCGTATATATCGCACTGCCCATGTGCCAGAGCAACTGTCATCATTAGTATCACCACTTACACCTACACCCAGGTGTTTGCAGGAGATCCATCTGAAATAGATGTCCCCTCGGCATACGCAAAACTATGGCTACATTCCCACAAGATGCTTCTCTTCCATGTATACGCCCTGTTGTCGACCAGATGACAAAGGGAAACGCACATTTCACGGATAGAGAGAAACATCTGAGATGCTTCTGACTTAGAGCCGTATTCAATTTGAGCCGAACCGCGATACTTTTTCGCGGGCCGGACTTTTCGCCTACTTCGCCTGTTTTGCAGGTAGAAAAGTATCGCGCGTGTGCCCGCTTATCCCCGTATTCAATTTGAAAGTACATGAAAACGGGACACGGCGAAACTTGAACAGGCGGAAAGTCCTGTCAGAATTGGGGAAATCAGCCTTACACCCCCCAAATGATGCTCTGACATGGGGATTCCCTATTGTACCTCCCGATTTGGCTTGCTGAAGGTATTTGGTGTTTTTAAAGGGGCTCAATAGCTGCTAAATAGCGTTTTTCTATACTTGTTGAAGAATAGTATTCTGGAGTATTTTTTCCATAAAATAAGTTATCCCAGCAAATTTGGGTACTTGAAAATGGGGGTCAGCATATTTAAAAGTTGCTAAAGTGAAGTTGAAAAAATTGTGAAAAATCCACCTGCCGCAAGCACCTGCAATCAAAAGAACACTTGGGGCATACTTGGGGACCCATCCAGAGTCAAGTTCGCTAGTTTTTAACTTTGTACCCCAACTTTTTTTTTTCGCCCCATTTTTCATAGTAATTTTTTGGGGTGTCCTTAAGTGGTTTTTTAAACATTTTTTACACAGTTTACCTTTGGGGGACTGTCTGAAGGCTGCAGGGGGGTTCCCGCAAAGTTGCACCCCAAAACTCCTATTCTGCACTTTTTTCCGCCTGCTATTCATAGGCGAAACTTTTTCACCTAGTACATTGCATTGACTTTCTGCCTAGGCGGAAAGTCTTTCAAATTGAATACGGAGTAAATCCAGAACAGGTGAAAATTACGTCATCGGCGAAAAGCTTTAGCCAAAAACACGCGAAAACGGCTTTTCGCTCCAAATTGAATACGGGCCTTAGAATCATACAGAGTTACATAAAGATGCATAAGTTCACTAGGGCGAATGTGCAGTTTGCTAGATGCGGCAAAGGGACTTTTTCTAATACCAATTGGGGAGTGACTACTACTCCAGAAACAGACTTAGGAGGTGACAGTGGGCCTGATTCAGATGTGGTCACTAATGCATGCAGCCGCCTGGAAATGTATTGAGACACCGATCGGCGGCTTCACAGATTCAAGCAAGTGCGCAGTGGTGGTCGCAGATCCTTTGATAATCAACCATAAGTAACCCTATGGTTGCGCAGAATGGCTGAGACACTGACACCATGTTTTTTTCATATACAATCACAGTAGTATGCTGAGACACACCCCAAACATGGCTGCAACACACCTGCGTTTTTGTCACCACTACCGTAACTGCCCCCAAATGGTCTTTGAATGTCAATCACTTTGCAAAGAAATCCTCACTGCGAGCGTCATGGCTAAGGTATCTTGGTGCGTGCGCAGTCTGATCACGGTGCAAGACCAAACGGCCAATCGCTCAACTGCGCAAATATCGGCATTGTGTCCACATCTGAATCAGGTCCAGCTTGATCCTTGTTGAACTATGATTATATCTGTGAAATAAGAGATTGTATTGGCTTTGTATAAGACATCCAGGGGTCTATTTACTAAGCTGTGTTAGGAGATAAAGTGAACGGAGATAAGGTACCAGCCAACCAGCTCCTAACTGCCATTTTTCAAACACAGCCTATGACATGGCAGTTAGGAGCTGATTGGCTGGTACCTTATCACTGTTCACTTTATCTCCTAACACAGCTTAGTAAATAGACCCCTAAATGTCTTATTTTTTACTGCAGGAGATTTTTCTTTTGAATCTAAGTATTATAATGTAAATTTGACTTCATTGTTCTTTCCTCATTAAATACTTTTTTGGGGGAACATTTATTACACCATACGGTGTGCCCGCAAATATTGAGAATCCTTATCGCTGCATATTGTTGTAATAAGAGCATTTCTCAGCGATCAGAAAGAAGTAAAGTGACACTGGACGGATACTGCACATGTGCAATTCAGAAAAGGTCATACTGAGCACCGGGATCTCCTGCAGGCAGCCAGAGACAGATCGCATGCATCTGAACATGGCGTTAGCACACGCATCTAAAATCTTATTAAATACTATCCCTATAGAAAACTATGGGGTCAGCTGATGCAAGGGCTGGTGTCCGGAAAGCAGGAGATACAGTATCTTATTGGTACATTTAAGGGATTCTTAATTCTGCCCTAATACATATTTAAGGGCAGAATTGATTAATAAATAGGCCCTTTGTGTCTTATTTTTTTTACTTGTGACAGTTTTTCTTTTGTTTGTTTATGGTTATTAGATAAAATGTTAAATCTGGGGTAGGCAATGTGTGGCACTCCGGCTGCTGTGGCACTATACATCCCATCATGGCCTGCCACAATTTAAACATGTGCTAATAGCAGAAATGTGGCATTCCCTTACACAAGGTTAAGGCTGGCGTGTATGTTGGGACTTGTAGTTCCATATTTAGCTTCAATCATTGACGGTCAGTTAGTACACGATACAATATCGACCCAGAATAAATGAAAAAGGACATATCTTGTGTTTTACAACTATTTTTTCAAGTGGAGAAAACTTTGCAAACAAGTTCTACATTAATATTTGTTCTGGAAATTGTATCTATGCAGCACATAGTTCTACTCATATAAAAAAAATACATAACTACATATTCCAAAATAGATACAAGTCTATTAAATCATCCAAAGAAACTATTTAACTCAGTTTGGAGCGTGAATGAGCTACTCCTGGCTGTTCTCTTGCCTCTGGCAGGGTGCGGACCTCCCATACTATTGGATGGAGCCTACTGGCTGCTCTGCACATTTAAAGACTTTTCATTTTCCCTCCTGTTCTAAAAACCTTCAGATGTTTCATCTTGGATTGACAACAGACAATTATGAAAGCTTTATTTTATGGGATTCCACCTTAAAGACTTGATTGATCATAATATTTACAAGAATGTCCATGGCCGCCAAAGTGAACGATGAGGTTGGCTAAAGAAGAAACAGTTTCCTCACTCTGGCTGCTTATTGTGTAGATACAGTCGTCTTAGACTAGAGTGAATATTCTGGCCTGACTACTGATACTGCCTACTGTCTATTACTCCCTGAGTGACTACATAATGGTGCCTCAACTTCTGTCTGATTTGTTTCTGGCTTATTGCAAAACAGGTACAATTCCCCTCTGTCAGCGTGCACTGTCTCAGATTCCAGCATCTGAGCACCACGTCAAAATGTCACAGGACACCATGATTACAATTAGGGAAGCTCCTCAGTGCAGGACGCGAAAAGAAGCCCCATAGGCTTCTATTGGGTAACGCCATACCCACCTGGTCGAAGCTGAGCTTCGTACATATGAGAAAAACAATCAAGGTATGGAAGCTGAAAAGTCTATATAGAGATTTGACTATGAATCCTCTGGCTGAACTATGAGAGGCCTGTAAAGCCATCATCTGAGGGCACTCTCATAAAAAAAAAAAAACGGAATAGCTGTGTGAACAGTTGTGTCCTCACTCACCCATCTCACCTATGCTTTTTGTTCCATAAAATGCTACTTGAGAAGTGCCGAGGTACCTGTTTTTTTATTATTAAGTTGGACTTTTTGGCTATGACAGAGTCTGAGAGAGATTACTTAATAGAACTCTGAGTCTGGAAATTAATAAACATAAAGTAGTCTATTGCAATAAGAGATGATGTGCTGTGTTTGCAACTGGCCATGGTGGGAGGTCTGACATTACTGACCGTATGAAATCAAAGAAACACAAACTTGCATCTCAGGCTTCTTTAACTTCTGGGAAGTTGACCAGTTATTTTTTTTTACACCTGTCAAAGCGGATGAGTTTCTTACAGTCGTAACCAATGAAAGTGAGGCAACAGCAATGTAAGTTTTTAAAAATATTTATTTATTTGTTAAGTAGACTTTTTTATGAAAATGCATACAGTCAGGATAAATTGTGAATGTTATATGTGCTTTAAATGAACAAAAATTACCAAATTGTATGTACAACTTGTATTTTGCCTTCACTGCACTATATTTACCATCTTATGGGCTTTTCGCGATCCCTGCAAATGTGTCACAGGATTTTTTTATTGAAATATAGCAACCCTAGGTGGTACTTAGGACTTTATTTATGGAGCAACAGCTTTGATAAGCTTCCCGGCGGGTTGCAAGGGAAAATGTAAAACTGCACCCACAGTCAGTGTAAAGCAATCAATTATACCTAAACTATTTGCCACTTTTCAGTAACATAGCGGCTGATCTTCTAAAATGGAAACCGTGTTCATATCCTGTATGAATATACCAATAAAGTCAAGTTGAATACACTGCTAAGAGAGCGTCATGTGTTACAGGCTACACTACAGGCTCTTCTAAGTGAAGTTGTGAAAGATATCAGGGATCTACTGTGCAAAGTTTAAAAACTTATCTGGGCAAGCAGCCTCGGGGGCGCTGAGGGTGGAATGTGGGTAAGCAGGTACTAATTATCCAGGTCCAGACTTGATGGAGAGGCCCGGGTTAGCTGCTTTCAATGTAATAACGGATCATAATCCATTAAGCTGGTTACACCACATCTCTGGTGACAACAGAAAGTTGCTCCGGTGGAGTTTGCTACTGCAGCAGTACAACTTCACCATCCAGCACTGAAGGGGGTCCCAACATGGCATCTGCGATGGTCTGTCTCAACAGGGATTCAACAGCAGCCCAACCAAGCAGGGTAATGACAGCTGTCAGAATACACCATGGGAGACCACGGCATCAAGTGTCACTGCTCCCATGCTGATCTTAAAAGGGAATGTGTAGCGGACAAGCTAATTTCAAATCAGAATGGGCATAACTACAAATGATTTTGTATTGGTAATAACATGTATTTTTTCCCTCTTGTATAGTGTACAGTATGTAAGGGTCTGTGTACTATAATCAGCATGAGGTTTGATGTGTGGAAAGGTGACAAAACCCCTCTGGACTAGTCCCCTTTGAAGCTGGGAAAGATAGGTTGCAAGTAGGTCTGTCTTCCTGAATCAGCCATAAATATGTCCCACTGTACAGGGCATAAAATAAATATGTCTGTGGAATTATATGACAGCTGGCCAGACCCTTGCTAAAACAGTCATTAAGAGCCCTGTGTTCTGTTTGCGGACAGTGGACCTGATTCAGACCCGATCGCAAGGCTGCGTTCGCACGCAGCCTGCTGATGTTTGCAATCTGCACATGCGTACAAGACGCAGTGCACGTGCGTGAACTAGTCCATGCGATCGGGAAGCATTTGCACCCTGTACACAGACGCTCCGCAAACATGAGTGACAGGACGTGCCATTTGTGGTTGGTGACAGGGGGTGGTTGATGGTAACGGGAGTGTGGAGGTGTGAATGCAGGCATGTCTGTGCATTGGAATGCCATTTCAGGGGCGTGCATAACTAAGACGCATCATCAGCATACACGTCACATGGCTGAATTAAGCAAAGCAGCACTCGCAGTGCTTGCGGTAGGGTATGGTTAGCCACAAGTGCTGCGTATGGGTCCGATGTTAGCCGAAGTTACTGACTGTTTAATACACTTCCTGGAGATGATGTATGTTACTAAGAGAAAGTGGGCGTCTTGTGCCAGGCTGGTGGGCATCTAAATAATACCGCGATCACACGGCAAAACATAGTGGGTGTGCTAATGTCTTGCTATTGATCGTGGTATTTGCATAATTTGGATGCAGACAGCTGCATGTGAACGCAGCCTTGCGAACGGGTCTGAATCAGGCCCTGTGATCAAAACAATGGGTGGACCAGGGGGACACTTGGTCTGAATTTCCTCACCTAGTCACTGGGCACATTTATTGACCCAGGCCTGTTTCCCAAACTTCAAATAGGGCTGAGGGCCTGATTCAGAGCCGCTCGCTGTATGCGAGCGCTCGCTCTGAATCAGGGCGGGGATTTTTTTTTTCGGCCTCCAGGCCACTTGCTAAGCTGTGGGTGACCACCCACAGCTTTTGCGAGTGGCCTAGCGATGGTCGCGATTATCGCGACCATTGGGTTTGCGAGGAGACCCTGTGGTACGGTCTCAGCTCTCGCAAGCTCGAGTAGACTTCCCGCTCTGATAGAGCAGGAAGTCCACTACTGACATCACGACTGATGTCAGTAGGGCCGTCCAGAAACGCCAGGCGTTCCCAGCCACCCCCCCTTCCCGCCTATAAAACGGGGTGAACTGTCAATCAACATTGACAGCCGTCCCATCTTGTAGCGAGACCCGTTGCGATGGAGCTGCCATCGCAGTACGGGTCTCGTGCATGCGTACGCCAGAGGCGGCGCATGCGTAGTCGGGGACCATCGACCCATTTGCGAGCACTGTGCGCTCACGAGTGGGTCTGAATCAGGCCCTGAATGTGTAATTAAAGGACCCCTGTTCAGGTGGGCAGGAAACCCTGAGCTTCAGCCAGCTAAACAAACCACTCTGAGCTGAAAATGGTTAAAATCATCCCCAGGGAGGGGGTGAGGGGGTGTCTGGAAAGCAGGCATAAATATGTGAATCAACCTTGGTCCATTGTTCATCCTGCATGAGGTTATCGAAGGATACAGATGATCCAGAGTTCATCACTCGGAAGGCCTCATCCCTGGACCATTTAATCCGCCATCACCTGAATGGTTTGTTTCTCCCTTTACTGTTTTATTGTATTTTCTGGAAAGTGTGAGTAACTGTGTGATTTTTTAACATTAATATATTCTTTGTAACTTTTTGTACATAAGCTTTGAAGACATTTATGAAATAAACCTTAATGTTTGTTCTGGGTCTGTGTTTTTATGACCTTAGGCCTCATATGGCTCATGTTACCTATTTGATTATTGATAATTGTGGATGCAGTAAGAGCAGAAGCTTACCTTATACTTTTGCATTTTATTATTCTTCTGCTGGTGGCAGTTACCAGGTTTAGTTAACCACATGTTCTGAGGTAACCTGTAAAAGTCATGGGTGAAGATTCTCAGATTGGCATTTCTGGAGGGTCGGCCTGCAGGACCGTGACAATTGGTGGCAGCAGTGGGATAATAGTTGCTTTTTTTATATAAAAACTTAATTGAAGGAGGGAATACTCCGAGAGAGGAACCCAATTTTACCAGATACCAGAACTCTAAGCTTATATTCGTAACAGGTCACACTGTGAAAGCAATTTCTGTTTCCCCACCCCTGTTCTCTTACTTTTATTTTGTTGAAGATGACCACAAGCTACAGACAGTTCAGGAAGGAAGAGCTTTAGGGGTGGTGCATGCAAAAGGGTCTGGTCAGTGAGGACCAAACCAGGGAACAGATGATCAAAGCCCTAATGGATGCAGACCAGCAGCAAGGAGCTGGAGGGGATCAATAAGATTCCAGGTTTGTTGTTGGGGATCAGTTGGCACTGGAGGCTATGGGGCCCACCCGTCGCAGATCAGGCTCCTGAAATACTCCCAGCGAGGACTCGGCCATGGATCTGTGCCTATGGTCAGCTCTTTAGTATGGTGCTGAAGCTTATGGAGCAGAGAGGTTGAAGAGTGTAAGGCACCTGGAAGTGGCTGCCATGGCAAGAGAGGCTGCTGATGGCAGAGCTGCTATGGACCAAGAGGAAAAGGAGGCTGATTGCAGGCTCCAGTTGGAATTAGAAACAGTCACCAACCAGCATGTGGCCGGCGATGAGAATACCCATCGACTGCGTTGAGATCAATTTTCAGTGATGGAAAAGGACGGTGAACTATATACCTTTTATAGGACTTTTGAAAAGACTTGCCGGCAATTTCAATTGTTCAAAAGTTATTTAACCCCTGCCCTAAGAGGGAGAGCGCTGGATGCATTTGCCAACCTTCTCCGGGAGAGGGATGGGGATTATGCTGAAGTCAAAAAGGCATTGTTGGCATGATTTAACATTACCCTGGAAGCTTACAGAAGTTCAGAGGTCTAACACGCAGCGCCTCTAATATTAATGCAGGACTGTCCGCACAGCTAACAACCTGCCTGTAGCAATGGCTGAATGGAGTACAGGAGACAGACTTTGAGACATTAAAGGATCTCATTCTGCAGGAAAAATTCATTTCCCTGTGCCCAGCAGGTCAAGGAGTGGATCCTGGATCGTGAACCCAAGATGACAAAAGAAGCTGCAAGCCTGGCAGATAAGTACGCTGCTACCTGGACCACTACAGCAAAGAAAAGCTGGGGACCATGGAAAGAGAAGCGACCTGGAGGAGCCATCCCATCGCCTTCCCCTGCAGCTGCGACTCCTGTTTCAGCATCAGTAATGCAGGTAGGGGGAAAACCAGTTTGGGCCACAGGCCGCCAGTGTTTTGTATATGATGATCCTGGGCACCTCAGTGCTAGTTGTCCAGTAAAGAAGAAGATGACTCCCTCTCCTGCAGGGGCCCCACCAGCACAACCGGTGCATGCAGTTTTGTACGCACGAGGGTCCCAGGAGGGCGCCAGCGAGAACCTGCAAACCGGGGTCATAGGAAATCAGGTAACTGTGGGGCTATGTAATACTAGGGCAGAGTTGATGCTAGTATATCCCACATTAGTGGACCTAGAGAACTTTATTCCCAGAAAGACAATTACCGTACCCGGTGTCAGGGCAATCCACTCTAAAGTAGCCATGGCCCAGGTATACCTGGACTGGGGGGTGGGCAGAGGTTTCCAGGAGGTGGGTGTGTTGCACCATTTACCCACAAATGGGATGCTTGGTCCTGACCTAGGCTGCTTGAAGGCCACATTTGTGACAGAACCTGATGTCTCTAATACAATGTTGCCAGTTTTTCCCACTAACCTCATTCCTTCCCAGGTGGAAAGTGATCCCGATAAAGTACAAATGTCTATGTGTAGGAGGGGAGCAATGATTCAATGTAGTGATGAAAATGCTCATGTTGATTTGCAGGTACCCAGAGAGAATACACCAGGTCGGGTTAATGCGGATAATGTATTGTCTTGTGCCACTGTAGCCAGTAATTCTGCCAATGCATGCATCACTGCTGAGGATAATGTGCCTATGTGTGGGAGTGACCAGGGGGAACCTGTATGCGTTACTAATACGTCTGTTGAGGATGGTGCCAACCGCTCTCCCTCTCGTCCCAATTTGGAACAATCCAATTTTCTTTGAGGGACTTGACCAGCTCTCTTTCTCCACATGGGTTGAACAAGATATTCTGTTTTCCTCATTTGCATAAATTAAGGAAAGTTCCATTTTCCAAACTTGATGCTCTACTAATATCTTAATTTGCAGTATGAGCTTCAAAGTTTACTTCCACCTTCATCGCTCATTGTGAAACTCTTTAACCTGGTTGCATTCCTCCACTTGAGGCTTATTGTCCATGATATCAAACTGTACATGCTACTAGTGAGCAGGACAGATTATCAGGCTGATTCTGAGTCAGACACAAAGTGGCTGTACAGATGTATCCTCATACACTGTGGCTTTGGTTGTGCCAAACAGCCCCTCACTGCAACTTGCCTGCGCTGAGCGTCTTTCTAGCTCAAAATGTGCATATCATTTGCATAAATAAAACCACTGGAAGTGATAAAACTACTTTGCTAGCTTGCACTGAACAATCTGATGTGTGATAATTATACAGCTGTGTGCGAATGAGTCTGAGGGCCTGATTCAGAGCCGCACGCTATTTGCGGACGGTCGTTCTGAAAAAGGGGCTGGCTATTTAAATGAAGTGCTCACTCTTTGCGGTCTGTTGACGCCTCTAAGTCTGAACGAGCGAACAAAACCTGCGGCCGCTATTTTGATAAAAACGCCCCCTGGCCGCTCGCATCCTACGTCATCTCTGCTATTTATTATATTAATCGAGTACATCGAAAGGCGTCTGAACTGCTCGCAGTGCGTGTGGTTGGATTTTCCTACCGCAATCATGCGAGCAGTTCAGGCTAAGAAACAACCAAGTGACGTGGTCGATGACGCTGCTTTGTTAATTATGCACACCCTTAAAACGCCCGTTTTGACCTTTTGGCACGCCTGCGTTCGGATCTCCACTCCCCGTTTTCAAGCACCTTCCCCTGTTACCACCCACAAACGCCTCATTCTGTCACTCAAATTATCAGGCACTCGGTATTTTGCGAGCACATGAATTTCGACCGCACTGGTTCGCGCATGCATATTACGAGCCGTACGCACGCGCAGTTGTGCTCGGAACGAACGAGCAGCCGCTTACGAGCGGCTCTGAATCAGGCCCTGAATCTGTATGCGAAGTGCTATGATGCAGCGGCTGCAGGTTTTTCTGACGCCAATTTCTGTTGTGCTTCATCTGCGACTTTGTACATATTTAACTACTTCTTATGCAGTTAAAGTTGCAGTCCAGCACTGTAGTTCACTTTAAGTGGCGTTTCACTGCGTCTGGGATGCAAATATGATACAAAATTTAAAGCAAAAGACAGTCCGCCACACCTCTCTCAGCATTTCAGTTGCACCAGGCATCTCTTGCCATATGGCGTATAGATGCTAGGTGTACGAGGGCACATCTGTCTTACGTGATGCCACAGAAGCCTGTTTTACTATCTTATGCTAATGCAAGTTCCCATAGGGCGTGTGTGAGGATCTGTATGGTGCTGATCGGAAAGCTACTCCGCCCACTATTTTCCCATCCACAGCCACAGCCGTCATCATAAGTAACTGCACTTGCACCAGCGAAATCTATCTGAAGCTATCCTTCTCCATATGCATAACTCATAATTGTATAGTTCCCGAGCCGAAATACCCAAAATTTGCATGGTCTGCTAAAACTTGCTATTTGCATCACTATATCTACTTAGGATATAGTGAATGTAGCTTTGTCTTTGTGCATGTGTATATGAGAAAATGGCATTGTGCATGTGTATAGGAGGAAATGGCATTGTGCATGTGTATAGGAGGAAATGGCATTGTGCATGTGTATAGGAGGAAATGGCATTGTGCATGTGTATAGGAGGAAATGGCATTGTGCATGTGTAGCTCAGAAAATGGCATGAAAGTGTAACATAGATGGTACCTTATTGAAAGGGGGTGATTCAATTCAGCAAGAGTTGATTCCGGAGCTATTCAATTGAGCCCACTGTTTAGTCCGACTATTACAAGTTAAGTCGAAGAATGCCAGTTCTCGCGACTTAACCTGGGTGTTTAGTAGTGAGAACCGACATTCTCTGACTAACGTGCTGGCCGCAAGGCTGTTAGGTCCATTGTGAGCATACACATGCCAGCTTCCCTTTCATATTTCCTGCTTCTACCCCCCATTCTCCATACGCCTAAACACATGCAGAAGCTAATTTGCCATATTTTGATAACTGTTAGAATCCACTCACATACTCTGTCCTCTCTCTGCTATAACAGTGCACAAAGTGCTGCACATCAAGTATTATATAGAACACACCAAACAACTTTTGTCCATCCAGTCTTCTTGGTTAGAGTAAAACATAGTCACTTCTCCTCTTGTTTTCACTTATAACCCTACTAATGGCCTGAACCTGGAGGATAAGAAGCTCCAATTCCCCATATATTCCCCCTTATTATGATTGTTTCTTTAGTTGTTGTTCTGTATTTTGACTGCAGTAAATTCAGAATTGTTAAATAAGCAACTTGCTATATGGCAACTTTTTTGGTCTGCCATTTGGATAGATTATTATTCTTTAATATATTTTTTTAATTTTATGAGCCATAAAGTAAGTCATTTGATTCTTTAATATATGAGATTACTATTGCCAAAAAAAATAATGAGTATTGTGTTGATTTCAATATGCCAGGATTTGTACTAAACTGTTTTAGACATCTTCATTTTTGCTATAGTATGTGGATTCCAAGGAAGTTCATACATTATCTGATAGACTCATACGTTTATCTAGATTAGTATATACAAATGAGAATATAAAATTATCTTAGGTGATACTTTAGTTTTAAACTTGCCATGCTTTCTTAGTAAAAAAAAAAAAGGAATGAGTGACAGCAATGAAGCAGGGAGCCGCAGGAGGCAGGGGCGTATCTATAATGGGTGCAGGTTGTGCGGGGCACACGGGCCCCTGGGTCCAGGGGGCCCTGCACAGCACACCTTGCACCCATAGTATTACTTACCTCGGCACGGGGGTCCGGCACTGTAAAACCGACTGGAGAATGGCTGCCGCAGCCATTTTCCCGGTGACCTGCGCATACTCTATAGACTCTGTGTGCACTCTAGTACCCAGAAGTCTATAACTCCGGCACTGGCCGCACACAGCTCAGTGCACTGCCGGCCACTGGACAGAGAAGAGGGGGCCGTGTTGGAAACTGCACACGGGCCCCCTCCTCTCTAGAAATGCCCCTGGCAGTAGGTAATGAGACACATTGGGGAAGGATCTCTCAGATCCCACTGCTGCACAAGCTGCCGTTTAAACAACAGCTTGTGCAGTCTATTGGGTGCTGTATGCCATCTCAGAATGGCGTACAGTAACACTCACAAGTTCCGAAAAAAATGCTTTTTCGGAACTTGATGAATTACATAATTTCTATGGAGATTATTGGGGGAGAATTGTAATGAGGAGATGTCTTCTGCTTTACATGAATGATGAATGGATCTGAAAATGTTAATTTTCATCTGCTTTTGTAGAAATGAAGAGATGATGAATAGACCCCATAGACAGGAGGGGGTATATTTACTAATAATTTTTCAAAGCTGCTAATTCTCTGGGGCTTTGAGAGCTGAATTTAAATAGGCAAAAGTAATACACACAAAACAAGCCTGATTTTTTATAATATTTTGTTTTACTGTTGCTAACGCAAGCAAGTCTGATTTGATTTTTTTTATTAGTATTGCCCTCACTACAAGCCATCATTATACATCTGCATATGAACCTTACATGCACAATAGACCTTCCCACATGCCCCCAGACCTTCCCACATGCCCCTTAAATGGCCATCAGAGTTTGCCACCTGCCACCATCCGACCTCATAATATACCCATTACATGTACCATAAGACCTACCCACATGCCCCTTAGATGCCATTGACATGCATCCAAACTGTCTGTTAATACAGCGGGAAGATGTAAGGGTGACTTTCTTGCTGGATCTAGTGACTCATGTACATCTCTCAGGTCCCACAGGTGCAGATGATCACAGCTACCCATGAAGAGTTAGCCCAAGCATTACAATCATTCCACACGTACCTCCCTGATGGCAGCCCTGAATAAGGCATCTTTCAGTGACCAGACAGCTCTTAATGAGCATAAGGGGTATATTTACTAAAGTGAGAGATTTTTGAATTGGAGATGTTGCCCATAGCAACCAATCAGATTTTAGCTATTATCTTCTAGAAGGTGCTGGTTAAATGTTAAGTAGAACCTGATTGGTTGCTATGGGCAACATCTCCATTTCTAAAAACTCTCACTTTAGTAAATATACACCTAAGAGCCAAACCTTAGCACCAGGATCCTCACAATATCAGAAACACTGAGTGTCTGAGTGCTTTCAGATAGCAATGCATTAGCTATTGAGATGTATATGGTTCAAGTTATTAAGACTGTTCCATATTACCATAGTTTATGTTCTGTTATGGACTGGAGCAATTTCTATTTTTAACTCAGGTTGATATTATCTTGCACTTTCCTGCCTCCTCCCTTTCTTTTTGTACCTCCTCTCCATAGTGTATTGAAATCTCAATAAACTCAATAAAAGAAAGAAAGAACATTTTGGAACTCAGAGGTAGACGCAGTTGCAGCCTCTAGTGTGTCTTTCGCAGCAGCCACTACTGCGGCTTTATGCTAATGCCATGGTCCATTGTCTTTTTACTGAGATGTCCAGCGGCTGTGGTGCTGACCATCTCTGTGCATATTAAGACACCCCATCGGTTGCACCATCATAGTTTGCAAGAGCCGTATGGAGGAACAGAGTCTTTGTCTGAACATGGCTGCCAGTGTCGCTGACCACGATATGCCTGCGTCTGGCTAGACACCCCTAATTTGTTCTGCAGCATAAAGCGGTAACCATCGGGACACATGAACAGTGCATGCGGCAATGACACTACTGCACCTCTGTGTCTTGTGGAGAATAACAGTTTTTCTAGATTTACTAATTTTAAGAAGAGGATGACTTATGGGAAACCAGTAGCCACTAATTATGTTCTTCATTTTGATAGCCTGCATTCTATCCAAGAAAACAATATGTGGAGAGGATGGTGCACTGGAGCTAACGATCAAGTGAAAAATCTGGATTGCATTGTGGTAAGTCTCTGAGTAATATAACAGTGAATCATTTCAGATAATTTAGTTGCTCACACAAGAAAAGTTGTGTTGCATGGCATACTCTGGGTCATTGGAAACTGCTTTGTCTATATATTATAGCAAATAATGTCATTTGAGTATTCTAGAACAGAAGATTTTGAGAAGCAAGAAGAAGAAAAGTTAATTAGCAGATCTCATTTGAATGATGAGTAACATTACAGGCTTTACATACAAACCTGAGCCCAAAGCATTTTTGAAACCCCAAAGAAACAAATTAATTGAGATAGAAACCAGCTTAAGATTTATCATGTATTTAGTATCAGATGCGCTCTTGGCTGAAAGATGTGTTAAAGAAATGTGTGTAGGAGAGGACAACAATGGAGAGAGGTTTCATGAACAGGCCGCCCTACAGAAACGTCGCTGTGATTATCAGACTGTGGCTGAGTTGTTTTGAGATAGTTCTGTCCTTTTTGTGCCTGCATGGATGATGTGTTTAATTGCTATATTACTTTAGGCTATGATACTTTATGGGCACAATTACAACATAAGTCCTTGAGTCCTCCAGAAGGCAAAACTTTGTTACAGAAGAATTAATCAGTGATTCACCATACCTTACTGTGAAATCTGCACAACAAAACTACATGTTTTTAGCTATAATTCTTAAATGTACAGCTCTACAAATATAAATATACACTATGTTTTTAAACAGTTTCATGAAGTATTTGAAAAAAATAAATTTGCCCCATAAAACTAATTCATCTGCGATTTATTAATTGGAGTTAAATTAATTTTGAGGTTGGAACAAAATGAAAGCTCTGTAAGTGTATTATACATATGAAAAGATTTCTTCTCACTTTAGATCTACATTTGGGACGCAGATTAGCACCACAGGCAAAATCTTGTGGATTCCGCTTGTGTTTGATACTTACACCAAAAACATGTTTTTGAATGAAACACATTTCTTGTTCACAGTAGAACTAAAGAAGTACGCAACTCTCACAGTCCACCTATTTAACACAAACAACACAACAAAAGTATAATAAGATCTAACATCTAAAAATGTTTCTTCTTCTTCTTCTTCTTCTTCTTCTTCTTCTTATTATTATTATTATTATTATTATTATTATTATTATTATTATTAGCTATGAGCATATGTTGGTGGTGGGAGAATTTTGGGGCATTTCGCATATAAGACCATTTACATACTGGGCATACGCACAATAAATCCATACTCTTGTGTCCATATGTAGGAGCCTTTTACTTACTGACACTACTCTCTCTGCATTTACAGAAGAGAACTGGGGAATGGAGAGAAAGTACAGTAAGGGTGTGTTAATATAAATGCTCCTCACTCAGAGCTGGTAGCAGCAGTAGATATGGCTGTCATGGAGTGTATCTGTTGCAATTGCAATATATGTGCTGATGGTGACTATAGTCAGCATGGATGTTGCCAATGTTAAAAAAAATTTAATGGATAATTAAAAATAATTACACATCACTGCCTATTCCAGAGTATTTTTGGTGATTTCATATAAAAAGAAAAATATATATATTTTTTAAAGTAGAGAAGTATGCATCATCTATACGATTTTTTATTCTTTATTAAAGCATTATGTTTTTATTTAACAGAATTTTTTTCCCTGGGACACTACACATCCTGATGAGTGTTTTTATTTTAACTGTATTTTTTTCCCCTCAGCGGTGCATCATACGGAGGGGGCAGGGACACAATTGCCGTGAATTACAACAATGTTTGGAGCTTCCTCAGGATGCTCTGAGGGGCTGTAAGGGCAGTGCTGTGCACGTCCGAAGCGTCCTAAGGATGCTCCATGTGGCACTGCTGCATAGATTCTGGCTGCAGGGTGCCTTTCCAGGCCAAAAATACACAAATCACAGCGCTAATCTGACATTTACACAAAAATATAATTTAATAACATGTAAACATGTACCAATAAAATCAATATAGACACAATTAAAGATGCATCATCCAATCCACCATATAAAAATGTTCCATGGGTGCTTATAGGTTGAATAGAATTCCAAGAGTGTTTGTACTCAATTGTTTAGGATAAATCCAGACAAAATAATTACCAAGTCCAATGTCCAACTTGAATAAGGGGTCCTAATTAGCAGTGCTGGCAGGCCTCTGCAAAAGGTCCGGTCCCCTGGGCAAAGGTATGGCGATGAGCTGGTATAATTCCGATGGTAGGCCAATAAACCATATAGATAGCACTCCTTTGGCAGAAAAAAGTGGTGGAGAGAAACACAATCAGGTACTGACGCGTTTCACTGTGTTAGAACCACAGCTTTATCAAAGGTGGTGTTATGGTTGAGATGCAGCTTATTTATAGTGAATATCTAAAATGGCTGCTAATTAGCAGCTGATGCACATTATTCTTCAATTGACATATATATCATACATTAGTCATATATAATATCATAAATAAAAGGAGACAGACTTACCTAACATAAAACTGAATCTGTATGTGAAAGATCTTACTTAGATCATCTACACAGTTAGACATTCCTTATCCGCGATCTCCTGTGACCACGTGATGTAAACAAATGTGGTCACCAAACACAGGCGGTTGTTGGCATAGTAACCGCTATTTGTCTGTGCGTGATAGGTTCATTTTATCCACGTGACTTCTCAATGAGTCACATGTTACAGACTTCCGTAATGAGCACAATGCTTAATCACGCGTTACCAGTGTATCCCACGTGATCACTATGTTTATACATGTGACACGTCACATGTTCCACCCGTATTATACGGGGAGGGGAAGTACTAAAGATGCCCGCAATGGATCGCGGTCATGTAACTTAATTATGAGAACATGATCTATAGGATATTCCATACTGTAGCACATATTCAATAAAAATTATTAATAGATTATGGCATATGATATATTGTATATTATACCATATTGATTTTAATAACACAGCGAAACGCGTCAGAACCTGGTTGTGTTTCCTTTCCACCACTTTTTTATGCCAAAGGAGTGCTATCTATATGGGTTATTGGCCTACCATCAGAATTATACCAGCTCATCGCCATACCTGTGCCCAGGGGACTGGACCTTTTGCAGAGGCCTGCCAGCACTGCTAATTAGGACCCCTTATTCAAGTTGGACATTGGACTTGGTAATTATTTTGTCTGGATTTATCCTAAACAATTGAGTACAAACACTCTTGGAATTCTATTCAACCTATAAGCACCCATGGAACATTTTTATATGGTGGATTGGATGATGCATCTTTAATTGTGTCTATATTGATTTTATTGGTACATGTTTACATGTTATTAAATTATATTTTTGTGTAAATGTCAGATTAGCGCTGTGATTTGTGTATTTTTTGTATATTTATCTTAGAGGTCTGACTAACCTCTCTATACAGCTGCTTCCAATATAGAAATCTCACCCCATATTAGCGCTCCTCCAGTATTGATACTGTGTGTGTTTTTTGCCTTTCCAGGCAGCCTGCTAGCCAGATGTAGGGGTCGTGGGTGAGAGGCGGTGCCGCCCACAGAGGTCTGTGCGGTAGCACCACTCACATACTCCTAGTTACGGCCCTGCTCAGATGCATCTGTCTTTCTTTGAATAGAGCGCTTCTGGGTGGGAATTGGGTGGTGACAATGCATTCCCACATACCCACCCTGATATGTGGAAGTGTCATGGGAGTGCTGCGAGTGTGTCTTAATAGCTCTGCGTGCTTCTGAGTCGTGTATAAGGAAGGGAAGCCTGTTTATGATGGATCTCTAGGCACCTAGCATCTGGCTGGTTCAAGTGCTGATACTAATGATGATGGTTACTAATACTCACATTACAATAAGGTAGCAAATCTAGCTTCTGCGGCTGCCTGCAGCTACAGACACTTTGAGTGAGACTCAGAATCACCTCCATAGTGTCCCAGGCCAACCTGTCATGGCCCAGTGGTTGTGTGCTCCCCCTGCAATTGCTGCTAAATGAGTGCTGGTGCTGGCATCACTTTTAGCAGGTGGGCATTTTGTTTTGTTCTTTTAGTGTAGATTTAATTTATTTAATTTATTTATTAACAGTTTCTAATATAGCGCAGCATATTCCATTGCGCTTTACAATTGTAAACATTAATAGAACAAAACTGGGTAAAATTTCTTTATTTATTTAACATTTAAATGTCAGTCATCATCATCATGACCATAATCAATTTGATGATGATGATGATGATGGGACTGGTATCTCGTCTGTACTGCACAAGGATATCATTACATTGGTCTTCATGCAGCAGACAGGTATGTGCAGCTCAGTACACACTTGTCATTGTAGCCCTCAGAGTTATTTTAATTACATAAACACACAACAACTATTCAAGCGCTCCTTTCACTGCGGTAAGAGTTTGTGAACACTATTAAGTGTCAAATCAATAATTCACTGTGAGACAAAAAGTAATCCCGCACCAGTTAATAATTAAAAAGTAGAATCCTAACTCACTGTGTGTAAGAAGATCACCTTTAAATAATATCTTTCTCAGGTATATCCTACTCTGGATTATAGTGATCCAGTTTCTTATTCTTTATTCAAAATTCAATAGTGAGGTGCTCCCACATACTCTATAAATACAACTTTATAACAAAAAAGAAAAGGAGTATTTGATGTGGTGCACTAACAAGGATCTGACTTCATATATTTCTCTTGTTATTGTTCATTTAAAACGTAATAAGTCATTATTTTTTTATTGTTAAAGTATTACATTCAGGATAATAAGACAAAATATTAGTTAAAACAATTAGAATAGAGTAATAGTTTAGAAAGGTAGAAAATGTGTCTTAAAAATGGACTAATACAAGTACCCCTGGTCTAATGCAGGTACTATAAATCCAATTTTTTGCTCGTTATAAATAATAATCTGATTTTGTCATCTGCCTGGCACCTTTCAAAGCTATTTATACTGCTTTCTCCTGGCTATCATTATAGTGACTAAGGGGCATATTCAATTAGGTGCGAAAAGCCCCGTACTTTTTGCATGCCGGACTTTTCGCCGTCATCGCTGGTTTTCCATGTGGAAAAATATCGCGCCCCTCCCTGCTTATCCCCGTATTCAATTAGAAACCGTCGAAAACAGGACCCGGCGAATTCGGGCCTGGCAAAAAGTCCTGTCAGATTTGGGGAAATCAGCCTGACACCCCCCAAAATATGCACTGACATTGGGGATCACTATAGATATCCCCGAATAGGCCTGCTGAAGGAATTTGGGGTACTTAAATGATCTCAATAGCTGCTAATTAGCGTCTTTGCAAAAGTGGTGAAGAATAGCATTTAGTAGCTATTTTGCAGAAAATAAGTAGTCCCAACAAATTTGTGGTACACGAAAATGGGTGCAAGCATATTTTTAAGTTGCTAAAGTGAAGTTTTAAAAAACATAAAAAATCCACCTGCCGCAAGCACCAGCAATTTTACATACTTGGGGACCCCCTGGAGACTATTTCGCTAGTTTCTAAGTTTGTCCCCCAACTTTGTACTTTTTTTGCCTTCTTTTTCAAAGTCATTTTTTGGGGTGTTCTTAAGTAGTTTTTTTTAATTATTATTTTTAATTGAAGCAAGGAAATCATTTATATATATATAATACAAAAAGATTACAATGCTGAATTCAATTACATATTTGAAATCTACAAATGTTTACATTTTTCATTTGTTTAAAAATAATTTCTGTCAATCAAATAACATATACTGATATTTATTTAACTCTTAATATTGTAAAAATAAAAAAGTAAAAACATATAATGAAGTGATGTTTGTCTGGCATCCATCCACCAACCAAGCTCATATTCTTATTTTAGAAATACAGTCACCTTTCTGGTAATTGAATTGGTGAGTCTCCCATCAATATCTGGTGTCTCATATTATTGTGTCCTACACATACAGTTATAAATTTGTGTTTGCATTGTGACTGACAGGGTGGGTATATAACTCTCCCAGGTCTCAAAAAAGAAAGAGGCCTTCTTTTCTCTATTAAACATAGTCTCTACCCAATCCATTCTAAAAATAAATCTCAGTTTTTCTTTGTATAATGTGAAAGTTAAGAGTTGGGTTAATCCATTCTTGTAAAATAGTTTTCTTAGCTGCAGCGCTTATGGCTATTAATAGTTTTCTACTGCCTTGGGTAATTCTCTGCCCTTTTGGAAAGATACCTAATACCGCCCGTTCCAGTGTAAAGGGTACATAATTTACTAGGTGTAATTCAGCATCTTGCTTGACTTTTCTCCAAAAGCCCTGAACTACTGGACACTGCCATATGCAATGATATAAGTATGCCTCTATTGTATCACATCTAGGACACTTATGAGTGTCCGACAAACCCATTCTGTATCTTCTGTGGGGAGATAAGTAGGTTCTATGGTAAATATTTAAAATTAACTCATTGTATGTGCTAGCACTCAATAGTGCACGTGATTTTGATAAGCCTCGTATTAAATCCTCCATCGAGAGGGTTGGGAATTGAGTCAACCATTGGTGCATACCCTGGATGACCAATGTATGATCCAATTCTTCACCAAGAAATTTATAGTATATAGATATGGCCTTTTTGTTGGAAATCTGTCCACCTAATAATCTATCTAATGGGTTATTCCAATCGGTGGGTGAGAATATAATGTTTTGCCTGGAAATATGCCAGGGGATATGTCCTTAAAGTCTCAAATTTTTCTGTTGCCTCTAGGAACATCAGGGATCTTTTCTCATTGAAATCCAATAAATTGGCTATAGTATGCACACCTCCGACCCTCCATATTGCAAAGGAGTATGTGGCCTGTCCTGCTTGAAATTCTAAATTGAGCAACAATGGGAGGTGTATCGATTTGTGCCCATTGAGTTGTAATTTGTGACGTAAAATGTGCCACAAACATCTAGTTGTCATTAGCAGAGGATTATCTCGGATTTGCATTGGCACTTCCTGGTCATGTATATGTAAGAAATATTTTAAAGCCATGGTAGGGAGAAATTGTGACTCTATTGATGTATTGGCATAAACATCTCTGTCAAGCAACCAATCCGCCAATATCCTCAGTAGTGACAAGTGATTATAATCAAGGACATTCGGGAAAATTATCCCCCCGTTTGCTTTAGGTTGATATAACTTTCTTAAACTTATCCGGGCTCTACCATTCTGCCATATAAAAATCTGAATAATTTATTAATAAGTTGAATGTCTTTTGATGTGAGCAAGATAGGTAGTGCCTGTAACACATAAAGAAGACGAGGAAACGTCATCATTTTTATTAGAGTCGCTCTCCCCAAATATGAGAGAGTCAAGTGTTGCCAACCCCGAAGCTCATCTGTAATACTTCGAATTATACGAGTGACTTTTTTATCATATAAAAGGGCAGGGTTTTTTGGTATTTGAATGCCCAGTTAATCTAGATGTGAGGAGGCCCAGGAAATGAAAATGAGGAACCCCACGAAGGGACGTGCAAAGTGGGTGTGGCTTTATCTTCATTAATTTTAAGCCCCGATATGTCACCAAACTGTCCTATCTTATGTATAATTCTAGTCAAAGTACATTGAGGAACAGCAATGTATAACAGAATATCGTCTGCGTAAACTGTAAGATTGATGTTATGTGTGCCTATCTCAACCCCACGAAATTCTGGCCACTGCTGAAGGATACGAAGGAGTGGGTCTATTGCAAGATTGAACAATAGGGGTGAAAGTGGGCAGCCTTGACGCGTGCCTCGACCAAGTTTTATTGATGAACCACATATTCCATTTACTAATAATGAGGTAGTGGGTGAGTTGTATAAAAATCGGATCAGTCCAATGAAATCAGGGGCAAATTGTCTTCGAGAAAGAATTTCAAATAAATGCGGCCAAAGAACCGTATCAAATGCCTTGTGGGTATCAAGACTGAGAAGCATGTTTTGAGCATTAGGTAACTTGCTGGATGCTATAATAGCGGCCAGAGCAGCTCAAATGCCCTTCACTGAGTGTCTACCGGACACAAATCCTAATTGGTGTTCTGTCAGCAGTGATGGTAATATGTTTTGTAGACGTGTGGCCATTATTTTTGTTAAAATTTTTAGGTCCACATTCAACAGAGAAATAGGGCGGTATGAACCCAGTAGAAGGGGATCTTTTTCTGGTTTAGGTACAAGGATGGTGTGTGAATTATTAAAAAACGGAAGAGAAGGAGCGTTACGGTTGATATGTCTATACAGGTCCAATAACAACGGGGAGATATCCTCCTGGAGAATTTTATAGTATTCCCCGGTGTAACTATCCGGTCCAGGAGCTTTTTTGTTGGCAATGACTTTATGGTATCTCTGAGTTCTTCGTCAGTGATATCAGCATCTAGAATATCCCTATGGTCATGGAGGAGCATAGGAAGGCGCGCTTCATCTAACAACAGTTTCTGTTGTTCCATATCAATGGCTTGCGGGGGGCAGAATAATACTCATTGAATAAAGAGAGGATGCTCTGTGAGTCAGTGACGGGGGATTTGGTTGTGGGGTTGAGTATTGCTTTGATGTGATTTCTAGGTTTCCTTGATTTAGCTATATTAGCTAGGAAGCAGCCAGCTTTATTCCCACACCTATAATATTTATGTTTAGAGATCTCTATGTTCTGTTTAGCCTGAGTTAGAAGAAAATCTTCCAGAAATTGTCGAGCTTGCTTATATTGGCGTAAGTTATCCGGGGAGGGATCTGTAGAATATACATTAAATGCTTGATGCACTGTTGCGGTCAGAGAGTTCCTATTTGCCGACATGTCTCTTTTGCACTTGTTCATATAACTAATGATATGTCCTCGTAAAACAACTTTAGATGTCTCCCACATTAAACCAGGATTATCCCAGTGCTCAATATTGTCATCTACAAAATTAGACCACTTTGATTTTAGGAATGCTCTAAAATCCTCTAAGGAGGTCATATTTACTGGAAAACACCAGATATTATCTCGATAGTTATCACCAGGAAAAGTTATATTTATTGATATTGGGGCATGATCTGAAATTACAATATTATCTAGATTTGCCTTTTCTAACCTAGCCATCAGAACGTCTGATAATAAGATATAATCTATTTGGGATAAGGAGCCGTGCACTGCTGATAAATGAGTATATGAATGATCTGTAGGATTTAGCAACCGCCAGGGATCTGTCAAATTTAATGTATTTAGTAGACATGGAAGTATTTTCCATGTGGCTATATCTTGTCTAAGGGGTGGAGTGGCTTTATCCATATCTTAAGTAGTTTTTAAACTTTTTTTGACACAGTTTACCTTTGGGGGTCTGTCCCAAAAGTGCAGGGTGGTTCCCGCAAGTTTGCACCGAGAAAACACCAATTCTTCACTTTTTTTCGACTGTTTTCATAGGCAAATCTTTTTCGCCTATTCCAATGCATTGGCTTTCCGCACTGGCGAAAAGTCTTTGGAATTTAAAACGGGGATAAGTTTTCACCAGGCGAAATGACATCACCGGCGATACTTTTCCGCAGAAACTGACTTTTCGCACCTAATTGAATATTCCCCCAAATGTTGCCCGATATGCCGGCACCCCTCCTTCAATTCCAAAGGTATAATTGAAGAATTGGAATGAAACACCTTTATGTATGAAACTCGCATACACATTAAAAAAAAGGAACTAGCCACACAACAGTGACAATAATCCTTTTATATTTTACTTTTTCATTATTTTCTGATTGTTGTCACTGGACAATTATTGATTTGACACTTAATAGTGTTCACAAACTCTTACTGCAGAGAAATGAGTGCTTGAATAGCTGTTGTGTGTTTATACTGTTTAGGTGACTGGTGACCGTTGGGTTTTTATTCGAGCTTCCTTTTCGTGAGTGGATCGCAGGAGGTATTTTTTTCTTTAAATTCTGTTTTTAATTACAGCTGGCAATGTTGACTCATGGGGCAGTATGCAATCCTTATATAACATGTGTTAGTAAATAGAAATCCTGTAAATGGCTATCACATGGAGACACACATTGGCTTTTATATCTAGCTGTGAGGATGCGCACACATACACAAGTACATAAAAAAGAACCGATAACAAAAAATGTAACTAAAAAATGAAAAACATAAAAACGTGTGTGAACATGTGTGTGGGTTATTATTAATAGAAGGCATATACAGTAGGTGTCCCCCAGCTTCCTTTATTATGTAATTTAGGTATCTAGTGTTGGAATAACACACTGCTATACAGGGGATATCCCTGGTGAGCCCCATTGCCCGGGGGCCCCTTCCCTAAATCATAACTTCTCTTGACTTCTTCATCTGCTTCACTTGGAAAGCTGAGCTTAACTAAACACTGAAGCATGTGTTAAACATACAGTATAATGAAGGGGTGTGGGATGTATTTGGAAGGTGACTTTTTAAGCACAAGTCACATTTTCCACAGACTGATCACACCCACACTCTGGTCAAGTCAATCCAGTGGAATGCTTTTGGTATACCTGGTCGGACACTGTAACAAACACATATTGGGAAACACTGATCATTCACTTCATCTGGATTGCAAGATTTGCTGGAGAAGCAATAGGCAGCCTAATGCTTGATACACCTTAGACGATATTTTGTCCGATCCTGTGGATCGGAGTGACATATTGGGCACATCGCGTAGTGTTTACCCACTATGTCACTGAAGATGTGCACTCCTGTGCATCATCAGTGACATCCTCCATCAGCCCTGAATGCAGGTCCGGCGGGGGATATCGTTAGCACTCAAGCTGCCTTTGCCATCGCAGTTCAAACGGACAGGCATGCCTGCGTTTCTCTGACCAGTCCCCCGTCATCACCCCCAAATGCTGACTAACAGTCACTCACTCTGCAATGGCTTTCCATGGTCTGCGTGATGGTAGTGCAGTCGCAATGCACCGCAGTGCGGTGCATACACATCGGCCATCTGCATACGCTATAGCAATAGCAATCCATGCTAAATCAGGCCCTTGGACTGCAATTTTATAATAGTGCCACAGATTATCATTTTGATTGAGTTCTGGACTTTGGCATGGCCGCAACTAGGGGGGGGCAGGAGGTGCACGTGCACTGGGTGCGCCCTCACCCAGTGCCAGTGACCTCCAGCTCGGCGCTGCAGAGAGGCTCCAAGCCGGATGTCCGCTGGTAATATTTATTACCAGCGGGCGCCCGGCTCCTTCACTGCAGCGACCCGGTGTAGCCGGAGCCGGAGGCTGGAGTTCTCTCCTGAACTCCAGCTTCCGGCTGTCCCCACAGGCACTATGGGAGAGAGGTAATGACGTCTCCCCCATAGTTCCGAGGAGCAGCCGGCGGACCGGACGCGACGCTGGATGCAGGAGCAGGGTTCAAGGTTTTTTTTTTTTAATAAGCTGCACTACAGGGGCATTATTATGATGGCTTGGGCATCACCACAGGGGCATTAGTATGGGGGCATGGGCAATAAGGGGCATTACTAATGGGGCATGAGCACTACAGGGGCATTACTATTGGGGCATGGGCACTACAGCGGCATTACTGTGGGGGCATGGGCACTACAGGGGCATTACTGTGGGGGCATGAGCACTACAGGGGCATTACTGTATGAGCACTACAGGGATATTACTATGGGGGCATGGGCACTACAGAGGAATTACTATGAGAGCATGGGCAATACAGGGGCATTACTATGAAAGCATGAGCACTACAGAGGCGTTACCACAAGGGCATTTATATGGGAGCATGGGCACTACAGGGGCATTACTGTATGGTGGGCACTATAGGGGCATTACTATAGGGGTATTAACATATGGGCACTACTACAGGGGCATTGCTATGGGGGCATTACTATGGGGGCACTATCATATGGGCACTACTACAGGGGCATTACCTCAGGGGGCATTACTACTGGGGCACTGCTGCAGGGGGAATTATCAGGGGGGCGACAAATTACTGTCTTGCCCCTGGTGACAAAAATCCTAGTTTCGGCCCTGACTTTGGCTTGGCCATTGTAGAACAATTACATGTTTGTTGTTCAACTTGCTTTAGCCTTGTACTTGGGAACATTGCTAAAAGTTGAACTTTGTCCTGGGATTTAGTTTTCTAATGGACTGAAGTAGGCTGTCTTGCACTATTTTGCTCCATCCAATTGGTCTTTAGTTTTAACAAGATGCCCAGTTCCCTATGAGGAAAAGTATCTCCACAACATGATGCTGCCACTCCCATACTTCACTGTTGGGATGGTGTTTGCCGAGGAGTTGTTTGTGTTAGGTTTAAGCTATTCATAGCATTTTGAATTGGGGCCAAAAAGCTGCAATTTTGTCTCATTCGACCATAAAATCTTATTGCACACTTTAGCTGGGTCGCACTGATGTTTTCTGGCAAACTCCATATATGATTTAATGTAGTATTTTTTTCAGTAATGACTTTGGCCCTGATTCAGAGCCAGACGCTCTGACAGAGCGTTAGCTCTGAATCAGGGCCATCCCTCTGAATTTTAGAGCGGACTCCTGGCCGCTCGCATAGCTGTGGGTGGCCACCCACAGCTATAGCGAGCGGC
The DNA here is from genome assembly GCA_031769625.1 of Taudactylus pleione. Lineage (NCBI taxonomy): Eukaryota > Metazoa > Chordata > Amphibia > Anura > Myobatrachidae > Taudactylus > Taudactylus pleione. The sequence goes on along the minus strand of JAUIMM010000017.1, from coordinate 8,667,159 downwards.
CAAAAAGATGGTCGCTATGGTCAAGACCATCGGGCTTGCGACGAGACCCTTGTGGTAGGGTCTCGTCTGCTGCAAGCCCTGGAGTGCTTTTGGCTCTATCAGAGCCAAAAGCACTCCCACTGACATCACTTGTGATGTCAGTGGGGCCGGCCCCAGACGGTAGGTGTTCCCATGGGAAAGCCTCCGTCTGGCCAGCCACGCCCCCGGCATGCCCACCAAAGAGGGCGTGCTGTCACTCACTATCAACAGCACGCCCCCTTTGTAGCGAGACCCATAGCGACGGCTTGCCCATCGCTATCCGGGTCTCGCGCATGCGCACGACGGAGCCAGGTCCATCGTGCGCATGCGCACTGGCCCAACATCGACCCGCTTGCGAGCGCTCAGCGCTCGCGAGTGGGTCTGAATCAGGCCCTTTGTTCTAGCCAGCCACCCTAACATACAGGCCAGTTGTATGGAGAACAATTGACATGAGTGACTGGTGCACCTTCATTCCATTGTCAGCCTCTGAACTCTGCAGCTCCTTCAAAGTGATAGTTGGCATCTCTGTGGCTTCCCTGGCAAACCTCCTTTTTTCTTTCACGCTGAGTTTTGAGGCAGTGCCTTGGTGGTATGATGCAGCTTTTATTTCCTCACAATAGATCCAACAGTGCTTACTGGGATATTGAAGCACTTGGATATATTATTTTGTAGAATTTTCCTAACTTGTGCCTATAACTTTTATCTTTAATATTCTTGGAATGATTTTTGTTTTTTTTCGCAGCTGTTATTATATTATGTTCATGTTATTTGAATTAGGGGGTCTTTTATTCATAAAAGCTGACATTTTTTAATGAGTCACAGGTAGAAGCTAAATGAAAGTTAATTGTTAGGCCAATATCTTTAATCTGTGTAAACTTGGATCTTCCACAGCACAAGGGTAGAATCTTTATGCAAGCAGCATTTTTCAGTATTGATTATAAAATAAAATATGCAGACAAATTATGACTAATGAGTTTGAACGTTTACTTTAAGAGCCTACTTGTTTGAATAAATAATACTATCTGGAACAATCTATGTAAGTATAATTTGTAATAAAGACAAATTTGTTAACTTTTTAAGTGTTTGAATAAGTTTGCAACTCATTGTATCAATGCACCACCTTTGGCAAATCATCCAGCCACCGCAAGAGAAAAATTCTGCTGGGTCCCCCCATGCCAGCGAAAACTTCCCTATGAAAAGGATCTCAGGATGATAACATAATAATAAGATGCTTGCTTATGTTAGTTGTTAATCACATAAAAATCTTTATGATTTTTTATATCTTTAACTATTTTATTATATTGATTTTATTATTTGTTTTATTTTAATTTATTATTAGTGGAACTGAATGCCCAATTCTAGACTCTCAGTTCCATTGCACTTGCCTCATATTTGCCTACTCTCCTGGAACATCCAGGAGACTTACAAAATTTAGGGACGTCTCCTGAATGAGCAGAGCATCTTCCCACTTCCCATGATGACATGAGGAATGTTGACCAAAAAGTATGGCATGCGTGAAATCACTAAGGTTGCCCTCACCGATCCTAGCCAACATCAGTGGGAGTATCAATTTATTAATAATCTGTAGCAATAATTAAATTTCTATTGCTGTGATAATTGGCTATAGAGACACCACTTTATTGCTACATATAAATAAATAGGCCCATTAGACTGGAAAAGAAAATATATTATTTTTGGTTTTTGGTTTCTAATATGTTTTCTGTAACTCTAGGAGGTAAAATAAAACCGTCTCCTGTCATTTCTACCAAACCAATCTTCTGGCCGGTGACTCAGTTCTTCCTGCTGTGTACACTGTCTGCCCCAAGAGAAGGCAATCCCACTACCATAGATCACTTAGATCACTTGTATTTATATAGCAAATGGTCTATGTGTTTAGGATAGGAGAGTTGACATTTTGAAGTAGACCGTTACACACAGCAGCAAACACCCACAAACCCAGACTTTCAGGCCAGAAACAACATCAAAATGAAATCCTGTGCCCATACAACACTCTCTACAGTAGTCTCAGACTAGAATGAGGAGACTTTGTGCCTAGACCAAAAACAAGCACATACTGTAAATCAATTTTAGTTTGTAACAATATTGCTGTATCTTTTTATTTCTGTTGTACTTCTACTATTTCAATATCATTATAAGGTATGTGAATGTGTTTTAGGTTAGGTTTCCATATCTGCCTTTCAAGCCAGTTATAGTGTGACCATTTGGGTATTAACTACATTAAAAGATGGACTTACAGTACCATCTGGTGGCCTACTTATCAATTAAGTGATAAACGCCCTAAAGCCTAATGTTTGCTCCACATGCCGAGACATCTGCTCCAATAAGCAGCTGTCCTGGTGAAGCCTAACAATAACACTATCACCGCTAATAATATTGGTTTACACTGCCAGGTTCCATCCTATACCAAATCAAATATAGGCAGGGTCCAACATGTAGGTGGGGTTAGAAAACCACTTGCCCTAGCCACAATACTATACAGAGAGCATCCACATGACTGTCATACAGTAGGATGATTCTCTGTGTAACTCATGGGACATTTACATACTGTACATTCAAGTACGTGAACTGTTTCTATGCCACAATTATTTTTTCTGGTGTCCGTGTCTTAAATACTTCATCGGTAGAAAGTGTACACCAGAAACCTTTCACTACTGTAAACCGTTCCCTCTTGAATCTTTAAAACCTCTGCATAATGCACAGAACTCAGAGACATGTGACATGTGGATTCAGAAAAAAATATAATGGTATTATAATTAAGGTTAGAAGGGGGTGTGGACAAGTGTGTGATGGGCTGAGGAGCTAACTGTGAATATAGGGATTGCCTGTAGTTGCTATACTGTGGCCACTGGATGGGGTACAGGCCCTTGATGGCTGGTGCCATTGCCACGTGAAAATGTCATAATCCAGTACAGAATACATAAAACAACAGAACAACCATACAGCACAAAAAAAGTACATACAATTAACAAGCAAAGATAAGTTATGCCATACCTGCACTTGCAGCCCTGACAACTTACTGTAGGTTACTATTCTAGCTTCTGTTGGTGCGTGTCTAAATCCTGGAAAGTTGTGGGTCTGCCAGGAATAAAGATAGGCAAAAAACACATCTTGGAAAGCTTAATAATGAGTGAACATTCCAGCCCCTCATCTTTTTATTGTCCACTTGTGTAGGACTTGCAGAGGTTCATTGAGAGAGAACGAAAAATTATATGAGGGAGAAGTTTATTGGCAGCGGGGTCATTGAGTACATCAATAGGAGGAATAGGTCGGGACTCGGAAAAGTAGAAATGGGGGAGCCACGTGACAAGGTTATCAAGAAATTTGGAGATATGACTAGGGTGAGGTGAGAGGAGATATGACTAGGGTTTGGAAGGGCAGGGGGTAAGGAAGCTCCTCTTGGAGAATAAAAAGATATGATTAAAAGTGATGAGTCTGGGGGAAAAAGAGGAGTAAGTTCCAATCCAAAGGGGTGGTGGGGATACAGGAGAGGGGAGAAATGTGCAGATGGAGTAAGAGGAGACCAGGTGGGAGCGGGTGCTACAAGAAAAGAGTGTTAAGCTGATGAGTTTGGAAGGAGGAGAGAGGAAAGTGGAGGGGGACATCATGTTGACGAAGGGAATGGAGGGAGTAGAATTAGTAACTATTAATGGCAATAGTGAGATGCAATTACAGTGCAGGTAAAAATAAGAATATACAGGTAAATATGCAGGAAAAAATGATCATTAAGGTAAAATTGGACACAAATCACTAAATGTCCCCATAGAGAAGGGAAAGGAGTTATAGGCAAAAGGAAATGGAGGCATTACATCCTTTGTCATCAAAACTTTCTTACCTGCTGCTACACCAATGTTAGCAGATGACCCCATCAGTGAAGCAGCCGAGGGTAGGTTTTAAAAAGGAACAGTATGTTGTGGCTTGTATGTCATACAACTAATGATGCTGTGAGTATATAGAGAAATTCAGCATGCAATAAAGATGCTGCAATTTATACAGTGTTTCTTTATTAACAACAGTTTAATGATGTAGATCAGTGGTTGCCTTTTTCTATTCTTGTGCCAGCTAAAATCTAGTTATGTTCAGTGCCCCAGTTTCTACATTTATATTATATATTAAACATAATTCATATTTTTAATTTTAGAAAATATATAAAATATTTGAAACCACACAACTATAAAGGGGGGGGGGGGTGTAGCCAGAGGGGTAGGATTAGAGTTGGTTACAGTTGGTAGGACCAATACTCCGGCTGAATTTATAGATAAGTCGATCAGGTTAGGCTGATTGGTTTTGTTTGCTATCTGTAACTGAATAAACAAACTGCCCTTTTAATTATGAAATATTGAAGCCTAAATTTAGATCTGGAACTTACAGAAGTTCTTAGCTGGTAAGTCTTTTGAACCTTCTGCTTTCCACTTAACACTGCTCTGGCACGTGTGCCGTAGGTTGCTGACCCCTGATGTAGATTATGTTAAACAATACAAATCCCTTACAACACATTTTATAAGGAGAAATACTAAAACTTTTTCACAAAAGAACATCTGGCTGGGTAATTTCACAGGCTTGTAACATCCAGTATGTATTAAATAAACAATACATTGCAGGTCAGTCTGGGCTCATTGGAAAAATGTACACAGAGAAACATGCCATGTCTCCCAGTAAGAGGTGCACTGTCTCTCATTCAGATATCCTAGTGTTATACCTCTATACAAGTTGCATTTCAGAATTCAAATACTTATTGTCGAAACTGGAATTTGTGGTCATAACGTGGAACATGTGTGGAATGTAGATGGACGTGTTCTGTGGGGTCCATCCTAGAGAGAGGTGTCAGATGTTTAAAACAAAGGTCTCTGAAGTCTCAAAGCCATAATGTTTGCAAATATTTATCTGCAGGGCTATTTGAGATGCTGATGACATTTACTTCAAAAGTTGTTTTAATGTAACCAAACATGTTTGTTGTACAGTGTCCCCATTAGCAATGTCCCCTGTAGTAATGCCCCCTGTAGTAATGCCCCCTGTAGTAGTGCCCCCTGTAGTAGTGTCCCCAGTGGTAATGCCTCCAGTAGTAATGTCCCCAGTGGTAATGCCCCTAGTAGTAATGCCCCAAGTTGTAGTTCCCCCATTAGTAATACCCTTTGTAGTAGTGCCCCCAGTAGTAGTGCCCCCATTAGTAATGTCCCCTGTAGTAGTGCCCCTAGTAGCAATGCCCCCTGTAGCAATTCCCCCTGTAGTAGTGCCCCCAGTAGTAATTCCCCCTGTAGTAGTGCCCCAAGTGGCAGTGCCTCCAGTGGTAATGCCACCAGTAGTAATGCCCCCTGTAGTAGTGTGCCCAGTACAATACCCCCAGTAGTAATGCCCCCATTAGTAGTGCCCCCAGTAGTAATGCCCCCATTAGTAATGTCCAGTGTAGTTGTGCCCCCTGTAGTAATGCCTCCAGTAGTGCTCCCAGTAGTAATGCCCCCCATTAGTAATGTCCCTTGTAGTAGTACCCCCAGTAGTAATGCCCCATGTAGTAATACCCCCTGTAGTAGTGCCCCCTGTAGTAGTGCCCCCAGTGGTAATGCCTCCAGTAGTACTGTCCCAGTGGTAATGCCCCCAGTGGTAATGCCTCCAGTAGTAATGCCCCCAGTTGTAGTTCCCCCATTAGTAATGCCCTCAGTAGTAGTGCCACCACTAGTAATGCCCCCAGTAGTAGTGCCCCCATTAGTAATGTCCCCTGTAGTAGTGCCCCTAGTAGCAATGCCCCCTGTAGTAGTGCCCCCAGTGGTAATACTCCCAGTAGTAATTCCCCCTGTAGTAGTGCCCCAATTGGCAGTACCTCCAGTGGTAATGCCACCAGTAGTAATGCCCCCTGTAGTAGTGTGCACAGTACAATACCCCCAGTAGTAATGCCCCCTGTAGTAATGCCCCCATTAGTAGTGCCCCCAGCAGTAATGCCTCCATTAGTAATGTCCCTTGTAGTAGTACCCCCAGTAGTAAGGCCCCCTGTAGTAGTGCCCCAGTAGTAATGCCCCCTGTAGTAGTGCCCTCAGTGGTAATGCCCCATGTAGTAGTGCCCCCAGTATTAATGCCCCCAGTAGTAATTCCCCCTAGTGGTAATGCCCCCATTAGTAGTGCCCCCAGTAGTAATGCCCCCAGTAGTAATTCCCCCTAGTGGTAATGCCCCCATTAGCAGTGCTCCCAGTAGTAATGCCCCCTGTAGTAATGCTCCCAGTGGTAATGCCCGCATCAGAAGTGCCCCCAGTAGTAATACCCCATGTAGTAATGCCCCCTCTGGTATCGCCCAACCTCAGAACTATGGGAGAGACATCATGACATCTCTCCCATAGTGCACACTGCTGGAGCCAGAAACTGGAGCTCAGGAGTTTATTCCAGCCTCCGGCTGGTGCTGTGGGGAAAGAGTCGGGCGCCCACTGGTAATAAAATCTAAGCTGGCGCCCGGCAACTCCCTGCGCAGGATGACATTGTGGGTTAGGTGAGCCGGAGGAGGCGGATCTGGTTACATCTCCAATTGAAACTGACGGAACGCAGTTCTGCCTTGTTCTGGCCCACTTTAACCCCTGATATGCAGATATCTGACTGATCTCTTGCACCAAGGATACGGCTGCTGCAAATGCATGCTGGTGGTAATGACAGCTACTTTTATAAGAAGATGTATAAGAGCAGAGTGGGAACATAGTTGTGGGCAAATCTGAAAAATTTTGAGCATGCAATGGAGGCGAATCTTGGGATTGGGGCTGTTTCAGGGTTTCCAAAAGAGTGACAACCTATATATTGATATATTTTATATTAAAGCACCTCACACTACTGTCTTCAAGGCATCCTACATCATAAGGGCACAAGTAACATACTGTACAAGGAATTTTGGAGCTTTGTTGGAAAAGCAGAATGATCAGATACTGTATCCTTCTATGTAGATAGTCCACATATTTGACGTATGTTAGCAATTCAGTGGTGGCTGGAACCAAATCTATTTATTAACCCAATATTAGAAAATCAAACAAAGCCCGAAGTGTGTTCTGGGAGTCCCGGGGGCTGCTGGTAGGCTCCAGGGGCTGGTGGGAGGGGCAAGGGCTGAAGGGGAGATGTAGCGCCCATCCCGGGGGGCCACACTAACACTGGGGAGGATACACATACACCGGGGGTCACACACACACACTGTTACATACACATATACACACACACTCAGCTGCACTCTTGCCTTGAATGAGCCATTAAGATAAGCAATTTCTAAACTTCTGGTCAATTTATAGCAAAAAACCTATTTGTGCCTATTCTCCATTTTTATATTTTATGTTCATCCTCTTTTATATTTTGAAATTGGTTTTGCAATAAGATATGAATTAATTGTTGGCACCTCTTGTTGCAATGTGCATTAACTTTTAAACATATGTGTATGTTTATAAGAATTAATTAAGCACTATCTGCACTTTGTATTTATAGTAACCATATTATCTAGAGCTACAGTTAAAGGCCATTATTCTTTTATCCCTTTTATTTTCTTGTATTTTATTATTATAATCTGTATGTGTTTTTTATATATTAATTGATTTTACTATCTTTGTCTTACTCCTTGAAAATTTTTTTTATGTATTTCACTTATGGTTATTTAATATTGCACTTGCACTTTAAAGTTTGTGAGACGCCTGTCGCTGGATTGATTTACCTTTACCTATTTGTTATTTAGGACTCACGCCCTAGCCCTATCACTTCTATCTAGCTGACACCTTTTGGTAGAGCGTCCCCCTATTTTTATATTCATTATTGTATATCACTCATTCAGGTATATATATATATATATATATATATATATATATATATAATGTTACTGTGTACATACATTAAATTATATATATATATATATGTTTATAAAAACAAGGCTAATGATAGATGCAATGGCATTGTCCTCCATTACTAAATCACACTGGGGTATCACATATTGTGAAGAGTAGTTTGTAGATGGAGATATCTGCTGTGTGCCCCCCATTTTCATTCACAAAAGCAGCCCCCATAGGTTTCTATGGGGGCTGCTTAATTGCTGAATTTACCAATCTCCAGGATGCGAATCAAACGACAGCTTGGCCTCGGTAGTTGTAGCACACACTCTTTCACCAGGACCAAGGTTGAGGGGTTATGGAACAGAGCCAGGAATCTGCCGCTTTTTCTGCATCTGTTTCCATATCAAAAGATAGCTGGCAAACCTGCACTCCGAAATGTGATGAATCAAGGCAATTATGTGCCGGCTATTGTCTGCAGCTATACAGCCTGGGACAAAACCCACATGATCTGGATGAAATAGAGATGGGAGAACTAGATTCAACCTTATGGCAAGGATTTAGATAACATTTTCAGGTCCACATTCAACAATGAGATTGGATGAAAGTTACAATTATCCTAACTGTAGTTGTTACAGGATCATAAGAGCCACCTTCCAAAATCAAATTAAAGAGGGAGATCAATTTTAGGGACCAGAGTACCAGTGAACTTTTTATATTAAGAAACAGGGAGGCCATCCTGGCCACCACAAAAAATCCACTTTCATGGAATAAAAATAGTCCACAGTTTCTTCTCAGAAATCTTCAGGGGTGAAGCTATCGATTGCCTGATCAAGATTAGGGGAGGGGAGGTGGGAGGGTTCTAGGTTGTATAATTGTTGGCAAACAAATTAAAATTCTTCAATTACATCTGGATGAAAAACTGACATGTCCGGAAGCATTGCAGATCAACAGAATGACATTGCACGGTTGTCTCTGATGAAGTCTCCTAGCCAAAAGGGAGTCTGCCTGATCTGACTTTTTCACTGTTGAGCCCATTTTAGGGACTTAGCGGTTCTTTTTGCCAAGACCACATTGATGTGGCACCTGACAGATGAGGGTTTCTTGAGGTGGGCAGGAAAAAATTACCATTAATGTTGATTCAGTAGTGAGAGAAGTTGAGTCTCCATTCGCTTGACTAGTTCCCGATCCTCTTCATACTTAGCTGCTGCAATACTAATAAGTTTATCTCAGGCCTTATGGGCCTCTCAAGCAACAAATGGGGATAGCTCTTGGAATTCATTAAGTTTGAAGAACCCTGTGAGAGAGTAATTGAGGTATTGGAAAATAGTGGGACTGAGAAGCAGGGGCTCCAAATACAGAGTGATTGACAGGAAGTGCTGTTTAGGGGTGGTGACGGGGGGGTGATCGACCGAACACAGGCGTGCCAGTGTGTTTGAATGCCGTTGCATGGGCGTGTATAAATTATCCACTGCGATACCATACGCAGCCTGAGGCCTTATAGTGTGCATTGAAGTAAGTAATTTTTGAGTAAGGTCTGATCTGCCTTACCTATGCACATGGGTTCGATGGTACTCGATTGCACCGATGCTTTTTGCAGTCTTAGTAACCATTACGGATGTGCGTGTAAAGTGGGCGTCCTTATGTAGTGCTGCGGTGGCATTGCAATCGCTATGGATTAGCATACTATCGCACTGAACTACGTGCGTACACTATATTGCATACCCTAATGAATCAGGCTTTAGGGCAGGCTCAACAGAAAATGAAAACATATGGGGAAAAAACAGTCCCAGAACTAAGCAACCACAAAATGGTATACTGCCTTGGCTATATTTGGCTCCCTAAGCAACAAAGGTACAAAATCTGTAAGCAACATGGATATTATAAAATAAAGATATAGGTATCAGGAGGAGACATGCGGTAGCCAATAGATCACAGCTGTAGCATAAGCCTGACAGGAAACAATGATACAGTATCCAGAATGGGGAATACAGTAGGCCAGCAGCCGGGATGCCGGTGGTCAGGAAACCGACAATGGCATCCCGATGCTCAGAATCCCGACAGGGTCTCGGTAAGTATCCTAACTCTCCCCCCTTCAACCCCTAACCTTAACCTCCCCCTCGCAGCCTAGCCCTCCCCGTCAGTGCCTAACCCTAATCCTCCCCCCTAGGTGCCTAAACCCACCCCCCTGAACACACCCTAACCCTCCTTCCCCCACAGCCTATCCCTAAACCAGCGGAGGTGCCTAAACCTAACACCTAACCCCCCCCCCCCCACCGCGGCCTAAACCTAACCGGCCCCGCTATCCCGGCTGTCGGGATTCTGGCATCAGTATCTCAAGTGATGTTGGGATTCTGGCGCCAGTATTCTGGCCACGGGTCGGGATTTCAACCACCGGCATCCCGAATGCTGGCATCATAACTGCATCCCCCAGAATAGAGGTACTGAGCAAGCAATGAGAAGAGAACACGCAAACAAAGCAAACTGATAAATTAAAAAAACAAGAACAGGTAACAGCAAGAAGTTACATGTCAGAGTTTTAGCAAACAAAAGTTTGACTCTCTCTCTCTCTCTCTCTCTCTCTCTCTCTATATATATATATATATATATATATATTATATATATATATATATATATGTAGGGAGAGAGAGCTCTAGTGACATTCCTCAGATCTCTTTTGCAGCACAGTAAATGGGCCAGTGTCGCCAAAAAGCTGAACCTCAATCTCGTTAAATGTGCCCAAATGAATTACCACCAACATTATCTTGTCTTAAATTTTGTAAAAGTGCATGCATAGAATAATGTCTCGGAATGGTTGGCCAGGGAAGACCAGGGTCTTTGAGACTGGTCAACAAGGAGATCAGCAACTGAAGGCTCAAGGAGAATGGATTTGAAGATGCTTGTAATGAACCCAGGAAGGGCAGAAGCATCAATCATGTCAGGCACATTCTTCAAACGATTATTATTGTGTTGAGCTATATTCTTATTGTCCTTACTTTTTGCAGACAATGATAACATGTTCTCGCAGAGGGAATTGACATCCTTGTCAATCTCAGCAAGAGAGCGGCAGATCTAATCTGTTTTGGAGTTTAGAGCAAACGCCAAGTTCTGTAATATCCTTTTGGAAGTAAAAAAATTGCTTGATGGAGCTTGGAATGGAATGCAGTTTTAATATCTTGGACAAGTGAGATGATGAGGCATAGCATGGCTAGGAAAACATCATCATCGTCAGGTGTCTTAGGGCTTGAGGAATGACTAGTTTCTGGAGGAGGCACTGTGGCAATAGACAATTTGGCCTTGCCTCATCTCTCAAATATAATGGCTGGTTCCACAGCAGAGTTTCTTTTGGGTTTGGAACACATAAAGTGGTTGAGGTGTATATACTGTAGGCTATTGATTGAGAGTAACACAAATGAGATGTGATGCCCCTGCCAAAGGGGACCACTGCATGGGAAGGAAGGTGAAAAACATGTAACTAGACGAAAAAGTCCCTATGTAGGCATCCAATGATAGTAGATCATTACAAACAAATCTGCAAGCAGAGGAGCACTAGAAATGGGGTTGCAGCTCTCAATATTATGTAGCTACAGGATGAATTCAACAGCAACTCATGGGCAAAATAACATTAAGAGATGCTGTCATCCAAGCTGGAAAGGCCCAGTTACAAAATATATGTAAAGGAATACCATATTGAAAATAACTTAAACAATGGTTATTGCAGCTATAAGGAAGATTGCACTTAAGAAATATAATAGGCAGTGGTTTCTTCTGTACATATTTTGAGATATTTATTTATTTACCATTGCCTCTCCCTCCCAGTTATTGACTGGGACCATCAATAAACCCGACTTGGCCAGGAGGAATTACCAGGGAAGTGTCATTGGGCAGGGGGAAGAGAGATGCTTAAACTTTATTTTCCTCTATATGATGGCAAGGATAGTGATTGTGGCTGCATGTTATAGAAAACCATGTCAATGATATGTTTCTTTTTTATTGCAAAGTGAAAGGCATCCTTTTTTATTTTTAGAAATGCTGTAAGTACAGAGTGCACAAAGCAATATGAAGCTTATGCAAGATATAAAAATAGGTTAGAGGTCACTGTAGTTTAAACAAATATGCATATATTTAAATCCTTTGGGATCTGTGATATCAACCACTGATCTAGAAAACAGACATGCTATAGAAAAAAATGACGATGGATAAACTCCCTTCCAACATGTGCAAAAAAAGAATTCAGTGTTAAATTAATCTGACAGATTTTTTTTATTCTGAGATGTGTTACGAGTTAATAAAAACAGAATCATTCAGATTTGTGGAACAATTGTACTTGATTTGCAGAATTTGTAATAAAGTGAATATCTTAGATGTTTAGAATCTGGGCCAGGAGGAGTTCTGCGATGTTTGGACAATCTACAGAGGAGGCAAAGCAATAATGTTTTTGTTTTAACAATGAAAACAACTATTTTCCTGCCTGTTCTATTAGCCAACTTCTGCACTATATTAATTTCATATATTATTTATAACACATGACAACAATTTAATGAGAAGGGAGTATATTTTAAATGTGATGAGGTTTATACAGATTTCTGCTCAAATAAATATGTTTTGCTATTTTGCTTATTTATAATGCTGTATTGTATTTTCTTTGTAGGCTGTATTTTGCTTTACACCCATCTTCCTTTTCAACAATAAAGTCTGTTAATGTCAGTGCAAAGGATAAATCAAACCTCTTTATACTGGTTTAGAAGTAATTTTGTGCTGCAGATAGAATGTAAAAAGAAAGAAAGAACATCTATCTGCACAGGTATACATATCTATCAGATTGAATCTCATCAAGATAAAATAATAATTACAAACCCCTTTATTAATTCCTATCTAATTATATCCATCATTACAAAATTGAGAAAAAGGAAGGAAAGGTGCTATCCTTATCAATTGTCACACAATGTAGTCAACAATAAAAGAGAGGAAAGAATTGTTATTGGTGGATGCACTGAACTTAAAATATAACTTTTAATATATATTAATTAAACTTGCTATACATAAATTACCAATAAAGTCATTAGCGTTCCCGCTATGTCTTGGCGTGCGATCGCAATGTGTATAAAGACGCCCACCAGCCTGTCTTAAGACGCTCACTAATGCACGTCATCTCCAATGTATGCAACCATTGGTAACATCGAGTACCATCGGAAGCGAAAGAAGTGCTTGTGGTTGACCATACCATACCGCAAGCACTGCGAGTGCTTCAGTGCGAAATTCAACCAAGTGACGTGTACTATGACGTCTGGCTTAATAATGCACGCCTCTGGAACAGCATTAGGACTCTCAGACACGCCTGAGTTCGCACCTCCACTCCCCAGTTTTCAGTGACCAACCCCATGTCACCACCCACAAACGGCTTGACCTGTCACTCATTCTGCCGGGCTGTCTATGCACAGCTAAAGAACACTTTCTGATCGCTTGGACTAGTTTGCGCATGCGCAATGCATTGAGTATGCTTGAGCACAATGCAAACATCGGCAGTCTGCATGCAGTCTGCGTGTGAACGCTTCCTAGCGAGCGGGTCTGAATCGGGCAGAGCTCACATACTAACCTAAATATTTATACCTACTGTATGTGTGATGCTGATGTTAGAATATTAATATATGGACTTAAACACACTTGTTACTTAATAAATATATCTCCTACAAATTAGCATATAAATCTCAGTGTCTTTAAGTGTTTGTTCATGAGACCATGATTCAAATCACATAGGGACTACTCTGTTTAATAATGTTTCATTGGAGGGGATGAATAAAGATACAAGATATCTGGTTCAAGTTCCACACAAGTAGTTACATTGAAATTATTATGTATCATTCAAATGAACAGGCTGCAATGAATCTCTGTATTCATTTGTTAATAGAGAAGAGTCTCCCTGGAGTTATGATCTCCACACCCATACTTTACTCATCAATTATAGAGATTCTATTCCTTTATCATAGCTAGTTGATATCTCTTAAATCAGCCGGTATCCAGTCCTTAATCTTAAAGTTCCTGTCACTTATGGTGGTATACACTATACAGATATATCTGCAGATGATGGTCGTTCATACACACTGAAGGGCCATTATCTGTGTCTGCCCGGAGGTCCCGGTGCCCAGGGGGTGTGTCCCGGGAGTGGGGGCATGTCCCACCCCCTCCCCATGGCTGCCGCTGTGTGTAGACCGCCCGTACACACTTGCCGATGGACAGATATGTCTGCAGACATATCTGTCCATCGGCTGTGCAGCACAGCCAATGCGATATGTTGGTGAACGCCGACGTTCACCGACATATCGCGGGTACACAGTGGCCGATGGCCAGCAGGTATATTGGCCAATGTATCTGTCAGTGTGTACCCAGTTTTACTATATAATAAATCTTCTTGCTATAGATACTGTAGCATAGTTATAGATTGCACATAGTCACTATTGTATCTCCGTATCAGTGCTATCTATTTCATTATATCATTATTGTTTATATAATCAAATGTTCCAGACTGCATATATTATATAGAGAGCTGGTGCGCTACACATAGATATATGCACCGGACAATAATTACACAGTGAGGTACGTACTTATATACAGTATGTATTCACTAGTAACAATAGCACAATGTATTATTTATATTAACAGACTCTCATATATTACACACGGAAGAAATAATCTGTAGAACCTACTGGTATAGATACATGCAGGACATATAAATGTAACCATTTGTCATTTAGATATTCCTCATCATATTCTTTATTAAATTAGAATCTCCATCGACTGGTTTTACAGATTAATGCCCTCTTTTCCTTCCATGTGTAATATATGAGAGTCTGTTGATATAAATAATACATTGTGCTATTGTTACTAGTGGATACATATATAAGCACAATGGGATCTGTGTAATTATTGTCCGGTGCATACATTGATGTGTAGTGCAGCAGCTTTCTATGGGGCCCATTTATCAAAGTGTATTTCAGGTATAATCTCTAAAAACACCCGTTTTTGGGGTTTACCTCAAATATTAAGTATTCCCCTGTATGGATTAAGGAGGGACCACAGCAGGTATCTCCGATATCTGCTGTGATCCCTCTAATACCGCTCGCAGCTGCCTCCCCCATAGGTTTCTATGGGGGATCCGATGCTGCCAAATTTACCAATATCCGAAATGCAATGCATTCCAGGTATTGGCCCCTGCAGCTTAAGCCATCTGAAGATGACGTTAGCCGCTGTAGCCTATGGGCTACATCGTGCATAATTAGCCAGTGGAGGGATCTGCCGGAAACCCTCCCCGGCTATGGCGGATGTGCATGTCCAGTCCAAGGGACTGCGCATGCGCAGTGCCCCCTGCACTGGGCGGCAGCTCTCCGGAGACATCACAGGGACGGTCTCCTTTCGGAGCCCGTGTCCCTGCATGTCCCGGATGATACATCTGGCCGGTATGACTGCATTTTGCAATGTGATCATGGGCGTTACTGACATGCCCTGATCGCATTGCAAAAGCGATCATTGATAAATGGGGGCCTATGTCAGTGATATTCAACCTTTTACAACTCTAGGCACACTACACAAGAGGAAAATTGCCAAGGCACGCCTTCCGGCGATGCGACGTACGCGACCTATGAAAAAACATAAATATTGGCCCCCACACAAAAAAAAACATACATTGGCCTCCACAAGAATAAAACACACTACATTGGCCCCAGAAGGAATAAAACACACTACATTGGCCTCCACAGGAATAAAACGCACATACAATGGCCCCAGAGAAATAACACACACATACATTGCCCCCCCCCAGGAATAAAACACACATACATTGGCCCCCACAGGAAAAAAAAAATTGTCCATCATAGAAAAAAAATAACATAAGCCCCCAAAAAATAAAAATATCGTTGGCCCCCACGGAAAGAAAATAATATTGGCCCCCACAGAAACAATAAAAACAAAAACACATTGCTGGACACAGAAAAAAATATAAACCACATTGCTCCCCACAAAAAAATAAAACCATTGGCTGGCCCCCAAAGATAAAAAAATCCCTCATTGCTCCCTCAAAATCAAATCATACTGGCTACCACATCAAAAATAAATTGACATTTTTCTAGACCTACCTGTCCATCATCGGCTGCAGGTTCCCATAGTGCAGAGCTGTCAACAGTGGCTGGCTGGCTGGCTGGACGCGGGTGGCTGGGACGGAAGGGCTGGCTGAATGACTGGCCGCGGGTAGTAGAGAAGGGCTGCCTGGGTGATTGGCTGCAGGTGGGAAGGAAGTACTGGCTGGCCGCGGGCGGGTGGGAGAGAAGGGCTGGCTCACGCTTAGGTAGGTCACGGCCCGGGCGTGCCCGAGCCTCCCAGAAGAGCTCAGAGGAAATGCTGCCCGGTCCGCAGTTCATTAATGGTCGGCTGTATTTCCCCTTCGTGCTAGGGACCTGGAAGTGACGTGAGTGAGGGCGGAAGTGCAGTTCCTGCCCATGACAGCCAGCTAAAGAAGTACTTTGTCCCCACTTAAACAAGTTTGTTGTCCCCTCGCGAGCTCGCTGCGCTCTCCACGCTTCGGGCATGGTGGCACGCTACGCTCGCCACATGGTTATATTCTCCCTCTATGCCCACTTGGATGGCAGAGAATTACACTGGACACTGGCTGATGACATCAGGGTCCTCTCCATGAAGGGGATTTAGACATTACCGTTCATTAATGTGAACGGCGGCTCTAGCGTTCGGCACACTTCACAACCGCCGCCCGCAGCACACTACGTGATAACATCTGCTCTATATAATATATGCAGTGTGGAATATTTGTATATACTGTATAAACAGTAATGATATAATGAAATAGATAGCACTTATACAGAGGTACAATAGTGACTATGTGCAATTCATAACGTCCCTACAGTGTCTATATCAAGAAGATTTATGATATACTGTAGAAAGTGACAGGAACTTTAAGATTAAGGACTGGACACCAGCTGATTTAAGAGATATCAACTAGCTATGATAAAGGAATAGAATCTCTATAATTGATGAACAGAGTACGGATGTGGAGATCATAACTCCAGGGAGATCTTCTCTATTAACAAATGAATACAGAGATTCATTGCAGCCTTTTCGTTAGAATGATACATAATTATTTTCAATGTAACTACTTGTGTGCAACTAGAACCAGATATCTTCTTGTATCTTTATTCATCCCCTCCAATGAAAGATTATTAAATAGAGTAGTACCTATGTGATTTGAATCATGGTCCCATGACCAAACACTTAAAAACAAGATATATTTATTAAGTAAAGTGTGTTTAAGTCCATATATTAATATTCTAACATCAGCATCACACATAGGTATAATTATTTAGGTTAGTATGTGAGCTCTGTGCGATTCAGATAATTTTAACACACTTTAGTTCTTCCTCATATACACTATATTTTACATTTCACTGTCTTGGTAATTTACGTATAGAAATTTTAATTAATATATTTGAAAAGTTATATTTTAAATTGAGTTCATCCACCAATGACAATTCTTTCCTCTCTTATGTTGTTTCTGATTTCCACTCCCCGTTTTCAAGCACCTTCCCCTGTTACCACCCACATACGCCTCATCCTGTCACTCAAATTAGCAGGCATTCGCTATTTTGCGAGCACATGAATTTCGGCCGCACTGACTGGTTCGCGCATGCGTATAACGATCCGTACGCATGCGCAGTTTGGCAAACATCGCTCGGAGCGAACGAGCTGCCGCTTACGAGTGGCTCTGAATGAGGGCCATAGTTTATCTAGATGGAAATGTACTTACTTTTTTTGCTTTGCTCCCATTTAGCTCCTAATTGTTTATTTTGCTGACAGATTTTCATTAAAATGCATTGGTCACCTAAACATGGTGGAGAAAGACATTTTGTGGACTGAATCAATTTTCATGAAAATATACCCTAAACATTCAATAGGAAAGAGTGATGCTTTGTGTATCAGCGATTAGAACTGATAGGTTGAATTTTATTGCGGTCCAGAAATAACTGCCTCCCATGGAGGTTATTTATGAAGTTCAAAACAACTGCAAAGCTATTAGATTCCCACCATGGCAAATAGGTTTTGCTGAGCCAGAGGACCAATTTTGCAGTATGCACAGGTTGAGAGGAGATTAACTTATGGGGGGCATCCACTAGATGATTTTATCCCTGTCCAACCTCTTAACGATTTTCCCTTGAAGTTTCCCTTGAAATATGATCTTCCACTCTGAACAATTTGCAAAAGATTTGCAAATGATTTGCAAAAGATCTAACAATAAACTATGTTGTTTTAATCTGTGATTGAGAGCTTTCAGCTATAGTGGGCAGATAGTGGTTCATTGTTTGATCGTTCAGCGTGAACGATGTGTAAACGATGTGTAAACGATTTGTAAGCAATCAAGTGAAATTGACCTGCATGCTCAGTCGATATAGGAGACGATCAAACGACCAGCGGGAGCGCGCATCGTACATCGTTAGAAACAATTACTGCATGATTTGCAAACGATGTTCGAACAATGTTTGAACGATTATCGAACGATTTTATCATTATCGTTCAATCGTTCAACTTTATCGTCTAGTGGATACCCCCCTTAAAGCAATGAGTAAAGCTAACAAGAGCATTATTTTAGGATAAAATGTAAAAGTTTACTTAATGGACGGGGTGGTTCACTCTTATGTGTCATTTACACTGATTCTTCAAATTTGGCCAAACAAATAGCTAAATATGACAGATTGGTTAGAATATTCCCTATAGATTGTAAGATTGCGAGCAGGGCCTTCCTACCAATATATCTGTCTGTTATTATCCAGTTTTGTTCTATAATGTTCCAATTGTAAAGCGCAACAGAATATGCTGCGCTATACAAAAAACTGTTAATAATAAATATTGGTGTATTATTGGTATTGTAAGCAATAGAAAGATTTGAGTACACCCAACACACAGAGTAGACAGATACTTTGTGGCCTGTTACTTCACAAGCAACTACTAACAGTAACAGGACTCCTTCTCTTAGGGCCTCATCCCATCCTTTCAAATATCCTACAGTTTGCATTAATTAGTAAAAAAGAACAGCTTGTATCTATACATCAGTTGTGGGGATAGTGTAGGATAAACCTGCCTACTGGACCAAATGTATGAACATTTTTAATTACTTTAAAACAAAAAATTATTCCATTATTTGATATGCATAAGGCAGGGCAGGGTCATGAAGTTCTATGGCTATATGGCTGGGGCTTAGTGGCCAAAAAATCTATATTAAGCCCTGGAAACAGGACCAGGTTATACACTTGAACAGTCACTTAACGATTCAGAAAGAATCTATTTAAAAATATTAATGTTAAAAATGAAGCCAGTGTCTCACTGCTCCAGACAGCTGTGTGTCGCAGCATTGGAGCAGCGAGTTCTGCAATCATTACATTCCATTATTACAGCGTGTGCATCTTGTGTGGAACAGGATGTTAGGGAAAACCTTTTATTAGAGCAATAAACTCTTTTGCAGTAAGTTTTTACAGGAGTTTGCTTCATGGCTCACAAAATACATGTGTTTTTGGGCACATAGCCCGTGAATGGCCTCTGTTTTAATTATTAGTTCAATTTTCAGGCCAGCACTTCAACTTCTCCAGACTAAGTGCCTGCACTGCATGCCGTCACTGACTATATAAGGGTTACTTCCAAACTCTTACTGCCGGGCCCAAATTACTAACCCACACTAAACTGAATGAATGGTTAACCTGCCAAATAATCTAATTCCCTTTGGGTATATGTATAACTCTTATATGAAGATGCATGCTTATTACTGTGTGTACCATAATGTTGCTCTTACATGAAGAAGGACGCTATGTGCTTTGTGCGTATCATACTGTTGTGTTTGCATAAAGAAGCACGCTATGTACTCTGGGCCTGATTTAGAGTTGTACGCTGTAAGCATCGCTGCTGCATCCTTGGAAGTAGCGGCGATGGTAACATATGCTTATGCGGCAGGAGGAGTCAGTTGTAAATAGCTATCAGATGCGAGACCAACGGGCATCTAAGTTACCCTCAGGTTACTCAAATGGCTGTATCACATCCGTAACTGAGGCCAGAAAACCTGTGCCAGAAGGTGTAGACCATGGCCTCTGCAGCCTAAAAAAAACAGGGGCGACACCCCCCCATTTTCAGGAATGCAGGCTAGCCCCACCCACTCCCCAAGCCCCAAACAGCCACAGCCTGTCATTCAGGTTGCATCTTTGGGGAACTGTGTGAGATCTCGCAGTAGAAGCCCAGCACATGTACAGTTCCTGCATCGGAGTAGTACGTAAACCATTGTGTTTGTGTACTACTCTGAATCAGGCCATCTGTGTGTATCACACAGATGCTCTTACATAATAAAGCATGTTATGTACTCTGGGCTTTTCAGGGCAATTCAGAGTCAAACGCAACTCTGATGCATCTCCACTTGGGGCTGAATGGCTGTAACTGAGCAGCAACATGTTGGCTAAGTGCTCTTAGGACATGTTGGTGTTCTGAGGGCATGTTGATGTGCTGAGGGCATGTTGGTGTTCTGAGGGCATGTTGGTGGCGTGTAGGCAGAATTGCGGCTATGCTGAGTTGAGTGTACACAGAGATCCCTGCACCAGCTATAGGGCTGGTACAAATGTGCACTTTTAGTGATGACTGCTAATTCAGAAAGCAGATGGACGGGAGTGGGGTGGCGATGCCGCATACAGTAGATGTGGGCAATGCTCTCTATGCACACAATGTGGCCGCCATAGTTATGAATCAGCCCCTATATTTTGTGCATATTATACAGTTGCTCTTTCCTCATGTTGCACTCTATTCAGTGCCTGACTAACCATTAGGTTGATCAGGCTGCAGCCTAGGGTGCCATGCAGATGACAGGCGGGGAATACCTAATTCATTCCTTGCTGGTGGCGGCTTAATTAAAGATGCTTATTAGTTATCCTGTCATCCTGTGGCAGCATTGGGGGAATTTTTTACAGTGACTGTCAGATGGCTGTGGTGATGTGACCGAGTAACGTAATGCTGAAGCCTATATACACAGTGTGCTATGGCGCATCCTGGGTAGTCTGAAGAGCTGAATATGATTATATTCATAGTTTTCTTTGCATTCCCCAGATGCCAACGTGTCCTTTACATGCCAAGAAAATAATTAGATCATTAGATGCCAAGAAGAATAGTTACTTCCATATCACTGTGCCCTGTGACTCATAATAGGGAGTACTACAAATGTATTAACCTAGGGCAACCTGAACCCTTAATCAGACCCTGCCTATTTTTAAAATAATATATTCTGGGTCCTCTCCCAGGCAAAGGCAACCCGCCGATGAGTGGTGAGCAGACCGTGCATGCAAAGTAGCGAAGGAGAAGTGAAGTGATCGCATTAACTTTAGTGATCACTTCTCTTCTATCACATAGTACAAACCCTGTACCTCCATGTGTCTTCTATATATTATATCATGTATAAAACCTGATAATACATTTTCCCCTTAGGAGCCAATTAATCAAATAATATTTGTGAGATATCCTACAAAGAAACCTGTTTCAGGAGGTACCCGAAAATATTAAGTATCCCCCGAATGTAACATGGAGGGACCGCAGCAGATATCTCCATTTCAAACAGCAGAAGCATACCCCATAGGTTTGTATGGGGGCTTCTAGGCTGGCAGATATACCAAGCACTGCAATGCAAAGCATTCCCGAGCTTGGTACCTGCTTCTAACGCCATCTTCAGATGGCATTAGTCGAGGTAGTCTATGGGCTACAGATCGCCAAAATTACTGTACAACTCCGATGTTTGGATGCGCACTTGAGCTGCGTGTGATCCTGAAAGAGAAGTGATGATTGATGCTTACACATAGCCCTTGTCCCTGCAAGTGGTTTTTTATATATTCTGGCGAATCTTAATTTGTAATTGATGTGAATAGCGGCTATAGGAATTATTAGGTCTATGACCCAGTAGCCTAATTCGGAGCTGCATGCAATGCCGATGTTGTAATTGTACTGAACAGCGGCTATAGAAATGATAATTATCGGGTCTGTGACCCAGTAGCCTAATTCGGAGCTGCATGCAATGCCGATGTTGTAATTGTACTGAACAGCGGCTATAGAAATTATAATTATTGGGTCTGTGACCCAGTAGCTAATTCGTAGCTGCATGCAATGCCGATGTTGTAATTGTACTGAACAGCGGCTATAGAAATGATAATTATCGGGTCTGTGACCCAGTAGCTAATTCGTAGCTGCATGCAATGCTGATGTTGTAATTGTACTGAACAGCGGCTATAGAAATGATAATTATCGGGTCTGTGACCCAATAGCCTAATTCGGAGCTGCATGCAATGCCGATGTTGTAATTGTACTGAACAGCAGCCATAGAAATTATAAATATTACGTTGATGACCCAATAGCATGATTCGGAGCTGCATGCAATGCCGATGTTGTAATTGTACTGAACAGCAGCCATAGAAATGATAAATATTGCGTCTATGACCCAATAGCCTGATTCGGAGCTGCATGCAATGCCGATGTTGTAATTGTACTGAACAGCGGCTATAGAAATGATAATTATTGGGTCTGTGGGCCTGATTCAGAGCCGGATGCTATTTGCGCTCGCTCGTTCAGAAAAAGGGGCCAGCTATTTAAATTGAGCGCTCACTCATTGCGGTCTGTTGACGCCTCTATGTCTGAGCGAGCGAACGAAACATGCGCTTGCTATTTTGTAAAGACGCCCCCTGGCCGCTCGCATCATACGTCATCTCTGCTATTTATTAGATTAATCGAGTACATCGAAAGGCGCCTGAACTGCCTGCAGTGCTTGTGGTTGGATTTTCCAACCGCAATCATGCGAACAGTTCAGAAACAACCAAGTGACGTGGTCGATGACGCTGCTTTGTTAATTATGCACACCCTTAAAACGCCCGTTTTGACCGTTTGGCACGCCTGCGTTCGGATCTCCACTCCCCGTTTTCAAGCACCTTCCCCTGTTACCACCCACAAACGCCTCATCCTGTCACTCAAATTAGCAGGCACTCGCAATTTTGCAAACACACGTATTCTGACTGCACTGACTGGTTGGCGCATGCGCATTATGACCCATACGCATGCGCAGATGTGCGAACATCGCTCGGAGCAAACGAGCGGCCGCTTACGAGCGGCTCTGAATCAGGCCCTGTGTCCCAATAGCCTGATTTGGAGCTGCATGCAATGCCGATGTTGTAATTGTACTGAACAGCAGCTATAGAAATGATAATTATCGGGTCTGTGACCCAGTAGCCTGATTCGGAGCTGCATGCAATGCCGATGTTGTAACTGTACTGAACAGCAGCCATAGAAATGATAAATATTACGTCTATGACCCAATAGCATGATTCGGAGCTGCATGCAATGCCGATGTTGTAACTGTACTGAACAGCAGCCATAGAAATGATAAATATTACGTCTATGACCCAATAGCATGATTCGGAGCTGCATGCAATGCCGATGTTGTAATTGTACTGAACAGCGGCTATAGTAATTATAATTATCGGGTCTGTGACCCAATAGCCTAATTCGGAGCTGCATGCAATGCCGATGTTGTAATTGTACTGAACAGCGGCTATAGAAATTATAATTATTGGGTCTGTGACCCAGTAGCCTGATTCGGAGCTGCATGCAATGCCGATGTTGTAATTGTACTGAACAGCGGCTATAGTAATTATAATTATCGGGTCTGTGACCCAATAGCCTGATTCGGAGCTGCATGCAATGCTGATGTTGTAATTGTACTGAACAGCGGCTATAGAAATTATAATTATCGGGTCTGTGACCCAGTAGCATGATTCGGAGCTGCATGCAATGCCGATGTTGTAATTGTACTGAACAGCGGCTATAGAAATGATAAATATTACGTCTATGACCCAATAGCCTGATTCGGAGCTGCATGCAATGCCGATGTTGTAATTGTACCGAACAGCGGCTATAGAAATGATAATTATTGGGTCTGTGGGCCTGATTCAGAGCCGGATGCTATTTGCGCTCACTCGTTCAGAAAAAGGGGCCAGCTATTTAAATTGAGCGCTCACTCATTGCGGTCTGTTGATGCCTCTATGTCTGAGCGAGCGAGCGAACGAAACATGCGCTCGCTATTTTGTAAAGACGCCCCCTGGCCGCTCGCATCATACGTCATCTCTGCTATTTATTAGATTAATCGAGTACATCGAAAGGCGTCTGAACTGCCTGCAGTGCTTGTGGTTGGATTTTCCTACCGCAATCATGCGAACAGTTCAGAAACAACCAAGTGACGTGGTCGATGACGCTGCTTTGTTAATTATGCACACCCTTAAAACGCCCGTTTTGACCGTTTGGCACGCCTGCGTTCGGATCTCCACTCCCCGTTTTCAAGCACCTTCCCCTGTTACCACCCACAAACGCCTCATCCTGTCACTCAAATTAGCAGACACTCGCAATTTTGCAAACACACGTATTCTGACTGCACTGACTGGTTGGCGCATGCGCATTATGACCCATACGCATGCGCAGATGTGCGAACATCGCTCGGAGCAAACGAGCGGCCGCTTACGAGCGGCTCTGAATCAGGCCCTGTGTCCCAATAGCCTGATTTGGAGCTGCATGCAATGCCGATGTTGTAATTGTACTGAACAGCAGCTATAGAAATGATAATTATCGGGTCTGTGACCCAGTAGCCTGATTCGGAGCTGCATGCAATGCTGATGTTGTAATTGTACTGGACAGCAGCCATAGAAATGATAATTATCGGGTCTGTGACCCAGTAGCCTGATTCGGAGCTGCATGCAATGCCGATGTTGTAACTGTACTGAACAGCAGCCATAGAAATGATAAATATTACGTCTATGACCCAATAGCATGATTCGGAGCTGCATGCAATGCCGATGTTGTAATTGTACTGAACAGCAGCTATAGAAATGATAATTATCGGGTCTGTGACCCAGTAGCCTGATTCGGAGCTGCATGCAATGCTGATGTTGTAATTGTACTGGACAGCAGCCATAGAAATGATAATTATCGGGTCTGTGACCCAGTAGCCTGATTCGGAGCTGCATGCAATGCCGATGTTGTAATTGTACTGAACAGCAGCTATAGAAATGATAATTATCGGGTCTGTGACCCAGTAGCCTGATTCGTAGCTGCATGCAATGCCGATGTTGTAACTGTACTGAACAGCAGCCATAGAAATGATAAATATTACGTCTATGACCCAATAGCATGATTCGGAGCTGCATGCAATGCCGATGTTGTAATTGTACTGAACAGCGGCTATAGAAATTATAATTATTGGGTCTGTGACCCAATAGCCTGATTCGTAGCTGCATGCAATGCCGATGTTGTAATTGTACTGAACAGCGGCTATAGAAATTATAATTATCGGGTCTGTGACCCAATAGCCTGATTCGTAGCTGCATGCAATGCTGATGTTGTAATTGTACTGAACAGCGGCTATAGAAATTATAATTATCGGGTCTGTGACCCAGTAGCCTGATTCGGAGCTGCATGCAATGCCGATGTTGTAATTTTACTGAACAGCAGCCATAGAAACTATAAATATTACGTTGATGACCCAATAGCATGATTCGGAGCTGCATGCAATGCCAATGTTGTAATTGTACTGAACAGCGGCTATAGAAATGATAAATATTACGTCTATGACCCAATAGCCTGATTTGGAGCTGCATGCAATGCTGATGTTGTAATTGTACCGAACAGCGGCTATAGAAATGATAATTATTGGGTCTGTGGGCCTGATTCAGAGCCGGATGCTATTTGCGCTCGCTCGTTCAGAAAAAGGGGCCAGCTATTTAAATTGAGCGCTCACTCATTGCGGTCTGTTGACGCCTCTATGTCTGAGCGAGCGAACGAAACATGCGCTCGCTATTTTGTAAAGACGCCCCCTGGCCGCTCGCATCATACGTCATCTCTGCTATTTATTAGATTAATCGAGTACATCGAAAGGCGTCTGAACTGCCTGCAGTGCTTGTGGTTGGATTTTCCTACCGCAATCATGCGAACAGTTCAGAAACAACCAAGTGACGTGGTCGATGACGCTGCTTTGTTAATTATGCACACCCTTAAAACGCCCGTTTTGACCGTTTGGCACGCCTGCGTTCGGATCTCCACTCCCCGTTTTCAAGCACCTTCCCCTGTTACCACCCACAAACGCCTCATCCTGTCACTCAAATTAGCAGGCACTCGCAATTTTGCAAACACACGTATTCTGACTGCACTGACTGGTTGGCGCATGCGCATTATGACCCATACGCATGCGCAGATGTGCGAACATCGCTCGGAGCAAACGAGCGGCCGCTTACGAGCGGCTCTGAATCAGGCCCTGTGTCCCAATAGCCTGATTTGGAGCTGCATGCAATGCCGATGTTGTAATTGTACTGAACAGCAGCTATAGAAATGATAATTATCGGGTCTGTGACCCAGTAGCCTGATTCGGAGCTGCATGCAATGCTGATGTTGTAATTGTACTGGACAGCAGCCATAGAAATGATAATTATTGGGTCTGTGACCCAGTAGCCTGATTCGGAGCTGCATGCAATGCCGATGTTGTAATTGTACTGAACAGCAGCTATAGAAATGATAATTATCGGGTCTGTGACCCAGTAGCCTGATTCGGAGCTGCATGCAATGCCGATGTTGTAACTGTACTGAACAGCAGCCATAGAAATTATAAATATTACGTCTATGACCCAATAGCATGATTCGGAGCTGCATGCAATGCCGATGTTGTAACTGTACTGAACAGCAGCCATAGAAATGATAAATATTACGTCTATGACCCAATAGCATGATTCGGAGCTGCATGCAATGCCGATGTTGTAATTGTGCTGAACAGCGGCTATAGAAATGATAATCATCGGGTCTGTGACCCAGTAGCCTGATTCGGAGCTGCATGCAATGCCAATGCTGTAATTGTACTGAACTGCGGCTATAGAAATGATAATTATTGGGTCTGTGACCCAGTAGCCTGATTCGGAGCTGCATGCAATGCCAATGTTGTCATTGTACTGAACAGAGGCTATAGAAATTATAATTATTGGGTCTGTGACCCAGTAGCCTGGTTCATAGCTGCATGCAATGCTGATGTTGTAATTGTACTGAACAGCGGCTATAGAAATTATAATTAATGGGTCTGTGACCCAGTAACCTGATTTGGAGCTGCATGCAATGCCGATGTTGTAATTGTACTGAACAGTGGCTATAGAAATGCTAATTATTGGGTCTGTGTCCCAATAGCCTGATTCGGAGCTGCATGCAATGCTGATGTTGTAATTGTACTGAACAGTGGCTATAGAAATGCTAATTATTGGGTCTGTGTGCCAATAGCCTGATTCGGAGCTGCATGCAATGCCGATGTTGTAATTGTACTGAACAGAAGCTATAGAAATGATAATTATCGGGCCTGTGACCCAATAGCCTGATTCGTAGCTGTATGCAATGCCGATGTTGACAAAGTTGAGCTTTTTTTTCTATTGCGTGTTCATAAAAATCCCTAAAATGGCGCATGCATTTCAGAGTGTACACACAAAGGCGCTGCTGCAATTGAGATACACGGTATCAGTGATGTCTTGGAAAAGTTCCTGTATGGTGACTGAGAGGTGGCTAACCAGATGCACGGGAGATGGTCAGTCTTATGGGTGTGTTATAGGAGTAACCTGAGGGTTACTCAGATGTCCAATGATCAAGCAGTTGATCTGAAAGCTGCATCTTCAGATGCAGCATCGGATCAGAGAAGCCAGAGGTGGCCGTCTTTTTACATAAAACGCCAACTGCAGCTTTTGCATATTGTAGCACAGCCACTTCATACAAAGACACAGACGCTGAATGAATAGCCCCTTTTTTTCTGAATCAGCCCCTTTATGTGAAAGGAGACCATATTTTCCCGCACTCAACAACTACACCACAGTGGTAAACAGTACCAATGCCTGAGATGGCTCTGCACTTCTTCCTCCTCTGGTATGCTGTGTAACCCTTCTGCATTGTGCAAAGGAGGTCACATGATGCAGATGTCTCTTGCTCAAGTCTGAGAGCCATAGGTTAAGGTCATCTGGCTGCTGGCATGCCATGGCCAAACTGTTGCCCACCAGTGTCCTAACCCTTACACAAAATGTAGATATCTTCTGACTGTCCAGTTGTTGTGAATCCACCATTTTTGTACCTGTACTTCTGCAACAGCAAGTACCTCTGCCTTACATATCTAGCCAGGGCCGGACTGGCCATCGGGCACTTCTGGCAAATGTCAGAAGGGCCGATGGGCAGATGGGCCGATGTGGCTGCCACTGAGCGCAGGCTTACCCAGCCGGCACTGCAGTTTTCAGCGTTTACCTTTTCCGCAGCTGCATCAGTGCGCAATGACGTCATGATGCGGCCGCGTCATGATGTAATTATGCGCCTGTCGGCCATGCAGCTGGAGGCTCCTGCACTGCCCGGTGTCAAGTGCGGCCGCGTCAAGACGTCATGACGCGGCCGAGTTCTATGCGTGGTGGGGGCGGGACTCAGCCATTAGCTCCTGTGAGCTGAATGCAGGGGGGCTGACTGGTGCTTGACAGGCTGGCCCACTCTGCTGCTCCGACCCCAGCCTGCTCGACTTCGGGACCAGTGTACCCCGCCTTCTCCCGCTGCTGACTCCCACCCTGGTGCAGAGATCCGACGAACCAAGTCCCTACTACTGCGGGACACACTCTGCCAGGTCCTTCAGCTGCGCTGCACTTCTCCTCCAGCATTTTGCCAGGGATTCCAGGCTGACAGGTCTGCGAGCCAATTAGAGCTTGCGGAGCTGTCAGCCTGGGAGACCTGGCAGAGCGCAAGAGGTCGGAGCGGCTTGTTGGCCTTCCCCTGGATTTTTAGTTGTAGACTCTGCGGCAAAATGTGTCCTCCCCCCACCTTCCCCACTGGCTCAGCCACTCCTCCTGTTGCCACCAGGATCGAGACCAGCATCTATCACCCGGCTGCTGCCTCCTGCTCTCCAGTCCCATGGGGGCTCCTGCTGTTTCAGGGCAGAGGAGCAGGGGTCCTGCTATCGATACTACCTGTCTCTTGCATATTATCTGCTTTCCTGCCTACTACCTACATACCTATCTACCTACCTCATCTCTACTTACCTACCTACCACCTGCCTACATACTACCTACCTCCCATCTACTTACCAGCTGCCCACCTTCCTACATAACCTACCTACTCTCTAATTACCTACCTACCACCTGCCTACATACTATCTACCTGCCATCTACTTACCAGCTGCCCACCTTCCTACATACCTATATACCTACTCTCTACCTACCTAATACCTGCCTACATACTACCTACCTGCCATCTACTTACCAGCTGCCCACCTTCCTACATAACCTACCTACTCTCTATTTACCTACCTACCACCTGCCTACATACTACCTACCTGCCATCTACTTACCAGCTGCCCACCTTCCTACATACCTATCTACCTACTCTCTACTTACCTACCTACCACCTGCCTACATGCTACCTACCTGCCATCTACTTACCAGCTGCCCACCTTCCTACATACCTATCTACCTACTCTCTACTTACCTACCTACCTCCTACCTACATATTACCTACCTGCTATCTACTTACCAACTGTCCACCTTCATACTACCTACATACCTATCTACCTGCCTACTCTCTACTTACCTACCTCCTGCCTACATACTACCTACCTGCCATCTACCTAACTACCTACTGTGTACTTACCAACTGCCCACTTAATTACTACCTACCTTACTACTTATCTACAGTCTACTATATACATACTTACCTACCACTTGCTTACATACTACCTACCTGCTATAAACCTAACTACCTATTGTCTTCCATACTACTTACTTTCCTACTACCTACCTTATTATTTAACTGTCTACTCTCTACTTACCTACATCCTGCCTATATACTACCAACCTGCTATTAACCTTACTATCAATTGTCTACTTACCTACCGCCCACCTTCTGACTGCCTACTTTACTACTTACCGAGCTACCGCTCACTTACCTACTATCGACTATACAGGGAGACTGGATTGCTGCGCATGTAGCGGTCTGTGAGCTAGCGGACAGTGCTAGATTCAAAATAACTGCAAGTCTGTGCCGCTGTCTCTCCATGGATGCCTGCTGGGCCTGGCACCAAATCCACAACTGCTGCTGCTGCTGACACATGTGAGGGAGGTCTGCGGCCACTGCTTCATATGGAGGTGAGAGGATGCTAGTGGGACATGGGGTAGTAAGAGGCTACGTGTAAGGGGGGCTTTACTGTGTGGCATAATGCGTAAGAAGCACTAATTCTGTGTGGCATAATTTGTAGAGGACATCACTTGTAGAGGGCGTCACTGTGTGGCATAATGTGTTATAAGGGGCATTACTGTGGCATAATGTATAAGGGGCACTACTACTACATGTCATAATGTGTTATAAGGGACACTACTATTGTGTGGCATAATGTGCGTTAGGGGTACTATGGTGTGGTACACTACACTGAAGAAAAGGGGGCTCATCTTAAGGACACACCCCTTCGGAGTTACCACGTCCCCTTTTCCGGCGCATAAGTACAACCTTATATATTCCATACCCCCACTTCAAAATTATCACTTCGACCACTGTGTGTGTGTGTGTATATATATATATATATATATATATATATATATATATATAACAACAGAGGTCCGTCACTCTGTAAACAATTCATGTAGAATGCAAAGACAAACGGCACTCCTGGTACAGACGACTACTGATAGACAGCGTGTAGAGTCTCTACACGCTGTCTATCAGTTGTCGTCTGTACCAGGAGTGCCTATAGATAGATAGATAGATAGATATAGATATATATGGGCAGCAGGCAGAAATTTTGCCTAGGGTGCCTAGAAGCCTTGCACCGGCCCTGCCTCTATTCCTTTTAGTATGTTGCTATTTCAAACCTGCAGATCCATGTAGTATTAATATTAATTGTATACAATATATTGTTTATAATAGGGTGGCTACGATAAGTGATAATGTATTGGTGTAATAATTAATTGGTATATCTGACTGTGTATAAAAACAAGGAATGTGAAAATATATATATAATTCTATAATTCTATAATGTAATATGCCCATAAAAATAAATAATAAAGGGTTACAAAAGGTTAAAAAGAGAAGAAATCTAGTTCTCATATATTGATGAGACTTAAAAAGAAAAATTCATTAGTAAATGTTTAAAAGCTCCTAGAGTCCCGATGGAGGTGAAGGTGTTTGTGACTATAGGATCCGGCCTCCCAAGTTTATTTATATTTCTATTTTATAATATTTGTAATGACACTATTGCGTGACATACCGTGAAAAAGGGACACTGACGTAATGTGAAAAAGGGACACTACTGTGGGGTTACAACACATGAAAAAGAGACACTACTGTCTGACGAAAGGTGAGAAAGAGCACTACTGTGTGATGTAACATGAATAAGGGACACTACTGTGCAGTGTAGTATGATGAAGGGATACTACCGTGTGGTGTAATGTGACTATGGGACACTACCGTGTGACGTAACGTGAAAAAATAGGTGGCTACGCTCTTTTGTCAAAATGTGTAGTACACACTATCTACTACACCTACTAAACTAGGGCTTGGGAAAATGCCTTCACCAGTGAAATGCCAGCTTTACCTATAGATATCTGTCCAATCTGTCTGGTGGGAAAGAAAATCTGGTCCATTTTCCAGCATCTGGGAGCGAATTTCTATTGTTTGCTCCCATACATTCCCAGATTTTCTGTCCCACCACACGAATTGGACAGATATATCTATAGGTGTCTACACACTGTCGAAGCTGGATTATTGGCTGAGACAAGATCAGTTTAAAATTGAATCGCAGCGACACCATCTTGCGACTGGCTGCAAGATGCCATTTTGCAAAATGGCCGCCTAAGCGCCATTTTAGATAAACTCACATTTTAGTACATGTGGCGATAATACCATTAGCATCATGCGAATGCATCTGTGACCATTACCATAGGTTACGGCAAATCACTAAAAGCCTATTTCATTACTTTACGTATTATAAAGGATATATTCCAGAAATGGCTTTACACTATTGCATTAAGCAAGTGACCAGGTGACAACTGGCTTGTGTAGATAAGCTTCCTGCATAGTTTTTGTTCACTACGGGTGGTCTGGCTAGAATACATAAGCAAGCTTCCTACAATGACATGATTTCAAAGGCTAGAGTCTCACCTTAGGTCTGTCTCTTGTAGTTGGGATATTTAGCATTTTCACACAAGAGACCGACAGAATAAAGTTTCCTTTGAACACTGGAAATGTGGGGGCCTGCTGACAGAGGACATGTAGAACTATCTGGCCCAGCATGCTAAGATGTTAGAGTCAAGTGTACCCATCCCCATACACACATTAATATGTCTTTATATCAAACCCTGAATACCCACACATTTCATATTCACTCATAAGGTTCAATAAGCATCAAAATGTATGATTTAAGTTGGTTTAGGTAGTTTAAATGCTGAGAAATAAAGGTATTTGATAACTAAGGTATTATACATGATAAGCAAGTTGTGTTTGGTTTTGTTCTGATGCGTACGCCTTTTACAGCATCCCGGTGTTATCGGTGGAGAGATCGCATCATGCAAACTCAAGTTATGGATCGCAGAACTTACAAGCAACAAAAATGTTTAAATGTTAGAATGTTACAGAGGGCGTTACTAGAAAGATTCCCCTGCTGTTAGAGGCAGGGAGAGTCTATTTGAACCAGCCTGTTAAATGTGCTGTAACATATGCTTCTCCTCTGGGAACCAATGACATCAGCAATAAACTTCCCCATTGTCCTGTTTTAGTCTGTGGGGGATAAATATGTGTGCCCGAATACTGGTTTTTT
Organism: Taudactylus pleione; assembly: GCA_031769625.1. Classification (NCBI taxonomy): domain Eukaryota; kingdom Metazoa; phylum Chordata; class Amphibia; order Anura; family Myobatrachidae; genus Taudactylus; species Taudactylus pleione. The sequence continues at coordinate 8,634,447 of JAUIMM010000017.1, read as the reverse complement.
AGTCCATGCTGAATGCTGTATGAACTGAGGGTCTCTTACTGATGCCTATCTCCATGTCCGGAGGTGGAGCATATGTATACTGTACTTGGGGTCTGTATAATTTCCTTTTGTGCCTCTCTCTCTGTGTGTGTGCCTCTCTCTCTCTCTGTGCCTCTCTCTCTCTGTGTGTGCCTCTCTCTCTGTGTGTGTGCCTCTCTGTGTGTGTAAGTGCCTCTCTCTCTCTCTGTGTGCCTCTCTCTCTGTGTGTGTGCCTCTCTCTCTGTGTGTGTGCCTCTCTGTGTGTGTGTGTGTGCCTCTCTCTCTCTCTCTGTGCCTCTCTCTCTCTGTGTGTGTGCCTCTCTCTGTGTGTGTGCCTCTCTGTGTGTGTGCCTCTCTCTCTCTCTCTCTCTGTGTGCCTCTCTCTCTCTCTGTGTGCCTCTCTCTCTCTTTGTGTCTCTCTCTCTCTGGGTGTCTCTCTCTCTGTCTCTCTGTCTCTCTCTCTGTCTCTCTCATTGTATTTATTTGCACTTATTATACACAGATCATAGCGTGTAACTGACTGTACTTTTACTTGAATAATACTTTGTGCTTCGGAACCACATGTTCTGAGTCTGGAGTCTCTATATATTGTATGACTGTGTACGCAAATTAGCGTCATCCTTAGAGGTTTATAGGAAGGATTTTAGAAGGTACAGGAAGGGGTATATAGAGGTTCATTTTAAAATCAACAGATGGGGGCTCATCCAGTGAAGTCACCTACTTACATGGCACATATGGCTATCGATATTTCAGCAAAGGGTGGAGTGGCCACATGCAGGGTTTTCCTGCAACCGCTTTGTGCTGAAAGATCGCTATCCATTTTCGTGTGAGCAAAGGAAGCTGACTAGAATCCAGGGACAAGAAAGGAAAAAGTTTGTTTTCCTTTGTTGATAGAACCTAACGTTTAAAGGGGTGCCGTAGTATTGAGTATGCGGCTGAGTCGCAGTTTTGCGCACAGAAAAGACGCACTTTTGCGTACGCAGTTAAAAAGTCATTATACGGTTGTGTGGTAGTCTCATTAATGTGTATGCGGCTGGTCGCACAATAGCGTATACGCACTTCCGGTTCTGCTGCCACATGTTTGAACAAAGCCATTGAGGTTTACATTTTATTCTAGAATAAAAATAAATGAACTGCGCTAGGTATGTCTATACAGCTGCTCAATTAAAAAACATCAAGTATGGAAAGGGAAAACGAGCGCTTGTTAAAACTAGATCAGGGAAAACAAAAAAAATGAAACAATAAAAAAAAAAAAAAAATTGTATGGACAAACAAACAAACAAATGAACAAACATAAAACACTGAAACCATATGTTTAAGCTCTTTTAGGAAAAATTGATGGCAGGTCCAAGCAAGCGTGCAGTGGTATGTTAAATCCAGTGCGACCTAGCTGTCCCTACCTTAATCTGTGGCTTCTAGTGCTGGCAGCGTGTTGAATTGCCTGCACTGCACAGGAAGCTGCACAAAGTGTAAGTGGGGTACGAAACGCGTTGGACCCCTGAGATAGTGTGGAGGAAGAACAGTGGAGCATTACTGGACTACAACTTGACGATCTTCCTGACTTGTTGACGTCATCCTGTGCTGCTGCTCACAACCACCGCTACCCCACTTACACTTCGTGCAGCTTCCTGTGCAGCTTCCTGATCTAGTTTTAACAAGCGCTCGTTTTCCCTTTCCTTACATTTTATTCTATTACCAATATCTGGGTAACGTGTATTTTTCTGCGCAGGAAAAAAAGTGTGTAACAGTGAATACTTGTTGAACAAAGTTAAGGGTATCGTATGATCCTTAAGGGCTAGGTGCAAGGGTTAGCCTAGCTGCTCGGTAAGCAGCTTTACCGTTCTATACACAGTAGCAGGTGTACATGTTGTCTTTGTTGTATAGAGGTGCGTGAGAGTAGCCGACATATAAACTCTCATAGGTTTGGAAGTTACCTTACTAAATCATATCCGGGTGTGGAAGTTGCCTTTTTCAAATCTTATCCAGGTGTGGAAGTTGCCTTACTAAATCTTATCCAGGTGTGGGCGCCGCCGACTTAAATCATCCACAGGTAAGTGAAAGTGTCTTGATTGTCTTTCACCGGCTTAAATCTTTATTGAAAAGCGTAGGAGTTGTCTCAGAATGGGAGCCACGTAAACAGTAGAGATGTTAGACAATGATGTGCTGCTAATGGAGGCTCCGATTGGATCGGCCCGTCGTATTATGCATACTAAGTACGGTACTTATGCAATAAGGTATTGTGATTTATGGTTTAATATGACGAGGACGTGTGTTAGACCGTTTCCCAGAATTGGTAGTTTTGATAAAAATGTGTTAGACAATGTCCAGGATCACATCAGTATGGTGTGATCCCGAGAGAAAAAGATTAAGTATTTTGAATGTTTAAAACTATGGCAGCATGAAGGGGATGCTTGGCTTAAAAATGTGCAAATGACGCAAACTAGAGTTGCGAGCGCATTGCCAGAAAATACATCCGCGACGCTGAGTTGCAATACGGGCGAGCTGCAAATTGGCGCGCACGTGCGGCAAGGTTTCGTCGTGGAGAGTATTGCCAGCAGTTCACGCTCACCTCCCCCACCTTATGTGGATGGAGGTGCAAGTACAGTTACCAAAAATACCCATAAAAATGTAACAAGCAATTTGTACCCTCTCTTAAGCAACCATAAAGAAAATGTTTATGATGTGGATGATGAGCCTATTGTAATGTCTGCCATTTCTCATGCTGTGCAAATGATAGATAGCTGCATCACCACAATCACGGGTGGTACCGCCATCTCCATCGGTAACAGCAAGGGAAGTGTTAACACACTCTGCACCCATAGAGGAGGTTGTTAATACCATACGTAGCAGCAGCAGATTAAACCCCCAGCCAGGTAACCAGGTCAGAGGTAGCAACGCTGCCGGTCTGCATCCCATTCGGACAATAACTGTTCCGAATGGAAATGCGGATGTAAACGGTGTAGTGCCCACGAGGGAAGTAGTAATGCATTGTCCATGGACAAGAGCAGAACTAAATTCCATCATAAATTATTTCCCTGATCCCAAAAAGGAACTAGCCAAATGTCAAAGATTTTTGAGAAATTTGGGTAGTTCTCATGAGCCCACTAATAAAGATTGGCATGTGGTGTTAAGGGCCTGTCTACCACGCAATACCGATGTGACAAAATTTATCATGGACTGTGTATTGGATGGCGACGTTCCCTTAACAGACCAAGTAAACCAAGGTAACATTTCCCGCATTGTGACTCAATTGGGTATATATTTTCCAGTAGTAGTTAACTGGAACAAAATCTTCACAATCAAACAAAAGGAGAGTGAAACTGCAGAAGACTATTGCGACCGGGCTCTGCAGGCTATCACCCAGTACACTGGGATAGAAGATATTAAAGATAGCACTCACCACAGGGGAATGATAGTCACGGTACTCATGGACGGTCTGAAAGACGATTTAAAGATTCGGGTTCAGACCTCACAACCTGGCTGGAGGGGACTCACAATAGATAACCTCATAGAGTCTGCCATAGATCATGATAAAAATGTCATATACAAAAAACAGAGTTGCAGATGCACTATGCGATCATTACTGTATATATTTAAATTTATAATATAGAATTTCAGAGGTAGTTTGCATATCAATGGCCACTGATACAGGCGTGCCCACCAGCGTCAAGGTCACCTCATTGAGCAGGTCCCTAACACTCTGGGGTTCACATCTGGGACGCAGAGCACCCCAAAAGTCAGCTCAGCCAAAGACCTCCCCAGGGCATCACACGAAAAAAAGGGTGACAGTGAAGTGTTAAAGTATCAGGTGTGACTGTAAAGTAATTAACAAGTGTTATAATAATGATAAGGGTAGAATGTGTGTGAAAAAATACATAAATATTAAACAAACATGAAAGTGATATACAAAGTGACTATATGTATTAAATGGTGATGCCCCGGAGAGGTCCAGCCAGAACAGCTCAGGGGGCCCCACACCCAAACGCTCACCCCAAATAAACTGATACTAACAATATAAATAGGACTTACTTGTAATTATGCCTGTTGCCTTGTGCAGTCAAATGCTAGGTCCCTGCTTAAAAACATATGAGGGGGTGGGGGAGGGGTGCAAATCTAGACTGGAGCTATCTCAGGCTTCAGATGTGTGTACAAATACACAATATGGGGTATACGGAGGGGCTCTAGACTGCACACCCTAATAGTAATGAAAGGTGCCATCATGCTGAGATTTTAAAGTGACATATACAAAAAACAGAGTTGCAGATGAACTATGCGATCATTACTGTATACATTTAAATTTATAATATAGAATTTGAGAGGTAGTTTGCATATCAATGGCCACTGATACGGGCCTGCCCACCAGCGTCAAGGTCACCTCATTGAGCAGGTCCCTAACACTCTGGGGTTCACATCTGGGACGCAGGGCACCCCAAAAGTCAGCTCAGCTAAAGACCTCCCCAGGGCATCACATGAAAAAAAGGGTGACAGTGAAGTGTTAAAGTATCAGGTGTGGAGGGGACTCACAATAGATAACCTCATAGAGTCTGCCATAGATCATGATAAAAATATCACAAAGAAGAGAGAGACCCAGAGCGAAAAACTAATGGCTGTCAGTATCCAAGCTCTGGAAGGAATGACAATAACATCACAGCCAACCGACACACCTGCACCCACACACACACCTGCACCTGAACAATTACACGTCCTCACCAATCCCACACCACAGCAAACACATCCTTACCCCACATATCATACACAACCACAGGTCCCATACTCATGTACCCCACAATATCCTTACCCTCCCTATCCTTACCCATACCCACCACCTTTTCCTCTTGCTCAAATCCCACAACAATCTTTTCATCCACCCCGTTCAAAATTATGTTTTAACTGTTACCAAGTGGAACACATAAGTAAGAACTGCAAAATGAAGAACACTACACAGGAACACAAGTTGCCCATGGGTTCATAGGTAACCCCAGTATCTTCTCCCAGGCCTTATATGACTGTTTATAATCTTTTCAACCTATCAATGGATCTGTTCTAATGTAAAATGTGGATGATTTATTGTTGTATTTTAGGTCATGTTTAAATGATATTAAACGGCTGTGCTTTATCTCCCACTCATAGGACACAAGGTTGCTGAGGATAAATGGCAGCCATGCCAGGCTGAGGTCGACTACTTGGAATACTATCCAAAACAGTGGCACAGACATTATTTAGAACAGTAGCTATTAATAACAAGATTTAATTGCAGGAACCTGTATGCAGATACTATATCCCTAGAATCATTAAAAATGATAGGGGGACTTATTTTACAGGTGACGTTTCCAAGAACATGTGTAAGATGATGGGTAACAACACTGAGATTATCCCAGACTGTCTTTTCCTTTATTTGCCCCCCCTTTGAGATACTGTTCAAACAGGCAGCCTCATGTGAAAATATGATAATGAGGTTACTGTGCAGGGTGTCACGAAGATGAATGAGAATAACCGAAATTGAAAGTGTTATTAACTAACATGTCTAATGCAAACTGTCATGATGTCAAATCTGGAAGAATTTGTTATGATCCAAATTTTTTTAGCTCAGGTCGTTTGACTGATCGGTGGAAAGGTCCGTATCTGACGATACAGAATCCTCAAAGGGTGGCCGGGGAAGATACGTGGATCCATTCCACTCACTATAGGGAGGTTAACCAACCGGTGGAGATACAAGGCAGAGACAAGGCCGATAACGTGGACCTGTCGATTGCGAGCTTGTGCCGGAAGGATTAAAAAGGTGACGGTGAGGGGGGCATGGCCTGGCTGTTGAGCGGAATGGTGGCGTTCTGAACGAGCTACTACAGAGAAGCCTATTCATTTGCCCCTTTCATCTTAAAAGAGGGGCTCTGCTGTACCGGGACCCATCGGTGGCTGACTATTAGCCCTTACAGACCCTAGTGCAGTGGCTTTTGAGACGGAGGTGTCACCTTCCCGACCCCCGGAGCCTAGAGGCCTAGCGGACGCCTGAAGCCGCGTCCTGGATTTGGGCCTTCTGCCCGCCGGGACTGACGCTGCATCGCGGAACTACATGGTGAGTCGCTTCATTTACCCCGCTGATCCGGCTATCACCAAGGCCCTCGGAGATCCGGTGCACCTGCTAGTCGGAGCGGCTGACTGATGGGGAGCGGTGGCGCCAGAGGGCGCGACGGTTGATCCTCGTGGATCCCCTCCTCATGCTGCTGCACCCGGACACTGACGCAGCGGCTCCTACATGAAAGGGTACCTGAGGGACTTGGGGAGCCTCGCTGGGGCGCTTGTGCACGTGGCGCCGGGCTAGCGCCTGAAGCCCACGGCTGTGGGTGAGTGCCTGGAGTGGCCTGCTACATCTGAGACCCCACAGCTCCTGTTGACAAATCCCATCTTTGGAGCCTGGGCGGCTGGATCTGTGAGTCCCTGTGCCCATTTGATTAGTTGGATATGCCCTTTACTTGCCCAGGGGCTACTCAGCATTAAAAGGAGCCCAGTACCTGTGTGTTATTCCAATCTTACAAGTGGAACATATTCTAATAGTCCAAGAGATACTTACCAGAGCCCACTGTGTTGACGATGTGAAGATACCTATCTAAAGAATGTCGCACCTACACGGGTAATGCCCTGTCTTCCCATGCAGTAATTTTCTGAGTCGCTTTCCGCAAAACACCACTCTGGTCCTTTTTAAAGTGAGATTCTACATATTTCTCCGACTATGCCGTCAAAGCACCAAAAGACAACAAAAACTTCCAGCACCAATTCGCTTTCCTACTGCCCCTATATCTAAAATCGGTCAGATGCCTTCCCCATCATCTGGAGCGTCTTCTAGGTCCACTTCACGAGATTCGATTTCACCTGCTGACTTGGGTCTAGACCTGGATGTTAATGCACCGCTAACTACACAGGCTATGTTCCAGGTTTTTGCGGCGTTTCGGTCTGACGTGTTAAAGGGAGTGGATACTTCTATTCAATCTATCCGAGCTGATATTCTGGGTTTGGGAGAGCGCACAGACCATATAGAGGTGAAGATGCAGGAACTGGTCTCATCGCATAATGAGCTCCTCTCAGCCCATGCAGAACTTCAATCAGAGGTTTCATCTATGAGAGATAAAATGGCGGATATGGAAGATCGCTCACGAAGAAACAATCTGAAGATTCGCGATATCCCAGATTCTGTATCTAATGCAGAGCTACCAGATCACGTTTCAAAGTTGTTTCTTAAATTGGTGCCTACGGCTTCTCAATAAGACTTGTTAATTGATCGGGTACATCGCCCTCCCAAACCGAGATCTGGAGCTGGAAATTACCCGCGAGATACTCTAATGCCTGTCCATTTCTTTAATTTCAAAGAGCAAATCCTGCGTGCTGCACGTCAAGCTGAGGGCACAGACACCCTGGGAGGCCTTCAAATCTTTCCGGATCTGTCTACGGCTACTCTATCTAAAAGGCGCTCTTTCCAGTCCTTCACTACAGCTTTAAGAGATAATGACATCACGTATCGTTGGGGGTTTCCCGTAAAGCTTCTGGTCAACTACGAAGCGACCTCATACGTAATCTCTACTGTGGAAGCTGGAATTAAGCTTCTGGTGGAATGGGACATCCCGGTGGCTACCCGTGCTTCTGGCTCCAGCGTTCAAGTAACTCAAGAATGGTCTAAAGCTACGTGAGATTACTTCATATATACAGCTATTGAGTTATCTATGTTATAGTCTGGTCAGTCCTGTATCATCGAAAGGACCAGAGATATTAGATTACATATTTTACATGAGATAGTCATTTCTTATGTATGCTTTATCATGTTTTTTCTTGTCTGATTGCACCAAAATGAAAAACAATAATCTGTATATTTGTATTTTTGTTTGTTTTAGGGCCTTTTTTACCAATAAGAAATTAGAGGAGGGAACTCTTAGGGGTTTTCAGCCTATCTACTATTGCAAAAAGTTTTAATTTGAGACCCTTATCTAGTACATCTATAGATAATTAAGCAAGTTTAATGCATCTTGTTATTGGTGGAATTCAGATTCCGAAAATTCCTATAGTTTTACTATTACTATTATTAGTGTTGTTTTGTGGGTCAAGCGACTCCACGTTTATACTGTTAGTAAAGTGGACAAGATTATGTAAGCTTGTGCTTGGAATTAGCTAACGTGCATATTTGACATCTAGAGAGACTTGAATAGTCCTCATTGCCTTGGTGAGCGTTTCATTTTAGCTTTTTTCCTGTATCTATGTAGTCCACCTGTCTTTGTATTGTTACCAATATACTGCATGGGAGGCTTATGGCTTTCGTCATAGGCCACGTTCCTCCATGTTTTTGGTTTTGACGTTTTTTTCCTATACGGCAAACATTTTAACCCTAATTTTTTGGGTTATCTCAGTTTACCCTATGTGTTCCTTTTCTGTGTGTCTTTTTTTTTTTTTTCTGGTTTATTTTGTATTTTGGGTACCACGGTTCATATTATCCTATCTCCGCTAGAACCTTGGGTATTTTTGTCAATCTAACGTCTCTTGCGTATGGTCTATAGATTATGGTCCAATTCTTTTCTTTAAATGTACATGGTTTGAACTCCCCTAACAAGTGCAGGCTTGCTTTGTCCACCTTCCATAGACATAGGGCTAAAATCGTAGCACTACAAGAAACTCATCGGTGGCCCCACCAGTATTGAGAGATACGAGATATAATGTTGCATATTATGTGAACGGTCCTCTCAAAAAGAATGGTGTAGCTGTACTGTTCCATAACTCAGTCTCTTTCATTTTATCTAAAAAGGTAGAGGATAAGAACGGTCGGTATTTGATTTTAGTAGGCCAGCTGGAAGGTAAAGAGGTTACACTAGTTTCCCTCTATGCCCCTAATACTCTTCAAATCCCGTTTCTCAGACAAGTGTTCGAGGAAATTTATCAGATTAGACGTGGTCATACGATTATAATGGGTGATTTTAACTTAGTCCCTGATAGTCGAATAGATAAATCATCAGTTAATGTTTCCGGAGTGAACAATGGCATTACCGATACATCAGCTCTGCTGCGGAAGCTCTTGGCAGAATTCGATCTATACGATGTGTGGCGGGTTCATTCGCCTAATGTGAAAGACTACATGTTTTTTTCACATGTACATAATACTTATTCACGTATTGATCTGATTCTTTTAAACAAACATCTACTCCAACATACCCGACAATCTAGTATCAAACCTATAGTTTGGTCTGATCATGCTGCGGTAACGTGGACTTGGGATGGCCATAACACAAGATTTCCTCCTAGACCATGGCGTCTACCGGATCACTTACTATCTTCCCCTGAAGGTGTTAAATCATTAGCAGATGCCCTGGAATCCTATTTAATAACTAATGATCCACAGGACACCTCTAGCACAACACACTGGTGCGCCCTCAAAGCTGTCCTTAGAGGAGTAGCCATTCAAACAAGTTCTCGATTTAGGAGACAATATCTATTCAAACAATCTGAATTGGAATTACGCTTAGCTCAGGTTGAATCTCTAAATAGGGCCCGCCCCTCTCATATTCTCAAGAGAGAACTAGTGTCTATTCGAAACCAATTACAGAAATTATTTTTGGCCCGTATGAAATCATCCCTAATTAAACTTCAGCAAAAATTCTATAATTCAGGGAATAAGGTAGGTAAGTTTTTAGCTTGCAAATTGCGTAAACGTCAAGCCAGAAATAGGATTGAATATTTAATTACACCTAATAATAAGAAACTACTTAACCCCGCTGAGATTACAAACGCCTTTGCTGAGTATTACGCGGGATTATATAATCTACATACTGACACTACTATACCACAGCCATCTGGCGCTTCTATTTCTACCTTTTTAAGAGACATTAATTTTCCTCAGCTAGGAGAGGAGGCTTTGGCTGTTTTAAATGCACCTTGGACTGAACAAGAAACTTTAAGCGTGATCAAAACATTGCCCTTGGGGAAGTTCCCTGGTCCGGACGGGTTTACAAATTTATTCCATTAACACTTTGCTAATTCGCTTTCCCCCATACTTACTTCCTTATTTAACTTTGTCTCTGGTCAGGGCAGCTTTCCAACAGAGATGTTGGAAGCCCAAATTATTACCTTACCTAAACCAGGTAAACCTCCCTCATCCTGCCCGAATTTTCGCCCAATAGCCCTACTCAATTCTGACATCAAAATTTATGCCAAGATGGTAGCCAGTCGGTTGGCCTCTTTTATCCCCCATTTGATTCATCCGGACCAGGTGGGCTTCGTCGGCGGCAGACAAGCATCAGATAACACTTGCAGAGTCTTTGATTTAGCAGAGCTGATGTTGAGGCGCCGTAAGAAGTTCATCCTTCTTTCCCTAGACGCCGAGAAGGCGTTTGATCGCCTTCATTGGCTGTTCCTTTATGAATCTCTAAGCCATTTTGGTTTTCAGGGTGCTATTCTGAAGTCTATCAAGGCACTCTATAGCAACCCCACAGCTAGAGTGTTCAGTAATGGCTTTCTTTCCTCCCCATTTAACATTAGAAACGGTACAAGGCAGGGGTGTCCTCTATCCCCACTAATGTATGTTTTAGCTATTGAACCATTAGCTTCAGCAATTAGAAATTCTCCTTCATTCCCTGGAGTGACAGTTGGTCCAACTTCACATAAATTATGTTTGTTTGCAGACGACATTCTATTGTTTGTAACGAACCAGGTGGCTTCATTGACAACCCTCCATGAGATACTAGACAAATTTAGTGCAGCTTCACTATACAAACTTAACACCACCAAGACTGAGGCCCTGCCTTTTAACATCCCTGATTTTGTTTTGTCACGTCTACAAGCTCAATACAGGTATAATTGGAAAACGGATTATCTTCTCTATCTCGGAATTAATATACCGAATAGACTAGATAACTTTGCTAAGATAAATTTTGACCCTACAATAAAACATATTGCCGAATTGTTACATAATTGGTTGGGTTTCGAGGTTTCCTGGCTGGGTCGCCTTGCAGCATTTAAAATGATGATTTTGCCAAAGTTAATGTACCTATTTCGCACCATTCCCTTTTCGGTTCTTATTAAGGCCCGTAAACTAATTGTGTCTTATATTTGGAAAGGTAAAACTCCACGGCTAGCCTACCAGCGCTATACTAAGCCTAAAACCTTGGGGGGCTTACAAATCCCAGACCTAGAATTATATCAGGCAGCGTGTTTAGTTTCACAAATTAGTGACTGGTTTCTTCCCCCTAACACTAAACCCTGGGTTGACTTAGAAAGGGCACTATTGAAAGAGTATCCCTTGGTGGACTTAATCTGGACTCCCAAACAAATGCGTCCCCTTTCGAATGATACTCCTAGGGCCGTAATAGATTCCCTCAAAAGCTGGGATGACATGATATTTCAATCTAAATGTATCAAATTACCGACTAAATCTTTATCTTTAGCCGCTATAGCACGCTTAATCCCTGATCTTTCGGTGGCGATCTGGCGTTCATGTGGGATTGAAACTATCGCTGACATTTTGAATTCTACCTCTCTAATCCCGTTTTCTCAAATTCAATCCCAATTTCAGTTACCTTCTGGAGAGCTTTTCTCCTATCTTCGAATTCAGCATTGGGTGGCTAATATAATAAAGCTGTGTGGTTTCTTGGAGTTGCCCTCGGTTGATATCTTGGCTAAATTAAAAAGAGGTAACTCTAAAGGTAATATTGTTTTTTTGGTACTCTATGGGGGTCATTCAGACCCACTCACGAGCGGCAGTACGCTCGCAAGTGGGTCAATGTTCCCCACTGCGCATGCGCACGATGGAGGGAGCTCCGTCGTGCGCATGCGCGAGACCCGGCGAGCGAAGGACTTTCCTTTGCTCAGAGTCTCGCATCAAAGGGGGCGTGCTGTCGATGTTGATTGACAGCACGCCCCCTTTGGTGGGCGTGCCGGAGGCGTGCCTGCCAGATGGAGGCATTCCTATGGGAACGCCTACCGTCTGAAGCCGGCCCCACTGACATCACTAGTGATGTCAGTGGGAGTGATTTTGGCTCTGATAGAGCCAAAATCACTCCAGGGCTTGCGGTTGAGAAACCCGACCACAGGGTTTCACTCGCAAGTCCAATGGTCGCGATGGTCAAGACCATCGCGACCATCTTGTTGGACGCTCGTATATGCTGTGGGTGGTGACCCACAGCTATACGAGCGTCCAGGAGGACGCTACATTTTAATGGAGGTGGGCCCTGATTCAGAGCGTCCGGCTCTGAATCAGGGCCAATGTGTCTCGAGGCTTGCCCCCCAGTTAAGTTCAAGTCCCAAGAGCAATGGGAGTCTGACCTTCAGGAGGTTTATACTCCTCTGCAATGGGAATCTATTTTCACTACTGCCCACAAATTGTCAAAATGTTATAATCATTTAGAATTACAGTATAAAATACTCCATAGGCTCTATTTTACTCCAGCTAAATTACACGTAATATGGCCAACGCAATCAAAATATTGTTGGAGATGTAATATGAATGTTGGAGACATATTTCATATTTTTTGGAGTTGTTCTCATATTCAGGCTTTCTGGAAAGATTTATTTGCTTTGATTTCAAAGGTATTAAAAGTGAATATCCTACCATCCCCTTCCTTGGCATTATTGCACGTTTATCCTGTAGACATGCTCAAGAATGACTGTTATTTAGTGGGTCATATTCTCCTAGCAGCCAAGACAGCAATAGCACAATTATGGAAATCATCTTCTCTTCCGTCTATTCATAAAATTATGCACAAGGTACAATTCGCATTTTTGATGGAGACTATAGACGTTGCATATTCCACGTCTGCTGTTTCGCCACTGAGGTTATGGTGTAAATGGCAGGAATTTGTATCTGTTGGCGAAGGTGCAGACCTTATGCTTAGAGATATACCTTCTTTATGAAAATATTTGGGGTATTGGTCTTCAGTGGGATTTAGGCATTTTGATTATGATATTTAATATGTACTGCATATTTTTATGCACTGTGGTACCTTTTCTTCTTGGTTTTTTTTTTTCTTTTTTTTTTTTCTCCCACTTGTTCTATTTTCTTTTGCTTACTTATATTATGTCATTTATCTGCAACCATTATAATTGTAAGTAATGTGTTTTATTTGTGTTTTTTTATTTTATTTTACTTTACTATTTCTGTATTTGTGTTTTTCTTGTTGAAAAATCAATAAAAATTTATTGAAAAAAAAAAAAAGGTGACGGTGAGATATCTGAGGTAAAGAAATGTGTAGATCAGTGCTTCCAGCAATGGAGTGGTCTGCTATGGTCATCCTAGTTCTTTTTCTTTCCAGAGTTTTTGTCATGATGATCTGTTTGGGGATACTCAGTGTCTGTGATGGGGGACCGATAAAGGAGATGTGAGCTGATGGCGGAGCTGATGGAGTGGAGTCAGGAGGAGTGCAATGCCAATCAGGGGAGTTTCTGACCAATTTTAGTATTGTAATTGTTATGTTATTTGGGAAAAATACTTCCAGAAGTTATGACCCTCACACATGTTGAAATGCTGGGTATACATAAAAACACACCATCACCCTATCTTCACACACAATATGAACACAGAGGCAAAAGAAATATGATGCGTCCGGTGTGTTCCTATTATGTTGAAGTGTGAAAAATGTAAAAACAGAGTAAAATGAAAGAATGAAATTATGATAGTGGCCAGTATGAATACCGAGGTAGACACAGAACTGCATTACAACCGTGAGCTAGGAAGTACCATCATTTAATGTATTATATTTAGACATGCATAGAATGTATTATTGAAATGTTATTCATAGAACACCTCAGATAATGTAAAGTCTCAATTCCCCTTCAAGACTGCTTTTATAAGACTGGTGCATTCCCACACCTTTCACACGATCTTCCAAGATCCGCGGTGTGCGTATAATAGTAGTTTTATGTCCCCACTCAGAGACACATTATTGATGGAGTAAGAACCACCTTGTGCCATCCCATAATAACACTAAATAATATGTAAATGTAAGCCTAAATTACATTTTAATAGCAGATTGTGATAGCATGTTGTTCGCTATCAAAGGGTGGACTGTCGAAGCTGGATTATTGGCTGAGACAAGATCAGTTTAAAATTGAATCACAGCGACACCATCTTGCGACTGGCCGCAAGATGCCATTTTGCGAAATGGCTGCCTAAGCGCCATTTTAGATAAACTCACATTTTAGTACATGTGGCGATAATACCATTAGCATCATGCGAATGCATCTGTGACCATTACCATAGGTAACGGCGATTCACTAAAAGCCTATTTCATTACTTTACGTATTATAAAGGATATATTCCAGAAATGGCTTTACAGTATTGCATTAAGCAAGTGGCCAGGTGACAACTGGCTTGTGTAGATAAGCTTCCTGCATAGTCCATAGTCCTGTATGATTTAAGTTGGTTTAGGTAGTTTAAATGCTGAGAAATAAAGGTATTTGATAACTAAGGTATTATACATGATAAGCAAGTTGTGTTTGGTTTTGTTCTGATGCGTACACTTTTTACAGCATCCCGGTGTTATCGGTGGAGAGATCGCATCATGCAAACTCAAGTTATGGATCGCAGAACTTACAAGCAACAAAAATGTTTAAATGTTAGAATGTTACAGAGGGCGTTACTAGAAAGATTCCCATGCTGTTAGAGGCAGGGAGAGTCTATTTGAACCAGTCTATTAAATGTGCTGTAACATATGCTTCTCCTCTGGGAACCAATGACAACAGCAAGAAACTTCCCCATTGTCCTGTTTTAATCTGTGGGGGATAAATATGTGTGCCCGAATACTGGTTTTTTAGTCCATGCTGAACGCTGTATGAACTGAGGGTCTCTTACTGATGCCTATCTCCGTGTCCGGAGGTGCAGCATATGTATACTGTACTTGGGGTCTGTATAATTTCCTTTTGTGCCTCTCTCTCTGTGTGTGTGCCTCTCTCTCTGTGTGTGTGCCTCTCTCTCTCTCTCTGTGTGTGTGCCTCTCTCTCTGTGTGTGCCTCTCTCTCTCTGTGTGTGTGCCTCTCTCTCTGTGTGTGTGCCTCTCTGTGTGTGTGTGTGTGTGTGTGTCTCTCTCTCTCTCTCTCTGTGTGTGCCTCTCTCTCTGTGTATGTGCCTCTCTCTCTGTGTGTGCCTCTCTGTGTGTGTGTGTGCCTCTCTCTCTCTGTGTGTGCCTCTCTGTGTGTGTGTGTGTGTGTGTGCCTCTCTCTCTCTCTCTGTGTGCCTCTCTCTCTGTGTGTGTGCCTCTCTCTCTCTTTGTGTCTCTCTCTCTCTGGGTGTCTCTCTCTCTGTCTCTCTCATTGTATTTATTTGCGCTTATTATACACAGATCATAGCGTGTAACTGACTGTACTTTTACTTGAATAATACTTTGTGCTTCGGAACCACATGTTCTGAGTCTGGAGTCTCTATTTATTGTATGACTGCGTACGCAAATTAGCGTCATCCTTAGAGGTTTATAGGAAGGATTTTAGAAGGTACAGGCAGGGGTATATAGAGGTTCATTTTAAAATCAACAACAACTTAACAGAACCGACACAATACCAAATGTTTGACTCCCCTGCAGGATGTGCTCTGTTGTATGTATGTTAATAGAGAATGATGTGTACTTGTCTGTTGTTCTAATATTAATTATATATGTAAGAGTATAAACTAAGAAGTGGGTGGGGTCAGGAATAGTAAGGGGAGGAGTCTATGCCAGGAGCCAGATGCTGACACAAGGTGGGCCTGTGTGCTCTTTAAATGCCAGGGCCTATTTTTAGTCCCAGTCCGGCCCTGTATCTAGCTCTACTGGTTACATAAAGTACATTTAACATAGCAAATGTATTTTAACATAGTTTCCAACAGTTTTTGGGACAGACCCAAAACTTTAAAGATTTGTTAATCTTTTTCAATATTTACCAAATGCATTTTCACAGGGCTGTAGTGAGGGCAGTGCTGCCAGTGTTGTCACCCGGTGCTTCAGTGGTGATGCTAGTCCTGTGCCAGCCTGCTATATAGATACCTGCCATGATGATTAATATGTGAGCGATGCACCCAAGATCCCCTCTCCCTGATAACTAACGGCACTATAGTAGTGAGTGAAGACAATCCCTAAGAGTTGCAGGGAGAAGCTCTGTCCTGGCCAGACTGGTCCAGCTACAGAGAGAAAAGAAATTATAGACTCCATGGCAGAAGAGTAGTAGTAGAAGGAAAGAGCTGGATAAAAATAAAAAGAAGTTAGAAGAACTGTGAACTGCTCCTCTTGTGCCATCTGCCCCCTCCACATGCCTCTCTTGTTCCATCAATCCCCTTCAAGTGCCCCTATTGTGACATCAGCACCCTTCACCTGCCCTTCTTGTGGCATCAGCCCCATCCATGTGTTAATTTTATGTCATCAGACCCCTCCACATGCCCCTGTTGTGCCATCGCATCCTTGCACAAGCTATTTTTGTGCTATTAGTCAGTTTTTTCTCTTGCTAAGAACATTAAAATGTCTAGCTACATCTCTGACAATTCCTCATATTCTGTTTATTTAATGTGATAATGAATATCTATTATTCTGTATCAAATAGATGGCCCATAGACTGTACATATGTGTGTATGCAAAATAAAATTGAAATGAAAGACGACATTTTGAGAAATGTCATTTTGCCTAGTTGTCCATTTCTGTTGCAGTTCCATTGTAAAAATAAATAATAGCAGTGGGTTAATTATTTACTATTATATTTGGCCTTTTAGTCTACTCAGCAATAACCAGTACTGTAGCCATGATACATCCAAAATATGCTATTTTAGGCAAAACAACGCCTCACTGTTGAAAATCCTTTTTGGGCGCTGAAAATCAGGACTATTGACAGGTATGGGATATTGGGCCTGATTCAGAGCCGGACGCTCTGACAGAGCGCTCGCTCTGAATGAGGGCCATCCCTCTGAATTTTAAAGCGGTCTCCTGGCCGCTCACATAGCTGTGGGTGACCACCCACAGCTATAGCGAGTGGCCAAAAAGATTTTTGCGATGGTCAAGACATCACGAGTGATGTCAGTAGGGCCGCCCACAAACGTCAGGCGTTCCTTCGGGCACACCTCCGTTTGTGCAGCTACCACCCCCTACCCGCCTACAAAACGGGTGAGCTGTTGATCAACATCGACAGCCGCCCCATTTTGTTGCGAGCCCCGCAGCGAGGGAAGTTCTCACTCGCTACGGGGCTTGCACACACACGTGGCCCGCGCGCCACGCGTGCGCACTGGGCCACCATCGACCCGTTTGTGAGCGCTATGCGCTCGCGAGTGGGTCTGAATCAGGCCCTAAGCCTATTCTGTAGTGTAATGGTGCATACACACGGTCCAACTTGCTCGGTCATCGATATCGTTGAGCGATTTTTTTCTACTTTAAAAGTTAACGATATCGTTGAACGATTTCATCAATGATCATGAATGATTTAATGTATGATGAAAGATATCTGACAGTATTTAAATGATGACATTGACCAAGTTGGCCTGCATGTACGGTCGACCTCAGATATCGTTATCGTCTATACGGCCAAACGCATCGTTGGTTGCTCAATGCAAAAAACTCAACGATATGAACGATATGATAAACTATATCGTTATCGTTCATATCGTCCTGCAAACTTGGACCGTGTGTATGCACCATAAGTTTATTTTGAAAATAAACATGTCTGTTTTTTCACTAAATAAAAAATATCTACATCTGTCCTAAATTCCCCAGAGTCTGACAGCTATGTTTCTTTTATCCTAATCTCTCCGTACCTCTTCTATGCCTGGAAAATGTATCCATTGGACCCCATAAAGCATGATGGTCTCTCTACACACAAAAACACAGACAGTGCAGATGAGAGAACTCCAGGCAGCTGTCCATAACTCAGATGTTAGAGATAGAGAACCTGCTAGAATAAAGATAATTGTATTTTATTGATTGCAGGCTGAAAGCTGAACGCAGATTCCCGATTATCGGTCCACCAGATCTCTGGGATCGCAGATGCAGCAGGGGATTTCATACACCTCCTGCTGCATTTGCATAAAGGTAAGGACAGAATTGCAAAGCTGCTTGCATGCAGCTTTGCAATTCCATCCTAAGCTGAATCACAGTTTATTGTATAAATATAATATGCATTTTTCAGAATCCTCTATAATTCATAAAACTCTACATATTGTAGCCTATTTATCCTTGTCCAAGGCTAAAAGTACAGTTTGGACTAGAATCATATTTATTACTGCTCAGTTATAAATATAAAGGAACTCATGTAGAGCTGGATGTACAACTGTTTTTTTGGGGGCCATTTCTGTACTATTCCCCAACAAAAATGTACGCCTATGTCTGTATATAGACTTTGGCGCATCTCACACTTGTGACTGCTTACGTCTGGAAAGGTGCAACAGAGAGGGAAGGAACAATAAGTATATTCAGATACTGTAAGGGCATACTCACATACTGCAACTGAAATAGACCTGGATGCAGATACATATTTCTGGCATACTTTTTGGCTGCCTTTTCTAGGACAAGGCAGCCAGGTCGGCACAGCAGGAGGTATGACGCGTCATAAATGGCGGGGGGCGTGATGGCACAATTCAGAGCGATTTCCATTATCAGCTGCCCGACTGTCCACTTTACTCGGGAAGTGGACGGCTCCGGGTGGACACAGGCAGCTCTGGGGGACTTGAATACTCTTCTGGGCTGTCGGGATCACTACAGAGAGCCGTTGTCGGGATCACTACAGAGAGGAGAGTAGGCAAGTCCGATTTCTGGGGGGCACTGAACATTTGGCACCATGATACACAATGATAATGATGATGATGACTATAAGCAGCACTATCTAGCTTTTTGTGGTTGGTTAATCGCATATAAATCTCTCCAGCTGATAATATTTAGTTCCTTCATTTTGTGAATGAATTATATGAATTCAAGTTAGTCTATTAGACAAAACCAAGGCAAAGCCCACTTGTAATCAGATCACTAAATAGTATACTAGAATATTCATAGAGCTAAGCTAACCTGTAGTGAGTCAGTGCACTACATTTTAGGACCAGGCTGTAGATAGAAAATTAAATCATTTAGGCCCCTATTTACTTCAATCCGCATTTAAAATGCAGTTGTAGTCTGATATTATCGACTGAATACGCATTGCAAAATTAGGAAATTTCACTTGGATGTACTAACATCTGCATGCAGGGACAGAGCTGGCGATAAAGCTCTGTGCCTGAGATTCGCACACTTCTCATGGTATTTTTCACCAAAAATACCATAAGAAGGTGTCTGCACATGTGCCGCCTCCGGCTAACGCTACCCCACTTCCTCCATGGCAAACCCCCTGCAACCACCCCCCTCTCCCCCACTAACAGCTGACACTTACCTCGGTGATCCTGTGATCCCGGTCAGCTGGTCTCCAGGCTACTGGTCTGTGACCCCGGTCACCTGTGCTGTAAACTGAGATGTCGGGGTCATAGTGAAGGAGCCCCAACAACTAGCTGACTGAAGGAGAGAATTCACCGATCACCGATCAACAGACCCCCGACTGCAGGTAAGTGTTTGATTTATTTTTTTTTCAACAATTTTTTTTTTCAGTGATCAGCTTGTGGTCTATTTAGTCTATTTACTAGATAGCATCAGGCCCAATTGACATGGGGGGACTAAGGGTACACCCGTACTTGTCCCTGAGGTCCAGAGAGGCCCCAAGGTCCAGATGGGCACAAAAGGGCCTGCAGACGGACTCACTGCTTCAGCCAATGCCGAGGCCACCCCGGGACTCATACCCGCCACCCACCTCCCTTGTAGCCTGGCTCGGCAACACTGGGCTCTTCCAGCTGTCTTAGACATGGCCCGGGGTGGGCGTGACCTTTCAGTCAGTAATGCGGCGGCGTGATGTCATAGGTCACTTCACCACACGTCCTCCCCACCCATCAGGCAGGCTGTGTTGGTTAGGGGCTGGGGTGATAGGGCATGGGTGCTGTGGGCAAAGGAAGGTGATGAGAGCTGAGAAGGGTGAAGGGGATCGGGCAGAGGAAGGTGAAGAGGGTTGGGGGCTGAAGAAGGTGAAAGGGGTCGGGGCAGAGGAAGGTGAAAAAGGTTGCGGGCTGAAGAAGGTGAAGTGGGTTGGGGCTGAGGAAGGGGAAGTGGGTTGGGGGCTGAGGAAGGTGATGGGGCAGACGGCTGAGGAAGGTGATGGTAGTATGATGAAGGTGCTGAGGTCAGAGGATGGTGATGAGGATCTGAGGCTGAAGAAGGTGATGAGAGGCTGAATTTGAGGAGGGTGAGGATGGCTGGCTGCAGACACCATCCCTCCTACCCCTGAGGCATCCACAGCACTGTCATACTGTCAAGAAGAATTTGGTAGAGACAGCAGACAAGTACTACAGCCTGCATCATAAGTGATTTTTTACTTTATTTAAAGACTGTCATATCTTTCAGTTACCATTATCATACTTCAAATATCACACATGCAGGGAAGGGATGTGTGGGTGTGGGTGCGGGGTCAGGGGTGGTGGTGAGAAGGTGGGACCCTCAGAGACAACAGTGTACTGGGCCCCGAGATTTCTGTTTCTGTTGAGCCCTAGATAGCATCTCAATGCTATGCATAGCATGTATAGCGCATGTATGTAGAATGCATAACTGGTCTATTTACTAAAGGTTTCCCCAACCTATTTAGGTTGGATCGTGCGTCAACTTATCACTGTCGCTATCTCAGGAAAATATGCTTTATTATTGAAATAATCAAATTTAAACTAATATTAATATGCCTGTATCTTATATATTTGTTATATATTATTTATTTTTCATTGAAAGGGGAATTGGAAGCAAAAATCTGGGCTTATTACAAATCACTGTGCATATGTGAACCAAGATGACATCACACCATCGTGTGCAGGGGCTGGCTGGCAACTTATAGGGCTCCCCCATATGCAATGCCCCTAGTAGCAGTCCCCTTGTAGTGCCCCTAGTAGTAGTCCCCCCTAGTAGTAGTACCCCCCTTGTAGTGCCCCCAGTAGTAGTCCCCCCTTGTAGTGCCCCCAGCAGTAGTAGTCCCCCCTTGTAGTGCCCCCAGTAGTAGTAGTCCCCCCCCTTGTAGTGCCCCCAGTAGTAGTAGTCCCCCCTTGTAGTGCCCCCAGTAGTAGTAGTCCCCCCCCTTGTAGCACCCCCAGTAGTAGTAGTCCCCCCTTTGTAGTGCCCCCAGTAGTAGTAGTCCCCCCCTTGTACTGCCCCCAGTAGTAGCAGTCCCCCCCTTGTAGTGCCCCCAGTAGTAGTAGTCCCCCCCTTGTAATGCCCCCAGTAGTAGTAGTCCCTCCCCTTGTAGTGCCCCCAGTAGTAGTAGTCCCCCCACTTGAGTGCCCCCAGTAGTAGTAGTCCCCCCTTGTAGTGCCCCCAGTAGTGGTCTCCTCCTTATAGTGCCAGATCCCCCACAGTAGACACACATAATATTAAAAAAAAAAAACACTTACCTGATACCCGCTCCTGCTCCTGGTCCCGCCACCGTGATCAGCTCCTCCGTCCGCCGCTTTGCATTATGGGAGTGACGCGTCATGGGAGTGACGCGTCACTCCCATTACCCACTGCGGGAGCCGGAAGATGTAAGGCTCTGGCAGTGGGAGCAGCAGCCGATGAGAGTCTGTCTGACTCTCATCAGCTGCTAAAGCAAACACACAGCTGCCGGCCCGATGGCTGTGTGTTTGTGCTGTGTAGCGCTGACCGAACCCCGTCCGGTCAACGCTACACACGCGGTGCAGTCTGTGTCACAGTGACACAGACGGCCCGCGGCCCGCATGATGCTGCAGCCCGGGGGGGCACATGGCACCCTGCCCCCCGGCCCAGCCCGCCACTGATCGTGTGTGATGTAAATGACTGCCAGGAAAAGTGAATTCCTCTTACTTCTGAGAAGCAGTATCGCCAGAGAGTTGTGCATTATTCAGCTGAACTGTGATGTTTATTTGGTAAATTTGGGTGAAACAAGAACTTTCGTTGCTGTGGTAAGCGGCGACAGAAGAATTTAGTTATTGCCGGTGAAAATAGTACCGTTAAGCTATTTTTGCATTGCATGTTATCTCAAAAATGTCATATGAAATACAAACAGAACAGAACAGGAACAGAGATCACAGATGCCTGTTTGGCACATGTGCCATGATTTCGGGATGAAATCTCATCACCATTCATTCTCTATATAAACTTTACATTTACTCAGCAATCACTGAAATGACATTGTTGTGACTTATTGCCCTGTCGCCAACCACTTTCATGGTTAAATCATGTTCTTTTCTCAGACTAATGTGGCTCCTTTTATCACTCCTGTCTAGCAGACTCTGTCACGGGTAATAAATTACTATACTTCTGGAAATTTTATCCAAAATTGAAATTAAACTTGACATTTAAATCAATACCATACCATATGCATGCCTTTTCGTCTATTTTCTTTGGATTGCATCGTATTCTTTAAACTACAATGCAACCATTATAATTATTAAATAAAAATACAAAGAACTAGTTTTATGCTTAAAATAATGAGACAACATCTACATTGAATAGCCAATGAGTCACATTTATGTGTATAAGTGCTGGGCTATATCAATCACAAATTGGTGGTGGGGTGCTGATAAGTGTGTTAAAATCATTTGTACCCTTAGATAAAATTATTGCACCCCCCCACTTCCAGGGACGCCTCAGGAGCAGGGGTGGTTTTCATTGTACTCTTGCAGAGGTGCCAATCCTGGAGCAGTTTTGAAAAACACCCATGAAGTCATTCCTTTTTCTTCATGAAGAAACACGGTCCCATCAGAAATTCATCCCATAGAGGAGGCAGGTTAAAGTTGAAATTAAAAAGCTCAGTAACTTATTATTTTGAAACTGTTCTGCTGCAGGTACACTTAGCATTGAATAGGAGTCAATGGAGTGAGTATCTCACACAGGTATATACAGTAGAATTTAAAAAGGAAAAACTTTGTAGATGTAATTACTTTTTTTTTGGACTATTGGCATGGCAATCTACATTCACTTCACTAAACAATGCTAATTAACCAGCCCCTATTACAGTAGGTTTTCATAGACATCTGGAAGCCTGGTCCAAATACTCAGGGGCCTATTCATCAAAATATAATTATCACTTGTGATAATTATGGTTTGAACTCGCTGCAAGTTCAAACACAGTTTAGGAGGCATTCATCATGCCCCCTGCCCTAAACTATCTCTCACTTCCGAAAAACTGACTTCATAGAAACTGCAGTTTTTCGGAAATGAGAGACTATTCTCCTGTTCCTCTGGTCTTTCTTTATTTTTCACTGCCTGTCTTCAAGCTGCAAAGACAGGCTGCGAAGAGAGACTGAGCTGCAGCAGGAGAAGAGAGAACCTCATCCCCCTTGCCTATTGCCCATATGCCTTTCAACCCCGCTGGTATCTGTCTCCCCCCATCCTCCACAAAGCTGCAGCTTCCAGACACTGGGCCTGATTCGGCAAGCAACGCAAGTGAGAGAACGCACGGTGTGAGCCGATGTTTTTGATCTGCGCATGCGTATGCATCACATTGCACTGCGCAAACAGGTCGCTGAGAATGGTAAGGGTTCTCTCAGAGTACGCAGGAGCCCGCAGAGACCTTCGATGTTGATTGAGAGGAAGTGCCGTTTGCGGGTGGTGACAGGGGGTGGTCGGCTGAACACAGGCATGCCTGTGCGTTCACATGCCATTACAGGGGCGTGCATAAATGAACCTCAGCGGTGCCACACGCAGCCAGGCGCTTCTCTGCGTGCAGGAATCTCTCAAGTCCTGCGGCAGGGTCAGGTCTACCCTTAGCTTACACGCAGCTTCGATGGCACTCGATGATCCCGATGTTTACGCTGTCAATCACGGCATAGGTGGGCGGCTTTATGTTTTGCTGAGTGTCTGCTTCTTGTGCTGCGATCTCCGTGCGTATGCATTGATTAGCATATTCTCACAGCGGCTGGGTGCGTGCGTCTGCTAGCGTGCGTTCCTTGCTGATTCAGGCCCACTGTCCCCACCCCCCGCTCAGACCTGCAGCTGCAGGGGGGGAGGTAGTGCTAGCCGGCAGATGAGCGGGGTCACTGTATTTTTTTCAAAAAATTCAGTAAACAGTGGGCCTGCGTATGGGTCGTAATGCACATGCGCCAACCAGTCAGTGCGGCCGGAAAACGTGTGTTCGCAAAATTGCGAGTGCCTGCTAATTTGAGTGACAGGATGAGGCGTTTGTGGGTGGTAACAGGGGAAGGTGCTTGAAAACGGGGAGTGGAGATCCGAACGCAGGCGTGCCAAACGGTCAAAACGGGCTTTTTAAGGGTGTGCATAATTAACAAAGCAGCGTCATCGACCACATCACTTGGTTGTTTCTTAGCCTGAACTGTTCGCATGATTGCGTAGGAAAATCCAACCACAAGCACTGAGAACAGTTCAGACGCCTTTCGATGTACTCGATTAATCTAATAAATAGCGGAGATGACGTATGATGCGAGCGGCCAGGGGGCGTCTTTACAAAATAGCGAGTGCATGTTTCGTTCGCTCACTCAGACATAGAGGCGTCAACAGACCGCAAAGATCGAGCGCTAAATTTAAATAACCGGCCCCTTTTTCTGAACGAGCGAGCGCAAATAGCGTCCGGCTCTGAATCAGGCCCAGTGTGCGGTGAGGATTCGCAGGGACAGAGCTTGATAATTCCTAAATTCGCAATGCAAATTTAGGTGAAATTATCACACTACAATCCGCATTTGAAATGTGGATTGTAGTAAATATGTGCCTTGGAGAGGACCAGTGACCAGCAGGGAAAAGGACATAATAAATACTTCATGCACTGCAGCATGAATTTGTCACACAAGTTGGTTGATGGAATTATTATATTTTATTTATATGGCATCACCAAGGTTCCTTAGTGCCGTACGTAAGAGATAGAGCATACAACAAAATTACATAAAGACAAAACATTTTATAGACAGTGTCACTAAATTATATATACATAATTACAGCCTACAGTACACTTACATAATTAAGTAGAGAAATCACAGGAGATAGGGTCCTACAGTCTAATAATCATGGCATAACACTGATATTAACAATAAAAGTGGGTCTTCTTAATGAAAAGAATATAAGGAACTTCTCTAAGAAAATGATAAGGAAATTTCATCATTTGTCCTTTCCATATTGTTTGCATACCAACGGAATGATAATTAGAAGCCTATTATCGTTTATATAAGTGAGACTATTTCAACAACACAAGAAGTAGTAGTAGAGGTGACTCCATGAATACCTTTTATACAGGAGGACAGGAGGACCACTACTGGGGGCACTGCATAGGGGGACCACTACTAGCGACACTGTATAAGGGGCATTACTGGGGGCACTGTATAAGTGGTTCTACTGAGGGCACTTTATAAGGATGCATTACTGGGGGCACTATATAAGGGTGCACTACTGGGGGCACTGTATAAGGGGCACTACTGGGGGCACAGTATAGGGGCACTACTACAGGGGCACTGCATAAGGGCCACTGCTACTGGGGACATTGCAAGAGGGGCACTACTACTTGGGGCATTAAGGTGGCGTGTCATGTTGCCACGCCCCCATTTTCCAGTGACCACGCCCCTTGTGGCATGTGACCATGCCCACTTTTTGGCACACGCACCTACCTGGGGGGGGGCTCCGTATTTTAACTTGCTCTGGGATCCAAATACCCTAGTTACACCACTGTCTTTACCATCAGTTAGGAGCGGGCGTTTCCCGACCTGTGGCAAAGGACCCTAGCGTATGACCGGCTTGGCATAATAGAGACAGATGTTTTCTCAGAAATATCTTTCACGTCCTTCTGGGGTGAGACAAGAATGGCCTATATGCATTGCTTCCTCGCAATTGGAAGATGGTGGGTGAAAGCATGGAGTAGAGAAAACTTTGGGACGCTCTACTCTACCCTTTTCCAGGGCTCTTCTGCAAAAGCAGAGATCCACCCTGTTGCAGAGGAAAATCATCTAAACTAGAGGGTAATTCTTGAGCAGCCAGCTCATTTTTCATTCTGAGAGGCTTTGCCACAACATATTGTCCCACTGTATGTGAGCCTTGGTGAAGTCGCAGAATATCAGATGCTGAAGATGTTCTTCCAGGCTAAGAAGCTGTCATGGTCTAATATAATAGGATCAGATATCTCCCACAGTTGAGATGCCAGTGTCAGGGCTTGTCCAGAAAGTAGAGAAATAATGTAGACAATCTTGATTGTATCTGTAGGAAAGTTTCCAGGTTACAGTTCAAAGTGGATTCTGCGTTGGTTCAGAAATCCTCTGCAAATTTTAGGCTCTTCATTATACTTAGCCGGAGTACAGTAGATAGGCAAAGGCTGACTGTCATAGCAGAGAACTGAACTGTACTTGACCAAGCAGCTGTGCTGTGGCTTGGATGCTCAGATACTTCGATGGAATCCATACGAGTTGACAGGTCCTCAATTGCTTCTTGTTTCTCCAGTATGCTAGCCAAATATTGACCTAGTCCATCTGTGGGACCAGTTTCTTTGCCGAATCCATTTGGCAAGAACAAACTGTCACAGCACAAGGGGTTTGTTGATTCAGGTCCAGGCTCCTTGGGCTAGCTGCTTTGGCAGGAGTGTGAATGGAGCTGGATGCTTAATAATGCTGTTCTTCATGCAGGTTACTAGTAGCAGTAGAAGACTGATGCTGCAGAACGGCATTGAGAACAGGTGCAGACTAGCAGGATAGTCCACAGCTATAGCAGAATGTAGAATATTTAGAGGCAGACTGCAATACGCACAACTGAGGCAGACTATAATGAAATATACTGTGAAGCAATACTGCAAACATGAGCAAGTGGCCAAGGCTTTGAGAGCTGGCAACATTTGGCCTGGGGAAAACACAAGCAAGTGGTCAGGGCTCTTCTACTAATGCACCAGCAACTGTAAAATGGGCATGATGCAATCTGTATAACATGGTTTGTCTAACATGTTTATGGTTTTATAAAGTCAATAAAATATTAAAAAAACTGTTATTTCAAATAACAATATACAACACTTACCAGACCAATCTGACAAGTATTCAATGCAGAGACTAATCTGGTAGAAGCATCCTCAGTGACCCCACTTTGTTGCCCTCACAAGACTAATGGGCCAATTTATTAAATAATTTACCTGATTCAGAGATGTATGCTAATTTTGCTGCTGCTGCGTATTTGTATACAGCGGCTGTGCAAAGTTATGCAAAAGCCGCAGGAGGCGTCTTAAGTAAAAAGATGCCCACTGTAAATATAACAGACATAGCTGAAGACAGGGCAAATCCCTTGATGGTAATTCAGAACAGCTTCTGCTACAAGGAGTACTTTCTGGCATAACCAATGATGAGGCTGCCAAAAACTGTTATAATACTGTATATATAATATAATTACATATGATACTGAATATGCCTGAAACTAAACCCCCCAGGCCTAACCTCCCCCTACCACAGCCTAACTCTAAATCCCACCGGGGCTCCTAAACCTAACCCTCCTCACCGCGGCAAGTACTTACCTTGCCCCGGTCTCCTTACGATCGGGTTGCCGGCTGCCGGTATTCCGACATCGGCATCCCCAGTCATGTCGGGATTCCGGCGCCGGTGTTCTCTCAGTGATCGGGATTCCGGCAGTCGGCATCACGATCGTCGGGATATTAAGCGCATCCCGTATATACAGCAGGGATGTATGCTGTATATACAGTACATACTGTATGTATGTCCTCAATGCACCCCAATAATTAAGGTTTTAGAGATATCCATGGAGGAGCACAGGTGGTTAAATCAATTTGACTGAGGTACTAATTGAGTTTGTGGAAATTGCAAAACAAACTAGGAGCGCTAAGTATCACAAAAATGTTTAATTGATAAACACTGTATCATAATGTTAAATAGCAACATAAAAACAACGCACTGTGGCCACAGGAAAATAAATAAAACAAATACAATAAGAAACAAGCATAAAAATAAAAAATAGAAAAGAGGAGGTAGTCAGTAATAAATAATATTGTATAAAATGCCTGTTTGGTTTATCCAAATTTTTAAATATAGCTTCAGAAAAAATACTTATTCACTCCATCTGTAGATAGCATAATGCAGGAGCAATGTCTATAATTAAGACAACTTTGAAGCTTTGTAGCAGACTGTAAAAACTGTTCAGTATTCTTTAAAAGAATATATACTCAAAATCACCAGTCCGCATTAGGACATAGGCCCTCATTCAGAGCCGCTCGTTAGCGGCTGTACGCTCGTTCCGAGCGATGTTTGCACATCTGCGCATGCGTACGCTTTTTAGTACGCATGCGCGAACCAGTCAGTGCGGCCGAAAATCCTTTGTACGCTATATAGCGAGTGCCTGCTATTTTGAGTGACAGAATGAGGCGTATGTGGGTGGTAACAGGGGAAGGTGTTTGAAAATGGGGAGTGGAGATCCGAACGCAGGCGTGCTTAAAGGTCAAAACGGGCGTTTTATGGGTGTGTATATTTAAAACAGCAGCGTCATTGACCACGTCACTGGGTTATTTTATAGCCAGAACTGCACGCAAATTTGTGGTAGCAAACACCAACCACAAGAATAGCGAGCAGTTCATACGCTGGTCGATGTACTCGATTAATCTAATAAATAGCGGACATGACGTAGGATGCGAGCGGCCAGGGGGCGTTTTTAACAAATAAACGAGCGTATGTTTTGCTCGCTCGTTCAGACTTAGAGGTGTGAACAGACTGCAATGTGCGTACGGATCATTTGAATAGCCACCCCTTGTTTTTAAACGAACGACCGCAAATAGCGTACGGCTCTGAATGAGGGCCATAGACTCCATGGTGGCTGAGAAACACGTTAGGATTTGAACACTCTCGCGCGTTGGTGCACCCTGGACCTTTTTTTTGCATTTGCATCTCCCTACTTGATTCTTCAGCCGATTTCGGCAATACTGCAGGACGGGACTGTCCATCTGTTTATACAGACGCTCATTGTGCTGCTACAGCCGGCGGTTTGTCCACGCCGCATCACGTCACCTTGACTCCCTGCGATAGGATTCACGGCAGATATAGGGATCCCTCTGCCTAAGGACACAAGGGGAAGGTCACTCCGGAGATCCGCGCTGATATCAGCATCACGGTATTTACCATTCCTTCAGCATGGAGTCTATGTCCTAATGCGGACTGGTGATTTTCTATTTTTTATTTTTATGCTTGTTTTTTATTGTATTTTTTTATTTATTTTCCTGTGGCCACAGTGCGTCGTTATATATATTGCTTTTTAATATTATGATACAGTGTTTATCAATTAAACATTTTTGTGATATTTAGCGCTCCCAGTTTGTTTTGCAATTTCCACAGGCTGTATAGGGGTTAACCACCCCCTTCTTGGTGAGCGACTTTTAGAATCACATATTGTATAGGTTGAAGTGCCCACTTATTTCTCCTATTTTCTTTCAGTACTAATTGAGTCACCTGTGCTCATCCATGGATACCTCTTAAACCTGAACTGGGGAGCCTTGAGGACCTCGTTTGGGAACTTCTGCTGTACACACATTTACTCGATACTAAGTGCTTGATTCAGAGTTGTGCAGAAGTCAGCTACTGTACAAGTGCAGTCATATTGCGTTCTCAAAAATAAATGCAGATCTTCTCCTGTATTCAGAGTTGGCTGCTTCTATGTGGAAGTACTGTCCCTATACTTCCACTTTTGGAAATACCCATAATCACTATCAGCGTGCATATGCACCAGCCTTATCCTTGGTGGAAGAGATTCGTCTGAAATCAGACAGATCTCTGTGTATGCACAAGTCTGTATAGCAGTGGGTTCCAAACGCGGTTCCCAAGACTTCCCAACAGTTCAGGTGTTAAGGCCCCCATACATCAGCAATTGATTGCAGCAATCGTGCAATTTGCAATTGATTGTGTATAAAAATCTTTCCCTTTTTCAATCGATTGTGGCAATTCTGTAATCTGCATTCAACTGAAAAAGGGAAAGATTTTTATACACAATCGATTTTAAATTGCACAATTGCTGCAATCAAATGCTGATGTATGGGGGCCTTTAGAGATACCCATGGCTGCACACAGGTGACTTAATTAGTACCTCAGTCAATTTGAGTTAACCACCTGAGCTCAACCATGGATATCTCTAAAACCTGAGCTGTTTGGTTGCCTTGAGGACCGCGTTTGGGAAGCTCTGCTGTATAGCCCACAGTTCATACACCAGGGGTTCCCAACCACAGTCCTCAAGGCACACTAAAGGGGCACATCCACTAGCAGACTAGAAAGCGACTTTACGATTACGACATTGTAATCTTGCAGTTGTTTCACAGTCTGTGCTGTACCTACACTGAGTGTTCAGTCGTTCAGTGTAGGCACATAAATCATCCCCTATCATGCTCAACCTGACGTTATCGTCAGGTTGTACAGCATGTTCGGCTGATGATTGATGTCAGAAACGACCAGCAGGAGCACGCATCGTTGGTCGTTTCTGACATTAATGTGCACGATTCTTGTGCAATTGAATGATAATGATAATCGCACATAGAAATCGGCAAGTAAATGTGCGCCCTAACAGTCCAGGTTTTAAAGATAGCCATACTTGAGCACATGTGTCTTAATTAGTACCTCAGTTATTTTGACTTAACCATCTTTGCTCAAGCATGGATATCACTAAACCTGGACTGTTTGTGTGCCTTGAGGACCGAAGTTGGGAAACACTGTCCTAAACGCTCACGACACACTTTCAGAGCACTCAGCCTACCTGCAAACATCTCACTGCAGCTAAATTACAACCACTCAGCTACAAGTACTGATGTGGCTGCAGGGGCGTATCTATAATGGGGGGGCCTGCACCGCACACCCTGCCCCATACTTTGTCACACTTACCTCTCTGAAGTCCCGCATCGGGTCTCCCAGCGCTGTTCAAACGCTAAAAAATACCCGCCACGGGCATTTTTCGGGCATTTTGCGCATTCCCTGTGAGAAGATCGCTGGGAAAATGGTGGCCGTGCCATTTCTCCGGCGATCTGCGCATGCGCAATAGACCCTGGGCACACTCTAGTGCCCAGAGTCTATTGATTCTGCGGTGTCCGGCCAGCCATGTCAGTTGGCTGCTTCACACCAGAGTGAAATGAGGGGGCCCGTGAGGGAGGATGCACATGGGCCTCCTCCTCTCTAAAGACGCCCCTGCATGGCTGAGATGCCTATGATTCTCCTGTAGTAGCTCAAAGTTGTATATGCTCAGCTATGGAGTGTGCACAGGGCCTGATTCAGACCCGGACGCTATCCCCAGTGCGCTTGCTATTGCCAATGGTTGTTAATCTGTGCATGCGTATGCATCGCAGTGCGCATGCGCAAACTACACAGTGCGTTTGCAGATCCCTCGCTCGCCCAGCAAAGCCAGCCCAGCAGAGTGAGTGACAGGAGAGGCCGTTTGTGGGTGGTAATAGGGCAGTCCAGTAAAAACGGGGGAGTGGAGGTGCGAACGCAGGCGTGCCCGAGTATTTCAATACTGTTTTAGAGGCATGCTTAACTAACAGGCAGCGTGATAGTACACGTCACCAGCCATTTTTTTACTCTGTTTTCCTTGCAATGCTTGCGGTGAAAAAAAGCTAGAAAGTGCACTTTTACTATCCAACAATAAAATGACTATGAAGTATGAACGGTACAATATAGGAATAAAATAAGGGAATTTATATCCCCATTATATGCATATATAAAAACACATAAATGACAGGAGTGCTCACAACAGAGGCTTTTCAAAAGAGGAAGGGGCCCGCGTGCAGTCTCCATCACGGGTCCCCTCCTCTCCGGCCGGCAGCACACTGATAGACTCTGGGCACTAGAGTGTGCCCAGAGTCTATAGCGCTTGAGCAGGTCACGTGGAAAAATCTGCGGCATCCATTTTCCTTGTACTGCACAAGCGCAAAACGACAGGAAAATGGCCATAGTGGCCATTTTCCAGGCATTTTTACAGCGCTGACACCGGCGTCAACGCAGGACTCCGGAGAGGTAAGTATAATATGGAAGCAAGGTGTGCGGTCCAAGGGCCTGTGTGCACCGCACCCCCTCCACCTATTATAAATGCGCCCCTGGCTCACCATAAATTATATACATTCCAGTCCACAATGCTAAACAATTCTAGTGAAGGAAAGTCCTCAGCTGAAGTGAACCAACAATTAAGCACACTTCTAAGTTGCAACTTTATATCTAAATAGAGCATAGGCTGTAGGAAAATACTGTGTATCCAAATGGAGAATAACCATAGCATGTGATCCACACTCGGCAGTGTATACAAACTGTAGGCACTTGATATTCTTTGTTTATATGCATGTGATACTGTGTATACATTGGTAAATAATAAAGCATATATGTCAGCACAACATACTGGGTATACACAGGCAAGTGATACTGTGCATACTTAGTTAACACTGTATATACATATGAACATGAAACTGTGTACATACAATACACACATAATATTGTGTAATCATAAGCATGTAATACTGTATACTGTATACACAGTCACTTAATACCACATGATACCATGTACACATAAGCAAATAATAATGTATATGCAGTACACAGGCACATAATAATGTACTGTATATACTGTGATGTTTTGCTCAGTAGAGTGGTCAGTGGTGCAGTATTCGGGTCCTCAAATAAGGGTCTACATACAACTTGTTCGGGTTAAAACAAACAATATGGTGCTTTAATACTGTCAACATACAGTAACAGAAAATAGATAACAACCTAGCCCCCATTCAGGGCACTATCTCACTCATTTAGCCCTAACTATCAAGGGCAGCTAGTCTGCGCACAACTGAACATATAGTCTCAGGCGTGTCTGCTCATCGCGTGTATGGCCACAGGCCTCCATGGCCCCCACTGGCCTTCTACCCACTGGCCTGGATGCCACAGCCTCACTTGGGCTGCATCCTCTGGGCAGCAGATAAGTGTGGTTACACCCCATTTTAAACTTGTTTGTGCAGATCCCACCATCACTGCACAGATTCAGTGGCTCAACAACACCACAAAGCTTAATTCTACCACATATCACCCTCTCCAGCTCACAACCCCTAGGGTTAGCGACTTGGGACAAGGCATTTTCTAGGCCTTCTTTATTTTCCTCATCAGGGCCTTTCACCACATTCAAGAACATCATCAAGCCTATTCTGTTATCTGGTGGTCTCATCATCTAAATTCCATGTCTCTTTTT
Organism: Taudactylus pleione; assembly: GCA_031769625.1. Classification (NCBI taxonomy): domain Eukaryota; kingdom Metazoa; phylum Chordata; class Amphibia; order Anura; family Myobatrachidae; genus Taudactylus; species Taudactylus pleione. The sequence continues at coordinate 8,601,283 of JAUIMM010000017.1, read as the reverse complement.
TTTCCTGACTTTATGGAACGTTTTATATATATTTATGTGAATCATCCATTAGTTGCTTGATTGTGCCTTCAGACTTAGCAAACATTTACTGAATTTCAGTATATTTCAGATAAACACTTTTATGATTCTTCCTTCATTTCAAAACTTCCAAATCTTTCTCTTGAACCTCTACCCCAACATTATCTATAGCTGCATTCATCTGTTTTTGTCTGGAGTTAAGAACTTCAACAATTTCCCCTACATCAGAAGGCAAGAGGTTGTTATCTTCATTCTGCACACTTTTTGTGATTCCTGGTGGTAAATTTACTAAGAATCGAGATTGGTCGAGATGCCAATCTCGGGTGAGTTTAGGCATGATTTTCATCTCGCAAATTTACTAAAGGAAAACTCGGGTGAGTTAGAGAGAGATTTCTCTCTTCTCACTCGTAAAACTCGGGTGAGATAGCAAACTTGAATCAACTCACCATCAGGCCGACTCGGAAGTACTTTTGATCTAAAATATACATCTCTCAAATTTACCAAGAATCGAGATGACAAGCATGGGTGAGATTGGAGCAAACTCGTTGCCAAACTCACTTTTCAAACTCTCAACCTCCTGAGCTGCGAGATTGGTAGAAACATACACTAATCATTGTGATTTGTGTATGTTTCTGCCTGTAAATTGTTAAAATAGGGTAAATTTTTTTTTTATTTAAAATGGCGTACCCCAAAAGCCTAACCAGCCCTGGACTTGCCAGCCAGTCCTGGTCCCGAAAATTCCATGGAACAAAACGAGTAGGGTTCCACCATAATTTAGGAACCAGCACCAGGCTGCAGGGCCAGTCCTGGTTTTAAATATAGGGGGGAAAAAATACGTAGGGGTCCCCCTATATTTAAAACCAGCACCAGACCCAAACCAACCGGGGTGTAATGCCACAGCCCGAAGACCCTATTACCGGGTCTACAGGGCCAAAGCATTCTCACCCCAAGCCAGTCAGGTCAAGCCGGTAATCTCAGGGGAGGTTGGGACCCCCCAACACAGGGGTTCCCCTCTCCCAAAACCCCAGGCTTGGTCTGAAGCCCGGGGTTTTTCGCTGCACCCCTGGGCTATGGGTACAGAGGTAATAAAGTGTAAAACTATTGTATTTTACAGTGGAACTACAGGTGCCAGCATGCCTGCCCTTTGGTACTTGGGGAACTAGCAGCGGCCGGCACCCATACCTCCACTGAAAAATAAATAGTTAAATAAAGACACAACACACACACCGTAGATAGTATAAATTTATTACACACATACCTCAATCACACATACTTACCTGCAAGGCTGCCATCAGAAATTGTGGGGCCCAGGACTGACAAAATAGGCAGAGCAGGGCCCCCCTCCCCCCAAAGTATGGAAACTTAATACCACCCCCAGGTGATCCCGCCCTGTGTGGCCGCACCGGCCGCATACCCCTGCTTATGGGCCTGTATATCGGTATACAACTGCATCTGCACATGCAGCATGTGTGCCTACTACACACACACACATTAATATATATATATATATATATATTAATATATATATATATATACATATATATAACTTCCAATTGACGGCACTCAGGAAATAATCAGACACACAACAGGTGCACCCTGACGAAAATGCGTGTATACAGCATTGAAATGTTGGTTACACAACCTGATGTGTGTCTGATTATTTCCTGAGTGCCGCCAATTGGAAGTCTTTTGTTTACAGCAAAATAGACGTGTTTGGTGCGGAGGGCACTGGAGCGGAAATATTTTATTATTCTATTTTCATTCTTGAGGAGTGCCGCTTTCAAGACATTGTTTATATATATATATATATATATATATATATACATACACACACATGTGTATATGTGTTAGTGTGTGTATATATATATGTATATATATATATATATATATATGCACAGACACACACTAACACATTATATATAGATATATATATATATATATACATATGTATACATACACACACACACACATATATATATATATATACATATACATACATTATACATACACAGTATATATTATACATATACATACGCAGTATATACTATACATATACACACACATATATATATTATATATACATACAGTATATATATATATATATATATATATATCCCTTCTCCCCCAGCCAGGCAGCATAGAAATCTTACCCCGGGCTTTTGCTCCAGGTCCACGGCTGGTGATTGCGTGGCTCCTCTCTTCTTCATTAGAGCACGGTGACGTAATGACGTCACACGCGCCGGATAAGGAGCCCACCACCCGCCATGAATGGGCGGCCTTTCTGCTTCTTCTGCTGATGTACAATTAATTACATCGGCAGAAGGGGCGAAGAGGCACATCGTTCGCAGCGGGCGGCGGGCTCCTTTCACCTTGGGGAAAAGGAAGCAGGGGTGGGTTAGGTGGCCCCATTCATCCAAAGTAGTGGCGGCATGCGGGTGGTAGGAGCTGGCCGGGCCCATTTGAGTGTCCGGGTCAGGGACAGTAGTCCCGACAGTCCCCCCCTGATGGCGTCCCTGCTTACCTGTACCAGCTGGTCGGTCCACTTGTCCAATGTAGAAATCCATGTCGATGGACCTGCAAAAAAGATCCTATACTCACCTACATCCTGGCGCTGCTCTCTGTAGCATCCAGGGTTTTGTCAGAACAACAAACCGACTTACCCAAACCATGCCGAACATGTGTAAGTATATACTGTTGCATATACTTACACCTCGCGAAATGACAGATGAGCAAAACCTTCTGTTATTTCTCACTGGCCGCTAGCCAATCGGTGGTCGCTTTACATGTAGCAGCCACTCATTGGCTGGTTCCACATGGGTCCCAGCCAATGAGCGGCCTCTACATGTAAAGCGGCCGCTGATATTACACACAAGCAGCCTTCACATATCTCACTGATATGTGCAGGCTGCTAGCTCGGGAGAGATTTGCAGAGAGAAAACACTGCAATCTCGGGTGAGTAATCTCATCTTCACTTGCAACTCGGGGGAGATATCTCAATCTGCTTCACCATCGGAAAACTCACTTTCAGCTAAATTCACTAAATTTGAGAGATGAAAAATGGGAAAATCACCCAAACAACAAAAATCGACCAATCTCGACACTTAGTGAATTTACCCCCTGGAATAAAAGAAGCAATGTCAGAGGCAGTAAATGCCCCCTGGAGGTTGAGACTCTCCAATTTCTCTTAATTTCCAACACATTGATCAACAGAGCAAGTTGCTAGAGACCCAATAAGCTTTAAAAGGCTCTGCAGCAGCACATTGCTGGCCAAGACACTGCCATCAGGAGCAGACTTTTTCAAAGTCTTTCTCAGCAGAAGATCACTATGTGTTGTGACACAGTTAGGTTAGGGGGTCCCTCTCCTGGGTAGAGGACTCCTTCCTTACACACACAACCAGCAGCAGGGAAGCAGCACACCAGTCTGGATGCAAGTACAAGCTGGTCGGTGCCAGTCTTTATTGTACAATGTCAGAAACATAAAGAAAACATAAATATAAATCCTAGCCCTGTCGGGGCACTAACTTCACAGGTAGTTCCCTCACTACCAGAACCTGGCAGGGCCTAATGCCCTCGCCAGCAACAAAACACAGCACAGTACTTACAGATAGGTTTTCCAAGTGTCTCTGAGCAAACTCCCTGTCTGCTCTCCCAGGTGAGACAATCAGCCCTCAACACACTAGGCTTATATTGGCCTCTCTCAGGTGGAAAACTAACAATCCTGTTACCAGGCTGCGAGAACCAAAACCTGGAGTGGCCGTGGGTGGAGCCCTCCCTCTCCTCTCACCCACAACCCCCAGGTCCCAAACCGGCTTTTCAAAAAGCCGAGACTCAAGCCTGCTACACTGCAGACTTTCTCCTGGGGATTTAAAACACAAAAGACAGGAATCTGGGACAAATGTACCTGCCACAGACCACTTTACCAGTGATCCTATCACATATCCCCCCCTTTGCTTTGACATATGGGGCAGAACAACTGAAGCCCCCAAACAATGAACGCGTGACAACGCATCTGCATTAAACAACAGGCCCCCTGGCCTGTGTTCCACTGAAAATTTAAAAGTTTGTAACGCCCACTTTATGGCCAACGCCTCCTTCTCCACTGTGGCACCGGGTAGGCATCGAATTTTGAAACACTGTTCAACTTTCGGAAGTCATTGCAGAAACGCACACTCCTGTCGGGCTTTGGAATCAACACAATGGGACTTGACCATTCACTATGTGATACTTCAATAACCCCTAACTCTAGCATATTTTTAATTTCTTTCGACACCGATGCTCTTGGTGCTTCTGGTAACCTATAGGGCTTTAGATTAACTTTAACCCCTGGGTCAGTGATGATGTCATGTTTAACGACCGAGGTTTTCCCAGGTACGTCAGAGAACAGCACCCTATTTCTAACCAGAAACTCCTTGACTTCTCGTTGTTGAATTGCCGACAGGGTTTTTGCCACTGTCACTTCGGGAACTAAGGGCCCTGGACTTACTGGAAGGGCTCGGATGGCCGACAGTACCGTTCTATCTCTCCAGGGCTTTAACAGATTTATATGGTATATCTGTTCTGGCTTTCTTTTCCCCGGCTGGTAAACTTTGTAATTGACCTGTCCCACTCTTTCTAAGATTTCAAAGGGCCCTTGCCATTTAGCCAAAAGTTTATTTTCCACAGTGGGAACCAACACTAACACTCTGTCCCCAGGAGCAAAGCTGCGTAACCGAGCATTGCGGTTGTATACCCTCTGCTGTGCCTGTTGAGCCTGTTCCAGGTGCTCTCTCACTATCGGCACCTCTATAATAGGCAATGGAACTAGTGGACCCTTAAAACGTGGTCTGGGAGCATGATACTGACACTCAGGGCAGGATGCGCAAAAGTCAGATACCTCTTTATGAAGCCCGGGCCAGAAAAACCTCTGCATTATTCGCTCAGTGGTTTTCTCTACCCCTAGATGGCCTGCCGTTATATGATCATGGGCCAGATACAACACTGTTTTTCTGTAGGCTTTGGGAACTATTAGTTGTTCCACAATATCTTCCCCCTTCTTAGTCACCTGATATAACAAATCCTGACACATTACCATGTGGGGATAGGACAAAGGACTATCAGGGTCTACGAGTTTACCATCAACTACTTTTACATTCTCCCTGGCTTTTACCAAAGTAGGGTCATTCAACTGCTCCACGGCAAAGACCTCTCTTCTGACCTCTAAATCAGGCAGATGACCCACTGGCCCAACAACACTTCCCACCTCAATGGGGGGCACATCAGTTGGCGGGCCACCGTCACGCTCCGCATTCTCTAGTTCGCCAACCATAGTAGGAAAAGGGAATAACTCTGACTCAGAAGAAACTCCCTCCTCCACTATATCGACAACCTTCTCAAATGGATCGGGGTTGTTCACCTCTGGAACAAAACGGCTTTCCCACAACTTCCAGAAGTGAGCAAAGTCTCTCCCCAATATTGCATCGTACATCAGACCAGGCACCAAACCCACAGAAACTATAGCAGAGCCACATGGTGTCTCGATGTTCACCTCGGCAGTAACATAATATTGATTATCCCCATGTATGCAGGTCACATCAACAGTTTTCCCCTCACGCCGCAAGGGGTTCACCAGCTCAGCTTTTATAAGTGTCACCAAGCTACCCGAGTCTAACAGTGCCTCTACTCGGTTGCCATCTACAGTGAGTACACACATGTGCTTATCAGTCTCTGCCTGCCGGTCAGCCGTACAGGCTGTCTGTGCAAAGAAAGACCCCCTGCAGTAGACATGAGCAGTATCACATTGTATAGGTTCAGTTGTAAGTGAACAATTAGCGGAAATATGGCCGAAGTCACCACACCGGAAACACTGAATCATATTAATGTCTAGTCGTTTATGGGGCAAGAACCTTCCTGGCCTGGCAGGCCTGTCTCCAGGTTCTACACCCTCAGTCTTAGGTACATCCCACCGCCCAGCACCCTTCTCCCCTGGAACAGTCTTACCAGTGTCTGTGGGAGTTCCCCGGTGCGCCATTGGGGCTTGGTGGGGCATACTCATCAGCTCCTCAGCCACCACGTAAATCTCCAACAGCTCGACCAACTGGTCCGCGGACTTAGGGTCTGCATGGCTCACCCACTTGCGCAGAGTCACAGGTAATGATCGCAGGTACCGGTCCATCACGACCCTTTCCACGATCTGTGGTCCCGTCAGCATCTCGGGCTGTAGCCATTTTGAGGACAGATGGACGAGGTCATGCATCTGTGAACGTGGAGGCTTGTCCTTATGGAACTCCCAGCGGTGGACCCGTCGGGCCCGAACAAAGGTGGTGACTCCCAAGCGAGTTAGGATCTCCTGTTTTAGTTTTTTATAGTCCTTGGCATCAGCCAGGCATAAGTCGAAATATGCTTTTTGTGGCTCCCCAGACAAAAAAGGTGCCACCAGACTTGCCCACTGCTCCTTGGGCCAACTCTCCCTTTCGGCCATTCTTTCAAATGCGGCGAGATAGGCCTCCACATCATCGCCCGAAGTCATCTTTTGGAGGAAGTGACTGGCTCGTATGGAGTGAATGGTGGTGGGAGGACCAGTAGTAACATCTCTGGGCCGGGCGACCAGGTGCTGTAACACCTCTTTTATGGCCTGGCTGTTTTCCGCTAAGGCCTGGCGGGTTTCCTCAATGGCGACCTGTTGAAGTCTGTTAGTCTCCTGCTGAGCTGCTGTAGCTTGGAGCAAGGCCTTAATAATGTCCTCCATTTTGTCCCGGGGTGTAGGTTGGAAGCTGAACCTTGCCTCTCTGAGCATTAGCTGATGCCTCCTCTATGGGACTCCAAGGACACAGCGTTATTTCCACACTCACAAATTGGGTGTCTGTCCCTTTAATTTTTAAATGGAAAGTTTTCCTCTTGCTGCAACTTCAGTGTGTGTGGGTTGCCCGCATTCTCCACCATATTGTGACACAGTTAGGTTAAGGGGTCCCTCTCCTGGGTAGAGGACTCCTTCCTTACACACACAACCAGCAGCAGGGAAGCAGCACACCAGTCTGGATGCAAGTACAAGCTGGTCGGCGCCAGTCTTTATTGTACAATGTCAGAAACATAAAGAAAACATAAATATAAATCCTAGCCCTGTCGGGGCACTAACTTCACAGGTAGTTCCCTCACTACCAGAACCTGGCAGGGCCTAATGCCCTCGCCAGCAACAAAACACAGCACAGTACTTACAGATAGGTTTTCCAAGTGTCTCTGAGCAAACTCCCTGTCTGCTCTCCCAGGTGAGACAATCAGCCCTCAACACACTAGGCTTATATTGGCCTCTCTCAGGTGGAAAACTAACAATCCTGTTACCAGGCTGCGAGAACCAAAACCTGGAGTGGCCGTGGGTGGAGCCCTCCCTCTCCTCTCACCCACAACCCCCAGGTCCCAAACCGGCTTTTCAAAAAGCCGAGACTCAAGCCTGCTACACTGCAGACTTTCTCCTGGGGATTTAAAACACAAAAGACAGGAATCTGGGACAAATGTACCTGCCACAGACCACTTTACCAGTGATCCTATCACAGTGTATTTGTCAACTCCATATTACCAACTTTAAGTACAGCTTTATCATCGGAAACTGTAACCCTCTTGGATGACTGTACACCTTTAAATATAACAGGGAGATGAAGGTCACTGCAAGGCATTACAATTCCTGTGACATATTCTTCAGCCGAGTTTTCTTAGCTTTGACTCACTAATAGTAAATGGAAAACTATTGTATCAACAAGAATAAAATTTCAGAATTTAGTCCAATTTATTTTCCTTTTCTGTTTTTCCCATTCCAAGTGGCACTTTTTCTCAGTTGAAGAAAGCTGGTCTTCCAGCTGGGTAATTTTCCCCATTGAGCTTTCCAATTTCTTCTGAGTCTGCAGAAGATTGCTCTCTATATCTTCAGTTTAAGGAGCTCATTCAGAGCCGCTCGCTACAACCAGCGTATGCAAATACAGCAAAGTGACGGCATGGCAGGCGATCGCACGGCAAGGCATAAGCATGCCCACTATGTCCTGGAGTGCGATAACTTTGTGTATGCAGATGCCCACCAGCCTGTCTTAAGACGCCCACTTGCGCACGTCATCTCCAGGAAGTGTATGCAACCGTCGGTACATCGGGTACCATCGGAAGCGAACGCAGCGCATGAGGTTGACTATACCCTAACACAAGCACTGCGAGCACTTCAGTGTGAAATACAACAAGGTGACGTTAAACAATGACGCTGCCTGTTTATTATGTTTATTATGCACGCCTCTGAAACAGCGTTGAGACTCTCAGACACGCCTGCGTTCGCACCTCCAGTCCCCCGTTTCTAGTGGCCAGCCCCTGTCACCACCCACAAATGGCTTCTCCTGTCACTCACTCTGCTCGGCAGTCTATGCGCAGCAAGTGAAAGCTCCGCAAGCGTTAGCACTGGTTCGCGCACACGCACTGCGATGCATACGCATGCGCAGAATGCAACCATCGGCCAGTTATGAGCGAACGCTTCTTAGTGTCTGGGTCTGAATCAGGACCTACGTCCCAACTTTGTTCAGCTTTTTTAGATTCTGCAACCTTTATTTCATACTCAAGCTCATGTCTACCTGGAGATTGTGCAACAACTGTTTCTGTGCACTTTATAGACATCTTTCAAGGTTCACATTCTCTCTTTGTAAATCCTCAATCACAGTAAGTAAATGGGAAAGTTCTTTTTTTGGTATCGAATCGATAAGTAATGCCGGCACTCAGGATGCCTACTGTCAAAATACCAACAGCGGCATCCCAATGGTTGGTATCCCAACAGGGGCGGGTAAGTATACTAATTCTCTCCCCTTCTCCCCCTAACCCTCCCTTCTTGTAGCATAACCCTAACCCTCCCTGTTAGTGCCTAAACCTAATCCTGCCCCCTTAGTGACTAACCCTAACCCCCCCAGTGGTGCCTACCCCTTACCCCCCTAGGGGTACCTAACCCCAGACCCGTAACTAGACTTTTTGGTGTCCTGTGCCATAGAGAGCATTGCCCCCCCCCTTTTTTTTAAAATAGGGACATAAGATAGTGCACCTGAAAAAGGGCCATAGCCTCATGGGGAAGGTCCAGGGAAGAGATAGGGAGACCAGGAGATGCTGGGAATAAAAGAAGAGGTAACTACAAGTGAGAATGATAATAAACAGGAAAATTGACAGTCCCAACAGCACCCCCTGCCCTGCGGTGCCCTGTGCCATGGCACAGGTCGCACTACCCTAGTTACGGCCCCGCCTAACCCTAACCTCCCTCCAAAAAAACCTGGCGCTAACCCCGCTATGCTGCCTAAACTTAACCCTCCCCCCCCCCCCGCGGCTAACAGCTAAGACGCCCCACACTTACTTGGTTTGGGCTGGCGTCTGTTTATGTTCTGGCGTCGGTATTTCAACACCTATCTTAAGTCCCGTGTCATACTTCCAGCATCGGAAATCAGACCGGCAGCATGCCGTCCGCTGGTCTGCTAACTACATCCCCTTTTTTCAAGATTTCACTTTGTACTGCTGTTTCATGGAGAATTTCTTCTGGAAATATATATTTTATTAAGCACATTGTGTGTTTTTTCTGTGGGTGCCAATGTGAGTTTTTTTTGTCTTACACAGGATCGTCCAGGTGATCATAACAATGTCTTCTGTTACATTGTTTTCCCACCCACCCCAACCAACTACAACTCTCCAAAATGGTGACTAATGCAGCCCAGCTACAGCTCCCAACCCTCTCCATGAAATCACGAGGGAGGGATTTATATGCAATACAAAACACGCAAGATCCAAGATTTCTGGGAAAACTGCGTTTTGCCGCATTTTGAAAGCCGAATTTGGTGGGAGGAACCGAGCCATGATTTGGGTTTGACTTGGTACCCCAAAATGTGTTTGTTGGATTTCTCAGAATCTATTCTGCTCATCGCTAGTACAAACACAGTTATGTAATACTATATATACATATGTACGTAATATTGTGTACACATATGCACTAAATATTGGGTAGACAGGCAAATAATTCTGTGTGTGTGTATATATATATATATATATATATATTAGGGGTGAGCGGGTTCGGATTTCTGAAATCCGAACCCCCCCGAGCCCCCCCGATCCGAGTCCGATCCGAGTCAGGCTCGACTTTTCCCGCCTGAATCGGATCTGAAATCGAGGCAAAACGTCATCATCCCGCCTTCCGAGTCTCGCGGGTTTTGGATCCTATATAAGGTACCCACGTCGGCGCCATTTTCTCACTCGGCTGTGGACAGTGAAGAGGGAGGGTGGGAGTTAGGGCTGTGTAGTGTAGTGTAGTGTAGTGTAGTGTAGTGTAGTGCTGCTGTTGTCCACTACTTCAAAGTCCATAGGGGCTGGCTGTGTTGTGCTGTGCTGCTGTTGTTAATAGGGGCTGTGTCCACTACTTCAAAGTCCATAGGGGCTGGCTGGACTGTGTTGTGCAGTCAGTTCTCCATAGGGGCTGTGTCCACTCCAAAGTCCTGTGCAGTGTCCCAGTCCTAAAGAGGTGCTGTAGTGTTGTCCAGGGGGTGCTCTGTCCATCAGGGGTGCTCCCCCCAAGTGCTAAAAAAATAATATATTTTCTGTGTTTGTGAATTGTGTGCGCAGTAGCTGCACGTGCATCAACAAAGTAGTGCCAAGCGTGCGCCTGTGTCATAAGTAAAGGGCCGGCTGGCTTGACCGTTAAAGGGTGCTGTAACCCCCAAAGTACACTCCAGTCCAAACAAAAAAAAAATAATTTTCTGTGTTTGTGAATTGTGTGCGCAGTAGCCGCACGTGCATCAACAAAGTAGTGCCAAGCGTGCGCCTGTGTCATAAGTAAAGGGCCGGCTGGCTTGACCGTTAAAGGGTGCTGTAACCCCCAAAGTACACTCCAGTCCAAACAAAAAAAAAATAATTTTCTGTGTTTGTGAATTGTGTGCGCAGTAGCCGCACGTGCATCAACAAAGTAGTGCCAAGCGTGCGCCTGTGTCATAAGTAAAGGGCCGGCTGGCTTGACCGTTAAAGGGTGCTGTAACCCCCAAAGTACACTCCAGTCCAAACCAAAAAAAAAATTATTTTCTGTGTTTGTGAATTGTGTGCGCAGTAGCCGCACGTGCATCAACAAAGTAGTGCCAAGCGTGCGCCTGTGTCATAAGTAAAGAGCCGGCTGGCTTGACCGTTAAGGGTGCTGTAACCCCCGAAAGTACACTCCAGTCCAAACCAAAAAAAAAATTATTTTCTGTGTTTGTGAATTGTGTGCGCAGTAGCCGCACGTGCATCAACAAAGTAGTGCCAAGCGTGCGCCTGTGTCATAAGTAAAGGGCCGGCTGGCTTGACCGTTAAGGGTGCTGTAACCCCCGAAAGTACACTCCAGTCCAAACCAAAAAAAAAATTATTTTCTGTGTTTGTGAATTGTGTGCGCAGTAGCCGCACGTGCATCAACAAAGTAGTGCCAAGCGTGCGCCTGTGTCATAAGTAAAGGGCCGGCTGGCTTGACCGTTAAAGGGTGCTGTAACCCCCAAAGTACACTCCAGTCCAAACCAAAAAAAAAATTATTTTCTGTGTTTGTGAATTGTGTGCGCAGTAGCCGCACGTGCATCAACAAAGTAGTGCCAAGCGTGCGCCTGTGTCATAAATAAAGAGCCGGCTGGCTTGACCGTTAAGGGTGCTGTAACCCCCGAAAGTACACTCCAGTCCAAACCAAAAAAAAAATTATTTTCTGTGTTTGTGAATTGTGTGCGCAGTAGCCGCACGTGCATCAACAAAGTAGTGCCAAGCGTGCGCCTGTGTCATAAGTAAAGGGCCGGCTGGCTTGACCGTTAAGGGTGCTGTAACCCCCGAAAGTACACTCCAGTCCAAACCAAAAAAAAAATTATTTTCTGTGTTTGTGAATTGTGTGCGCAGTAGCCGCACGTGCATCAACAAAGTAGTGCCAAGCGTGCGCCTGTGTCATAAGTAAAGGGCCGGCTGGCTTGACCGTTAAGGGTGCTGTAACCCCCGAAAGTACACTCCAGTCCAAACCAAAAAAAAAATTATTTTCTGTGTTTGTGAATTGTGTGCGCAGTAGCCGCACGTGCATCAACAAAGTAGTGCCAAGCGTGCGCCTGTGTCATAAGTAAAGGGCCGGCTGGCTTGACCGTTAAAGGGTGCTGTAACCCCCAAAGTACACTCCAGTCCAAACCAAAAAAAAAATTATTTTCTGTGTTTGTGAATTGTGTGCGCAGTAGCCGCATGTGCATCAACAAAGTAGTGCCAAGCGTGCGCCTGTGTCATAAGTAAAGGGCCGGCTGGCTTGACCGTTAAGGGTGCTGTAACCCCCGAAAGTACACTCCAGTCCAAACCAAAAAAAAAATTATTTTCTGTGTTTGTGAATTGTGTGCGCAGTAGCCGCACGTGCATCAACAAAGTAGTGCCAAGCGTGCGCCTGTGTCATAAGTAAAGGGCCGGCTGGCTTGACCGTTAAAGGGTGCTGTAACCCCCGAAAGTACACTCCAGTCCAAACCAAAAAAAAAATTATTTTCTGTGTTTGTGAATTGTGTGCGCAGTAGCCGCACGTGCATCAACAAAGTAGTGCCAAGCGTGCACCTGTGTCATAAGTAAAGGGCCGGCTGGCTTGATCGTTAAGGGTGCTGTAACCCCCGAAAGTACACTCCAGTCCAAACCAAAAAAAAAATTATTTTCTGTGTTTGTGAATTGTGTGCGCAGTAGCCGCACGTGCATCAACAAAGTAGTGCCAAGCGTGCGCCTGTGTCATAAGTAAAGGGCCGGCTGGCTTGACCGTTAAAGGGTGCTGTAACCCCCGAAAGTACACTCCAGTCCAAACCAAAAAAAAATTATTTTCTGTGTTTGTGAATTGTGTGCGCAGTAGCCGCACGTGCATCAACAAAGTAGTGCCAAGCGTGCGCCTGTGTCATAAGTAAAGGGCCGGCTGGCTTGACCGTTAAGGGTGCTGTAACCCCCGAAAGTACACTCCAGTCCAAACCAAAAAAAAAAATATTTTCTGTGTTTGTGAATTGTGTGCGCAGTAGCCGCACGTGCATCAACAAAGTAGTGCCAAGCGTGCGCCTGTGTCATAAGTAAAGGGCCGGCTGGCTTGACCGTTAAAGGGTGCTGTAACCCCCGAAAGTACACTCCAGTCCAAACCAAAAAAAAAATTATTTTCTGTGTTTGTGAATTGTGTGCGCAGTAGCCGCACGTGCATCAACAAAGTAGTGCCAAGCGTGCACCTGTGTCATAAGTAAAGGGCCGGCTGTCTTGACCGTTAAGGGTGCTGTAACCCCCGAAAGTACACTCCAGTCCAAACCAAAAAAAAAATTATTTTCTGTGTTTGTGAATTGTGTGCGCAGTAGCCGCACGTGCATCAACAAAGTAGTGCCAAGCGTGCGCCTGTGTCATAAGTAAAGGGCCAGCTGGCTTGACCGTTAAAGGGTGCTGTAACCCCCGAAAGTACACTCCAGTCCAAACCAAAAAAAAATTATTTTCTGTGTTTGTGAATTGTGTGCGCAGTAGCCGCACGTGCATCAACAAAGTAGTGCCAAGCGTGCGCCTGTGTCATAAGTAAAGGGCTGGCTGGCTTGACCGTTAAAGGGTGCTGTAACCCCCGAAAGTACACTCCAGTCCAAACCAAAAAAAAATTATTTTCTGTGTTTGTGAATTGTGTGCGCAGTAGCCGCACGTGCATCAACAAAGTAGTGCCAAGCGTGCGCCTGTGTCATAAGTAAAGGGCCAGCTGGCTTGACCGTTAAAGGGTGCTGTAACCCCCAAAGTACACTCCAGTCCAAACCCAAAAAAAAATTATTTTCTGTGTTTAGCCGCACGTATATATCAAATCGATATAACATAAATGGAGGACCAAACTTTCTCCGATAAAAATAAAATAGAGAAAGATCAAGAACCACTTCCTCCTAGTGCTGAAGCTGCTGCCACTAGTCATGACATAGACGATAACATGCCATCAACGTCGTCTGCCAAGGCCGATGCCCAATGTCATAGTAGAGGGCACATACAATCCCAAATGGCAAAGTTCAGGAAAATGACCTTGAAAAAGACATTTAAATCAGCTGAAGAGAAACGTAAACTTGCCAATATGCCATTTACGACACGGAGTGGCAAGGAACGGCTAAGGTCGATCCCTAGTATGTTCATGACTAGTGGTTCAGCTTCACATGACGATGGAAGCCCTCCTCCCACTAAAAAAATCAAAAGAGTTAAGCTGGCAAAAGCACAGCGAAGAACTGTGCTTTCTAAGAAGATATCACAAATCCCCAAGGAGAGTCCAAGTGTGGTGGTGGTTGCGATGCCTGACCTTCCCAGCACTGGACGGGAAGAGGTGGCTCTTTCCACCATTTGCACGCCCCCTGCAAGTGCTGAAAGGAGCACCCACAGTCCACTTGCTGATATGCAAATTGAAGATGTCACTGTTGAAGTACAACAGGATGAGGATACTGGTGTAGCTGGCGCTGAAGAGGAAGTTGGCAAGGAGGATTCTGATGGTGATGTGGTTTGTTTAAATCAGGCTCCGGGGGAGACAGTTGTTGTCCGTGGGATGAAAAAGCCCATCACGGTCATGCCTGGGCAGAAGACCAAACATTCCACCTCTTTGGTCTGGCAATATTTCTATCCAAATCCGGACAACAACTGTCTTGCCATATGTACCATATGTAAAGGTGAAATAAGTAGGGGTAGGGACGTCAACCACCTAGGAACATCCTCCCTTATACGGCACCTGCAGCGCGTTCATAAAAAGTTACTGTCAAGTTCAGAAACTTTGGCTAAGACCGTAAGCAGTCCAGGGACACCTAAATCCCGTTGTCCTGTTGTATCCAAGCGCCTGCAAACCACACCGTCAACTCCCTCCTCGTCAATTTCCTCCTTAGTCAGGATCGGAAGTAGTCCTGCAGGCCATGTCACTGGCATGACTGACTCTCCTATCCGGGATTCCTCTGGAGGATCCTGCATTGCTACGCCTACTGCTGCCGCTGCTGCTGTTGCTGCTGCTGGGAGTCGTTCATCATCCCAGAGAGGAAGTAGGAACACCACTACTTTTACTAAACAATTGACCCTCCAACAGTCCTTAGCGAGGAGGATGAAGTACGACAGCAGTCATCCTGAAGCAAAACGTATAACTGAGGCCTTGACTGCTATGTTGGTGTTAGACGTGCGTCCGGTATCCGCCATTAGTGCAGTGGGATTTAGACAATTGATGGAGGTAGTGTGTCCCCGGTTCCAAATCCCGTCTAGATTCCACTTCACTAGGCAGGCGATACCGAGACTGTACAGAAACGTCAGAAAAAGTGTCCTCAGTGTCCTGAAAAATGCCGTTGTACACAATGTCCACTTAACCACGGACATGTGGACAAGTGGAACAGGGCAGACTAAGGACTATATGACTGTGACAGCCCACTGGGTAGATGTATCACCTTACGCAGCAACAGCAGCAGCGTCACCAGTAGCAGCATCTCAGAAATGCCAGCTCGTTACAAGGCAGGCTACGCTGTGTATCACCGGTTTCAGTAAGAGGCACACCGCCGACAACCTCTTAGAGAAACTGAGGGAAATCATCGCCCAGTGGCTTACCCCACTTAGACTCTCCTGGGGATTTGTGATATCTGACAACGCCACCAATATTGTGCGGGCATTACATCTGGGCAAATTCCAGCACGTCCCATGTTTTGCTCACACAATAAACTTGGTGGTGCAGAATTTTCTGAAAAGCGACAGGGGCGTGCAGGAGACGCTTTGGGTGGCCCGAAAAATTTCTGGCCACTTTCGCCATTCAGCGACTGCGTGCCGAAGACTGGAGCGCCAGCAAACACTCTTGAACCTGCCCCGCCATCACCTGAAGCAAGAGGTTGTGACGCGGTGGAACTCAACCCTCTATATGCTTCAGAGGATGGAGGAGCAGCAAAAGGCCATACAAGCCTATACATCCACCTATGACATAGGCAAAGGAGGGGGTATGCACCTGACTCTGATTTCCGTGTTGTGCAAGGTTCTCCAGCCCTTCGAACTTGCCACACGTGAAGTCAGTTCAGACACTGCCAGCTTGAGTCAGGTCATTCCCCTCATCAGGCTTTTGCAGAAGCAGCTGGAGAAAGTGAAGGAGGAGCTAAGACGGAGCGATTCCGCTCGGCATGTGGGACTTGTGGATGAAGCCCTTCATTCGCTTTGCCAGGATTCCAGGGTGGTCAATCTGTTGAAATCAGACCACTACGTTTTGGCCACTG
This sequence comes from Taudactylus pleione, assembly GCA_031769625.1. Lineage (NCBI taxonomy): Eukaryota > Metazoa > Chordata > Amphibia > Anura > Myobatrachidae > Taudactylus > Taudactylus pleione. The sequence continues at coordinate 8,585,075 of JAUIMM010000017.1, read as the reverse complement.
TGCTCGATCCTAGGTTTAAAGCCTATGTGGTGTCTCTCTTTCCGGCCGACACAAGCCTGCAGAGGTGCAAAGACCTGCTGGTGAACACACTGTCAGCTGAAGCGGAACGTGACACGTCAACGGCTCCTTCTTCATTTTCTCCTGCAACTGGGGCTGCCAGGAAAAAACTTAGGTATCCTAAGCAACCCGCTGGCGGTGATGCAGGGCAGGCAGGACCAAGTTTGGACATCTGGTCCGGACTGAAGGACCTGGCAACAATTTCTGACATGTCTACTGTCACTGCATATGATACTGTCACCATTGACAGAATGGTGGAGGATTACATCGGTGACAGCATCCAAGTAGGCATGGCAGACAGTCCATACCTGTACTGGCAGGAAAAAGAGGCAATTTGGAGGCCCCTGTACAAACTGGCTCTATTTTACCTGAGTTGCCCCCCCTCCAGTGTGTACTCCGAAAGAGTGTTTAGTGCAGCCGGGAACCTTGTCAGCGAAAGGCGTAGGAGGTTGCTTCCACAGAATGTGGAGAAGATGATGTTCATCAAAATGAATTATCAGCTCTTCCAGGGAGACCAGCCTCCAGAAGGTACAGAGGGACCTGTGGTGGTGGATTCAAGTGGGGACGAGTTAATACTTTGTGAGGATGAGGATGTACACACTGAAGAGGGTGAGGAATCGGTGGATGAGGAGGATGAGGATGACATCTTGCCTCCATAGAGCCAGTTTGTGCAGGGACACATTAATTGCCAGCTTGTTTTGTGGGGGCCCAAACGAACCAATCATTTCAGCCACAGTTGTGTGGCAGACCCTGGCGCTGAAATGATTGGTTTGTTAAAGTGTGCATGTCCTGTTTATACAACATAAGGGTGGGTGGGAGGGCCCAAGGACAATTCCATCTTGCACCTCTTTTTTTTCTTTGCATTATGTACAGTTTGGGGCCTAGTTTTTCAAACTGCCATCCTGTCTGCCACTGCAGTTTCACGCCTAGATGGGTCACGTGTTTGTGCCGCCCACTCGTGTCGCTTAGCATAGTCATCCAGCTACCTCGGTGCAACGTTTTGGACATAAAAACACTATTGTGAGGTGTGAGGTGTTCAGAATAGACTGGAAATGAGTGGAAATTAAGGTTATTGAGGTTAATAGCATAGGAGCAGAAAAACCTACAAATTCTGTGATTTTAGCTGTTTTTATGCTTTTTTAAAAAAAAATACAGATCCAAAACACAAAACCCAGAACCCAAAACACGGAAGGGTGGTTTTGGCAAAACCAATCCAGATCCAAAACACGAAGAAAGATCCAGATCCAAAACCAAAACACAAAACACGAAAAGTGGCCGGTGCACACCCCTAATATATATATGTATATGTATGTGTGTATATATATATATATATATATATATATATATAGAATTTCTGTTCTTGAAGCAGTCAATGGGGCTTATATTTTACATGAACTTTTCTCACTCCATAAAAGCTAACCTGTTTCCTTTGAGTGCCAACTGCAGTGAAAACATAATATTAGTCTATTTCCACTGATCTTGTTAATCTGGGTACATTGGAAGGCTGTAGGAAAATGCATTTAAATAGTTTTAGACCGTAAAAACTAGAATTGTGATCTAAAATATGCTAATGAAACCCTAAGTATTTACATGAAAAAGGCATTTAATATACTGCACACTGCAGAATGTCAAACAAGGAAAAAAATAGTTTATTAGGACTATAGGCAGTGGCATAACCAGGGGGGGTAAGCAGGGCACGTGCCTTGGACACCATGTCGGACCTTGCATTTTTTTTTTTTGTTGCGCCGTCGGTCGCTGTCCAGGTCAGTGCGGTCTAGTTTGGAGTAGTGTAGAAAATGTCAACTGGGGACACGCGATCGGTCAATCACGGTGGACATCTGGGAGCAGCCAATAAGAGTCAAGCACCGCCGCTGCCTACTCAATTTGCAGGGTGCCTGCTGAGATTTTGTTGCCAGCGGCCATCTGGCAGCTCCTTCCCTGCATCGGCAGCCGAAGAGTGTTGCACACTCCTGAGCTCCACCGTCCAGCTCCCGCAGTGGGTGAAGGGAGAGATGTCATGATGTCTCTCCCATAGTGGCGAGCGGGAGAAGCAGTAGGATGGCAGCGGGCACAGGAGCAGGTATAGTGTTGTGTGTGTCTTTTATGTGTAAGGGGCACTACTACTGGGAGCACTGTATAAGAGGCACCACTGGGGACACTGCATAATGCATAAGTGGCACTGCTGGGCCCACTGCATAATGGGAACTGCTACAAGGGACATTGCATAAGGGGCACTAATATTGGGAGCATTACGGTGCATATGGAATGGAACATCTGAATTAGTCCCTATATACAATTAGGGGTCAAGTTACTATAGGACAATTATGATTGATCGTTTTTATATATCAATTTTTTGTCGATTTTGCAAGTCTGAGATTTCTTAAAGTCATAACTGACTAAAAATCGACCCAAATAATTACTTTCTACCAAAATCAAACATCAGCCCAACATCGATACTTATACATAAACTACTATAGAATCCCCAGATTTACTAACAGTCAGTTTTAAGATCCAACAAAAACCAACCACAAAAATGAGAGACAAACCACCAAAACAATAGACCTGCCTGCCTGAGACGGGCAAGTGTGGGAGAAGCACTGCACAGATCACTATGATCTGTGCAGGCTTCTTAGAGTTAAAAGTAAATGAAAGTGTTAAGAAGTTATAAAAAAATTATCTATGCAAGCTTCTTAGAGTTAAAAGTAGTTGGAAGTGTTAACCAGTATTTAAAGAAAAATACTCTTCAAATCCATAACCAGCCGTGCACCTTTCATCCAGGGCTGGTACAGGAAAATGGGGGGATAAATTGGCATGTAGTCCCCCCTATGTTCTATAACCAGTACTAATAAATTGGAGTCCTCCCTCCCGAGAATCTACCAACTCTGGGTTGAAATCCCTGGAGGCAGTGGATGCGGGGTTAATGTGTAAAAGATAGATTTAATACTGTTCTTTACAGTGGAACTACAGATCCCAACAAGCCTTTCCCGGCATGCCAGAACCACAAGTGCCAGCATGCCCGAACATTAAGGACCTACTGGCACTTATAGTCCCACTGTAAAAAAAATATTACAAAAACAACAGGACACACACACACTGATTGTTTTACCCCGTTATTAAACACACTCACACTTCATACTTATCTACTCCTAAACTGTCCACAGATTGGCTGCGAGTGTCTAACTCTTTGCCAATCAGCGCTTCATCATTCTGTAGTGCAGTGTCCCATGTTGGAACTGCCATATGGTAGCTAGTGCTGTACATCATGGCCCTGATTCAGAGCCGGACGCTCTGACCAGAGCGCTCGCTCTGAATCAGGGCCCACCTCCATTAAAATGGAGCGTCCTCCTGGATGCTCGTATAGCTGTGGGTCACCACCCACATCATATACGAGCGTCCAACAAGATGGTCGCGATGGTCTTGACCATCGCGACCATCGGACTTGCGAGTGAAACCCTGTGGTCGGGTTTCTCAACCGCAAGGCCAGGAGTGATTTTGGCTGTATCAGAGCCAAAATCACTCCCACTGACATCACTAGTGATGTCAGTGGGGCCGGCTTCAGACGGTAGGCGTTCCCATAGGAACGCCTCCGTCTGGCAGGCACGCCCCCGGCACGCCCACCAACGGGGGCGTGCTGTCAATCAACATCGACAGCACGCCCCCTTTGGTGCGAGACCTGGAGCTATGGAAAGTCCTTCGCTCGCCAGGTCTCGCGCATGCGCACGACGGAGCTCCCTCCGTCGTGCGCATGCGCAGTGGGGAACATCGACCCACTTGCGAGCGTACTGCCGCTCGCGAGTGGGTCTGAATGACCCCCCATGTCCATTATGACTTGGGTCACTGCATTTGTTTTGTTTTACCAAGACCCTGGACTACTACATTTTCAAGGGGACCGAGTTCATCCAAGCAGTTCCAACAGTTTTTGCAGGTCAGTAATTTCTTCACTCTATCAAAGTTACCCTTCTAAGTAGACAGCTCTCTTTGTTAGAGAACTTCTGACTTTCTGCCCCCTCTCCTCACACGCATACACTGAACGGTCACTATTTCATCCTCTCCTACACATCATGAATAGTGATAAAAATGCCTTTCAAACTAAGAAAAACTGATCTTTGTGTTCCCTTAGATCCAGAAGAATGGATGCACATTTTTGAAGAGGTTCCCAAATCCTCCATTAATATTCATATTAAGGAGAATACTTATAAATTGCTTTACTATAAAATTGGCACTATGGACCTCATTCAGAGGCGATCTTTAGTTGCAAGCGGTCGCTCTGAATCAGGGCGGCCGCTTCCATCCTGAACGACCGCCTCCTTGTCGATCGTTAAGCTGTGGATTACCGCCCACAGCTTAACGACCGACCAGGTTGATGGTCGCGATGGTGATCACCTTCGTGACCATCGGGCTTACGACCATACCCTAAGGTTGGGTCTGGGCACTCGTAAGCCCCAGTGAGCTTTCTGCTCTGATGGGGCAGGAAGCTCCCCACTGACATCACTGATGATGTCAGTGCGGCCGCCCACAAAACGGTAACGGTAGGCATTCGTAAAGGAACGCCTCCATTTTGGAAACCACCCCCCGGCCCGCCTACCAAACGGGTCCAGCTGTCGATCAACATTGACAGCCGCCCCTTTGGTAGCGAGCTCCGGAGCGACAGAGTTTCTCTGTCACTCCGGGGCTTGCGCATGTGCAAAGCGGCTGCGCGTGCACAGGACTAACCATTGAGTCGGTTACGAGCGCATCGGCGCTTGCGACCAACTCTGGATGAGGTCCTATGTTCCCACTACACTATTCTGGATGGAGGTTATTATCTTAGGGCCTGATTCAGTAGTGTACACAATTGCAATTGCCTATGGATCGCAGTTGCTATATTATGCAAATGCTTGCCAAAGCACAGCGGACATAAAGATGCCCACTGCTGCTTTCTTATATCCGTCCAATGTCGCTCTTCTGTGTAGACATTGGTACCATTGATGCACATCGCACAGGTACGCAGCATATACAACAAGTCTGACCAGTCGCAGACACTGCATGTCTCCCTGCACGCAGAGATCTCTCATGCTGCGTATTCAATCACAGAGGCTAATGCACGCCCAGGATAAGGCGATCGAACGGACAGACACACCTGCGTTTTTCTGACCACCCCCCCTAATCACTCCCAAACGCTGACAGCCTGTCACTCACTTTGCGATGGATCCCTCTGTGCGCCCGTAATTGCTACACACAAGCAGTGAAACTTATACACATGTGCGATGGAAAACAATCGATCGACCTGCGTGTGTACTCACATTTGCACATGCTGCTAAATCAGGCCCTTAGCCTTTACATTATACGTCTCTTAAATCCATCTGACCCTAAGCACATATTATTACCTGTTCCTATTAGAATATACGCTATAAAGTAGCAGGGGAAATTATATATGCAATATCAAAATGACACACATCTAAAGGCCCCCATACACTGTGCGATTTTTTACACGATGTGGACAATTTCGAGCGATAGTAACAATCAATTGTGCACATTGTGTATTGTTTCTGCACCATTACGATGCTGATGTGCATCCCCACCGTCGTCTAGTTTTATCGTAGATCTTACGGGAAGACCGTAAGATTACGATCTATAGTGTACAATGTGACATACAGTACACCATATGCTGTTTGTCACACTGTACATAATATAGATGCGTGTAGCATGGACCAGGGAGATCCGTGCTACATGCATCTGTATGATTGACACAGAGTACGGACGGGTCCGTGAGACCCATCTGAGCTGCAGTGTATTTCAATGACACAGATGCACGCACGGACCAGGGAGATCCATGCTACATGCATCTGTGTCATTAAAAACTAAAATAAAAAATGGCCTCCCCCCCCCCCCGCCAAAATAGCAACCAACCCGGGCTTTTAGTGACCCAGTGCTGGGTGTGCTTAAATTCAGGTGACAAACAATGTAGGGGACCCACGTACTCAAGCACAACCAGCATCGGCCCAGTCAGAACCAGCCCTGGTTGCCAAAATACGGGGGACAAACGATGTAGGGGCCCCTTTCACCAGGTCCCCCAGCCGCAGCATCACCCCTGGCTGGGGAACCCTGGGGAGCTGGGGACCCCCCCAATAAAGGGGCTCTCCTCTCCAGGGCACAACAGGCCCAGCTGATAGCCCTGGGCTATCCCCAGCACCCCCGGGCAGTGGGTGCCGGGTTGATTATGTTGGTATAGTGTAAATAAAGAATAGCAAACATTGGGCCTGATTCAGAGCCGGACGCAATTAGCGCTCGCTCGTCCAAAAAATAGGGGTGGCTATTCAAATGAACCGTTCGGTCTTTGCGGTCTGTTCACGCCTCTAGGTCTGAACGAGCGAACAAAACTTGCGGTCGTTTTTTGGATAAATACGCCCTCTGGCCGCTCGCATCCTACGTTATGTCCGCTATTTATTAGATTAATCGAGTACATCGACCAGCGTATGAACTGCTCGCTATTCTTGTGGTTGGTTTTTGCTACCACAATCTTGCGAGCAGTTCTGGCTATACAATAACCCAGTGACGTGGTCAATGACGCTGCTGTATTAATTATACACACCCATAAAATGCCCGTTTTGACCTTTAAGCACGCCTGCGTTCTGATCTCGACTCCCCGTTTTCAAGCACCTTCCCCTGTTACCACCCACATACGCCTCTTTCTGTCACTCAAAATAGCAGGCATTCGCTATTTAGCGAACAAACGATTTTCGGCCGAACTGACTGGTTCACGCATGCGTATTACGATCCGTACGCAAGCGCAGTTGGGCAAACATCGCTCGGAATGAGCGTACTGCCGCTTACGAGTGGCTCTGAATCAGGCCCCTTGTCTTTACAAGTAGAACTGCAGGTCCCAGAAAGCCTCCCCTGCATCATAGGCAAATGCAGGGGGGGTTTCCATCTGCCTGGAAACCCCCCCTCCCCAGCCCACACCATAACCACAATAGAAATAGTAATATAATAGAATTTTACTAGTGCTGCATGTTCTTCTCAGTATCATAAATGACATAAATAGCACCACCTGTGGATCTTTTAACATGTATCAGTCAGTAATAAATAACCTGTGCACCAACTAGGAGATCTGGAAAACATTCACTGTTAGGGATGTGCTGCTATAGAGCCCAATATGTACATATATGTCTAGGGCAGTGCTAGGTTCTGCTGCTGCTCCCAGCCTCCTGGACTTGCTCCCATGCTCTGGAATGGTGCCCACATTTAAAATAAAAACATTCAGCTCAGACAGGATGGAATACTGATGCATCTAATGGCTTACTGTGATCACTGGTCCTGTATATGTTGGAATTATGACACACAATATACTTTGTATGATGCATATTAAAGCTGGTTAAATGCTAATTCTACCCTCTTCATGGACTGGCCACACTCACTCTAAAATCAAGCATTTGGAAACCCCCCTCTAGAAATGCTGCTTTTCCACTGCTGCATGCTGGTACTTGTAGAACCACAGGTACCAGCATGCGGGGCATTAAGGGCCCGCTGGTACCTGTAGTACACCTGTAAAGAAATGTTTAAATAAACACAATACTCACACAACGTGAAAATAAAGTTTTATTACGTACATACACACACACACTCACACATACTCACCTACATTACCTGGAGTGGTCCCCTTATCCCTGCAGGCATCCATGGTCTTGGTAAAACAAGAAAACTAAATTACACGATCCACGCACTAGGTAACAACCAGGATGGTTGTTACCTCCTGAATGAAGAGCTCAGACATGGCTCTAGCCTTTGTAGAGCCGTATCTGAGCGTTCATTGGCTGAGAGAGGTCAGCCCCCGTCTCTTAGCCAATGACCGGCTCCCTCCATTGAAGTCAATGGAGAGCCGCAGGGTTATTAAAGTTTACTCTGCCACCATTGACTTTAAAGGAGGGAGCCGTTCTTTGGCTGAGAGACGGGTCCTTGCGGGTCTCACTGACCTGTGTCAATCACACAGATGCATGTAGCATCAATCTCCCTGGTCCGTGCTACATGCATCTGTGTCAGATCGTACACGATTCAATGATTATGCAAATCATAAGATTGTGTATGATCGATTGGGTGAACATTGTACAGGTTTTGCTGCACATCGTTCACTTCAGCTGCCAGAGAGATTTCAAGGGCAATTGCATACGATATCACATCATATGCAAATCGCACCATGTATGGGGGCCTTAAAAGAATTCCTGTCTAAGATATCCCCAAACATGCCTATAAATTGTTTAGGCATATCTTAAGTGTGCAAGCATGACTTATTGCAGCTTCTGGAAAAAACCCTGTCCTCCCACCATTGCCTCAGTCTCCATCTGTGTTTGGCACATAAATCAAATATATTACTAGTATCTAAAAAAAACTCCTCAGCATCTCTCCATAAAACATGGGACCTCCTTTCATAATCGGCCTCTTCTTAACCTGTGACTTTGACCCCGGCCTCGGTCCTTGGAGACTTCGCTTTCTGTCACTGTCGGCACCCTGTCTCAATCAATTACCCAAGTAATGATGCCCCTGCTTTTGCCTAATCACAAACTTTCTCACCATTACTTCCCAATTTGTTAATAAAAGTTGCATCATGAGCCTTTGCTCTTACACATTTTGATTTTGTTACTGTCTGATTGATGTTTGGCTACATTGTGTCTGCTGCAATGTCACTGCATTCTTCTATTGCTTCGGATGCTTTCAATAAAAATTCTGTTAAAAAAAAAATGTGAAAGAAAGTAATGTAGAAGTGATGACTCTCCAAGTCCAGTCAAACCAACCTGTAAATAAAAAAACATGACCACACCACCAACAACCACCAGCACACTCAACTGCAAAACAGAAAACAGGGATGTCACGATTGGGCCCGCACTCAAAAAGCCATCCAAGTTGGTTGGTCGTGACGTTGGTGTTTTGCAAATTACCTTGACAACAAAATATAACTCATCTGCCACCACCAAGGAATTTGTGTAGGAATGAACTCCTCCTACAGCAGTTCTTTGGTTCCGCTCACAGTATATAAGCTTTAAAAATAAGTGGCATATGCCTCACAAAGCCGTAGGTCTAAGAACACGAAGGGCGGGATGTAATAGAGATCAAGTCTGCCGGAGGTGCGGGATGCAGACTGATCTTGATCGTTGCAGTTGCAGTCATTTACAAGGCAAAGCCGAATAATATTTCACCTTCCGAATTGAACAATGCTGCAGTAAGGTCTCTCCTGGAAGAATTTTGGATCATCTCAGCCAGTGTGGCTCCCTTGAAAGAATGAGCACCTGCTGTCCAGTTTGCTGGCTTAATATACCCATTCTGTCATGCTTCCTATCTCACAGAAAAAATGTGTTGACTATATGTGTGTTGACCATTTTTGAGTCAACATTTTGACCATATAGACCATTCATACATGTTGACATTCTTACATGCCGGCATTTAGTGTGTCGACCATTTGTCCCTGTCAACCTATTGCCTGTTTAACATCTGCGGGTAAATTTACTAAGAATCGAGTTTGGTCAAGTTTTGTTTTTTCTAAACACTCTTTACTTCGCTGAAACTCGGTGAGTTTTCCATTTTTCAACTCGCAAATTTACTAAGAAGTAGGGATGTGCAGGCTCGGATAGGTTCGAGTTTGCATGCCGAGTTCGGATTTTTCCCTCCACAAAAACAGAACTCAGAAAGAGGCAAAACATCATCATTCCTGGACAGCCTGTCCCTGTGCACCAACCAACTGCATAGGCGCCGCTCAGCCTCAGTCACAGCACCTCTGTGAAGGTGACCTGGTGACAGCAGCAGCACTGCAGGGTGTGAACTCCTGAGTCCCCCCAAGGTGGGGTGCTTATATATGTATTATATATATATGTGTGTATATGTATATATATATACATATATCTATCTATATATCTATATATCTATCTATATATGTATATATATATATATATGTATATATATATATATATATAAATATATATATATATATAGAGAGAGAGATAGAGATATATATATATATATCTTGTACAAATAATGACATGAAAATTATGTAAATAATTAGTATGTATTAGACCAATACAGATTGTATAAATTAAAATATGCTTTATGTATCTCAATACATGGTTAAAATAGAAACAGTTTATAAACAAAATAATTCATAAAACATTGGATCATACATACTGTATAAAATCCAAAGTAGTTACAATTTTATAAAACACCACTGGCACTATTGATGTAAAAGCACATGTATTAATAGATACAACCAGGGGCGTTTCTAGAGAGGAGGGAGCCCGTGTGCAGTCTCCAGCACGGGCCCCCTCCTCTCCGCCCGGCGGCCGGCAGCGCACTGAGCTGTGTGCGGCCAGCGCCAGAGTTATAGACTCTGCGCACTAGAGTGTGCCCAGAGTCTATAATGTATGCACAGGTCACTGGGAAAATGGCCGCGGCGGCCATTTTCCCTGTACTGCGCATGCGCAAACGACAGGAAAATGGCCGCCTCGGCCATTTTCCCTTCATTTTACAGTGCCGGACCCACACAACGTGGGACTCCGGAGAGGTAAGTAATATTATGGGTGTAGAGTGTGCGGTGCGGGGCCCCCCTGGACCCAGAGGCCCGTGTTTCCCGCACACCCTGCACCCATTATAGATACGCCCCTGGATACAACAATTTTTAAATAAGTAATAGTTAAATTTTTGCAGTTAGCAGGGGAGCGAGAGAGGCGGCAGTGCAGCCGTCCTGTGCTTCATCAGGGACTGTTGTGTGTGCGTGTGTATGTATGTATGTATATATATATAGATATATAGATATATATAATGTGTGTATAAATTGCGGTTTCCACAATGTTCAAGGACAGAATTAGGTATTTCTCAGATGTACCGAGCAGAGCAGGAGATATCTCCATCTTGCAATCCCTCTTTGGTGGGCTACACTATGTATAAAATAGTTTGCGGCTTTTGCCAAACGAGGAAAGCAGGAGATACAGTATCAGAGATATATCCTCAGGGCCGGATTATAGGCAGGGCGACATCGGGGGCCCCCACACCCTGTCCCCTGCCACTACTACTTAGACCGGCGGAGTACAGCATTTAGCTGTTTCCACTGCTGTCTTCCGTTATTGCAGCCGGGCAGCGCTCACTGAGCACTTGGGCTCAGAGCGCGGCGCTGCTCCGGCTGGCAAGCAGGCTGTGCAGTGGGGCTTTAAGACAATGCAGGCGTGACGTCAGAGGTTACACTGTGTGTGTTATTTGTGGGGTTGGGGGGGCACACTGTGTTATTTGGGGGGGCACACTGTGTGTGTTATTTGTGGGGTTGGGGGGGCACACTGTGTTATTTGGGGGGGCACACTGTGTGTGTTATTTGTGGGGTTGGGGGGGCACACTGTGTTATTTGGGGGGGCACACTGTGTGTGTTATTTGTGGGGTTGGGGGGGAACACTGTGTGTGTTGGTTGTGGGGTTGGGGGGGCATATATGTGTGCGTGTGTATGTGTATATATATATATATATATAATTTTGGATCACTGATAGGGTCCCCCACGAGTTTGTTGCCCAGGGGCCCCCACAGAGGCAGGATATCCAGCCCTGTATATCCTGCTTTCTTTCCACCTGCTCATGCAGCATCTATTGCACCCATTTTCTATAGGGACAATATTTAACAAGATCTGTAAAGCTTTGCTTTGTGGATGTTGCCTGCTTGGGCTAACGCCATCTTCACCTACTATGGGGCTGCCCTGCAATCCCTCTCTGGTGGGCTGTAGGACTTCCCTAAGAGCTTCACATACACAATTTACTTCTGCCTTCTGCACCCTTGCGGCTACTGCGCATACATGGCTTTCCAGTAGCCGCAAGGGGGTCCGTAGATAAAAGTAAAGATTGCGGATAAGTTCACTTTATTTCTTCCTGATTGTGGGACGGCCTCTTAATGAAGGACAGACCACATATTTTAATAGATATGCTCCGATAGCTATTAGTCTATTTGGCATATTACAGTCACATTAACAATGGGTGTTTCCCTTTGTACATTTGTAGGCACATTAAGCGTAGAGGGGATGAAGATTGTGTTTTTGAAGGTAGGTGCTAGTCACTCCTTTGGCACAGGCCACACCCCCTGTGCAGACCACACCTCCGCAACAGTGGTCACACACTCACCATATAACTAGTCACACTTTCACACCGCTGGTCACACACCTTGCTGCAGCACACAGTAGGCCCTCCTTAAATTTCAGCTCCAGGCCCATGTGGACCTTAATCTGGCACTGCCTATACTCACCTACATCCTCGCGCTGCAAAAAAAACAAACCACCACGCTACTTACCATTAGTGGTGTATGTGTGTGACCAAACCATACATGTGTGTATGTATTAAATGTATACTCATGGTGTGTCTGTATTGTCTTTATTAAACATTTTTTTACAGATGAACTACAGGTACAAGCGGGACCTTAATGCCCCGCATGCTGGTACTTGTGGTTCTCCAAGTACCAGCATTTAGGGGGGCTTGCCGGGACCTGCAGTTCTACTCGTAAAGACAATGGCCCTCATTCAGAGCCACTCGCTAGTGGCAGTACGCTCGTTCCGAGCGATGTTCGCACATCTGCGCATGCGTACGGTTTTTAGTACGCATGCGCGAACCAGTCAGTGCGGCCGAAAATCGTTGGTACGCAATATAGCGAGGGCCTGCTATTTTGAGTGACAGAATGAGGCGTATGTGGGTGGTAACAGGGGAAGGTGCTTGAAAACGGGGAGTGGAGATCCGAACGCAGGCGTGCTTAAAGGTCAAAACGGGCGTTTTAAGGGAGTGCATAATTAATACAGCAGCGTCATTGCCCACGTCACTTGTTTTTTTTTAACTCAGAACTGCTCGCAAAATAGCGGTTGAAAACACCAACCACAAGAATAGCGAGCAGTTCATACGCTGTACGGTGTACTCGATTAATCTAATAAATAGCGGACATGACGTATGGTGCGTGCGGCCAGGGGGCGTTTTTATCAAAAAAACGAGCGTATGTTTTGCTCGCTCGTTCAGACTTAGAGGTGGGAACAGACTGCAATTTGCGAAAGGATCATTTGAATAGCCACCCCTTGTTTTTGAACGAACGACCACAAATAGCGAACGGCTCTGAATCAGGCCCAATGTTTATACTTATCTTTTCTTACACTACATTTACACTATCAACCTGCCACCCACTGCCCAGGTGTGCTGGGGATAACCCCAGGCTATCAGCCTAGACCTGGGGTGCCTTGGAGAGGGGACCCCTTTATTGGAGGGGTCCCCAACTCCCTAGGGATTCCTGGCCTGGGCTGACTAGCAGTCAGGAGTAATGTTTCGTCTGAGGAACCCGGTGATAGGGTTTCCCTGGCTGTGACATTACCCCCCCACTAGAAAGGGTCCGGTGCTGGTTGTTGGAATTACAGGAGAATCCTACGCATTTTTTCCCCTGTAATTCCAGAACCAGAACTGGATCAGAGCCTGGTGCTAGTTGTGCTTAGTACAGTGGAACCCTAAGCTATTTTTTTCCTGTACTTACACAACCAGGACTGGCTATGAAAAGTCCGGGGCTGGTTGTGTATCTTTTTTACTTTTTCTCTTTCTAAGCATTTTGATACTGTACATGCATGCATCTCACTGATGTATGCGTGTATCTGTGTCAAAATGAACTGCTCATGCTGCAAATAAAAGCATGAAGCAGTACTATTCAGTCAGGGCTTTGAAGTTCGTTTTGAAGTGGGATTTGCTGTTCGATTTGTACATGAACATGCAAAAACGAACAGCAAATCACTGTTCAAAAACTAATTCGATTTAGAAAAGGCTTCTAAAATCGAATTGTAGTAAATGTGGGATTTGAAGAGGGATTTGTACTTTTGATTTGGTTCGATTTGAGGTGAGCTAAATCGAACATCAAAACGAAAGTAAAAATTTACTTTGATAAATATACCTCCTGATCTCTTGGGGTCACAGCTGGGCTCACATTCTCTGTAAATATTTTATCCTAATTAAATAGTTTGAACTCTTTTATGTTATTGACTGAGGCCCTGATTCAGACCCACTCGCGAGCGGCTGTCCGCTCGCAAGTGGGTCGATGGTCTGCACTGCGCATGCGCACGACGGAGGGAGCTCCATCGTGCGCATGCGCGAGACGCGACGAGCGAAGGAAAGTCCTTCGCTCGTAGTGTCTGATCAGAGGGGGCGTGCTGTCGATGTTGATTGACAGCACGCCCCCTTTGGTAGGCGTGCCGGGGGCGTGCCTGCCAGACGGAGGCGTTCCCAAGGGAATGCCTACCGTCAGAAGCCGGCCCCACTGACATCACTAGTGATGTCAGTGGGAGTGATTTTGGCTCTGATAGAGCCAAAATCACTCCTGGCCTTGCGGTTGAAAAACTCAACCGCAGGCTTCTGCTCGCAGTGGCGATGGTCGCGATGGTCAAGACTAGGGATGTGCAGGCTCGGATAGGTTCGAGTTTGCACGTGGAGTTCGGATTTTTCCCTCCAAAAAAACGGAACTCAGAACGAGGCAAAACGTCATCTTACATGGACGAACATCATCATTCCTGGTCTTTTGTCCAGGAATGATGATGTTCGTCCATGTAAGATGACGTTTTGCCTCGTTCTGAGTTCCGTTTTTTTGGAGGGAAAAATCCGAACTCCACGTGCAAACTCGAACCTATCCGAGCCTGCACATCCCTAGTCAAGACCATTGCGACCATCATCCTGCACGCTCGTATATGCTGTGGGTGGTGACCCACAGCTATACGAGCGTCCAGGAGGACGCTCCATATTTATAGAGGTGGGCCCTGATTCAGAGCGAGCGCTCTGGTCAGAGCGTCCGGCTCTGAATCAGGGCCTGAATTTGATGCATGGAATGTTGAGAAATTATCTAAAATGTTTAAAAAGATATTTCAAAAGAACTTTGTGACACAGAAATAACAGTAAACAAAAGTCAAATTACATGAAGGGAAAAAATACATTAGATTGTATATAGTATATATTTAAAATGTTTCATTTGATTGTTTATACAGTATTCACAAATGATAGTATAAAATTGGTGGGTGGTGTGTTGCAGAGGCATCACCGAGGGTGGTGACACCCGGCGAGCACTCTATAGCCCCCCTCGCGTGGCTCCAAAAAGGCCTGCAAATGGGGCATTGCCTACTGGGAAATCCCAATAGCGTCACTCCGGGGTTGTGCCCAGCATCCCCGGAAATGCTAAGCTGCCCCTGGAGACTTGTGCCAGCACTGTTGGCTCCTCCTGTGACAGGAGCCGTGTGCTGCAGGTTAATGTCAAACTACAGCACTCGTCTCCTGTCACTAAGGAGGAGTCTTCATTTTGGTGCCACCCCCTCCAACAGTGACACACTGGTGCGGCCCACACTCCCCGCACCCCAATTGTGACGCCACTGGTGTGTTGTAATACAGTGAGTGATTGATGACTGTACTTTCTCCATGAACTGCCCCCTCATTACACATAATAATAACTTGTAATTGATGGACTTTTGTCTTTTTTTGATCATGGTTAATTGTGTAATAACCTATTCCTACAAATATTGCAGGCAAGGCGGGTTCTAGACCAAGTGGAGCCCAGGGCTAAAACTTCCTTTTGGTGCCTACCCCCTACTCCATACAAAACATTAACATATCTCAGTTTAAGCATAAGAATACATGGTACAAGGCATAATGAGGGTTACTCATATCTGACCTCTGACCTTTACCTTTTTTTTTACCCCAATTGTGTACTTTTTCCTGAATTTTGCATATTAATTGAATAATAGTGTAATAAGTACTTGGGATTAGTATTTTTTACTAACCCCTCTATACGTGGCACTACATTATGGAGTCCTCTATACCCTACACTACTGAACTCTGTATACCCTACACTACATCACTGACCCCTTTATAACCTACACTACATCACTGACCCCCCTATACCCTACACTACATCACTGACCCTTCTATACCCTACACTACATCACTAACCCTTCTATACCCTACACTAGATCACTGACCCCTCTATACCTGCCACTACATTATGGAGCCCTCTATACCCTACACTACTGAACTCTGTATACCCTACACTACATCACTGACCCCTCTATACCCTACACTACGTCACTGACCCCTATGTACCCTACACTACATCACTGACCCTTCTATACCCTACACTAAATCACTGACTCCTCCATGCCCTACACTACATCACTGACCCTTCTATATCCTACATTACATCACCAGGGCTGCAAATACGGGGGGGGGGGGGTAGAGGTGCAGTGGGTGCCGGATTTGAGGCAGACCCTGCGGTTTGATTTGAGGCAGACCCTGCGGTGGCTTGGAGGCATGGAGGCTTGCGGGCTGCCAATTCCATGTGGACTAGCCGTCCACATGGAAACTGCTGAAAATGGCCCTCCAAAAATGGGCGCCACCTAGGAGGAGACAGATGCTAGAGGTCCTACTGGACCTCTAGTGTATTTTATGGCCAGTGCATAGCACATAGCGTTCCCGGATGTGTCGGGAACACTGGCGCTGCTGGGAGTAGATGTAGAAAGCTGCATCTTCTCCTGTGAAACCCTTGGCAATGAGCGTAAAACCCCTGCCAACGAGAGTGAAACTCCTGACAACGAGCATGAAACCCCTGACAATGAGTGTGAAACCCATGGCAATGAGTGTGAAACCCCTGGCAACGAGCGTGAAACCCCTGGCAATGAGCGTGAAACCACTGGCAACGAGCATGAAACCCAGAGCATGATGTAACCCCCCTTTTTACCACTAAAGGGTCACCAGGTTACTAACACCCTTGTTATCTAATGTACCCACCCTTAGCATTCCTCTAAGTGGTGACCATTCTTTTATTAGTGCCTCCACCCAAGTATTAGTGGTCAGTCTGTGCCTACTTGGAAAAGCCCAAATGTTAATAGGAATTAAGTAATTTGGGGTAGATAACCCAGTAAATAAATTATAATAGTAGTCCTGTTCAAATCCTGTCCCTCTTAGGTTTGGCGTTCACCAATAACTCTTGATGCTCCTCCAGCTAAGTAACACACAGATTATAATTCATATATCTTTATATGAATAAGTAATACCTAGGCAATAACAAATATTTACTATATACTTTAACTTTGAAATATCACAGTTATCCATTTCCACTTGTGTGAATAGACTCATACAGTAAAGTAGTTGGATCAGAGTAATAATGACGTATCATAAAGGCAGCAGAGTAAGTAGCCATAGAGTAAACTTATGCACTGACCTGTGGCTCTAACATCCTCTATACTCTATCTGCAACTGTAGTAATATACTTATTTATTCCAACAAAAGTGTATATCCTGTAATTGGCAACACTTGTATTTCTAGTTGGAGCTGCTGCAAAGTTTAAAGTTGAATTGCTTTAACCCCTGGAAGTAGCAGTTTTCCCAATGAAAGAATACCTGAAGGCCTGTCACTGAATTACCTCACATAAAGTTGTTATATAGATGATACCTGAGTGAGGGGAGGATATACTTCAGTATATGTAATCCTCTGGCAGAATTAATACTCCAAATATGCTTCCCCAGCTCTCAGAATCTGAAGATTTCTTGGAAGTGCTGAGTGTATTATTGTGTTCTGATCACTCACTGCCTGCTCCCCTATCTAGCTGACAACTATAATGAGCATTTATACAGTAGGTGAATGATATATCTCCTCTGTCTGCCGTTGGTGCTATGTGAGTGCCCACCACCTCCTATAGTAGTGGGGCCTTCTACTAACTGGGCTCTGCTCAGCTGACAGACCCTTGAATTTTTCTAAATGCAGCTGTCTCCTCCTGGGTAGAGATGAGCGGGTTCAGATTAGTTCAGATTTTCCCGCCAACTTCGGATTCTTCTCGCCAAAAATCGGGTCTCAGAAAGAGGCAAAACGTCATCTTTCATGGACAAACATCATCATTCCTGGACAAAAGTTCAGGAATGATGATGTTTGTCCATGAAAGATGACGTTTTGCCTCTTGCTGAGACACGATTTTTGTCGGGAAAAATCAGAAATCAGGCGGGAAAATACGAACTAATCCGAACCCGCTCATCTCTACTCCTGGGTGGCTGAATAGTCCGGCCCCTTAGGTGCTGGATTGTCTCCTATTATAGCTGAGCCCCCTCAGCTGACTGATTCATCTCAGCTGCTGCTGACCTCAACTGCTGCCTGCTCGCCTTCTAAACTGCAGGTGCGCCCCCTCTCCTGGAACGCTGCGTCTTAGCAGTGAAGATGTGCCGCAACTCCACCTTCAATGTCAGCAGGGCACCTCTTGTCACCGGCTCCATCGTGCGCATGCACACTGGGCCAACATTGACCCGCTTGCGAGCGCTCAGCGCTCGCGAGCGGGTCTGAATCAGGCCCAGAGTCTGCAGATCTCTACCTACAGTGTCACCCTCCTGTATCCCAAGCAGTTTTGGGCACAGGGGGGTGGAGTCAGAGAGGAAGCAGGGAAGCTGGTGGGAGAGGCGGTCCTCTCCCTGCCCTGCCCAGAGAGGCAATTGTGGTGGCCAGTGGCTGTGTGGTAGCCGTGGTGGGAACTCCACCCCCTTCCTCCACAGTTCATGTACATCCCACACACTGGAGCACATCCTCACCACAGGAAAAAAGTACCACATCAACCCTATATAAATGCATGAATCACATATACCCTATACTACATCACAGACCCCTGCATGCCCTACACTACATCACTGACCCCTCTATACCGTAAACTACTGACCCTTTATACCCTCCACTACATTACAGACTATACCTTACACTAATGAATTTTCTATGCCCTACACTACATCATTGACACCTCTATAAGCTACACCACACTGTAAGACATCATTATACTATACTACCTATCTGCACTATATCAGAGAGAGAAAAACACTGGAAAAAAATATGACAAATGTAAAGTGGGCAACAGACACTGATGAATTAGATCGAGGAGAGAGAGTCTGAACAAAGTAAAGTACAGTGGAGAGTGGGCAACAGACACACCACAGACAGGGGGAGGAGAGAGAGAAACACTAGAAAAAGTGAAACAAAGAGGGAAAGTGGGCAAAGGATACTGACAACAAGACACACAAACATGGGGCAAGGAGGGGAGTGAGTGGTGGGCTAGGGAAATAATACACTGTGGGAGTATAAGCTATTAAAAACTAGCAGTGGCTTATAACTCAATAAGGTGAATTTTATATAATAAGACAATTAATGGAATGGGCTCATTGGGAGGTAATTTAGCTGCATCTACGTGTACACACTCGAGATGTGTCTGGTGTTAGTGTCATGGGCGTGTAGCTAGAGAGGTCCGTGCTATTCTGGGTTGTGCGTACAGAGGAGGGACGCCTGTTTCTGATGGATCTCTTGCACCTGGTATGGGGATGGTGTAAGTGGGGATGCAAATGATACAAATGATGACGGTTGTGGCTGTGGACAACTGAAGCCATATGAAAGCTTACATTAGCAAATGTGCAAGCGACTGGGGATGGAGTTTTGCGGAAGTGGAAATCATGCTGCCTATTATTACATATGTATTGTGGTAAACCTCTGAAATGGAAAACAAGTTTCCTCTTATTTATACTGTACATGCTTTATTACATAGGAACACAAGCAGTATACTCATATTCATTTACTCATATACATTGATAAACACACACATACAGACATTCATATACATATTTACATATACTGTATATCCATATAGTTAGCTACGTAGGTATATACACTCATATACATAGAAACACACATAGAGTCACTCATATACATATATATTCCCTTTTATAGTGGACAACATGGTGCTGCTTGTTTATTAATATATACTGTACACTTTATTACATATTTATTACACATGTAATACATAGATAAAAACACACACACTCATATAGGAACAGCTATATCCATATACAGATGTCAGATACACATACAGTTTATAGGTACATACATACACTCAAAAAAATCAACAAAATAAACCCTAGCACAAACCTAAGCCACCGACTTATGTATGTCCACCGAAATCAAATAGATGCAGCTTCCAGCTTGGCAATACTGTTTTGCCAAATGCACCAAAGAACAAACAAGATAGGTAAAGAGATATTCACCCAGGGGGCGCAATTAATACATTTAATAAAATATACAATTTAATATATAATTAATAATTAAATACAGAGAGCAAAATACACATAAATAAGTAAAATCTGTATTTCACCGGTACTCTTATTTGATGAAAATATATATATAAAAACATAAGTCCATAAAGTGATCGGTGAGTAAAGCGCCTATATCCTTAATTTCACTCCGCTGTGGAGAACAAGAAATTTGTCATACTGCCGAACGTTCAAACTCACCAGTACAAGGTGCAAAGTGCTGTATTGTAAACAAACTTGTTAAAATGTCCCGTAGCACTTGTCGGAAAGTAGAGGGAGGTAGCCTGACTTCACTGTAATTAGGGAGGAGAGTGCAGAGTCATGCTCCCATTCTCGTTATGCTGGGGGCTTGCCCAGCTCACTGCCCAGTGGCTGTTATCTGGCAGTGAACAGGCAGCAGTAACAGATGGCACTGGTGGAGCTGCAGCTGCACCCACAGGCCACAGAGTCCCAGGATATCCGTCCCTTGAGCCGCCGACTCTACCTGATGTGCGTTGTGCAACAGAAAGGCTGTGTGAACCTGTAATGTGTGTCTCTATGATTAAGTGGCATCAGTATAACTTATGTCAAGATCACACAAATACGAAGGATGCATGCAGACCAAGAACTACTTTACTAACTGTCAGTGGCGTAACTAGGGTATTTGGAGCCCAGGGCAAATTTGAAAAGGGAGGCCCGCCCCTCCCTGATGTGCGCGCGTGGCAAAAAAATGGACGTGGTCACTTAAAAATGGGGCGTGTAAACATGACACACCCCTTTATTTTCACACTGAACATTCCTATCCATTTGTACCTTAACCCCAGTAGTACCCCTTATACAGTACCCCCAGTATGCAGTTGTGGTCCCTCTTATGCAGGCCCATAGTAGTGCCCCTTATACAGTATCCCCAGTAGTGGTCCCCCTTATACAGCCCCCAATTAGTTCCCCTTACTCAGTACCACCAGTAGTGCCCCCCATATGCAGTGCCCCATGTAGTGTTCCCCCTTATGCAGTGCACCCCAGTAGCAGTCCCCACAATGCTGTGCGCCCAATAGCGGTATCCCCTTATGCAGTGCCCTTTATATGGTGCCCCCAGTAGTAGTCCCCCCCTATGCAGTGCCCTTTATATAGTGCCCCCAGCAGTAGTCCCTCCCCATGCAGTTTTCCCAGTAGTGGCCCCCTTATGCAGGCACCCAGTAGTGATCCCCCCTATCCAGTGCCCCCTGTAGTGGCCCTTCCTATTATTGCCCCCAGTAGTGGTCCCCCGAGTGCAGTGCCTCTAGTAGTAGGCCCCTTTTATAATGCCCCCAGTGGTAGTTCCCCCCCAAGGAGGTCCGGCTCTTGCAGCGCTGGTCCTGTGTAAATGTGTAGCGCTGAACGCACTCATTGCGGTCGGCGCTACACTGGCTAACTAGGGCGGGCGGGCCGGTACCATGGCCGGCGGCGCCCCCCCACGCCACCGGTCCAACGGCGCCCAGGGCATGCACCCCGCTCGCCCTGCCCTAGTTACGCCACTGCAACGGAGTGTTAATTTGTATGAGTGAGGGAGTTTGAGTCTGTGAGTATGAACAAGGGATTATTAGCCAGTGTGCAGGGGCACCGAGAGGGGGGGGAGCGGGCTTCCTGAGGGGCCCAGTGGGGGCCTGACTCTGGCACCACCCCCCCTTCCTTCTCTCTCCCACAGAGCAACTCAGCACACAGCATGTGCTGAGCTGCAGTGGGAGACTGCTCATGGCTGCTGAGCAGCAGCCACAGCAGTCTCCTATTCCTGTGGGGGGGAGCGATCACACTGATCGCGCCCCCCCTGGCCTTTCGCCGGCGAGTGGCTCACAGCACACCCCTCCCCAGCGTGCAGCGCCGCTTCGCAGACCTGGAAAAGTGTTTATTTTTTTGCTTTTTTTCAAGAGCTCATGGCCACGCCTCTTGTAATTAAGCCACGCCCCCCTCTATACCTGGGCCCAGCAGAGCTCTCTATGGCTCTGCCAGTGTGTATACAGTAAATGAAGGATTGTAAGTCAGTTTGTATGAGAGAAGGAGTGTGAGTCAGTGTGTATGAGTGAGGGAATGTATATGAAGAAGGCAGTGTGAGTCTGTGTGTATAACATAGGTAGTGTGTCTGTGATTATGAGGACATGTGAGTCTATATGCATGAGATAGGGCAGGCCTGGACAAACAGTGGCTCTCCAGGTGATGTGAAACCTCTCCATCATTATCTATATCATATACAGTATGCAGATGCATAAAACTATTAGAGGTGTGCCCTATTGTAAAAATTGTTAGCATAGGTACCAAAATGAATGAGGTCATCTTGTCACTGTGGACAGGAATTAATAATTCGATCAAAATGTGTACTATGAACATTTTGTTTATTGTAGACAGTGGTTCCCAACTCCAGTCCTCAAGTACCACCAACAGGTCATGTTGGTGTTACTTGACCACTCCAGTCCTCAAGTACCACCAACAGGTCAGGTCATGTTTTGTGGATTTCTTTAAATAAGCACAAGTGAGTATATTGCTGGCTCAGTAATTATCCCACCTGTTTCCACAGACAAATCCTAAACCATAATCTGTTGGGTGTACTTTAGGGTTGAAGCTGTGAATCACTGATTGCAAATATTATATAGCAATATTGTAGATTAGTACACAAGATTTTTCTGCAAATATTATAAAGTGTTGCCTGTATTTGTAGCTTGCATTATGACAGTCACAGTGGTGATCAACCTTTTCATAAATTTGACAAGTTTGTGTGTGCAGGCTAAATCCATAAATCCCTTTTTTGTCCTTTATATACTGTATTTTTACCATATTGAAAGGACAGGGCACCTTATCTAGGCCTAATGGATCTTGTCTAGCACTAAAAGATATAAAACTGTAACTGCCTTAGCTGTGTTATGTTTAGGGATGAGCGGGTTCGGATTTTCTGAAATCCGAACCCCCCCGATCCCCCCGAGCCCCCTCGACTTTTCCCGCCTGACTCGGATCTGAGATCGAGGCAAAACGTCATCATCCCACCTTCTGAATCTCGTGGGTTTTGGATTCTATAAAAGGTCCCCACGTCAGCGCCATTTCTCACTCTGGCTGTGGACAGTGAAGAGGGAGGGTGGGAGCTAGGGCTGGCTGGGCTGTGTTGTGCTGCTGTTGTCCATAGGGGCTGTGTCCACTCAGTCCATAGGGGCTGGCTGGGCTGTGTTGTGCTGCTGTTGTCCATAGGGACTGACTGGGCTGTGTTGTGCTGCTGTTGTCCATAGGGGCTGGCTGGGCTGTGTTGTGCTGCTGTCATAGGGGCTGGCTGGGCTGTGTTGTGCAGTCAGTTGTCCATAGGGGCTGTGTCCACTCCAAAGTCTATAGGGGCTGTCTGGACTGTGTTGTGCAGTGTCCCATAAAGGATGTAGTCCTAGAGGGATGCTTTAGTGTTGTCCAGGGGGTGATTTGTGCCTCAGGCAGGGGTGCTCCCCCAAAGTGCACTCCAAAACAAATTATTATTTTTTTTCTGTGTTTGTGAATTGTGTGTGCAGTAGCCGCACGTGCATCAACAAAGTAGCGCCAAGCGTGCGCCTGTGTCATAAGTACAGGGCCGGCTGGCTTGACCGTTAAAGGGTGCTGTAACCCCCAAAGTGCACTCCAAACAAAATAACAAATTATTTTCTGTGTTTGTGAATTGTGTGGACTGTGGCTGCACGTGCATCAACAAAGGAGCAGCGCCAAGTGTGTGCCTGTGTCCAATAAGTAAAGGGCCGGCTGGCTTGTCAGTTAAAGGGTGCTGTAACCCTCAAAGTGCACTCCAAACAAAATAACAAATTATTTTCTGTGTTTGTGAATTGTGGGCCTGATTCAGAGCCACTCGTAAGCGGCCGCTCTGAGCGATGTTCGCACAACTGCACATGCGTACGGCTCGTAATACGCATGCGCGAACCAGTCAGTGCGGTCGAAATTCATGTGCTCGCAAAATAGCGAATGCCTGCTAATTTGAGTGACAGAATGAGGCGTTTGTGGGTGGTAACAGGGGAAGGTGCTTGAAAACGGGGAGTGGTGATCCGAACGCAGGCGTGCCAAACGGTCAAAACGGGCATTTTAAGGGTGTGCATAATTAACAAAGCAGCGTCAATGACCACGTCACTTGGATGTCTCTTAGCCTGAACTGCTCGCATGATTGCGGTAGGAAAATCCAACCACAAGCACTGCAAGCAGTTCATTCGCCTTTCGATGTACTCGATTAATCTAATAAATAGCGCATGTTTTGTTCGCTCGTTCAGACACAGAGGCGTCAACAAACCGCAAAGAGCAAACGATCAATTTAAATAGCTGGCCCCTTTTTCTGGACGAGCGAGTGCAAATAGCGTCCGGCTCTGAATCAGGCCCTGTGTGCACTGTGGCTGCATGTGCATCAACAAAGGAGCAGCGCCAAGCGTGCGCCTGTGTCTCATCTCTTAAAGGGTGGTGTAAGCCCCCAAAGTGCACTCCCACAAAAAAAAACATTTTCTTCTGTGTTTGTGAATTGTGTGCACTGTACGTGCATCTTCAAAGCAGAAGCACCAAGCGTGCGTCTGTCTGTTAAAGGGTGGTGTAACCCTCAAAGTGCGCTCCACAAAAAATAAAAAAAATTTTTTTTTCTGTCTTTGTGAATTGTGTGCACTGTAGCTGCGCGTGCATCAACAAAGGAGCAGCGCCAAGC
The DNA here is from genome assembly GCA_031769625.1 of Taudactylus pleione. Classification (NCBI taxonomy): domain Eukaryota; kingdom Metazoa; phylum Chordata; class Amphibia; order Anura; family Myobatrachidae; genus Taudactylus; species Taudactylus pleione. The sequence continues at coordinate 8,560,275 of JAUIMM010000017.1, read as the reverse complement.
GTGCGCCTGTGTCCCATAAGTAAAGAGCCAGCTGGCTCATTTCTTAAAGGGTGGTGTAACCCACAAAGTGCACTAGTCTCCAACAAAAATTTAAAATTATTTTCTTTGTTTGCGTGCGCCTTAGCCACACGTATATATCAATATAACATAAATGGAGGACCAAACTTTCTCCGATAAAAATAAAATAGGGAAAGATCAAAAACCACTTCCTCCTAGTGCTGTTGCTGCTGCCACTAGTCATGACATAGATGATAACATGCCATCAACGTTGTCTGCCAAGGCCGATGCCCAATGTCATAGTAGAGGGCATATACAATCCCAAATGACAAAGTTCAGGAAAATGACCTTAAAAAAACATTAAAATCATCAGAGGAGAAACGTAAACTTGCCAATATTCCATTTATGACACGGAATGGCAAGGAACGGCTAAGGTCTTTCCCTATGTTCATGACTAGTGGTTCAGCTTCACATGACGATGGAAGCACTCCTCCTGCTAAAAAAATCAAACGAGTTAATCTGGCAAAAGCACATCGAAGAACTGTGCATTCTAAGAAGATATCACAAATCCCCAAGGAGAGTCCAAGTGTGGTGACGGTTGCGATGCCTGACCTTTCCAGCACTGCACGCCCTCTGCAAGTGCTGAAATGAGCACCCACAGTCCACTTGCTGATATGCAAATTGAAGATGTCACTGTTGAAGTACAACAGGATGAGGATACTGGTGTAGCTGGCGCTGAGGAGGAAGTTGGCAAGGAGGATTCAGATGGTGATGTATTTTGTTTAAATCAGGCTACGGGGGAGACAGTTGTTGTCCGTGGGATGCAAAAGCCCATCACGGTCATGCCTGGGCAGAAGACCAAACATTCCACCTCTTTGGTCTGGCAATATTTCTATCCAAATCCGGACAACAACTGTCTTGCCATATGTACCATAGGTAAAGGTGAAATAAGTAGGGTTAGGGACATTAACCACCTAGGAACATCCTCCCTTATACGTCACCTGCAGCGCGTTCATAAAAAGTTACTGTCAAGTTCAGAAACTTTGGCTAAGACCGTAAGCAGTCCAGGGACACCTAAATCCCTTCGTCCTGTTGTATCCAAGTGCCTGCAAACCACACCATCAACTCCCTCCTCGTCAATTTCCTCCTTAGTCAGGATCGGAAGTAGTCCTGCAGGCCATGTCACTGGCATGACTGACTCTCCTATTCGGGATTCCTCCGGAGAATCCTGCATTGCTACGCCTACTGCTGCCGCTGCTGCTGTTGCTGCTGGGAGTCGTTCATCATCCCAGAGAGGAAGTAGGAACACCTCTACTTTTACTAAACAATTGACCCTCCAACAGTCCTTAGTGAGGAGGATAAAGCACGACAGCAGTCATCCTGAAGCAAAACGTATAACTGAGGCCTTGACTGCTATGTTGGTGTTAGACGTGCATCCGGTGTCCGCATTAGTGCAGTGGGATTTAGACAATTGATGGAGGTAGTGTGTCCCCGGTTCCAAATCCCGTCTAGATTCCACTTTACTAGGCAGGCGATACCGAGACTGTACAGAAATGTCAGAAAAAGTGTCCTCAGTGTCCTGAAAAATGTGGTTGAACCCAATGTCCACTTAACCACGGACATGTGGACAAGTGGAACAGGGCAGACTAAGGACTATATGACTGTGACAGCCCGCTGGGTAGATGTATCACCTTATGCAGCAACAACAGCAGCATCACCAGTAGCAGCATCTCAGAAACGCCAGCTCGTTCCAAGGCAGGCTACGCTGTGTATCACCGGTTTCAGTAAGAGGAACACCGCCGACAACCTCTTAGAGAAACTGAGGGAAGTCATCGCCCAGTGGCTTACCCCACTTAGACTCTCCTGGGGATTTGTGATATCTGACAACGCCACCAATATTGTGCGGGCATTACATCTGGGAAAATTCCAGCATGTCCCATGTTTTGCTCACACAATAAACTTGGTGGTGCAGAGTTTTCTGAAAAGCGACAGGGGTGTTCAGGAGACGCTTTGGGCGGCCCGAAAAATTTCTGGCCACTTTCGCCATTCAGCGACTGTGTGCCGAAGACTGGAGCACCAACAAACACTCTTGAATCTGACCCGCCATCACCTGAAGCAAGAGTTTGTGATGCGGTGGAACTCAACCCTCTATATGCTTTAGAGGATGGAGGAGCAGCAAAAGGCCATTCAAGCCTATACATCCACCTATGACATAGGCAAAGGAGGGGGTATGCACCTGACTCAAGTGCAGTGGAGAATGATTTCCGTGTTGTGCAAGGTTCTCCAGCCCTTCGAACTTGCCACACGTGAAGTCAGTTCAGACACTGCCAGCTTGAGTCAGGTCATTCCCCTCATCAGGCTTTTGCAGAAGCAGCTGGAGAAAGTGAAGGAGGAGCTAAGACGGAGCGATTCCGCTTGGCATGTGGTACTTGTGGATGAAGCCCTTCATTCGCTTTGCCAGGATTCCAGGGTGGTCAATCTGTTGAAATCAGACCACTACATTTTGGCCACCGTGCTCGATCCTAGGTTTAAAGCCTATGTGGTGTCTCTCTTTTCAGCCGACACAAGCCTGCAGAGGTGCAAAGACCTGCTGGTGAAAACACTGTCAGCTGAAGTGGAACGTGACACGTCAACAACTCCTTCTTCATTTTCTCCCGCAACTGGGGCTGCCAGGAAAAAACTTAGGTATCCTAAGCAACCCACTGGCGGTGATGCAGGGCAGGCAGGACCAAGTTTGGACATCTGGTCCAGACTTAAGAACCTGGCAACAATTTCTGACATGTCTACCATCACTGCATATGATACTGTCACCATTGACAGAATGGTGGAGGATTACATCGGTGACAGCATCCAAGTAGGCATGTCAGACAGTCTGTACCTGTACTGGCAGGAAAAAGAGGCAATTTGGAGGCCCCTGTACAAACTGGCTCTATTTTACCTGAGTTGCCCCCCCTCCAGTGCGTACTCCGAAAGAGTGTTTAGTGCAGCCGGGAACCTTGTCAGCGAAAGGCGTAGGAGGCTGCTTCCACAAAATGTGGAGAAGATGATGTTCATAAAAATGAATTATCAACTCTTCTAGGGAGACCAGCCTCCAGAAGGTACAGAGGGACCTTTGGTGGTGGATTCCAGCGGGGACGAATTAATACTCTGTGAGGATGAGGATGTACACAACACTGAAGAGGGTGAGGAATCGGTGGATGAGGAGGATGAGGACGACATCTTGCCTCCGTAGAGCCAGTTTGTGCAGGGACAGATTAATTGCCAGCTTGTTTTGTGGGGGCCCAAACGAACAAATCATTTCAGCCGCAGTCATGTGGCAGACCCTGGCGCTGACATGATTGGTTTGTTAAAGTGTGCATGTTCTGTTTATACAACATAAGGGTGGGTGGGAGGGCCCAAGGACAATTCCATCTTGCACCTCTCTTTTTTCTTTGCATAATGTACTGTTTGGGGCCTAGTTTTTCAAACTGCCATCCTGTCTGCCACTGCAGTGTCACTCCTAGATGGCCCACGTGTTTGTGCCGCCCACTCGAGTCGCTTAGCATAGTCATCCAGCTACCTCGGTGCAACCTTTTGGACATAAAAACACTATTGTGAGGTGTGAGGTGTTCAGAATAGACTGGAAATGAGTGGAAAGTAAGGTTATTGAGGTTAATAATAGCATAGGAGCAGAAAAACCCACAAATTGTGTGATTTTAGCTGTTTTTATGCTTTTTTTTTTTTCAAAAAAATACAGATCCAAAACACAAAACCCAGAACCCAAAACACGGAAGGGTGGTTTTGGCAAAACCAATCCAGATCCAAAACACAAAGAAAGATCCAGATCCAAAACACAAAACACGAAAAGTGGCCGGTGCACACCCCTAGTTATGTTTACGGTTATATGTATTAAATAACTTTTGGAGGATTAGATGAACACAAGGAAAACCTCCTACCTCCACAAGCATTACATAGCCTATCTTATTTGCAGCTTAGCTAAAAGATTTTCTCCTGTACTGGAGATTCTGTGGCTGGGCTTCTTGCTTTTCCCCCCGTGCTGCTCTGTTTAAAAAGGACATTCACACCCCATAAAAATGTATGTTGGAGTTTTCACACCTATTAAAAGGGATCTGAGGCAGGGAGGCTCTGTAGGGTTGGGCTGTTAAGTGGGTAGAAGAGCTGTGCTCGTTTCTTTCCTGCCCACTCTGCGGGTTACAGTGCCACCATAGTTGATGATGGATGTGTCATCTATGAGAGTGCTCACAAATCCATTCTGTTTGTCTAGGGCTTGGCCAAGCCTCGAGAAAGTTTAGACTCCTTGGTGTATCGTAAAACTCAGAGCAAAACACCATAAATCTAGGGAAGCCTGTCAGAAGGAGGCAGTCACTTACCAGCTCACATTCCTTCTGTGTCTAACCCACATCTCAGATCCAAAAGGCCAAAAGGAAGTAGTGGTACAGAGCCACTTGAAACTGATGTATACTTTGAATACTAGAAGCGATGTCTGCAATACATTTATGAATATTTTGCTTTACATAAAAAAGAAGGATATCATTTACACATGACTAGTGTTCAGGGTTTATGATCAGACTAGCATTAGATAATAAAGAGATTGCTTGCTCTTTTCACACATTTAGATGAATGTATTCACTTATGATTATCATACTAAAATCCTTAAAGCTGCCCACACACATAGCGATATTTTACCCGATCTGGCCGATTCCGACACATTGGAACGACAGATCGTGTAAAATATGGCCAAATCGTGAGTAAATTGTGAGTCCTCACGATCATGATGCGATGCGCGTCCCCGCTGGTCGCACATCGCATCGTCAGATCTGCCGTGCAGTAGGGCAGATCTGACAATCTAGGACGCAATACAATGTAAAAAGTCTGGATGTAGGAGAGATCGTATGAAGATTGAACACCAAATCGTGAGCAGATCGTGTGCAAAGCTGCTGGGGAGAGTTTCAAGGGAAATCGTACACATCGGCTGATCGTGAGCACATCGCTATGTCTGTGGGCACCTCAGTGTGCTTTCTCTTTTTCCCCAGTTGTGCCCAAATTATTTTGCATTTCATAAATGTTCTCAATTGTTATATTGTATTGTTATTTATTTCCTTGCTGCATATTGGTTGAAAAGCATAATTTAGACATGCTAGCTTCTCCGCAGTTTTAAGGGTTAAATAGTAAGTATCGTTTCTGGATCATGACACAAAAAATCTGCTCTGATCTGAACAAGAGAGCTGAAGTTCATCAAACAGTATAACTGATAATTTATGTTACCTTTGCATTCTTAATCCACATCTGAATTACAACTGCTCATATTAGTGTATGTGGGATGTAGTCAGCATTCCGGCGTGCGGATGCCGACAGTCTAAATATCGGCGCAGGAATCCTGACAGGACAGGATCCCGACACCAGAATCCTGACCGCCGGCATCCCGAAGGTAAGTATCGGGGTTAGGGGAGGGTTAGGTTTAGGGGTCATGGTTAGGCACTAAGGGGCAGAGGCGTCACTAGGGTTGGTGTCACCTGGTGTGGTAGCTCATGGTGTCACCCCCCCCCTCTCACTTTCCATAGATGTTATATTACTGTGACCGTGGTATCCAGGGGTGACACAGATGGGCTGGATACAAGGGTCACAGTAATCTAACATCTATGGAAGGTGAGATATCGAGTGGTTTCCAGAATCTAAAACTTGAGGACTCCCTTGGTTGTTCATGCTGATACATAAGTGGTGTATTCCACTTAATAAAGGTACACCCCTATTCACACAGAGGGTGACCACATCTGGTGAAGGTTACCGATATGTAATAATATTGCACTAGGAGGCGCTCCTTATCCACCTTTTGTTTTGTAATATATATATATATATATATATATATATATATATACACAGCTACAAAAGACGGTGCACTCCACAAAAATTGATGTATTCAAATATGCACGTTGGACACCAACGTTTAGGGACCACCAAGTGTTACCTTGACAAAGGGACATTGTGGTCCCGAAATGTTGGTGTCTAACATGCTTATTTGAATACATCAATTTTTGTGGAAGCCTCTGAGTGCCGCCGTCTTTGTAGCTGCTTGTGGACTGTATTTACGTGGAGGGCACCAGAGCTGCTGAATGCTGCTCAGAGTGAGTGCCGATCCAAACAGGCTACACAATGCCCACAGTAGTGCCCCTTATACAATTATGACTGTAGTAGTGCCCCTTATGCAATGCCCACTGTAATAGTGCCCCTTATACACAATGCCCACAGTAGTGCTCCTTATACAATGACTGTAGTAGTTCCCCTTATACAATGAAGACTGTAGTAGTGCCCCTTATGCAATGCCCCCAGTAGTAGTGCCCATTATGCAGTTCCCCTTGTAGTAGTGCCCTTTTATGCAATACCCCCTCTAGTTGTGCCCAATATGCAATGCCCCTGAATTAGAGCCCATTATGCTGTAGCCCCAGTAGTGCCCCTTACAGTACCCCCAGTAGCACCCATTATACTGTACCACCAGTAGCTCCCCTTATGCAGTGCACCCAGTAAAGTCCCTTATGCAGTGCCCCCAGTAATGCCCCTTATGCAGTGGCCCCAAAAATGCCCCTTATGCATGAGCTGGATGCCGCTGGTCCTTCACGCCGCCGCCTTCAGCGCTCAGCTAATTCTGTCATCGCGCCGGCATCCAGAGACACACACAGGCACAGAGAATCTCTGTGCTTGTGTGTGGTGCTGGACGCCGGCCGCGATGACATCATCGCGCGCTGCACGCTGGCTCCGCTTGTGCTTCTGGGAGTCTGCGGGAGAAGAAGAAGGAGCCGGAGGGACTACGACTGTGAGCGCTGCCAGAGAGAGGACCATTTATTTAGCAAGTGACAGGCCTCGAGTGCAGGCCAGGTCAAGAAGAGAGGGTAAGTAGTGGACAGTGCACAGGGAAGGGGGCACAGCATAAGGGGCATTACTGGGGCCACTGAATAAGAGGTATTACTGGGGCCACTGAATAAGGGGCATTACTTGGGCCACAGAATAAGGGACATTACTGGGGTCACTGAATAAGGGGCATTACTGGGACCACTGAATAAGGGGCATTACTGGGGTCACTGAATAAGGGGCATTGCTGGGACCACTGAATAAGGGGCATTACTGGGGCCACTGAATAAGCTGCATTTTTTGGGCCACTGCATAAGGGGCATTTTTGGGGCCACTGCATAAGGGGCATTACTGGGGGCACTGCATAAGGGACTTTACTGGGTGCACTGCATAAGGGGAGCTACTGGTGGTACAGTATAATGGGTGCTACTGGGGGTACTATAAGGGGCACTACTGGGGCTACAGCATAATGGGCTCTAATTCAGGGGCATTGCATATTGGGCACAACTAGAGGGGGTATTGCATAAAAGGGCACTACTACAAGGGGAACTGCATAATGGGCACTACTACTGGGGGCATTGCATAAGGGGCACTACTACAGTCATCATTGTATAAGAGGAACTACTACAGTCATTGTATAAGGAGCACTACTGTGGGCATTGTGTATAAGGGGCACTATTACAGTGGGCATTGCATAAGGGGCACTACTACAGTCATAATTGTATAAGGGGCACTACTGTGGGCATTGTGTAGCCTGTTTGGATCGGCACTCACTCTGAGCAGCATTCAGCAGCTCTGGTGCCCTCCACGTAAATACAGTCCACAAGCAGCTACAAAGACGGCGGCACTCAGAGGCTTCCACAAAAATTGATGTATTCAAATAAGCATGTTAGACACCAACATTTCGGGACCACAATGTCCCTTTGTCAAGGTAACACTTGGTGGTCCCGAAACGTTGGTGTCCAACGTGCATATTTGAATACATCAATTTTTGTGGAGTGCACCGTCTTTTGTAGCTGTGTATATATATATATATATATATATATATATTACAAAACAAAAGGTGGATAAGGAGCGCCTCCTAGTGCAATATTATTACATATCGGTAACCTTCACCAGATGTGGTCACCCTCTGTGTGAATAGGGGTGTACCTTTATTAAGTGGAATACACCACTTATGTATCAGCATGAACAACCAAGGGAGTCCTCAAGTTTTAGATTCTGGAAACCACTCGATATCTCACCTTCCATAGATGTTAGATTACTGTGACCCTTGTATCCAGCCCATCTGTGTCACCCCTGGATACCACGGTCACAGTAATATAACATCTATGGAAAGTGAGAGGGGGGGGGGGGTAACACCATGAGCTACCACACCAGGTGACGCCTCTGCAGTGGCCCCAGTAATACCTCTTATTCAGTGGCCCCAGTAATGCCCCTTATGCTGTGCCCCCTTCCCTGTGCACTGTCCACTACTTACCCTCTCTTCTTGACCTGGCCTGCACTCGAGGCCTGTCACTTGCTAAATAAATGGTCCTCTCTCTGGCAGCGTTCACAGTCGTAGTCCCTCCGGCTCCTTCTTCTTCTCCCGCACTCCCAGAAGCACAAGCGGAGCCAGCGTGCAGCGCGCGATGACGTCATCGCGGCCGGCGTCCAGCACCACACACAAGCACAGAGATTCTCTGTGCCTGTGTGTGTCTCTGGATGCCGGCGCGATGACAGAATTAGCTGAGCGCTGAAGGCGGCGGCGTGAAGGACCAGCGGCATCCAGCTCATGGAGTCGGCGGGGACCAAGTGCGGTGGAGATGTATCTGAGAAGGGTGCGGCCCGCGGGTGTGAGTGCTGCTCTTCTTGGTGTCACCCCTTTGAAGGGTGACACTCGGTGCGGGCCGCACCCCCCGCACCTACCTAGTGACGCCACTGCTAAGGGGGTAGGGTTAGGTTTAGGGTACAGGAGGGGGAGGTTAGGTTTAGGCACCGGGGAGGGAGGGTTAGGGTCAGGATTAGCTGTACAATACTTACCTTCCGTTGTCGCGATCTTCACTGTCGGGATGATGCTGACGGTATTCTGACCAGCGGCATCCCGACCGCCGGCATCTCATACCCTACCCGTGTATGTTGTTTATGACCATACAAACTAAGGGTCTTCTTGTTCATCTGTTTTTGCTGGAGAGATTATTCAGGTACTAATTGGCTGTTTGCAAATGTGGCCAAGGTCACAATTCAAATGGCTATTATCTGAGATCTTTTGTATATGTGCATGTATTTGTATTTAATGTAATATTATAAGCATGATTTTTAAGATAAATATATTTAGTTTTGTAAAAAGGTTAAAATTTAGGTATAACAATGTTGTCCCCTCCTCTCCAGTGTTTGGGCACTTTTTTATTCACATGAATTTGAGTATAGGGGGATCCTCATTGTGTACAAGAGCAATATGCTTAAAAACACTGTGTTTCAATTTTCTTTTTGCTATTCCTAATTTATGCTTTGCTAATCTGACACTTACAGGGATATTCATTATGGGAGCGAAAAGTCTGTGCTGGACTTTTCGCTCCACATCGGAGATTTTCCTGGGATAAAGTATCGGGCGCGCGCCCGCTTTATCCCCGTATTCAATTTGAAAGCTATGAAAACGGGACCCGGCGAAGTAGGATCGGCGAAAAAAAATTACATTTACCTGGAATAAATTGTAGGACCCCCCCTAAAACTGTAAAAACATGGGGGATCACTATGAGTACCCCCGTTTTAGCCTGCAAATGAAAGTCGGGGTTTTAAATAGCGGCTGCAGGTGTTTTTTTCCCTGACATTGAAGAAGTGATGCAGAAGAGCACTTAGGTTTTTTCTTCTTTTTTTTTAAGTGGTCCCATCAAATTTGGGGTACATGAAAATGGGTACTAGCATATTTTTAAGTCCCTAAAGTCTTTATTTAAAAATTCTGCAAATATGCACCTGCCTCTAATAGCCTATTCTAGAATACACCTGCCGCATACTTGCAGAATAGCCCTGAACCTATTTCCCTATTTTTAAACAATTTTTTCCCTTTTTTTTTTCACCCCAAATTTTCAATAAATTTTTTGGGGTGTCCCTATTTTTTTTAAAAAAAAACTTTTTTTGACAGTTTATTTTAAAATGACATTCCCAGGGATGCAGGCTATTTTTTTTAAGCCTGCACCCGTAAACCCCAATTCTGCAATTTTTTTCGCCACCTATTCAGTGGTGAAAAGTTATCCCCATTTTTTTTAAAGACTTTTTGAACCTGCAAAAAGACTTTAAAATTGAATATGATGTAAAACCAAAACCAGCGAAAATGACGTCATCGGTGCGAACTGTCCTTTTGTTATGTTGCCGAGCCATTTGGAATGGTGGCTGCTGTTAGCTGGAATAAACATATTACAATCAACTTTCTTAAGGTGGGTACACACCTGACAGATATATCTGTAGATCGAGAGATCTGCAGATGATGGTCGTTCATACACACTGAAAGGCCATCATCTGAGGGTCTCGGCAACCAGGGGGCATGTCGGGGGCATGTTCTTGTGGGCGGGGGTGTGTCCCACCCCCCTCCTCACGGCTGCCACTCTGTGTGTACGGGTGGTCTGCAGACCGCCCGTACACACCTGTCAATGGACAGATATGTCTGCAGACATATCTGTCCATTGGCTGTGCAGCACAGCCAATGCGATATGTTGGTGAATGCTGACATTCACCGACATATCACGGGTACACACTGCCCGACGGGCAGCAGATACATTGGCCGATCAATTGATCGGCCAATTTATCTGTTGGTGTGTACTCAGCTTTAATGAATGTTTTGGCCTGGATGGTTTCATTCTCTGTGTAGATTTCCAAGTCTAGAAATTCTATGTGGATCTGGCTGGTGTTAGTTGTGAATTCCAGGTTTAAAAAGCATCTGTTGATGTATTCATTTAATTTGTTCAGATTTGTCTTGTCCCCTGTCCATATGTAGATAACTTTGTCTATATATCTTGACCATATCAGGATGTGCTCCCTGAATGGGTTGTTATTTCATATGAAAAGACTTTCCCATGCAAATATAAACAAGTTAATGTATCCTGGTGCAAATTTTGTGCCCATGGCAGTCCTGTGAACATGTATATAGTATTTGTCATCAATTACAAAGAAGTTGTGCTGGTGGAAGAACTTCATCTGTAATGAATTCTATTTGTTTTTCTTCCAATCCTGATTCATTCAGAATAATGTTGTGTTGACCATTTTGCATCCTGCTTCATGATCTAAGACTGAGTACAGTGATGTTATGTCACAAGTCCTTAATGTGTACCCCTTTTTCCATTCTGTTTTTCCATAATCTCCAGGACATGAGTGAAATCTTTGATATAGCTCTTCTGTTTTTTTGTTTTTTGTTTTTTTGCCAAATGGCTTATTATATATTCAGACAGGTTGGATGTAATTGATCCTATTCCAGCAATGATTGCCCTTCCCAGTAGGTTATTCATGTTTTTGTAGATCTTTGGAAGATGATAAAAGATAGGTGTGATTGAGGTGTGGTTATGCAGGTATTGGTGTTATTTGTCATTTAGAATTCCATTGGTATGCACTCTTTTTTGGAGTTTTTCCAGTTTGTCTAGATTGATCTGTGCATAATTTTTCATATGTTGTAGTGTCATCCAGCAGCTTTTTTGCTTATTTGACATAATAATTTTTCTCCATAATGATCATTCCTCTGCCTTTGTCTGCTGGTTTTATGATTATGTTATTGTCGCTTTGGAGTTTATATTGAGGTTATATCTATGCTCAATATGGATCCAATATTATGCATGTATCATTGTACTGTTTTACAATAAATGCTACACTTTGACATGGATACAAACAAGTAGTAACTTAGACATTTTTCTCAATCAAGTGTCAACACATTTTTTTCATTACTCCTGGTTTTAGTGCAAATTGTCTTTTATTGTAGAAAAAATCAATAGAATAACAATACAATTACTTACATACAGTATCCGGGTCATTGCCAGGAAAGACAATATAGTAGAAATACGACACTGGAGAACGTCAAACCTCAATCACAAAAAGTGCCAGTGGCATCATAAAATATCACAACATAAGACCCATTTATAAGGGAAGAGGGGGAAGGAAGGAAGGGGAATCGATATAGTAAATTAAAAAATAGCAGTCACCTCATATCACATATAGTCACAGATTTATCAGTACTTATTGGGAGGGAATTAAGAGAAATGTAATGAGAAGTATAGCTGTTAAATAATGTCTAAACCATGTGCAGATGCACAAGAATTATCAGTATATGTTATTAATTAATATTTGATACTAATCTAGGACACTGGAGGGCGGGAAGCGGAAAGGATACTTTTGAAGAACACTGAGTCCTTGAAATCCATCCAGCGACACCAAGTATCTCTAAAGGACTCATAATCACCATCAACAGAGGACATTATATCATCCATATCCATATATAGATCCAGCCTAGTGAACCAGTGCATAACTGTTGGAGGAGAGGAGGAGCGCCATTTCACCGGAATAACTGCTTTAGCAGCATTATTCAAATGACATAATAAAGTTTTCTTGTACTGTGAAAGGGGCCTTGATGATAGGAGAAACAACCAAAATGTTGGCTCTATAGGGACCGGTTCGTCTAAACTTTTTGCGGAGAGGCTGATAACTTCAGTCCAGGAAGGCTGAAGGATAGGGCACTGCCACCATATATGGAATGGATTACCTGGAGCCCCAGAGCAGCGCCAGCATATATTCGGGACCCCATTTCCCATCTTAGAGAGAGTATCTGGGCATCTATACCAACGTGATAACAGTTTATATTGAGTCTCCCTAACACCAACACTAGGAGAGCACGCGTGAGCCAACTTAAATATTTTCTCCCACTCATCATCAGTTAGGTCGACTCCGAGCTCTCGTTCCCATACCTTGGTAAAATTGGGGAGAGAGAGGCTAGCATCTGCTAAAAGAAAGTTATAAATCAGCGAGATAGTGTGAATTGGAGGGACAGGGCTAATACATAATTGCTCAAAAGCCGTACAGGGTAAGCATAAAGTTTTGGGGGGACCAAGAGACTGCAGAAAATGCTGTACCTGGAGGTAGCGCCAATATTCCCGAGAGGGTAAATTCCACTTCCCACAGACCTCATCAAAGGGCACAAAGCTACCACCACTCACCAGCTGTCCGAACCTAAAGAGTCCTACCGCTAACCAAGGATGAAAAATCCTAATGTCCAGGCCTGGGAGGAATTGTTCATTAAACAGGAATGAGGCGAGGGGGGAGTGAGACGATGATATCGAGGGGGATTTATGTAGTTTTTTCCAAGAGCTTAACGTAGGGCCAATGGTCGGGTGAGAGATTTTGGGAAGGACAGGGAGCCAAGGGGCTATTGATAGAGGGATCTTCAGCATCTGATTCTCAATGTGCACCCATTGTTCAGAGGTGTCTGATCTGGACCAGGACAAAATTCTTTGTAGGATGCAGGCCTGATAATAACCTTTAATATTTGGGAGGCGTAGGCCACCCAGCTCTGTATGGCGGGACATGACATCTAATTTCAAACGCGGCCTGCCGCCACCCCAAACAAAATCTCTAATAAGGGCCTGGACTTCCAGGAACCATCGCGGAGGTAGTTGAATTCGGAGGGTTTGTAACAAGTAAAGGATCTTGGGAAGAGAATTCATTTTGAGAATGCCCAGCCTCCCAAACCATGAGAAGGGACCTGATTTCCATAGTCTCAAATCCGAGCGTATCCTGCTCAGAAGGGGAGTGAAATTGGCCTCAAATAGGCGAGAGAGATCTCTAGTAAGATTAACTCCTAGATATGTAAGTTGGGAAGGGTGCCAGGTGAAAGGGAACGCTGATTTAAGGCCTGAAACCATCTGTGGGGAAGCCGTAATATTTAAGGCCACCGATTTAGAATAGTTGACTTTAAAGTTGGAGAGATCACCAAATATCCTAAATTCCTCCACCAAATTTGGTAGAGAAATAACAGGATTAGTAATCGTGGCCAATAAATCATCAGCAAATAAAGTTAATTTATATTCATCATTATGTAATCTAAAGCCAGATACATTCGGATTCAGTCTGATCGATCTTGCCAGAGCCTCCATACACACAACAAAAATCAGGGGGGACAAAGGACAGCCCTGCCTAGTGCCATTATTAATGAAAAAGGAGTTAGAGAGGGAGCCGTTAACCCTAATGAGGGCAGAGGGAGAACGATAAAGAGCAAGAACACGTTGAAGGCAAATAGGACCGAGTCCCAAGTGTCTCAATATTCCAGACATAAAACTCCAATCTATCCTATCAAATGCCTTCTCGGCGTCAGTAGACAGTAGGATTGCTGGAGTGTCAGTGGACGAGATAAAATGAATAAGGGCTATAATTTTGGATGTATTGTCCCTAGCTTCCCGACCCGGTACAAACCCTACCTGGTCATTGTGAATCAGAGAAGGTAAAAAGTGTTTTAATCTGTTTGATAAAAGTTTTGCATATAGTTTAATATCTATGTTAAGGAGGGAGATTGGATGGTAACCGGGACAGAGGGAGGGGTCCTTGCCTTCCTTAGGGATGAACGTAATGTGGGATTCTAGGGATTGGCTTGAAAAGGGGGTCTTATCGGAAACCGAATTGAAAGCCTCCAACAGTGGGGGGGGCCAGTTTGTCCTTAAAAGCTTTATAGTAATTGATAGAAAAACCGTCAGGGCCGGGACTTTTCCCGGAAGGGGTGGATTTAATAGCTTCCAGCAACTCAGTTAAAGTAAAAGGTCTCTCTAAGTCCCCACTGGCAAGGTCGTCCAGCCTGGGGAATCCAATTCTAGTGAGGTAGGCCTCTATGGCCTGTTGTTTCCCAAGAACATCAGGAAATGCAGAAGGGGCAGGCAAATTATACAACGCAGAATAATATGAGCAGAAAGCTTCTGTAATCTTATGGGTATCATGTAAAACTATTCCCCTCCCATCTTTGATAGAAGGGATAAAGGAACGAGCTCTCTGAGTTCGCAAAGCTCTTGCCAACATCTTTCCGGGTTTATTACCCCAATGATAATATCGATTACGACATTTTCGGAAAGAATGTTTGACCTTTTCGAGTAGAAGTTTATTCAGGGCTGAACGAGCTTGGACTAAGTCCACATAAACATCAGAGGAAAGGGAAGTTTTGTGAGTAGATTCCAAAACCTGTATTCTCTGCAATAAATGGTCTATCTGCCCCAACCTTTGTTTCTTTAAATAGGAACCAAGTTGGATGAATTTTCCTCTGAGGACACATTTGTGGGCTTCCCATATAGTGAGGCTAGATACATCCGGGGTGGTGTTACAATCTAGATATGTATCAATGGCCTCTTCTAACTGAGATCTACAGTAAGGGTCAGACAATAGGGACTCATTAAAACGCCAGGATCTAGTGATTGGATCAGAAAATCCAAGGGAGATGTCTACCCCTACCGGAGCGTGATCAGACCAGGTTGTCACTCCTATAAAAGTGTCTTGTATCAAGTGTAGAAATCTATGGCCAACTAATATGTAATCTATCCTGGAATAGGACTGGTGGGAACTAGAATAATATGAGTAGTCTCTATCTAATGGGTGTGAGATGCGCCACACGTCGGACAGCTGATGAGTGTAAAGCAACCGTCTTACCTTCCTTGATGTTCGGCAAGGGACTGATGAGGAGCCCGACGAGGTGTCTAGTAGATGGTCCAGAACCCAATTAAAGTCTCCACCTACCATCAAGATCCCCTGTTGGAGTGTATCAATTTTATCCAGAACCCTCTCAAGAAAGGTTGGCTGGCCCTGGTTTGGTGCATAAATATTAACAAACGTGAAAAGTTGATTAAAAATAGAGCACTTAACCAGTAGGCATCTCCCCTCCTCCAAATCATGCACTTCAGCATTGGTAACAGGTAAATGTTTAGCGAAAAGAATAGCAACACCCTTAGATTTTGATTGGGAATAATTACTATAATATGTTATGGGGTAAAATTGATTATTAAGTCGAGGAGCAGAGGAGGATTGACGGAAGTGAGTTTCCTGTACAAAAACGATATCTGCTTTATCCGCATGAAAAGAACGAAGGGCTTGGGTTCTCTTTTCTGGGATATTCAGTCCCCTGGCATTAATAGAGACTATACGTAATGAAGCAGCCATATGTGGAGAATAGGGCTAAGGCAACATGACCGAGAGGAATACATCAGATAAAACAAAAAAATTAGTAGAGGGACTAAGTAAGAGAGGAGGGAGGGAAAGGGAAAAAGGGAAAAAACATGAAGGAGGGGGACAAAAAAAACGGAAATTGCGATAGTATAGCAATACATTTATGAGAGGAAAAAGAAAAAAAAAACGCTGCCGGACAATAAGGGGACCGCCAGGGAACCCTTGTCGCGGGAAAAAATTAGCGGTAGGGGGCACACAGGGGCGGAGTGCCCACGCCATCCAATAAAAAAGCAAAAATCACAATCAAATAGAAACACACAACATTATCAGTATAAATTAAATAAACATAATCACATAACTCCTCAGAAAAGAATTAAATGTGGTCAGAATAGATATATATATATTTTTATTTTTTCCTTTTTTCCTTCTCTTTCCCCTCCCTTTTTTTTAAAACAGGTAAGTAGAGAAAAGGTATATACTAACATTTTAACTTGAAAAAAGGTATATAACTCAGTTAATCTGACATATCTGACTATAGACGTACCTTGGGAAGAAAGAGAAAGAAACAGATAAATGAAAGAGATCTATTAAGCCTCTAATAACAAAAGAGGCCCGGACGGCCCAATTCTAAACATTTCTGTAATAACAATTCTGCAAAAAATAATTAAAAGGAAGAGCCAAGAATGAATATCGTCTCAATGAAGGGGAGCCCTCTAGTAAGCTGAACATAGATCAGGTGGAGTCCGATGCTGGAGGGTAGTCAGGACCTTTAGGTTTCTTTTTATGATGCTGTACTTGTTGCCAACGGTCTCTTCTCGGACGTCCAAGAGGAGCAAGTAGAGGAAGTGAAAAAGCCTGCCAATCGGGAAGTGTAATAAGCTCCACACCCAAAGCAGAGCAGAAATCAGGTAAATCCTCAGGAGACTGGAGAACTAGATGTTTACCGGCATGAGTGACCTGTAGAGAGAACGGAAAACCCCATCTATATTTCATTTCTTGTTTACGCAGGGAATCTGTAAGAGGTTTCAATAACCGCTGTTGTTAGAGAGTCCTCCAAGATAGGTCTTGAAAAATTTGTAGACGGGTACCATTAAATTCCACACCTTCCAGATTACGCACTTTACGTAGAATCTCTTCTTTTTGTGAGAAGTAGTGGACACGGCAAATAACGTCTCTCGGACGATCAGTTGCAAGACCCTTTGGACGCAGAGCTCTGTGAGCACGATCAAATTCCACAGGATCAGTGGGGTCAAGTTCCAGTATTTCTCCAAAAATTTTATTTAGGGCATCAATCAGTCCAGATGGAGGGACATCCTCAGGAAGCCCCCGGACACGAATATTGTTTCTGCGACCTCTGTTGTCCAGGTCATCCAATCTGTTTTGCATTGTACTCATGTCTGAGGCTTGTTGGGAGACTAAATCGTGAAGATGAGAAGATAACTGGTTGTCAACTGACTCTTTCTCCTCTTCAAGAGTAACCATGCGGGATCCCAGATGTTTAACATCAGCTTGTACTAACGAGATCTGAGTTTGCATTGAGTCCTGGATTTGAGACTCCAATGCCTGCATGTCTTGTTTAGAGGGTAGAGAGCGGACGTGGGTTAATACTTCTGTGATTTCCCCTCGCAATTGAGACAATTGAGCATGAAGGTCACCGGAGAACGAGCCATGGTAGGGGAGGAAATCTGCACAGGTATGGAGTCAGCAACAGGTGAATCCACAATATGTGAAATGGATAGATATGAGCGAAGGTTAGGTTGAGAGGAATCGACCTTTGGCATCCGAGGATCTTTTTTCTGCGAAACTCTCTTGGTCCTGCCCGTCAGGAAAAGACTTGAGGAGGAATCATAAGGTCATGTAGTGTGTTAGATAGATGGATGGCAGGTAGCACATTCCCCTGTTAGTAAGACCACATAGCAAGCAGGAAACGATCACATAGAGCCACCGGGCTCACCCTGTAGCTCCACTGAAAAAGTGGATAGAATACCTAGGAAGCGTTTGGTGAGCAGGTGAAGGCAAGCCAAGATGGTAATATAACAGCCTTTAGGCAGAGTGGGGAAGTGGATTATATAAAAGCCCCCGAGGCATATACAATAAAAGCAGTGCTAAGGGGACTGAGCTGGTGAAGGAGAGGTATGAGCTCACCACTTTCCGGAATATCACCTCCAAAGCAAACACCTCGGCACTACTGGGGGCACCAGCAAGACTCTGCAGGTCCACAGCCAGAATCAGGATCCAACAGATATCAGGATCCCACAGGGCCTCAAGAAGGCCACACCAGACACAGCAGGGTAAAGGCGTAGCACAGGGTCCCCAGCGGGTGTTGTTGGGAAAACCAGCTTTGTGAGGTAGGGATGATACAGCCGCACAGTGACCCCTATGCGGGGTAGTATCAGTAATCTCCGAATGCAGCGGTGGGATCAGATGATGCGGACCCAGGGACACCTCCGCCACATGCCCGGAAATATAGTCCCCGGCTTCAGGAGGCAAGGAAGGCCAAGATCCACACCAGGCTCCAGGGAGGTCGCGCCAAGTGCGTCAGAGCGGGAGCGCAGCACGGGCTTTCCGGCGGGTGACGGCAGCAGCTCAAGCCAATGGAGGTAAGGAGGAGACCACCCGATGTCACCGGAGGGAGGGTCAGACGGTCACAGGTGTAGCGGCGGGGTCAGGTGCCGCGGACGCAGAGGCACCGCCGCAACAGGTCCGGAAATCCAGTCCCCGGCTTCAGGAGGTCGGGAAGGCCGCAACCCGCAAAGGCATTTAAAAATGCCTTCCGATTCCGCGGACCTTCTCCCTCAATATGGACAAGTTTAGAGCCGATGTGGGAGCAAGCAGGGGTGTCAGTAACCGCAGGAAAAAGGCTTTTAAAGGAGGCCAGGAAGGAGCAAAACACGTCTCCCCTCAGTGCTTGCCAGGCCACGCCCCCTACTCCTGGTTTTAAACAGTGTGTGTGTGTGTGTTTATTAATATTTCCTTATTTTTATTTCTAGCAAAACTACAACTGAAAGCTCAAGTTCATGATTCTATCAGCGGAACCTCTACAGTCTCAGTACAAGAGACATACAGGGCCACATCTTCTGCTTCTTCTGATATGGAGGATGGAAAAGAGATGAAGAGATGATGCAGGGACAAGCTGAGCTTGTGCAGTACCGCATTCCGGCTGGTCACGCTGTGATGTCAGCGAACCTCCGTGCAGTACAGGGTCCCAGCAGCTCAGAGGAGACAGTGCAGAGTGCTATCCTCACTCAAGGCTGTCACTAGTTACATGAACATTACCAAAACTTTTCATACCTTGGAAGTTTACCTGTAACCAAAAACACAGGCAGTTATAGTAAACATACATAACAACGCATGACATTTCAAATATTTAAATGCAATTTCAGTCCATATTTTTGCTAAGGAAAATTTAGCACATTATGTCAGTCCCTTGGTTAATAAATCAGCAATGTTGCCCACGCTCGCCACATATTTAACACTAATCAATTCACCATCTAACAGCTCTCTTATAAAATGGTGTCTTATGGCAATATGCTTAGAGCAGCCATAATGCTTTGTGCTGAACAATAAATCAATGGCACCTTTGCTGTCACATGCAATATTGACAATGTCTTTTGAATCAAGAAGACCAGGTTCACTCAAGTCTCCTTCAATTCTTTGGCGTTTCTGTGAGAGCCATATACTCAGCTTTGGTGATAGACAAAGCAACAGTAGGCTGTTTTCTGATAGTCTAGCTGACAGCTGCTCCTGCTAATGTAAACAGGTATAGTAACGCCTATCGTTCTCTTCTGATCCGCAATTGGCATCACAGAAGGCTTGCAATTGTACACTTTAGTTTCTTTAAGTAACTGAGGATACAGTTTACAGCAGGCAAATGCTCTCTTCCATGGTTGATTGCAAATTGGCTAGCGCAAATGAGTGCATGTGTGATATCTGGAACGTGTGACCTCGGGTCATGCATCCGTACAAGCGGTGACGGGGAAGAGGTAAGTAAAACAGCTACTTCTGTAGCTGCACTACTAATCGCAAGGACATCTGCTTTTCAGAGCAGCTGTCCCCACACGGAATCAATGATGAATTGCTCTGGTGTAAAGTATCTCCTGCTGCGAGTTGGATACTTAGGGGTCTATTTACTAAGCTTTGTTAGGAAATAAAGGGAATGGAGATAAGGTACCAGCCAATCAGCTCCTAACTGCCATTTTTCAAACACAACCTGTGACATGGTAATTAGGAGCTGATTGGCTGGCACTTTACCTCAGTTCACTTTATCTCCTAACAAAGCTTAGTAAATAGACCCCTTAATCCCTGATGATGAATAGGGCCCATATAAGAAGGCTAAATCAGCAAATCATACACAGTAGATATAGCAATGACCATACGCAATGTACTGTATCTTGCAACAGACAAGAAGGATTCCCCATAATCAATTTCTGGGTGTAATCCTTAGCAACAAGACGGGCTTTGTAGCCAGTAAGTCTTCCATCTGTGTTTAGCTTCTTACAGAAAACCCACTTGTTTTTGACTTTTTTCAGGTCAATAGGTCTGTCAACAATAGTCCACGTATCATTATTGTTTAAAGTTGTAAGCTCTTTATCTATTGCTGACTTCCACTCTTTCCAGTCACTGCTTGACTTTGCTTCTGGTATGGTTTGAGGTTCACATCAGACATATTTTTTAGGCAGTTCAGCTGCTCTGTGGTTGATCACTTGTATTTGTGGTCTCAATCTCTGACATGCTGCCGGCATATCTAGGATCACAAGATTTTGTTATGTTGCAATGTCCTGCTGTCTTGTAAAGCACTATGTTTCTTGACTTATAAGCTTTTGGTTGACAATGTCCCACAATCTATATCCTTTGCCTTCTTGACAATATCCAAGCATGATACAGGAGATGACCTTGGGATCCAATTTTTCTTTAGGGATGTAAGCATATTCTTTACTCCCAAAGACATGGAGATGACTGACTCTTGGTTTTTTACTGACTATGCCTCCAATGGTGTTTTACCTTTGACTGCCATCGTCACTTGAATCTTGAGGTAGACTGCAGTTAGGACTGCCTATGTCCAAAATCACTTATCCAGACTCGCATCACTTAGCATAGTTCATGCTCTCTCAACAATTGTTCAGTATATCTTTCAGTCACGCTATTCTGTTCAGGAGTGTAGGCAATCATTATTTATTGCTGGATGCCACATAGATCTATCCTCTCCTGTCCGGGAGATCTCAAATACCTGTAAATATTATATTGTTGGAAATTAGCCCTTTAAGCAATGTAATAACAAGCCTAAGACATACAAAAGGGACAAATATAATAAAGGCAATCACAATGACTGCTCAGTCTTATGATTAGTTTTAGTTATAAATGAGGCTAAACCAAGCAGCAGATAGATAGATAGATAGATAGATAGATAGATAGATAGATAGATAGATAGACAGATACATAGACATAATATATATATATATATATATATATATATATATACATATATATATATATATATATATACACACATCAGCCTTATATTATGGGACATGACAGATTTTTAAAGGACACAACTGCATTTATTAATAAATTATTTGCAATTGAACTGGTACCATCGAATTGCTGGCTTTGTAGTACAGATGTGTCAAATTTATATACAGTGATACCCATTGAAAGTGGTTTGAGGGCTGTCTGACTGTTGTTGGAAGGTAACCCTTAATATAAAGGACCTTACATTAATCTGGTCTTGGAATTACTGCAATTAATTTTGACCCATAATTACTTAAATTTTGATGGGAAGATATACTTACAGCATATAGGCTGTGCGATGGGGTCATCGTACGCGAATGCCTATATGTTCATGGAGGAAGATAACATCTTTTTTGGAACAACCAATGTGTCTGGTAATATAATTTTCTATACCAGATACATAGATGATGTGTTCTTGATATGGAGTGGTGACCGGCAGGAACTGGTTAACTTCATTGATCAACTTCTAGTCTCATCAAATTTACTTTTGATATCAATAACAAAAGTGTACACTATATGGATGTAGAAGTAAGCCTACAGGATGGGGCCATAAGTACATCTTTGTTTAAAAAAACAACTGACAGAAACACCCTTTTACATGCTAATAGCTTTCAACCGAAAGCCTCCAAATATGGTTTACCGTATTCCCAATTTATTACAGCAAAACGGGTTTGTAGTGACAGTATAGTAGCAGAAAGAAAATTTATGTAATGATTATGGATTTTTTGGTTAGAGGATATAAAAAAGAGGATCTATTAAAAGCCAAATGGAAAGCAATGAATGTTCCTAGAGAGACCCTGTTGAGACATAAGGAAAAAGAGTGTAAGAACAAAAGATGGCCCTGGGTTAATCATTTTAACACTGATAGCTCTACTATAAATAGTATTACCAAAAAACATTGGTCACTAATTAAAAATGACCCGGAATTAAACATGAAGAATACTACTTTGATGAAATGTTATACACGTGGTAAAGATATACGAAATTGGGTAGTTAAGGCGGACATCAGTAAGATCAAGAAGGAGGTACCACATTTTTGTCACAGAGAAATGGGCGCTACAGGTGCCTTAATTGCCTGACTTGCCGCTATCTCACTACTGGTGAGAGTTTCTTACATCCCCTTAGCGGTAAACGATTTTTGATACGGCATAGATTGAATTGTAATACCAAGTATGTGATCTATATGATAAGTTACATTGGCAAGACTGATAGGAATTTACGGGGTCGCGTGGCCTTGCACCGCTCAACCATTAGGTCGGCAATTAACACAGGGACTAGTGATCAGCCGGTGGTTCGGCACTTTTTTCAAGCTGGCCACTACTTATCCGCATTGTGGTATATGTTAATTGATCATGTACCCCCGACAACAGGGGGGTATCGTTCGAGGAAACTTCTCCAATGTGAGTCCAGGTGGATTCACAGGTTAGGCACATTGTCACCTTGGGGCCTTAATGAAAGCTTAGGGTTACATTGTTTTCTATGATTTGATACAGTGTTCCCGTATGATGGATTTGTTAATAGATTAGGCTTTCGGTCAATATTGGTGACCTTTTTTGTAAGGTCAGATTCAGCTTGGATAGGGACTTCTTTGTAAATGGTTTAGATTTTGGGGAATAATAATTGTGATGATTTTATTAAAACGTTATATTCTTGTCAAGGTGTATTAGTAGACAGATTAAATCAGATGTTCTTTTGAAATTACATTTTCTTAACTGTAACATATTAGTATTTAATGATTGTTATAATATTTGTCTTGATCCCCCGTATCATATATACATGTGCTGGATGTTTTATTTACATGTTCAATTGGTTTATTGTTGTAGCCATGGCTACCGGGGAGCGCCGGTGACATCATTGGTGGGCGCCGCCGGACGGGACCCGGAAGACGTGGCGCTGTGCACGAGGGTCGGTGATGGTGCAGGGTATAAAGTAAGTGTCTTTTTTGTATGTTTTATTTCCTGATGACGATGTATGATTAAAGCATCAAAACGTTGAAACTTGATCCGTGCATAGTGGACTGATTACAAAGTGGTGCCGCGGAAAATAATATATACTGTATATATATATATATATATATATATACTGTGTGTATATATATGTATATATATATATATATATATATGTATATATATTAGGGGTGAGCGGGTTCGGATTTCTGAAATCCGAACCCCCCCGAGCCCCCCCGATCCGAGTCCGATCCGAATCAGGCTCGACTTTTCCCGCCTGACTCGGATCTGAAATCGAGGCAAAACGTCATCATCCCGCCTTCCGAGTCTCGCGGGTTTTGGATCCTATATAAGGTACCCGCGTCGGCGCCATTTTCTCACTCGGCTGTGGACAGTGAAGAGGGAGGGTGGGAGTTAGGGCTGTGTAGTGTAGTGTAGTGTAGTGCTGCTGTTGTCCACTACTTCAAAGTCCATAGGGGCTGGCTGTGTTGTGCTGTGCTGCTGTTGTTAATAGGGGCTGTGTCCACTACTTCAAAGTCCATAGGGGCTGGCTGGACTGTGTTGTGCAGTCAGTTCTCCATAGGGGCTGTGTCCACTCCAAAGTCCTGTGCAGTGTCCCAGTCCTAAAGGGGTGCTGTAGTGTTGTCCAGGGGGTGCTCTGTCCATCAGGGGTGCTCCCCCCAAGTGCTAAAAAAATAATATATTTTCTGTGTTTGTGAATTGTGTGCGCAGTAGCCGCACGTGCATCAACAAAGTAGTGCCAAGCGTGCGCCTGTGTCATAAGTAAAGGGCCGGCTGGCTTGACCGTTAAGGGTGCTGTAACCCCCGAAAGTACACTCCAGTCCAAACCAAAAAAAAAATTATTTTCTGTGTTTGTGAATTGTGTGCGCAGTAGCCGCATGTGCATCAACAAAGTAGTGCCAAGCGTGCGCCTGTGTCATAAGTAAAGGGCCGGCTGGCTTGACCATTAAAGGGTGCTGTAACCCCCAAAGTACACTCCAGTCCAAACAAAAAAAAAAATAATTTTCTGTGTTTGTGAATTGTGTGCGCAGTAGCCGCACGTGCATCAACAAAGTAGTGCCAAGCGTGCGCCTGTGTCATAAGTAAAGGGCCGGCTGGCTTGACCGTTAAGGGTGCTGTAACCCTCAAAGTACACTCCAGTCCAAGCCAAAAAAAAAATATATTTTCTGTGTTTGTGAATTGTGTGCGCAGTAGCCGCACGTGCATCAACAAAGTAGTGCCAAGCGTGCGCCTGTGTCATAAGTAAAGGGCCGGCTGGCTTGACCGTTAAAGGGTGCTGTAACCCCCAAAGTACACTCCAGTCCAAACAAAAAAAAAAATTATTTTCTGTGTTTGTGAATTGTGTGCGCAGTAGCCGCATGTGCATCAACAAAGTAGTGCCAAGCGTGCGCCTGTGTCATAAGTAAAGGGCCGGCTGGCTTGACCGTTAATGGGTGCTGTAACCCCCAAAGTACACTCCAGTCCAAACCAAAAAAAAAATTATTTTCTGTGTTTGTGAATTGTGTGCGCAGTAGCCGCACGTGCATCAACAAAGTAGTGCCAAGCGTGCACCTGTGTCATAAGTAAAGGGCCGGCTGGCTTGACCGTTAAAGGGTGCTGTAACCCCCGAAAGTACACTCCAGTCCAAACCAAAAAAAAAATTATTTTCTGTGTTTGTGAATTGTGTGCGCAGTAGCCGCACGTGCATCAACAAAGTAGTGCCAAGCGTGCGCCTGTGTCATAAGTAAAGGGCCGGCTGGCTTGACCGTTAAAGGGTGCTGTAACCCCCAAAGTACACTCCAGTCCAAACCAAAAAAAAAATTATTTTCTGTGTTTGTGAATTGTGTGCGCAGTAGCCGCACGTGCATCAACAAAGTAGTGCCAAGTGTGCGCCTGTGTCATAAGTAAAGGGCCGGCTGGCTTGACCGTTAAAGGGTGCTGTAACCCCCGAAAGTACACTCCAGTCCAAACCAAAAAAAAAATTATTTTCTGTGTTTGTGATTTGTGTGCGCAGTAGCCGCATGTGCATCAACAAAGTAGTGCCAAGCGTGCACCTGTGTCATAAGTAAAGGGCCGGCTGGCTTGACCGTTAAAGGGTGCTGTAACCCCCAAAGTACACTCCAGTCCAAACCAAAAAAAAAATTATTTTCTGTGTTTGTGAATTGTGTGCGCAGTAGCCGCACGTGCATCAACAAAGTAGTGCCAAGCGTGCGCCTGTGTCATAAGTAAAGGGCCGGCTGGCTAGACCGTTAAAGGGTGCTGTAACCCCCGAAAGTACACTCCAGTCCAAACCAAAAAAAAAATTATTTTCTGTGTTTGTGAATTGTGTGCGCAGTAGCCGCACGTGCATCAACAAAGTAGTGGCAAGCGTGCGCCTGTGTCATAAGTAAAGGGCCGGCTGGCTTGACCGTTAAAGGGTTCTGTAAACCCCAAAGTACACTCCAAACCAAAAAAATATATATTTTCTGTGTTTGTGACTTGTGTGCACTGTGGCTGCACGTGCATCAACAAAGGAGCAGCGCCAAGCGTGCGCCTGTGTCCCATAAGTAAAGAGGCGGCTGGCTCATTTCTTAAAGAGTGGTGTAACCCACAAAGTGCACTACTCTCCAGCAACAATAAAAAAATATTTTCTGTGTTTGTGTGCGCTTTAGCCGCACGTATATATATCAATATAACATAAATGGAGGACCAAACTTTCTCTGATAAAAATAAAATAGGGAAAGATCAAGAACCACTTCCTCCTAGTGCTGTTGCTGCTGCTGGGAGTTGTTCATCATCCCAGAGAGGAAGTAGGAACATCACTACTTTTTCTAAACAATTGACCCTCCAACAGTCCCTAGCGATGAGGATGAAGTACGACAGCAGTCATCCTGAAGCAAAACGTATAACTGAGGCCTTGACTGCTATGTTGGTGTTAGACGTGCGTCCGGTATCCGACATTAGTGCAGTGGGATTTAGACAATTGATGGAGGTAGTGTGTCCTCGGTTCCAAATCCCGTCTAGATTCCACCTGCATCCTCAAAGCAGCAGCGACAAGCGTGCGTCTGTCTGTTAAAGGGTGGTGACACCCTCAAAGTGTGCTACACAAACATTTAAAATATTGTTCTTTTTTTTTCTGTCTTTGTGAATTGTGTGGGCTGTAGCCGCACCTGCATCCTTAAAGCAGCAGCGACAAGCGTGCGTCTGTCTGTTAAAGGGTGGTGTAACTCTCAAAGTGCTCCAAAAAATAAAAAACAATTTTTTTAATGTGTTTGTGACTTGTGTGCGATGTAGCCGCACTTGCATCCTCAAAGCAGCAGCGACAAGCATGCGTCTGTCTGTTAAAGGGTGGTGACACCCTCAAAGTGTGCTACACAAACAATTAAAATATTCTTCTTCTTTTTTCTGTCTTTGTGAATTGTGTGGGCTGTAGCCGCACCTGCATCCTTAAAGCAGCAGCGACAAGCGTGCGTCTGTCTGTTAAAGGGTGGTGACACCCTCAAAGTGTGCTACACAAACAATTAAAATATTGTTCTTTTTTCTGTCTTTGTGAATTGTGTGGGCTGTAGCCGCACCTGCATCCTTAAAGCAGCAGCGACAAGCGTGCGTCTGTCTGTTAAAGGGTGGTGACACCCTCAAAGTGTGCTACACAAACAATTAAAATATTGTTCTTTTTTTTTGGTCTTTGTGAAATGTGTGGGCTGTAGCCGCACCTGCATCCTTAAAGCAGCAGCGACAAGCGTGCGTCTGTCTGTTAAAGGGTGGTGACACCCTCAAAGTGTGCTACACAAACAATAAAAATATTCTTCTTTTTTTTTTCTATGTGAATTGTGTGGGCTGTAGCCGCACCTGCATCCTTAAAGCAGCAGCGACAAGCGTGCGTCTGTCTGTTAAAGGGTGGTGACACCCTCAAAGTGTTCTACACAAACAATTAAAATATTGTTCTTTTTTTTTCGGTCTTTGTGAAATGTGTGGTCTGTAGCCGCACCTGCATCCTTAAAGCAGCAGCGACAAGCGTGCGTCTGTCTGTTAAAGGGTGGTGTAACTCTCAAAGTGCTCCAAAAAATAAAAAACTATTTTTTTAATGTGTTTGTGACTTGTGTGCGATGTAGCCGCACTTGCATCCTCAAAGCAGCAGCGACAAGCGTGCGTCTGTCTGTTAAAGGGTGGTGACACCCTCAAAGTGTGCTACACAAACAATAAAAATATTCTTCTTCTTTTTTCTGTCTTTGTGAATTGTGTGGGCTGTAGCCGCACCTGCATCCTTAAAGCAGCAGCGACAAGCGTGCGTCTGTCTGTTAAAGGGTGGTGACACCCTCAAAGTGTGCTACACAAACAATTAAAATATTGTTCTTTTTTTTTCGGTCTTTGTGAAATGTGTGGGCTGTAGCCGCACCTGCATCCTTAAAGCAGCAGCGACAAGCGTGCGTCTGTCTGTTAAAGGGTGGTGACACCCTCAAAGTGTGCTACACAAACAATTAAAATATTGTTCTTTTTTTTCGGTCTTTGTGAAATGTGTGGGCTGTAGCCGCATCTGCATCCTTAAAGCAGCAGCGACAAGCGTGCGTCTGTCTGTTAAAGGGTGGTGACACCCTCAAAGTGTGCTACACAAACAATAAAAATATTCTTCTTCTTTTTTCTGTCTATGTGAATTGTGTGGGCTGTAGCCGCACCTGCATCCTTAAAGCAGCAGCGACAAGCGTGCGTCTGTCTGTTAAAGGGTGGTGACACCCTCAAAGTGTGCTACACAAACAATAAAAATATTCTTCTTCTTTTTTCTGTCTATGTGAATTGTGTGGGCTGTAGCCGCACCTGCATCCTTAAAGCAGCAGCGACAAGCGTGCGTCTGTCTGTTAAAGGGTGGTGACACCTCAAAGTGTTCTACACAAACAATTAAAATATTGTTCTTTTTTTTTCGGTCTTTGTGAAATGTGTGGGCTGTAGCCGCACCTGCATCCTTAAAGCAGCAGCGACAAGCGTGCGTCTGTCTGTTAAAGGGTGGTGTAACTCTCAAAGTGCTCCAAAAAATAAAAAACTATTTTTTTAATGTGTTTGTGACTTGTGTGCGATGTAGCCGCACTTGCATCCTCAAAGCAGCAGCGACAAGCGTGCGTCTGTCTGTTAAAGGGTGGTGACACCCTCAAAGTGTGCTACACAAACAATAAAAATATTCTTCTTCTTTTTTCTGTCTTTGTGAATTGTGTGGGCTGTAGCCGCACCTGCATCCTTAAAGCAGCAGCGACAAGCGTGCGTCTGTCTGTTAAAGGGTGGTGACACCCTCAAAGTGTGCTACACAAACAATTAAAATATTGTTCTTTTTTTTTCGGTCTTTGTGAAATGTGTGGGCTGTAGCCGCACCTGCATCCTTAAAGCAGCAGCGACAAGCGTGCGTCTGTCTGTTAAAGGGTGGTGACACCCTCAAAGTGTGCTACACAAACAATTAAAATATTGTTCTTTTTTTTTCGGTCTTTGTGAAATGTGTGGGCTGTAGCCGCATCTGCATCCTTAAAGCAGCAGCGACAAGCGTGCGTCTGTCTGTTAAAGGGTGGTGACACCCTCAAAGTGTGCTACACAAACAATAAAAATATTCTTCTTCTTTTTTCTGTCTATGTGAATTGTGTGGGCTGTAGCCGCACCTGCATCCTTAAAGCAGCAGCGACAAGCGTGCGTCTGTCTGTTAAAGGGTGGTGACACCTCAAAGTGTTCTACACAAACAATTAAAATATTGTTCTTTTTTTTTCAGTCTTTGTGAAATGTGTGGGCTGTAGCCGCACCTGCATCCTTAAAGCAGCAGCGACAAGCGTGCGTCTGTCTGTTAAAGGGTGGTGTAACTCTCAAAGTGCTCCAAAAAATAAAAAACTATTTTTTTAATGTGTTTGTGACTTGTGTGCGATGTAGCCGCACTTGCATCCTCAAAGCAGCAGCGACAAGCGTGCGTCTGTCTGTTAAAGGGTGGTGACACCCTCAAAGTGTGCTACACAAACAATAAAAATATTCTTCTTTTTTCTGTCTTTGTGAATTGTGTGGGCTGTAGCCGCACCTGCATCCTTAAAGCAGCAGCGACAAGCGTGCGTCTGTCTGTTAAAGGGTGGTGACACCCTCAAAGTGTGCTACACAAACAATTAACATATTGTTCTTTTTTTTTCGGTCTTTGTGAAATGTGTGGGCTGTAGCCGCACCTGCATCCTTAAAGCAGCAGTGACAAGCGTGCGTCTGTCTGTTAAAGGGTGGTGACACCCTCAAAGTGTGCTACACAAACAATAAAAATATTCTTCTTCTTTTTTCTGTCTTTGTGAATTGTGTGGGCTGTAGCCGCACTTGCATCCTCAAAGCAGCAGCGACAAGCGTGCGTCTGTCTGTTAAAGGGTGGTGTAACCCTCAAAGTGTGCTCCACAAACAATAAAAATATTCTTTTTTTTTTCTGTCTTTGTGAATTGTGTGGGCTGTAGCCGCACTTGAATCCTCAAAGCAGCAGCGACAAGCGTGCGTCTGTCTGTTAAAGGATTACATCGGTGACAGCATCCAAGTAGGCATGTCAGACAGTCCGTACCTGTACTGGCAGGAAAAAGAAGCAATTTGGAGGTCCCTGTACAAACTGGCTCTATTTTACCTGAGTTGCCCCCCCTCCAGTGTGTACTCCGAAAGAGTGTTTAGTGCAGCCGGGAACCTTGTCAGCGAAAGGCGTAGGAGGTTGCTTCCACAAAATGTGGAGAAGATGATGTTCATAAAATGAATTATCAACTCTTCCAGGGAGACCAGCCTCCAGAACGTACAGAGGGACCTGTGGTTCCAGCAGGGACGAATTAATACTCTGTGAGGATGAGGATGTACACACTGAAGAGGGTGAGGAATCGGTGGATGAGGAGGATGAGGATGACATCTTGCCTCCGTAGAGCCAGTTTGTGCAGGGACAGATAAATTGCCAGCTTGTTTTGTGGGGGCCCAAACGAACCAATCATTTCAGCCACAGTTGTGTGCCAGACCCTGGCGCTGAAATGATTGGTTTGTTAAAGTGTGCATGTCCTGTTTATACAACATAAGGGTGGGTGGGAGGGCCCAAGGACAATTCCATCTTGCACCTCTTTTTTTTCTTTGCATTATGTACAGTTTGGGGCCTAGTTTTTCAATGCCATCCTGTCTGCCACTGCAGTTTCACGCCTAGATGGGTCACGTGTTTGTGCCGCCCACTCGTGTCGCTTAGCATAGTCATCCAGCTACCTTGGTGCAACCTTTTGGACATAAAAACACTATTGTGAGGTGTGAGGTATTCAGAATAGACTGGAAATGAGTGGAAATTAAGGTTATTGAGGTTAATAATAGCATAGGAGCAGAAAAACCTACAAATTCTGTGATTTTAGCTGTTTTTATGCTTTTTTTCAAAAAAATACAGATCCAAAACACAAAACCCAGAACCCAAAACACGGAAGGGTGGTTTTGGCAAAACCAATCCAGATCCAAAACACGAAGAAAGATCCAGATCCAAAACCAAAACACAAAACACGAAAAGTGGCCGGTGCACACCCCTAATATATATATATATATATATATATATATATATATAATTGAAACCAGTAAAATGTAAGTGTTAGGAAGTTGGAATTTGATATAGATTACATTTTGCATATAGAATATATTGCCATAACGTTCTAAAGGTTTAATAAGTAACAAACAATGTCAGCAATAATTGGTGTGCTGTAGGCTCTATGTGCTGTAAGATAGTGATCTTAAACTTGGAATACTGGAAAGAGTCTGATTAGCAATAGTATAGGTGCTCTGAAGTTAAGATGTTAATAGGAAACTTAGTAATAATAGCCTTAGAGAGCAATGAAAAAAACACCGTCTGACATTGAAGTTTGCCCTTGATAGGGTATTAGATAAGTGCTGAAATAGAGCTGTTCCTCACTCGTGCAGAAGGCCTGATTCATTACCTTTCGCAACTGCGATTACACATGCAGACGGACGATTGTTGCCTTCTGCGCATGCGTATGCAATGCAGTGCGCGTGCGTAAGGTCTCACTGCGATCACACTGCGATTGCAGACACTATGCAGACCCATCGCAGAGTGATTAATAAGAAGTGAGCATATGGGGGTGGTGACGTGGGTGGTGGTCGGAGAAACACAGGCGTGCCAGTGCGTTTGAACGCCATTACAGGGGGGTGCGATGGTATACGCACCTTGGGCTTTCACTGCGTGCGATGAGGTTAGCAAATTCTGAGTAAGGCCAGATCTGCAGCAACTGTGCGTGAGGAGCCGATGTTACTCGATGTTACCGATGTATGCCCAGCATTGCAAAGTATTACAGATGTGAGTAAGGGGATGTGGGCGTTCTTATGTTAGGCTGCAGCAGCATTGAGATAACAAACAGCATATTATCGCAGTGGGTGTGCATGCGTAAACCCAGCTGCGATCACAATAGATCTGTAATGAGTCAGGCCCAGAGTCCGCAATGGATCCTCGCCTAGCTCTCCATCTGTAGTGTTACTGATGCCAGCAGATATCTGACTTTTGGAAGCTTGTGGGGTATTTATATATAAGAAAATTTGTGTGATTCTTACAAGAGGGAATACAGCGTAAGGGCTTGTGCTCAGTCGTAGGGCCGTTTCATGGGGTGCTGCGTCCTGGCAGTCAGACTCACACAGATGAGTCGCAGTGGCAGCTGCGACTGCTGCCCTGCTCTCGCCGCTCACTCTCACCTCCGGCGGTCTCTCCCGGCCCGGCCTCGCCCACCGCATGACGTGGCAACATAATGACCTCATGACGGCCTCGATCCCTAACAGGCTGTAGCAGGGTTGGCAGCGGAGCGGGAGGAGGAGGATTAACACTCTGCACAGGAACGCTCTGGTGCCCACCAGCTGAATCTCCAGTGCCAAGGACCTGTGACCCTGATGACCCGGCTCCTTCATTCTGTCCCCATAGGCACACTCTGGATACTGCTGCCACTCTCCTAAGTTCTGCCATTTTGTAATAAACATGTCTGAAGGCCTGTCCTCCTCAGTATATTCACTTTCCATCATATACTGTATAGGCATTTTGTTTTAATACATCAAAATGGCTTTCTATGTGATGGAAAGTGAATATCCTGAAGAGGAAAGGTCTTCAGACTGTGGGGGAGCAATGTTATTTCTTCTGTGGGGGAGCAATGTGTTTTTTTCTGTGGGGGTGCAATGTTATTTCCTCTGTGGGGGAGCAATGTGGTTTTTTCTCTAGTGGCAGGGACGGGACTGATGGTGTGCCTTGGAACAGGAAACAGGATAACAGCAGTTGATCCCTAATCCTATGGTTATGTTAACGTCTTTTATTCATAAGGTAGTCTTTTCATTTGAGGCCATGCCCCTTGTTGCGAGACCACACTCCTTACTGTGAGACCACATCCCTTTCCAACGGCACACACATCCTTACAGTGAGCTCACACCCCCTTTCTGGCGGTGCGCACATCATTTATGTGTTGTACTTGTTTTGTGTGTTTGCACTGGTGGGTGTCTCAATCAGGGATGGATTAAGGGGGGGGCGACAGGGGCGATTGTCCC
Organism: Taudactylus pleione; assembly: GCA_031769625.1. NCBI lineage: Eukaryota > Metazoa > Chordata > Amphibia > Anura > Myobatrachidae > Taudactylus > Taudactylus pleione. The sequence continues at coordinate 8,527,324 of JAUIMM010000017.1, read as the reverse complement.
TGGGCCCCCAAACAGGGTCGGTGTGACCCTGCCGAGAATAGGTGCACTGCTGCAATCCGCTGTTACTGTATGCAGTAGCACAGTCAGTGCCGCTGCATACAGCGCAGAATGGCTCCCGAGTCCTCTCACTGGCACCACGTGACACATTACATCTGCAACGCCAATGAGAGGATCAGGGAGCAGCACTGCCGGAAGGTCACGCCCGCACGCCATCACTCAAGTAAGTCAGCGGCGGAGCAATAGGCTTTGGGGGTAGGAGGGCGATAGGCTCAGGATGGCTAGGGGGAAGGGTGGGGGGGCTCCATGTGGCTTGAAGGTGGCCCCCACAATTTAGTTGCCCTGGGGCCCCCAAAAGCCTCAATCCGGCCCTGGTCTCAATACAAATACAGGCGGCTGCAACATTTGCATAATTTTGCACAGACGGTGCAAACTAATTCGCAGTTGTGGGGGTATTACTGTACATCCCTGTACCAGGCCCTAATTCAACAAAGATAGACCTCAAAGCTAAAAATATTGCTGGTGCAGAGTTGGCTGCAATGGTACCCCAAATTACAAGGTCAAGAGGTTTATTAACCTCTTCGGTGCTGATGGTTTTCTCAACCCTGTGCTGAGGTCATTTATTAAGTTCGCACTCGTCATATTCCAACATCAATGTCAATGATTTTTTTTATGCAATACAAAAATTATACTGTGCTTATTTTCAGAAAGTTTTGTATTTTCAAAAAAAATGAATTGTTTTTTTACTCATTAACACACACCCTCCTTCAAATGTGGGTGACCCTGAAACCATGGATGCCAAAGTTGGACATATTCCGCCATCTGTGAAATACATGATTTTCCACCAATATACTAATTAGCTTTTATAGAGTCACATATTATTTTTAAAGAGGGGACTTCCCTCTTTCAGAAAAGATGTCCCCCATCTTTGTAGTTGTCAGGGTTGGGGAGATAGAGGGACTGGAAGCCTATCCCCCATGCTTTCATTCATTTTCAGGGGGTTTTATCATAAAACTGACATTGCTTGTATGCGCACTGACGTCAGTGTATGGAACCCGGTTCGCCAGATAGATGAAAGTCCCTACTGGTCAAGTTTGTGCACCGGGATCTCCTCGATGCGGATGACGAGTTGGGTAGTTTAGAATGTATATGCAGATGAGGAGTCCCACTAATCATCCGCAGTGAAGGGGTTAAAAAGGCAATATTGTGTAAATATGAAAAAGCAGCAACTAACGCATTTAATATTAAGCATCAACAAAACTGCTAAAACCTCATCAATAAAGCAGAACAGCTCCGTCTCATGTACAAATGAAAAAGGTTTTGACAAATATACAACCTTGTATGTAAAAAAAAAAGATTCACTAACAGCCACTCACAAGTTGTTCACTAGTGATAGGGACAACCATTTGCACCCACCACTGACCACCCTTAAACATTACTTCCCTCTGAAGTGTCTGCATATGTTAGTAATTGCTGTACTCCTACAGTACATTAGCACATCCCCATTCCGCTTATTCATATGCAATCAGGCATAAGTGGCGGACTGGTGCAAATCTGCATGGACACACATGCATGCCCCCAATGTATCAAGCGATTAGAGTACGTTTTCCCCTACCTACTCTTGTTTTATTTCTCTATATACATTTTGCATAAGATAAGATAAGATGCCCACTTAAGCACAAAAGTGTCATTGGATGTACTTGGACCACAATGTAAGGACAAAGAAAGTAGTTGATATAAGCCCTCTGATTGGATAATGGTTTGCCAGTGAAACCGTCATACAAGGTACTGGACTGACTGGGGCTTTCTGATTATTCTAGTCATTCAACTCTGCTATTGACACTGCTGTAAATTAGTTGGGGCCCATGTAAATTGCAACAAAAATGCAACTTTTAAATCCGTATCCATAGAAATCAACAGAACATGAGGCAGAAAGACAAGCAGCAGTTTGTTAGAGTGAAATAATGTACCATCTAGTGCATCCCAAACTCTACAGTACTCAAGAAGGGTTAGCTATGGAATCTTGGCGGTCAGGATGCCAACGGTCCGAATGCCAACAGCTGCATCCCGAAAGAATTTGGAAAGTATCCTAACCCTAACCCACCTTTCTTGCAGCCTAACCCTAAACCTTGCCTCCTGGTGCTTAACTCTAATCCCCCTACCGCCCCCCCCCCTACCCACAAACACACACTGCAGCCTAACACTCTCCCTCCAGAAGCCTAACCCTTCCCCTAGTGCCTAACCCTAATCCCTCACCCTAAACCTGACCCTAATACCCACCGTTTGGATTTTAGCGGTCGGGATTCTGGAGCCGGTATTCTGACCGCTGGCATCCTGTCCTTTGGGGTGCCGACTACATCCCCTCAAGAAGGCTGTATTAGCAGACTACATCTATAGTACATCCCTGTTTTGGAAACGGTGATCCGGACACTTTTCTGGGATTTGAAAAACCCTGCAGACAATATCAGTTGACCTGAAACCAGTGATTGCAGTGCTTGACCCCTGGACTGAAAGGTATTTTGACCCCTGGACTGAAAGGTTATTATATACTTTGCTTCTCTCGTTTTCTGATGGCTTTATGTGTCTTTTTATCTGTAGAAATAGAGAAGAGCATGGAAGAGATGATCCCTATTCCATTTTCTGGCTCCTTCTTCTCCACTCCTCCCGGCCAGCTCCCCAATCTTCGTCAGTTTGACATCACTGATGCTGATGGGCGCATGTAGTTAGACATCTTTCGGAGATGAGAAAGATGTGAAAAATCTCCTAGCCGAGACAGCCCCTTATCACAATGGTTGTCCCAGCACTACAAATATATAAATATAGCAGTCATTTCAAAGCTAAATTTTAAACCGCTTTACACTTTCCTTTTTAAATATACCTGCCTCATTCAGGGGTGCTCTTCCCCAGTGTAAAAAAAAAGTGCTTTTGTGTGTGTGTGTGTGTGTGTGTGTGTGTGTGTGTGTGTGTGTTAGCAACTTAGCTGCGCTGTTATTTATGGTTTGGTGAAACTGCCGGCCAAACCGCAGTTTATCGTCAACATATTTGTGACTCTGCGGGTGATCTGTCCGCACTCGCAGGAGTGCTTTGTTTTCCATAAAGAAGGGGTGCTGTCTGTGTTGTTCATCAAGGGGCTGCTGCCTTGTTCAGGGGTGCTCTTCCCCAGTGGAAAAAAATAAAAGTGAAATAAAATTAATATTATCAATCTACAAAAAATAAAAAAAGATTTTTTGTGTGTGTGTGTTTTAGCAACTTAGCTGCGCTGTTATTGTTCGGTGACACTGCCGGCCAAACCACAGTTTATCATCCACATATTGTGACACTATAAGTCGTGTTATTCTTATTCAGAAAAAAATCTTGTGACACTGTAAGTGGTAGCGCAGTGTGTTATTCAACTTTTCACTTCTTTCCTCAATCGTGAATAAATGATTAGTCTACACCTCGACTACAAGACCACAACAAAGTGCTAAATAACATGCGTTATATATAAAACATAATGACATCACTGTAAGTGGCAGCACAGTGTGTTATTCTTTTCTTATTCATAAAAAATCTTGTGACACTGTAAGTGGCAGCGCAGTGTGTTATTATTTTTTTATTCATAATTAAATCTTGTGACACTGTAAGTCATTGATGCAGCAGTCTAATATGTAAGATTGGAACAATTTGCATGTGTGCTGTACCCCACTTCATTCATGTTTGTTGATATGGAGTTCAGTTGAGAGGAGCGCAGAAACCACATCGTAGTCCTAGAGCTGCTGCCAGTGCCACCAGTCATGATGATACGAGTCCATCTACATCATCTACTAAAGCCGTTGCCCAGGGCATACAAGGCTTAAGTCAGGGCATCTAAAATCAAGAACCAATCTTTTACAGTGGTAAAGAAAACACATCAAAGGGAAAGTTAGCTGCAGAAAGACATAAAATGGGCAATATGCCTTTCACCACATGAAGTGGCAAGGAAAAGCTAAGGCCTTGGCCTTTATTTATGACTGGTGGTTTTGCCTCTTATGATGATGTAAGCACAAGTGAACATGCTGACATAGAAATCGAGCATGCTTCTGTGGAAGTGCACCAGGATGAGCAGGATATTTGTGTAGTTGATGCTAATAAGGATGTTGTTGATGAGGATGTTGTTTGTATAAATCAGGCACCAGTTAAAGAAACAGTTGTTGCCCATGATTAGGAAAAGCCCATTGTCATGCCTGGGCACAAGACAAAAAATTCCACTTCATATGTGTGGAATTATTTCTACCCAAATCCAGAAAACAATTGTCAAGCCATCTGTGCCCTTTGTAAAGCCAGAGTAAGTAGAGGTAGGGACCTTAACCATCTAGGAATCTCCTCCCTGTTACCTTATCCATCCAAAAAGTTTTTTCAAAATTCACAAACTTTGGCTAAAAAAATACCAACAAGCAGTCCAGCATCAGCTAGCTCCCTTCTCTCTGCTAGAGCCAAGCAGCTACCATCTTCACCACCAACAACTTCATCAAAAATATCAATCATGAAGCGATTGGTTTGTTTGGGCTCCCACAAAACAAGCTACCAATTGGCAGCTGACATTGCTGGCAATAATCTCTACGTGCACAAACTGGCTTTACAGAGGCAAGATGTTGTAGCCATCATCATCCAATTCCTCACCCTCATCATTGTGTGCATCATCTTCACACAATATTAATTTGTCCCTGCTGGAATCCATCATTACAGGTGCCTCTGTAATTTTTGGATGTAATTGGCATAGAATTGGTAGTTAATTTTAATAGACATCATCTCTTCCACACTTTTAGGTAGTAGCCTCCTACGGCGATTGCTGACAAGGTTCCTGGCTGTGCTGAAAACTCTTTCTGAGAACACACTAGAGGGTGGGCAGCTCAAGTAAAGCAAAGCCACTTTGTGCAAAGGCCTCCAAATTGCCTTTTTTTCCTGCCAGTAGTCAAACGGACTGTTTGACATGCCTTTTTGCCATTGGACGCTATCATTAAAAAATGTAAAATAGTCCTCAACCACTCTTTGAATGGTGACCATGTCAGATGGAGTCATGGCAGAGGTCTCATTAATTGTAGGCAATTCCTTTAGACCCACCCAGATGTCAAAACTTGTTTGTGTTGACTCATCTGCATCACCAGTGGGTATGGAGAAACTAAAGGAGAAGCCATCACTGCATTACAAGCCACTTGAGCTGACAATTTACCAACAGTAACAGTATTTGCATACCTTCAGATCTGTGTCCATTGGGAAGAAAGACAGAACGTATGACTTAAACCTTGAATTTAAAATCTTGCGTTTGCTCTGTTCAGCTTGTCCACACATCTGTGGTTAGGTGGACAGGGTACAACTGCATTTTGAAGGCCACTAATTAAGTTTCTTTTAATTGTCCCTGTACAGGTTGGGAATTGCTTTTATAGTGAAGTGGAATCTTGATGGGAGGACACAGAACCTCAATTAATTGTTTAAAATCCACTGCATTATTGGCGGATATTGGACGCACATCTAAAATCAGCATAGATGTCGTGGCGTCAGTGATCCACTGTCCAACTGGGTCACTGCTGTCATATTTGCTCCCCCTTGCAAAGTATTGTTTAACAGTCAATTGTTTTTTAAACTGCTACTAGTAGTCTTACTGGTCCTTTTCTGGGATGAAAATCCACGCCCAGCAGCAGACATAGTGCTCAAGGATTCTTCTGGGGCAAGGACTGATGTGAATGATTTAAATATTTTTTGTAAATGCCTCCCCTCCTCCCTCATAAATTTGTTTCGGAGTCAAACAATGTAATTAAATTTACTAGTAATCAAATCTTCCTTTCCCTGCCTTCAGCTATATATATATTAGGGGTGTGCACCAGACACTTTTCGTGTTTTGGTTTTGGATCTGGATCTTTCTTCGTGTTTTGGATCTGGAGTGGTTTTGCCAAAACCACCCTTCCGTGTTTTGGGTTCTGGGTTTTGTGTTTTGGATCTGTATTTAAAAAAAAAAAAAAGTATAAAAACAGCTAAAATCACACAATTTGTGGGTTTTTCTGCTCCTATGCTATTATTAACCTTATTATTAACCTTAATTTCCACTAATTTCCAGTCTATTCTGAACACCTCACACCTCACAATAGTGTTTTTATGTCCAAAAGGTTGCACCGAGGTAGCTGGATGACTATGCTAAGCGACATGAGTGGGCGGCACAAACACGTGGCCCATCTAGGAGTGACACTGCAGTGGCAGACCGGATGGCAGTTTGAAAAACTAGGCCGCAAACAGTACATAATGCAAAGAAAAAAGAAATGTGCAAGATGGAATTGTCCTTGGGCCCTCCCACCCACCCTTATGTTGTATAAACAGGACATGCACACTTTAACAAACCAATCATTTCAGCGCCAGGGTCTGCCACATGACTGTGGCTGAAATGATTGGTTCGTTTGGGCCCCCACAAAACAAGCTGGCAATTAATCAGTCCCTGCACAAGCTGGCTCTACGGAGACAAGATGTCGTCCTCATCCTCCTCATTCACCGATTCCTCACCCTCTTCAGTGTTGTGTACATCCTCATCCTCACAGAGTATTAATTCGTCCCTGCTGGAATCCACCACCACAGGTCCCTCTGTACGTTCTGGAGGCTGGTCTCCCTGGAAGAGCTGATAATTAATTTTTATGAACATCATCTTCTCCACATTTTGTGGAAGCAACCTCCTACGCCTTTCGCTGACAAGGTTCCTGGCTGCACTAAACACTCTTTCGGAGTACACACTGGAGAGGGGGCAACTCAGGTAAAATAGAGCCAGTTTGTACAGGGGCCTCCAAATTGCCTCTTTTTCCTGCCAGTACATGTACGGACTGTCTGACATGCCTACTTGGATGCTGTCACGGATGTAATCCTTTAACAGACAGACGCATGCTTGTCGCTGCTGCTTTGAGGATGCAGGTGCAGCTACAGCCCACACATTTCACAAAGACAGAAAAAAAAGAATATTTTTATTGTTTGTGGAGCACACTTTGAGGGTTACACCACCCTTTAACAGACAGACGCACGCTTGTCGCTGCTGCTTTGAGGATGCAGGTGCAGCTACAGCCCACACATTTCACAAAGACAGAAATTTTTTTTTTTTTTATTGTTTGTGGAGCGCACTTTGATGGTTACACCACCCTTTAACAGACAGACGCACGCTTGTCGCTGCTGCTTTGAGGATGCAGGTGCGGATACAGCCCACACATTTCACAAAGACAGAAAAAAAAGAATTTTTTTATTGTTTGTGGAGCGCACTTTGAGGGTTACACCACCCTTTAACAGACAGGCGCACGCTTGTCACTGCTGCTTTGAGGACAGTATCATATGCAGTGACAGTAGACTTGTCAGAAATTGTTGGCACGTCCTTCAGTCCGGACCAGATGTCCAAAGCGGCCCTTGACTTATGACACAGGCGCACGCTTGGCGCTGCTACTGTGTTGATGCACGTGCGGCTACATCGCAAACAAGTCACAAACACAGAAAAATAATAGTTTTTTATTTTTTGGAGCACTTTGGGAGTTACACCACCCTTTAACAGACTTATGGGACACAGGCGCACGCTTGGCGCTGCTCCTTTGTTGATGCACGTGCAGCTACAGTATACACAATTCACAAAGACAGAAAAAAAAAGAATATTTTTATTGTTTGTGGAGCGCACTTTGAGGGTTACACCACCCTTTAACAGACAGACGCACGCTTGTTGCTGCTGCTTTGAGGATGCAGGTGCAGCTACAGTCCACACAATTCACAAAGACAGGAAAAAAAATAATTTTTTTATTGTTTGTGGAGCGCACTTTGAGGGTTACACCACCCTTTAACAGACAGATGCACGCTTGTTGCTGCTGCATGAGGATGCACGTGGAATCTAGACAGGATTTGGAACCGGGGACACACTACCTCCATCAATTGTCTAAATCCCACTGCACTAATGGTGGATACCGGACGCACATCTAACACCAACATAGCAGTCAAGGCCTCAGTTATACGTTTTGCTTCAGGATGACTGCTGTCGTACTTCATCCTCCTTGCTAAGGACTGTTGGAGGGTCAATTGTTTGGTAAAAGTAGTGGTGTTCCTACTTCCTCTCTGGGATGATGAACAACTCCCAGCAGCAGCAACAGCACTAGGAGGAAGTGGTTCTTGATCTTTCCCTATTTTATTTTTATCGGAGAAAGTTTGGTCCTCCACTTATGTTATATTGATATATACGTGCGGCTAAGGTGCACACAAACACAGAAAATATTTTTTAATTTTTGTTGGAGACTAGTGCACTTTGTGGGTTACACCACCCTTTAAGAAATGAGCCAGCCGGCCCTTTACTTATGGGACACAGGCGCACGCTTGGCGCTGCTCCTTTGTTGATGCACGTGCAGCTACAGTGCACACAATTCACAAACACAGAAAATATTTTTTTATTTTGTTTGGAGTGCCCTTTGGGGTTTACAGCACCCTTTAACGGACAAGCCAGCAGGCCCTTTACTTATGGGACACAGGCGCACGCTTGGCGCTGCTCCTTTATTGAAGCACGTGCAGCCACAGTGCACACAATTCACAAACACAGAAAATATTTTTTTATTTTGTTTGGAGTGCCCTTTGGGGGTTACAGCACCCCTTTAATGGACAAACCAGCCGGCCCTTTACTTATGGGACACAGGCGCACGCTTGCCGCTGCTCCTTTATTGATGCACGTGCAGCCACAGTGCACACAATTCACAAACACAGAAAATATTTTTTTATTTTGCTTGGAGTGCACTTTGGGGGTTACAGCACCCTTTACCGGTCAAGCCAGCCGGCCCTTTACCTATGACACAGGCACAAGCTTGGCGCTACTTTGTTGATGCATGTGCGGCTACTACGCACACAATTCACAAACACAAAAAAATATATTTTTTATTTTTTTGGAGTGCACTTTGGGGGTTACAGCACCCTTTAACGGTCAAGCCAGTCAGCCCTTTACCTATGACAGAGGTGCACGCTTGGCGCTACTTTGTTGATGCACGTGCGGCTACTGTGCATACAATTCACAAACACAGAAAAAATATTAATTTTTTTTGCACTTGGGGGGAGCACCCCTGATGGACAGAGCACCCCCTGCACAACACTACAGCACCCCTTTAGGACTGGGTCACTGCACAGGACTTTGGAGTGGACACAGTCCAGCCAGCCCCTATGGACTTTGGACTGGAGGAGTGGACACAGCCCCTATGGACAACAGCAGCACGCGCAGCACAGCACAGCACAACACTACACTGCACTACACTACACTACACTACACAGCCCAGCCAGCCCTAACTCCCACTCTCCCTCTTCACTGTCCACAGCCGAGTGACAAAATGGCACCGACGTGGGTACCTTATATAGAATCCAAAACCCGCGAGGCCCGGAAGGTGGGATGATGACGTTTTGCCTCGATTTCCGATCCAAGGCAGGAGGGAAAAGTTGAGCATGACTCGGATCGGCCTCAGATCGGGGGGGTTCGGATTTCAGAAATCCGAACCCGCTCACCCCTAATATATATACATACTCCAACTCCCTCAGGCCCCTTGAATAATAAAAACATTTGTTTCCTGATGTGCCATGTTGGAAGTTGAACTGCCAGAGCTGCTGCAATCTTTGACATACGGTTGCTGAATGCCAAAAATGGCCAGAAATGTTTATGGCCACAGACAGCATCTCCTGCATGCCCTTTAATTTTAAAAAATATTCTGAACCACAAAGTTGATTTTGTAGGCAAAACATGGGACATATTGTTCACCCATGCTCTTACCTCAGCCCTCATAAATTTGCTTCGGAATCAAAAAATGTTATTAAATTTACTACCAACCAACCCTTCCTGTTCCTGCCATCAACTACATACATACTCCATCTTCTTTAGGCCTCTTGATTAATGAAAACATATGTTTCCTTATGTGCCATGTTGGAAGTTGAATTGCCACGTGTTTGTGCCCGCCACTGCTGCTGCGTAGCTTAGTCAGCCAGATAGCTTAGTGCAAATTTTGGGCCAAAACCGGATGAAAACAATATTGTGAGGTGGTCAAAATTGACTGGAAATAAGTGGAGAGTAATGTTATTGAGGTTAATACTACTGTAGGAACAAAAAGAAAACAAATTATGTGATTTTAGCAGTTTTTATGATTTTTTTAAAAAAAATTACAGTTCTAAAACCAAAACCAAAAGACGCAAGGAGCGGTTTTGGTAAAACCAAATCCAGATCCAAAACACAAGGAGATACAGATCCAAAACCAAAACAAGGGGGTCAGCGCACATCCCTAGTGAAGATTGTTTATTTTACTGTACTGCACAAGAGGAGCAGTGAGCATGGCCCTGCCAATAGCTGAGCTGGGAAAGCTGTGCTGAAACTGACACTTGTCAATCAATATTGTTATATTATCTCTAACCACTGGAAAGGAGGAGTCATAAGTTATTTGGATGAAATCAGAGATTCCTCTACATAGGTGTTCTACACTTGCAGCCACCAAAGAACCACCATAGGAGACGAACAGTCTGGTCTCGTCAAAGTATGACTAATGAAAGTAAAAAACTACTGCCTGGCCGGTATGAAGTTTTACTATTTATTTTATTCTTCCCTATGTGTTTGTATGGTGCTTAAAATAGTATACAGTGTTTTATATAAATCTGTTAAAGTTTCATTCCCAGTTGAGCTTACAATCTAAGTTATAGGGGTAAATTTTCGAGTGAGAATTTTTACAAGTGAGTTTTAAAAGAGATGTTGCCCTTAGCAACCAATCAGATTCTACTTAACATTTAACTAGCACCTTCTCGAAGATAATAGCTAGAATCTGATTGGTTGCTATGGGCAACATCTCTTTTAAAACTCACTTCTAAAAACTCTCACTTTAGTAAATTTACCTCATAGTGTCTAACAAAGGGAGATTAGTCTAGGGCCACTAAGATTTAACCTGGGGTAGCCAGCAAGGTATCCGGTTGTTTGATCGACCTAACTGAGATCGACAATACATACATCAAACACAGTACATCGACTCCAACTAGTTCGACAGGAACAATTGCTCGACAAACCATAAATCGACCAGACCCCTAGATAGACCACCAGAAGATCGAAACAAAGCAGATCGACGATATGCAGATCGACAACAAACAAGATAGACAGAATAACAGATCGAAGCCAAATAGGTAGACAGTGAATATATCGACAAAGATCGACGAGTTCAAGTTGGAAGCCAAATAGGTAGACAGTTAATAAATCAACAGATAAAAGATCGACTAGTCCTAGTTCGATGCTAACTAGGTTGATAGTCGATAGAGCGACAGATAACAGCTCGACACGTTACTTTTAGACAATACAAAGAGGTATACATATCCTACACACTGCCCGCTTATAGCGCATCCCCTGACGCTACTTTCAACCATGGAACTACAGGTCCCAGCCAGTCCTTTCATCCCTGCAAGTGCTTCTGGCCATGCTACCCCCCTACAGTCACACTGCAGCCCTTGTCCCTAATTGCTGGGCACCACCATGTGCTGCAAAGCACCCCTTTATCAACCCCCCTCCCTGTGCTAAGACGGTGGCCGCTAATAGTGCATCTCCCAATGCTACTTTCAACTGTGGAACTACAGGTCCCAGCCAGCCCTTTCATCCATGCAAGTGCTCCTGGCAATGCTAGCCCCAACGTACACCTTGCAGGCCTTGTCCCCAATTGCTGGGCACCCCCATGAGCTGCAGTGCACCCTTTCATCAACCCCCCCCCCCCCCCTGTGCTCCCAGCTATCCTGGACATAGGCGCATCCGTCTAGCTGAAGACGCTGTCCGTTAATAGCGCATCCCCCGATGCTACTTTCAACCGTGGAACTACAGTTCCCGGCCAGCCCTTTCATCTCTGCAAGTGCTCCTGGCCATGCTAGCCCCCTACAGTCACCCTGCAGCCCTTGTGCCTAATTGCTGGGCACCCCCATGCTCTGCGTGCACCCCTTCATTAAACCCCCCTTCCCCCTGTGCTCCACACTATCCTGGGCATAGGCGCATCCATCTAGCTTAAGACGCTGCTCGCTAATAGCGCATCCCCCAATGCTGCTTTCAACCGTGGAACTACAGGTCCCAGCCAGCCCTTACATCCCTGCAAGCACTCCTGGCAATGCAAGCCCCAACATCCGCCCTGCAGCCCTTGTCCCTAATTGCTGGGCACCCCCATGCTCTGCAGTGCACCCCTTCATCAACCCCCCCTCCCCCTGTGCTCCCTGCTGTTCTTGGGCGCATCTTCACCCCGGTAATGTTGGGGGATGTGCTACTAGCTGGCAGCGTCTTAAGCTAGACAGATAAGCCTATGTCCAGGCGCCCAGGATAGTGTGGAGCATGGAGGGGGGGGTTGATGAAGGGGTGCACTGCAGTGCATGGGGGTGCCCAGCAATTAGGGACAAGGGCTGCAGGGTGACTGTAGGGGGCTAGCATGGTCAGGAGCACTTGCAGGGATGAAAGGGCTGGCTGGGACCTGTAGTTCCACGGTTAAAAGTAGCATCGTGGGATGCGCTATTAGTGGGCAGCGTGTAGAATATGTATACCTTTTGTATTGTATAAAAGTAACGTGTCGATCTATAAACTGTAGACCTAGTTGGCATTGATCTTGGACTAGCTAATCTTTTATCTGTCGATCTATTAGCTGTTGATGTATTAGCTGTTGATCTATTTGATTTCGATCTTGGACTAGTCGATCTTTTATCTGTCAATCTATTAGCTGTTAATCTATTAGCTGTCGATCTATTAGCTGTCGATCTGTTAGCTGTCGATCTGTTATTATGTCTATTTGTGTGGTGCCGATCTATTAACTGTCAATCTATTAACTGTCTACCTATTTGGTTTTGAACTTGGAACATTGTCTAACTATTAGTTGTCGATATACATTGTGTCGCCCTTATATACCTTTCGATCTTACATATTCGATATATTACATATCGATCTAATGTCCCGTTCGACTATATTACTGTCTGAATATTGTTACTGTCAATCTATACTTTATCTAAACTACATGTCGAACTAACGTGGTCGACCATTTAATGGTCAAACAAGACGTTTCCGATCTAATAATCCACACCCATCCGGCAAGTCCTACATAGTCATTAATGAATGGTCAGTATTTGAATCATATTGTTAACTAGGATATATTTCCTAATAAGGGTTAATGTATAAAAAACAGCAATAGGAAAAAATGTGTTAATATAGATAACTCCAATGACATACATATTTCTGGAATGTATGCCTAGTAATTTGCTACCTCTGGGTTTAATCATGGTTAGCTCAGATGACATATTAATGAGTGAGGAATCATGTAGTTATATCACTCTGCCATGTAAATTACATGCACACCTGGGAATGTGTCTTGTGATCACCTTGTTTGGGGGGTAGGGGGTGATTATCTGGCACAATTTACCGGTGCTCTTTGCCTTTACATTCCCTAGAGTATACTGAGATCATTTCATCTTATAGTTTGGCAGTTACTTCATTAGGAAAGATGATATATAGAAAATCATATTCACTAAAATAATTGCAAAACTGGAGTTGTACACCTTTTCACATCTTTATTTAGTGTCTTGTACTTTTCTCCCTACAACTTTCTCTAAACACTACTGTACTTTATCTTCATACTTTACTTTGTGTAAGTAAAATGTGAGTATTTGAAAAAAATGCTTTATTTACAAAAAAAAGCTAATTTTTATTAATTTTCTTCTGTTTTTGCCATCCTGAGAGGGATTGCTGTGGTGCTTTCTAAACCTGGTAAATATTATCACTGGAAGGCTTTCTGCCAAAGATAGAAGTGACCCCTTAAGGTATAACACAAAGCCCTATTGCCAGTGCCTTATGGGGTCCACACATCTGCAGTTAATTGAGGCTATTCCCCATTCTGCAGATGACTGAGTCAGGGGATAGTGAAAATCCTCCGATTCCGACCCCAAAATTATCTGAATTGGTGAGTTGCGGATTGTTAACATGACATGTAGTGTTTTGCTGATCTCCACATAAATTGGTGATCGGAGTCCATGGATCGGATCGCCGATTGGCGGATCGGCAGAATGGGGAATTATTATTCTTATGCTATACATCATTATAGCAAAATCTAAAACAAATTTGAGATAACAGAGGGCCTGATTCAGAGCCGGACGCTATTTGCGAACGGTCGTTCAGAAAAAGGGGCCGGCTATTTAAATTGAGCGCTCGCTCTTTGCGGTCTGTTGACGCCTCTATGTCTGAACGAGCGAACGAAATATGCGCTCGCTATTTTGTAAAGACGCCCCCTGGCCGCTCGCATCCTACGTCATCTCCGCTATTTATTTGATTAATCGAGTACATCGAAAGGCGTCTGAACTGCTCGCAGTGCTTGTGGTTGGATTTTCCTACCGCAATCATGCGAACTGTTCAGGCTAAGAAACAACCAAGTGACGTGGCCGATGATGCTGCTTTGTTAATTATGCACACCCTTAAAACGCCTGTTTTGACCGTTTGGCACGCCTGCATTCGGATCTCCACTCCCCGTTTTCAAGCACCTTCCCCTGTTACCACCAACAAACGCCTCATCCTGTCACTCAAATTAGCAGGCATTTCACAATTTCCGACCGCAACGACTGGTTCGCGCATGCGTATTACAACCCATACGCATGCGCAGTTGTGCGAACATCGCTCGGAGCGAACGAGCGGCCGCTTATGAGCGGCTCTGAATCAGGCCCAGAGTACCATATTACAGATGAGCTGAATCCATCCCTTTCTTTTTATAGTCCTCTAGTCCAGTGGTTCCCAAATTAGGTCCTGTGGCACCCTGGGCTGCTGCGGGTCACTTGCAGGGGAGCCACGAGTTAGTGGTCCAGGACCAAATCAAATTATTTATGATCAATGTGATTGGCAGCCACCAGATCTGGTTTTGCCTATCATAAAATATGTCAACGAGCAAAAGCATAAACCTGTCCATCAACACACAACTGAATCTAAGGAAGATATAGAAGCACAATATGCTTAATTTGATCATTTTAGCAGAAACGTTTGCCCTAGGGGTGCTGTGAAAAAATGCTGATACTCTAGGGCGCCATGATTCAAGAAGGTTTGTGAACCACTGCTCTAGTCTATTGTAAAGTATGGCTATTAAATAATCATTACATTAGTTATACACGTTTCCAAATCTAGCAGAGGGGGATTGTTTTTTCATATAGCATATGCACTGTTTTAACCACTTGCCTGGCGTGATCACATCAGAAGCGACCAGTCAAAAATGCCCACTGGTATGGCTGCCAGAAGTTAATCTTACAGCAGTCATAAATCTCAGAGGGACCTCTCAGTCCCTCTGTATGAGCGGCTCCGACTCCAATTTATCCCAGTCACTGCTGGCCACAGTGATCAGACAGCCTGACAAAGCTCTGCAGAGCAGCTGCGGCTCCCGGTAGCTGCAGCTCTGCCCACAGTATGTTATGTAATTAATAACTATTTAAACTTGATTTTGCATTTTTGTTAAAAAAAATATATTGAAGCAGGTTTAATTATTATTTACATAATTTCATTAAAAAAAAATCATTTTTGAAAAATATATTAGCCAGTTAAGTGGTTAAGCAAGGTACACATCAGAGACACTTATGCCCCAATTCTGCAACAAACACAGTCGATATTAAGTATCATACTAAAGTAAACCTCTCTAATACAGCAGAAATAACTCCTCTCCCCTATATTCTAAGCAGCACTTAATTTGTGTGTACAAAGGAAAGTGAATCTTGTATGCAATAGTATGCTGCAGTCTCTAGCATTAGTTTATTATTTTTGCCTATTTCTTCTCTTTATTCTACACCCTCTGATTTCTGATATTCCTATTATTAGTCCTCTGTGCAAGACTCTGGTAACTGTAGTCTAACCTTAACCAAAAACAAAAGACCAATGGGTGCTGACAATCTGTATTATTGGTATTAAGTTATGATTAATCCTTTCACACAACCTATTCATCATCACTTAATTTCTACAAAATTGTAGAAATTAAGTTATCGGGCCATTCATTAATATGGTAAAGCAGGAGATATCACAGATATCTTCTGCTTTGCTTCCTCTCGCTGGATGGCCACACTAGTATGGGGACAGAATTCATCAAGCTCTGAGAATACAATGTTTTTGGAGCTTGATTGCGGGAGCATTCGCCTATGGGAAGAAGTTCCTATTGCGAAGAGGGATCCTTTCAGATCCCACCGCCCCTGTCCGTCTCCTTCCGCCGGACGTCGGGGCTCTTGTGCGCATGCGTGACTTATAGGAAAGGAGCAATGAAGCTGCTTGCAGGGACAGCTGATTTTCCAATCAGCTGTCTCCGCGCCGGAGTAATGATGAATTGTCCAGCGTCCATGGCGAGTGAGAATGTTAATTATTGGGGCCCCTGATAATTAACATCATGAATAGACCCCATAAACTGTCAATCAACCTGGAATTCAGCTACTGCTCAATGATAAAACTGCAATGTTGTGTTGAGTAACAAATAATAAATGAGTCCTCAAGACTCTAGTAACTATACTCTAACTTTATTCACATTTTTCCACCCCAATTTATTACTCCACAGTCAATCTATTCATTTCATTGTAAGATGCCCACCCTTCTCTTAATTATACATTGTTAGCCGTTTCCTTCACCCACAATTGCTGCTGTCAACTTTATTCTTTATTTTATTTTCCTTGTATTCTATTGTATTAGCCCATTCATACCACATTGCTTTCTCCCTCTATCCTTTTGCACTTATACAGTCTATAATAATCACATTGCATGCTTTACTACCTTTTATCAATAACCTACTCAAATGCTTTACTCATTGCCTAGTTATCACCATTCTACACTTCACCAAGATCAGACCAGGGGATCAGAACCAATCACAATAGACTGATTTGCCTGCCTGGCATATTTTTAACAAAAGGCGATCAGTAACAACTTTCACTGGTGCTATGTATGGCCACGGTGACCTTGCTTAGTAATACGCTCATTTTCATGCATTCTACACAGATAACAATCACCTAGCACAATACAGCATTGTGCAGCTACAGTACTGCTTTTTACATTCTTTGGCCATTACCATTGGTTTTATGATATCAGTACTATCTGACCTTGTTACCATAAAAAAGTAGAGACCCTGAGTGGCAGCCCATGTTTATCTTGGAGACTCTTCAAAGGCATTTTTATTGCTCCTGAATTTAACAGTAAAATAAAATATATCGCTAATGCATTTAACTCGTTCAGCAGCAACAGAGGTTTATAACAAAAACACTGTTGAGGAGAGGATCCACAAACATTTCAGCCTGAAAACAAGAAAGAAAGAAGAAATTTACACTCTGAAATTGTTAAATGAATCTGGGTCATTTAAATAACCTTAAAGCCATGCAGATATCCATTTTGGGTTATTTCACATGGGAAATACAAACTCAATCACCAACACTCAATAAATTGTATGCCATGATCCAAACATATATCCTGGTAGTTTGTGAAAGTTATATGATGCAGTCTCTTGGCCTATAAACTTACACCTTTTCTGGTATGCAAGCAAGGAGAATGCAAACTGTGGGGAATTAAGGAGTTCATTATTTACTGATAAGTGATTTTATCTCTTTAATAGTGACTTTAATAGCTTAATAAAGGCATCTACAAACATTAAAAAAAAAAATATATATATATATACATACATACATACATTCAGGTCCATAAATATTGGGACATTGACAGAATTTTCATATTTTGGCCTCTATTCACCACCACAATGGTTTTGAAATGAAACAAACAAGATGTGATTTAACTGCAGACTTTCAGATTTAGTTTGAGGGTAATTACATCCAAATCAGGTGAACGGTGTAGGAATTACAACGGTTTCTATATGTGCCTCCCACTTTTTAAGGGGCCAAAAGTAATGGGACAAACTAAACAATCCTAAATTTAACTTTCACTTTTTAATACTTTGTTGCAAATCCTTTGCAGGAAATTACAGCCTGAAGTCTGGAACGCATAGACATCACCAGACGCTGGGTTTCATCCCTGGTGATGCTCTGCCAGGCCTCTACTGCAAATGTCTTCAGTTCCTACTTGTTCTTGGGGCATTTTCCCTTCAGTTTTGTCTTCATCAAGTGAAATGCATGCTCAATCGGATTCAGGTCAGGGCATTGACTTGGCCATTGCATAACATTCCACTTTTTAGCCTTAAAAAACTCTTTGGTTGCTTTTGCAGTATGCTTCGGGTCTTTGTCCATCTGCACTGTGAAGCGCTGTCCAATGAGTTCTGAAGCATTTGAATGAATATGAGCATATAATATTGCCCAAAACACTTCAGAATTAATTCTGCTACTTTTGTCAGCAGTCACATCATCAAAAAATACAAGGGAACCAGTTCCATTGGCAGCCATACATGCCCACGCCATGACACTACCACCACCATGCTTCACTGATGAGGTGGTATGTTTTGGATCATGAGCAGTTCCTTTCCTTCTCCATACTCTTCTCTTCCCATCACTCTGGTACAAGTTGATCTTTGTCTCATCTGTCCATAGGATGTTGTTCCAGAACTGTAATGGCTTTTTTTAGATTTTGTTTGGCAAACTCTAATCTGGTCTTCCTGTTTTTGTGGCTCACCAATGGGTTGCATCTTGTGGTGAACCCTCTATAGTCTTCTCTTGATTGTTGACTTTGACACCTATACATCTACCTCCTGGAGAGTGTTCTTGATTTGGCCAAGTGTTGTGAAGGGGTTTTTCTTCACCAGGGAAATAATTCTTCTGTCATCCACCACGGTTGTTTTCCGTGGTCTTCCGGGTCTTTTGGTGTTGCTGAGCTCTCCGGTGCGTTCTTTCTTTTTAAGAATGTTCCAAACAGTTGATTTGGCCACACCTAATGTTTTTGCTATCTCTCTGATGGGTTTGTTTTGATTTTTCAGCCTAATGATAGCTTGCTTCACTGATAGTGACAGCTCTTTGGATCTCATATTGAGAGTCGACATCAACTGATTCCAAATTCAAATGTCACACCTAGAATCAACTCCAGACCTTTTACCTGCTTAATTGATAATGAAATAACGAGGGAATAGCCCACACCTGTCCTTGAAATAGCTTTTGAGTTGATAGTCCCATTACTTTTGGCCCCTTAAAAAGTGGGAGGCACATATTGAAACCGTTGTAATTCCTACACCGTTCACCCGATTTGGATGTAATTACCCTCAAATTAAATCTGAAAGTCTGCAGTTAAAGCACATCTTGTTTGTTTCATTTCAAAACCATTGTGGTGGTGAATAGAGGCCAAAATCTGAAAATTCTGTCAATGTCCCAATATTTATGGACCTGACTGTATATATGTTGTTATTTTGACGTTGAAATCGGTAAATGTATATACACACAAACTATAGTAGTGGCACACAAGGGCATTTGTACATAAGCAACAGATATAAGGAATATTTTTAAATGTTTCAGTTTTATTATTAAAATTTTCTTCTTAACAAAACTCGCCTTACATCTGATACCCAGGTATATATATATTAGTGCCCTCCTTCTTCAGCACAAAGTTAATGAGTTAATGTGCAGTGTACCAGACCTAAATGATGAATCCTAAATAAAGGATATGCGAAATAGAAAAAAAAAAAAAGGAATATTATATGAAAGTAACAATAAAATTGAGTATAGAAATGTATGTAAAATCTCAATGTGTATCTAAGCCTTAAGGAACTTCCTTCTATAACTCTGATCTGCAGTCATTTTATTGCCAGTCATATTAGAGTGATTTTGGGGTAACTTTTAGCTGCTGATTACTAATATGAGACCAGTTTTGCTAGACTGGCTCAAATTTTTGAGATACACGGACGAGACACAAAATAAACACAATAGACAACTGTCACCTGACTGCTGGCTAGGTGGCCAATCATTTACAGTATATACAGAGGGGGGATATTCTAGAATGATCGCGGAGTGAACACTTAGAATATTCGTGTCTCACCTTCTAGAGTGTTCCAAAATATATTTGCGAGCGCTCGCTCTGAACCAGGGCGGGCCGGGTTTTTTTTCCACCGGCCTCCAGGCAGCTTGCTGGCGATGGTCGCGACCATCGGGCTTGCGACGAGACCCTTGTGGTAGGGTTTCGTCCACCACAAGCCCCAGTGAACTTCCTGCTCTAATAGAGCAGGAAGTTTACTACTGACATCACTGGTGATGTCAGTAGGGCCGCCCACAAATGGCAGGCGTTCCTTCAGGAACGCCTCCATTTGTCCAGCCACCCCCCTTGCACGCCTACAAAACGGGGCGAGTTGTCAATCACAATCGACAGTCGCCCCGTCTTGTAGTGAGTCCTTCAGTGAGTAAAAATTCACTCGCTACGGGGCTCGCGCACATGTAGTGCGCACTGCCATCGACCCGCTTGCGAGCGCTATGCGCTCGCGAGCGGGTCTGAATCAGGCCCTAAGTTCCCTATTACTCAAGGGCATCTATTATCTGGAGAACGAGAGCCAATTAAAAAAAATATTTAATTTTCAAACCCAAAATACCCTAAGGGGCCTATTCATGATGTTAATCATCGGGGTCTGAACGGACCCCAATAATTAACATTGTAATTTTCCGCGGCCACCGGAGCAATTCCTCATTGCTGCGGCGCGGTAGCAGCTGATGTGAAATCAGCTGCCCCCGCGAGCAGCTTCACTGCTTATTTTCGGAGCAGTGACAGCAGTGCGCATGCGCAACCTACTGGTCACGCATGCGCACAAGAGCCCCGACGTCTGGCGGAAGGAGACGGACAGGGGCGGAGGGATCCGAAAGGATCGATTCTCGCAACCCGGACCTACTTCCCATAGGGAAGAGCGGGTTGCGAACCCCAAGCGGGGGTATTCACCATCTGAAGATATATATATAATATTTTCGGAGCTTGATGAATTCTGTCCCCATACTAGTGTGTGGGGACAGCGAGCCATTCCGCAAACAGAAGGTAAGTAGGAGCTATCTGTGATATCTCCTGCTTCACCTTCTTAATGAATGGCCCGAGTACTTAATTGTCACAATTGCAGGTGAAAATGTGCTTTTTCACCTGCTTTTGTGACCATTAAGTGATGATGAATAGGCCCCTTAGTTTGTTCAGATATCCTTGGGAGCTAAACAATTTTTTTTTCCAGTTGAACGTCCGGTATATCAGCTAGTGTGTACCCAGCATTAGTCCCTTCAAAATGAGAACCAATTACATATGATTACATATGATTCTCTGAGCTAGGGGTGTAACTAGGTATTTAAAGGCCCCTTAGCAAAAGTTTGTAAGGGCCCCTATGTACCATCCAGTGATGAAAAATGTATATAACATGTAACTTTGACAAGGAAGATGGACTCACCCCCTCAGCTCTGGGCCCCTTAGCAGCTGTACCACTTGCACCTATGGTAGTTATGCCCATGCCCTGAGCCACAAAACTATTGCCTCCTGAGACACTTTACTTGATTATGAATCTGCTCAGATATGTCAGGAATTATATCACAAGAGGAATATGAAATCTGACTGCTAAAATTAATTAGCATTAATCCGATGATATTTCCTATCAGTCTGCACTAAAGCACATTTTCATTTGATCTTTTAAAGTAGAAAGCAACGGATGTGTGTATTGAAGTGAATTTATTAGATAACTGAGACTTTATAATTACATTGTACAATATTGTGTATGAATTGTGTTCTGTAATCAGCATTTAATACTTCCGTTGTGAAGACAAACCTCCTGGTGTAAACCTGGTGCATAATTCCATATACTACTGTTTTTTTTCCCTGGAGTTAAGGTCATATGCTAAACTGGAAGAGCTGGAGGCACCTTACGAGTACAGCCAGCCCAACAAAGGAAGCAAAAAGCAACTTTTTTCTGGTGCTTTTTACTGTTGCAATTTAGACATAAATTCTGTCCAACTCAACATGAGCCACTATATATAGATAACATAACATTCATCATTGGGGCAATTCAATGTTCATTTTGGAGGTGTTAAAACCAGTTATGAGGAGCCAAATAATCACTTACACTCAAAATACACTACCAGTCACTACAGAATTCATTGGATAGGGCATTCCCAGTTTATACGGATTGACCAAGTGATGACTAGAAAACCACAACTATTGGCAAGTGTTCTCCTCTCCTAAGCAAAGTAAGTTAGATTACATTAAGCGTACAGGCTACAGATATTGACATAAAACTGGAGATTTGGGCTAATACTGTATGTCATAACCCTGGAAAAAGAAAAACTACATTGTGGTAAAAGAACCTATAAGGGGACAAATTTATTCCAAATTGAAAGATATCCAGTCATAGTTCCACACATATTATAACTTTCCCAGTAAGTTTTGGACTAGTTATATATCGGGTCCGGGTCCAGCCCTGTCCCGGACTGTTGTTACTTACCCTGTGTAATCTGCTATGGTCAAAGGGGGGCAGATCATAGTGCATTATTATATATATATATATATATATATATATAAGGCAGCCCCTCTGGTCCTTATACTACAGGAGCAGAAAAATAGGGCGTCCTCCTGGACGCTCGTATAGCTGTGGGTCACCACCCACAGCTCATACGAGCGTGCAGGATGATGGTCGCGATGGTCTTGACCATCGCGACCATCGCCAGTGCGACCAGAAGCCTGTGGTCGGGGTTTTCGACCACAAGCCCTGGAGTGATTTTAGCTCTATCAGAGCCAAAATCACTCCCACTGACATCACTAGTGATGTCAGTGGGGCCGGCTTCTGACGGTAGGCGTTCCCTTGGGAACGCCTCCGTCTGTGAGGCACGCCCCCGGCACGCCCACCAAAGGGGGCGTGCTGTCAATCACCATCGACAGCACGCCCCCTTTGATCAGACACAATGATCGAAGGAAAGTCCTTTGCTCGTCGCGTCTGGCGCATGCGCACGACGGAGCTCCCTCCGTCGTGTGCATGCGCAGTGCACACCATCGACCCACTTGCGAGCGGACAGCCGCTTGCGAGTGGGTCTGAATCAGGCCCTTAATTCCCAAAACATACACAAGCTCAGTGGGATATACTTGAGGGAGAAATCCCAATATTAAAGATCTTTATTCTATCAGTGGGCCAGGGGGGTGGAAGTTAGTAGGGGGGGGGTGTAAGGGCAGGGGGATTATCTTACAGGAAGTAGGGGAGGGAAATTACCTGGGGGAGGTATATAGGGTCACCAGAATCCAGCCATCTTCCTATTTTTCAGGATCCTGTTGACCCTATATACCTCCCCCAAGTTGGGTATGACAGCAATGCAATGGTTATTCTGGGAAAAAGCATTGGAACGTTCTTTGTGGTTTCCTTCCAATAGATGGGTCGCAGCCCGGCAGCAAGCAGTGCACCTCAGTGGCCTCTAGTAGCGCAATAACTGTTGACCGGAACTTCCCCCGGATAAGCGGGGAGTATGGTCATGACTTTAAAGGTCGACCTGGTCGTCATCTAAAGGATGGGCCACTGCTAAGCCAATGGAGGGGAAGTGGTACTGCACAAACTCAATTGCGCAGGGGCAGGATGTATTTCCCACCCCAAATAATAAAATAAATAAGTTGAATACCAGTAGGGGGCTGTGGCCCGAGGGTAAGCACTGCTTTTTCTCACCACCCTTAATTGCCAATTCTAATTCCACCAATACATTTGGCTGTGACCTCTTTTAAATAGTTATTCATTTGTCTGTGTCTTCATTTCATGCAGAATGTGGATATTCACCTAATGATGATGTGATGAAAAGATTAAAACCAACGACATCTTACTGCTGATTCTAGGCTTTTGCTTTTTGTGCTGCACATGCACTCTTCTGGTTAACTGTTCAACTGAAGTGACAGTGTCTAGGCCAGAGTCAACCTTAATTGTTAAGTTTGCTGCTGTCAAGTCTCCTCTGCTTGTGCGGGGGATCACACTGATCGCGCCCTTCTCCCCTGAATTTGTCCCTGACTGAAGGTCTCACAGCTCCCCCCTGATCGCCTCCCATGACCAGGCCATTACCTCACAAAATACCAGGGCCTGGTACTACAGTATGTCTTCTAAACAACCTTGACTTTGCTGAGTCGGCACTCCTTGGCATCATCACAATCATTTTCCACTGCTTTCACAAATATATAGCTGTTTGATATTTGTGGGAAGAGGATTATGTGGGAGGTAGGGCAAAGAGCTGATAGAAAGTGCAGTCATCTACAATTGCCATCCAAATGACAATGATCATGTTCAGTACCAGAGCAGTGCTCCCCGGCGTGCTAAGCCTGCCCCACCTCCAACCCATAAGGTCACATGATGGGGCCACCAGCAGGAGAAAGAGCAGATAGCAAGATGCAGGGGCCGTGGAGAAGCGACGGTGCCACTCCCAGGGCCCTGGGCGGGAGCACTGCTCAGACACCACTCCCTACGACCTTATCATATTGAAGGGTACGAGGGGACAGAGTTAAGATGGGCAGAGACATCTAGTTCAATTACTAATTAGATTCGCTGTATGTAAATTACAAAACTGCATGATATTGATATAAAAGACAAAATATCAGCTTTCACAGATGATGTCTTAAGCATAGTACACAATAGACGACATGCACCATGAACGATATTGGCTGACGATATCCTTTGAACTTCCCGGAGTCCTGGACAAACGATATAGTGCGTACACTCTGAGCGATTTTATAAACAACCAAACAATATATCGTTCATTGTTTGAGATGACCAAATCGGTGGTTTTCTGGTTAATTTAAATACTGGGCAGTTCTTTCAGGAGGGGTGGGCAGGACTTTCAGAATAGGATAAATAGCCAGCGCCCATTTTAACTTCATGCATTTATGCTCTGTGGCTAGTTTGGTTAGGTTTATACCTGCTGATGCTGTTGCACTGCTAGATTGCTCTGCTTTGTTTGTGGCCTGCCTTAACAAAGTGTGTCTACTTCTTTCTCTTATGAAGGATCCTTTTTTGTTATTGAGTTATGGTATCATATGCTAAGGCTGTGGTATTATCTCAGAGGGAGAGGGCCCAGAATAGAAGGCTGAGATCATGCAGGACGAGGGAGTGGCTGCTGCAGAGGGATTCTCTCTCTCTCTCTCTCTCTCTCACATGCCACTTCTTATAGAGATTCGGGAGAACAACCCGGATGACTTCCACAGCTTTCTGCGTATGGATGATGCCACTTTCCAGGAGTTACTGAGTTTGGTGACGCCCAGGGCCATTTTTAAACATACAGTACACTGGTTATGCAGCCGAGTAGGGTGCCACATACAGGAGTGTGTCCTGACCAGGTTGCGGCCAGCAACATGCAGCTCAGGCTGGTGGATGGCAGTTAGACTGTGTCACTGTGACACAGCTGCCTGCCGTTCTATTACCAGGGGCGGGCCACAGCTGCTGCTCCGGCTCCCTCGGTCTCTATGGATGGGTTGGCCAGGGCGATGTGACGTCATGATGTCACGTCACACTCACAAGGCGCAAACAAGGCTGGGGCTGGCCAGCCTGCAGGAAATCTGTGCCAGCATTGAAGAGGAGTCTGTCTTGGACCTGAGGACGAAAATGTGGGCGGCACAGCGGCTATCGGCAGGCTCTAATAATAATGTAAGTAAAAGATGCAGATTGGAGTCCATCCTGGGTTCCTGGCCTGCCTGGTGGTCATTCAGTGTGCAGCCAGCGCCAGCACCATACTCCACAGAGCCTCTCTTCTGTATTTACTGTGGGTATATATATATATATATATATATATATATATATATATTGAATGTGAACACTGAATGTGAGTGACCACCAGGCATGGCTTTTCCCATGGGACCATGCCCCCCTTAGTTTTTTAGGATGGCATGTGCACAGTACCACTGGCGGCGCTGAAAAAAACTTTTTGCTTACCTCAAAAATTTGTCTGAGGCCGGTCCTGGTGACGCCCTACATCCAGAGGCAAGACACCATGCTGCGGAGGGCAATACCTGCTGATCGCTACCCTGAGGTTCCTGGCTGACCTGAAGTTTGGGTCCCTCATCTCCTCACAGGCTTTGGGCCTCATCATCCCAGAGACCTGCAAAGCTAACTTTTTTGTTCTCAGACAGCAGTACTAGGGTTAGAAAATATTCAATTTACAACAATGATATATGCTGCTCCCCACCAATGAATGCCCCTTAAATATTCATGCTGCCGTCCAATGTGTGTATATGCTGCTGCCCCCCAATGTGTGCAGCCTTAATGTTACTGCTGGCCTCCAATGTGTACCCCCTAAATGTTACTGCTGCCCCCCAATGGTATATGCTGCTGCCCCCAATGGTATATGCTCCTCCCCTGGATGCAGTCGGGATGCCGACGGTCTAAAGCCAGCAGTAAACCATACTGATTCCCTCCTGCCCACCTATGGTATATGCTGCGGCCCCACAATGTTATATACTGCTGCCCACAAATGTGTGCCTCCTTAATGTTACTGCTGTACACCAATGTTATATGCTGCTGCCCCCCCTGGCCATCTTCATCCCCTGCACTCAGAGACAGCGCTGGAAGTAAGAACTTGAAGAGCCGCAGCTAGACTAAACTTATCGCAGATTTGTAGACCAAGACCCTGGAATCTGAAGCATTGTGCAAGTGCCCAGAAGAAGAGGAGCACGTGCAGTCATCCAAAAAACATGTTTCGGCTACCCATTACCACTGATACCATTTACATCCCATTAGGGTTATAAAAAGCCATAATTTCAGTCTAAGGGAACACTGCTACTAATGAAGGTGTGGGTTATTCCACGTCGAAACCCGTTTAGCTGTTTCCTTTATCGTTCATCCCAGTGGGAATTCATCTGACTCTCTTCCGGACCGGCGACTTTGCTTATCCAGCCAAATCCATACCTTGGAACCACGCCGAATATCACCTGGTGGAATTACAATAAGGACGTGATGCTCCATTGGAGGCTGGTAAATACAATTACACCTGGACATTAATCCGGATTAAGAACTGATATATGTCTATTTCAACATTTCACTTTATTTCCGTGACTTTTGAAGGAATACTCTTTTTTTTTTTTTTTTTAGTGACTTACCATCAGTGGACAATAATATGCGTCCCAATAAGACTTATATATCATTTTCTTGATTTTTTAGACCATTAATGTTTTTTTATTGATGCTATTAAACTATTTTTATTGATTATTTCAACCAAGCCGTATTTATATTTTTTTACCATACCTATATCTCTGTTTACCTATGGAATATTCATTGCATTGAGTTTATTGTTATGTGAATTACTTGTACACAATATATACATATATTGATATTCACTCTAATAATTCTTAGCGCGGTTCTACCATTTTGTGTTTTCTCTTTATATAGGGGGCTGACTACCCCCTTTTGAACCTGCAGCTTAGACAGCGCCATCTGATATCCCATTGCTTGCTGCCCCCCAATGTGTGCCCCCTTAATGTTACTGCTGCCCCCTAATATTATATGCTGCTGCCCCCTAATGTGTGCCCCGAATGTTACTGCTGCCCCACAATGTTATACGCTGCTGCCCAACAATGTATGTATACCAGTGAGTGTGTCCCAACACTGAACTCCACTTATATGGTGCTGCCCACTGTGCAAATAAAAATGCAACACAAGTTTTCATTTGAATGTTTTTTTTTTATATTCAAACTTTCACAATAATGTGTAAAATGTGTGTTTTGGAAAACACACAATAAAATTTTTTTAATAAAACACACCTTAAAAACATTATAGAAACATTAAATATAAATGCTAAAAATTGGTTCTCATCTTGAAAGGACGATTGCATACTCATCATAGCTGAGCAAATTCCTCTAGAAGTGGGGGTGGAATATAGGGGCGGTGGCTGTTGGGTTTGCGATGGCGAAGCGCTGATTGTGGCAGCTGGATAGGTGGGTAGCTGCGAAGGATTTGGAATATTGGTGGAGGAATAGGTTGGGGTAGGGAGGTGGGGTCTTGGCTCTTGATTGGATCCCTCTTCCCCCTTCTCGCGGACTCCCCGGAGGCTTTGCGCATGCATAGAGGAGGAGATAAGTAATGCAGCTACTTTTGTAGTTGCGAGACTAACCAAGGGGACAGCTGATTTTTGGAGCAGTTGTCCCTCACCGGAGCAATGATGAGTTGCTTCGGTGTCAAGTTTCCACTACTGCAAGTTGGATACTTAAGTATCCCTCACAGCAAGATCAATACTTAATCATCGTAGGCCATACGGCCTATGATGATGAATAGGCCCCTATGTTTCTACTTACCAAATCCAGAGTTTCTGATTCCTCCTCTTCAAACTCCTCTCCACAATATGGGTCCAATGTACAGCGTGATAGTCTTGACGGCTCCTGCCGACGGTGAACATTAGCAGATTGTAGTACCATAATGATGGTTTGTACACCTCGTCTGGCCCAGCTCCAGAATGTAGGGATTCTTTATATTTTCTATGTTCTTTGGTGAAGACGGTTCTCAGATTTTCTTCTTGACCCATTTCAAGTCAGCCTCCCAGTTAGCCCTTTTGCTGTATTCCAACATTTCTTCATAAGCCTGATTTATTTTTTTTATTTGAATAATCTTTAGACTTTACTCTCCAGAGGCACTCGTAGGACTCATATAGCTCAATGAAGCCAGAACAGAATTGCCGATTTCTCTCAACCGTCTCTATGAACAGAGAAAAAACTTTAATGGCTAGAACACGCTACATAGCATCGTATAGTAAATGTTGCAAGTGAAGTGCAATACATGGACTAAATATGGCCACCCACAGTAAGGGGGCGGCCATGGTACTTGATAAGGCCCCCAAATTAAAAGGGGCATATTGTTATAAAAAAAGGTACATATTAAGTTGTTTAGATTTTAATGTTTTAAAATGTTTAAATGTATTAAAGTTTGTTGTTTCTTTGTTTTTTTAGATTTTCCCTTTCTGTTAATAGTTAGCTGTTTTTAATGTTTTTAGAAATTAGTATTTTAGTGTTATAATGTTGTGTGTTTAAATTAATGTGTACCTTTTTTATATCAATGTATGGTTTTTAGTGTATGTAGTGAAGAGTTTTAATTCAAAAACTTACCTGAAGGACAACCTTTTTGTGGGACCTGTAGGGCAACCTTGCCTTGGGACAATGCCAAACAATGGAAAAATAACCTGTAAAATACAAGTTATAGATGGATTTGATTATGGACATCACGTGGATACGCATTCTAAACATATTAACATTTTGGATGACTAATGACTGGATGGCTGCCCCTTGTACAAGTGGGGTTGAAAGTACCTTTTTAAATACTAATTTCCACATGTCGGTAATATAATGAGTATTTACATTTTGATATTCTTCATATGTATATATAAAATATTTTTTTAAATAAGTTTTTTTAACCTTTTGTTGTTTATAACCTTTTGTGATAAGAGTGGCATGTACTATACACTGATGGGCAGTGGTGGTGTAGGGCGATAGGGGTGGCATGCAGGGGCGTATCTATAATGGGTGCAGGGTGTGCTGGGAACATGGGCCCCTGGGTCCAGGGGGGCCCCGCATTGCACACCCTGCACCCATTATATTACTTACCTCTCTGGAACCCCACGTCGGCTTGGGGGTCTGGAGCTGTAAAACGACTGGAAAATGGCCATGGCTGCCATTTTCCTGTCATTTGCGCATGCACTGCAAAGGGAAATTGGCCGCCGCAGCCATTTTCCCAGTGATATGTGCAAACACTATAGACTCTGGGCACACTCTAGTGCCCAGAGTCTATAACTCCGGCGCTGGCTGCGCACAGCTCAGTGCACTGCCAGCCACCGGGAGGAGAGGTGGGGGGCCCATGTCAGAGACTGCACACGGGCCCCCTCCTCTCTAGAAACGCCCCTGGTGGCATGTACAATACATTGATGGGCAGTGGTGGTGTGGGGCAATACATAGGGGTTGCATGCACTATACCTACCGATATTTGCAGAATGATCCAGAATGAATCATCCAGCCAGTGATCAGCATCTTCACTGAAGAAAATGGCGTTTGGGAGTGTCCAGTGAGTGGCTGTGATGATGTCCATGTCGTTCATCGTTCAATGCTTGTAGCGTACACACTGGACAATAAGCATGAATAATATGAACAATAATTAGAACAGGTAGGACCATCAGCATATATTGATGAGAGGCACACGTCCAAGGGCAAAACATTATTTCAAAGTGCCCAATAGATATGGAGAGAAAGTCAGATGGAGCACCTACGTGTTTGAACGCCTCCCTGGCATCTTTGACAACTTTTTGCCCTTGGAAGTGTGCCTCTTCCCAATGTATGCTGATGGTCATACCTGTTCTAATTATTGTTCATTTATCCTACACACCCCTACTTCCTGGCAAACAAAACCTTCAATTACAGGGAGAGACTGCCACATGGAGATCCAGGCTGCCTGCAAGTTAGGTTGAGCTGAGACATCGTGACCTCCGGTAAAGCAATC
Source organism: Taudactylus pleione (assembly GCA_031769625.1). Classification (NCBI taxonomy): domain Eukaryota; kingdom Metazoa; phylum Chordata; class Amphibia; order Anura; family Myobatrachidae; genus Taudactylus; species Taudactylus pleione. Next base: position 8,496,998 of record JAUIMM010000017.1, on the reverse strand, counting down.
CACAGCCGCCAGGAGAGACTGCCACTTGGAGATCTAGGCTCCCTGCAAGTCAGGTGTAGCTGAGACATTGTGATCTCTGGCAACGGAATTTACAGCTGCGTAAGAAAATTGCCTTATGGAGATCTAAGCTCCCCACTAGTTGGGTTGTGCAGAAATACTGTGACTTCCCTAAAGCAGAATGGGTACTCCAGTTGCTGACTCCAAGTATAACTTCCAGTTTATCATCTGCGGCTGACATGGAGTTCAATATACAGGGTCCAACAGGTAGTAACTAAACATCAAAGTTTCCTAACATTGGATATACACAGTAAGGGGTTGTAAAGGATAAACATTCTTCCCATAACTTAAGAGCTCCCCGTTAAGGGTATATAGCCATGCTGAATTATATCACTGCAGCTTTTAAACATTTCATTAAGGGACAATTCTGTCCAAGACCAATATATAATATATCATTTACAGGTACACATACATTGTATCAATAGTACATATCAAGTTCCTGGAGAGTTCCAACTAGCAACAGTAGCAATATGTTATGACTTTGTTACAAGTTTGTGATCTATATCGAAGTACTGTATTTTAAAGAAGTAGAATAGAGAGTATTTGTGAATGTATACACTGTTAGAATATAAATGTTTTACATCTCAATAGTACCGGTGATTATTTCACATTTGAACTAATCTTAATGTAAGTAATAAATATTTTCTTTTTAATTAAATTACAGTGAATGTGTCAATTGTATTCACCCCTTGATTCGCAAGCTGTTCTCTCTCTCTCTCTCTCTCTCTCTCTCTCTCTCTCTCTCTCTCTCTCTCTCTCTCTCTCTCTATCTCTAGCTATATATATATATATATATATATATATATATATTCCTTTTTCTGGGACTGACTATCCCATTCAGCTGTACTGAATCAAGGTTGTGCATTTTAACTCATTACAGTGCCTGGGCCTATTTGCCATATTACCTGGGATGTGGCATCGCTCACTCTCCATATAAATGCACTTGCACATGGAGAGAAGCAGTATGCACCCTCCCACGTGGTAGCGATACCTTTATTTCTACACTAAACCCATACTTATTGATATTCGTTTTCGTCTTATTCTATATGTGTATGTACTTTTATGTCATTACTTTTTATTTTTAAACCATATTAAAAGCTAAGTTTTAATTTTCTATTAATAGTGTCCCCTTTTTTTCTCCTTTGGTGTATTCAATGTTTTAAAGGGGCAATCATTTAAAAGGCAAAACTGACATGGCTTAATGCAGGCAACCTCTGGCGTGTGCCTATGATGCGGGATGCCACTTCCAGAGAAAAGAGTGGTCCCTCAGCTTAATTAAGCAGCTCAACTGGTTGCCGCCAATGTAGGGGACAGAATCGGTATGTAATGCCGGCTGTTAAGTTGCCTCCTGTCAAAATACCGACAGCGGAATCCCAATGGTTGGTATCCCGTCAGGAGTCGGGTAAGTATACGCACCCTAATCCTCCCAGTGGTGCCTAACCCTAACCCCCCCTAGTGGTGCCTAACCTTAACCTAACCTCCCCCCTACATTCCGTAGGGGACAAGGGCCCTCATTCAGAGCCGGTCGCTAACAGCAGTACGCTCGTTGCGTTCCGATGTTGACTAACCGCGCATGCGTCGGTGTAACACTGCGCATGTGCGTATGGCAGATTGCGAGCTTATTTTGTCTCGTTCGTAAAATAGCGAACAGGAAGTGACATGTCCAATGTGATTGACAGAACAGGGCGTTTTTGGGTGTTGACGGGGGTGGAGATGGAATAACGCAGGCGTGTCGAGGCGTTTTTGGGGCGTACATACATTAGCAGATGCGAATGTAAAATGTGTTCGGACCGACTCATACGTCACTGGATGATCCTCTTTCCCTTCAAAATGCTCGCACAGCTTAGGGTCTGGATTACTCGACCACATTGGCGATGGCCTTCTCCTCCGTCCCGGCACTCCACGATGTTGCAGCGATTAATCGCGGGTGGTCAGAACAGCAATTAGTGTTGGATTGAAAACCGGCTTGGTATGTGTTTTGAAAGCAGTTTTTTGGGTTAGCACAAAAGCGTACGCAGGTGGAAATCATAGCTGCTAATGTCAGGATTACACAATCAATTTGCGTACATTTGTGGGGGTTTCTTTTGGCCTCAATTTGTTGGTTTGGGCCTATTGTAACAATAATGTCATCATGTTTTTTTTGTTTTTACCTTTTTCTTTTGGCCTGTTGAATTTCCATCGTTATGTTAAATTTTAAACGTTCCTTTTTTATTTCATGTAAAATGTGGTTTTTGCCAGTTTTTGCCTTTTGGCCCAGGATTAAATGTAACCCATTTTGACAATAATGTGAGAATACAATGTCAGACTTTTTTTAAATTTTTATTGCTCAAACAAAAACTAAAATAAAGAACAGATTTTAGAAAAAGTTTTTTTGCAGGGTTCATTCCCAAAGTTACAATAATTGGGCCAACATAAAAGATTTATGAAACGTAAAACACAAAATTAAAAACAATTCACAAGAAAGGAGAGGGAAGTTTTGACCAGAAAGGAATATGAGCCAAGCACAGAAGGAGTGTGGGAAAAGTCGCCATTGCTGTCACCATTTTTTCACCCGTTTGGCTGGGGGAGGGAGGGCGCCAGACCGGGTCCGGGATGTCATCGGGCTGGCCTGTCCAGAGGCAGATGTTGTGGCCTCTGGACTAGGCACAGGGCTAGGCACATTTGGAGGATTGGCTGATGTTGTGCCAGAGGTGGAGGATCCTGATGTTCCGGCAGGAAGGGAGGTCGGCTCCACCATGTGCTGGCGAACGAGCTGCTCCAGGGCATTGGCGATGCGGATGTTGGCCCTGGTATTTTCCGCCAGGGCCTGACCCATGATCACGTTGGCCGCAGCATTTTGCTCCAGGGCCTCAGCCACCCGTATCAGACTGGCGTCCATCCTCTGCAGAATCTCCGTATGGAAATCCGATTTGAAATTGAGTTCTGTGAGGAGGGCCACTGCCTGCGAGGGGGATTGCCCTGGACTGGCTTCTGCAGGGTCCTCAGCCGGATGTACTGGTTCCTCCCCTGCAGAGCCAGCAGAAATTCTGCGGCCAAGGCTCCCCTCTGGAGCAGACTCATCCGCCTGTGTCTCTGTTTGGAAAAATGAGAAAAGACTCACATTAGAATCTACATATTGGCACAATAACATTTCAGAGTTGGTGACATCACAAGATTTACCTGGGACAACATGAGGAGCCGCAAAGTCTGGCATGTCCGTATCCATGTTGGACACGCCAAACACCTCCACTGGCTGCACACACCCCTGTGCCAGCTCTTCTAAATCCATCAACCAATGACACAGGGGTGGGACCCCCACCTGTCCCCCTTGCATGCCTAGCCCTGTCCGCCAGTTTTTGCTTTAGGCGATATTGAAGTCGCCCCATCTGTGGGATAAAATTGGAACCATTATCCTTTTGTTTAAAATGGGGTTTGTTTATAGGGGGGGCAAGTGTTTACTTACCGCCGTTTGACATCCCGGGCTAGACGGACATAATCACCCATCCTATTGACAGCAACGGCTACCTCTTCCCACATTCTCCACTTCTGGCTTGTACTCATATTCCTGTCTGCCTGTGGCAGGATGTCCACACACTTCTGAATCAAAACCTCCATCTCCTTTCTTGTGAAATGTGGCTGCCTTTTCTTTTTGGCAGCTTTGCCCGGAATACTGGGCCCAGCAGCCTCTTCCATGTCATCCTCCTCACCTATTTGTGTAAATATGCAGATTTCTCAACTTCACAACTTGCCCAATATTATGTTTCAAATTAATCATTTAGACAAAATGCATGAAAGACTTACCGCCTGAGTGTTGTCCATTGTTTCCCTGGTCTGTAGCCATGTCTGAACTCCAAACAAGAAATACACCAGAATTTAAATGGTGTTTGTGACGTATTTATACATGCGTCCTTATTTTGCGGCCGCATCATTGATTGTGCGTTCCTATGATCCCTCCTTAATTTTTGCGGCAAACTAAACACTATTTATGGCTGTTTGTGTCTCGAGTCGAGGTGGCATTTTTGGATTGCTGGAGGTTACCTTGGTTGGAGTTTCTTGTTTGCGGATTTAGGAGTTGGCGTTGTTTGGAGTTTATTTTGTTTGCTAGAGTTGCGTTTTTATTTTCCGGTCGCTTTTTTTTGGGATTTTTTTTTGGCCTCGTTTCTTGATTTGGTAAGTTTTGTGAAGTCTAACTTTGGTTCAATTTGTGTCTCCTTCTTTTTCTTATTTTTCAAAAGTTTTTTTTCCCTAATTTCGTCTCTGTTAGGTTTTTTTTTCTTTCAGCCCCAAAGACCTTTTGATCGGGAATCTTATATATTAGCTCTTGGTAAGTCCATTTTTTTACTTGTATTTGCAAACTAATTAGCGCATTTTTCTCTGTTTGTATAGTGACTTGTATTTGCGAACTAATTAGCACATTTTTAAATGCTTATTCATCCTGTAAAATTGTTTGTGTTTTCCCTTTAGCATTTTTGGCTTACATTTGACCCCAATTTGACGTACTGTGTGCAATGTCGTTTTGCTCGTTGGCCAAATGTGTGTTTCGCCTATTTTATGTTTTGTATTGCACCAAATTTAGAAACATAAATGCACAGACTAAACAGATTTTTTATAATATTGGGAATATTTTCAGTGGACGTATCATGACAATACCCCGGCATGTAAGCAGCAAAGGATGGTATCATCAAGCTAAGTTGTTTTAATTTTATTTTGGGGTTGGTAAAAAGCCTTACATTCAAATCTTGCCATTTCAGGTTGATCTGGGGCGGATTGTTCTGACCCTGCTCCCGGAAGCCGACCAACCTCAATCTCGTCCCAGGCGTAGGCATCGTAGGCGTGCAAGGCCCCAGATATTTCGAACATGTGTCACCCTTTTTGGAATGCCCGATGATGAGGTTTTAAGACGCTACCGTCTTCCTCCCAAAATCATCATAGACACTCTCTCATTAATAGAGAGTGATCTTGAGCGGCAAATTGACAGTCCAACAGCAATACCACCACTTACGCAATTTATGGCGGTGTTACATTTCTGTGCCTCAGGATCGTTTCAAACAATGGTGGGAATAGTGGCGGGCATCTCACAATCCTCCTTTTCCAGGATCCTGAGGGCAGTGATGCACTTTTCAAGCACCTCCATCATTTTATTAAAATGCCTTTGGATATGGGTGCCCTTAGTGTGGCCAAGGCCAATTTTTACCAAATAGCTGGCTTCCCCCACATCATAGGGGTTGTGGATGGTACTCACATACCACTTCAGCCTCCAGCACGGCTGGAGGCCATATTTCGCAACCGTAAACACTATCACTCCCTGAATGTAATGGTGGTATGTGATGCCTCCCTCCAGATCCTGTCCCTGAATGCAAAATTACCAGGAAGTGCACATGACTCCTTCGTCATCCGGCAATCAGGGATATGGCACAAATTAACCAACCTACAAGCTGGTGATGCGTGGCTTCTGGGTAAGTGGAGACCTTTAGTACATAACAATGTTAAGCTTGATACACAGTGATCCTGATGTTGTCTATTCTTTTTCACAGGAGACAGTGGCTACCCTTGCATGCCCTGGCTGCTCACTCCTTATTTGGCTCCCACACCAGGCCCACAAAGTGAGTTTAATACCGCACTTACAGCCACCAGGCAAGTGGTGGAGCGCTGTATCGGCCTTTTAAAAGGCCGATTCAGATGCCTCCACCGCTCTGGTGGCGAGCTCATGTATTTGCCGGATATGGTTTCGAAAATTGTGGTCCTGTGTGGGATATTTCACAACATCGCCATAAGGAGTGGTGTCCCAATGCAGCCAGAGGATGCCTTACCTGAGGATGGGCCCCCCGAGGTTGGTCGGAGGTCAGTATGTGGGGGGGCCATACGCAATGATGTGGTGGCCAGATATTTTAGGTAATTATTGACCAAACAACAGTGTTTATACCCAATGTGTTACGGTTTGTTTGCGTTCATCTTTTTTTAAATTAATTTTTGCCCCATCTTCTGTTTGTTTGCATAATCTTTGGCACTCCCACGATGACTACTTCCTGCTACCCTTCAAAAACCTTTATGTGGAAACTTGTGGAATATATTATGTCACCCATATTGCAACGCCATATTTGTTGAATCATGTGGGCATGGACCTTCGTCAACCAGTTCTTGATTTGTTGTGTTTTTTTTCCTGTTTTTGGTATGTGGTGTATTTCTGATTATCACTGTGTGTTTTGTTTGTGAGTGACCACTTTGTTTTTAGATTTCTGTTGTGAATAAATATTTTGAGAGTGTAATTTGTTTCCTTTTTGGGCACGTTAGAAGCAAGTGTAACCAAACTCACAAACGTTACATTTGCCTAAGGGGTAACCCAGTAATGAAGCAAGTTGAGCTAAAATGTAATATGTTTTCGGGGTACAAACCAACACACCAAGGAATCCTGTACAATCAGTTGGCTTCGGCCTAAGCAGCTTGCCCACCAAATAGGAACCTGTAAAATGTTGTAAACTATAATGTTGCCCACCCCAAAAAAGGAAAATGACATTGGTACTGGTAGGTGTTTCTTGTGCCTGTTTGCCTTCAAAATACAACACACAATCTGTAGTGAGATTAATTGGCAATCCTTGCTTGAAGAGTCTACTTATGTCAGTGTAAAGAATCTTTGATTTACAAAAAACGCATGAGACAGAGCGTTAATTAAAACTGATTTATTTTTAAACAATTTGTAAAAAAAAAAAAAAAAAAACTAATTCCTAAGGAGGACCGCCAGATGGTCAAGGCCCTGCAGCAGCCCGGTGACTTGCTCCCGCATACGGGCCACACACTGACAGATTTCAGCCCGACGCCTCTGTTCCTCTGTGGGTGACAAAAGTTTGGGGATTAATACATCAATAATGAAGCCACATTCAAAAACAACACAAAACAAGCAAACCAAAACTTAAAAGCTTGTTAAAAAAACTAACATTACACGGATAAAACCCAGCACCCCAAAATGTGGTAGGCCAAAAATACAAGGGCCCAAAAAAAATGCACACAGGTGTGATATGTGTATGGTGAAGTCAGCAGGAACAGGTAAAGACAACCCCCAAAAATACAAAAAGGCGACAAAAAGCCCACAAAAAAGGGGACGACACATGATTACATACAAACAGTTTGTGGTGCCCAAAAAAAAAACAAAAAAACATACCGTTCTGCAAAACGCCAGAGCGAGAAGCCACTCCCTCGACCTCCTTGGAGGTGGCTACATTCCCCAAACCTAGGGGCAGGGTGTTGGCTGAATCCTGGGAGGGGGTATTTGGAGGAGGGGCGGTTGGAGGAGAGGGGGAATTGGGCTGGAGGGGAAGTAGCCCCGAAATCTCGGCCACAGGGTCTGGGGAGGAGGGGGTAATTGAGGAATTGGGGGTTGGCGAGAGGGGCCGTGACCGGCGTCTTGTCTGCCGATGACGCCGTAGTCTTTGCTGTGCCCCTAAAAGATGTAAAAAATATTGTGGTTAGTTTCAACATGAATCCAAAAAAAAAAAAAAATTGGAAAACATGCACATGCAGATATGACTACAATGAATAAATAGGACAGACATGAAAACATGCACATGCAGATATGACTACAATGAATAAATAGGGCAGACATGAAAACATGCACATGCAGATATGACTACAATGAATAAATAGGACAGACATGAAAACATGCACATGCAGATATGACTACAATGAATAAATAGGACAGACATGAAAACATGCACATGCAGATATGACTACAATGAATAAATAGAACATACATGAAAACATGCACACGCAGTTAGGGCCCACAAGATAAACATGAAAACCACAGTCCATAAAACTTACTTTCCGCGATCTGCATGCGAAAGCATGCCAGCAAGCGGGTCGTCCGCCGGTGCAGGTCCGACCACCTGCGCTCCAGCTGGCCGATATGTCGGCGTGAGCCGAAGGAGCGCAGGCGGCGACGTTCCTCCGCATATGCGGAACGCTTTCTGCGATTTGTGATGGGTGGAGGCTGCCTGGTGATCCGCCTGTCCATCACCTCCGTGAGCACCAGCAGCTCGCGCATGGTGAATGCGGCGGCTCTCATGATGGCAATGGTGTATTTATAAAAAATAAATTTTAATAAAGCACCAAAAAAAAATTTGATTGGCTAATGTATTTGGGAAATTAACAGGACCAATTCTATTGGTTAGTGTATGAGTCATGTGTTCGACAGGGCCAGAAATCTCTTGAGAGTTATGATAGGCTTGATGCAGTGACATGCGTAAGCAAATTTAAATAAAGAAATGAACCACAGAAAATTTGCGGGGATCCAAACAAATAGAACAATTGTTTAATTGGGGCTAACATGTATTTTGACCAATAAAAGCGAATGTTTAAGCCGTACGTATTCTGCGGGTAAACACAAACACGGACAAGATTAAAGTTTAGTGCATTGTGTTGAAAAAAAAAAACAATTAAGCTAATTGATATATTGATTGGCATGATACGATTGAGGGAGGTAGGCAGAATAAACGAGCAGGTAATCGGAATCTGACAGGCCCACTTCTGGTTTGTACTTGTGCGTGCGTTCCCTTCAAGCCATTTCGGGGATGTACGCTCGCTATTTGGCACGCTCGTTAGTTAGAGGAGGGGGTCTGTTGAGTTTGGGGCGGATTTTTAGCTGCGTACGAAAATACGAGCGAGTGCTTGAATTTAAATATTTTTTTACGTACGCCGAACGTACGTACGCCCACTTGCGTCCGGGTCTGAATCAGGGCCAAGGTGAGGAAAATTAATTATTTTAAAAATGAAAAGTTATAAATCAAATACCATAAAATAGTATATAAAATCTGTCATTTTTAATAGCATGTTGCAGCTACATATATACCCCATGAACAATAAAAATCTGACTCTCTTATTAAACTGCCTCTATTGTGATTTCTTAATTCTTTCCATGGGAAAAACATGGATGGAGCCTGTTTCTGTGTATTTGGATACGAAATTACCGCCTTTGCTTCTTTTCTCAGGATAACTGTGAATGTTGTTGGCTCAGGATCCACCTTGCTGAACCCCTTACCTACAGCAAAGCTTAGAGAATCGTCACTTCTGCCAAATTGGCCCCACAGGCCATGTTCATGGCTGGTGTGGCTTCCGCTTATTTCTGGCTGGGAGGCAGTCTCATGCAGCCTCAGGTTGACAGAATGCACAGACAAAGCTCATTTAAGGTTTTATTACATTGTGGAAAATTGTACGGTGATAATCAACTTATGTCATTGGGCCCCATTTAACAACAATCCTTATTACCAGCAGCATATTTCATTTAGTATCGCAATGACACTAACAAATATGCTATGGGTATTTAATATTACTTACCTACCGCTGCCAGCAATTGGCTGTTGTGTCATGCGCATGTGTGACGCCCAGTCTGCACATTCCTATGCCACTTTAATCTGGTGGGGACTCAGTAATGCCTGGAAGGCTTCACTGAAGCCAGAAAGGCAGTTGCTGGGTCCTTATTGCAGGAAATGTGGACAGTATCGCTATCACCATCTATAGATTGCATAAGCGATGCCGTGACAAACAGCGGTAAGCTAAGCTTGCAGCTGTTTATTAATTACTGCAAGTGCTAAAGGGGTTATGTCTCATTGTTAAATGGGGTCCAAAGTTTTTTATTTCTGTAAGCTAAGCAACCTATATAAACAAATACAAATAAAATGCACTTGTCTTCAGTGTCGGACTGGACTACAGGGCTACAGGGGAATCCCCCGGTGGGCCTCACTACCTGAGGGCCCACCCCCTACTCTAGGGATCAGGTTCCAGACTGTGCACTTGAAATTTACATTATACATATGTTACCTTATGCTGCACAGGCCTATTTTCGACAATGCATTTCTGTTATTAATCTGGTACATTATCATGCATGCACTAGTAGTATTTTTACTAAATGTATTTTTAAAGGGAACCAGACCATGCACTCTCTAATGGTTAGCCAAGTCTCGGTTGAGACTGGCCACACCCTCTCTAGTATGGGCCCCTATGTCTGCATTCCGCCAGTGGGCCCTTCATATCCCAGTCCGACACTGCTTGTCTTATATACAGGGCTGTAACTAGGGTGGTACACCTGTCCATTTTCAGTTTATAATCATTCTCACTTGTAGCTTCCTCTTCTTTTAACTGGCATCTCCTGGCCTCCCCTATCTCCTCCCTGGCCACCTACCCCTCCATCTGGCCACCTCACCAAGCACCTTTAATCACATCCTCCTTACTTTAAGGAACACAATTCAAAACGCCACCATACCTGAGACGCCTACTAAAAACATCTCAAATCCACTGCTCACAAACCATAACCATCTGAAATATTGAAAGCAGATCAGGTGGCCATCAGCCTTGTGAGGCTGTTGCAGACACAGCGGGTCTCCACACACACAAAAGGCTCTGCTGTTACGAGAAAGAATGCAGTGGCTAATTTATGCATGCCCCAGAAACAGTGTTTAAACGGTCAGACACGCCTGTATTTTATTCTAACCACCTCCATTACCTCCCCCAAACACTGACTACCTTTCACTCTTTGCAAGTGAATCCTCTATGTGTGCTATTCTTGATCACAAAAATGTGCTTTCACGCATCCACAATGGCTAATAATGGTTCAAAATGCGTCAATATCCACATTGCATGTGGATCTGAATCAGACCCACTATTTTGGCAGTGACACCTGGACCCCTTCATCATAATACAGGATAAATCATATTTGTCAAGACCCTACCCCGTGAGGCCATGCCTCTTTTTCGGGTGCATGTCTTATGTCACTATTAGAAAGATGGGGGGGAGGGGGGTGCCAATGCTCTTTCTAGCCCAGGGCACCAAAAAGTCTTGTTACTGTTCTGTTTATAGATATAACTACCAGTAATCTCAAAGGTACTTAGTGAAAGTTTCAAGAGCTTCTGGGCCCTAATGATGTTTTAAACTCGCTGCGAGTTCTAAAAATCTTAGACATTCATCATGCCTCATTAACAAAAGTATTATTTCCGAAAAGCTGCTCTTTTTGCAGAGCCAGCTTTTCGGAAAAAGTGATACTTTTCCCCATGCACCTGAGGTATCCATAAGGATTTCCTCACACTGCGTCTGTCCTCCCCACCTTCCAAGGGCTGGTGTTTGTCCCACTGTCCCCCCGCCATGGCCTCCGCCGCAACCCCCCTCCCCCACCGCCTGTAACAAACTTACCCCCTGATGGTGTCTGCAGCACAAGTGAGCAGCCGGTGTGTATTTACACAACACACCAGCTGTGTTTGTGCCAGCGTCCCTGCCGCACCTCCCCCCGCCACCTGTAACAAACTTACCCCCCTTACCTGAAGTACCTGAACTTACCTGAGGTCATGCATGCATAGAAGCAGCAATGGGGGAGAGGTAACTAACGCAGATACTTCAGTAAATGATGAATTGATATAGTGTTAGGTATATCCCATTAAGTATCCCCCTCCATTTTCGTTCCATTCTCCAACAATTGTAACAATTTTAGGGCGGGATGCATGATGCATCGCATTTGGGATGCGATGCATCCTGCTGCTCTTTGCATGCATGCCGGCATTGGTACTGTATGCATGCAAAGTGTCTGTGCTGCTACTGTGGAAGTGTTTTGAGTTGCCCGAGGCCCCAGGCTTGGTGACAGACCTGGATCCTAGAGTATCCAGTCACCACCTGCATTAATAGCAGAGGTCAGCAGCCCTTGTGGGGTTGGCTGCAGTGGATTTAACCCCACATACAGAATTATGTCGGGCCAGAATCTACAAGGATTCAGGTCCCGTCAATCACACCAGCCCATCTTAGATTTGGCGGCATGAGCAAGCCAATCACAGTTTTGGTGGCATGAGCAAGCCAATCACAGTTGACCATGCCACTAATACAAGCTGGCCACGTCAAGCCAATCGCGGTTCACCATGTCAAAGCGCCACCCCCTGGTGCTGGCTTATATTAGCCAGTGCAAGGCAGCGGCATGCAGCTATTGCAGGGTCTACCTGGGTAGCTCCTTGGTGTAAAAGGGTAAAGGGTTGGATTGCCCGGCAATCCAACCCAGGTAAGTTGCAGGGTTTAACACGGGAATAACCCGTGAAACCCTGCAGTGTGAACGGCGTGCTCCGGGTCATGATGACCTGGAGCGCGCCGCATGCCGGCTGATTGGTCCGGCTTCAATGGCTTTTGGAGATGATGTCATCTCCAAGCGTTCACTTCAACACCAGAAAAGCCGGGTCAACGCAGACCCGGCTCCAGTGTGAACGACGTCAACTCAGGAATATCCTGGGTCGGCGCCAGGGAAATTCCGGGTTTGATCCGGGTTGGAACTCTGGCCCTGATTCAGACCCGCTCGCTGCCGCAGGCAGCTCGCAGGGTCTGTGGGCATTTTTTTTGGCTCCAGGCCGCTTGCAAAGCTGTGGGTGTCCACCCACAGCTTGTGCGAGCAGGCTTTAGACCGTCGCGATTATCGCGACCATCGGGCTTGCTGGGGAGAGCCTGGGGTAGGGTCTCAGCTGCCGCAAGCCCGAGTGGACTTCCTGCTCTAATAGAGCAGGAAGTCCACTACTGACATCACTAGTGATGTCAGTAGGTCCTCCCACAAACGCCAAGTGTTCCTAAGGGAACACCTGCGTTTGTGCAGCCACCCCCCCTACCTGCCTACAAAACAGGGCGAGCTGTCACTCACCATCGACAGCTGCCCTGTCTTGTAGCAAGCCCCGTAGCGAGTGAAGTTCAGTCGCTCAGCGGGGCTCACGCATGCGCACGCCGGACGTGGCGCATGCGCAGTGGCCAAACATCAAACCGCTTGCGAGCGGCTCTGAATCAGGCCCTCTGTTCCAACTTCGGGTCAGACCCGGAATTTCGGTGTAAAAGCGGTATTACTGTCTTGCCCCGGTAGACAAAAATCCTACGCGCACACACTCACACTCTTGTACTAAACAATATCAGGTGACCCATTAGGAACCCTCAGATATATGGTCATAACCATCAGCTGAGGCATTGTGAAAAAATATAGTGACAGCTCACTTTGCTTAATAAACATAATTTGTGAGACCTGAATTTGAACCACTTCATTTTATATTGACAGTGACTTAAATTTCAGTGACCTTCCATTATCAAACTGCTGTTTCCTAACACATGAGCAACATAATTACACTACAAAAAGATTGTCTGGGATTGAGCATAAAGTGGCTCAGGTATCGAAAAATCTGAACATAAAACATGTGCTAGATTCTTTGAAGCGCTCTTTATTCTTTGGCACTGCTCCAGAAAATCAATTGTAATTACATAATTGCCAATAATGATGTTAGTGATGCAATAATTAGAGCCTGGTATAGATATCATTATTCTCTCCCAGCTCAAATTTCAAATCACTGCTAAAACAGAATAATAAATATTAAAGTATCTCAGACGCTAGCAAACACTGGGCCTGATTCAGAGACACACGCAATGCCGATTTTACGCAGAACGAGCAATTGTTTGGCATTGCGCATGTGTGTCAGCTACGCTGCACGCACACAGCGATTGTTTTGTGATTACACCCGCACAAAGATCCATTCGCAAAGTGATAGGTAGTCAGCGTTTGGGGAAGGTAAAGGGGGTGGGTAGACAAACACAGGAGTTTATGACCATTTAAACGCCGTTTCATGCAGTGGCGGATCCAGGCACACTGCCGTCTCAAGTGTGATTGTGATTGGATGCACACAGGCACTGTCTCGGCAGCCTGACTCCTGCTCCATCTGTTTGTGTAATCCCCACTGAGCTCGCCTGCTTTAACGTCTCACAGGCAAAGCGTCGACGGGCTGGCCTGGGGGGCAGGAGAGCATTTGCCCATCATAGAAAGTGGGAGTCTCCGGGACAGTGATAGCAGCTGCGATCACATCGGTCACGATCACATCTTCATTCATGGGCAGCTTCTCTAGTGTAGTTCAGTGATTACCGGTGTCTGCCTCTTCCCACGGGACCAGCCACCAATGAGGTGCATTCTTTTTCAGGCCCACCCTTCCCCTTCTGTCTCCTGTCCCACCCATCTTTTCTCCTCTCTATCCTGCCACTGGTTAGTCACATGCTTCTCACTCCACCATGGGAGCAGCTCAGTCACCCACTGAAGGATAGGTATGCCCCATAATTCTTCTGCTGCAAACCTTTTGTGACCATTAATTAATAATCCAACTATTTATTATATTATATACTAAGACATATATATATATATATATATATATATATATAGACACATACACAGTAACACTAGAAACCCCCGCAGCAGGGGTGACGTGATTTGCGATGAATCGCGTTATCATAGTCCCGCACCCTGCTGCACAATGCCGTTAATATAGCCACGATGACGCAATTGTGCGGTCACGCCCCATGCTCCGCCCCCAATGCTGCATCATCGCAGCACCACGCCCCCTTTTTGCCACGACGCACCCCCCGCCATGAAGGTGAGCAGCTCCCTCCCGGAAGGAGGGAGATGAAAGTCGGCAGGTATGCATGAGAGCTGCAGTGTTTGTGGCTGGTCAGCATTGCCGCATATGCAGCATGGCTGCCCAATCTACATCAATGTTAACAATGTTTACACTGTTGTACGTCGTCAGACGGATATGAGAAAGCAGCAGTGGGCGTCCCTATGCTCAGCTGTGCTTTAGAAGGCAGTAGCATAGATTACCAACTGCTATCCATGAGAGATTGCATTAGCGTAAATCTTGGAATCAGGCCCATTGTCCCTGTCTGAATCTGAACTGACTTCTTCATTAAGGGCCTGATTCAGTTTTGGGAATAGAGTAAGCTATAGCAAGTAACTGTGAACCAGGACAAACCATGTTGCATTGCAAGGGTTGCAAATACATACATTTTATTTTGCATGCAGGGTAAATACTGGCTGCTTTTGCATGTAGCTCGCAAATACTGCACAGCTTTATTTTTACACTGCCATTTAGATGTCAGTTTGGACACCCCCTCCTAAATCTAATCTCTATGCACATTTTAAATCTGCTTCACCTGCAGTGCAGCATGGTTTTACCAAGATGATCAGTTACGTGCTACTGTATATCTTAAGGTACCCATCCACTAGCAGACATGAAAACGACTGCATGATTACGACATTGTAATCGTGCAGTCATTAGTCAGTCTCTGATGAGCCTGCACTGAATGAGCAGTCGTTCAGTGCAGGCTCATCAATCATCTGCAAACATGCTCAACCTGACATTATCGTCAGGGTGACCAGCATGTTTGCACGATGATAGATGTCTAAACGACCAGCAGGCACGCGCATTGCTGGTCGTTTTAGACATTTTTGCAAACGATTTGCAAACGATTTATGAACGACTGAACCATCGTTATCGTTCAACTTAATCATCTAGTGGATGGGCACCTTAACTATTCCCAAAGCTGAATCAGGCCCTAATTTCCTTACAACTAGCTACAGAGACTACCTTTTATTTTATCTTTATTGGAAAAAGATTTTATGGTCTTCCAGAATTCCCACAGACAGTTTGTAGTTCAACATCTTTTTCAGTTTTCTCTTATTACATTTTCTTTTCTACAGCATGTATGTGTAATTCTGCTGTGAAATATATGGTGTCAATTCAATTAGTAGCGATTTTGTGAATGCGAGTTTGTTTCATGCAACATGCATAGCATACATTGTGTAACTGCGCTCACCAGAAAAATGCGAAATTCAATTAGAAATGCCAATTTGCAGTACTCGTGGCAAGGTTTCACAACTTTTCAGCAAAATGCGAAATGTGATAGCAAGCAAGTGTTTTCCATCTAAATAAAGTCTTTCCAGCATTTTGGGCTACAGAAAAATGTGTGCATAATATTTTTCATTGTTCAAAATCCCCTCTCCCATCAATGCAACCAGGGGTGCCTAAAGGGGCGGGGAGCAGGTACTCAGAGCCGTAACTAGGGTGGTGCGGCTGGTGCACCCACACAGAGTGCACATGCCCTATGGGCGGAACCGGCTGCAGTGAATAACCCCTTCACTACAGCGGCCGCCCGCTGCAGTGAATAATAGTAACTGTGTGCCCGGCTCGTTCTCTGCCGGACTCACCGTTGCTATTACGCATAACAGCAGGCAGCACTGCAGCTGCCCGTCCACCCCTGAGCTCCGCCCCCTTCTGCTATAGTGACTTCATGGACTGGGAGAGACGTCATGACATGACGTCTCTCCCAGTCGAGTCCCAGAGTGCCCAGCGCCAAGAGCTGTTCCCAGCCTGAGCCCAGTCAGTGCAGACAGAGAAGGAGGCACAGTTGTGGACGGAGACTGCTGCTTCCCCCGACTCCCACAGTGATGCAGGTAAGTGCTGAGAGACCGGTGGAGGGGGAGCTTTGTACTGTTGGCATAATGTGCAAGCGAGAGGGAGGGGGGGAGTTGTACTGTGTGGTATAATGTGTAATGTGGGGTTGTACTGTGTGGCAAATTGTGTAATGGGGGGGTTGTACTGTGTGGCATAATGTGTAATGGGGAGGGGGTTTGTGCTGTGTGGCATAATGTGTAATGGGAAGAGGGGGGTTATACTCTGTGGCATAATGTGTAAGAGGGGAAGTTGTACTGTGTGGCATAATGTGTAATGGGGGAGGGGGGGTTGTACTGTGTGGCATAATGTGTAATGGGGAGGGGGTTGTACTGTGTGGCATAATGTGTAAAAGGTTGGGGGAAGTTGTACTGTGTGGCATAATGTGTAATGGGGAGGGGGGGTTGTACTATGTGGCATAATGTGTAAAAGGTTGGGGGAAGTTGTGCTGTGTGGCATAATGTGTAATGGGTGAGGGGGGAATGTGTACTGTGTTGTGTAATGGGGGGAATTTGTACTGTGGGTATAATGTGTAATGGGGGAATTTGTATTGTGGTCATAATGTGTAATGGGCATTACTATTGTGTGGCATATTTAGCGTAATGTATATAAGGGACACTACTACAGGTATGTAATGTAAATAAGGGGCATAACTGTGTGGAATAATGTGAATTAGGGGTACTATAGTGTGACCACGCACTTTCCCTATGAGACCATACCCTTTTTTTGGCCCACGCATCTGCGGCGCGCACTGTTCCTGCTTACGATGGAGGGGGGTGGGGCACCAAATCTCTTTCTGGCACAGGGCACCACAATGTCTAGTTACAGCTCTGCAGGTACTAATTACCCTAGCTTGTTGCTAATTACCCAGGTCTGCCACAACCTCCCTCTTACCCGTCAGCAGCAGCCTCTCTCCCCTGGGCAGCACATGCTGCTGTGTGCTGGGCTGCATTCACAGAGTGTGCTGGAATTGAATTGCTAATGAAATTTAGGACCCAATTCATGCCTAACTGAATTGACCCTTATGAGCATTGAGGCATGATGAAATTACGGAGATAATATATATGATTTTTTTTATTTAGAGATGGCACATGATGGAAGCTGAGGCAATGGAACTGCACAGCAGAGGCAGCCTAAAGAAAAGTCATGCATATATAAGAGTGTTTGCCCCATTTGACTGTTATGCTTTCTACCACTTCAAATTTTTAAGGCAAAACCAACATGGCTTTGCATTAAAACAAATTGCCACTTTATAGTCATCAGCTATAACGCTGAAATCATCCACCAGTTCCAAGAAATCGGAACCTATTACATATTTCTCAATATTTTGGTCCCTTATGACTGTACTTCGAGGGGTTTTATATAAAGTGGTTAAGTGGTGCACTTCAGTCTCATTATTCATTGTGAAAATGTTCTGCGGTGGAAGGCACTACAGTTATGTTGCTCAGAATGATATTTAGACAAATCAAACACATATTGGTGAAACAGTATAAAAGTTTAACTCCATTTCATAGAGTTCTTTTTTATCATGTATAATAAAATTAAATACCTGTGTAGTTTATCCTCCCTGTTTAGAATGATTTCCAGGAAAAACCATTTGAAGGACAGCAAAAGTTGTCCCCCTTTCAGCCCCCCCTAATTGTTGCCTACTGTAACTTCCTCTCATTGTATGTTGACATTGTTATTATCAACATTCACAATAAACAAGTCAACATTATGTTGACATGTTATCTAACAACATTTTAAACATGTCGACATCCTGAATGTCAACATTGTCGCAGTGCGCCTGAGCCCGGGTCCGCCGGTACTGGTTCCCGGGCGACCTTAGTCATCTGCTCTCTTTCGGATGGAAGATACTATGGGGCATCTCCTTGGCTTTCTCTCCCTTTGGCAGGTGTTCCCATAGGGACACGCATGCTGCTCTTCTCTCTTCTTAAAGGGACAGGCATCTGCAAACGTGACATCACATTTAAATTCCCTCTCTATATAGGGAAGTCTCTGGGCACTATTCAGTGTCAGAGTATTAGGCTTACATCATGTACTGCAGCGTTTATTCTGCTAGAACTCCCAGTGTACTTACCTGCACTATGATCTAGTCTATCTGACGATTCTTCTTGCCTGCTCCTTTAGTACTTCATCTTGTGACTTTCTGGGTCCAACTTCAGCTTCCTCTGACCTGATTCTTCTCAACCCCTGGTACTGCATTGCCCGTCTGGTTCTGACCCGTTCCTGATGTCTACACTCCTGTATGTCTCACAGCAACCATTATTGCTGCCTAGCCTTTGTATTCTCCAGCGGTCAACAGTCCATACTTAAGAACCAAGTCAGATGGCTGTGACCTGCGTATTGGGTACAAAGATGGGGGAAGGCCACTGATACATTAGACTCAACACCTCTGCTCTGGGTCCATGCCAAACATTCTGGTGTCATCATTTTGATAGTCGAAATTCTGAATGTTGATTGGAAACCCATGAAGGGGAGAAAAGAGTCAAGGGAGAGACAATCGGTATAGAGGGTTGGAAGACACAAGGGGGGGTACTTACATGTGGGTGGGATATAGTCAACAGCCAATGGCACAAGTCTAAGAGGAGCAGACAAGAGACAAAAGGTGGGGCAAGATGAGAAGCACAGACATGGGTGGGACAAGCATGACGAGCAGACAAGACCTGGAACTACAGGAAGGAGATGACTAGACCAGAGACAAGGGTAGGAAAAGTATCATGGAGCATAGGCAAGAGACAATGTTTGGGGCAATGGGCAGAGTCAAAAGTCACTGAACGAGCAGTTAAATTGAGTAAAATGTCCATGGACAAAGAATGTGTCATTTGTTAGTATGTGTGTTATTTGTCACGAGATATGCAAAGGTGCCTCCAGATCATATTTTGCATGAGTGCCCAGGAGTTTTTAGATATGCCACTGCAGAAATCCCAGTCATGCTAAGAAAATTATGTGATCGGGAATGAAGGTATAGTACCCTTCCAATAATAATTATTTATTACTAGCTGTTTATCTAGCGCTACCACATTGTATTGGCCTTGGTTCCAGCTCTGCAAACAGGCGTATGCTCCACTATGCAACATTACAGAGATTGTTGGTACATTACTGTAACCCACTCTTCAACTCTCTCTGCATCAGGAAGGCTAACAGAGTGTTTCCCACTAAAGCTGTGTGCCGGAGACACATTCTCCAACATTATTCCTAAAGCCGCTTACCTATAATACTTTCAGTTTTCCAGTGGAACAAACCCTGAAATGCCGCCTTCCATGAATACGACCCCTGTGATGGCTTGCTGACTCCTCAATCTCCCTTTTCCTCAGGGTGGAACCTTAGCAGTCTCTCAAAACCACTTTAGAACAATGTTAACTGTAAATAAATCTTTCTGCATTTCCTCTTGTCATATCGCACCTACTCAGCAGCTGGGTCAAACACAACTACCTTGATCCAGCACGTTGCACTGTCAAAATATGACATTACAAGCAGATGGTTTGAATACAAACGATTAAATGGAGCACATATTAACACTGTGAAATGCCATCAGTCAGAGCTGACAGGCTATGTCAGGTTTCCAGGATTCACAAGAGCGTTATTCCGTTTGCAGTGATGTGGGGGCGGGAAGCAAAATATGACAGTTTATGCAGATGTTGAAGATGTTAGCTGAACAAACGTCAGGAAAATGTCCTGTGTTGACCACATATTAACACTCTGAAATGTTTTACCTAACAGTGGGGCACCACAAAGCAGCCAACTTTCTAAAGTGTTATTGTATTTCACAGGCTAGATGAAATACTTCATGACTGAGGTATGCTTTGCAACAACTATAAAACATTCAACACATCGATTTTTTTGGCCTGAGACATAAAGCCAGAACTTTTGCACAATCTAAAATAGCATTACAGTAAAAACGGCCTTACATCTTTGTGGAGCAGTGGAATAATTTATGTGTGTGTCCCTGCAGGGGTGGTGGTTCTAATTAAATTCAACTCACAAGAAAAGACTTGAACCTAACATAAGATGACCTGTTAACAACCCAATTTGGAACAGTGATGTCACTACTCATTCATGGGATGTACAATTGGCTGAATTTGAGACCTTGGGGAAACTGGTTACCGGGAGATGCACTTATTGTCAAAACGTTTATCTCCACAGAGATTTATTAACCAGGTTTCCATATTTTTAATCCTTATAAAGGTGTTAAAGGATTTTAACACAAGTAAGTGATGCAGTAGGATCACCATAATTTTATTTATTTTTATTTAATTCATGTGCACAATTACATATAATACATAAGTCCCACTGTTATGTAAAAGAGAAACTAATCAGACACTGAAAATATCAACATATGGGTCCATATCATGGGCTACAATATTAACTACTTCCCCCTACACATGTCAACCAACCTCTACCCACAAACCTTTAAGTGACAAAGATATGTGTCTACACCACACATAGTTATGACTCCCTGTATTAAGTAAACTTCTCCCAAATCCTCCATAAACAGTGACCTGTTTAGGTGGACAACTGACTATTACTTGACAAGGTAGAATTGTTGTATTATAAAAATGAGTCTGCTGCCAAGGCTGTTCTATCTATTCAAAAACTTACTTGTCCAGGAACAGTATCCAGGCCAATATTAGCTCAGCTGCAGAGATGGTTTATACAGTTCTTGTGGAAGAACAAAACTCCAAGGACAAGTTTACCAAACTCAAGACACACAACTTCCAATGGACATTGTATAAAATTTATATTTCCGCTTCCTCTCAAGTATGAAAGAGCTGTAAGGAGACCGGCTCATACCTCCTTATATGGTGGACCTAAAATATTTGCATTCTGGGATAGCCCATCTGGGAGTATATTTACTAAAGTTCGATTTTGATTTTAGTATGATTTGACTTTCGGTTTTCATTCGATTTTCATTCGATTTTGCATTTGGAGATTTATTAAAGGCAAAATTGAATGCAAAATTGAACATAAAACCGAATCCAACTCAAATCCTACTCAAAATCGAACATCGGAAAAATATTTGTACTTTTACATAGCCCAACACACAAATCCCACATTTACTAAGATTCGATTTGGAAAGGAACACCATATCAAACTTAAAATCGAATATTAAATCCCCAAAGTAATAGACCTGCTTCATGCTTTCGATTTTAGCATGAGCAGGTCTATTTGACACAGATGCATGGTGAGATCCGTGCATGCATCTGTGTTTAAATAACTTGGGAAGAGTTAAATTGAAAAAAAAAATTGATGTTGGGTCCCCCCCCCCGTAAAAGCACAACCAGCCCTGGACTTTTCAGAGTAAGTTCTGGTTGTGAAAATACAGAGGACAAAAGACATAAGGATCCCCTGTATTTAGCACAACCAGCACTGGGCTAAGCGAGCTGGTCCTGGTTTTGGAAATACAGGGGACAAAATGAGTAGGGGTCCCCTGTATTTGCTATAACAGCACCAGACTCTTTCTAGCGGGGGTGTACTGCTACAGCCAGGGGCCCACAGGTACCTCTAGTCAGGGCCGCCATCAGGGGGGGACTGCCGGGGCTGTAGTCCCGGGCCCGGAGAGAGGGGGCCCGGATGTCAGTATTAATGGATTGGTCATTATTATATCAGCAGCCAGGTAGAAGACGTTTCCAGCCGCGAGCCAATTAGAGCTCGCAGAACGGCAGCCAATCAGGAGTGGCCGCTCCTGATTGGTTGTCATTCTTCAAGCAGCCAATCAGGAGCAGCTGCTCCTGAGTGGTTGTCCCGCGAGCAGCCAATCAGCAGTGGCTGCTCCTGATTGGCTGTCGGTCCGCGAGCAGCCAATCAGCAGTGGCCTATCCTGATTGGCTGCCGGTCCGCGAGCTGTGATTGGCTCGCAGCCAGTGCCATATTTGAAGTGCCACCAATGCTTTCTTGCTGGCTGCCGGTGCATAACTGCACTGCTGCGGCCCTGCAACCCAGGCCCCCACTCTCTCCAGACCAGCTAAAGTAAGTACATAGGTAAGTGCATAGGTCCTCCTAATGCAGCTAACCTTTCACTGCGTGTCCGCCCTCCCCCCAAAGTCCAGACAGCCTCCCCTGCCCTGTGCCTCTACCCTACTCCAGCCTTTCCTACCCTGACCCCAATAAGGTTCAGCTTTCCCTGCCCTATGCTCTCCCCCAGGGGACTCTGACTATTTCATTAGTACTGGGCCCCACAATTTCTGGTGGCAGCCCTGCCTCTAGTGACTTGTAGCCCACAGAGGATAGATGTATGTGGACACATCTGTAATAACATATTCAATCAGGTCTAACCTTGATGCAACTTTTGCCTTCTTTATGCCTCTTATCTTGCCTCAGGCTCTTCTTCTGGCTCTGCCTCCTCCCCATCTGCATAAAGTCCATGCCAGCGGGACCAGCAAAGCCGTAACTAGACATTTTAATGACCTGGGCAGGAGAGACCACCAGTATCCCCCCTAAACTTTTTTATGTGCCATATTCTCCACATATTTTTTTTTTCTATTGATATTGTGTGATATTACTCTACTCCACCCATTCTTCATATATATTATCTACCCCATCCCACCTTTTATTATATATTATTGTAAATGTATCCATTACACAAAATTGCTCTAGTTTTCAAAGGGAGCTCAATATTCAACTACAATACTGAGCCATAAAAACTTTTTTAAATAATTTCCTCGGCTAGTGGTTTTGGATGTTATGATGATGCTGAAGCAGTTAAGGGTGGATTAATTAATGATGAGGGGATGATGTTTTTTTGGTAGTGGCAAAAATGTGCTCTATTATATGCTCACTATTCTCACTATTCTCTGTATTGTGTAGGGGATACTAGGATACTAGGATGCTCTCTGTAATGTATGGTGGTCACTAAAGTACCATCTGCATTTTATAGTGGTCTCTAGGATGCTCTCTGTATCGTATGGAGTTCACTGGGCTTTCTGTATTGTATATTAGTCCCTGGAATGTTCTCTACATTATATTTTGTTCTCTGGCATGCTTTCTGTTTTGTATATCATTCTCTGGTATGCTCTCTGTATTGTATATTAAGCACTATTTTTTGTATTGTATATAAGTCTATGTAATGTAATCTTGTACTGTATATAATATTACAAAATGTCTGCTAGTTTGTTGTGACTACTATTGTGTGTTGCATTGGCCTCTCATACTTTTGTGTTGGTTCTGCCTAAAGCTGATTTGGTCATATCTTTGTGAGGTCATTTTCAGAATTTTTTCCATGGCCACTTTAAGTTCCCAATCCACCCCTGGTGGATATATTTAGTTACATTTAAAAACACAATTTATTCAAATATACACAGATTTTAAACTATATTAACATCAATATTGGTTTATCTTATGCTGCCCATACACTAGGCGTTTAAACCTAGCGATGGAGTGATAACGATGGTCGTTATCGCTCCATCGCTTGGCAATCACCCGCAAATCGGACAGTAAAATGTTAAAAACGGCCAGCGATGCATGCACCCGCTGGTAATTTTTAACATCAATCATCACCCGAACATGACGGTCAACCTGACGACCGCCGTCGGGTTGCCATGTTCGGGGATGATTGGTCTGCATACACTGAACATCTGAACGTTCAGTGTATGCACTTCACCCCGCGGGAGACAACGGCGTCGTAATCGTGCCGTCGTCCCCACATCTAGTAG
Source organism: Taudactylus pleione (assembly GCA_031769625.1). Lineage (NCBI taxonomy): Eukaryota > Metazoa > Chordata > Amphibia > Anura > Myobatrachidae > Taudactylus > Taudactylus pleione. The sequence continues at coordinate 8,473,054 of JAUIMM010000017.1, read as the reverse complement.
TGGATGGGCAGCTTTACTCTTTAATTCCCACAGATAGACCATTAGCTCAGGATGTAGTAAAAATGTTGACACTTATAATGTCGACATTTACAATGTCGACATTCATAATGTCGACTTTCATAATAGTGACATGGCAATTCAACTGTAATGATGTCGACATTGAACAGGTTGGCATTTGCAGAAATTTTACATGTGCACAATGTCAACATGTGAAACCTTGACATTCTGCACAGCCCGGCAGAGAAGGGTTAGTGTAAAGCTGCATACACATGGTATGATCAGTACCACCAGGGTCATCATTGGCGTAGCAATCGCATGGCGATTATGGACGCACAGAGGAATCCAAAAATGAGTTTACAATTCAGTTTGCTTGCAACTGCAATCCTGATAAAGTTCCCAGGTTGGAATGAAACGCGTTAGGGACTTTCCTGCTTTGCCACCAAGTGGATTTGTTATCGTTTGGGGGTATTCACCCATATTGGAACATTTTGCTTTTGAAACTGTTTCCCTTTCTGTACATGTGGGATATCAGCTGCCCTGTGGAAACAATTGAGCTAGCTGCTGGACATGAACAGACCCACATGTGGACCAAGTAAGTGCTCCGGGAGCTGCAGCCGGGCACTGACACTTGATGTGAAACAGAGACAGTCAGACGTGGTTAATTTGTGGAATGACATTGCCGGATGGCAGGTGAGAGCAAAGCCGCGGCTTCATTGTTGCGCACAGCCATTAACAGCCTTGTGTACTTTAGGGAGATCCGTGTAACATGACATGCAAACATGGCTCCCTTTGAATTACCATCTTTAAGCATCTGGATATTTTTTTATGTTATTCACTGGGGATGGATTACCCCATACAAGTGGAGAATTTAACAGTATAACGGAAGATCGTCATATGTTATCCATTGAAGGAAATCATCTGTGTTGTCCACATATTATATCGTCTATCTTCAGTGGAAAGACAGGTGAAAACTGAGAGGCCAGGTGAACATTAACTCTCACTCTATATAAAGAGGACAATATCCTTACAAAGTTACATAAAGTCATTTGGCTACTATGAGTGATCATTATACAATTAGCCCAGTCTTATATATTTTTTAGGATTAATATAATTGTGTGTATAGATATAGGTTATGGTTTTATAAATACAACCAGTTGTTTCTATTTTCTAGATTGTATTGTACAAAAATATATATACTCTTTTATGTATTAGAAAATAAAACAAGTTAAACAACGTTTGTTGTGTACTATATAAGTATTTGTTGTTTCACATATCAGACTTCACGATATTAATACCAATAGCGCAAATTATCCTAAAACAACATTACTCTGTGTTACTATACGCCGACCAATCAGGTCAATGTGTAGGAGTAAATCTTTCTGTATGTTCACAAGAATATAGAGGTATTTTTTGCTGCTGGTTGTTATAAACATTTATAGAGTGTATATTATATATTCTAAAAAACTAGCGCTCGAACAAACTTTTTTTCTGTCTTTAAAAATTATTTGCAACTGCTAGGGGACCAGGGTTTCGTTGAACACAACCAGAAGGGGAATGATACAACATCAGGAGGCAACAATTTGGTACTCAGAAATGCTGGAATTTGCTATATGTAATAAAACAAGTCGTCAGCAGGTGGCACAAATAAAATGATTATCATTTCTCATACATTTGCCACATCCATCTGTACAATATTACAGTTTTAAAAAACCATATACAGTGTATATAGTCAAATTAGTAAAATACTAATTGCAAAGTAAAGTTATTGGCAAAGTAAAGTTATTGGCAAAAAAATAGCTATAGGCCAGTGCCCCTCCCTGTGTCATAAATGCATTATTACATGGGATTATTTAAATTAGCTATTAGTGGAGGCAGGTATCCTGTAGCACTGAGCTCATGTGATCATTCAGAGCGAATGTACTGAAAGCTGGCAGCTTGATGATGCAATGTGTTTCTCAGAATCGCAGTGAGCATGCTCCTCCTACACACTGGCAACACTAAGGATGGTGACACTAAGTTAACCATCTTGCGCACTGAAGAAGCTCGCGAAAGGCGCTGTGGCCTTGAATCCATGCCCCCTGATGAGTGCTATTTTGGGGGCGTGACTTAATCTCGTCTTGCTGGAGTTTGCCCATCACTCTGGGAACTGCTGTGCAGTCCCCAGCCACTCAGGGCACAGGGGGGTGTGGATGATACGTGTGCACATCATCCATCACCGCTTCTGCAGCACTGCCCGGTGACACAATCCAAGTGGTGGCCCAAAAATAGCAGAGCTGCCCTGCTATTTTGGTGTCACCTCCTTGGATGGCTTCACCCGGTGCCGCCCGCACCCCCCTAATGACGCCACTGCTCCTACTTATATATTGGATGTTCACTCACTCATTTACTATCATGAATAATCATAGCTGCTCAGAAGATGGCTAACTTCTTACAGGAACACAAAAGGTCAATACAGAAGAAACTTTAAGTCAACTGTAAAGTAAAAGGTTGCATGCTCAGGAATTTGTTTAATGTGCAGTTGACAGGCCCATTTCAATAAACAATTTTAATATGTGGGATTAGTTTCAAAACTCACATTAGCCTATTAAAACAATCAAAACTGTTAGATGGGTGTAACTTTCCTATGTAACTTTCCATCCTAACATGCTGCAACATGCTCCTTCCTCCCTGTTTATCCCATCTGTGTCACACCTGGTTGTCTGCCCCTCCCCTTTAGAATGTAAGCTCTAACGAGCAGGGCCCTCTACCCTCTTGTGCTTCTCCCTAATTTACTTTCATCTACTTCTTACTCCCCACCGAGGCACCTAACACTTGGTTGCTTATGCTCTGTTGCATATCTAGGTGTTATGGTCACTAATGTAGCAATGTATATTATTCTTGTCCTTGTCCTATATTGTACTGTAAGTCACTTGTCAATTATTTGTTTATGTACTATGTAAGGCGCTGTGGAGCACTTGTGGCGCCATAAAAATAAAGGATAATAATAATGTAGCAGCTACACTCCATTATGCAATAGGTTAGACTGAGGGTACGCATGATTTGTAATCATTCACTTGGAGTAAAAGATTTGTCTTGTGTGCTTCACTTTGCGTTCTTTCTTTACAACACCGCCCAGATGCTCTGTAACATACTGATAACTCCCTTCTATTCCTGAAAACAGAATTTAGACAACTGTCAGACACCAAATTGCACTCTCATTGCTCAGTTTTTTCTGACATTTCCTCACAGCCCACAATATCAAGCGCAGGCTTGTCCCTTGTAAAATAGAATGGTTATTTGGGGCTAACTCAGAAGATCTTTTTTGCATTTGATGGCCCACTTCTTTATTGTTTGATAGAAATATCTTTACTTATTTGCATTACATTTTTGTACTATAGATGTTTAAGTAATAATATTAGTGTAACAAAAACATCTAGTTACTGTTTCTTCTGATTACAGAATTGTAAATTTATTGTGATATATTATCTTCAGGGCCTGGCCTGCATAAAAAGCTGCTTCCTAGGCTTAAACATATTAGATATACTGAAACAATACTAAATTATATGCAGACATCCTATAGCTATCAAACTATGGGGTTTATTTATACCTCTTTTCCACCAAAAACCCAGGTCCGACCTGGGTTTTTGGACATGGTTCCAACCCAGGTCAGACCCATTTACACTGCACCTTTGATCTGGGCTACTCCCAGGTCAGCCCTGTTCACACTGAACTCAGGTCTGCCCTGCTAAACCTGTGAGGTCATAAAAAGTGGGAGGTGAATGCTCCACAACCACCAATCCTCTCATTTTAGGCATGATCCAGGTCAGATAACCCGGGTTGCACCATTTACACTGCACCATTACCTGGGTCCATCCTGGGTCCAACCCAGGTAGCTACCTGGGTTGGATTGCAGGGTCACTTGACCCAGGTTATTTTTCAGGGACCGTTTTACACTGAGCTGCGACCCGGGTAGACCCAGCAAAAACCCAGGTTTTTGCTCTGGTGTAAAAGGGGTATAAGTAAGCAGTGGATTCTGAAAACTCACAATTTGGGCAGATTTTGCCTGCCAGATTTAAAAGAGCAATAATATTTAATGCAAAACAAGCCTGATTTTGCATTTACTGTTATTGTCCTTTTAAATATGGCAGGCAAAATCATCAGAAACCGTGGGTTTTGAATATCCATTGCTTAGTAAATATACCCCTAAATGATTAAAGGCCTTTAAATTTCACCTGAACTTCAATTTAATGTGACAGCATTTACTTTTACATCAAATTAACTTAGGGGCCTATGTATCAAGCATATTTTTATCATAAAATTATGTAAAAACTGCAGTTTCTGTATAATTTTATGAAGTGTTAAGGGTCTTATTTATAATGGGTGCAAGGTGTGCGGGGCACACGGGCCCCTGGGTCCAGGAGGGGCCCACACTGCACACCCTGCACCCATAAAACTTACCTCTCTGGAGTCCCACGTAAGCTCCGATGTCTCCGCCTGTAAAAACGGCTGGAAAATGGCCGCTGTGGTCATTTTCCCGGTGACCTGTGCATGCGCTATAGACTCTGGGCACACTCTAGTGTCCAGAGTCTATAAATGCGGCACTGGCCGCGCACCGCTCAGTGCAGGGGCAGAACTATGGGAGACAATGGAGGCACCTGCCGCCGGGCTCCAGCTCTGAAGGGGCACCTCCTCCATTGTCCACAACATATTCTCCCCACTTCGTGCTGTAACTATGTACCCGGAGTGTACCGTCATGGCCACCCAATACTTGGCACCCCTTTCCGGCACCTGAGAAGCCACCATACACTAGTGGAGAGCTCTATGTCTGACCATCAGCTGCTGCCTTCGTCTATCTATAGCCTGTCTGCATGCGAATTGATACATTACAGTGTCAGCGGAGGGGCACCAAATTATAACTTGCCTCCGGGTGTCTGGGATGAACTTACGCCACTGGCTCAGTGCACAGCCGGCCGCCGGACGGAGAGGACGGGGCCCGTGTCAGAGACTGCACACGGGCCTCTTTCTCTCTAGAAACGCCCCTGGAAGTGTTGCTATGAATTTTTGCTATGTACTAATAGCCTAATTAGAAGGCTAATTAGTACTGCAAATCGAAGTCCCCATTAGTATCAATGGGAACAATGGTCTGACCCCTATGTACCAAGCTCCAAAGAGCGAAGAATCTTCTGATCCCTCTCCCACAGCCCTTGGCCGGCTTCGGACACTGACACTGTGGAGTCTTTCACAAATGTGGAGTCGCTCCTCCGATGTATCCGGGATCTAAATTGCAGGGACAGCAGGTATCGCTACCGCTGTCCTTGCAAGTTACACTTAGTACATAGCAGGGATATTTTCATTAAAAATGAAAATATCCATCGTTATATGGACTGTTAATAATTGCGGCAGCATTCGTGCCTTTTGAAAATACGTTGGCTGCTGTCTGTAAACTATCTGATTTATGTCTATTTTTCTCAGTCTGCAAATAAAAAAAATTGTTGCATTTATGAAACCTGGTTTTTTATACCTTGCACCATCTGCGCTTTAGGCAGAGAATGATGTCATCAGAGGTGGGGCTATTATATATAGCGCTTATTAATAACCTTAAATTCATCGGGCTAGGCTAGGCTAGGCTAGGCTGTGCAGATGTGTTGCTGAGAGCACAGGATTTGCTCGGTTTCATATGATACTAACCTAGGATTCAAGAAACTAATGTATATATTATACAGCATATTTAATAGGGATTATGCTTTATTTTAAAAAGTTCTAAAAATTAAATGTAAAGTTGTAAATGTGAAGTTCAAAACAGTTTAGAAAAGCTCCTAATTATAACAATTCACAGTGTAAATTACCAATGGAGACCACCAGGACTGGAGCAATAGAACAACTGTCAGACCTGTATTTATATTTAGCTGTGCATTAGAAAAACCATACCAGCAGCCCTTTGCATTGTAATTTTAAAGAGGACTCTTACAAACATTTTTCAGATTCACTGACTATTTCAACATACTGTAGCTTAGAGCTCAACACAAACTTTCTCTCCCAAGATATCAGAATTGTACTTCTCTCACTTGTATTAAATATTTCTAACACAAACCAATAATCCCGATTTCCTGTGGCTTTCACCTCATCATCTGTTCCAAATAACTGTGCAGACACACCCAGAATGAAGTCAGATAGAGACCAGCCGGATGAAAAGAAAAAGCAGCTTGGCATTAGAGAAAGTCCATGCCTTCAGAGAATAATATAACCCTGAACTGTGAAAGACTTTGCCCAAGCATTAGATGTTTGTGGAGCTATATGTTTGAAGAAAGAACGACCATCAATGTAACAAGGGACTGAAAGTATTTGTGTGCAGCAGACAGTTTGGCACAGCCAGAACGTTGGGGTTTTTACTTTCTGCCAAACGGCCAAGTTACTCACTGTGCTTAAGCTGATGTAGGAACTCAATTGCTCCAATCTAACCATAAGATATAATCTGCCTAATATTATTTTTTATACAGTAAAGGAGATATTATTTAATATTTCTTTAAAGTGGTATTGAACGGACAACATACTTAAAACATATATGGGCCCTCAGCCTAAGACAGGAGCTCTGTATTTGCAAGAAATGTAGTATGGGATTCTTAGATGCCTTTGAAGGAGGATTCAATATTAATTTCAAGTGTATCCTGTGCACGTTGTTTATTACATGCTAAAATGTATATTGGTTCTATAGTTTTGTTACATAAACAAAAAAAGAAAAAGGGATACAGTATATTTTAGAGTTATCACATGTGAGTTTGGCACCAGTCCAGGCAGCATTTCACAGGTACATGTTATGCGATCCCTGAACAAATTGGTGCCCTAGGTAAAATTTTAGCTAGTGCCCGCCACCCCTCCTTCCCCAGAAATAGGTTACACTAAAAGAAGCAGTGTTGCATCCCAGACGGCATGCTTCCCTGTTCCCCCTCAACATCCCACATTTTGTGATTTCATTCCCCCATATCCCATGCTGTTTGCTCCCCTGAACCCCCATCCACATCCTAAGCTGGTTGTTCCTGTTTCCCCTTCCACATCCCAACTGTGTGTTCCCATTTCCCCCTCCACATCCCATGCTGTGTGCTCCCCTGTTCCCCTACATACCACACTGTGTGCTCCCTTGTACCCCTTCAATATTCTATGCTGGTTGCTCCTGTTTCCCTTTCCACATCCCACACTGTGTGCTCCCCTGTTCCCCCTCTACATCCCATGCTGTGTGCTCCCCTGTTCCCCCTCTACATCCCATGCTGTGTGCTCCCTTGTACCCTTTCAATATCCTATGCTGGTTGCTCCTGTTTCCCCTTCCACATCCCACACTGGGTGCTCCCATTTTCCCCTCCACATCCCATGCTATGTGCTCCCATTTCGCATCTACATCCCATGCTGTGTGCTCCTGTTGCTCCCTCATTATCCCACCTGTGTGCTCCCCTGTTCCCCTACATCCCATATTGTGTACTTCCCTGTTCCCCTACATCCCATACTGCATATTCCCCTGTTCTCCTACATCCCATACTGTGTGCTCCCCTGTTCCCCTACATCCGATACTGTGTGCTCCCTATATCCCATACTATGTGCTCCCCAGTTCCCCTACATCCCAAACTGTGTGCTCCCCTGTTCCCCTACATCCCATACTGTGTGCTCCTCTGTTCCCCTACATCCCACTCTGTGTGCTCCCCTGTTCCCCTACATCCCACTCTGTATGCTCCCCTGTTTCCCTACATCCCACACTGTGGCCCTGATTCAGAGCCGGACGTGCTGACAGAGGGCGTCCTGATTTAGAGCCGGACGCCCTGAAAAAGGGCGTCCTTCCCCTGTTCCCCTACATCCGACAATGTGTGCTCCCCTGTTCCCCTACATCCCATACTGTGTGCTCCCCTGTTCCCCTACATCCAATACTGTGTGCTCCCCTGTTCTCCTACATCCCATACTGTGTGTCCCCGTTCCCCTACATCCCATACTGTGTACTCCCGTTTCCTTACATCCCATACTGTGTGCTCCTTACATCCCAAACTGTGTGCTCCCCTGTTCCCCTACATCCCATACTGTGAGCTCCCCTGTTCTCCTACATCTGATACTGTGTGCTCCCGTTTCCCTACATTCCATACTGTGTGCTCCCCTGTTCCCTACATCTGATACTGTGTGCTCCTGTTCCTCTACTTCCCCCACTGTATGCTCCCCTGTTCCCCTACATCCCACTCTGTGTGCTCCCCTGTTTCCCTACATCCCACACTGTGGTCCTGATTCAGAGCCGGACGCGCTGACAGAGCGCTCGCTCTGAATCAGGGCGTCCTTCCCCTGTTCCCCTACATCCCACAATGTGTGCTCCCCTGTTCCCCTACATCCCATACTGTGTGCTACTACATCCCATACTGTGTACTCCCCTGTTCCCCTACATCCCATACTGTGTGCTCCCCTGTTCCCCTACATCCCATACTGTGTGCTCCCCTGTTCCCCTACATCCCACACTGTGTGCTACCCTGTTCCCCTACATCCCATACTGTGTGCTCCTCTGTTCCCCTACATCCCACACTGTGTGCTCCTCTGTTCCCCTACATCCCACACTGTGTGCTCCCCTGTTCTCCTACATCCCATACTCTGTGTCCCCTGTTCCCCTACATCCCACACTGTGTGCTCCCCTGTTCTCCTACATCCCATACTGTGTGTCCCCGTTCCCCTACATCCCATACTGTGTACTCCCGTTTCCTTACATCCCATACTGTGTGCTCCTTACATCCCAAACTGTGTGCTCCCCTGTTCCCCTACATCCCATACTGTGAGCTCCCCTGTTCTCCTACATCTGATACTGTGTGCTCCCGTTTCCCTACATTCCATACTGTGTGCTCCCCTGTTCCCTACATCTGATACTGTGTGCTCCTGTTCCTCTACTTCCCCCACTGTATGCTCCCCTGTTCCCCTACATCCCACTCTGTGTGCTCCCCTGTTTCCCTACATCCCACACTGTGGTCCTGATTCAGAGCCGGACGCGCTGACAGAGCGCTCGCTCTGAATCAGGGCGTCCTTCCCCTGTTCCCCTACATCCCACAATGTGTGCTCCCCTGTTCCCCTACATCCCATACTGTGTGCTACTACATCCCATACTGTGTACTCCCCTGTTCCCCTACATCCCATACTGTGTGCTCCCCTGTTCCCCTACATCCCATACTGTGTGCTCCCCTGTTCCCCTACATCCCACACTGTGTGCTACCCTGTTCCCCTACATCCCATACTGTGTGCTCCTCTGTTCCCCTACATCCCACACTGTGTGCTCCCTTTTTCCGACATCCCATACTGAGTGCTCCTCTGTTCCCCTACATCCCACACTGTGTGCTCCCCTGTTCCCCTACATCCCATACTGTGTGCTCCCATTTCCCTATATCCCATAATGTGTGCTCCCCTGTTCTCCAACATCCCATACTATGTGCTCCCATTCCCCAACATCCCATACTGTGTGCTCCCTACATCCCATACTGTGTGCTCCCCTGTTCCCCTACATCCCACACTGTGTGCTCCCCTGTTCCCCTACATCCCATACTTTGTGCTCCCCTGTTCCCCTACATCCCATACTCTGTGCTCCCCTGTTCCCCTACATCCCATACTGTGTGCTCCTTTGTTCCCCTACATCCCATACTGTGTGCTCCTTTGTTCCCCTACATCCCACACTGTGTGCCCCCCTGTTCCCCTACATCCCACAATGTGTGCTCCCCTGTTCCCCTACATCCCATACTGTGTGCTACTACATCCCATACTGTGTACTCCCCTGTTCCCCTACATCCCATACTGTGTGCTCCCCTGTTCCCCTACATCCCATACTGTGTGCTCCCCTGTTCTCCTACATCCCATAATGTGTGCTCCCCTGTTCCCCTACATCCCATACTCTGTGCTCCCCTGTTCCCCTACATCCCATACTGTGTGCTCCCCTGTTCTCCTACATCCCATACTGTGTGTTCCCCTACATCCCATACTGTGTGTTCCCCTATTCCCCTACATCCCATACTGTGTGCTCCCCTGTTCTCCTACATCCCATACTGTGTGCTCCCCTGTTCCCCTACATTCCACACTGTGTGCTCCCCTGTTCTCCTACATCCCATACTGTGTGCTCCCATTTCCCTACATCCCACACTGTGTGCTCCCCTGTTCCCCTACATCCCATACTGTGTGCTCCCGTTTCCCTACAACCCACACTGTGTGCTCCCCTGTTCCCCTACATCCCATACTGTATGTCCCCCTGTTCCCCTACCCATACTGTTTGCTCCCGTTTCCCTACATCCCATACTGTGTGCTCCCGTTTCCTTACATCCCATACTGTGTTCTCCCATTCCCCTACATCCCATACTGTGTGCTCCCTACATCCCATACTGTGTGCTCCTCTGTTCCCCTACATCCCACACTGTGTGCTCCCCTGTTCCCCTACATCTGATACTGTGTGCTCCCCTTTTCCCCTACATCCCATACTATGTGCTCCCCTGTTCCCCTACATCTAATACTGTTTGCTCCTGTTTCCTTACATCCCATACTGTGTGCTCCCATTCCCCTACATCCCATACTGTGTGCTCCTCTCTTCCCCTACATCCCATACTTTGTGCTCCCCTGTTCCGCTACATCCCATACTGTGTGCTCCCCTGTTCTCCTACATCCCATACTGTGTGCTTCCCTGTTCGCCTACATCCCATACTGTGTGCTTCCCTGTTCGCCTACATCCCATACTGTGTGCTCCCCAATTCCCCTACATCCCATACTCTGTGCTCCCCTGTTCCCCTACATCCAATACTGTTTGCTCCCCTGTTCCCCTACATCCCATACTGTGTGCCCCCCTGTTCCACTACATCCCATACTGTGTGCTCCTCTGTTCCCCTACATCCCACACTGTGTGCTCCTCTGTTCCCCTACATCCCATACTGTGTGCTCCCCTGTTCCCCTACATCCCTTACTGTGCTCCCCTTTTCTCCTACATCCCATACTGTGGGTTCCCCTACATCCCATACTGTGTGCTCCCCTGTTCCCCTACATCCCATACTGTGTGCTCCTCTGCTACCCTACATCCCACACTTTGTGCTCCCCTGTTCCCCTACATCCCATACTGTGTGCTCCCATTCCCCTACATCCCATACTGTGTGTCCCCCTGTTCCCCTACATCCCATACTGTGTGCTCCCCTGTTCCCCTACATCCCATACAGTGTGCTCCCCTTTTCTCCTACATCCCATACTGTGTGCTCCCCTGTTCCCCTACATCCCATACTGTGTGCTCCCCTGTTCCCCTACCTCCCATACTGTGTGCCCCCCTGTTCCAATACATCCCATACTGTGTGCTCCTCTGTTCCCCTACATCCCACACTGTGTGCTCCTCTGTTCCCCTACATTCCATACTGTGTGCTCCCCTGTTCCCCTACATCCCATATTGTGTGCTCCCCTTTTCTCCTACATCCCATACTGTGTGTTCCCCTACATCCCATACTGTGTGCTCCCCTGTTCCCCTACATCCCATACTGTGTGCTCCCCTGTTCCCCTACATCCCATACTGTGTGCCCCCCTGTTCCACTACATCCCATACTGTGTGCTCCTCTGTTCCCCTACATCCCACACTGTGTGCTCCTCTGTTCCCCTACATCCCATACTGTGTGCTCCCCTGTTCCCCTGCATCCCATACTGTGCTCCCCTTTTCTCCTACATCCCATACTGTGTGTTCCCCTACATCCCATACTGTGTGCTCCCCTGTTCCCCTACATCCCATACTGTGTGCTCCTCTGTTACCCTACATCCCACACTTTGTGCTCCCCAGTTCCCCTACATCCCATACTGTGTGCTCCCGTTCCCCTACATCCCATACTGTGTGTCCCCCTGTTCCCCTACATCCCATACTGTGTGCACCCCTGTTCCCCTACATCCCATACTGTGTGCTCCCCTTTTCTCCTACATCCCATACTGTGTGCTCCCCTGTTCCCCTACATCCCATACTGTGTGCTCCCCTGTTCCCCTACCTCCCATACTGTGTGCCCCCCTGTTCCACTACATCCCATACTGTGTGCTCCTCTGTTCCCCTACATCCCACACTGTGTGCTCCTCTGTTCCCCTACATCCCATACTGTGTGCCCCCCTGTTCCCCTACATCCCATACTGTGTGCTCCCCTTTTCTCCTACATCCCATACTGTGTGTTCCCCTACATCCCATACTGTGTGCTCCCCTGTTCCCCTACATCCCATACTGTGTGCTCCTCTGTTCCCCTACATCCCACACTTTGTGCTCCCCTGTTCCCCTACATCCCATACTGTGTGCTCCCGTTCCCCTACTTCCCATACTGTGTGCTCCCTACATCCCGTACTGTGTGCTCCCCTGTTCCCCTACATCCCATACTGTGTGATCCTCTGTTCCCCTACATCCCATACTGTGTGCTTTCCTGTTCCCCTACATCCCATACTGTGTGCTTTCCTGTTCCCCTACATCCCATACTTTGTGCTCCCCTGTTCCCCTACATCCCATACTGTGTTCTCCCCTACATCTGATACTGTGTGCTCCCATTTCCCTACATCCCACACTGTTTGCTCCAGTTCCCCCTTCCATATCCCACACCGTGTAGTTCTGTTTCCCTTCCACATCCCACAATGTGCACCCCCTATTCTCATCCAAATCCCATGTTGTGTGCTCCCTTATACCCATAGGGTCTGACTATGCTCACAGCTACCCTCCATCCCCCTGCTGCTGGTTCTTCTCCCTTTTCCACATTAATCATCTTACATTCTGTACTCCCCCTCCCCCTTCCAGTGGCTGTGCCCCCCCCTCCAGTCTGCAATGCATTTACTTGGCAATATCTTCACTGGCAGCTGGCTCCTCTGACTAAGGCCCTCATTCAGATCCGGACCCTCTGAGCAGAGCGCTCGCTCTGAATGAGGGCCGTCCACCATAAAAATGGAGCGTCCTCCTGGACGCTTGTATAGCTGTGGGTCACCACCCACAGCTCATACGAGCGTGCAGGATGATGGTCGCCATGGTCTTGACCATCGCCAGTGCGACCAGAAGTCTGTTTTCGACCACAAGCCCTTGAGTGATTTTGGCTCTATCAGAGCCAAAATCACTCCCACTGACATCATTAGTGATGTCAGTGGGGCCGGCTTCTGATGGTAGGCGTTCCCTTGGGAATGCCTCCGTCTGGGAGGCACGCCCCCGGCACGCCCACCAAAGGGGGCGTGCTGTCAATCAACATCGACAGCACGCCCCCTTTGATCAGACACAACGAGTGAAGGAAAGTCCTTCGCTTGTCGTGTCTGGCGCATGCGCACGACGGAGCTCCCTCCGTCTTGCGCATGCACAGTGCACACCATCGACCCACTTGCGAGCGGACAGCCACTTGCGCGTGGGTCTGAATGAGGCCCTAAGTCTGACCGGGAAGGATGGCTGCTGGGCTGACTGCAGGCTGCCTGTTTCTCTGCTTCTACAGCTACTGCTGGACGAGACTGGATTGGTGAGGCTGGACACTGTGGAGGGGCGGGGCAGCCTGATGACTCCTCAGAACGAGTCTAAGCCAGTGATCTGAGGAATCTGAAGTAACAGTCAGTTCAAATGATTTCAGACTCCTTGGCTCAATGGCTGAGATCACTTCATCCTTCTTTAATAGCAGTCCCGGAGAGGTGTTTGATGTCGACCCAATGGGGAATGAATGTGCAGGACCTCAGACAGCCTATGACAGGAATATTATTTTCCTGTCTCCAGCAGATCTCAGATCCTGTGGGCCTATTTACATGGGGAGGCTTGGAGCTGCAGCTCCATCCGTTCCATTGTTAATCCGGCCCTGATGGCCGGTCACAGACTTGTAGCAGTCAGCACCCAGTTCATCGGTAATAGTACGTTGGGGTATTGAAATTAAATTCCAGAGTAATAAACAGTGATGAAGTGCACAGAAAGTCATTTAAGAGCCAGCAGAGGTCAGATGTAGATGTAATTTCAGAACCAGGGCTGATAATCAATGTACAGTAGTACAACAAACAGGCAATGGAGATACAGTATGCAGAACAAGGTTGTAGAGTAGATATAAAGATATATGGCCTGATTCAGAGAAACAGACACCCCCTAGCTGCATCTGCGATCCCAGCGCTGCGACCAAGGTAACCTGAGATCGCAATCACAACCTGCACGACCATACTGTGTGCTCCCCTGTTCTCCTACATCCCATCATGTGTGCTCCCCTGTTCTCCTACATCCCACACTGTGTGCTCCCCTGTTCCCCTACATCCCATACTGTGTGCTCCCCTGTTCCCCTACATCCCATACTGTGTGCTCCCCTGCTCTCCTACATCCCATACTGTGTGTTCCCCTACATCCCATACTGTGTGCTCCCCTGTTCTCCTACATCCCATACTGTGTGTTCCCCTGTTCCCCTATATCCCATACTGTGTGCTCCTCTGTTCCCCAACATCCCACACTGTGTGCTCCCCTGTTCCCCTACATCCCATTCTGTGTGCTCCCGTTCCGCTACATCCCATACTGTATGCTCCCTACATCCCATACTGTGTGCTCCTCTGTTCCCCTACATCCCACACTGTGTGCTCCCCTGTTCCACTACATCTGATACTGTGTGCTCCCCTGTTCCCCTACATCCCATACTATGTGCTCCCCTGTTCCCCTACATCTGATACTGTGTGCTCCTATTTCCTTACATCCCATACTGTGTGCTCCCATTCCCCTACATCCCATACTGTGTGCTCCCTATTTCCCATACTGTGTGCTCCCCTGTTCCCCTACATCCCACACTGTGTGCTCCCATTTCCCTACATCCCATACTGTGTGCTCCCCTGTTCTCCAACATCCCATACTGTGTGCTCCCATTCCCCAACATCCCATACTGTGTGCTCCCTACATCCCATACTGTGTGCTCCCCTGTTCCCCTACATCCCACACTGTGTGCTTCCCTGTTCCACTACATCTGATACTGTGTGCTCCCCTGTTCCCCTACATCCCATACTATGTGCTCCCCTGTTCCCCTACATCTGATACTGTGTGCTCCTATTTCCTTACATCCCATACTGTGTGCTCCCATTCCCCTACATCCCATACTGTGTGCTCCCTATTTCCCATACTGTGTGCTCCCCTGTTCCCCTACATCCCATACTGTGTGCTCCCCTGGTCCCCTACATCTGATACTGTGTGCTCCCGTTTCCCTACATTCCAAACTGTGTGCTCCCCTGTTCCCCTACATCTGATACTGTGTGCTCCTGTTCCTCTACTTCCCCCACTGTGTGCTCCCCTGTTCCCCTACATCCCATATTGTGAGCTCCCCTGTTCCCCTACATCCCACTCTGTGTGCTCCCCTGTTCCCCTACATCCCACTCTGTGTGCTCCCCTGTTTCCCTACATCCCACACTGTGGTCCTGATTCAGAGCCAGACGCGCTGACAGAGCGCTCGCTCTGAATCAGGGCGTCCTTCCCCTGTTCCCCTACATCCCATACTGTGTGCTCCTACATCCCATACTGTGTGCTCCCCTGTTCCCCTACATCCCATACTGTGTGCTCCCCTGTTCCCCTACATCCCATACTGTGTGCTACCCTGTTCCCCTACATCCCATACTGTGTGCTCCTCTGTTCCCCTACATCCCACACTGTGTGCTCCCCTGTTCCCCTACATCCCATAATGTGTGCTCCCTTTTCCCGACATCCCATACTGTGTGCTCCTCTGTTCCCCTACATCCCACACTGTGTGCTCCCCTGTTCCCCTACATCCCATACTGTGTGCTCCCATTTCCCTACATCCCATACTGTGTGCTCCGCTGTTCTCCAACATCCCATACTGTGTGCTCCCATTCCCCAACATACCATACTGTGTGCTCCCTACATCCCACACTGTGTGCTCCCCTGTTCCCCTACATCCCACACTGTGTGCTCCCCTGTTCCACTACATCTGATACTGTGTGCTCCCCTGTTCCCCTACATCCCATACTATGTGCTCCCCTCTTCCCCTACATCTGATACTGTGTGCTCCTATTTCCTTACATCCCATACTGTGTGCTCCCATTCCCCTACATCCCATACTGTGTGCTCCCTATTTCCCATACTGTGTGCTCCCCTGTTCCCCTACATCCCATACTGTGTGCTCCCCTGTTCCCCTACATCTGATACCTTGTGCTCCCATTTCCCTAAATCCCATACTGTGTGCTCCCCTGTTCCCCTACATCCCACACTATGTGCTCCCCTATTCCCCTACATTTGATACTGTGTGCTCCTGTTCCCCTACATCCCACACTGTGCTCCCTTGTTACCCTACATCCCATACTGTGTGCTCCCCTGTTCCCCTACATCCCATACTGTGTGCTTCCCTGTTCCACTACATCCCATACTGTGTGCTCCCCTGTTCCCTACATCCCATACTCTGTGCTCCCCTGTTCCCCTACATCCAATACTGTGTGGCCCCCTGTTCCCCTACATCCCATACTGTGCGCACCCCTGTTCCCCTACATCACATACTGTGTGCTCCCCTGTTCCCCTACATCTCACACTGTGTGCTCCCCTGTTTCCCTACATCCCACACTGTGGCCCTGATTCAGAGCCGGACGCGCTGACAGAGCGATCGCTCTGAATCAGGGCGTCCTTCCCCTGTTCCCCTATATCCGACAATGTGTGCTCCCCTGTTCCCCTACATCTCACACTGTGTACTCCCCTGTTCCCCTACATCTCACACTGTTTCCCCCTGATCTCCTACATCCCATACTGTGTGCTCCCGTTTCCCTACATCCCAGACTGTGTGCTCCCATTCCCCTACATCCCATACTGTGTGCTCCCTACATCCCATACTGTGTGCTCCCCTGTTCCCCTACATCCCACACTGTGTGCTCCCCTGTTCCCCTACATCCCACACTGTGTGCTCCCCTGTTCCCCTACATCCCACACTGTGTGCTCCCCTGTTCCCCTACATCCCACACTGTGTGCTCCCCTGTTCCCCTATAACTGATACTGTGTGCTCCCCTGTTCCCCTACATCCCATAACGTGTGCTCCCCTGTTCCCCTACATCTGACATTGTGTGATCCCGTTTCCGTGCATCCCATATTGTGTGCTCCCCTGTTCCCCTACATCCCATACTATGTGCTCCCCTGTTCCCCTACATCTGATACTGTGTGCTCCTGTTCCTCTACATCCCCCACTGTGTGCTCCCCTGTTCCACTACATACCATACTGTGTGCTCCTCTGTTCCCTTACTTCCCATACTTTGTGCTCCCCTGTTCCCCTACTTCCCATACTTTGTGCTCCCCTGTTCCCCTACATCCCATACTTTGTGCTCCCCTGTTCCCCTACATCCCATACTCTGGGCTCCCCTGTTCCCCTACATCCCATACTGTGTGCTCCTTTGTTCCCCTACATCCCACACTGTGTGCCCCCCTGTTCTCCTACTTCCCATACTGTGTGCTCCCCTGTTCCCTTACATCTGATACTGTGTGCTCCTACATCCCATACTGTGTGCTCCCCTGTTCTCATACATCCCATACTGTGTGCTCCCCTGTTCCCCTACATCCCATACTGTGTGCTCCCCTGTTCCCCTACATCCCATACTGTGTGCTCCCCTGTTCCCCTACATCCCATACTGTGTGCTCCCCTTTTCCCCTACATCCCATACTGTGTGCTACCCTTTTCCCCTACATCCCATACTGTGTGCTCCTCTGTTCCCCTACATCCCACACTGTGTGCTCCCCTGTTCTCCTACATCCCATACTCTGTGTCCCCTGTTCCACTACATCCCATAATGTGTGCTCCCTTTTTCCGACATCCCATACTGAGTGCTCCTCTGTTCCCCTACATCCCACACTGTGTGCTCCCCTGTTCCGCTACATCCCATACTGTGTGCTCCCATTTCCCTATATCCCATAATGTGTGCTCCCCTGTTCTCCAACATCCCATACTGTGTGCTCCCATTCCCCAACATCCCATACTGTGTGCTCCCTACATCCCATACTGTGTGCTCCCCTGTTCCCCTACATCCCACACTGTGTGCTCCCCGGTTCCACTACATCTGATACTGTGTGCTCCCCTGTTCCCCTACATCCCATACTATGTGCTCCCCTGTTCCCCTACATCTGATACTGTGTGCTCCTATTTCCTTACATCCCATACTGTGTGCTCCCATTCCCCTACATCCCATACTGTGTGCTCCCTATTTCCCATACTGTGTGCTCCCCTGTTCCCCTACATCTGATACCTTGTGCTCCCATTTCCCTACATCCCATACTGTGTGCTCCCCTGTTCCCCTACATTTGATACTGTGTGCTCCTGTTCCCCTACATCCCACACTGTGCTCCCATGTTCCCCTACATCCCATACTGTGTGCTCCCCTGTTCCACTACATCCCATACTGTGTGCTTCCCGGTTCCACTACATCCCATACTGTGTGCTCCCCTGTTCCCCTACATCCCATACTGTGTGGCTGCCTGTTCCCCTACATCCCATACTGTGTGGCTGCCTGTTCCCCTACATCCCATACTGTGTGCACCCCTGTTCCCCTATATCCCATAATGTGTGCAACCCTGTTCCCCTACATCCCATACTGTGTGCTCCCCTGTTCCCCTACATCCCACACTGTATGCTCACCTGTTTCCCTACATCCCACACTGTGGCCCTGATTCAGACCCGGATGCGCTGACAGAGCGCTCGCTCTGAATCAGGGCGTCCTTCCCCTGTTCCCCTATATCCGACAATGTGTGCTCCCCTGTTCCCCATCATCTCACACTGTGTACTCCCCTGTTCCCCTACATCTCACACTGTTTCCCCCTGTTCCCCTACATCCCATACTGTGTGCTCCCGTTTCCCTAAATCCCAGACTGTGTGCTCCCCTGTTCTCCTACATCCCATACTGTGTGCTCCCATTTCCTTACATCCCATACTGTGTGCTCCCATTCCCCTACATCCCATACTGTGTGCTCCCTACATCCCATACTGTGTGCTCCCCTGTTCCCCTACATCCCTCACTGTGTGCTCCCCTGTTCCCCTACATCCCACACTGTGTGCTCCCCTGTTCCCCTACATCCCACACTGTGTGCTCCCCTGTTCCCATATAACTGATACTGTGTGCTCCCCTGTTCCCCTACATCCCATAACGTGTGCTCCCCTGTTCCCCTACATCTGACATTGTGTGCTCCCGTTTCCGTACATCCCATATTGTGTGCTCCCCTGTTCCCCTACATCCCATACTATGTGCTCCCCTGTTCCCCTACATCTGATACTGTGTGTTCCTGTTCCTCTACATCCCCCACTGTGTGCTCCCCTGTTCCACTACATACCATACTGTGTGCTCCTCTGTTCCCCTACTTCCCATACTTTGTGCTCCCCTGTTCCCCTACTTCCCATACTTTGTGCTCCCCTGTTCCCCTACATCCCATACTTTGTGCTCCCCTGTTCCCCTACATCCCATACTGTGTGCTCCTTTGTTCCCCTACATCCCATACTGTGTGCTCCTTTGTTCCCCTACATCCCATACTGTGTGCTCCTTTGTTCCCCTACATCCCACACTGTGTGCCCCCCTGTTCCCCTACTTCCCATACTGTGTGCTCCCCTGTTCCCTTACATCTGATACTGTGTGCTCCTACATCCCATACTGTGTGCTCCCCTGTTCTCATACATCCCATACTGTGTGCTCCCCTGTTCCCCTACATCCCATACTGTGTGCTCCCCTGTTCTCCTACATCCCATAATGTGTGCTAACCTGTTCCCCTACATCCCATACTCTGTGCTCCCCTGTTCCCCTACATCCCATACTGTGTGCTCCCCTGTTCTCCTACATCCCATACTGTGTGTTCCCCTATTCCCCTACATCCCATACTGTGTGTTCCCCTATTCCCCTACATCCCATACTGTGTGCTCCCCTGTTCTCCTACATCCCATACTGTGTGCTCCCCTGTTCTCCTACATCCCATACTGTGTGCTCCCCTGTTCCCCTACATCCCACACTGTGTGCTCCCCTGTTCCCCTACATCCCACACTGTGTGCTCGCCTGTTCCCCTACATCCCACACTGTGTGCTCCACTGTTCCCCTACATCCCACACTGTGTGCTCCCCTGTTCCCCTACATCCCACACTGTGTGCTCCCCTGTTCTCCTACATCCCATACTGTGTGCTCCCGTTTCCTTACATCCCACACTGTGTGCTCCCCTGTTCCCCTACATCCCATACTTTGTGCTCCCGTTTCCCTACATCCCACACTGTGTGCTCCCCTGTTCTCCTACATCCCATACTGTGTGCTCCCGTTTCCTTACATCCCACACTGTGTGCTCCCCTGTTCCCCTACATCCGATACTGTGTGTCCCCCTGTTCCCCTACCCATACTGTTTGCTCCCGTTTCCCTACATCCCATACTGTGTGCTCCCGTTTCCTTACATCCCATACTGTGTTCTCCCATTCCCCTACCTCCCATACTGTGTGCTCCCTACATCCCATACTGTGTGCTCCCCTTTTCCCCTACATCACATACTATGTGCTCCCCTGTTCCCCTACATCTAATACTGTTTGCTCCTGTTTCCTTACATCCCATACTGTGTGCTCCCATTCCCCTACATCCCATACTGTGTGCTCCTCTCTTCCCCTACATCCCATACTTTGTGCTCCCCTGTTCCGCTACATCCCATACTGTGTGCTCCCCTGTTCTCCTACATCAGATACTGTGTGCTTCCCTGTTCGCCTACATCCCACACTGTGTGCTCCTCTGTTCCCCTACATCCCATACTGTGTGCTCCCCTGTTCTCCTGCATCCCATACTGTGCTCCCCTTTTCTCCTACATCCCATACTGTGTGTTCCCCTACATCCCATACTGTGTGCTCCCCTGTTCCCCTACATCCCATACTGTGTGCTCCTCTGTTACCCTACATCCCACACTTTGTGCTCCCCTGTTCCCCTACATCCCATACTGTGTGCTCCCGTTCCCCTACATCCCATACTGTGTGTCCCCCTGTTCTCCTACATCCCATACTGTGTGCTCCCCTGTTCCCCTACATCCCATACTGTGTGCTCCCCTTTTCTCCTACATCCCATACTGTGTGCTCCCCTGTTCCCCTACATCCCATACTGTGTGCTCCCCTGTTCCCCTACCTCCCATACTGTGTGCCCCCCTGTTCCACTACATCCCATACTGTGTGCTCCTCTGTTCCCCTACATCCCACACTGTGTGCTCCTCTGTTCCCCTACATCCCATACTGTGTGCTCCCCTGTTCCCCTACATCCCATACTGTGTGCTCCCCTTTTCTCCTACATCCCATACTGTGTGTTCCCCTACATCCCATACTGTGTGCTCCCCTGTTCCCCTACATCCCATACTGTGTGCTCCTCTGTTCCCCTACATCCCACACTTTGTGCTCCCCTGTTCCCCTACATCCCATACTGTGTGCTCCCGTTCCCCTACTTCCCATACTGTGTGCTCCCTACATCCCGTACTGTGTGATCCTCTGTTCCCCTACATCCCATACTGTGTGCTTTCCTGTTCCCCTACATCCCATACTTTGTGCTCCCCTGTTCCCCTACATCCCATACTGTGTTCTCCCCTACATCTGATACTGTGTGCTCCCATTTCCCTACATCCCACACTGTTTGCTCCAGTTCCCCCTTCCATATCCCACACCGTGTAGTTCTGTTTCCCTTCCACATCCCACAATGTGCACCCCCTATTCTCATCCAAATCCCATGTTGTATGCTCCCTTATACCCATAGGGTCTGACTATGCTCACAGCTACCCTCCATCCCCCTGCTGCTGGTTCTTCTCCCTCTTCCACATTAATCATCTTACATTCTGTACTCCCCCTCCCCCTTCCAGTGGCTGTGCCCCCCCCCCTCCAGTCTGCAATGCATTTACTTGGCAATATCTTCACTGGCAGCTGGCTCCTCTGACTAAGGCCCTCATTCAGATCCGGATCCTCTGAGCAGAGCGCTCGCTCTGAATGAGGGCCGTCCACCATAAAAATGGAGCGTCCTCCTGGACGCTCGTATAGCTGTGGGTCACCACCCACAGCTCATACGAGCGTGCAGGATGATGGTCGCCATGGTCTTGACCATCGCCAGTGCGACCAGAAGTCTGTTTTCGACCACAAGCCCTTGAGTGATTTTGGCTCTATCAGAGCCAAAATCACTCCCACTGACATCACTAGTGATGTCAGTGGGGCCGGCTTCTGATGGTAGGCGTTCCCTTGGGAATGCCTCCGTCTGGGAGGCACGCCCCGGCACGCCCACCAAAGGGGGCGTGCTGTCAATCAACATCGACAGCACGCCCCCTTCGCTCGTCGCGTCTGGCGCATGCGCACGGCGGAGCTCCCTCCGTCTTGCGCATGCGCAGTGCACACCATCGACCCACTTGCGAGCGGAAAGCCACTTGCGAGTGGGTCTGAATGAGGCCCTAAGTCTGACCGGGAAGGATGGCTGCTGGGCTGGCTGCAGGCTGCCTGTTTCTCTGCTTCTACAGCTACTGCTGGACAAGACTGGATTGGTGAGGCTGGACACTGTGGAGGGGCGGGGCAGCCTGATGACTCCTCAGAACGAGTCTAAGCCAGTGATCTGAGGAATCTGAAGTAACAGTCAGTTCAAATGATTTCAGACTCCTTGGCTCAATGGCTGAGATCACTTCATCCTTCTTTTATAGCAGTCCCGGAACTTGACCCCCGAGGCAGGCAGAGAGGTGTTTGATGTCGACCCAATGGGGAATGAATGTGCAGGACCTCAGACAGCCTTTGACAGGAATATTATTTTCCTGTCTCCAGCAGATCTCAGATCCTGTGGGCCTATTTACATGGGGAGGCTTGGAGCTGCAGCTCCATCCGTTCCATTGTTAATCCGGCCCTGATGGCCGGTCACAGACTTGTAGCAGTCAGCACCCAGTTCATCGGTAATAGTACGTTGGGGTATTGAAATTAAATTCCAGAGTAATAAACAGTGATGAAGTGCACAGAAAGTCATTTAAGAGCCAGCAGAGGTCAGATGTAGATGTAATTTCAGAACCAGGGCTGATAATTAATGTACAGTAGTACAACAAACAGGCAATGGAGATACAGTATGCAGAACAAGGTTGTAGAGTAGATATAAAGATATATGGCCTCATTCAGAGAAACAGACACCCCCTTCCTGCATCTGCGATCCCAGCGCTGCGACCAAGGTAACCTGAGATCGCTATCACAACCTACACGACCATACTGTGTGCTCCCCTATTCCCCTACATCCCATACTGTGTGCTCCCCTGTTCTCCTACATCCCATACTGTGTGCTCCCCTGTTCCCCTACATCCCAGACTGTGTGCTCCCCTGTTCCGCTACATCCCATAGTGTGCTCCCCTGTTCCCCTACATCCCATACTGTGCTCCCCTGTTCTCCTACATCCCATACTGTGTGTTCCCCTACATCCCATACTGTGTGCTCCCCTGTTCTCCTACATCCCATACTGTGTGCTCCCCTGTTCCCCTATATCCCATACTGTGTGCTCCCATTTCCCTACATCCCATACTGTGTGCTCCCTACATCCCATACTGTGTGCTCCCCTGTTCCCCTACATCCCACACTGTGTGCTCCCCTGTTCCACTACATCTGATACTGTGTGCTCCCCTGTTCCCCTACATCCCATACTATGTGCTCCCCTGTTCCCCTACATCTGATACTGTGTGCTCCTATTTCCTTACATCCCATACTGTGTGCTCCCCTGTTCCCCTACATCCCATACTGTGTGCTCCCTATTTCCCATACTGTGTGCTCCCCTGTTCCCCTACATCCCATACTGTGTGCTCCCCTGTTCCCCTACATCTGATACTGTGTGCTCCCGTTTCCCTACATTCCAAACTGTGTGCTCCCCTGTTCCCCTACATCTGATACTGTGTGCTCCTGTTCCTCTACTTCCCCCACTGTGTGCTCCCCTGTTCCCCTACATCCCATATTGTTTGCTCCCCTGTTCCCCTACATCCCACTCTGTGTGCTCCCCTGTTCCCCTACATCCCACTCTGTGTGCTCCCCTGTTTCCCTACATCCCACACTGTGGTCCTGATTCAGAGCCGGACGCGCTGACAGAGCGCTCGCTCTGAATCAGGGCGTCCTTCCCCTGTTCCCCTACATCCCACAATGTGTGCTCCCCTGTTCCCCTACATCCCATACTGTGTGCTCCTACATCCCATACTGTGCTCTCCTGTTCCCCTACATCCCATACTGTGTGCTCCCCTGTTCCCCTACATCCCATACTGTGTGCTACCCTGTTCCCCTACATCCCATACTGTGTGCTCCTCTGTTCCCCTACATCCCACACTGTGTGCTCCCCTGTTCCCCTACATCCCATAATGTGTGCTCCCTTTTCCCGACATCCCATACTGTGTGCTCCTCTGTTCCCCTACATCCCACACTGTGTGCTCCCCTGTTCCCCTACATCCCTTACTGTGTGCTCCCATTTCCCTACATCCCATACTGTGTGCTCCCCTGTTCTCCAACATCCCATACTGTGTGCTCCCATTCCCCAACATACCATACTGTGTGCTCCCTACATCCCATACTGTGTGCTCCCCTGTTCCCCTACATCCCACACTGTGTGCTCCCCTGTTCCACTACATCTGATACTGTGTGCTCCCCTGTTCCCCTACATCCCATACTATGTGCTCCCCTGTTCCCGTACATCTGATACTGTGTGCTCCTATTTCCTTACATCCCATACTGTGTGCTCCCATTCCCCTACATCCCATACTGTGTGCTCCCTATTTCCCATACTGTGTGCTCCCCTGTTCCCCTACATCCCATACTGTGTGCTCCCCTGTTCCCCTACATCTGATACCTTGTGCTCCCATTTCCCTACATCCCATACTGTGTGCTCCCCTGTTCCCCTACATCCCACACTATGTGCTCCCCTATTCCCCTACATTTGATACTGTGTGCTCCTGTTCCCCTACATCCCACACTGTGCTCCCCTGTTCCCCTACATCCCATATTGTGTGCTCCCCTGTTCCCCTACATCCCATACTGTGTGCTTCCCTGTTCCACTACATCCCATACTGTGTGCTCCCCTGTTCCCTACATCCCATACTCTGTGCTCCCCTGTTCCCCTACATCCAATACTGTGTGGCCCCCTGTTCCCCTACATCCCATACTGTGCGCACCCCTGTTCCCCTACATCCCATACTGTGTGCTCCCCTGTTCCCCTACATCCCACATTGTGTGCTCCTCTCTTCCCCTACATCCCAAACTTTGTGCTCCCCTGTTCCGCTACATCCCATACTGTGTGCTCCCCTGTTCTCCTACATCCCATACTGTGTGCTTCCCTGTTCCCCTACATCCCATACTGTGTGCTCCCCAGTTCCCCTACATCCCATACTGTGTGCTCCCCAGTTCCCCTACATCCCATTCTCTGTGCTCCCCTGTTCCCCTACATCCAACACTGTGTGCTCCCCTGTTCCCCTACATTCCATACTGTGTGCCCCCCTGTTCCCCTACATCCCATACTTTGTGCTCCCCTGTTCCCCTACATCCCACACTGTGTGCTCCCTTGTTCCCCTACATCCCACACTGTGTGCTCCCCTGTTCCCCTACATCCCACACTGTGTGCTCCCCTGTTCCCCTACATCCCACACTGTGTGCTCCTCTGTTCCCCTACATCCCACACTGTGTGCTCCCCTGTTCCCCTACATCCCACACTGTGTGCTCCCCTCTTCTCCTACATCCCATACTCTGTGTCCCCTGTTCCCCTACATCCCACACTGTGTGCTCCCCTGTTCCCCTACATCCCATTCTGTGTGTCCCCCTGTTCCCCTACATCCCATACTGTGTGCTCCCGTTTCCCTACATCCCATACTGTGTGCTCCCGTTTCCTTAGATCCCATACTGTGTTCTCCCATTCCCCTACATCCCATACTGTGTGCTCCCTACATCCCATACTGTGTGCTCCTCTGTTCCCCTACATCCCACATTGTGTGCTCCCCTGTTCCCCTACATCTGATACTGTGTGCTCCCCTTTTCCCCTACATCCCACACTGTGTGCTCCCCTGTTCCCTTACATCTGATACCTTGTCCTCCCGTTCCCCTACATCCCATACTATGTGCTCCCCTGTTCCCCTACATCCCATACTATGTGCTCCCCTGTTCCCCTACATCCCATACTATGTGCTCCCCTGTTCCCCTACATCCCATACTGTGTGCTCCCCTGTTCCCCTACATCCCATACTGTGTGCTCCCCTGTTCCCCTACATCCCATACTGTGTGCTCCCCTGTTCTCCTACATCCCATACTGTGTGCTCCTCTCTTCCCCTACATCCCATACTTTGTGCTCCCCTGTTCCCCTACATCCCATACTGTGTGCTCCCCTGTTCTCCTACATCCCATACTGTGTGCTTCCTTGTTCCCCTACATCCCATACTGTGTGCTCCCCAGTTCCCCTACATCCCATTCTCTGTGCTCCCCTGTTCCCCTACATTCCATACTGTGTGCTCCCCTGTTCCCCTACATTCCATACTGTGTGCCCCCCTGTTCCCCTTCATCCCATACTTTGTGCTCCCCTGTTCCCCAACATCCCATACTGTGTGCTCCTCTGTTCCCCTACATGCCACACTGTGTGCTCCCCTGTTCCCCTACATCCCACACTGTGTGCTCCCCTGTTCCCCTACATCCCATAATGTGTGCTCCCCTGTTCCCCTACATCCCATACTGTGTGCTCCCCTGTTCTCCTTCATCCCATACTGTGTGTTCCACTACATCCCATACTGTGTGCTCCCCTGTTCTCCTACATCCCATACTGTGTGCTCCCCTGTTCCCCTATATCCCATACTGTGTGCTCCTCTGTTCCCCAACATCTCACACTGTGTGCTCCCCTGTTCCCCTACATCCCATGCTGTGTGCTCCCGTTCCCCTACATCCCATACTGTATGCTCCCTACATCCCATACTGTGTGCTCCTCTGTTCCCCTACATCCCATACTGTGTGCTCCCCTGTTCCCCTACATCTGATACTGTGTGCTGTCCTGTTCCCCTACATCCCATACTGTGTGCTTCCCTGTTCCCCTACATCCCATACTATGTGCTCCCCTACATCTGATACTGTGTGCTCCCATTTCCCTACATCCCACACTGTATGCTCCAGTTCACCCTTCCATATCCCACACCGTGTAGTTCTGCTTCCATTCCACATCCCACAATGTGCACCCCCTGTTCTCATCCAAATCCCATGTTGTGTGCTCCCTTATACCCATAGGGTCTGACTATGCTCACAGCTACCCTCCATCCCCCTGCTGCTGGTTCTTCCCCCTCTTCCACATTAATCATCTTACATTCTGTACTCCCCCTCCCCCTTCCAGTGGCTGTGCCCCCCCCCCCAGTCTGCAATGCATTTACTTGGCAATATCTTCACTG
The DNA here is from genome assembly GCA_031769625.1 of Taudactylus pleione. Taxonomy (NCBI): domain Eukaryota; kingdom Metazoa; phylum Chordata; class Amphibia; order Anura; family Myobatrachidae; genus Taudactylus; species Taudactylus pleione. The sequence goes on along the minus strand of JAUIMM010000017.1, from coordinate 8,445,753 downwards.
GCAGCTGGCTCCTCTGACTAAGTCTGACCGGGAAGGATGGCTGGCTGCAGACTGCCTGTTTCTCTGCTTCTACAGCTACTGCTGGACGAGACTGGTTTGGCGAGGCTGGACACTGTGGAGGGGTGGGGCAGCCTGATGACTCCTCAGAACGAGTCTAAGCCAATGATCTGAGGAATCTGAAGTAACAGTCAGTTCAAATGATTTCAGACTCCTTGGCTCAATGGCTGAGATCACTTCATCCTTCTTTTATAGCAGTCCCGGAACTTGACCCCCGAGGCAGGCAGAGAGGTGTTTGATGTCGACCCAATGGGGAATGAATGTGCAGGACCTCAGACAGCCTTTGACAGGAATATTATTTTCCTGTCTCCAGCAGATCTCAGATCCTGTGGGCCTATTTACATGGGGAGGCTTGGAGCTGCAGCTCCATCCGTTCCATTGTTAATCCGGCCCTGATGGCCGGTCACAGACTTGTAGCAGTCAGCACCCAGTTCATCGGTAATATTACGTTGGGGTATTGAAATTAAATTCCAGAGTAATAAACAGTGATGAAGTGCACAGAAAGTCATTTAAGAGCCAGCAGAGGTCAGATGTAGATGTAATTTCAGAACCAGGGCTGATAATCAATGTACAGTAGTACAATAAACAAGCAATGGAGATACAGTATGCAGAACAAGGTTGTAGAGTAGATATAAAGATATATGGCCTGATTCAGAGGAACAGACACCCCCTTGCTGCATCTGTGATCCCAGCGCTGCGACCAAGGTAACCTGAGATCGCTATCACAACCAGCACGACCATCGGTCGTAATGGTTGCCCCTTTGGCCAGGTTGCGGCAGCTGAAGCTTAGCGCAGCTTGATGGGTCCTGGCAGCTAGTGAGCTTTCAATGCAGACCCTGGCCGTGTAGTCTCCCGGAAAACAGGGGCGACATGCCCCCTTTTCCAGGAATACTGTTCAGGAATGCACCCCGCTCCACCTTCCAAACACCGCAGCTTGTTGTCGAAGCTGGATAATTGGCTGAGACAAGATCAGTTTAAAATTGGATCACAGCGACGCCATCTTGCGACTGGCCGCAATACGCCATTTTGAGAATGGCCGCCTAAGCGCCATTTTAGATAAACTCACACTTTAGTACATGTGGCGATATTACTATTAGCATCATGCGATTGCATGTTTCACCATTTCTCATACACATATTAATACGCACAATTGCGTTGTTAACTAGTCGCATATTAGCGAATGCATAAGACCCTGTATGAAAATGCTGAATATTAGCTTGATGCACACGCATCTGCCCCAAGTTAACTAGCGTCTTTACATCAAACCCCACATACTCACACATTACATATTCCCATACAAGGTTCCATAAGCTATAAGGTATAAGATTCGAGTATGCACATTTATTATCATTGCTAGGAAATAAGGGTTATTTCGTAACTAAGGTTTTATACGTGATAAGTAAGCCATGTTTGGTATTGTACTGATGCATACTCTCTCAACAGTATTCCGGTAATATCGATGGAGAGATCGCAACGTGCATACTCAACTTATGGACCGCAGAGACTTCAAGCAACAAAATGTACATTATATGAACAACTGTTAGGATTTGCATGGGGCGGGAGACCGGAGACCCCAAGTTGTTAGAGGCTGGGCTGTGTCTATTTGAACCAACCTGTTAAATGCCTTGTAACATATGCCCTCTCCTTTAGGACCAATGGTATTAGCAACAAACTTCTCTATTGTGTTGTTTATTTCTGGGGGGTATATATATGTGTGCTCTGACCCTGGGTTCCTAGTCTTCGTGCTGAATGCTGATTGACGAGGGGTTTCTTGCTGATGCCTACATCTGGACCAGAGAGCGCTGCGTATGTATAATTGTACTTGGGTCTGTATAATCTCTTTGCGCTAAGATTATATGAGGATCATAGCGTGTAACTGCTGTACTTTTACTTGAATAATACTTTGTGCTTTGGAACCACAGGTTCTAGGTCTGGAGTCATTATTTACTGTATGACTGCGTACGCAAATTAGCGTCATCCTTAGAGGTTTATAGGCAGGATATTAGAAGGTATAGGCAGGGGTATATAGAGGTTCAAAGGCAGTATCGTTAGTTGGGGGCTCGTAGTGAAGTCACTTACCCGCTCACACGGCACTTACGGTTATCAATTTCTCACCAAAGGGTGGAGTGGCCACATGCAGGGTTTACCTGCAACCGCTCGGTGCTGAGAGATCGCTACCCGTTTTTGTGTGAGCCAGGGATGCTGAGTACAATCCAAGGACAAGAGAGGAAAAAGTTTGTTTTCCTTTGTTGATAGAACCTAACATTTAAAGGGGTACCGCAGTAATGAACACGCGGCGGAGTCGCAGTTTTGCGCACAGTAAAGACGCACTTTTGTGTACGCAGCTAAAGGTTGTCATACGGTTGTGTGGTAGTCGCATTATTGTGTATGCGACTGGTCGCACAATAGCGTATACGTACTTCTGGTCGTGCTGCCACGTGTTTAAACAAAGCCGTTGAGATTTACATTCTTTTCAATTGTTGTCAATATCTGGGTTAACGTGTATTTTTCTGCGCAGGAAAAAAGTGTGTAACAGTGAGTATTTGTTGGTAGGGGTAACTTGTTCCCTAAAGTTAGAGGTACCGTAAGACCTTTAAGGGCTAAGTGCTAGCCGCTCGGTAAGCAGCTTACCATTCTATACACAGTAGCAGGTGTACATGTTGTCTTTGTTATAGAGAGGTGCGTGGAAGTAGCCAACTTAAACTTCCATAGGTGTGGAAGTTGCCTTCTTAAATCTTATCCAGGTGTGTGGAGTAGCTTTCTTCAAATCTTCACAGGTGTGTGGGCGCTGCCGTTTAAATCGTCCACAGGTAAGTGAAAGTATCTTGACTGTCTTTCACCAGTTTAAATCTTTATTGAAAACCATAGGAGTTGTCTCAGAATGGGAGCCATGCAAACAATAGAGATGTTAGACAATGATCAATGATGTGCTGTTAATGGAAATTCCGTTTGGATCGGCCCGTCATATTATGCATACTAAGTACGGTACTTATGCAATAAGGTATTGTGATGTATGGTTTAAAATGACGATGAAGAGTGTTAGACCGTTTCCCAGAATTGGTAGTTTTGATAAACATGTATTAGATAATGTCTGGGATCACATCAGTCTGATGCGCTCCCGAGAGAAAAAGGTCAAATATTATGAATGTTTAAAGTTGTGGCAGCATGAAGGGGATGCGTGGCTTAAAAATGCGCGAGCGACGCAAACTAGCGTTGCGAGCACATTGCCTGAGAATACATCTGCGACGCTGAATTGCAATGCGGGCGAGCCGCAAAATGGCGCGCACGTGCAGCAAGGTAGCATTGTGGAAGGTATTGCCAGCAGTTCACGCGCACCACCCCCACCTTATGTGGACGGAGGTGCAAGTACAGTTACCAAAAATACCCATAAAAATGTAACAAGCAATTTGTACCCTCTCTTAAGCAACTATAAAGAAAATGTTCATGATGTGGATGATGAGCCTATTGTAATGTCTGCCATTTCCCGTGCTGTACAAATGATAGATGCTACGCCACGACAATCACGAGTGGTGCCGCCATCTCCAGCGGTAACAGCAAGGGAAGTGCTAACACCCTCTGCACCTGTAGAGGAAGTTGTTAATACCATACGTAGCAGCAACAGATTAAACCCCCAGCCAAGTAACAAGGTCAAAGGTAGCAGCGCTACCGGTCTGCATCCCATTCGGACAATAACTGTTCCGAATGGAAATGCAGATGCGAACGGTGTAGTGCCCATGAGGGAAGTAGTAATGCATTGTCCTTGGAAAAGAGCAGAACTAAATTCCATCATAAATGATTTCCCCGATCCCAAAAAGGAACTAGCCAAATGTCAGAGATTTTTGAGGAATTTGGGTAGTTCTCATGAGCCAACTAATAAAGATTGGCGTGTGGTGTTAAGGGCCTGTCTACCACGCAATGCCGACGTGACAAAATTTATCACGGATTGTGTATTGGATGGTGACGTTCCCTTAACGGACCAAGTAAACCAAGGTAACATTTCCCACATTGTAACTCAATTGGGTATATATTTTCCGGTAGTAGTTAACTGGAACAAAATTTTCACCATAAAGCAAAAGGAGAGTGAATCTGCAGAAGAGTATTGCGACCGTGCTCTGCAGGCTATCACCCAGTACACTGGGATAGAAGATATTAAAGATAGCACTCACCACAGGGGAATGATAGTCACGGTACTCATGGACGGTCTTAATGAAAACTTAAAGACTCAGGTTCAGACCTCACAACCTGGCTGGAGGGGAGTCACAATAGATACCCTCATAGAATCTGCCATAGAACATGATAAGAACATCTCAAAGAAGAGAGAGACCCAGAGCGAAAAACTAATGGCTGTCAGTATTCAAGCTCTGGAAGGAATGACGGTAACATCACAGCCAACAGAGACACTTGCATCTACACACACCTACACCTGCACAGTTATATGCCCTCACTAATCCCATGCAACAGCAAACACCACTCTATTCTACTAACCCTTCACAACCACAGGTCCCACACTACTCACAAACTTCATATCCCCCACAATACCCTTATCCTCCATATCCCTACCCATATCCACCACCTCTTCCCCCTGCTCAAACCTCACAACAACCCGTGTCTTCATCCGATCCATGAATATCTTTTAATTGTAACCAGCCAGGACATTTAAGTAGAACCTGCAGAGTAAAAAGGGTAGGACCCCCAAACCATAGAGTACCTGGATATCCCCATAAGGGACACGCACAGAGACCAGCAAATATCCAGCATGCACCAGCTCCAATTGTGGCCGTTAATGCTTTATTGGAGAATGGTAGCCAACGCTAGGGGTCAGGTCATACCTGTAGTCTACAGATAGTCAGGTTAACGGGAAGCACTAGGGAAGAACCGGTCATGATGGTTGAGGTAGCTGGTACTGAATATCCTTTTCTTGTAGACACAGGGGCGACCAGGTCAGTGATAAAATCTCCCGTTAATTTACAGGTGACCAACGAGACAGTACCAACAATGGATGTAACAGGTAAAGTGCAACATTATCCTTTAACAAAGTCCACAGAGGTTACTATTGGGCCGCTGCATACCAGGCATTCTTTCCTTCTGGCTGCTGTGGCTCATACTAACCTGCTGGTTAGAGACTTGTTATGTAAGATGGGATGTGTTATATATGGCATCCCTGATGGTGTATTTTTAGATATCCCTGAGAGAGTTGCGCACGAGGTGCGGGATATGTTGGACACTCCCCAAAGGATAATGTATCACTCTACCAGTTTAAATGAAAATCCATCCCAGGTAGATGAAATGTCCCAAATTCCAGATTCCCTTTGGACTAAGGATGGACAGGACACTGGATTAATGGCAAACGTAAGCCCCGTAATGGTAAATTTGAAAAGCAGTAGGCAAGCTCCAAAAATTCCCCAGTACCCACTAAAACAGGAGGTAGAATTTGGGTTTTTTCCAATAATTGAACGATTATTGCAACAGGGAATTTTAGTTCGTACAGCTAGTGTAGCCAACAGTCCCATCTTTCCAGTGAAGAAGAGTGGAGGGAGGGGTTATAGGCTGGTACAAGACCTTAGAGGTGTTAATAAGGTAGTAGAAAGCCAATTCCCCGTAGTGCCAAATCCAGCTGTCATTCTTATGCAGATCCCTCCAAACGCAACCCATTTCACTGTCATTGACCTCTGTTCTGCTTTCTTCTCTGTGCCTCTCCACCCTGACTGTCAGTATCTATTCGCATTTACATACAGAGGTGTGCAATATACATGGACACGGTTGCCCCAAGGTTTCATTGACAGCCCCAGTATCTTTTCCCAGGCATTGCACGACTGTTTACAATCTTTTCAACCTGCAAATGGATCTGTTCTAATTCAATATGTGGACGATTTATTGCTGTGTTCTGATTTTTTTATGTCATGTTTGAATGATACTAAACTTTTGTTGCTTCATCTCTCGCATACAGGACACAAGGTGGCTAAGGACAAACTATAGCCATGCCAATCCAGAGTAAAATATTTGGGACACTGCCTAACCCAGGGGTTAAGACATCTCACAAATGATAGAATCCAGGCCATACAGAACATGACACTGCCGCAGAATCAACAGCAAATTCATACCTTCTTGGGAATGTGTGGATACTGTAGAATGTGGATCCCAGGTTTTCTATTTTATCCTTGCCTTTACAGGACTTAGGGCCTGATTCAGAGCCGGATGCTCTGACCAGAGCACTCGCTCTGAATCAGTGCCCTCCTCCATTAAAATAGAGTGTCCTCCTGGACGCTCGTATAGCTGTGGGTCATCACCCACAGCATATACGAGCGTCCAAAAAGATGGTCGCGATGGTCTTGACCATCGCGACCATCAGACTTGCGAGGGAAACCCTGCGGTCGGGTTTCCCAGCCACAAGCCCTGGAGTGATTTTGGCTCTATCAGAGCCAAAATCACTCCCACTGACATCACTAGTGATGTCAGTGGGGCCGGCTTCAGATTGTAGGCGTTCCCATGGGAACGCCTACGTCTGGCGGGCACGCCCCCGGCACGCCCACCAAGGGGGGCGTGCTGTCAATTAACATCGACAGCACGCCCCCTTTGGTGCGAGGCCCGGAGCGATGGGAAGCCCGGCTCTCGCGCATGCGCACGACGGAGCTCCCTCCATCGTACGCATGCGCAGTGGGGAACATCAACACACTTGCGAGCGTACTGCCGCTCGCGAGTGGGTCTAAATGACCCCCTTAATCTCTTCCTCAAAGCCCGATCGTGTCATACACACAGAGGAGTCAGAGCAGGCTTTCCTTAATCTTAAGGATAGTCTAACCAAAGCACCTGCATTGGGAATACCGGATTATGAAAAACCATTTGATTTGTATTGTACAGAAGCCGATGGTTGTGCTGCAGGTGTCCTTACACAAAAACATGGTGATGCCAGTAGGCCCGTAGCAAACTACAGTGCCCAATTGGACACTGTGGCGAGATCACTCCCCACCTGTTTGAGAAGTGTAGCAGCTACCGCTCTATTGGTGAGTAAAAGTGAGGACGTAGTATTGGGTCATGATATGATTGTCTATACTCCCCACGCTGTATCTGCTCTGCTGAACTCTGCTCAAACCGTCTCTTCGGCTAGGTTTACCAAATGGGAACTAGCTCTAATCGCACCTGCGAACATCACTGTTAAACGATGCAGCACACTGAATCCAGCAATGTATTTACCATATGTACAACATGATGTACAAAGGGTGGAAGGAGACGAGTTGCTGGCGGAGGGTGAGTTCAGCGGACATAATAATACACACAATTGTATGGAATATCTGAATCAGACCTTTACTGCTAGACCTGACATACACGACACACCTTTAGAGAATGTAGATGTGACTTTTTACACAGATGGGAGTTGTCATAGACAAACAGACACAGCTGAATTATGTACATGTTATGCTGTTGTAAATGACACAGACATCATAGAAGCCAAACCTCTTGGTCCTCCTCACTCAGCCCAGGTGGCAGAGTTAGTAGCACTGGCAGCAGGCAAATCTGCTAACATTTACACTGACTCAAGGTTCGCGTTCGGGGTGGTGCACAATTTCAGGGCTCTATGGCGTCTGAGAAATGTTATGACAGCAGCAGGCACACCAGTTGCACATTCCTGACACATAAAACATCTTTTAGAAGCAATCCAACTGCCCAAAGCGGTGGCAGTAATCAAGTGTAAAGCCCATACATGTGAGGATGACCCGGTGTCACTGGGCAACAACAGAGCCGATGAAGCTGCAAAATGGGCAGCAGGGTTAAAAATGTTTTCTCCAACTGAAAAAATGATGTCTTTCCAAACAATTGATATGGTGAAATTAATTGAGATGCAAAATTTGTGTTCAATCCAGGAAAAGTCCATTTGGAAGTCCAAGGGATGTGGGAAAGAGTCCTCCGGGCTCTGGAGGGACGGACAAGGTAAGCCAGTAGCCCCCAAGGCATATTACCCCAGCCTGGCTGAGGCAGCACACGGTCTGACTCATCTGGGAAAACAAGGTATGCGCAAGTTGGTGAGAGCATACTGGTGCCCACCAGGTTTTTCTTCACAAGCAGAAAAGATAGCAATGTCCTGTCTGACCTGCTTGAGGAAGAACATAGGGAAAGCGATCCCCACCAAACCGTCCCACATTCCACCGACTGATGGACCTTCCTAGGTGATACAAATTGATTTCATCCAATTACCACCCTGCAGGAACCTTAAGTATGTATTAGTGTGCACTGATGTATTTTCTAATTGAGTTGAGGCCTACCCAGCGGCCACTAATACTGCTGCGTTTACTGCCAAGAAAATAGTTCAGGAATTTGTATGCAGATACGGTATCCCTAAAATCATCGAGAGTGACAGGGGTACTCATTTCACAGGTGATGTTTTCCAAAATATGTGTAAGCTGATGGGTATTAATAGCCGACTTCACACCCCCTACCGACGGCAAGCCAGTGCCAAGGTAGAGAGGATGAATGGGACTATTAAAAATAAGTTAAGTAAAATCATGGCAGAGACTGGACTAGGTTGGCCAGAAGCATTACCGTTGGTCCTGCATAGTATAAGGACCACTCCCAGACCCCCTCTAAATCTGTCTCCCTTTGAAACACTGTTCGGTAGACAACCTCATTTGATTATAAGTCCGCAGGAAGACTTGAAAGGTAACAATGGGGTAACTGTAAAGTATCTTATATCAATGAGTAAGCAGTTAAAACAACAGCAGCAGAAACTGAAATCGTTGTCCAATGATATGCCTGAAACTAACTGTCATGATGTTGAACCAGGAGAATATGTTATGATCAGAAATTTATTGCGTTCAGGTTGTTTGACTGATCGGTGGGAAGGTCCGTACCAGGTGCTGCTGACAAGTACTACATCATTGAAGGTGGCTGAGAGAGATACCTGGGTCCATTCCACTCACTGCAAAAAGGTCAATCAACCGGTGGAGAAACAAGTCGGAGACAAGGCTGATAGCGTGGATCTGTCGCTCACGAACTTATTCCGGGAGGATGGAAAAGGTTGTAGTGAGATACCTGAACTAAAAGAAATCTGCAGGTCTTGTTGTGACAATGGACGGGCCTGCTGTGTTCATTTTCATGTTCTCTTTTAGAGTGTTCATCATCCTGGTTGGTTCGGGAAAGTCCGGTTTCTGTGAAGGGGGACCGATTGTGGAGAGGGGAGTTGATGGCAGTGCTGATGGAGTGGAGTCAGGAGGAGTGCAATGCCAATCAGGGGAGTGTCTGACCAATCTTAGTACTGTTATTGTTAAGAGAGCTGTTATTCCGGATACTCGGGGACGGTGTGGAGGTTTATCATCTGAAGATTCCTGTATTTGTGAGCTTTGTGGGTCCCTAGTTGATGTAATTGGATCCAGCGGTGCCAGCCTAAATATAGCCCGTACTGGGGTGGGTATCCTTTAGAGGATTATCACAGCATGGTAGGCAAAGTGTTAAATCAAACTGATTGCTGGGTGTGTTCACATGTGCCCAATAAACGCGGGAGTTGGGAAGTGACAGGGAATAATCAGATGATGACCTTCTCACAAAGAGCTGATAATGAGTCCATAAACCATGATCTGTTACGCTCAATTAAATCTAGTGGGAGACATTTTAGGTACTGGTATGCATTGAGTTCCACTAAAGAAATTATTGGTAAGGTGCCAGATGGTTATTGTGCTAAAATAATACAGCCAGAAACTTGCATGTACCAGATGGAAGACCCAGAAATAGGATTGTTTGCAAGGGAAATGTGCTTAATGATAATGATGCATACCATTCCTTATGTTCTCCCTGATAATGTATATTTTATATGTGGAAGAAAAGCGTATAAGTGGCTCTCCCCGAGTTCCGAAGGTTTGTGTTACCTGGGAAGAGTAGTCCCAGAAGTTATGACCCTCACACATGTTGAAATGCTTGGCATACATAAAAACACACCGTCACCATATCTTCACACACAATATGAACACATAGGCAAACGAAATATAATACCTGGTGATGTGCACAAAGCCACTCAGTTAATTAGTGAGACAACTGGCTTTCAAGTTCTAGTCACATTGGATCCCACCAGGATCGCTTGGGGTACATTAAACTTTAGAATTATTCAGGAACTTGCTAAATTGATAGATAATATCACCGAGATGTACGATGACACATTCAGGTCTACAGGGAGAGAATTGCAAGCATACAAGAAAGAACTGGTGCAACACAGGCTAGTGTTAAAGTATTTAACTGCTGTTACTGGAGGGTATTGCATAACATTGGCCACCCAATTTGGAGTAAAATGTTGCACCTATGTCACCAATTATGCCAGCGACCCTAAGGAAGTGATAGACCGGAAGATTGATGAAATTCTGCAGCTAAAATGGGAATTTCGTAAGAACCATAATGCTTCAGTGGCTGATGTAGGGGAGAAGATAAAAGGATGGGTTTCATAGCTGAACCCAGTGAAATGGTTCTCAGGCCTAGGGGAATGGGTCCAGGAAGTGATCGCCAGCAAATTCTTAATCCTTATACTGATTGTCATCTCAATAATTGGCATATGTGTCTGGTGTGTTCCTATTGTGTTGAAGTGTGGAAAATGTAAAAATAGAGTAAAACGAAAAAACGAAATTATGATGGTGGTCAGTATGAATACCGAGGTAAATACAGAACTGCATTACAACCCTGAATTAGGAAATATCATCATTTAATGTGTGAAACTTGACACCGAACCAATTCATCATTGCTCCGGTGCGGGGACAGCTGCTCTAAAAAGCAGCTGTCCCCTCAGTTAGTATCGCAGCTACCTATATAGCTGCAATACTTACCTCTTCCCCTTGTCCCAGCTACGCATGTGTGACCTCTGGTCATGCATGTGTATAGCCGCCGGGGAGGTAGTGAGGAGGCAGCGGAGGGATCTGCTCGGATCTCTCTTCGCCTCCCCAGAACTCCTTCCCATAGAAAGGAGTGGGGATCTGAGAACAAGCGTCATCTGAAGATGGCGCTTGTTCTCGGAAGCAAACTCAGAAAACTTTCAGTTTGCTGAATATCAGGTTGTCCTACCGGACCCCTGATGATGAATTGCCCGGTAACCTAAATATGCGGAGACTAGTGTTTCTGCATTGTTACCGGGCCATTTATCGGTTGATGAATAGGCCCCTCAGCCCCAATGTAAATAATTAAGATACAGTATACACATAGAAACTCAGGCCAAGTTCAGCTGTGTGCCCCATGGCAGTAGCATCTTCCACATGCATGGTAGTTAGGCTCTTCCGCCCAACACCTCCCCTTACATGATGCAGAATTCTGCTCCTACACATAGAGCCATTTTAAGCTACAAACCCATGCTCTCATTCAGACATATAGACGCACTTGTGTACCAAGATGAACAGCATGAGAAAAGTTAATTTCTCAGCAGATTTGTAATTTATAAATGAGCTGTCAAAAGCCCCAATAATCCTTAATTAATTATTGAGAATGATACTAATTAAGTTTTAATGATACAATTTTAGTCAATATATTAAGGTTGATATTTTGTAATAGAAATGGATTATAACATAGTATTGCAAGCTTTGAAATTAAAACCATTGTTGCATTGTAAATAGAGGAAGGGAGGGATTTCAAGTATATTAACTCTCTAAACACTTTACATAGTCTCAGGGCCAATGACTCTAAGTAATGTTTATATACTTTGGCTTGAAGATCAACAAGTGATAAAATAGATAGCATAGAAGCAATACGCAGTCTAGGCTTTTCATAAAAAGAACCTCAAGGCAGGACCCTCTTTTTTTAACCTACTTGACTTCTTTCATTCACTTGGTGATTCTGCTTCCACTTGTACATGGGAACTTGCCTTTTCTGGAGAGCACTGTGCACACTTGGACGGTTGGGCTAAAACAGTCCTGAGTTGTGGGAAAGTAGGCTGCAGCTGCACTTGGTCTAGTTAAATTTAGGAATACTACCTTTATTTTGAGAAATGGTATCAATAATACCCCTTTTCCACCTAAATTCCGGGTCTGACCCGGAGATGGAACAAAGTTCCTATCCGGATCAGACCCGGAACTTTGCCAGCGCTGACTCGGGATATTCCCGAGTCAGCGCCGCTCACACCGCAGTCGGGTCTGCATAGACCCGGCTTTTGCGGAGTGAAAGTGGACGCTTGGAGATGACGTCATCTCCAAGCGCCACTGAAGCTGGACCAATCGGCCGGCTAGCGGCGCACTCCAGGTCTTCGTGACCCGGAGTGCGCTGTTCCCACAGCAGGGTTTCACGGGCTACGCCCGTGTTAAACCCTGCTAGTTACCAGGGTTGGATTGCCGGGTCACTCGAACCGGCGATCCAACCCTCTGCCCTTTTACACCAGGGAGCTGCCCGGGTTAACCCTTCAAAAACCCGGGTTTTAGCTCCGGTGTAAAAGGGGTATAAGAAATATTCAGACATTCAATTATTCCATTATGTATATATAAGAACATTTGTTACAATATAGACACTATAATAAGTAGAAAACCTGAAAAATGTCTTGCACGATTGCTATTTGCAGACCATGGACTCAATCCAATTAGGTTCAATGTTCTCACCGCCATGAGTAATATTATGGTACCACTGGATTTTAGGATTCTTGTTTGAAGCCTGCTTACAAAAATTCACGAATCTGGGGCGTGATAGGGCTGCTAGGGTGTGAGTTCTGATGCCGTTGCCCGCATTTACACACTATTGCAATGGAAAAGCGCCCCCCTCGTGTACTGGGGCAAGATGATTGGATTGAGCTCCATGAGTAACAATTAACATGATATTTGAGGATAGCCAGAAGATTATAGTTTATAGTTTTTGCCCTGATCTTAAAGATGGTTTGCATTTGGCAGAATACTTTTTTTTGTGTTTTCTACCTGGATTATATGTAGTGCTCAGTGATCTTGCACTAAGGAACTAAAAATATGGTGTATATGTAGTGCTCAGTAAGCTTGCACTAGGGAACTATAAATATGGATTATATGTAGTGTTCAGTGAGCTTGCACTAGGGAACTATAAATATGGATTATATGTAGTGCTCAGTGAGCTTGCACTAGGAACTATAAATGCCTGAAGAATCAAAGGCGCTGATGGTCTTTAGATGGATTAAATTTTGATATTTGAGTAGCATTGGATTATGTTTTCATATTAATGCATTTCTGATATGAAATGTGCCATGATGGTGCAAAAGGTTGCCCATTGATGGTAGTGGTCAAGGTCTGGTCAAACGACACATCCAAGGTGGAGTAAAAACCTGTCCATTTTGCTGTACTTAAAAATGTTCTACCTGCAAAAATAACATTGCCTCCAAAAGTACATGGGGGCTGATTCTGATTGCGACGGATCTCTCTCTGTACATAGACGCAAATGTTGAGTTTTTGCATACAGCACGTGGGCAGATGCGAATGTTTGGCCTGAGTTGGACGGAACTTGTGTTTATCTTTCTGTAAAATTGGGCATTTCAGGGCAACTCAAGCACATGGAACTGCTTTGACTAGTGGGAGTGCCGGGGGGATTTATCTAAAGCTCTGAGCGATGCTGAGTTGTACAGTACGTACTGGGAAGGGTAGACTGTTTCTGATGGATCTTTTGCATTTAGCATGGGGCTGTTGCAAGTGCCAATACTAATAATGACAGTGCTTGGTATAAAATCAATGGGCAGTTCAGCTTTCCGCTTGCAGACGCACGGATCCTCACATCAGCTGAACCGAACCTGGCATAAGCATAAGGTAGTAAATCAGACTTCCACTGTTACCTGTAATTACAGCCACTTTCCATCTGGCTCAGAATTAGGCCCACACACTCTACCCATTGCTCAATAGACTATCTCAGTCTACAATATCAAATATCTGCATTTGTATTCAGAAATAATCACATTAGTTTGTAAAGAACACATTGATCTGCCCATGACTAGACAGCGCCTCCAATTATAGGAAGCTAATATTTTCTCTCCTTACAATTGTTAACTTCTCATGAAGGTGTCAATAAAAGAATAGGAAGCTCCTCAGAAACAAGTGCACGTCACATAAAAGACACTTTGTGCATTATTTCCTGTTTGGAAAAATATGTATGTGTACCAGATTTTTTTTTTCATTGAAACAACATTGAATGTATTGGTCAAGTTCTAAAAGTGAGGGTGGTGATTTCCTTGTGAATACAAAATGTCAATTGTTTTTCTTTCGGAAAGGTCAACATTTCACATCAATACTGCACAAAAAGTATTTCCTGTAGCCTTGTATATCATTGACTGAAACATTTTTTTATCTATTTTGCAAATACAACTTTCAATGGGAGCACTATTCACAGTTTTACTGCCAACCCTGTGAGAAACTCTCTCTACAGATGGATGAGAAATTGTATTTCATCTAGACATAAATTGTGACCTTGTGTGCTCTGTCAAGTCATGCTGATGAACACGTCCCAAGTGGTACTTTCTATGGATTTTTTTACCTTTAATAGAACTATTTTAAGTTCATAAAAAAATTTCAAAGCTTGTTATTGCTAAAGCCTAACAATAGTGCTGGCATACTGTACCTACTCTCCCAAACATACCTCAAAGTGACTATTCTTTAATATGTTTATGCAACTGTGTTTAAGCTCTGAAGTTTAATGTCCGGTGAATATGAAAAGTCAAGGGAACAGGTTCACACAAAATTGTTTGGGGCTGGTGATCCCAAAGTCATAATGTCACACTTTAGTACCTTGGTGAAAAGGAACGCTGGTACCACCTTCCCCAATTTAATGAGAATGAAAGAAAGCACCATCTGAGATGTTTGACAAACTCACCAAGCATCACTCCACATGTAAACTATATTAAATGAATGTAGGTGACCTCCACTCTGGTCTGTTAGCAAGAGGGAAAGTGCACATAAATACCATTCCAATGGTGACACTCGATGCAGGAATAAATCTAATCAGTCCAAGATAGTGCCCAATGTTTAAATGTTATTTACATTTTCGTCAGAGTATAAATAAATAGACAACTAACCCTGTTCCATTGCCTCCCTCATCACGTCACACTCCATGAGTTACAGCTTTGAGTGATTTCCTAGTAGGGAAACCCCCACTAGGTCTTTTTCACTGATACTGATAAGCTATGGCCAAATACTGTATACATTTATAAAGGTATTGTCTGGTTATAACAAGGCTTGAGGTACAATAAGGTAAATGTATAATTGGATTTATCCTCATTAATAGGTCATGGCTGTTATTAACAAGTCAAGATCATGGGGTTATTAGGCTGCAATAGAAATTAAACAAGTATTTGCTAAATAACCAAATGACTGCAAGAGACCATGTTTGGCATCATCCAGGTATTTCTAGTCAATTACAATGACTGATTACCGACTAACAGGCTATATCGGGTAATACAAAGTTCAATTAGAGGAATGTCACTAATGCGCCACCCATCGCCCAGGAGTGGTGCGTATAGCCCCGGGCTATCAACCCAGGCCAGGGGTGCCCTAGAGAGGGGGACCCTTTTATTGGGGGTCCCCAACTCCCCAGGGATCCCTGGCCTGGGCTGAATATCAGTCAGGGCTGATGCTGCAGCTGGGGGGTCCGGTGAAAGAGCACCCATGGCTGTGGCATCAGTCCCCCATTAGAAAGGGTCCAGGGCTGGTTTTAAATATACGGGGTACCTCACGTCAATTTTTTTCTCCATATATTTAAAACCAGCTCTGTCACTGCTGCCTGGTGCTGGTTCTTAAATTACAGTGGAACCCTACGCATTATTTTCCGTGTATATTTAAGAACCAGGACTAGCTGCCAAGTCTGGGGCTGGTTAGTGTTTTGGGGGGGACCTCATGTCATTTTTTAAAAAAATTAACCCTATTTTAACCATTTACAGAAATAAACATACACAAATCCCAATGATTTGTGTATGTTTCTGACCATTTCTCAGCTCAGGGGGTTGAGAGTTTGAAAAGTGATTTTGACAGAGGCCTATCTAACCCGAGCTTGTCATCCCGATTCTTGGTAAATTTGAGAGATGTATGTTTGAGGTGAAAAGTACTACCGATTTGGCCCGATGGTGATTTGATTCCAGATTGCTATCCAGGGCCGGATTACCAATGGGGCGGGTGGAGCTGCAGCTCCAGGCCTCCGATCTAAATAGGCCCACAGTATCTGCTGTGCTGCGGCAGACTGGAAAAACGTTTTTCCTGTTTGGCTGCTACAACCAGCCTGCCCTGTCTGAAGCTCCGCCCCCTGAGACACGACCACCCTGACCCTGTCCTCCTTGCCCTGTCTACGGCTGTCTGAAGCTCTGCCCCCTGATACCTCAGCACCCGACCACCCCCATCCCCTCCCTGTGGCCGTCTGAAGCTCCGCCCCCTGAGACTCCGGCACCTGAACACCCCCACCCCCTCCCGACCGCCGCCCGCAGTCCAGACACTGGACTGTGACATTGGTTTGGAGGCCCAGTGGAAGGGTTCAATAGCCCTCCCTGCACCGAGTGTCTCAGCTCCGCGCCGCGTGCCATCACAGCTGCCACCCCCACCACCGCAATCTTAAGCAGCCCAGCAGTAAGAGGAACTTATCTCCATGAAGGCAGCCCGCGTAACAGGGTGACTGATCCGGACTCTCTGATGGCAGTGCTGCTGATTGGGATGTCATGTCCAGGTGGCTGCTGCTGAGATCTGAGCCCCACATGGTAAAAAGGTATGCAAGCAGTGACTGTATTTTATTGATCAAGTTATATATATATATATATATATATATAATGTGTGTGTGTGTGTGTGTGTATATATATATATATATATATATATATATATATATATTTATATTAGACAAAAACACTGGAGTGCCAGCTTGTATTGACTGTATGTATGTGTATGTGTATATATATATATATATATATATATGTGTGTGTGTGTGTGTACTAATTTAGCCAGCACCTCTGTCTCAATCCCCTGCTCAGCCCCACCCCCTCTCTTCTGACCTCCCCCCCTGCGTGGCTCCATTCCGCCAACACCCCCTGTCGCAACTCTGTCCCAACCCACTTCATCACGGCTCCATTCCAAAATCACTGCTACCATATATACCCCAACGGCTGATCCACTACTAACGCTGTCCCGCCACGCTCGCAGTGGGAGCCGTTGGAGCTCCTGCATTGAGGAGACGTGATGGCATTACACAATTATTATGTAGTATATATGAAATATGTGTGGGTGGGTGTGAGTGTATGTGTGTGTGTGTGTGTATATATATATATATATATATATATATATATATACATACACACACACACATCAGGGTTCACATGTACCATACCCTCCAACATTTTTCAGCAAGAACTCGGTACAGGGGCATGGCCACAGATTAAAGGGGGCGTGGTCACAGATAAAGGGGCGTGTCAACGGGGGTCTTGAGGCAGCTGGCGCTGGTGGGTTTCAAACTTGCAGTATAAGTGTTATACTGCAAGTTCTGTTTACCGGTGCAAGCATCAAGACAGACTGTGGAGAACCAGGGAGGAAGGAGAAGAGCCGGCTGTCACTTAGCAGCGCTGCGGGAATCCTGTGTTCAGCAGCGCTGCTTAAGAAATCAGTAGATTGTACCCACCCAGTAAAATCGGTACAGCCCGTTTGCCGGTACAGACCATTAAAAAAAAACTGTACTGTACCGGCTAAAACGGTAGAGTTGGAGCGACTGTTGTGGGTATTTTTGTGTATCGGGGACAATATAATGTGGCATAATGTGTATCTGGGGCACTGGGATGTAAATTAGATTGTTTTGGGTGCATTACGATGTGGCATAATGTGTATTAGGGGACACTGCGATGTGGCATAGATAAACTGGGACACTAAAAAGTGGCATATAGTGTTCTGTGGGCACTACAAAGTAGCATTATGTGTAACGGGCCCACTACAAAGTGGCATAATGCATCTTGGGGTGCACTACCATGTGGCATAATGTGTACCTGGGGCACTAAAATGTGGCATAGGGCCTGATTTGATGAGTCGCATGCATAAGTGCACACAGCAGCATCTATTGGCGGTCATCCATCTGCGACTTTATGCAAATGCCACTAGAAACTCCATCCCTTGTGTATATCTGTGCAGACGAACGTGGAAGGACTGAGACGCGCACTTTTAGTGCCCAGACATGCAGTAATAACGATTGGTGCCTCCTTATACGCCACCATTGTTCACACCATCCAAACTTGCTCCAGCCCTATGGCATCTACAGTGTCTCTGTCTGACCATGGCCTCCTATGTCAAAGTTTCAGGGCATCCGCCCTTTCGTCAGGACACACTTACATACGGATGCCCTGAAACGTTGATCTTTATGGTTCAAATAAGTACACTTGGTATGTGATATTGCCATTGGAGCCCTTGGAGTGCTGTGTCGTCTTCTTTGGATGGTATGGAATCTTTGAT
The DNA here is from genome assembly GCA_031769625.1 of Taudactylus pleione. Taxonomy (NCBI): domain Eukaryota; kingdom Metazoa; phylum Chordata; class Amphibia; order Anura; family Myobatrachidae; genus Taudactylus; species Taudactylus pleione. Next base: position 8,427,340 of record JAUIMM010000017.1, on the reverse strand, counting down.
ACTTAAGCACCAGGGCCAGATGAATTGGATAGTGCAGAGTGCCGGCAGTTTTGGGACTATTAATAAATATATAGGTGTCCTACATGGTGCTAGTCATATGCCCTGTGCAGACCAACCCCCCACATCTGTAGTCACAGCCCACTGTGCTGGTCACGCCCCCGTGGCAGCACACAAAAGGCCCTTCATGAATTTCAGCTCCAGGCCCATGTGGACCTTAATCTGGCACTGTTGCTATCTCACCTGAGTTTTACGAGTGAGATGAGACAAATCTCTCTAACTCACCCGACTTTTGCCTTTAGTAAATTTGCAAGCACTAAAAAAATGAATAAATCACCTGAGATGGTCATCTCGACCTATCTCGATTCTTAGTAAATTTACCCCTAGTAATACAAACACTGGCTGAGTAGCCAATAGTAGACCATATCTGGTGATACTTTAGGTGCAAGAAATGTGAGCCTTTGTCTGAATCTGCATAACTGGTCATATGGTTACACTGAGGCAATAACTGGCAGAATGCTCTTTACTACACTATTTAGCATTTGTGGTTGAATCCAAATAGAAGGACCAGTGATGTTTGATACTATAATAATAGTTGACTATCTACAAAAGGTCATATCTGCTGATACAGCAGCTGTAGGACTGGTGCATCAATCACTGACTGACTACCCACAGACAGATCATGTCTGGCAATCTTTAGATAATATTTCATAAACATCTTTATTGAATCTAAAGTGAAATAAGCATGCAATGTCACTAGAAGTCAGATAAATTAAACCTACATAACAAAGTAAAGTTATTAAAAACCGCTGTTCTGCATTTAGTAAATCCGGTGGGAGGTTCTCCATAGGTCAAATTGTTTCTCACTGCCATCTATGGTCAGATAATATGTTCCTGCTGTACAATGTGCTTTAAAATCTGAGAAGCAATTGTAAAAATGTCAAGGACTAGAACTCAGTAAGTGTATTTAGGCACTTCAGTCAGGATAAATGTGTCTCCTTTTTACTCCAAGACTCTGTTAGGTTAAGTAGCCCTTCATTTTCAATAAACCAAAACGCTAGGTCAAATGTTTTATGAATTACTTATTTTTGGTAATGCAAGAAGGATTGCACCTTTAAGACTTACAACGTCATGAACCACAGACTATTTTTATTCAACAAAGAACAAATAAAATATTCACTGGCCCACTCTGTCAGGCTGATATCTCAAAACCCTGTGACCTCCAGGTATTATACTTCAGCCTTTGTAACATCCTGTGCACTATGTCAAACCTGTACTCGCTGATAACAAACGCCAGATGGCTTAAAGCAATTCCCTGAACCCTTAAATTGACTGCCAGTACGTGGGGAGAGAATGGAAGGATTGTGAACTGGGATTTGGCTAGCACCATACTTTATGTACAACCTGCTGGTGATCACATTACTGGCTTTGGCGTTTGCTAAATTAATTTAAATGTGCTTGGAGCATGCAGAAGGTAAACTCTGCGAGGGATTGAAGAATTAAAGGTAAGGGATAAATGCATTCAATTTGAAGAATAATTGGGAGACAGTCACAGCAGTGACCTAGTTTGCATGGCAAGTGTTCAGCTGGCTTCTATCATTATAAAGTCATTACATATCATTTGCAGGGGCTGCGGTCTTTTGTCCTCAGATTATTGTGCTCATATTATATCTATGTCTGAGAACTGATATGTATTGCTAAAACAAAGAAAAAAATAAAAGCCATTTTTAATGCACAAGAGACATACTATACATGATGCTACACATTTTTAAATAAACTGTTTTGTAGCATCTTTTCAGGCATTTCACACCTGACAATCTTACTATACACAGCTGTCCACTCTACCTGCAGCTTTACGTTTTTATAAATGCTACACACCAGAAATAGGCTTTGCTGGAAAATAGCCACCAGGCAACAGGTTTTAAATTACACACTAGTCATCAGCCAATGGGCTCCGTGTTATATACTAACAACAAAGCATTGTGCTTTGCACCGCTGTAGAACCAAACAATGTGCTCTGATTTGTACAGTAGCCCCCAGATAATGAGGTCTGTATTCAGGGTTGGACTGGCCTACAGGGATACAGGGGAAACCCCCAGTAGGCCCCACCCGCTTCTCTAGGGATCAGGTTCCAGATTGTGCGCTTGAATTATACATTATACATATGTTACATTATACTGCACAGAACTATAGTGTATTTTCTACAATGCGTAGTTGTTATTAATCTGGTACATTATCTTGCATGCACTAGCAGTATTTACTATATATTTTTTTAAAGAGGCCCAGACCATGCCCTCTCTAATGGTTAGCCAAGCCTCTGTAGTAGTGACTACTAATCAACAGGCTATGGCCTGTATTGTATAACTGGTATGGCTGCTGTATTATTTAGAGGTGACTGGGCTTTATCTTCTAGTATTATTATTATCCTTTATTTAGAAAGCAGTGACATTAACAAATTATATATAATGAAACAAAAGGCAAAGGTTGCCTTACCCAAATGAGCGTTCAGGGAGTCTGCAGCCTCGTACTGCAGACATGGTTAAATCTTCAGATTTTCCTAAACACAAGACATTGGTGTAATTGGTTTCTTCTGGGGTTATTTAATTTGTGCTTGGGGAAGAGGATAAAAATGGTTTTACAGATGCAGAACGTGACCAAATGGTGGTGGCACACCTGCGTTTTTAGCCAACACTCCCCATTGCCTTCCTCAAATGCTCCCTGTTTGTCAAGTACACTGCAAGTAGAGACTTCCATCGTGTGACTACGGTAATGTAGCTGAATGCATGTGCAGTGGTAAGAAAAACAAAACGCTCCATTTGTGAAAACATCAGCATTGAGTACAACTCTGAATAAGGCCTATAGTCCATGCAGTCAGTGAGGAGAGCATTGCTGATGCTGTCCAAAAAAAAGTTAACTAAACTCACTTAAAATGTTGATGTTTTCTTGTATGTCTAACAGGTTTTTACAGGTTGCTACTAAAAAGTGTCCAGTAAATGTTTGTGTAACTTGGAGAAGCTTGTAGCCCAAGGGGTGTTGAAGCTGGAGAGTGCTACTGTGCAAACACCACTTGGGTTCCTTTAGGTAATCTTAATTCCCACTTGAGTTCCTTTAGGTAAACTTTATTGGGTTCCTTTAGGTGAACTTCATTCCCAAACCAAGATTGCCGATGTTTGAAGATCTGCTCTCCGTGTTACAGAACAACAGTGGGAGATGGATGTCTTTCACATAGCTCCAAAGAGACCCTGAGATTGCTGCTGATGCATCCTGCCAGAGTGCTATTGCTGCTAGTATACTGCAACGCTATCACATACAGTCCCCAGCTACATACCTTCCCTTGTGCTGCCAAAACTGCTCTGACCCAACGAGGCATGGACTACACAAGATTTCTGAAGGTGTCCTGTTGTATGTATCTTGCACCAAAACATTAGCAACAGATTCTTTAAGTCTTGCAAGTTGCGAGGTGGGTACTCAAGGGCAGCAGAAAAGGGCTTGTGCAGAGCTGCTGATTTTTATAACTTCAAAATAAGATGTACAGTACTGTGCAAAAGTTTTAGATAGGTGTGGAAAAAGTAAGAATGCTTTCAAAACTAGAAGTGTTAATAGTTTATTTTTATCAATTAACAAAATGCAAAGTGAATGAACACAAGAGAAATCTAAATCAAATCAATTTTTGATGTGACCACCATTTGCCTTCAAAACAGCATCAATTCTTCTAGGTACACTTGCACAAAGTCAGGGATTTTGTAGGATTATAGTCAGGTGTATGATTCACCAATCATACCAAACAGGTGATAATGATCATCATTTTCATATGTAGGTTGAAACACAGGTTGAAACACAGTCATTAACTAAAACAGAAACAGCTGTGTAGGAAGCTTAAAACTAGGTGAGCCAAACTCTGCTACAAAGGTGAGGTTGTGAAAGACCGTTTCATGTCAAAGGTCATACACCAAGGCAAGACTGAGCACAGCAACAAGACACAAAGTAGTTATACTGCATCAGCAAGGTCTCTCCCAAGCAAAGATTTCGAAGCTGTATTCACATCTGCCTAAAACTTTTGCACAGTATTGGACCTTGACAACCTACTCCATTATGCAGTTGTCATCACAAATGATCCCTCTGAGCCATTCAAAAACTAAAGCATTAAAACTTAATGTAATAATGTCTGTGTCCTGAAAGACTACATTGAGAATCTTCTGTTCACTGTATCCCTGCACATTGCCTTTTTCCTGTTGTGATCATTTTTAACAATTATAATTTACAAATTGCTCAGCTTACAGGGAAAAAGCTATTACCATTCCATTAGCTGGCTGTCTCAAAAATAGGAAATTACTACTGCACCATGAAGATAGTTGTCAAATGAAAACATGGCTTCAACCCAGAGAAATCTGCAGCTTGATGGACATCTCTTTAAGAGTCACCAGGCATGGTGGTTCAGAGAATTCTATGACTCATTTGCAGTGTTGGCAGTCGAGGAGTTAAGTAGTTGATGTTTGGCGCTAATATATACTAGCAATGGGAAACTTAAGTAATTCCCCTATGTCTTATTCTAGGCTACAGAAATAAAAAGTTCAAACAGCTCAATTATCCAGAAACTGCTAAAATTCAGACTTTATCCTTTTCTCAGCACGTATTGTCTTCCAGATTTAATTGCCCATTTGTCCCTGGTGTTTAGATGACATTGCCACCAATTTGGATGTCAGGCTGCGGGTGAGGTTGTTCCAGACCATGTAAGTTAGATTTAAATTGCTTTCAGATGGAAATTTGGAGGGATCTTGTGAACGCAAGTTCTGACGCTTTTTCCTGACATAAAGACCAAAGGCGACAGATGGTTTTAATAAATTCCTCCTCGTTGTTAATGAAGTGCTTGGTTTATCTATATCCAGACACACAGGGGGGTCATATACAATGCTACAAAAAATATAAGCCTGCGTTCAGTGTTTATCATACAACAAAGTCAAACATTGGAACATATTAGAGTTAAGGCTGTGTGCTAAGTTTGTGCTGCCTGGGCCATAATTTAGATGAGAAATGTTAATTTGGGCAATTTACCCCATCAAAAATGAAATACAGTTTGTTTAGTTTCCTTATATCTCATGCTTGTTTTTAAGTCCAATAAACCAATAACTTAGCATTCCCTGAACTGCTACTATAATTTCTGCTTTGATATATGACCTTTTCCCAGACTATTCCTAAACCTGCCAACTAAAACACTCCCCAATTGCTCATAAAACCTATCCATCTAACAACTCCCATTATCTTCTACCAACAACCTGTATAAATCAGTGTAACAAAAACTACACTGTAAATTCTCAGTAGATCTGTTCTCTAAATGGTTTTATCATTTTGTACCCATCAATTTTTCCAAATGTTTTTTTTTAATTGTTACTGATTACTGGCAAGGAGGCAGGATGGCATTTTGAGACACAGTACCCAGTCCTAGCACTTCCTTTATTTCTAATTAAAGTCAACTTAACAGTTTACAGTCAGTAAATATAGCTAAATTGTGGCTATTTACATGAAGTAATTGAGCCATAATATGAACAGTCATAGTAGTTTTATTATAAGGTTCAGAAGAGGGAGTAGTTTAAAACACTACAATCTTGCAGGAGGGCGCAGCAAGCCAATTCTTTGAGGCTAGCTATCACCGCACTCCTTTCCATAATGACCTACCATTGTAAACATGTAGGTTATGCTGCAGTAGTGGTGGGATGGGGTAGCATGAGTACAGTAAAGCTAGCCATACAACTGAACAATATCGTTCCAATCTGTTTAATATTTGGCTGGTTGGTACTATAATCTGCTAAATGCTCATTTGCTCCCACATGCTGGAAAACAGACAAAAACTGTCATCCCAAGCAGGAACAATTCAACAAGTTTGATTTATCCCAGCTAGTAGGCCGACTGTTGTCTGGACATTCTCTCACTAACTGAACGATTTTAACAGTATGTCCATCTACTTCTGTTTCAAGTGCTGGCACTTACCTTCTCAGGGGGTACCCGGTCACTGCTGCTCCATATACAGCAGTATCACATCTGCCATCTTGGATTGAAAACAAGACTGCCTCTCTTTGCTGTCATAGTGCTGAATAGGTGAGTGTGCTGCTGTGCGTGAAGGTGGGAGCTAGTTACAAGCACTGATGTGCAGCAGGGGGTAGTGTGACAAGCTCTGCTGTAAAAGGGGGGAGCATGACAAGTGCTGCTTTGCAGTGAGAAAGATTGTGTAACAAGCTACTCTGCATATGAAGGGTTGTGTGACAAGCTGCTTGTGTGTCAAAAACTGCAAAGTAAGGATCTGGCAACATGTAAAAAAATCTTTAATTAATTTATTTTATAATTATATAAATAGTGCCTCCTTTTATTTTAATAAAATAAGTAGGTGGACAGTGTATGTCTACTACTGTTATGTCATGATCTTTCAGTTGGAGAGAAGTTGATTGGTCTAATGAAAACGTTGGCTGGTGTGAAAAAAAAAATTGGTGCGGTGTATGACGCACCATTCTAGTTGGACAGGCAAGTAGGACAGTTGGTTAGTTGGATGAAAGTTGGTCTAATGTATGGCCAGCTAATGCTGCCCATCCATTTAACGATGCGGGGGACGACGGCACGATTACGACGACGCCGTCTCTTGCGGGGTGAACTGCATACACTGAAACTTCAGACGTCCAGTGTATGCAGATCAATCATCTCCGAACATGGCAACCTGACGGCAATCGTCAGGTTGACCGTAATGTTCGGGCGATGATTGATGTTAAAAATGACCAGCGGGCGCACACATCGCTGGTCATTTTTAACCTTTTACTGCCTGATTTGCAGGCGATTACCAAGCGATGGAACCATAACGACCGTCGTTATCGCTCCATTGCTAGGTATAATTGCCTAGTGGATGGGCAGCATAAGGGGTGTGTTCATGCTCCTTAGATTCTATGTAAAGGCAAGACTAATGCTGATAATGATCACGTTGCATTGCCTATTTGAAAAATAAATAAATACAATTTTTTTAAAAATAGCATTTAAATGGTTGAGCTTGCTGGCACTTGTAGTGCTAAAACCTCCAGAATTAGGTATAAAAACAAATACAGAATAAAACGCATTTCTAAGAAATAAAAACAAATATTTATTATTTACCCAATTCTGGTGATACGGTGATCCTGGGGAGGAGGGGGTGTCCTCTCCAGTCCATTGTACATTATACTATTTACACTATGGTGCTTTTCCAAGATTCTTAATGCAGAATATCTGGAAGAGATGACAGAAGCAATAGATGCTCCAGTAGCCTTTTCCAAGCCACTGCAAACCATGACGACACGGCAAAAACGCAAGTATCACTTCCACTTCGCTGACTTTGCTCTCATCTTCAAGAAGCAGGCAATGAGAGGAACTGAGGTCAACACAAACCCCAGTTGGAAATTCAATGGAATCAATAGAAAATCTATTCCCTTTGTTCTGGTGTTCCTTAAGGGAAATAGAATTAAGTCACCTTGGTATTTGGGGATGTCACCATAAAAATCTATTGGAGAGAGTACAAATTTTTCTACTAGAGTTGAAAAAGCTCTTTCTGTAGTGCCCATTCCTCTGGATGGACTTGATCTCAAATGATATGTGCAGTATGTGCAATACCGGGATATCAAATCATTATTGATCATTTTGCCATTATGGTTCTGCTTCTTCTGCATGATGGTGGTATTTTAAAGAACCACAGTCCAGTTGTTGACAAATTCAGAGATGTTTGTGTCTCAAGAGATGTCGAAAATGCTGAATTCCATTACATACTGCCCTCATATCTGGAATGTTTGCATGCAGGTGTCTTTCATTATGTAGTCACAGTACTTGCTCCACTAGTGTAGTCTGCAGTGATCACAACCCATTCTAATTCTGAGAGGGACACTCCTTGATATTTCAGTCTTGTATTTAACCTCCGTAGCAGAGAAATATACTTGTGACCTTGTTAAATTTGATTACCTACTTTAGAGACATAGGACTGAAATCACACTGCTTAGGTATTTTATTTCTTGATGGATTGTATGCTGTCAGACAAGGATTGGTATTGACAGTGTTGTTGTGTGGAGTCTAACAGACTCCCCGGTTTTCGCCAATAGCCACCACAAGATGGGATGGACTTTGCTGCTGTAGGTTGTGGTCCTCTAGCTTCTTCCTGTAGGTGACGTATGGGGGAGGAATAATAGCAAGGTACAGAATCAGCAGGCTGGGGCGTAGTCAGGAATTTCAAGGTCAGAGTTACAAGCAAGTAGCAGAATCATGAAACAAGCAGTGACAGAGGTTCATTGTCTGGAGAAAGACTCGTCCAGTACATGGAAACAGAATCACAAATGCTGGATAACGTAAGGTAACCTAATACTCTGGCACTGAATTTTGCTGAGAGTCAGCCTAAAATAGACTGCAGGTTTGAATTTGGTGTCAGCATGATGTGAGGGTCACATGCGCCTATTCCTTTAGGGTAGGAGAGACTGGCCTGCACATCTGCAATGGCCAGATGCAGCGAGCCAGAGTACAACTGTAAATGCCGGCAAGGGGGAGAGACGTCGGGCAGCCTGCCGCGCAAGAGAGCATGCCGACAGGTTGTGCACCCAGACATGGTAAGAAAGCACTGAGTGACGATTTGTAACAGTACCCTCCCCCATACAACCCAAAATAGACTTATCAAGAATTTTTCTACTAAATTGTCTCAGAAGATGAGATGAGGTGCAGGTACATATCTGAAGCTTTCGCCTATAAATACTCTTCAGGGCCGAAGCCTTTACAATCCACCAAGATATACTATATACCACAGAAAGTTCAGGAATCCAATATTCTATTGACTCCAGACTGTTCCTGGTCCTGTACAAGAATAGGATCAGGAAAACGAGAGTAAGCAGTAAACCAATTAATTACTAAAGGTTTCAAGCGAGAAACATGAAAGGCACTGGGAATTCATAATGATCTTGGTAGTTCCAAATGGAATGTTACTGAATTGACTGCTTGAGAAATACTGTATTAAAAGGATCAATGAAGTGAGGACCAAACTTAAAACTAGGTACTTTTTAACCATAGGTAACAAGTGGACAGACAAACCTGGTAACTGGGATTAAGAGAAGGTACAAACTTCCTCTTTTTGCAGAAACTTTGTATGAAGGTTATCATTAACTCAACTCCATATGGACATGAAATCTCAGAGATGAGAATTTGCAGCTGGTACTTCAGGACAATGGAAAACGGAAGACATGTTCATAGAGGGATGCATTCCCTACACAATGAAGAATGGAATTGTATCACAGGACTTATGATAATGATTATTATAGGAGAATTCTGCCCGTGAAAGAAGATGGACCCAATCATCCTGAGAGGGCGATGTATAGGCTCTTTATTTTTTTCATATTCTTCAATTCCTGATTAACTCTATCATCTGACTATATGACTGTGGATGGTATGCGGCAGCAAAATTCAAATCAATTAATTTTTTAGCAATAAAGCCTTCCAGAAAAAAATGTGAATTGAGTTCCTTAGTCAGAAACAATTTCTTATGAACAGCCATGGAGTCAGAAGACATGCTGATTGTAGAGTGAAGCCAGATTTCGAGAAGGGCAAACCTTTTAAATACGAGTATACAAAGTGAGACATTTTTGAAAAGCCATCCACAATCACTCAAATAGTATTATAGCCCTCATAAGGTAGTAATTTGCAGCTAAATCCATAGAGCAGTGGTTCTCAAACTCGGTCCTCAGGACCCCACACAGTTCATGTTTTGCAGGTCACCCAGCAGCTGCACAGGTGTACTCATTACTCACTGACACATTTTAAAAGATCCACAGGTGAAGCTAATTATTTAAATTGTGAACCATACAACTTATGAGTTAGAGATTTATGCCGTGTACAGATGATGCATACAGACACAAAGTCCTTGACATCTTATTGAAGAGATGTTCTTCTGGAGACTAGTTTGAGAGTTTTCCAGACTCCTGCATGGCCAGAGAAAAGGGGATATTAGACCAAAGTCAAGAGTTTGAAGCATAATTCTTGAGGCACAAATTACTTCTCTGGAGGAGGTCTACAACCTTCTTGAGTAGAACCAACCAGCAACATTCCTAGGTTTCAAAATGGGGTTTAATTCTGTGGTGCTTTCTTCATCTTTGAGGTTGCATCGGTTTTCTTATTCTTCACTCCAGGACAAAAGGTGACAAGATTGAAATGCACAAAGAAGAAGAGACCACCATTTTTGCCAAGGATTTAATTGTTGAACATTTACAAGCATCAAAAGGTTCTTGTGGTCGATAAAGACGGTCACAGGGTTAACTGCTCCTTCCAACATGTGACGCCACTGCTCCAGTACCAATTTAATAGTTAGAAGTTTTAAAGAAGAACCCAAAGGGGTTTCTGACTTTGGGAAATTCTGCTCCAACCCCAAAAAAAGGATATGTCCACCACAAGAAAAAAGGGTTTAGTAGTGTCTAGTTGGTTTAGGACAGGGTCAGAGTGGAAGGCTTTTTTATTGTACTGAAAGCTTGAACTGCCTCAGGAGGCCAATTTGTAGGGTCAGCTCCCTTTCGGGTAATGGCAGTGATTGGTGCTACTGTATCACAGAACAATATCCTTTGATGAACTGTGTATAATAGACAATGACAATGCCAAGAAATCGGGTAGCGTTTAAGCCTGAAGGTTGTGACAAATCCAGTATAGCCTCTGCTTTTTTGGATCCATCTGAAGCCCCAAGCAGATAGTATATACCCCAGAAAGGGAATGTTTGACTGCTCTAAGGAGCGTTTTCCCAACTTACTGTAAAGAAAATATGTTTTTATTCTGAGGCGAGAAAAACTTCCAGAACATGAGAGAAAATGTTTAGAGAAAATCAACATACCAAGATACACAACCACATATTTGTAGAGAAGATCCCAAATATTTAATTCATGAAACATTGAAAGGCTGCAGCAGTATTACTGAGTCGGAGCGCATGATCAGATATTTAAAATGACCAACTCTGGTGTTGAAAGCAGTCTTGCATTCTTCCAATTATCCCCAGACTTGATATGGATCGAATTATATAACTCCACAGAGGGCTAGTTTGGTAAAAGTCAGAGCTCCTTTTAAATAATCAAATAATTCATAAATGAGGGAAAGAGAATAGTATAGTAACAGCATTCACCTCTTTGAAATTCATGCAGGGACGAAGGCCTCAATCTTTTTTTTTTCACAAATTAAGCTGGCTCCTGCTGGCGTAGAAGACTTACAGATAAAACTAAGGCCCTCATTCAGAGCCGTTCGCTATTTGCGTTAGTTCGTTCAAAAACAAGGGGTGGCTATGCAAATGATCCGTTCGCACATTGCAGTCTGTTCACACCTTTAAGTCTGAACGAGCGAGCAAAACATACGCTCGTTTATTTCTTAAAAACGCCCCCTGGCCGCTCGCACCATACGTCATGTCCACTATTTATTAGATTAATCGAGTACATCGAACAGGATATGAACTGCTCGCTATTCTTGTGGTTGGTTTTTTCAACCGCTATTTTGCGAGCAGTTCTGAGTTAAAAAAAAACAAGTGACGTGGTCATTGACGCTGCTATATTAATTATGCACACCCATAAAACGCCCGTTTTGACCTTTAAGCACGCCTGCGAACGGATCTCTACTCCCCGTTTTCAAGCACCTTCCCCTGTTACCACCCACATATGCCTCATTCTGTCACTCAAAATAGCAGGCACTCGCTATATTGCGTACAAATGTTTTTCGGCCGCACTGACTGGTTCACGCATGCGTACTGAAAACCGTACGCATGCGCAGATGTGCGAACGTCGCTCGGAACGAGCGTATTGCCGCTAGCGAGTGGCTCTGAATGAGGGCCTAAGTTTCATATTTTCCTTAATATAATCAGACATAGCCTGCATTTCTGATATGGATAGTGGAGATTCCCTACTCCTGGGAGAAGTTTTTCCTGGAACTAAATCTAATGTTAAGTCCCAAGGCCTATGGGGCAGAAGCTTTTTAGCTTGTTGCTTGCTGAACACATCTGGTGCTGAGGAGAAAAAGAGGGTCAGGTTGAGCTAAGCAAATGTGGAACTTGGTACAGGGTTTGTCCCTTTGCAGGCAATGAGAGTGGCACATAAAACCCCATGCTAGAATGTAACCAGTATTCCAGTCCACTCGAGGAAAATGGTGCTGATGCCAAGGTGGGTCCAGAATAATTGGATTAATGGCCTGAGGAATGACCAAAAAACTCTTCCTGAAGAAGAGCCCCCACATGCAGGTCCTTTCGAAACCTTATTCCCATCAATGCCCACAAAGTGTAAAGGTAGGACAAAATGTTTTGTATGAAGTCCTAACTCAGAGACCAAAGAAGCACAAAAAAATATCTCAGTTGCTCCAAAATGTACAAATGTGGAAATCTCTTGAATTGTGTTATGAATCTTAAATTATATTGGTGTAGGGGATATTTTTACATTTGGAGAGTAGCAAAAAGAATCTAGAACAGCCTCTTCTTTACCATCTAGGCTTTTGAGTGTTTCAGCAGATAGGTACAAACGGCTACCATGTGCCAGGAGTTCCACAGTAAAGGCACAAATTATTTTTCAAAGATTCTCTCATTCTTGTGGAGACAACTTAGAATGACAAATTTGCATTGGCTCTTCTGCTGAAACAACTAGAGAGGGGAGCCGTTGCCCCACATGGATTTGAAAGCAGGGTGCCAATTTTACTTCCATACAATTAGTAGAATCTCTTTCTTGAACTTCATTGTACAGCAAGATCAAATCATCACGAGAGGCTGGTAGCTTTTTTGAGCCCAACTCATCTTTAATTCTTTCATTAAGGCCCTGTCAGAAGATGGTGACCATGGCTTTGTTAATCCAAGAAAGCTCATAAGCGAAGGTACGGAACTGACCTGCATACTGTCCTATAATAGAACTTCCTCAGTGGAGCCGTAGGAGACTGTCCACAGTAGAAGCCACTCTACCAGGTTCATCAAAAACCTTTTTAAAGGCTTCCAGGAAGACAGCACAATCATGAAGCAAGAGATCATTGCGCTCCCACAAGGAAGATGCCTGTGCAAGTACCTAATCAAACAATAGGAAAATAATGAATGCCACTGGAGGAAATTCGAAATGTATAAAGCATTGATTAAGGAGTCCCCAACACATTTTAGGATCCCTGTCATATTTGGGGGGATTAGGAATACGAAGATTAGGACCACCCATTGCTTCTGGTGGTGACACCATGGGAGATTGGTATAACTTGCAGCTGCATAAATTGAAATATTAAGTGTTAAAGTAGATACTTCGGAGAGGGGACTTCCAGCAGCATTCATGTTTTTGGCTACAGTATACAATAATATTTTTTGTGCTTTGGGCACTGTTAGATTTGCGCTGGCAGAGTCAAGGCACGGAGTCTAATGGACATTCCACCCCCTCGTGGTTTTTGCCAAGAACTGTCACAAGGCGGGATGGACCGGGAGTCTGTAAGTTACAGCTCTATAGCAGTATGGAACAATAGCGAGGTACAGATTCAGCAGGCTGGAGCGTAGTTAGGAAATCCAAGGTCAGGGTCACAAGCAAGATGCAAAATGGTGAGACAATCCTAGGTCATGGGCACAAGTAAAGCAGCAGAACAGTGAGACAAGCCAAGTTCTGGGGCACCGGCAGAGGGTCATCGTCTAGAGAAAGCAGGGTCTAGGTACATGGAAGCAGGAAAAAAAACAAACGCTGGAGTAGTTATGGTGACCTAATACTCTGATACTAAATAGTGCTCAGAGTCAGCCTTATATAGGCTGCAGGTTTGAATTGAAACAGTTAGTCCGAGTGGATAGGAGAGCAGTGCATGTGTCCCTATGGGAGGCGCTGTGACCAGATGCAGCGAGTTCAACTGTGAGTTCCAGCAAGGGGAAGAAGCACGAGAGTGGGCCATCAGGCTGTGCTGCCAGATCCAGTAAGACAACATTGAGTACCGTTTTGTGACAGTATATCAAATTGCCACCTTACCCAAGTTAGAATGCATATTTATTATTTATTAACTTATTTATATAGCGCCGACATAATCCGTTGTCATTTACAAATTAGATCAAAACAGTAATAAAACAATACTGAGTAATAACAGACAAAGAGGTGAAAGGGCCCTGCTCACAAGCTTACAATCAACGGGGATGTAGGAATTTGAAAGAGTAGTACCAATGCTACATATTGCAAAGGTTCTTAGTGGGCTATATGATCCAGGCACACAGCAATGTTGGCCTGGGGTTAGTGGGTTGTGTGAGTATAGAGAGAGAACATAGGTGAAATGATGTGTGAACTGTGTAAAAGGGAAGTCATTGGGCAGAATAGTTCATGGAAGTTACGAGGGTGGATCCAAAAGTCTGTGCCCTGACGTAGTAGTAGATGTTGCCCCATATTGATTTTCTGTATGTACTGTATGTACTAGAGGATTTCATAGAATATTGTGAAAAATAACAGGGAGCAGGCAACTGCAGTCTCAGTAGACTGGTAAGCTATGATAAAATGACAAGGAAAGGAGTCCTAAGGTAAGTAAACTACAATGGTTAAAGATAATGGGGTGAAAGGGGTGTTTGGTATGTAAAGAACTGCTGGGAGTGTGTGCTTTGGGTACAATAGGGTTCATTTAAATTTATTTTTATATCTTTAAAATTTTGAATGCGGATGGATCTTGCAATTTTTACAAACTGAATCCCGATCTGCATATGAAACTTAGAGCACTTACATGTGATTCAGAGTCGTACTTATCATGGTCACTCCTCATTTTCTGGCAACGGTGCATTTGCACGTAGAAGAGTCCTGTTGGCAACACAGAGGTGCAGACTATTCAGAGGTGAGCGTAATGCAGCGATCCATCTGATTTCATTCAGATTTCTTGCACCAGGGTTGCGGCTGCTGCTAAGCAGATAATAGTGATGATGGCTATTCTCACAAGCACAGTACTGTGGGCAGTGTGGTTGCATAGATCTTTCTAACTCAGAATATAGACGGATGTTTGCATGGATTTCTGATTGCTGGAAGCATCGAAATTGCAATCGCTTTACACGCGACTTAGAATAATGCCCTAAATGCACCTTTAGATGAGCCTTCATTTATTTGTGGCTAAAATGGACACTAATTTTGTTACAGAAGAGCATCTGCCAATGAGTGGTTGGGTTTAGAATTAGATAGCAATATTATATTCAGAGAGTTGAAGTTATATTCTGATATATTTCATTCATAAAGTGAGAACTTGTATTACTGTATGTCTGTATAACAAGCCATTATCATAAATTGTATGTCAGTTTAATGTTAGAATTAGTTCAAGCGAACTATGGTCTCTTCCATACCAATATCATCTAGGTCAACAAGTGTGATTACTTAATTAAAAATATTTGCCTAGGACAACCTTCAAATATATTAGCAGAATTATATACTGAATTGTTTCAGTGTAACATTTGAATGCCATTTACCAAATTCCATGTGAAGGATAGATCAATTATTTTAAGTATCTTTACTAAAACTTGCACATCATTCTCCAAACTCTTTTCCACCTGCCTGAACTTGATTCTTTAGACCAGCTGCTTAGGCTTCTGCTTACCATTCAATTGCTTACTAGTGAATGACCTCCCAACCCATAGCTTTAGAAGATTAGCTCTCTGGGTCTTGACCCCAAGCCTTGGATGACAACCTCTGTGTTTCTGTCAACCCTCTGGACATTTCTATTATTTCTATTCCGCACTACAAACTGTACTTGTAAAAGTTAGTGTCAATTTGAGTTACGTATTGAGGAGACTGTAATTGTCCTATTCTGCAATTGGAACTCACCAGTTTATTGTTTGCTATAACAAATATCTGAGACTTGACATCTATAGTATATTTATAGAATTTCTAGCATTTTACATTTTTATACACAGTGGAGAAATCAATGACCAAATCTTGTGTGCCAGAGAAAACAGGTTACAGTTTGTAGAATGTCCCTACATTGCATCTCAAACATATTCTGGACATTGATGATTGAGCAATCGTCCAGCTTTCTTAAATTTAGTCTATTATCTAGACGTACTTTAATCACATATTCAATCTAATGCACATTCTTCTTATTAAGCTCTGTCACCAAAAATTATTTCTCCATTTTTATTGCATGTAAGGCTAACTTCAAGAATACAATTTCTTTAGCATTTGTAACCACATTCCATCATTCTTGTAGATCATTTATACCAGTTTGTGTAGGACAAGGAATTTTATTAGAGATCACAGAGTCATATTGCCATTGGCACACATATTCTAGATAGGTAACGGGTTTAAAAGACAAAATGCTTTCATTAGATTAAGGACAAAGGACAAAGGCTCTTGGGATATGAGGTTTCTTCTAAAAACTTCAGTTGCAGCCAAAAAGTCTCATCATAAAACCCCACTAAATGCAAACCAAGAGCCGCGAGGGGGAGCTTTACACCAGATCAACAGCACTGTTTGTGTTACTTAGGGCTTGATGGCCTCTAGAAAATCCAACTTGATTCAGATGAATGAAGGAGGTCAACAAGATAATTGTCCCTAGATATTATATTATAAAAGCATTTCCATCTAAGCTCATTTGCTATAAGTGTGTCTGCCTTGTTGTTTGTAAAACTTTTGCTGAAGCCACTAAAGGGATTTAACAGCTTTTTTTTTTTTTGAGAGGATCACATTGAGTTGGCTTGAGAGTAGTAACTTTCTTGAAGATCCACTTTAGGTAGAAGTGACGCTTTCCCTCTAATAAAAGTGTTCTTCAGTCAAGTTAAATATAAAATATTTTTTCAGAGCTTTAGCATTGGATAACACTGAGTGATCTATCTATGGCAGGGATGGGGAACCTCAGGCCCGGGGGCCATATAAGGCCTTCGGAAATCATTTGGTCTGGCCCTCTGAGCTTTTTTCTGCTATCCTCATCTGGCTAGCAGGGTGCCTAGAATGGCACCCTGCAGCCAGAATCTATGCAGCAGTGCCGCCTGGAGCGTCCTTAGGACGCCTTAGACGTCACAATGCTTCCCTTACAGCTCCCGAGCATTGCTGTAATCACCAGAGATTGTTGCCCTGCCCACGTGACATCACATGGAGGGGCCCCCGAATAATGTTATATATATCAAAATGGCCCTCCACAGAAAAAAGGTTCCCCACCCCTGATCTATGGTAATGCAACATTTTGTGCTTTCTGGATCCTTTAGGTAAAAAATATATAGAAGGCTATACCAAAGTAGCAGATGAAGAGAAAGTATAGTTTCGCCATTTTCTAACTAACAGGAGTCAACAAGAAAATTTTCCAGGACTCCTAAATGTAGTGACTCTCCATGTGCAAACTGCCAAATGCAATTTATCTACTTTTGGATCCAAATCTAAATAAATGTTTCCCAGTTACAGTATATAATATGGTTCTGATGTTGGTCTACGTGGCGGAAAAAAGTACAGAGGCAAGGGGATTTTCCTGTATTTGTAACATAACAACATTTGGGATAATCGACAAGAAATAGAGTCAGCCATAATGACCATAATTACAAATTTCCCCACTGGATGAAAAAATATGTCCAATTATTGTGGATATGGCAACCCCTTTCTACTTGGAATCCACAACAGAGAAGTACAATTATGAAGATAACTTGAGGGTTGGCTGGGGACGATCAAATAAATTGCCTGCAACAATACTAATGTACAGTACTAATGGCTTCATTTAATAGCATGCACTGTCACAAATTCTCTTTCAAAGAGATCAGCTTAAGTGGCATATCATAAGCAGAAGAAGATTACATCTGACTGGTAGACTCTACTAAGACCTGGTCACAACTGTTTATACTGACTGGAGCTCAAAGGGCCTAAGACGATTGTGAAGTAGACCCCATTTGAGTGGAAGCGGAAGGGGAGGATACTGTAGGTGCTGTCCTTGTGGATTTAGTCTGTTGTTGGATGTTGACTGGCAGAACAATTCCTGATAGTAACAGCATTCAGCTCTTAGAAATTCATTCAGGGATGAAGGCCTCAATCCTTTTTTTTCCACAAAATAAGCTGCCTCCTGCTAATTACCTCTGACGAAGTGACCAGGGTGTAAACAAATGCATTAAGAAGACTGCTATCTCATCCTCTACATCATTATTGCCATTGATCGTAGGGACCCAGAAAGGAAGCCTGCATACTCCACTGTGCTAACTTCAGGCGGCTACAAAGACTCCATTCCACTGCGCTAACATCAGGTGGCTATGGAGACTATCATCAGCACTCAGTTGCCTGTCCACCCTCCTGCAGAGCTTGCAGGATACACGGGAGCTCCGGCTGGCACACGTGTTTATCTGGCATTCACTGCTCTCTACTGGGTAGAAACGGCGGTCTCATCAAGCTGTATGAGCGGAGACGCCGGCAATTAGCACGGACCCTGGAGACAGCCACAGCAGTATTGGGACGGCTCTGAGACTAATCTACACATGCTGCAATCATAAGCAGCTTTATACTACCCAGCTACTATTGGCATTTATTCTAATGGAACGTATGTGATCACTACAGTTACATACTATTGGAGACATTATCGCTAATTAAATGAATGAAAGTTATTCAAATCTTTCCAACAAAGCGGATGTTACATTTTTTTGAAACATGTTTGGAACTTTGTGACACTAGGGAGCTCATTCAGACCCGCTCGCTAGCAAGCGGCCGCTCATTGCAGACGATGTTCGCTAAAGTTCCAATGAGTGTAGTACGCAGTGCACGTGCGCAAACTAGTATGAGCGATCGGATTTTTCACGCTCGCCCTGCAAAGACAGCCCAGTGGAATGAGTGACAGGAGAGGCCGTTTGTGGGTGGTAACAGGGGCAGGTCAGTAGTAACGGGGGAGTGTAGTTGCGGACGCAGGTGTGCCAGAGTGTTTCCACGCCGTTTCTGGGGCATACATAATTAACAGGCAGCGTCATATTACACGTCACCTGGTTGAATTATATACTGAAGTGCTTGCGGTATGGTAGAGTCACCCGCAAGTGCTGCGGTCAGATCCGATAGAACTCGATGTACCGATGGTTGTATATACTTCCTGGAGATGACGTATGCTAGTGGGCAGCTAAAGACAGGCTGGTGGGCATCTATAAACACAAAGTGATCACTCGCAAAGACATAGTGGGCGTGCTTATGCCTTCGCCGAGCAAGCGGCTGCCTTGACCTCACTTTGCAGAATTTAAATACGCTGGGAGCGAGCGGCCGCAACTAGCGAGCGGGTCTAAATGAGCTCCTATATTCCATAGCAAGGATTATGACCATCTAATCTGTGTTTATCAGGACATTTAGTATTACTTCTTTTCATATTGGATCTAAAGAAAGGGTCTTGCTCTTATAACACTGTCTGATATAGTTTGTTTTGTATGTATATGATATAAGTATATTACTTATTTTTATCAGATTTAAATACCATGCTGGGACCCATGCACTAATGTTATCATAAATAATATATGTTTTAATAAATTACATTTGTATATATTGCATTTGTGTTTACACATCTATAGTTATTATTATGATTGGTATAGCGCAGTTCCTTTAATTTTTGGTTCATATGATGTTGCCACTCAGAACACAATACAATTTAGGAAGTTTTAGTAAACCAATTAAACATGCAACACAAACTGGTTTTCACTAACTTCTTTATTAAATACTTTAAATTACAGCCATGAATGTTTTATTTATTCTTTATGATATATCTCTACAACTATGTTTGAAATGATTTGCTATCTTATCTTCAACAAAACTTTTTAAATGTTCAATACTGAGATTTCAATTTATTAAAATCTGTAGCTTTCAAACTGGTTTTAAATGGTAAAGAATCTATTGGCCGCATTGCAGTACTTCTCGCATGACACTTTCACCCTACCCCGGATGACCACTTTGGCATGAACATACACCCTGCTGTTCCCCTGGCCACTTTGAGATAAATATAGTGTGTAACCCTTTTAATATCACTTAAAATATATCTGGTTTAAAAAGCTAAAGGTCTCCTTTAATGTGACTTCTTGCTGCAAACATAATATAAAAGTAGTTTTTGGAAACATGCTTGTATGCCCAATGTTCCTAATAATTTTATAACAAAACAAAATAGGAGAAAGTGTAAATATCTAATAAAATTGTAAGAACTTGATGTGTTCCTTAAATGGATAAATGAAAAAGAAAATTTCCATTGGCCTGACATAACCCTGATTTTCTTCTAAAAACAGTGTAAAATTACTCTAAAATTACTACATTTTGGCAAATTTGAACTGATAAATTAGGTAACAAGATTGGTGTTATATACATGCAAAGTCCTAGACATTCTTGTTTTAACAATATTGCGCTTCCTAACTCATTACCCATTCATGATGTATCTTCCAATAGCCCCAGATAGTTTCTTATCGCAGCTCCAGTGGATATGATATGACTGATTCTGAGTCAGATAGATCTTTGCACGGATGCAAATGGTGAGTTTTTGCAACAGCACATGATGCGAATTTACGCCTTTGTACATATGCCCGTCCCATTTTGAGTCGGACAGAACTTGGCTGAATCTGTCTTAACGTGAAAATGGGCATTTCAGGGTAGGGAAATGGATACAATACAGCTCTGAGCGATTCTTAATCGTGCGTATGGGGAAGGGAAGCCTGTATCTGACTGATCTCTTGCACCTAGCATGGGGCTGGTGTAAGTGCCGATACTAATGATGACTGTTTCTGTGGCTGGGGTAGAATCAATCAGAAGCATTGCTTTACGATTGCAGATGCTGGGTCCCCTGCATTATCCAAATGGATTCTCGCATCAACATAATATAGTAAATCTGATTTCTGCAGCTGCAGCCGCAAATACAGTCAGTTTGCATGTGACTCAGAATCAGACCCAATATGTCTTACATCTGTCATGGTTGTCAACATGTATCTTCCAGGGACTCTTCTATGCCTGGACATCCATCTCATGTAGTACACACTAGACAGAGTGTAGGCAATGATTTTCTCTTTCAGTGCCAGATCTTCAGTATTACAAGCCAAAACAATTTCCGAAGTGCCCCCACTTACAACATACACAAACATTTGCAAAAGTGATAGATATGTACTAATAATGTTAGTGACTTCCCTGTCTTTACTATTTTTTAAGTTAGCTTGTTCAAGTAAGGATAATGATTTCCAGCGCAGAGATTGACAGAATCTTGTACTGTTATTTACTGTTATTTGAGTGTAAACTAGACTAACTGTAGCAGGGTTCACTCACCGGAGGCCCAGGCTTTGCAGTGTATACCTGCCACACTCTGGTTCTCCGGATTGGAGAGGGTTTATCCTAAAAGGTCTCCCCTTGAGAGAAGCGCTGTAGTAGAGGGTTGAACACCGAGTGCCACTAAAAAACATCCTCGAGTGCCACCTTGTGGAATTAGTGGCAAGGGTTGCCAACACCTGCATTAGACCAACAGAGATCAATAAAATCCACAGTATTATATGACTACAACACAGGATCATATTAGATCACAATTTTATTCCATTCCAAAAGACAGTTTCAATAAAGCACACAGATGAGAACTGCATCCACATTAGGGAGGTTGCACTATGCAGGTACCCATACATCTAATGGACAAACACTATTCCTAGGCCTAAGACCAGTAATGAACAGCATTCAACCACAGTTAGACAATAGAAGACCAGAGAAAGTGAAATTTACATGAACAATTTGAGATTGAATGACGTTCCCAGTTGTCCACTATTGCTTTAAGGTACCTTATTTGGACTCATAGCTATGTATAAGGCTATTCTATGTTATAAGGCACATGGGTATACATAGATTTTCTAAGGATGCACAGCTCTATATAAACTTACACAGACACATTGTTATTCCTGGACTCTATATGATCTTCTTGGGAGAATACATCATATGACCAGGGTTCTGTACACAGTTATGCCTAGGGTTTATACTACCTAGGGTACACAGGTAAGCTTATGGTCTATGTTATCTTATAGAGATGTACAGCTTCCAATAATTCACTTGGAATATCCCTGAATTCAGCATATACTGTAGCTTTTCAATAACTGCCAGACATTTACTGTATTGTTTATTTCTGGAATTTTACATTTCCTTCTCTTTCATCAGCTTTACTCTGGTCCAACAACTTGAAGAATCACATTTCATCTTCTATAGACTCTCCCACCTTCCCTCTGTGTCAGCATTACTGTACAATAGCAGCATATTATGCTATATGACTCTGCCTTACCTGTCATCTGATAAACACATTTAGAATACATTGTCTAAGCAGAGCAGCCCTAGAACTGGTTACTTTTCATCTACTATGAACCATACTACTAGTTCTAGTCATTAGAATATCTGGCTTACCCAGAATATAATATGGAGAACATCTATATACACTAGGAATTAATTGTAGTGTTTAATAAATCTACACTATTAAAATCTGTATGCTAATAAGTATCCTATTGTTTTCTTCTCCTCCTTCACAGTCAAGTTTGACAGCAGGAATTCCCTTTGTGGGAAGGGTTGGTCCTCATATAGATCTTTAATGAAAACCACTCTAACAACACAGATGGAAACACACAATCTCAGTGGGTGACAGCGTCATCGGCACAACTTTCTGACCAGGGTTTGGCACTTAAAGCTCCTGGAACTTTGTTTCAAAGCAAAAAAAAGTTCTGTCATTGATCTCAATAGAGCCGAAAGCATTCCCAAAATGACTTAGTAAATGTGGTAAAAGCATCACTTTGTATAAACATTTTTTCTGATGTGAAATGCTGAGCACATAATGAAATAATAATTATAGTCATTTTATCTGTATGGTGGGCTCTAATACGATTATTGGCCAGATTCTAGGAAACTGTAAATATTGCAGTCCCAAAATAGTGGTGGTTCCAACACAAACTGAACTAAAACGATGAAAGGAGTTATTTCAATATTGTTCCCCTTTGCAGGGTTCCTCAACTCCAGTGCCCATAGCTAGGGTTGGGGCTGTAATGAAATAGCTGTGTTTAGTCCTAGCAAAAGGAAGCAAAAGAACATGAAAACCATAACTTTTGTTATTGCTATAGTATAAAGCAGTGTTTTTCTACCTGGTGACCCAACAATGATTAAGCTGATAATAGCATTTTGTTTAATACAGTACACAACACTAATGTTAATGTTTATGTCAGTAAGAAATGCAAGGAAAGAATGTCTATGAATACACCTAACAATATGCACACTATTAACAGATAAGCCAGCTATAGTTATTGAACAGTATACTGCTCACATTAAGTTCTCCGTAATGGAGAAATGGTACCTTGTAAGAACAGCCACAACTGTTATAGAATCATTACAGATCATAAGTTGACAAAGTAGAGTCCTGCTATGGGGGGTAATTACTGATTTATATGCAATTAGTTTTGATAAGTCTAGTGGAAGGTAGAAAAAATGCAAGCAAATTATTGATTACTATGAGATATTGCTCTGTTTGCACCTACATCCAGTAGTACCTTACTGTGTATTGTAATGCAGTGGCTTGTGTGAATGGTTATAATTTATTATATAATGAATTAATATGACTGTCCCTGACATGCACATTGGAGCACCCCCACTGACAACTCCCTTCAACCTCTACTAATGAGGAAGTAGGGCACTCAAAGAAGTCATGCTGCCCCTACACCGAGCCTGTGCACTGCAATTCAGGCACTCACCCATTGCCTTGGCTGCCACCATCGGCTTCAACACGCCTAGAAAGCACAGAGAAAGTACTGAACAACAATGGGTTGCAGAATATACAGAACAAGGGATGTGCCATTGTCCATGCATAACACTTGCAAATCCAAGCGATTGTGTATGAAGACGCACCATCAGTCGCAGATCTGTCAATTATCAAAGTTCTGAATAACCACATGATTAGTCAGAATGGCCTCTGTAACTGAGACAGTGGAGCATTTGCAACTGCGTATGGGATCGCAGTCCCAGTCTGCAACTTGTCCCCAAAATGGTATGCAGTCAGGATGCCGACGGTCTAAATGCCGACTGTCGGTATCCCGACTGTCTAATCCCAGCAAGTGTCTAATGACAGGCGTCAAAATCCTGACGCCTGTCATTAGACCTACGCCGGGAGCCCGACACCCGGCTTACCGATCGAAGGTAAGCCGGGCGCTGGGCACGGACGGCCGCGCAAGGGGGGGAATGGTTAGGTTAGAGACTCCAGGGGGCCCGACGCCTGTCATTAGACCTATGCCAGGAGCCTGACACCCAGCTTACCTTCGAACGGTAAGCCGGGCACAGACAGCCACGCAGGGGGGGGGGAATGGTTAGGTTAGAGGCTTCTGGGGGGGGGGGGGACTTAGGGTTAGACACCCCCCCAGGAGGTTAAGGTTAGGCTAGGGGAAGTAGGGTTAGGTTTAGTCACTTGGGGGGAGGGTTAGGGTTAGGCACCCCTAAGGGAGAGTTAGGGGGGGTTAGGTTAGTAAATAGAAAACAACTCACCTGTCGGGACCTTCTCTGCCGAGCTTCCGCTGTCGGGATTTGAATCCCCCCAAAATGGTTGTGGCTCGTCTACATTTTCTTCGCCAATACCCCGTTTTTTCCCACAAATGACCCCTGACTGTCAATCACACTGCGGCCAAATCTTCACTGCGACTGCCGTCTGTAAAGAGACGTGATGCATGTTAGGGGTGAGCGGGTTCGGATTTCTGAAATCCGAACCCCCCCGAGCCCCCCCGATCCGAGTCCGATCCGAGTCAGGCTCGACTTTTCCCGCCTGACTCGGATCTGACATCGAGGCAAAACGTCATCATCCCGCCTTCCGAGTCTCGCGGGTTTTGGATCCTATATAAGGTACCCGCGTCGGCGCCATTTTCTCACTCGGCTGTGGACAGTGAAGAGGGAGGGTGGGAGTTAGTGCTGTGTAGTGTAGTGTAGTGTAGTGCTGCTGTTGTCCACTACTTCAAAGTCCATAGGGGCTGGCTGTGTTGTGCTGTGCTGCTGTTGTTAATAGGGGCTGTGTCCACTACTTCAAAGTCCATAGGGGCTGGCTGGACTGTGTTGTGCAGTCAGTTCTCCATAGGGGCTGTGTCCACTCCAAAGTCCTGTGCAGTGTCCCAGTCCTAAAGGGGTGCTGTAGTGTTGTCCAGGGGGTGCTCTGTCCATCAGGGGTGCTCCCCCCAAGTGCTAAAAAAATAATATATTTTCTGTGTTTGTGAATTGTGTGCGCAGTAGCCGCACGTGCATCAACAAAGTAGTGCCAAGCGTGCGCCTGTGTCATAAGTAAAGGGCCGGCTGGCTTGACCGTTAAAGGGTGCTGTAACCCCCGAAAGTACACTCCAGTCCAAACCAAAAAAAAATTATTTTCTGTGTTTGTGAATTGTGTGCGCAGTAGCCGCACGTGCATCAACAAAGTAGTGCCAAGCGTGCGCCTGTGTCATAAGTAAAGGGCCGGCTGGCTTGACCGTTAAGGGTGCTGTAACCCCCGAAAGTACACTCCAGTCCAAACCAAAAAAAAAATTATTTTCTGTGTTTGTGAATTGTGTGCGCAGTAGCCGCACGTGCATCAACAAAGTAGTGCCAAGCGTGCGCCTGTGTCATAAGTAAAGGGCCGGCTGGCTTGACCGTTAAGGGTGCTGTAACCCCCGAAAGTACACTCCAGTCCAAACCTAAAAAAAAATTATTTTCTGTGTTTGTGAATTGTGTGCGCAGTAGCCGCACGTGCATCAACAAAGTAGTGCCAAGCGTGCGCCTGTGTCATAAGTAAAGGGCCGGCTGGCTTGACCGTTAAAGGGTGCTGTAACCCCCAAAGTACACTCCAGTCCAAACCAAAAAAAAATTATTTTCTGTGTTTGTGAATTGTGTGCGCAGTAGCCGCACGTGCATCAACAAAGTAGTGCCAAGCGTGCGCCTGTGTCATAAGTAAAGGGCCGGCTGGCTTGACCGTTAAAGGGTGCTGTAACCCCCAAAGTACACTCCAGTCCAAACCAAAAAAAAAATATTTTCTGTGTTTGTGAATTGTGTGCGCAGTAGCCGCACGTGCATCAACAAAGTAGTGCCAAGAGTGCGCCTGTGTCATAAGTAAAGGGCCGGCTGGCTTGACCGTTAAAGGGTGCTGTAACCCACAAAGTACACTCCAGTCCAAACCAAAAAAAAAATTATTTTCTGTGTTTAGCCGCACGTATATATCAAATCGATATAACATAAATGGAGGACCAAACTTTCTCCGATAAAAATAAAATAGAGAAAGATCAAGAACCACTTCCTCCTAGTGCTGAAGCTGCTGCCACTAGTCATGACATAGACGATAACATGCCATCAACGTCGTCTGCCAAGGCCGATGCCCAATGTCATAGTAGAGGGCACATACAATCCCAAATGGCAAAGTTCAGGAAAATGACCTTGAAAAAGACATTTAAATCAGCTGAAGAGAAACGTAAACTTGCCAATATGCCATTTACGACACGGAGTGGCAAGGAACGGCTAAGGTCGATCCCTAGTATGTTCATGACTAGTGGTTCAGCTTCACATGACGATGGAAGCACTCCTCCCACTAAAAAAATCAAAAGAGTTAAGCTGGCAAAAGCACAGCGAAGAACTGTGCTTTCTAAGAAGATATCACAAATCCCCAAGGAGAGTCCAAGTGTGGTGGTGGTTGCGATGCCTGACCTTCCCAGCACTGGACGGGAAGAGGTGGCTCTTTCCACCATTTGCACGCCCCCTGCAAGTGCTGAAAGGAGCACCCACAGTCCACTTGCTGATATGCAAATTGAAGATGTCACTGTTGAAGTACAACAGGATGAGGATACTGGTGTAGCTGGCGCTGAGGAGGAAGTTGGCGAGGAGGATTCTGATGGTGATGTGGTTTGTTTAAATCAGGCTCCGGGGGAGACAGTTGTTGTCCGTGGGATGAAAAAGCCCATCACGGTCATGCCTGGGCAGAAGACCAAACATTCCACCTCTTTGGTCTGGCAATATTTCTATCCAAATCCGGACAACAACTGTCTTGCCATATGTACCATATGTAAAGGTGAAATAAGTAGGGGTAGGGACGTCAACCACCTAGGAACATCCTCCCTTATACGGCACCTGCAGCGCGTTCATAAAAAGTTACTGTCAAGTTCAGAAACTTTGGCTCAGACCGTAAGCAGTCCAGGGACACCTAAATCCCGTTGTCCTGTTGTATCCAAGCGCCTGCAAACCACACCGTCAACTCCCTCCTCGTCAATTTCCTCCTTAGTCAGGATCGGAAGTAGTCCTGCAGGCCATATCACTGGCATGACTGACTCTCCTATCCGGGATTCCTCCGGAGGATCCTGCATTGCTACGCCTACTGCTGCCGCTGCTGCTGTTGCTGCTGCTGCTGGGAGTCGTTCATCATCCCAGAGAGGAAGTAGGAACACCACTACTTTTACTAAACAATTGACCCTCCAACAGTCCTTAGCGAGGAGGATGAAGTACGACAGCAGTCATCCTGAAGCAAAACGTATAACTGAGGCCTTGACTGCTATGTTGGTGTTAGACGTGCGTCCGGTATCCGCCATTAGTGCAGTGGGATTTAGACAATTGATGGAGGTAGTGTGTCCCCGGTTCCAAATCCCGTCTAGATTCCACTTCACTAGGCAGGCGATACCGAGACTGTACAGAAACGTCAGAAAAAGTGTCCTCAGTGTCCTGAAAAATGCCGTTGTACACAATGTCCACTTAACCACGGACATGTGGACAAGTGGAACAGGGCAGACTAAGGACTATATGACTGTGACAGCCCACTGGGTAGATGTATCACCTTACGCAGCAACAGCAGCAGCGTCACCAGTAGCAGCATCTCAGAAACGCCAGCTCGTTACAAGGCAGGCTACGCTGTGTATCACCGGTTTCAGTAAGAGGCACACCGCCGACAACCTCTTAGAGAAACTGAGGGAAATCATCGCCCAGTGGCTTACCCCACTTAGACTCTCCTGGGGATTTGTGATATCTGACAACGCCACCAATATTGTGCGGGCATTACATCTGGGCAAATTCCAGCACGTCCCATGTTTTGCTCACACAATAAACTTGGTGGTGCAGAATTTTCTGAAAAGCGACAGGGGCGTGCAGGAGATGCTTTGGGTGGCCCGAAAAATTTCTGGCCACTTTCGCCATTCAGCGACTGCGTGCCGAAGACTGGAGCGCCAGCAAACACTCTTGAACCTGCCCCGCCATCACCTGAAGCAAGAGGTTGTGACGCGGTGGAACTCAACCCTCTATATGCTTCAGAGGATGGAGGAGCAGCAAAAGGCCATACAAGCCTATACATCCACCTATGACATAGGCAAAGGAGGGGGTATGCACCTGACTCAAGCGCAGTGGAGAATGATTTCCGTGTTGTGCAAGGTTCTTCAGCCCTTCGAACTTGCCACACATGAAGTCAGTTCAGACACTGCCAGCTTGAGTCAGGTCATTCCCCTCATCAGGCTTTTGCAGAAGCAGCTGGAGAAAGTGAAGGAGGAGCTAAGACGGAGCGATTCCGCTCGGCATGTGGGACTTGTGGATGAAGCCCTTCATTCGCTTTGCCAGGATTCCAGGGTGGTCAATCTGTTGAAATCAGACCACTACATTTTGGCCACCGTGCTTGATCCTAGGTTTAAAGCCTATGTGGTGTCTCTCTTTCCGGCCGACACAAGCCTGCAGAGGTGCAAAGACCTGCTGGTGAACACACTGTCAGCTGAAGCGGAACGTGACACGTCAACGGCTCCTTCTTCATTTTCTCCCGCAACTGGGGCTGCCAGGAAAAAACTTAGGTATCCTAAGCAACCCGCTGGCGGTGATGCAGGGCAGGCAGGACCAAGTTTGGACATCTGGTCCGGACTGAAGGACCTGGCAACAATTTCTGACATGTCTACTGTCACTGCATATGATACTGTCACCATTGACAGAATGGTGGAGGATTACATCGGTGACAGCATCCAAGTAGGCATGTCAGACAGTCCATACCTGTACTGGCAGGAAAAAGAGGCAATTTGGAGGCCCCTGTACAAGCTGGCTCTATTTTACCTGAGTTGCCCCCCCTCCAGTGTGTACTCCGAAAGAGTGTTTAGTGCAGCCGGGAACCTTGTCAGCGAAAGGCGTAGGAGGTTGCTTCCACAGAATGTGGAGAAGATGATGTTCATCAAAATGAATTATCAGCTCTTCCAGGGAGACCAGCCTCCAGAAGGTACAGAGGGACCTGTGGTGGTGGATTCAAGTGGGGACGAGTTAATACTTTGTGAGGATGAGGATGTACACACTGAAGAGGGTGAGGAATCGGTGGATGAGGAGGATGAGGATGACATCTTGCCTCCGTAGAGCCAGTTTGTGCAGGGACACATTAATTGCCAGCTTGTTTTGTGGGGGCCCAAACGAACCAATCATTTCAGCCACAGTTGTGTGGCAGACCCTGGCGCTGAAATGATTGATTTGTTAAAGTGTGCATGTCCTGTTTATACAACATAAGGGTGGGTGGGAGGGCCCAAGGACAATTCCATCTTGCACTTCTTTTTTTTCTTTGCATTATGTACAGTTTGGGGCCTAGTTTTTCTAACTGCCATCCTGTCTGCCACTGCAGTGTCACTCCTAGATGGGTCACGTGTTTGTGCCGCCCACTCGTGTCGCTTAGCATAGTCATCCAGCTACCTCGGTGCAACCTTTTGGACATGAAAACACTATTGTGAGGTGTGAGGTGTTCAGAATAGACTGGAAATGAGTGGAAATTAAGGTTATTGAGGTTAATAATAGCATAGGAGCAGAGAAACCAACAAATTCTGTGATTTTAGCTGTTTTTATGCTTTTTAAAAAAAAAATACAGATCCAAAACACAAAACCCAGAACCCAAAACACGGAAGGGTGGTTTTGGCAAAACCAATCCAGATCCAAAACACGAAGAAAGATCCAGATCCAAAACCAAAACACAAAACACGAAAAGTGGCCGGTGCACACCCCTAATGCATGTGCAGTGCAACTCAGATCACCGATAATCGCTCAACTGCATAAACATTGACATTGCGTCCATCCCTTAATCAGGCTGTTAATTGATAATCACTTTGATGATGGCATGGAGTCTTTTTACATAAAATGAGGAACATCGTCACTCAAAGACAAGAAAACCACATATTCTTTTTCTTCAATACCAGGGTGTTTATGTTTATTTAAAAGTTAATACACTCTTAAATTTGCCTACATGGAAAAGCCACGTTACAGCCCAGTTACACCCCATCAGTCACAACTTGGGATGTAAATGAAATGTGTATAGCTCAGCATTGTTCGTATTTGGTTCTGTAGCATGTGCAGTGTGGAAACACACAAGACACTACTCACAAACATTCAGCTCTGCATTAGCCCCACTGTTAGCAACAGACCTAGCCACAAATTACAGAGGAGAACAAGCCAAATGTTACCATAACCGAGCAACTTTCTTATGAAAAATGTGTTATTCAAAGTCATTTCATTTTATACATTTACAAAAATATTTATGTTCTTATTTCTAGCTCTCATTTTGAATTGATTTGTAATATCACTATCTATCCACTGCTATATTAATTGAACATGGTCATTGTGATGGGCATGAAGACTACATACATGGAATGTATAATTATAGAATGTATAGTTAGTTACACAGTGTACTAGTTCCTCTTGTTACACCGGACAAAATGGTAAACTCATGTGACATATGTGATCTTCTGTCCTTCTGTCTATCAACCGCACTCTCTCTCACTTCATCCAATTTTTAGGTATAACCAATTGGTCTATGCAGGGAATTGCCACTCTGCAGTAAATGTATTATTCTACTTACAGTATACCAAGTCAGGATCAATGTCATATTCCTTACTGACACTTTTGTAAGTACTTACAGATTTGCCACTGGACTCAGTCATGTACCGTAGCACCTGCTCTGATATACTGACCTACCTCCACTGTAAGTTCTCCTCAGTAATCCATTAAGGTAATAAAACTTATTGGTAAACAGTCTTTCTGATGAGAAAATGCTGGCTAACCAAACAAAATGGGAATTGGATCTGCACATTTTCCTGGTGGACAAGGACAGGAATGAAAGATTTTAGAATGTACAAAATATACCAACCATTATGAAATATATTCATAGGCTATATCATGCTCCAGATAAACTTCATACAATTTGGACCACCAACTCTAGTTTTGTTGGAGGGAATTTAGTGAAGTTAGAAACATAATACATATTTTCTGAAGCTGTACCGTGGTACATCCTCTTTGGACAGAAGTATTTGCATTGATATGTTGCATTACTTAAATAAGGCTTCTCTCTTTACTGATCTCCAACCACATAATTATTGTTATGCTTCATATTTTTATAGTGACTTACACTGCCTTAGCCTACTAATTAAGGGAAGAATTCAGCATACCTCTTCAGATTATAGCTACCATTCAGAGTAGGTATGATAGGGAAATCGTAGGCTTTAAGTATACATTGTCAGCTTCTTCACCTCTGATTTGATGGTATCAGTGATATAATTTTTTACAGAGAGCTCCTGACCCAAGCTCTAGCCCTGACCCCAATGTATAATCTTCTCAGTGAATAACAAGCCGCACATAAGACCACTGAATAATTATATTACTTTTCTATCTTATGTTGATAACTTTTTATAACCCCTATTATTGTTTTATGTTATTGTGTTTATTTTGTGTTAATGAATACATATACTGTATTGTAGAGTGAATAGTCCAGTGAATCAAGGTATACAATCGGGAAGCCGGCTGCTGGAATCCCGACAGCCGGCTTCCTAACTGCTTTATCCCGGCGTGGGATAAATGACCGGCGTCTATATCTAGACGCCTGTCATTTCCCCGACGCCGGGCGCCGCGAGCTGACAGCCGCAGGGGGG
Organism: Taudactylus pleione; assembly: GCA_031769625.1. NCBI lineage: Eukaryota > Metazoa > Chordata > Amphibia > Anura > Myobatrachidae > Taudactylus > Taudactylus pleione. Next base: position 8,395,569 of record JAUIMM010000017.1, on the reverse strand, counting down.
GTTAGATTTAGGGCACCCGTGGTGGGACTTAGGGTTAGGCACCCCCCTGGGGGACTTAGGTTTAGGCACCGGGGAAGGGGGGGTTAGGGTTAGGCACTTAGAGGGGGGATTAGGGTTAGGCACTTGGGGGGGAGGTTAGGGTTAGGCACCCTATGAAGGGTTAGGGTTAGGGGGTTAGTTAAGGTTAGTTTAAACTTACCTTAGCGACGATCGGGATTTCCAGCGCTGTCGGGCTTCCACTGCCAGGAATTCTGCTTTTGTCGGCCAGGCGCTGTCGGGAATGGAACCGGCGGTATTTCATACCGATTCCGAATCAACAGTTAAGGGAATTCTCTTGTTTGAGAGGATGGTGTATGTTGGAGATACAACATAAAAACAATTTAGATACATGTACATTCCTCATTGTTATGTCTAATTTTAAATAAATTTTAGGTTCAAATATTGAGTAGAATTTTAATAGGTTTTAAGAAAAACACTTGAAATATGTATGTTTCTGCTCGGTTTGATTAGAGGGGCAATGTAAAGAAAACATAATGGACGAGCGCACTACTAATATATTAGCGTCACTATGTTTAAATATATTGTGCTTGTTTATGCTGGCAATAATTAACTATAGCCTAGTATAGTGTAACAAATTACCGCACAAAATGTGGATGTATTTGAACTGAAATTAAAAAACAAATATACAATATAAAAAATAAACAGTAGAAGATAAAATATAAAATAATAAAAAGAAAAGGAAAAGGAAAAAAGAAAAAAAGGAGGGGGGATAAAAGTTGTTAGTAAAAATGAAATTAAACATAGAATGAAATGCTTAAGGTAATACCGATAGAATGAAGTAGAGAAGTAAAGCTAACATAGAATGGAAAAGATACGATAGGGAGAGGACTTTGAATGTTTATTGCTCCTTTGAGGATTATGTTTTGCCGGTGTAATCTGGAACAGTTCTCATGTTTCTTACCCTACCTGACCCTATGTTGTTCCTCCAGCTGATGCCCGTTGTCTGCATTGCCAGGGTGTCCCCACTGGGAGTCTGCCAACACCCTGCTCTAACCATTTCACCCAGTCTGTGATAATTGGAAATGACACTACAGGATGACGGAACGGGGAAGCCTGTAGGGGGTTGCCCGAGTTTACGTACTTCTGTGCTGTATTGTGTCTCTTCAACGCATTTTGTACTTCACTTACTAAAGTAGAATTGCCATCTCCTGGGGGTAAACAGCAGCATTTCTCATGCAGCAGCCAATCAATAGCACACCAGTCCACTCCCACTCTCCGAGTGAAAGACCTAATGTCCAAATCACAAACAAAACAGAAATTAACTCAGCACTTACATCAAATTTACATCAAAGAAAGCTATTGTCCCTCAGCTGGCTATTTTGCCCAGGCAGGGAGAGATAGACCAGAGAAACTGGCATACCTTTTATTAGCCTCTCACATGTGGTCTGACAATCAAGGTTTCATATTTCCTGGGGATTACCACACAGAAATTAAGAACCTGCAACATATAATGTAAACTTACCATCAATTTCTTAAACAGTGCCATTATCACAGCCCCCCCTCCCCCTTCCTGTTTGGTCCAGTGGTGTGGAATACATGTAGTCCTCAAACAAAAGCATTTTTAAAGTCAGGTATCCTCAAAACAGGTTTTCTGCCTCAGAATTCTGCTTAACCATAACTGACTGTTTACCCTTGGTAAAGTCAATCAAAAGGACAGCAATAGTGGCAACATTGAGTATAAACTTCTATAAAATCACGTGATTCTTAAGAAAACTCTCACCTGTTTCTTATTCGGGAGTCATGAACAATTTTATCTTGCCTCAATTCTATTAAGTTGGGGGTTAATCAAACCACTGCCTATGGTGCATTCAAGACACTTTACCTCTTCCATTCCTACACTATACTTTTTTTGGATTGGCTGTCAATCCTGCTTCATGGATGGAACCCAACACTCCTTGGGTAAGTGAGACTGCCCAACACCGTGGGTAAGTGAGACTGCCAATCAGGTCTATAAAAGATTACATCATCAAGATAAGCAGCAGCATACTGTCTATGGCGCCTTAGAATTTTAGCCATCAACCTCTGAAGCTGGCAGGTGCCCCATGTAACCCAAATGACAACATCTTGCATTGGAACAGACCTGCCAATGCAGAAAAAGTCTAGAGTGGTTAAGTACTATGCTGTTTCCAGCCAAATAGTTCATCCACACAAGGCATTGGGTAGGCATCAACCCTAGAGACACTATTCAATTTACAGAAATCATTGCAGAAGCATAAGCTCCCATTGGTTTCTGTAATGAGTACAAAGGGACTTGATCACTCACTTTGTGACTATTCAATTATTTCTAACTCTAATAATTTTTTCATTTCGTTACACACTGCCTTCCATTGGGCTTCTGGTATTCAAATGGACTTTAGGTTACCCTTAACCCTTGGTTCAGTAATTATGTCTTGTTTAATAACTGTTGTTTTGCCAGGAATTTCAGAAAACAAATCACTATTTCAGTGGTTCCTAAACTTTCTTGAGTCATGGTGGCCTAGAGTATCTGCATTTTTTTCACGGCACCTCTAGGCCACAAGCTTCTTATTGAGAAATGCAGTAAAAATGATAATTAAGTAAATTGTGCTTACCTGTCATCCTTGGGTTCAGATACGTGATGGTGGACAGTGATGTGCTTCTGCTTGTCCACATACTTTATGATTGGCAGCAGGGGCTGGCTGGCAACTTTTAGCCTGGGGGGCAAGTACAAGACGGTGGCCCTGATTTACCGATAATCACTCCACTCCATAAACATTCGGTATTGCATACAACTATGAATCAGGCCCTCTGCCAATACTCTTATGAAGGTCTCCAGTAGTGATCCCCCTATTCAGTGCTCCCAGTAGTGGTCCCCCCTGTGTAGTGCCCCTTCTGCCCCCAGTAGTAAGTCCCTTATATTGTGCCCCCAGTAGTAGTCCCCCCTATGCAGTGCCTCCAGTAGTGGTACCCCTATGCAGTGCCCCTTATATAGTTCTCCCAGTAGTAGTCCCCCCCCATGCAGTGCAAATAGTGGCACCCCTTATACAGTGACCTTGAAATAGTGGCCCCAGTTGTAGTCCCCCCATGCAGTACCCCCACTATTGCCCTTTATATAGAGCCCCCAGTAGTGGTCCCCCGATGCAGTGCCCCCAGTGGTAGTTCCCCCTATGCAGTGCCCCCAGTGGTAGTTCCCCCTATGCAGTGCCCCCAGTGGTAGCCCCCCCTATGCAGTGCCCCCAGTGGTAGCCTCCCTCTATGCAGTGCCCCTAGTAGTAGTCCCCCCTTGTAGTGCCCCTAGTGGAGGTCCTCCCATGCAGTGCCCCTAGTAGTAGTCCCCCAATGCAGTGCCCCTAGTAGTTGTCCCCCCCTTGTAGTGCCCCTAGTAGTAGCCCCCCTTGTAGTGCCCCTAGTAGTAGTTCCCTCCCTTGTAGTGCCCCCAGTGGAGGTCCCCCCCATACAGAGCCCCTAGTAGTAGCCCCCCAATGCAGTGCCCCTAGTAGTGGTCCCCAAATGCAGTGCTCCAAGTAGCAGTCCCACCCTTGTAGTGCCCTAGTAGTAGTCCCCCCTTGTAGTGCCCCCAGGAGTAGTCCCCCCCCTTGTAGTGACCCCAGTAGTAGTCCCCCCTTGTAGTGCCCCTTGTAGTAGTCTCCCCCTTGTAGTGCCCACCAGTAGTGGTCCCCCCTTTGTAGTGACCCCAGTAGTAGTCCCCCCCTTGTAGTGCCCCTAGTAGTAGTCCCCCCCTTGTAGTGCCTCCAATAGTGAGTACCCCCTTGTAGTGCCCCACCCACCCACAGCAGACACACACACACATAATAAAATAAATAAATAAACACTTACCTGAATCCCCGCTCCTGCTCCCGCCGCCACCATCTGCTCCTCCGTCCTCCCAGGCCGGCCCGCTCTGCATTATGGGAGAGATGTCATGACGTCTCTCCCAGTACCCACTGCAGGAGCCAGAAGATGGAGCAACTTCTGCAGTGGGTGTAGCAGCAGTCAGTGAGAGTCTGACAGACTCTCATTGGCTGCTACTTTAAATAAACACACTGCTGCCGGCACCGGCGGCTGTGTGTTCGTCAGTCACTGTACAGCGCTGACCGAACTCCGTCTGGTCAGCGCTAAACGCGTGGTGCAGCTGTGTGTCACAGAGACACAGTCTGCCCGCGGCCCTGGATAGTATATGGCGCTGCGGCCCAGGGTGCACATGGCACCCTGCCCCCCGGCCCAGCCCACCTCTGATTGGCAGCCACCAACACTAGTTTTGCCTATCACATTGACCATTAACCATAAATCGTTTAACTTGGTCCTGGACCACCAACCCGTGGCACCCCTGCAATTGCCCTGTGGCACCCCATGCCATTGACAGTTGAGATGGTTTTGGCTATTGTTGCTTCGGGAACCAAAGGTACTGAGGTCACTGGAGGGGCCGGGAGGGTGACAGAGCTACTCTATCCTTCCTAGGTTTTATAATATCTAATTGAGAGATCTGTTCTGGCTTTCTTTTCCCAAGCCAGTACACCTTATAATTAACCTCACCAACTTTTCCATTCTCTCTAGCCTTTACCAGGGTAGGGTCTTTCACCAACTCGGCTTTTACAAAAGTAACCTGGCAACCAGAATTTAACAAAGCTTCTACCCGTTTGCCTTTTAGGGTTATACACAATTGTTTATTTGGCAGTACAAGCTAGCTGAACAAAGAAAGATATTCTGTGATTTACATAAGCAGTATCACATTGCACAGGTTCAGAGGTAATTGGACAAATAGAAGCAACATGGCCTGCTCCACCACATCTAAAACATCTGATCACATTTTTATCAAGTATTTTAAAAGGTGGGTACCTTCTTGGCATAGCTATGTGTCGCAAGATCAAGTTTGAGATGCTGGGCAAAATTTACTAAGCGGCGGGTTCTAAACCCCGGCGGTTTGGTCTCAGTTTGATGGCGGGTTCTATTCTGTTCTAAACCCCGGGGCTTTGGTGGTGGTTTTGCAGCAGTTTCTAAATGACAGCCCTGTTCTATTCTATTCTAAAATGTGTTTTGACAACGGTTTGGTGGCAGTTTTGCTATCTGCAGATTTACTAAGGCCAAAACCGCTGCAAAACTGCCTTCAAAGCACATTTTAGAATAGAATAGAACAGGGCTGTCATTTAGAAACCACTGCAAAACCGCCACCAAACCCCCAGGGTTTACAACAGAATAGAACCCGCCGTCAAACCGCCACCAAACCCCCGGGGTTTAGAACAGAAGAACCTGCCGTCAAACCGCCACCAAACCACTGGGGTTTAGAACTTACTGCTTAGTAAATTTTGCCCGCTGTCTCTTGGGTGAAAACGGCAGCACTTCTCATGCAGCAGCTAATCAGTAGCACACCAGTCCAGTATCTCAGTACAAGTGTACACAGCTTGTTTCATTTGGAAGCATAAAATAAACAAAATGTAACAGTAAATCCTAGCTTGTCCAGCTCTAACTAACAAAAAGTTCCTTCTCCCTGGGTGGAAGGACCTAATGTACAAAACAGCATTTATATCAGCACTTACATGAAAAAAAAACCAGTGTCTATCAGCAAGCCTCTAGCCTTTTCCTCCAAGACAGTGAAAAACTGACTAGAAAAAGTGATGCACCTTTTATCAGCCTCTCACAGGTGGTCTGGCAATCAATGGTGCTTATTTCCTGATGATTATCACACATAAGTAAGAACTTGGGACATACATAGCTCCCATCAATAACACCCAGTGACTTTATCACTAGATAGATAGATAGATAGATAGATAGATAGATAGAAGAACCTTAGAGGGCGCTGGAACCAATGTTCAATATGCTTTGTAATGTCAGTCCTTTTTCATTTGGAATGTTAGTCCGTATCACAATAAACTTTCACATTTTCTAAAGGATGTAAGTTGTTTGTTCTGCTCAGTACAATAAATATATATAGTCCTTAAAATAAGTTGCACAAACTGCACAAATATTGCTGAGCAGCTCATCATTGTTACAATGCAGGGAAAAGATAAAAAGATGGTCTGTTTTGCATGTAGCTTTGTTTTCACACTGAACTTTGGAATTCAGCTAGGTAGGACTCAGACATGCCCTTGCCAACTCTAAATCTGTTTGTTCATTTTAGATTTGCCCCCCATGCAGTGTAACATGGTTTTGCCAAATTGCAAATATGCTCATTTTTGCTTTGCCCCCAATTTGTGCATGAGGCCTATAGTGCATGTCTTAGTTTACATGCTAGACTACCAAACACAAAACATGCTTATATGAATGCTAATATTGCATTCATTTAACTGTAGTTTTGGTTAAAAATAATTATCAAAATCCATTTGGATGATGTTTCTCCTGTCTATGGAACTCAAAAATACAATGATTAGGGTATTCAAAAGGGCATATCAGGTTTTAGACTCAATAATTATAATTTCTTATTGTTCCTATTCGTGACAGTAAGAAATAATGGAATGCCCAGATGTATAGATGTATCATTAATTACACGCAGGGACAGGGGCTCCAAAAGTAGCTTGTCCCTGCGATGTGTTAGAAGTCACGTGATCACTTATGCAATCACTTCTCTCTCAGGACCCTGCAGCGCTAATGCGCAAGTGTGGTCTGCTGACCACGCATGTGCGGTGGCCATTACCAAGACGAGTTCCTTTGGATATGTGGGGTGTAGCCCGTAGGCTACAGTTTCTAACACCGTCTGAAGATGAGCCATCTCTGGAATACATGGCTTCATAAATTCAACAGTCTAGCAGCCCCCCCCCTATATGGGGACTGTTTTGGATATTGGAACAGCCGCGGATGTCTGAGATTTCTGCTGCGGTCCCTGCATGTCACATTTGAAGGATTCTTGATATATGTGGGCACCCCTGAAAATGGGTGTTTTTGAGGGATATCTTGCAAATATTATTTGATAAATAAGCCTCAACTCAAGTGGGGAAAGCAATAATGCGGTAATGGAAATAACACTGCTACCATTCGTAGCACTAGCCCAATGAATACTGCATACTACACTGTGTGAGTGTTTTTGCACTGTCATTGTGAGCAGAGCTGTATTGCACATTAGGCAGTGTAAGCAGTGGCATAACCAGGGGGGATGGCTGGAGCACATATGCCCAGGGCACCATTCGGAACAGCAGTGCAGGGGGGGAGGGGGCATACACATCGGCAGCGGTGTGTTACACTCGTACTGCCCGGCGGCGGTGTGTGTGCTTCAGCAGCCAATGAGAGTCAGACAGACTCTCATTGGCTGCTTCACCCACTGCCGGAGCCAGGCTGGAGCTCACTCATGAGCTCCACCTTCCGGCTCCCGCAGTGGGTGATGGGAAAGACATCATGACAGCACTATATAGTGGCACAACACTACTGGGGGCACTGCATAGGGGGGACCACTACTGGGGGCACTGTATAAGGGGCACTACTGAGGGCCTGCATGAGAGGGACCACTACTGGGGGCACTGCATAGGGGGACCACTACTGGGGGTTCTGTATCAGGGGCACTGCATAAGGGGCACTACTGGGTGCACTGCATAGGGGGGACCACTCCTGGGGGCACTGCATAGGGGGGGACCAGTACTGGGGGCAATGTATAAGGGAGACTGTATAAGGGGAACTACTGGGGGCACTGCATAGGGTGACCACTACTAGGGGCACTGCATAGGGGGGCACTACAAAAGGGGCACAGCATAAGGGGCACTGTATAGGCGGGAACACTACTGGGGGCACTGTATAAGGGGCACTGCATAGGGGGAACACTACTGGGGGCACTGTAGAACCGGCACTACTGGGGGCACTGTATAAATGGCACTACTGGGGGCACTGTATAAGGGTGCAGTACTGGGGGCACTGTATAAGGGGCACTACTGGGGCACTACTACATGGGGCACTGCTTCTGGGGACATTGCATAAGGGGTACTACTACAGTGGGCATTTCAAGAGGGGGGCATTAAGGTGCATATGGAATGGAAAGGAATGTTCCCAGAGTGACAAGAAATGGTGGTGTGTCATGTTGACATACCCCATTTTTCACTGGCCATGCCCCTTGTGGCATGTGGCCATGCCCACTTTCGGCGCATGCACATAGGGGGGGGGGCTCAGTTTTTCATCTTGCCCTAGGCTCCAAATACCCTAGTTACGCCACTGAGTCTAAGCAAGTGTTTAGGGCTCAGTGTGTCCTACTAGATACCTGGGTATCAGATGTAAGGCGAGTTTTGTTAAGAAGAAAATTTTAATAATAAAACTGAAACATTTAAAAATATTCCTTATATCTGTTGCTTATGTACAAATGCCCTTGTGTGCCACTACTATAGTTTATGTGTATATACATTTACCGATTTCAACGTCAAAATAACAACATATATACAGTCAGGTCCATAAATATTGGGACATTGACAGAATTTGCAGATTTTGGCCTCTATTCACCACCACAATGGCTTTGAAATGAAACAAACAAGATGTGCTTTAATTGCACACTTTCAGATTTAATTTGAGGATAATTACATCCAAATCGAGTGAACGGTGAAGGAATTACAACAGTTTCAATATGTGCCTCCCACTTTTTAAGGGGCCAAAAGTAATGGGACTATTAACTCAAAAGCTATTTCATGGACAGGTGTGGGCTATTCCCTCATTATTTCATTATCAATTAAGCAGGTAAAAGGTCTGGAGTTGATTCTAGGTGTGACATTTGCATTTGGAATCAGTTTCTGTCAACTCTCAATATGAGATCCAAAGAACTGTCACTATCAGTGAAGTAAGCCATCATTAGGCTGAAAGATCAAAACAAACCCATCAGAGAGATAGCAAAAACATTAGGTGTGGCCTAATCAACTGTTTGGAACATTCTTAAAAAGAAAGAACACACCGGAGAGCTCAGCAACACCAAAAGATCCGGAAGACCACGGAAAACAACTGTGGTGGATGACAAAATAATTATTTCCCTGGTGAAGAAAAACCCCTTCACAACAGTTGGCCAAATCAAGAACACTCTCCAGGAGGTAGATGTATATGTGTCAAAGTCAACAATCAAGAGAAGACTTCACAAGAGTGTATATATAGGGTTCACCACAAGATGCAAACCACTGGTGAGCCACAAAAACAGGAAGACCAGATTAGAGTTTGCCAAACAACATCTAAAAAAGCCATTACAGTTCTGGAACAACATCCTATGGACAGATGAGACAAAGATCAACTTGTACCAGAGTGATGGGAAAAGAGAAGGAAAGGAACTGCTCATGATCCAAAACATACCACCTCATCAGTGAAGCATGGTGGTGGTAGTGTCATGGCGTGAGCATGTATGGCTGCCAATGGAACTGGTTCCCTTGTATTTATTGATGATGTGACTGCTGACAAAAGCAGCAGAATGAATTCTGAAGTGTTTCGGGCAATATTATATGCTCATATTCAGTCAAATGCTTCAGAACTCATTGGATGGCGCTTCACAGTGCAGATGGACAATGACCCGAAGCATACTGCAAAAGCAACCAAAGAGTTTTTTAAGGCTAAAAAGTGGAATGTTATGCAATGGCCAAGTCAATCCCCTGACCTGAATCCGATTGAGCATGCATTTCACTTGATGAAGACAAAACTGAAGGGAAAATGCCCCAAGAACAAGCAGGAACTGAAGACATTTGCAGTAGAGGCCTGGCAGAGCATCACCAGGGATGAAACCCAGCGTCTGGTGTTGTCTATGCGTTCCAGACTTCAGCCTGTAATTGCCTGCAAAGGATTTGCAGCAAAGTATTAAAAAGTGAAAGTTAGATTTAGGATTGTTTAGTTTGTCCCATTACTTTTGGCCCCTTAAAAAGTGGGAGGCACATATAGAAACTGTTGTAATTTCTACACCGTTCACCTGATTTGGATGTAATTACCCTCAAATTAAATCTGAAAGTCTGCAGTTAAATCACATCTTGTTTGTTTCATTTCAAAGCCATTGTGGTGGTGAATAGAGTCCAAAATATGAAAATTCTGTCAATGTCCCAATATTTATGGACCTGACTGTGTGTATATATATATATATATATATATATATATATATACACATACATACAATATATATATATATAATAAATGTATGGCAATAGCGCCAACCCAGTAAAAGTCCACTCTGTACAACAAGACCATTAAAAAGTGTGTATGGCAACCGCACTCCCTTTAAATAACAGGTGTCAGATAGACCAACATTGGGTTAAATGCCCACAAGTTAAATTATGTGTACATATAGTCAATCCAAGCGACCCGCGTGTTGCAAAAACAGACTATAAGTAATCTAAGTTGGCTTATTTAGTGAAATAAAGTGCAAATGTGCAATATATACATGCGTTATATTAATTAATTGATTAATTTAAAATATAATAAATAGTGTTAGTTTCCACAAATAGTTTTAAAACCATTTATTCATATATAATTCATATTAAAAAAACAAGCCTAACCTATATCAACAAAATCAATAAAACTGCACAAATTAATTTTAGCAGCAGCTAATTAATCTCCAATTGTGCAAACAGTGCTGAAAAGTGCCATGTGCTGTGCAGAATATGTAAACAGTCCTTTTGTTATTTAGTACAGCTTTAAGATAATTAGTGTACTTAATAAATAACATAAAAATCTTTCACAAAACCATAGTTCAGTCATAAAAATACACAGAGGAGTAAAAATTACATATTTTAAAACAATACATATATATAGTATATATAATAGACTACAGCGCCAAGTGAACTAAAAGAACACTTTACTTTCTAAAAATATATATAAAATCAATATTCAAAACTCATATAAAATCACAGGGCGATAAATATAATGCGCCAAAGATAAAAGCACTCCCTTATGGTATAGGTGTCAGCTCTACAGCAATGTGATAATAATGGTGATTTGTTAAAAAATTTAAATGGAGAAAGTGAAGCTGATAAAAAAGCGACCAATGTGCTAATAAATACTTTGATAAGATGCTACATGAGTCATTAGAATAAATAAATAAATAAATAATGTGCAAGTATGCAAGACTGAGATAATATGTGCAATAGACGCAAATGAATATGATATCAAAGTGTTATAAAGTGCATATAGTACTATATGAATGACAAATATAAATATAATTAAAAAAGAGTAATTTATTACAAATAACAGCTGACCCTAACATATAGGGCAATACAATAATTAATTGAATCTAAAAATAGAGAAATGCAAATAAAAATTAAAAATTAAAAGGGTAGGGATAAAGAATGGAGGGCTTATCTGGATCACAAATAGGTAAGTTCATGTAAGGCTGGAACCAGGAGTCTCATTCTAATGACTCATGTAGCATCTTATCAAAGTATTTATTAGCACATTGGTCGCTTTTTTATTAGCTTCACTTTCTCCAATACATATATATATTTATAAATCTGGCAGGCGGCACTTATTGCAAAATACATCAGGTAGCCAGTGTTCACCTATGTTTCAATGTTTATATGAAAACATTTTCAGGACCCTGGTGAAAATGTTTACATATAAACATTGAAAAGTCGGTGAACACTGGCTTCCTGTCGTATTTTGCCTGCCAGATTTCTACATGACTTAAATCCCGTGCAGCATGGCTTTTATGTGAGGAGGGCACCTGCGTTACTATTACATATTGGATCTCTCTCTCTCTCTCTCTCTCTCTCTCTCATACTGAGACTGATTTTTTTTGTTTTTCACAGTAGCGTCCTTCACATTAAATAAATTTTTTGCAGTGTTTCAACAATGATTCAAAGACGTGCAGTAGACTGTTTTGTGACGTCACTTTTGCAGTGTTGCAGATGTGGCATTTTTCACTTCATCATCTGTTGAGAACTTCTTTCCACACAGTTGTTTTTTCAGGGATGGGAATGCCCAGAAATCACAGGGCGCTTAGTCTGGGCTATATGGAGGGTGTTCCAGTTCTGTCCCATTAATTTCAGTCAGTGCTGCCGACAGCAGCAACATGTGGCCGGGCATTGTCTTGGAGCAAAAAACTATGTTTCTTCAGAAAATGTGGTCTGTTCTTCCTCATGGCTCCACACAAATTTGTTTTCAGGACGTTTGCATAGTAATCACCATTAATTGTCTGTCCACGTGGAACCCAGTGCTGTAGGATCAAAGAGCAGCAGAAGCATGACCTTACACTCCACAGGAATCACATGGATTTTTTTGAGCGGAGGCAAATTTGCGTGTTTCCATACACTGGACTGTTGTTTGGATTCTGGATCATAATGACGAATCCACGATTCGTCACACGTCACAATCATTGTCAGGAAATCGGGTATCCTCTCCGACATGGTGTTCTTGCATGATTTAACTCGTCATCGCATCTGCTCTTCTGTGGGATTTCTGGGTACCCACCAGGCACACATGCGATGCATTTTCAGTTCCTTTGTCACAATGTGCTGAACCTGTTCGAATGAGATGCCAAGTGAAACTGAAAGTTCGCATAAAGTTAACTGTCATTTTGCAACATCTCAGTAGCTTTGGCTATGTTAAAATCTGTAACCGCAGTGGATGTCACACGTATTACACTCTTTGAAGTGCTACCACCACCAAAATACTGCAGCATGGCTAATTGTTTCTCCAACGTATACTTGCATAAGATTATAGCAGGCAGGGTAATGCAGGGCTGACTGGAATATAAAGGAAGAGGGACCAATCAGAGGCCAGCCCCAGGCAAGTCCCCTAATCAATTGGATATCGTGCAGCTGGAGCGCTGCATGTTTGCGTCCCTGAGAGGCCCATAACCCTCCACAGCGCCAGGCGTCCAGTTGACTAGTGACAAGCGGGGAGCCGCTGGCCGGAAATGTGTCCAGACATCCCGGTCTCCTGGCAACGACTGAGAAGCTTGGCAAGGACGTGCAGCGGCAGCTCATAACACACTCCAAGTGGACTTGTAAAAAATACAGTCAAATGCACAGCTAGCTAGTATCAATGTTTTGGATTTTACTGCGTCATCAGGATACAGCGCAGCTCGTATGGCGGATCTGTGCTGACACATACGCTCCTTGAATGTCCTAATGGTCTTTCCTATATAATAAAGTCCACATGGACAGTTTTTAAGATAAATAACATACTGGTGCATGTGAGAGGATAGCGTCCACTCCTTATCCGCACTTCCTGGCTGGAGGGCATACGTGAAGATGTCTGAGATACGTGTCCGGATGTAATGCGTGACCGGAAAGGATGGGGGTCCCAGTGCTGTCGGAACGGTGTCTGGTCCATGGCACCTTCTTCCTGTCTGGGGCTATTTAGGTAAGCTTTGTCTATTTGTACTTGCTTTTCTTCTGTATCCTGAGGACGGAGTAAAATCCGAAACGTTGATACCAGCTGTGTATTTGACTGTATTTTTTACAAGTCCACTTGCAGTGCCGCGTCTTTTTTGCATTTTTTTTTCCAAAAATGCATCTGAGTCTGTGCTGATTAATTTGTTATACAACACTTGTATATCTGTGTGCAACTGTGTTTCTGAATCAGCACACGAAGTGCAATGATGCCACAGCTTTTTTCCACACAGAGGGCCTGATTCAGACTGTCGAAGCTGAATAATTGGCTGAGACAAGTTCAGTTTAAAATTTAATCGCAGCGACGCCATCTTGCGACTGGCCGCAAGACGCCATCTTGAAAATGAGATCGCAAGACGCCATTTTGCGAATGGCCGCCTAAGCGCCATTTTAGATACTCACATTTTAGTACATGTGGCGATAATACTAATAGCACCATGCATTTGCATCTTTCACCATTTCTCATACACACATTAACACACACAATTGCGCTGTTAACTAGTCGCATATTAGCGAATGCATAGGACTTTGTATGAAACCGCTGTTTTATTAGCTTTATGCTCACGCATCTGCCAAGTTAACTAGCATCCTTATTTCAAACCCTGAATACCCACACATTACATATTCACACATAAGGTTCAATAAGCTCTAAAGTATATGATTTAAGTTGGTTCAGTTAGTTTAAATGCTGAGAAATAAATATATTTGATAACTAAGGTATTATACATGCTAAACAAGTCATGTTTGGAGTTATACTGATGCGTATCCTTTTTATAGTATTCCGGTGTTATCGGTGGGGAGATCGCATCATGCATTCCCGAGTTATGGATCGCAGAGCCTACAAGCAACAAAATGTATATTTTAGAAACAACTGTTAGGATGCTACGAGAGGCGTGAAGAGGAAGACCCCCAGCTGTTAGAGGCAGGGAGAGTCTGTTTGAACCAGTCTGTTAAATGTGTCGTAACAGATGCTTCACCCCTGAGAACCAATGATATCAGCAACAGACTTCCCTATTGTCCTGTTTATTCTGGGGGGGTATAAATAGGAGTGCACGAACGCTGGTTCTGAGTCTTCGTGCTGAATGCTGAATGACGAGGGGTCTCTTGCTGATGCCTATCTCTGGGTCCGGAAGCGCCTGCGTATGTATACTGTACTTGGGTCTGTATAATTTCTTTTTGCGCCTAAATTGTGTCTTGATCAATTGCGTGTAACTGTCTGAACTTTTACCTGAATATCACTTGTGCTTTGGAACCACAGATTCCACATCTAAGTCTTTATTTATGGTATGACTGCGTACGCAAACTAGCGTCATCCTTAGAAGGTATAGGCAGGACATTAGAAGGTATAGGCAGGACATTAGAAGGTACAGGAAGATGTGTATAGAGGTTCTGATCCAGTATCGTTAGTTGGGGGCTTGTAGTGAAGTCACTTACCTGCTCACATGGTACATACGGTCATCGATATTTCAGCAAAGGGTGGAGTGGCCACATGCATGATTTGCCTGCAACCGCTTTGTGCTGAAAAATCGCTATCCGTCTTCGTGTGAATCAAGGAAGCTCACTAGAATCCAGGGACAAGAGAGGAAAAAGTTTGTTTTCCTCTGTTGATAGAACCTTACGTTTAAAGGGGTGTCGCAGTACTGAGTACGCGACTAAGTCGCAGGTTTGCACATAGCAAAAAAGACACACTTTTGTGTACGCAGTTAAAAAGCCATTATACGGTTGTGTGGTAGTCGCATTATTGTGTATGCGACTGGTCGCACAATAGCGTATACGTACTTCCGGTTGTGCTGCCACGTGTTTGAACAAAGCCATTGAGGTTTACATTTTTTTCTATTACCAATACATGGGTTAACATGTATTTTTCTGCGCAGGAAAAAAGTGTGTAACAGTGAATATTTGTTGAACAAAGTTAAGGGTATCGTATGATCCTTAAAGGCTAGGTGCAAGGGTTAGTCTAGCCGCTCGGTAAGCAGCTTTACCGTTCTATACACAGTAGCAGGTGTACATGTTGTCTTCGTTGTAGAGAGGTGCGTGAGAGTAGCCGACATATAAACTCTCATAGGTGTGGAAGTTGCCTTACTAAATCTTATCCGGGTGTGGAAGTTGCCTTTTTTAAATCTTATCCAGGTGTGTGGGCGCCGCCGACTTAAATCGTCCACAGGTAAGTGAAAGTGTCTTGATTGTCTTTCACCGGCTTAAATCTTTATTGAAAAGCATAGGAGTTGTCTCAGAATGGGAGCCAGGCAAACAGTAGAGATGTTAGGCAATGATGTGCTGCTAATGGAGGCGCCGATCGGATCGGCCCGTCGTATCATGCATACCAAGTACGGTACTTATGCAATAAGGTATTGTGATTTATGGTTTAATATGACGAGGAAGAGTGTTAGACCGTTTCCCAGAATTGGTAGTTTTGATAAAAATGTGTTAGACAATGTCCAGGATCACATCAGTTTGATGCGCTCCCGAGAGAAAAAGGTTAAATATTTTGAATGTTTAAAACTGTGGCAGCGTGAAGGGGATGTGTGGCTTAACAATGTGCAAACTACGCAAACTAGCGTCGCGAGCACATTGTCAGAAAATACATCTGCGACGCTAAATTGCAATACGGGCGAGCCGCAAATTGGCGCGCACGTGCGATAAGGTAGCGTCATGGAGAGTATTGCCAGCAGTTCACGCTCACCTTCCCCACCTTATGTGGATGGAAGTGCAAGTACAGTTACCAAAAATACCCATAAAAATGTAACAAGCAACTTGTACCCTCTCTTAAGCAATTATAAAGAAAATGTTCATGATGCGGATGAAGAGCCTCTTGTAATGTCTGCCATTTCCCATGCTGTGCAGATGATAGATGCTGCATCACCACAATCACGAGTGGTGCCGCCATTTCCATCGGTAACAGCAAGGGAAGTGTTAATGCCCTCTGCACCCATAGAGGAAGTTGTTCATACCATACGTAGCAGCAGCAGACTAAACCTCCAGCCAGGTAATCAGGTCAAAGGTAGCAGCACTACCGGTCTGCATCCCATTCGGACAATAACTGTTCCAAATGGAAATGCAGACGCGGTATAGTGCCCACGAGGGAAGTAGTAATGCATTGTCCTTGGACAAGAGCAGAACTAAATTCCATCATAAATGATTTCCCCGATCCCAAAAAGGAATTAGCCAAATGTCAAAGATTTTTGAGGAATTTGGGTAGTTCACATGAACCCACTAATAAAGATTGGCGTGTGGAGTTAAGGGCCTGTCTGCCACGCAATACCGACGTGACAAAATTTATCACGGATTGTGTATTGGATGATGACGTTCCCTTAACAGACCAAGTAAACCAAGGTAACATTTCCAACATTGTTACTCAATTGGGTATATATTTTCCAGTAGTAGTTAACTGGAACAAAATTTTCACCATTAAGCAGAAAGAGAGTGAGACTGCAGAAGATTACTGCGATCGGGCTCTGCAGGCTATCACCCAGTACACTGGGAATGAGGATATTAAAGATAGCACTCACCACAGGGGGATGAAACATAGCACTCACCACACGGTACTTGTGGACGGTCTGAAAGAGAGTTTAAAAACTCGGGTTCAGACCTCACAGCCTGGCTGGCGGGGACTTACAATAGATACCCTCATAGAAACTGCCATTGAACATGATAAAAACATCTCCAAAAAGAGAGAAGCCCAGAGCGAAAAACTAATGGCTGTCAGTATACAAGTTCTGGAGGGAATGACGGTAACACCACAGCCAACAGACACACTTGCACTTGCACACACACTCACTTCTGAACAAGTATGTGCTCTCACTAACCCCACTCAACAACAAACACAACTCTATCCCACTAGCCCGATGCAACCACAGGTCCCAGGCTATCCACCAACCTCTTATCCCCCACAATACCCTTACCTTCCCTATCCTTACCCATATCCACCACCTTTACCCTCTGCGCAAACCTCACAACACCACATGTCTTCACCCGAAACACAAACCTGTTTTAACTGTAAACAAACAGGACACTTAAGTAGAAACTGTACAGTAAAAGGAGTAGGGATCCCACATCAGGGAAGACCTAGATATCCCCATAAGGGATATGCACAGAGGCCAGCAAATGTTCAGCAGGCACCAGCTCCAATTGTAGCCGTAAATGCTTTATTGGGGAATGGTAGCTAACGCTAGGGGTCAGGTCATACCTGTAGTCTACAGATGGTCAGGTTAACGGGAAGTACTAGGGAAGAATCGGTCATGATGGTTAATGTAGCTGGTACTGAATATCCTTTTCTTGTAGACACAGGGGCGACCAGGTCGGTGATAAAATCTCCTGTTAATTTGCAGGTGACCAACGAGACAGTACCAACAATGGGTGTAACAGGTAAAGTGGAACATTATCCTTTAACAAAGTCCACAGAGGTTACTATTGGGCCGTTGCATACCAGGCATTCTTTTTCCAGGCTGCTGCGGTTCCTACTAACCTACTGGGCAGAGACTTGTTATGTAAGATGGGATGTGTTATATATTGCACCCCTGATGGTGTATTTTTAGATATCCCAGAGAGAATGGTATACGAGGTGCGGAATATGCTAGACACTCCACAAAGGATAATGTATCATTCTACCGTTTTAAATGAAACTGCATCACAGGTAGATGAAATGTTGTCGCTAATTCCAGATTCCCTTTGGACTAAAGATGGACAGGACACTGGATTAATGGCAAACGTAAGCCCTGTAATGGTATGTTTAAAAAGCGGAAGGCAAGCTCCAAAAAATCCCTAGTACTCACTAAAACAGGAGGTAGAATTAGGGGTTTTTCCAATAATTGAGTGATTATTGCAACAGGGAATTTTAGTTCATACAGCTAGTGTAGCCAACAGTCCCATCTTTCCAGTGAAGAAGAGTGGTGGGAGGGGTTATAGGCTGGTACACCTTAGAGGTGTTAATAAGGTAATAGACAGCCAATTCCCCGTAGTGCCGAATCCGGCTGTCATTTTGATGCAAATCCCACCAAATGCAACCCATTTCACTCTCATTGACATCTGTTCAGCTTTCTTCTCTGTGCCTCTCCATCCTGACTGTCAGTATCTTTTCGCATTTACATACAGAGGTTTACAATACCCAGTATCTTCTCCCAGGCATTGCACGGCTGTTTACAATCTTTTCAACCTGCCAATGGATCTGTTCTAATTCAATATGTGGACGATTTATTGCTATGTTCTGACTTGTTTATGTCATGTTTGAATGATACAAACTTTTGTTACTTCATCTCTCACAAACAGGACACAAGGTGGCTAAGGACAAACTACAGCCGTGCCAATCCAGAGTAAAATATTTGGGACACTGCCTAACCCAGGGGTTAAGACACCTTACAACAGATAGAATCCAGGCCATACAAAACACGACACTGCCGCAGAATCAACAGCAAATTCGTACCTTCTTGGGAATGTGTGGATACTGTAGAATGTGGATACCAGGTTTTTCTATTTTGGCCTTACCTTTACAGGAATTAGTCTCTTCCTCAAAACCCGATCGTGTCATACACACAGAGGAATCAGAACAGGCTTTCCTTAATCTTAAGGATAGTCTGACAAGAGCTCCTGCATTGGGAATACCTGATTATGAAAAACCTTTTGATTTGTATTGTACGGAAGCCGATGGTTGTGCTGCAGGTGTCCTTACACAAAAACATGGTGATGCTAGTAGGCCCGTAGCATACTACAGTGCCCAATTGGACACGGTAGCAAGATCACTCCCACCTGTTTGAGAAGTGTAGCAGCTACCGCTTTATTGGTGAGTAAAAGTGAGGATGTAGTATTGGGCCATGATATGATTGTCTACACTCCCCATGCTGTATCTGCTCTGTTAAACACAGCTCAAACCAGACACGTCTCCTCGGCTAGGTTCACCAATTGGGAACTAGCTCTAATCGCTCCTGCAAATATTACTGTTAAACTTTGCAGTACGCTGAATCCAGCAACATACCTACCATATGTACAACATGATGTACAAAGGGTGGAAGGAGAGAAGTTGCTGGCGGGAGGTGAGTTCGGCAGACATAATGATACGCACGATTGTATGACATCTGAATCAGACCTTTACTGCTAGACCTGACATACATGACACACCTTTAGAGAATGTGGATGTAACTTTTTATACGGATGGGAGTTGTCATAGACAAACAGACACAGGTGAATTATGTACAGGTTATGCTGTTGTAAATGACACAGACACCATAGAAGCTAAACCTCTCGGTCCTCCTCACTCAGCCCAGGTGGCAGAGTTAGTAGCACTGACTAGAGCATGTGAACTGGCAGCAGGCAAATCTGCTAACATTTACACTGACTCGAGGTACGCGTTCGGGGTGGTGTGCGATTTTGGGGCTCTATGGCTTCTGAGAAATTTTATGACAGCAGCAGGCACACCAGTTGCACATTCCCGACACATAAAACACCTTCTAGAAGCAATCCAACTGCCCAAAGCAGTGGCAGTAATTAAATGCAAAGCCCACACATGTGAGGATGACCCGGTGTCACTGGGCAACAACAGAGCTGATGAAGCTGCAAAATGGGCAGCAGGGTTAAAAATGTTTCCTCCAACTGAAACAATTATGTCATTTCAAACTACTTATATGCTGAAATTAATTGAGATGCAAAATTTGAGTTCAATTCAGGAAAAATCCATTTGGAAGTCCAAGGGGTGTGGGCAAGAGTCCTCTGGGATCTGGAGGGACGGACATGGTAAGCCAGTAGCCAGAGGCGTCACTAGTGTTGGTGTCACCCGGTGCTATAACTCATGGTGACACCCCCCCACCAAAAAAAATAAATAAAATTGATGCGCAGCTCCACAAACTCTCCCCAAATACCAGTCCAGCAGACACATTTACACAATGCCCCCAGTAGTGGTGTCCCGTATGTAGTGCCCACAGTAGTGGTGCCCCTTATGCAGTGCCCCTATGCAATGTCCCCAGTGGTAATGCCCCCTAATAGTGCCCCCAGCGGTAGTGGTAATGCCCCTTATAGTAGTGTCCTCTATAGTATTAGTGCCCCCTATAGTAGTGACCCCAGTATTAATGCCCTTAGTAGAAATGCCCCTAGTAGTAATGCCCCCATTAGTAGTGCCCCTAGTAGTAATGCCTTCAGTAGTAATTCCCCCTGTAGTAGTGCCATCAAAAGTAATGCTCCCTGTAGTAGTGCCCCCTAATAGTGCCCACAATGGCAGTGGTAATGCCCCCTATAATATTACCCCCAGAAGTAATGACCCCTATTGTATTGCATAGAGTGTAACAGTGACTGCCAGATAATGCAGAGAGCGTCATGGTAACCGCCAGATAATGCAGAGAGCGTCATGGTAACCGCCAGATAATGCATAGAGCGTCATGGTAACCGCCGGATAATGCAGAGAGCATCGTAGTAGCCGCCAAATAATACAGAGAGCATCGTAGTAACCGCCAGATAATACAGAGAGCATCGTAGTAACCGCCAGATAATACAGAGGGCATCGTAGTAACCGCCAGATAATGCAGAGAACGTCATGGTAACCGCCAGATAATACAGAGAGCATTGTAGTAACCGCCAGATAATACAGAGAGCATTGTAGTAACCGCCAAATAATTCAGAGAGCATTGTAGTAACCGCCAGATAATACAGAGAGCATTTAAGTAACCGCCAAATAATTCAGAGAGCATTGTAGCAACCGCCAGATAATACAGAGAGCATCGTAGTAACCGCCAGATAATACAGAGAGCATCGTAGTAACCGCCAGAAAATACAGAGAGCATCGTAGTAACCGCCAGATAATACAGAGAGCATTGTAGTAACCGCCAGATAATACAGAGAGCATCGTAGTAACCGCCAGATAATACAGAGAGCATCGTAGTAACCGCCAGATAATACAGAGAGCATCGTAGTAACCGCCAGATTATACAGAGAGCATCGTAGTAACCGCCAGATAATGCAGAGAGCATCGTAGTAACCGCCAGATAATACAGAGAGCATCGTAGTAACCGCCAGATAATACAGAGAGCATCGTAGTAACCGCCAGATTATACAGAGAGCATCGTAGTAACCGCCAGATAATGCAGAGAGCATCATAGTAACCGCCAGATAATGCAGAGAGCATCGTAGTAACCACCAGATAATACAGAGAGCATCGTAGTAACCACCAGATAATACAGAGGGCATCGTAGTAAATGCCAGATAATGCAGAGAGCGTCATGGTAACCGCCAGATAATGCAGAGAGCATTGTAGTAACCGCCAGTTAATACAGAGAGCATTGTAGTAACCGCCAAATAATTCAGAGAGCATTGTAGTAACCGCCAGATAATACAGAGAGCATTTAAGTAACTGCCAAATAATTCAGAGAGCATTGTAGTAACCGCCAGATAATACAGAGAGCATCGTAGTAACCGCCAGATAATACAGAGAGCATCGTAGTAACCGCCAGATAATACAGAGAGCATCGTAGTAACCGCCAGAAAATACAGAGAGCATTGTAGTAACCGCCAGATAATACAGAGAGCATTGTAGTAACCGCCAGATAATACAGAGAGCATCGTAGTAACCGCCAGATAATACAGAGAGCATCGTAGTAACCGCCAGATAATACAGAGAGCATCGTAGTAACCGCCAGATAATACAGAGAGCATCGTAGTAACCACCAGAAAATACAGAGAGCATCGTAGTAACCGCCAGATAATAGAGAGCATCGTAGTAACCGCCAGATAATGCAGAGACCATCATTGACCCACATATAACACATAACATGAATACACCCCTTATACACACAGAAACACAATGAGTATACCCACGCACATACATTAATACACCATCCCCAGCATAGACACTCTCTCCTCACTGAATTAGTTACTTCCCATTACACCTACTGTATACATTAGAGCATAGTCACTGTGCTGGCTGCATGCTGTCTCCCAGCTCCTTCTCATCCACTCTGACTGGGAGGTCAGAGGGTCATGCTGGGAAGAAGCAGGGACAGTGTACAAACTACTTGTCAGTATTCAAGTGTAATCAACAGTATTTGAATACACTTGTAAACTGGCAAATGTTTTGTAGACTGTCCCTGCCTGCTCCCAGCGTGATGATCTGTAAGGCAGGGAGTGAGCTGATTCACTGAAGAGAGGAGGAGCAGGAGCTCAGCTGCCATGATCCACCCCGGCGGCTTCCGGCGGCTTCAGTCAGGCTGATGGTCTTTACACTGACAGCAGGTAATCAGCCCCGTGCCTCTAGCGCTCCCCCCCCCCACATGTAGGGGACTGTATGAAGAGCACAGCACTTACTGTATAGTAGCTGCCGCTGGCTGTCTCAGTGTGACAGGCGCAGCGGCAGCCGGCAGAATTAAAACCTGTCTCAGCAGCTGCTGCAGGGAGAGCGCCTCTCCAGCCTGGCGTCTCCCTGCAGTGCAGGCTCTGCTGAGCGGGGGGCGGGGATGAGTCAGATTTTGGTGTCACCCCCTTGGAGGGTGACACTCGGTGCGGCCCGCACCCACCGCACCCCCCTTGTGATGCCACTGCCAGTAGCCCCCAAGGCATATTACCCCAGCCTGGCTGAGGCAGCACACGGTCTGACTCATCTGGGTAAACAGGGTATGTGCAAGTTGGTGAGGGCATACTGGTGCGCACCAGGTTTTTCTTCACAAGCAGAGAAGATAGCAATGTCCTGTCTGACATAGGGAAAGCGATCCCTACCGAACCATCCCACATTCCACCGACTGATGGACCTTTCCAGGTGATACAAATTGATTTCATCCAATTACCACCCTGCAGGAACCTTAAGTATGTATTAGTGTGCACAGACGTATTTTCTAACTGGGTTGAGGCTTACCCAGCGGCCACTAATTCTGCTGCATTTACTGCTAAGAGAATAGTTCAGGAATTTGTATGCAGGTACGGTATCCCTAAAATCATCGAGAGTGACAGGGGAACCCATTTCACAGGTGATGTTTTTCAAAATATGTGTAAGCTGATGGGTATTAATAGCCGACTTCACACCCCCTACCGACCGCAAGCCGGTGCCAAGGTAGAGAGGATGAACAGGACTATTAAAAATAAGCTAAGTAAAATCATGGCAGAGACTGGACTAGGATGGCCAGAAGCTTTACCTTTGGTCCTACATAGCATAAGGACCACTCCTAGACCTCCTCTGAATCTGTCCCCATTTGAAATATTGTTCGGTAGACAACCTCATTTGATTATAAGTCCACAGGAAGATCTAAAGGGTAACAACGAGGTAACTGTGAAGTATCTTATATCAATGAGTAAGCAGTTAAAGCAACAGCAGCAGAAACTGAAATTGTTGTCTAATGATATGCCTGAAACGAACTGTCATGATGTTGAACCAGGAGAATATGTAATGATCAGAAATTTCTTGTATTCAGGTAGTTTGACTGATTGGTGGGAAGGTCCGTACCAGGTGCTGCTGACGAGTATTACATCTTTGAAGGTGGCCGAGAGAGATACCTGGGTCCATTCCACTCACTGCAAAAAGGTCAATCAACCGGTGGAGAAACAAGTCGGAGACAAAGCTGATAGTGTGGATCTGTCGCTCGCGAGCTTGTTCCGGAAGGATTGAAAAGGTCGTAGTAAGATACCTGAACTGAGAGAAATTTGCAGGTCTTGTTGTGACAATGGACGGGCCTGCTGTGTTCATTTTCATATTCTCTTTTAGAGTGTTCACCATCCTGGCCAGTCCGGGGATATCCAGTGTCTGTGATGGGGGACTGATTGAGGAAACGGGAGCTGATGGCAGTGCTGATGGAGTGGAATCAGGAGGAGTGCAATGCCAACCAGGGGAGTGTCTTTCCAATCTTAGTACTGTTATTGTTAAAAGAGCTGTCATTCCGGATACTCGGGGAAGGTGTGGAGGGTTATCGTCTGAAGATTCCTGTATTTGTGAGCTTTGTGGGTCCCTAGTTGATGAGAATTGTATCCAACGGTGCCAACCTAAATATAATCCGTACTGGGGTGGGCATCTAGAGGATTATCATAGCATGGTAGGCAAAGTGTTAAATCAAACTGATTGCTGGGTGTGTTCACATGTGCCCCAGGAACAGCATAACGTAGGGTTGGTGCCATTTCCGCTGAATATCACGGAAATTTTAGAATTACAAAAAGGGAAAACATTGGATGGAAAATTCCTCTCATCCAAACCACCTCATTTCAAACTCTATCAATTCCAAGTAGATAGATCACTTTTGTGTTTAAACATAACCAACCCCAATAAACTCGGGAGTTGGGAAGTGACGGGGAATAATCAGACGATGACCTTCTCACAAAGAGCTGATAATGAGTCCATAAACCATGATCTATTGCGCTCCATTAAGTCTGGTGGGAAACATTTTAGGTATCAATACACATTGAGTTCCACCAAAGAAATTATTGGTAAGGTGCCAAATGGTTATTGTGCTAAAATAATACAACCAGAAACTTGCATGTACCATATGGAAGAACCAGAAATAGGATTGTTTGCAAGGGAAATGTGCTTAATGATAATGATGCATACCATTCCTTATGTCCTCCCTGATAATGTATATTTCATCTGTGGAAGAAAAGCGTATAAATGGCTCTCCCCAAGTTCCGAAGGTTTGTGTTACCTGGGAAGAGTAGTCCCAGAAGTTATGACCCTCACACATGTTGAAATGCTGGGTATACATAAAAACACACCGTCACCATATCTTCACACACAATATGAACACAGAGGCAAAAGAAATATGGTACCTGGTGATATACATAAAGCCACTCAGTTAATCAGTGAGACAACTGGCTTTCAAGTTCTGGTCGCATTGGACCCCACCAGGATCGCTCGGGGTACATTAAATTTTAGATATATCCAGGAACTTGCTAAATTAATAGATAATATCACCGAGATGTACGATGACACATTTAGGTATACAGGGAAAGAACTGCAAGCGTACAAGAAAGAACTGGTGCAACACAGGCTAGTGTTCAATTATTTAACTGCTGTTACTGGAGGGTATTACGTAACACTGGCCACCCAATTTGGAGTAAAATGTTACACCTATGTCACCAATGATACCAGCGACCCTAAGGAGGTGATAGGCTGGAAGATGGATGAAATTCTGCAGCTAAAGTGGGAATTTCGCAAGAACCATAACGCTTCAGTGGCTGAAGTAGGGGAAAAGATAGAAGGATGGGTGTCATGGCTGAACCCAGTGAAATGGTTCTCAGGTCTAGGGGAATGGGTCCAGGAAGTGATCACTAGCATAGGCAAATTCTTAATACTTATACTGATTGTCATCATAATAATTGGCATATGCGTCCGGTGTGTTCCTATTGTGTTGAAGTGTGGAAAATGTAAAAACAGAGTGAAACGAAAAAATGAAACTATGATGGTGAAGTAATGATAATATGTATACTGAGGTAAATATAGAACTGCAATACAACCCTGAACTAGGAAATACAATCGTTTGATGTATTATATTTAGACATGCATAGAATGTATTATTGAAATGTTATTCATAGAACACCTCAGATGATGTAAAGTCTCAAATTCCCCTTCAAGACTGCTATTATAAGACTGGTGCATTCCCACACCTTTCACATTATCTCCCAAGATCTGCGGTGTGCGTATAATAGTAGTTTTATGTCCCCACCCAGAGACACATTATTGATGGATAAAGAACCACCTTGTGCCATCCCATAATAACACCAAATAATATGTAAATGTAAGCCTAAATTAAATTCTAATAGCAGATTGTGATAGCATGTTGTTTGCTATCAAAGGGTGGACTGTCGAAGCTGAATAATTGGCTGAGACAAGTTCAGTTTAAAATTTAATCGCGGCGATGCCATCTTGCGACTGGCCGCAAGACGCCATCTTGAAAATGAGATCGCAAGACGCCATTTTGCGAATGGCCGCCTAAGCGCCATTTTAGATAAACTCACATTTTAGTACATGTGGCGATAATACTAATAGCACCATGCATTTGCATCTTTCACCATTTCTCATACACACATTAACACACACAATTGCGCTGTTAACTAGTCGCATATTAGCGAATGCATAGGACTTTGTATGAAACCGCTGTTTTATTAGCTTTATGCGCACGCATCTGCCAAGTTAACTAGCATCCTTATTTCAAACCCTGAATACCCACACATTACATATTCACACATAAGGTTCAATAAGCTCTAAAGTATATGATTTAAGTTGGTTCAGTTAGTTTAAATGCTGAGAAATAAAGATATTTGATAACTAAGGTATTATACATGCTAAACAAGTCATGTTTGGAGTTATACTGATGCATATCCTTTTTACAGTATTCCGGTGTTATCGGTGGGGAGATCGCATCATGCATTCCCGAGTTATGGATCGCAGAGCCTACAAGCAACAAAATGTATATTTTAGAAACAACTGTTAGGATGCTACGAGAGGCGTGAAGAGGAAGACCCCCAGCTGTTAGAGGCAGGGAGAGTCTGTTTGAACCAGCCTGTTAAATGTGTCGTAACAGATGCTTCACCACTGAAAACCAATGATATCAGCAACAGACTTCCCTATTGTCCTGTTTATTCTGGGGGGGCATAAATATGAGTGCACGAACGCTGGTTCTGAGTCTTCGTGCTGAATGCTGAATGACGAGGGGTCTCTTGCTGATGCCTATCTCTGGGTCGGAAGCACCTGCGTATGTATACTGTACTTGGGTCTGTATAATTTCCTTTTGCGCCTAAATTGTGTCTTGATCAATTGCATGTAACTGTCTGAACTTTTACCTGAATATCACTTGTGCTTTGGAAACCCAGATTCCACGTCTAAGTCTTTATTTATGGTATGACTGCATACGCAAACTAGCGTCATCCTTAGAAGGTATAGGCAGGACATTAGAAGGTATAGGAAGGTGTGTATAGAGGTTCTGATCCAGTATCGTTAAGACCCAGACACGAAGCCGCAGATGCATGCTATGGGCGATTGTCGCCCATCTGTGCATGCGGCAAAATACGTATGCGCAAACCAGCCACTGCATCCGGGAATCGTGAGCTCGTAGTACACAGACTTGACGCTACTTTGAGTGACAGATAGTTTCATTTGTTGGTGGTAACAGGGGAAGGTGCTTGTGAACGGGGGAGTGGTGCTGCAAATGCAGGCATGTGTGGGCTTCAAAACAGAGTTTTATGGGTGTGCATAATTATCATGGAAGCGTCATTGTACACGTCACTTGGTTGTATATCAGTCTGCCGTGATCACAGTGGTTGCGGCAGGGTAGGGTCTACCTCAAGCGCTGCGTGCTGCTCCGATGGCTCTCGATGGTTCTGATTAATCATACACTTCCTGGAAATGACGTATGCTAAGAAAGAAAAGTGGACGTCTTCAGACAGACTGCCGTCGCTCTCTAAGACATAGAGGGTGTCCTTACACCAGACAGTGCGATCGTGGAATTTTCATACCCGGTCCCTTTTGGCTGCGAGAGAGCGCACCTTAGCATCCGGGTCTGAATCGCCCCCAGAGGTCCGTGTTCAGACTCAGTCACACACAGATATACAAGTGTTGCATATCAAATTTTTATACCTGGTTGCATTAAATTGAGACTTAGATGCATTTTTGGCAAATAAAGATGTCCAATGCTAGCAGATTTGCACAGGGCCTGGCTGCTCACTCACGACAGGCCTATCGCCCTGCATAACATATTAATGCCAGCTAAGCGAGGACACATCTGAATATATATATATATACAGATGGAGCCAGCCTCATCTATGCCGCAATGCCCCCGCACGTACGCACACATTGTGGCATAGCGCAACAATCGCCAAGCTGCGAGCACTTGCAGCCGGCGATTACACCATTAAAGTCTATGGTGTGCGCGTGCGTACGCATGCGAACGCCATAGCGCTGGCACGCTAGTCGTGCCATCCATGCTGTGATGCGCTCGCATCGCGGCATAGATCAGCATGGCTACATCTGTACACACATCACTATACTGGAATAACCAGCTAGTTAAATGTGGGGTACATTTCTGAGTTTGTACTAGTTATGTAAAGTAGTTCTACTGTTGTACAGTACCTTTCTCATTTTTATACATTTACCCCATATAGTAACCCTTAAAAATAATGTACATTTATTCCATTATGTTTTCTCAAAAACAAACTAACAAGTTTGCTTGGATGGACAAAAAAACAAGTTATTTCCTGACAATCTCCAAACAAAAGTAAGTTAATAACTGTCTGAGCTTGAAAATATATTTCGGTGAAACAAGACTAATCACAATAATGTAAACTAGAGCTGCTTAAACAAAGTAGACGTATGTTAATGAACTGTAAAAAAAACAGATAAATTAAGTGCATTTTGAATATCCATCTTTTGGGTGTCCAATTATATCAGGGCTATGCACAAGCAGGAAACATTGTATATTATTGCAGGGCACATTGATACTCTGTTTAGAAACAGGCCT
Organism: Taudactylus pleione; assembly: GCA_031769625.1. Lineage (NCBI taxonomy): Eukaryota > Metazoa > Chordata > Amphibia > Anura > Myobatrachidae > Taudactylus > Taudactylus pleione. The sequence continues at coordinate 8,366,894 of JAUIMM010000017.1, read as the reverse complement.
CTTTTGTATACACATATAAACATATTGTTTAAATTAGGCAGAGCTCACAAATGGCTCTCCAATGTGCAGAAAGGCCTCCTGGGAAATGACACATTTGCATAAATGATGGTAACACTCTGTGAAGTGGTATCTGATACGGGTATTTCAAACACAAATACCTAGCCTTGGACAGAAAGCAGAGAGTGCAGCAGGATGGGCACCAGAGCTGCTTTCTGTCCTTTAGATCAGTTCAGACATTATATAGCCTTAAAGCTGATGCTAAAGAATAGTGAATTTGCATGTTAGACAGCACTTATCCTAAAACAATTCACTTCTGACCTTTCAGCATACATATCAGCTCTGCTTTACAGCATAGGATTGTCAAACTGATTCCAGAAATGGAATTTAGCATTAAATATAACTTTGTTTGAGTCATGTTTAACTGTATGAAGTATATTAAAAAAAATATTATTTACAACTGAAAGGGGAGTGTTCCAGATATCAACAAGCCTAACATATAAGAGAAATCTATGTATAAGTGGATTCGGCTTCAAAATAGTTACTTTTAGAAGAAAAGAATACGAGCAGTGTAAATGCTCTATTGTGCAGCCTCTGGCTTATGCATTTATGGGTATGTGCATGAATTTATGTGTCTAGTATCGCAATCAAGTAAAATAATGTATTTCTTTATTTGGGACAGCATTATTTAAATCAGCTGGCAGAGGTGGATAAGACACATACACAGGGCATTTCCTGTTTTACAGGCAAGCGCATATCGTTTTTTTTACAGATCTGACCACTCAGTCCCAAGTTAATACAACAAAGTTTGTGTACACTGAACCATCAGAAAGCAAACGTTTCACTTTCTCAGTCATGCTAAAAATATTCCGTGTTTCGGAATATTCCATATTTCGGAATATTTGGATATGGGAGACTCAACCTGTAATGGAATATATTTGTATTTTATAAAACATTTGAACACGCAAAAGTTATACATAATAGATTTTTCCAATGTTCCTTCACTTTGACTATTAATTTAAGACTGAAGGAGAGCTAAACCAACCAATAGATTTGGGGGTGGGGAAAGTCAAACCTATTTTAATTAAATTAATGAAGAATGTGGTTCTATAGCAGATGAACTTTGACAGTTTTACTGCTTCCACCATTTCATTTATCCTAATTTATCACGCTAATGGATCCCCTGAGGGCTATTCAATTAGCCCTGAAGCCGGCAGTTAACAGGGGATTTTTTTTCACCTGCCCAAGATCACGACCGTGAAAAACATAAGTCCGTGACCTTATTTCAGATCCTATGTGTTTTGGCCCAAGAACGGATAATAATAAGTCCCGTTTTATTCGTCCGAAAAATGATCAGGGTTAACTGAATTCCCCCTAAGTGTTTGTAAATCCACAAATTTAGGCACAGACTAATTCTATGGAAGGTGTTTTCTGTGGGCATGCATCTTATGCAAATATAAAAAGCAGTAAAAATTGTATTCATGTTATTTCATACTTGCCAATCTTTGTTGTCTCTGGGAAAAGCCCAGAGGGGAGATGCAGTTGACAATGGGGGTGGGGCCAGGTGCTTTGTATCATTAGACCCCCTCATGGCAAAATGTCACTAATCGTGGGTCCATGTGGTGGGGGCTAGCCAATATGATGGGGTTCTGTGAGAGCCACATCATATTGATCCCACCCTCTTCCCATGGATCACTGATTCCGGGCATTACCCTCTCCATCCTGCCCACTTCACTAGGAATTTAATCCTTCAATATTAAATTATACATTTTATTCGAGGATACCAAAAATGTGGAGGGCACATAGAAATCTAAAGAGAAATATCAAGCACATTTAAAAAAACAAAAAATCCAGGAAATAATAACACACACATTATCTTGTGATATAATCATTTCCTGAGAACACATTTGGCTGTTACTAGTAGAGTGTTTCCATGCCACTAGAGTGGGCATGACCCTAACGCAAGGGACGTGGTTATCGTTTTCACAGTGCTAGGGATCTCTAACCCATTCTTGTCTGTCCCCTTCAAATACACAGACAATACTGTGTATTTGAAGGGTGTTAGGTGTTTGCTGCTCCCATTTCACGAGACTAACAATACGTAGCAAGATATACCTTCCCTGAGTGGGACGGTCACCCGTAACTGGAACTGCCACAAAAATATCAGGGTAGCTCAGTGGCATGTACTGCTCTCTCCCAACTGTAGCTTTCACTGTCTGCATTGTTTCTTGCCTGAATCATAGAATATTGGGGCCCTGCTTGGAAAAATAATAGGAATATGAAATATGGGGAGTCTAGCAATGACTGGACACTCTTCTAAACCTTCCTCCCCAACCAGCCCTGACATTTAATTAAAGCCCTTCCTTCTTTTAAAATTAGGCCTTGCTGCATACCACAACCCAACATTAAGTTAATTAATAGCATTCCCAATTAATAGACAGACTTGTTTTCTCCAACATAAAATAGTATTCACATTTAATAAATAGACCAATTTCCCTCGCAAACATCCTACAACATTAAATTATTAGTATTTATATTAAACAAGAAAACCTGCCCCAACAGTAACATTAGCAGTACAGTATTCATATTTAATAACTGTATCTTTTTTCCCCCTAAATATCTTAAACATTAAATTAATATCATTCAAATTTAGTAATTAGTCCTATTCCCTCCCAACCTGCCTCTATTAAAAATTAACAATATTCCCATTTAGAATATAAACATATTTCTATCCAAACAGCCGAGAAATTAAATAATTAACATTCACATTTAATTAATAGTCTAATTTAATTATGCCAATTTATGCACGCCCATGCAACGGCATTCAGACGTGCCTGCTTTTCTCCAACCACTCCCCCATCACCACTCCCCAATGGTCACAGCCTGTCACTCACTCTGCGATGAAGTCCACAGTCTGTCCGGTATCACATGGGATTACCGCCACGCGCAGTCCGGTGCATACGCAGTACGCAACAATCAAACAATCTGCAGATGCGGTTGCAATTGCGATCCATGCTGAATCAGGCCCAATAAATAAATAGCTTCCACCCACCATTAAATTAACATCTTATACCCCCACCTGCATTGCATTAAGAGATAAATCCATATTATTGGGCCTCCCACCATGCTCAAGTCACTGCAACCTTTGCCACTCTTGACACCATTGCTTGGTTGGATATGTCCACATTTCTATCCTTAACTTCCCTCTTCTCTTTATGGGATTTTCCCAAACTTCATGTCCATGTCGACCTCACCCCCCCCCCCCCCTCCTTGTCTACTCTTAAATTGGCACTGAAAGTGTGGGACACCTGGATTATAAAATTAAACCTCTGTACTCTTTACTCTCCTGTTACACCCATACAGTATGTATCAACCTCTTGTTCCTCCCAGACTATATGCTGGGTTATGCTGTACACTGGTTTGGCCTTAAAATGCAAAATTATTTTTTTTTGTCATCATGAGCTCAATGGAATATAATACTAGAAATGGATGTATATATTGTATATAAAGCTCACAGAGTAACCTCTCTAGGGGCATGGCCATGTCCTAAAGGTGCAGGGCTCTATATGTATAGGGTTGTAGGTTCAGATCCCCTTAGTATCCCCTCCCAGATGCTGGCACATCAATTTTATCCTGCATGCCAGCAGAGGGATTAAATAATCCTCCACAAACACATCTGCCAGAGCACAAACAAAATAGTTTAACCACTTGTGTGTCCAGATTTTTTTGTTTATCTTGGGAAGTTTTTCCTTCTGCTGGGCTACTTCATGGACAGCTATAAATTCCTATTCAAATCAATACAAGCCAAGTTCAACAGGTAGCAGTCCAGACTCATGGAAAATAGGACAGACCCCAAATTAGCCTGGAAATAATACTCTGCAGCTTTCTATCATGTGAACGCAGAGCTCAAGCCAGGGACCTGAAAGCAACATTCACTATGTGCTTGGATTATACATCATGGGCACAAGGATGGCATGCAGTCCTGTAGAACTAGGGTCCTTGATCTGGTCCCACCTTCCGCTTTCCTTATCCAAAGTCCCACATGTGGACACAATTACAACACAGTAACACACACGTGCACTATATAAATCGTTCTGTATATGCTGATAACTTCATGATAATTTATGGCAGTATGTAGCCTAAATACTGTGGTTACTCTGGGAGTATGCCTGTAGCAGTGAAATAACCATTTCCTATAGCAATTACCAGGATGAAGTGATTATTACGTCCCAATTCAAATTAATGAATCATCACCCCTGTTATTCATACAAGGATGTTTGGATAATTTAGCTAATACATATTGTTATTGCATTGCTGAAATGCCTCTCAAACACCTTCTCCCACATTATTAAGTTGTGTTATTATATTATACAAAATATATGTACTTGGTAAAAATCAACAACCCAAAAAATAATTAAAAGAAAAAGTAAATATATTTTACATCGCAACATTTCCATGCAGTGCCATAAACAATGCATGGCCATTCAAAAGGATAGCACTGTTATTTGCGAATAGGAGTATGTGTACAGTAACAAAACAATGTGTGCTTCTTTCATTAGACTTGCAGCATTTTACCTAGAGCTACAAAGAGATATGAACAAACTTGTTGACAGCTGGCGGCTGCCATTTGCTAACCAAGCCTTGATCCGAGTGACCGAAACCTGTCAGAAGAAGATTAAACAGAAAACAGAGAGGCTGGCTGGGCTTGTAATCTATCATAGGGATGGCTGTGGGGCAATTCTACAATAGGACCCCCTGAGTTAAGTACATGAAGGGCAGCAAAGGTCCTGCAAGAATCCAAAATAAGACACTTATCACTGAATGGTTTCAATTGTGTGATTGATAGATGTCAAAACGAGCGTGACACATCTATTCAACACTCCCTAGGAGGTCTCTTCAGGAACTGTCCGTTTGCAATTTGACGACTCCTATTGTCACTGACATGAAACAAGGATCTCAGAATATGTGCATGACATTAAGCAAGACAGGGACTTGGACAGACATCAGAAAGATTGAGCACATAAGACAGATAATTCCACAATTCTGCATACTCCATTCTTTTCTTCTGTTTTAACCATAGCCATTTAAAGATAATCGATTTGTAGATCCCTGTCATTGTTGCTTAATTTTATGCCCCAATAATATAATTACCATCATCCTATATCTAGAATACACATTATTTGCACAGCATGTGGCAATGAATTAGGAGATGATAATGTGAACACAACGTGTGGTTCTTTAGCTGTTGTGGAACTACATGCCATAGCAGCCATTCTAAGGCCTATAGCTGGCTGGGGATATTGAGACATATACAGTACGGCCTAATTCAGAGTTGTACGCGATTACATTCACAGCTGTGATTTCTCACACAGACTATGGCCCTGATTCAGGTTTGGGAATAGAGTAAGACAGAGCAAGTAACTGTACCTGGGCAAACCATGTTGCAATGCAAGGGGTGTAAATACATACATTTTTTTGCATGTGAGGTAAATACTGGCTGCTTTCGCATGTAGCACACAAATGCTGGACAGCTGTATTTTTACACTACAATATAGATATCAGTTTGGACACACCCCTCCCAACTCTAATCTCTCTGCACATATTACATCTGCCCCACCTGCAGTGCAACATGGTTTTACCAAGGGGCACAGGCCCTGATTCAGAGACGGACGCTCTGAAAGAGCGCTCGCTCTGAATCTGGGTGTTTTTGGGGTGTTTTTTATGCAGCCTTCTGACCGCTCGCATAGCTGTGGGTGACCACCCACAGCTATTGCGAACGGCCAGAATGATGGTCGCGATGGTCTTGATGGGCTTGCGGCCACGAGACCCTTGTGGTAGGGTCTCGTGGCCGCAAGCCCCAGATGGTGATGTCAGTGGGGCCGCCCACAAACGGCAGGCGTTCGCTTGGGAACGCCTCCATTTGTGAAGCCACCCCCCCGCAACGCCTACAAAACGGGGCGAGCTGTTGATCACCATCGACAGCCGCCCCTTTTGTAGTGAGCCACGGAGCGAGAGATTTTCTCTCTTGCTCCGGGGCTTGCGCACGCGCAGTGTGGCCGCTGCGCGTCCACAGAGCACACCATCGACCCGCTCGCGAGCGCTCAAGCGCTTGCGAGCAGCCATGAATCAGGCCCACAGTTACTTGCTTTTTCTTACTCTATTCACAAATATGAATCAGGCCCTATGTGGGAAAATATGCAAATGTCAACAGACTCCCCGTCTGAACTAGCATGCAATGGACAGAGCATGGCAGTCAGTTAAGTGGGCTAAGGAGGTTGTGGTGGGCATGGAGGGGGTTATGGAGGCTGTGCAGTGTTTGGTATGAAGGGGCAAGGGTGGTAGTACAGACAAAGGATAGGTAATGTTTGGCATGGAATGTCACATGGATAGTGCAGATAGGTAGTGGTGAGTATGGAGGGGTCAGGGAGGTAGTGCAGAGAGATAGTGTTTGGTATGGAGGGGTCAGGGAGGTAGTGCAGAGAGATAGTGTTTGGTATGGAGGGGTCAGGGGGTAGTGCAGATAGGTAGTGTTTGGTATGGAGGGGTCAGGGAGGTAGTGCAGAGAGATAGTGTTTGGTATGGAGGGGTCAGGGAGGTAGTGCAGAGAGATAGTGTTTGGTATGGAGGGATCAGGGGGTAGTGCAGATAGGTAGTGGTGAGTATGGAGGGGTCAGGGAGGTAGTGCAGAGAGATAGTGTTTGGTATGGAGGGGTCAGGGAGGTAGTGCAGAGAGATAGTGTTTGGTATGGAGGGGTCAGGGGGTAGTGCAGATAGGTAGTGGTGAGTATGGAGGGGTCAGGGAGGTAGTGCAGAGAGATAGTGTTTGGTATGGAGGGGTCAGGGGGTAGTGCAGATAGGTAGTGGTGAGTATGGAGGGGTCAGGGAGGTAGTGCAGAGAGATAGTGTTTGGTATGGAGGGGTCAGGGGGTAGTGCAGATAGGTAGTGGTGGGTATGGAGGGGTCAGGGAGGTAGTGCAGAGAGATAGTGTTTGGTATGGAGGGGTCAGGGAGGTAGTGCAGAGAGATAGTGTTTGGTATGGAGGGGTCAGGGGGTAGTGCAGATAGGTAGTGGTGAGTATGCAGGGGTCAGGGAGGTAGTGCAGAGAGATACTGTAGTGTTTGGTAAGGAGGGGTAGATAGATGCAGAGAGATAGTTTGGTATGGAAGGGTTAGGGGGTAGTGCAGATAGGTAGTGGTGAGTAAGGAGGGGTCAGGGAGGTAGTGCCGAGAGGTAGTGGTGAGTATGGAGGGGTCAAGGAGGTAGTGCAGATAGGTAGTGGTGAGTAAGGAGGGGTAAGGGAGGTAGTGCAGAGAGGTAGTGGTGAGTATGGAGGGGTCAGGGAGGTAGTGCAGATAGGTAGTGGTGAGTATGGAGGGGTCAGGGAGGTAGTACAGATAGGTAGTGGTGAGTATGGAGGGGTCAGGGAGGTAGTGCAGAGAGATAGTGGTGAGTATGGAGGGGTCAGGGAGGTAGTGCAGAGAGGTAGTGGTGAGTATGGAGGGGTCAGGGAGGTAGTGCAGAGAGGTAGTGGTGAGTATGGAGGGGTCAGGGAGGTAGTGGTGAGTATGGCAGGGTCAGGGAGGTAGTGCAGAGAGATAGTGTTTGGTATGGAGGGGTCAGGGGGTAGTGCAGATAGGTAGTGGTGAGTATGCAGGGGTCAGGGAGGTAGTGCAGAGAGATACTGTAGTGTTTGGTAAGGAGGGGTAGATAGATGCAGAGAGATAGTTTGGTATGGAGTGGTCAGGGGGGTAGTGCAGATAGGTAGTGGTGAGTATGGAGGGGTCAGGAAGGTAGTGCAGAGAGATAGTGTTTGGTATGGAGGGGTCAGGGGGTAGTGCAGAGAGGTAGTGGTGAGTATGGAGGGGTCAGGGGTAGTGCAGATAGGTAGTGTTTGGTATGGAGGGGTCAGGGAGGTAGTGCAGAGAGATAGTGGTGAGTATGGAGGGGTCAGGGGGTAGTGCAGATAGGTAGTGTTTGGTATGGAGGGGTCAGGGAGGTAGTGCAGAGAGATAGTGTTTGGTATGGAGGGGTCAGCGGGTAGTGCAGATAGGTAGTGGTGAGTATGAAGGGGTCAGGGAGGTAGTGTTGAGCCGCCCAGTAACCCTTACAATGCTGGTCAGTTGTGGGTAAATGAAACCACTGCACATGTAACAATATAGAAATCACATATACAAAGAAGAAAAGTAAGTAGCTTTAATGGGTGCACTGGGACCCACGTTTTAATTTAAAATTTAATATTTTTAATAGGTATGCATTAAAATCTCACTATATTAAATTTGCTAAAATGGTGAAATATAAAAAGATAGAATTGTGCAAAAGAGATGAAAATTAATGTGCAAAATAAAACCGTCGCCAATTTGTCATTATTTCAGTATAATCAGTGTTTCATTACTTATTATAGTTTATTCTATTATTTATGTTGCAAATAATTATTTCTTAAGGTTAAATGCCTTCATCAGCTCCTAGAAGTAGCAAATTGTATCAAACAATGCAGTGACTAATATTGTGTATAGTCAGTTTTCCAAACTGATACAATGTCTTCTCTTCCTATACTAGAGAGGACAAACGAAACTGTAAACTATTACAAAATAGATGGCTGGTGCAGGATTGGTGCTCTATTTGTAACTACATGGAACAACATATTCGATCAAGTCTGACCTTCCTTACACCTCTTATCTTGCCGCTTGGGCTTTTCTTCTGGCTCAGCCTCCTCCCTGCTGCCTAAAGTCCACACGAGCGAACCAGCAGAGCCGTAAAGATATTTCCGTAAGCAATATTTCTCTCTTCCACCCTTTCTTCATATATATTATCTACCCCACCCACCTTTTATTATATATTATTGTAAATGTTTCCATTACACAACATTTTCAAATGGAGCTCAATCTTCAACTACTATATACCGCCACGGTCAGACTGACCCATCAGGGGAATGCAGTTGAAGGGGCCCATGCTTTGGAGTGTGGTCAGTTATCACAGGGGATAAGGCCAGCCCCCACAGAGGCTTGGACAGAAATTAGAGACCATGTAACTGATCCTCTAATAGAGTAACAATGTACAATATAATTTAAGTGCACAGTCTGAACCACAGCCTGACATTAGAGCAAGTGGTGGGGCCCTCAGGCAGTGGGGCCCACTGGGGATTTCCCCTGTACCCCTGTGGGCCAGTCCACCCCTGTATACAGCCATATTAATTGCACTGTGCATGTCGTGCCTGCACACTCCTGAAAGGTCACAGAAAACTTTTGCAAATTATCTTCCTTGGCTAGTGGTTTGTTCATAATACTATGGCAGGTAAGTTACAGGGGAAGTGGTATACATAGGTACAGGGGATGAAACCTTCACACATGATAAATTAAGAACTTCCTATATAATTGTTATAAATAAATGTGCAAAACTGATAACCCTCCCACCCACCACCACCAATATCACCCCCATCCCATCACTTATTTCTCATTTTATGCCACACTGTAGTGCCCACATATTATACCACACTGAAGTGCCCACACATTATGTCACACTGTAGTACATCCACATTATGCCAATGCAGTGCCCGCTCATTATACCACACTGTACTGCCCACATATTATACCACACTGTAGTGCATCCACATAATGCCACTGCAGTGCCCACACATTATACCACACTGTAGTGAGTCCACATTATGTCACAATACAGTGCCCCCCACATTATGCCACACTGTAGTGCGTCCACATTATGTCACAATACAGTGCCCCCCCACATTATACCACACTGTAGTGCCCCCCACATTATGCCACACTATAGTGCTCCCCACATCATTCCACACTGTAGTGCCCACAAATGATACCACACTGTAGTGTCCCCACATTATGCCACACTGTAGTGCCCAAACATTATACCACACTATAGTGCATCCACATTATGCCACTGCAGTGCCCACACATTATATCACACTGTAGTGCATCCACATTACGTCAGACTATGGTGATCCCAACATTATGTTACACTGTAGTGCATCCACGTTATGCCAAACTGTTGTGCTTCCACATTATGCCACACTGTAGTGCCCCCCACATTATGCCACACTGTAGTGCCCAACACATTATGCCACACTGTAGTGCCCCCCACATTATGCCACACTGTAGTGCCCACACATTTTACCACACTGTAGTGCATCCACATTATGCCACACTATAGTCCCCCCCACATTATACAACTCTGTAGCGTCCCACACATTTTGGCAACATTACTGAAACCAACATTATGCCACAATATAGTGCCCACCCATTATGCCATTCTGTAGTTCAACTAACATTATGCCAAATTGTAGTGCCCTCCATATTATGCCACACTGTAGAGCCTCTACATTATGCAACACTGTACTGCCCCTATATTATGCAACACTGTACTGCCCTTACATTATGCCACACTGCAGAGACCTAACATTATACCAAATTCTAGTGCACCCACATTATACCACAGTGTACTCACAAGAAGCCACAGCCACCTCAGTCAGCCGGCAGAGTCTCACAATAAGTTACTAATATGGGGCTGCTGAAGATGATATTCATGGGTCAGAAGAGCATGTGATGGGCTCAGTGGCATCCCTACGTTAGATAAACCAGGTGCAGGGGAAGCCTGTAGTGCATGCGGTGAAGCCATGTGCCGCCAAAAACGGGGTGGGACCTCACATGTAGGGGGCAGGGTCTCGCAGGTAGGGGCGGTTAATCATGGCCCGAACCCCCGTTATGTCCCGGAGGTGCAGCACCTGGCTTCTGTCACTGAGGGGGAGTCAGCACTTTGGTGTCACCCCTCGGCGGGGGACACCCAGGTACGGCACGCACCTCCCACACCCACATTGTGATGCCTCTGGATGGGCTCCTCCAATCAGAGCTCAGAACATGCTCCCCTGACCCCTTTGCAGAGTCTCATGGGATTTATTACCCAGTAATGCAGTGCCCCTGTAGCTGCCAGTCCCATTAACCTAGCAGCTGCCAGGTCAGTCAAAACAGGCTTGATGACTGCCCAGCAAGCAGTTGGACTGCAGCCTGTACCTTGCTATAGCCACCGTCACCATAGCCTCTGCCCTCCCACGATAGAGGGTGTGGCTACAAATCAGTGGGACCCACCAGGGATTTCCCCGACTCCCCGGCAGCTCAGTCTGAGCCTGTTAGGGTTTGGTCCAATCTGTCCCAAATTTGCAATCAAGGGTACTGGAAAGTATTTAGTGACGTTGTTATATTATTGTGTGGCATTGGCGTGAAGTGCAGGCAGGAATAATTTTATGAGTTTCCATAAGATGTGCAGGAATGTGAAGAATCAGTTGCTTGTCATTCTCCTGGGCATGTGGTTGCACTAGTGAAAACATAACAGAAAAAGGTAATTTATGGAGAAAATTGGAAACATTAAAATGAATGAAAGGTGGATTTTAAAGTGACATTTTTACGGTTTCCACCAAGCACAACACCAACCCACAAAACTAGGTACAGATTGATTTCACTGGGGTGTTTCTGCTGACTTTAGGGAGACCTCTAGAAGAGATCTAATTCTCAAAATGCATAGCTGGTGAGGTTAATACTTGGTGTGTCTTCTCGGGATATGTCAGCTTTATTTTTGTTTGTGCACGATAATCCTACAAGCACTTAATCTATTGGAGTCTTTTTTTAGTTCATCTAGTCAGTCCATATTGTGTGAAGACATCATTTTATGTTATCCCTCCATGCAGTCTATGTGCCTATTCAAAAATGGTTATGTCAGCTATGGGGCCGCGCCAAGTTCTCCAATTACATCATGCCCACCATTATTAATATTCCTTGTCAATATACCATAGCTCCACACTATTATATTTTGAAATAGCTATCAATTCTCAATAAGACTGATATGGAGAGCTTTGATAGGATATCACTGTATTATGGGGAAGGGAAGGGAAACAATGACATGTCTACTGAATTGCAAACACCACAAACAGAGTTAAGGGGCCTATCCAATACCCGACTTTGTGAACAATCCGACCAAAATCAGGAGGTTTTGGTCGCATTGTACACAAAGTCGGGTAATGGATAGGCGGCACGGACCAGCGATGCGCATGCACACTGGGTCCTTGCCGACCCCGACTGTCTACATGCCCGTCAACCTGACAACACTCATCAGGTTCGGCATGCTCAGAGATAGGAGGTCGGGCTCCTCACTGAATGATGTTCAGTGAACTCCGTTCAGTGCGGCACCGCACCTCGGCGACCTGAAGGTCTGACCGCTAGATGTTCAGACTTTCAGGTCGCCTAATGGATAGGCACCTTTACTAGAACTATTATAGGAACTAAATAAAATGTTATAACAACCGTATTTTCCTACATTCAACACTCAATATGAACAGTATGTTTCACATATAAAGTTAGTGTGCATTTAACAGTAAATTATCTACTTTCGCTCACCATTTCTATGTGTAATATCAATCATCTGAAAAGTATTGTTGACAAACAGAATTGCATGAACCCAATAAGTAATTTTTTCTACATATCCCAATCAAGATGCCGGAAACCGACGCCAGAATCCCGACGTCCATCAAAATGCCTACACCGGCATCCTGAAAAAATCAAGATACCGACGTCAGCATCCCTACCGCCGGGATTCCGAAGGTAAGTATGCATGTTAGGCTTAGGCTGGGAATGGGGGGGGGTTAGGATTAAGGACCTGCCGGGGTGGGTTAGGCTTAGGAATCGACCGAGGGAGGGTTAGGGGAGGAGAGGGGGAGGGTTAGGTTACTTACCGGCACCTGTTGGGATCTTCACCATCAGGATGCCGCTGTCGGTCTTCTGAACGCCGACATCCTGTCCACCGGTATATCATATGGATTCCGTCTCAGTTGATGTAGGTATATCCTTTATATAAGAATAGGTGCAGACTGCAGTAGTTGCTTCTATAAACAACTTATTGCAGGTTTTAACGTTTTCTAATACACAAACATTCTCAGTAATGAACTACAAGTGCCTAGCTACCCTCATTTTTATACAATCACCATGGTTATTTTGATGTATGCCAGACTGAGCACTCTAGGTGGATTAGGGCACTCCATGATATGTGACCATGCATCCCAAAATCAGGACAAGTTCGACCAAAACCCCTTATCACCTGATAACCTCATCCCACTCATGCCTCCAGGATTTTGGCCGGGCTGCTTCCAACCTCTGGAACTCACTTCCTCTCCCTATCTTCATATGGTCTCTCAAAATCTACTTCTTTACCAAAGCTTATCGTATCTCATCCTAAATCACCCTTTATTGTACCATCAAAAGATGAATTACCTCTCTGTGTCATCCTTGTCTGCCCATCCCCTATAGATTGAAAGCTTTCACGAGCAGGACCCTTTTCCCACCTGTACTCATCCTTTCCTCACTTCTACCATTATCGGCCCCATGATACAATAGCACCGACCAGGGACACTGCACCTAATGTACATCAACTTGGGTAGAGGCTTCAGCCTGAACTGACTTGGTTGTTATTATGTTTGTGTATTTACAATTGTTTGTTTATTTTCTAGCTTGTTTGTATCGCAATGTTTTTCATTATACATCCTATTTGTGTGTACTATAGTGTATCTGTATATGTACTCTGAAAGCCCTTTGTGGTGCTCTATAAATAAAGTTTAATAATAATCATCATCATAATATCTGCCCAAATCACGCAAAATTTACAACATTATGGTTCCCAAACTGGGTGCCTTGGCACTCCAGGTTGCCGTTGGGCACTTGCAGTGGTGCCATGGGTTGGTGGTCTAGGATCAATCCAAATTATTTATGGTCTAAGTCATAGGCAAAACCAATGCTGGTGGCTGCCAATAATACAATACGTGGACAAACAGAAGTGCAACAGCGTCCACCACCACAGAACTGAACCTAGGGATGACAGGTAAGCACAATGTACTTAAGTTAATAAGTTTGCTAAATTTCTCAATAACAAACTATTGGCCATGGGGTGCCATGAAAAAAATGCTGATACTCTAGGGTGCCGTGATTCAAGAACGTTCGGGAACCACTGCATTATGCGCTCATGTTAGTAACTTTACACTTGAAGTTATAATCTTGGTGTTAAACTCAGTTACTTGCCTCCTCCTAACAGACCCCTGTTGTTATAGAGAAAAAACTGTACAGACAGTGTTCCCAATTAGAAAGAAAATGTGATACGCATAGATACACACCTTGTTCATGCTCATTATCCCTCATTATCCAGTTAGCCATGCCCTTAATCCATTAGTCAAGCCCCCTGTTCGCCTTGACCACACCCAATACATAGACCACGCATATATTGCATGAGCTACACAAACATCATTGTCATATTAAAATAACTTGACTGATGGAGAGTATATAGCTATAACTATCACTAGAAATCAGGAGCAGCTACAAACTGTTAACAACTATACAACTGGGAAATAAATTCAGTACTGCAATTACACACTGACAAATGCATAAAAATGGAAATATGCCTTTACGTGTAAGAAAAAATTCACAGTTATGTTACATCACTGGCCAACATTATTCAACTATTCTATGTCACCCCTGTCTGTCTCCCACTCCCCTTTAGATCATACTGTTTCTGTTTATTTACTTTGTAAGGTGCTGTGGATCCCTTGTGGTGCCATATAAATAAATGATTAATAATAACAATAATAATATTAATAATTAGAGATATGCGGGTTCGGTTTTATTCCTTTCTTTTCGCCACATTAGCGCAAGTTCGGATTAGTTTGGATTTATATTATTGGCTATCCGGCTCTCACGTGTTTTGGATAGCCAAAAAGATAAATCCCAACTAACCTGAACTTGCGCTAATGTGGCGAAAAGAACATAGTAAAACCGAACCCGCACATCTCTAATAATAATACTGTGACTATCTCAAACTGTATGGCCTCTTTGTGTACAGTGTAACAGTGTATTTCAACTCATCTACCACTAGAGGGAGTCAACTAAACCATACCTCAATTAAAATCTGTTTGAACAGTGTACTTAAAAACACTTCTCTAGGTCTATTTTATTAACACTGCATTTATGTGTAACATTTGCACTGGTAAATGAACCATTGTTATAAAGTAAATGAATTTACATTAATTCCGAATCCTCACAGACATAATCAATTAGTCATTGCACTAGAGTATTGCGATATATTAGCTTATTCTTTTAACATCGCTTATGGGGAATTATATGCCTATGGGGTCTATTTACTAAGCAGTGTTAGGAGACAGAGTGAAAAGTGATAAGCAAGTGATAAGGTGCCAGCCAATCAGCTCCCACCTGCCATCTCAAAGGCTGTGTGTGAAAAATTACAGTTGGGAGCGGATTGGCTGGCACCTTATGACAAACTTATCACTTTTCACTCTGTCTCCTAACACGGCTTAGTAAATAGATCCCTATGTGTTTGTATTTTGCCTCAGTGATGTCACTGGTTTCTAGTAAATTGATTGGCTGCATTTTCAGGAATGGCTGCCTCCACTTTGTGTACACCTAGATGAAAACTCCACTTTAAAGGACCTTATCACAAAACTTTATATAATATATTTTCCTTGTTGCTATCTCTAGATAATATTGTTCACTATGGTCTGAAACAAAGTTAATTGTGTTAATACTTTGATAATTGGTGTTAATTGTTAGTATGCAAGCAGTTATGATGATTATTATTATTATTATTATTATTATTATTATTATTGTCACTTGTGTAAAAGAATAACAGTACTGCTACTAACATTTTGAATTTGATTTCATGAGAAGTTTAAATTATGAAAAATAAGTATTGTGAGTTAAAGATTTTGGTAGGAGAAAGTAGACTGTCTTGAGCAAACCAGAACACATGGCAGTCCTAAATAGATGATGGCTGTATCATACTTTAGAGTAGTCTTTCTCTATTCACAGACCAAAAAAGGTGTGTGTTCTATTGGGGCACAGGAGTGACTTCACTTAATGCAATGTGGTTGGTTGAACATGGCCAAGGTTTGGGGAATGGTTTGGACGGAGCATGGATGGGGTTTTCTCGCCTGATTTTTAAATGTTGGGAGGCATTTCTTATGCTCAGTAATTACTTGGAAAACTTGACTATAGCCTGGGTACATTTTATGAGGGAGAATTCAATTAGACCCATTAATTTAACAGGTGTGAAAAAGGGTGATAGCCTCTGGCTTTAACGCACGGGGCTATTCAAATAGAGCCCCTTTTTCACCCGAAAGGGGTTTTAACTGGCGTTAACACATAGAATCCGTGAAACATTTACAGACCTATGCGTTAACAGGGTCTTTTCACCCGTTAACAGTCGATTTGTTGGGTATTTAATTTCAGGTCTGATTAGACCCGGAAAAAGAATCCCAGTTAAGTGCAGCCTGCGGGCTTCTTTTGGGGCTAACTGAATAGCCCTGGGGAATCAATTAGTAAGCTAATTGATTTTCAGGTCGGGCAATGGACCCCGGCAACCGGGATGCCAGATGCCAGAATACCGACAGCAGCATCCCGATAGTCAGAATCCCGACAGGATATGGTAAGTATTCTAACCCTAATCCTCCCCCTAACCCACCTTTCCCACAGCCTACCCTTACCCCCCCTGCAGCCTAACCCTACACCCCCTTCCCCCCACTGCAGCCTATCCCTAACCCCTAAACCTAATCCTAACTCTAACACTTGCCGTTGGGATGTCAGCAGTTGGGATTCTGGATCCGGGATCCGACTGCTGTCGGCTGTCTGGCGCAGGTATTCTGACCGTATTGCTGTACACAGTTTGCCCATCCTTGGAACAATATGGATTTGGATGCAAAGGTGTGTTTTTTTCTGCTGTTTTTTTTTGCCTTTTAAATTACTACTTTTCAACAGAAAAATACAAAAACAAGCTCCTACTGTAAAAAGCACAAATCAGAAAAAAGTGTTGCTGAGCCATAGACTAACTTGTTGCAAAATGAAAGCTCATTTGTAAATATTACATTGAGGTGCACCATTTGCACTGGTACACAGCCACCAATCAGCAATTAGCTTTAATCTGCTTAATAGTGTAAATTTGATAATTACAGCAGAAGCCTGATTGATTGTTGTGGTTTGATGAAAAGCTTGCAGCTGTGAAATACTACCAGTGTGTCCATTGTTCATTAAATAAAGATATTGAAGAGTGCTGACACCTTTTGCTTACTTACCATCCAAAATAAGTAAAAGCTTAAATAAACAAGAATATACACTTCATTAGTATAACCAGTGTTATGAAGATGTTTAATTAGTTAAAAAAAATGCCATTCTGCGCCCCATCCCCTTATAATTTAATATAATCAGCCCCTGCACTAGCCCCATGATCATTGATCATGGAAACCATACATCGGTGAGAGGGATGGTAGGGTGCATGCCCTTACTGTGCTAAACGCAACCAGACCAGCAATAAACAGTACAGCCCTATGTGAAATGAAAGACCCGTGAATGTTATATCATATTATGAAGAATCCCATAGCTAATATGCTGGGCTTGCTTGCATGGTTTTATGAAGACCTGCAAACAGTACACGGTACTTCCACACAAGTATCTAGACCCAGAGTTGGACACATTTGCACTGCAAGTTGCATTGACCAAATAAAAAATAATTAAATGCAAACTTAAATACAAATATGAAGTGCATTGAAATACATTCAAACAGGTGCTGTTTTCCCTTTACATGAAATGGGGATCTTCTTTTCTGCTTCTGTCAAAATGGAAATATAAATTAATGCAAAAAAAAGGGTACATATTGTGCACAAATAAAACAGATGTACATCCAACTCTTCATCAGCCCTTTGATGTGTATGACATTTACCGTACCATTATAGTAGAATAAAAATAAAATATTCTGGCTCTGCAACTAATTACTACTAGAGTAGTTTTAATTGGTAAATATGTAGTATCTAAAAGAAAAAAAACTGTATTTTGATGTATATTCACATGTTCAATAAAGTCTGTGTGTGTGTGTTCCTGCATTTATGTCTGTATAGTTCATATATATATCTGTATAAAAGTATATTTGTTTACGTACAGTCTATAAGCATCTACACCTATATCCTTGCATTGGCTATATATCTCTGAGAATTCATCCCTGGGTGACCTTAGAAGCCTTTGGTCCTTGGAGAGGGTCCTATGTAAAGGGACACATATATGTGTGGTGTGTGTGTCAGTGCGTATCCCTGAGCATGTACATATGTGTCAGTGTATTGCGTGGGTGAGAGAGTGGAATGAGGTGAGAGCTTGAAACTATGAATGAACAGCCAGGATGCATTGTAATAATAGTCTGCAGGACCCAGCAAAGTCTCCACCTCTTCTTAGTTTAACCTATAACTGCCAAGCTCCATTAAATCTAACAACACACTGTGGACAGACTGCCTTCATGAACACATTAGTATGTGATCAGAGAGAACACAGAGTTCCTCCACATCAGAAGCCCCTGTGTTACACACCAAGTGCTGACACTGGCCAGCTCAGGAGTGCAAACCGTCTCATCAGGGAAAAGTTTTCACTTATCCTGGATCCAAAACTACTTCTGCTATCAAGACTCTGATATCCTGGAAGAAGTAGTAGCTGGGTGTGATGGCACAGCATTACTGCGCCCTGGGATGTTTCCTAGGTAGGCAACAAAGCAATTATCTTCTATGTCAAAGATAGAAATCTGTGTCTTTCTGGTTTGTTATATAACTGCAAGTTCCAGCATGCCCATTCCTGCACTTGTAGTTCTACAATAGCTGGAGAGCCAAAGGTTACCTACCCCTTTCATATCTGAATTAATTTGAGATTCAGAAATTAAATGTCTGATAGGGAATTCTGGTCGTCTAACCTTGTTACTGTATGCTTCAGACATGTGGGAATATTGTACTACCTTATAGCTTGCAAGCTAAAACATGAGACTTTTATTATCAATACAATCTTCCACACAACAATATATGTTCTGAAAGTAATAAGATCAAAAACCAGAGGACAGTATAGACGTGTCTCTACACTCATAATTATAGAAATAAGATATATATTTTCTCCCAACGTTTAATTCTTATGTACCTAGCTTTCAGACTAGTGATGTATTTAATAGTATTAGCAGGTATTCATTTTGTTAAGTGGACACCAAACAAAGTATAAAGTAGATTATATAAAGAGCATTAGTAATAATAAATCCTCCCAGACCTTGACAAAACTTTAGATATTTGATATAGTACATGCAGTACAAGCTATTCATCTCTGTTATCAGCAGTTTGTGACTGAGAGAGATTATCTGCAATGTCCAACTAGAATTCTGCTATACAAGAAATACATTTTTCCCCATTATAATTGTATTTATCCCTGAGATCTCTGTATCTGACAAGCTCCTGAACTTTTTGCAAATATATGTATGAATGTAATTAGTCGTTCTATTATATTTGAATTGAGGTGAACTGTAGTTACCTTACAGATATAGGAATTATACATGTATCTGCTTCCATTCATTGCAAACATATTCTGTTTAGACTGCGTATTAAAATTCATCCGCTGGGTCCATTTCGGGGAAAACAACGCTTTAAAACCTGCAATGTCAATAGAAAAATCGAACAAAAATGTATTAACAGTGTTCAAGTAATGTTTCTGCACTGCATTTTGGTATTATTAACATTCAATGTATTATATGATGCAAAACAAATCACTGTGCATAACAGCACTTTCTCTGGAGCTCTAGATAAATACTGACAGTTCCCTTGCACAAGGATGGGCTTTATTATCTGAAATGTCTGGGACTTGGGGACTGCCATAATTTAGAGCACCAACTCTTAACTATACTAAATTAAAAATGAAAAGGATGCCACTGTGTTTTGTCACACATTATGTGGTTTAGTATAACACTTCATAGTGACTGTACGGATAAACCGCTTTTGTTTATGGCATTATCTCAAAACGCAGAAAAGATTTACTGGTGTTTCGGTGATATTAGGATATCAGGATTCCACATAAAAGATCCATATTTGTGTCTTGTGTGTTCTCCCCACACATATCACTATAGCAAAAGTGATCAATTGGCGAGTAATACTTAAGCTGGTACACACTATAAAATAATCGGGACAAAGAGCCACTTTCCGACCAATCGGCCCGAGAATTGTTTAGTGTGTGTATGCAGAACCCGGGGTACTGACGGTTTACCTGATTAGGGCGGCATGCAGGAGATTTTTCAAAACAATGAGCGTATTTCCATAGCAGCAAATCAGGTGGTAGCCTATGGTCATTCCTATTGGAACAATCATTGACTAATGTGTGCATTAGTTTCTAAACTGACAGGTTATTTAAAGATTGGATGGATCATTGGCGCATGGCTGGTGTGTGTACCTAGCCATATGCTGGGCATACACGATACAATAATCTTTCAGATATCTGTCCAATCTGGCTGGTTGGAATGAAAATCTGGTAATGTATGGGAGCCAATGACAATAAACCATTTGCTAACAAACACTGAAAAAGGGACAAAAATTGCCATCCAGACAAATTAGTTAAATCAAATGAATCTAACCAATTTGACCAATCATTTTTAGCCATTTTCCAGTGTTTAAGACCATATGGTCGATTGCCATTGGCTCCCATACATTAAAAGATTTTCAATCCAACCAGCCAGATTGGGCAGATATCTGACAGATAATTGTAGAGAGTATGCCCAGCATTAGTCTAGATTTGTTGGATCTGATCTGTTCTAGTGATGACCAATCAAATTCTTAATAGATCATTTAGAACATACCAACTTTGACCATATTTTGACGGATGCCTGTGCAAATCCATAGGTGACAAGCATCCCTAAAAGTATGGTGAAAGTATCAGTTACATAACTCAACATGATTTCTAATCTAATATGTAGAAAGTAGATTGAGCGCGATAGATGATTTATAGATTACACCGTTACAATTCTGCATACATTTATCATAGTATTGTACTTGCTAGACCTGTATTGTACTTGTGAGACGACCTATTACAAGCATACAGTAAAATAAATTATCATTGAAGGAACTGGATAAGATGTGTTTAGTATAGAATGAAACATATGGAGTGTGTATTGATCTGTGCCAATTCATCCATCTTGCCCTTTGTACCTTGTAGTAAACCACTTAGGTATTCTGTAAATAGAATTAGAGACACATTTTTCTTAGGTCCTCCGGTCAATTACACCTTTCCCATATTTGCTCATGTAGATAGCACTAATAACATCCCTTCATAGCACATGTATACTGTTTGAAGCAGGCGTCAGTATATCTTTAGCCATTGTGAAACCAAGAAGCTCAATTAAAGACTGGCAAGGTCTGCTGGAACTTCTAGTTCCACAACAGCTGCCAAAGCATAGATTACCTGCTCCAATGAAAAAGAGATCCAAGAAGCTTTCAATGAAAAAATAAATAATAGATGCTTGCAATCGAATTATATAAACAATGTTCTATTAAAAGGAGGCCTGTAGTAATCTAACATTTTAGAAGACATCTTTCTTAAGTAGTGTGCATTGTTATTGTATAAAGCAGTACTCTAATCCAAGCAGTCTGAAGTGTTATAATGTGAACCTTATCTGAATGTTTTACAATGTGATGGCATTTTACCCTGTAACAGTCCTAATGGATACACATACCACAACTAGGCACAAACTGCATTATATGTCTGTTCCAAGGAGCTAACAATTTACAGCAGTCGTTAAGAAGTACTGTACAAGTCACCATATAACTTGCAATCTACAGTAATATTAAGATTCGTGGATGGGAACCTAGTGATATGAAAGTAGACACCTCACCACAATGATTGTACAATCCCGCCTCTAGAAGAGGCTGACGCTGCAGAGTTCTGGAGCACCTTACAAATAATGGTTTTTAATGACAAAGAGATTCTGATAAGAGCAGATTATAATGGAAATAATGCAGTGTTACTTTAAAATATAAGGAGTGACACAGACAAGTTCCATGCACATATAAAGGCAACAGGCCAAGTACTTTCATAAGGGTCATGAACCTTCTAAAATGTTAGACTCTAGCTGTAAACATTATACAATCCCAAAGAGTTTACGATAAAGTGGTAATATGAGAGATACCTAAGGATTAAACATTTTAGGGGTACAAAGATAACACACAGATTACAGTGGAGTGGAATGGAGTTCCAACCTAATAATTCAGTGTGATGTTCCCAGATACCCTGGAACTATAGGAACCTTAGGGCCGTATTCAATTACTGGCGATATTATCGCACCCGCAATAATATTGCCAATTTTTATTATCGCGATTTTTCATTTAAAAATGGAGAAAACTTTTCTCCATTTTTAAAAGGTGGAAAATGTTCAAAATCCCTATTTTTGTGTAAACATGTGGGGATTTCTTACAGAACACTTTGGACAGCTCCCCTAATGATACTTTGGCAATTTTTTTTCCCGTAAATTGCGTACTTTTTTTTCTCTTGAAAAATGCATTTAACGTATTGGGGCTGGTATTTTGGAGGGACATAAAGAAGCGCCAAGTGTTTTAAACATCGAATGTGGCTGGCGCAGGCGGTTTTTTAGCAGTTTTAAAAAACCACCTGCGCCAACCACGTGCGATGTTTAAAACACTTGGCGCGGCCTTAGGGCCCTCCGAAATACCAGACCCAATACGTTAAATGCATGTTTCCCGAGAAAAAAAAAATTTAGACCGAAATTTCAGCGCCCATGTTTTGCCGAAGTACGCAACTTACGAAAAAAAATGTCATTAGGGGTGCTGTCCAAAGGGTTCGGTAAGAAATCCCCACATTTTTACACAAAAATAGGGATTTTGCAAATTTTTTTCGCCTGCCCTAGGCTGGAGAAAAGTTTTCTCCAGTTTTTAGGCGAAAAACGGCCGTTTTTCACCATCGTTGGTGAAATCATGCACAAATCGGCTGATTGTGGCCGATATATCGGACGATCGGACAGCCAATTCGCAAACTACGGCAAAAACGGACGATTTCGCCTCTAATTGAATATGGCCCTTAATTGAAAACTTCTCTCTCAAAGGATTCAGCAGTGAGTTACACTGGGAGGAAATTTAAACAGTTATTTAATTTTGTGACCCTGGAAAACGTCCATGATAAGCAGTCTTTGCTCCCAGATGGAGCCAGCTCATTATAACAGTATGGCCGAAGATGTCACTGGGATGATAGCACTGCAGAGGAGGTACCCGCTTGCCGGTACATGGTAAGTATACTATGGGAGCAGGGTGTGCCCCACACACCCTGGACCCATTATAAATATGCCTTTGCTTTAGTGTGCTTTAGCCTTTTACCATACAGATATATAAAATGTGTAATGTATAATGTATATAACATGGAGGATATCCATAACATTCTTAGAGAGCCTATATGGCAAAACATTAGCAGCAGTACAACCTGCACCGCTCTAATGTCACTTCTCAAGCAATATTAAGCCTTATGTTGTTGCTGTATTCCAACACTATGGGACCAATGCAGTGCCGCAAAAACATCCTGTGATGTACAGCTGTAGACATATCTGTTTAATAGAGTAGGCTAAACATATTTTTTCCTGTGTATATCTTTGGGGTGCTAAAAATTACGATGGTGCTGGAGTCGATATATCACTCCTGAACGGCATACCATGGCCAAGCCGCTAAATGAATCGCAATTTAACAGTCAGTAGAGGACAATGTCACAATAAGGGGGAAAAGTTGTGTGAATAACAGTGAAGTTCTTAGCACCTTGAAGAAATCACTTAGCTCAAGAATCAGGAGTACTGAGGCTGGCTCTTGGGGTGTTCAACCAGTGCGGTTGAACAGGGGCACCACCCCATAGAGGGAGCACCCCTCCCAAGATCCCAATTTCAGCGGGACAGCACTGTTCCACCTGTGAGCCAAAGTGTCCCGCGGTTGGCCTGGTCGGGAGGTTGGGTGACGGACCCCCAGAGTTGCTGAATGGATGCTGCGCACATGCGCATGGCATCCATTCAGTGCTGGGAGACGGCTGGGGAAAGCCCAGCTGGTGACGGAGTGCTGGGGTTTCTCCCCCAGCCTGACGTTACACCGGAGGCGTGCCATGTGGGCATGTCCCCAAGTGACGTCACTTAGGGGCGTAGCCTATATATGAAATTCAGAAACTAATTTAACACACTTGTGCTGTATATGTAATATCTCAGGCATAGTACCCCTCAGGGCCGGCTCCAGGGGTAGCTGCACCCTGTGCCTACCTTTGTATCCCGCGCCTCCAAGTCTATACCAGCCGGCCCTGAGGGGTACTATGCCTGAAATGTTACATATACAGCACAGTGTGTAAAATGAGTTTCTAAATGTCATATAGAAGCTGTATTTCTCGCTCAACATTTCTCTGTCACTTATGCATAGTGGAGGCAGTCATTTTTGGGGCTAAACCAATATTGAACCTATGAATTTACTAGGAATTAGAGACATCATAGGTGCATGACGTACAAAGGGTCTTGTCTCAGCGACGTCGCACGTTCCTAGCGAATCCATAGCCTTTATTCTTAGAAGTATTGGTTAGGACCAGAAGATGGCGGCCTCCTCTGTGAGCATCCAGTGCAGTGTGACAAATCAGTTTGTTATTTGTGCATTGTGGATAACTAATCACGTCAGACATGGAAGATTCATTAAGGGAGATTAGAGCTCTCAGTAAAAAGTAGCAGCTGGCTGGGACATTTGCTCATTTTGGCACAATGCTGTCTTTTTGTGGTTTTAACCTGAAATAAACACAAACTGATTAATCTACAGACAGGATTTTTGGATATTTTTTCCTTGATTAATTGTGCATTGTATGTATATCATTTCAGAAACTGGATGTGGTGTTATAAGTAGTGTAACAAATCCAAATGTTCTGTTTACAAACTGTCTTCTGGATTAAATGTTACTGTTCTATCTGTTTATAATAGAATACAAATATGTACTCAACCACAAATACCCTGATTAGTGAAGCTACTCAGAATAATAATTCACCCTTTTACACAGATCACTTGCAGGATTGCTTCATCCCCTGTATAAATACCTGTCACATAAAGCTAGTGGAGGCAGTCAGTAGTCATGAGCAATCACTAGGACCAGTGGCCACGCTGAAGCATGAGGCACTTGGTGAATTCACTGAGCCATACTCTGGAATTGGTAAACCTTGACCCATTCTGCTGCAGAAAATCGGAACTATAAAGGGGATTGAGAGAATGCCACCAGTCAGATGCCT
This sequence comes from Taudactylus pleione, assembly GCA_031769625.1. Taxonomy (NCBI): domain Eukaryota; kingdom Metazoa; phylum Chordata; class Amphibia; order Anura; family Myobatrachidae; genus Taudactylus; species Taudactylus pleione. Next base: position 8,341,760 of record JAUIMM010000017.1, on the reverse strand, counting down.
GCCAAACTGAGAGAAAAAGCTATGTCAAAATCCCTTTACCATATAAATACATTAATTCAGGCCAGGTTATTATAATGGGGAGCCATATCATGTAAAAGACCCAGCTGCTCCATCTAGAGCTGTCTGTGTGTTTTCAGTCCCCTGTTGGTTTCCTGTCTTTTAGTGGAGTTTTCCTTGGCAACTTTCCTCAAGGTGGAGCTTCGGCCGCTTCACTAGTTGTATGGGTTATATTTGGGTCAAGGTTTCATTGAGAGTGGGCTTTCATATAAATAAACTTCTTGAAATATATAAACGTTACTTTACATGTAAGGATCCGTTACCAAACTAGATATCAGTGTCATATAAACTCCATAAACTGATACATGCCAAGAAAACCAATTAAAAAGTAAAGCCATGTCATGAGACAGAAAACCAGATGGACAACATAATGGTATTCAATAAGCAGGGTGCAATGGCACATAAGAACTTTGTAGTAGTCTATTATTGTATGATGCGCAAATATAATATGGATATAATAACGTATTCATCAACGTTTCAGGGCTAGTTGCCAATGGAGATGCCCCAGATCTTCTTCAATCACACCCCCAAGTAGCTTTGACCATTTTTGGTATTGAGGAAAATCAGGACATTCCTGCAAAAATATGACATGGGGGTGAGGGGGCGATAGTGTTAACTGTTAATACAGCATGTTTGACTGTATTTCATTCACAAACATGCCTGACTAAATCATAATGCAGGCATGTGAATTATTGAAACATGGATAATGTGTATGTGATATACAGTATATTTGGATTTATAGCACTTATCTGGTATCACTATATTCAGCTATTCCATAGTTTTTCCCCTCTGCCTCTTCACTACATACCAGCTCTGAGAAAACATCTATTTGATTTGATCTATTTCACTAACTTCTCACACTTGTGAATGAAATCTTCTGAATTCCTCACATACACGCCTGGGACAAAAGCCATTTCTGTCTGACGTTTTTATCTTAGACGTGAGCTACACTTGCCAGTACCTCAATAAGATCAATGATGGAAGCTTTTGATCACATTTTATCTAAATACAGATAAACTGTGAGAAAAACACAACCAATGTGCCCTTTTTCTCTACCGATGCCTTCCTTGCCTAGCAGATGTCTCTCCTATTCAGAGTTATAATCACCCATAATCAGTATTCTTAGAAATATATTTACTAAAGTACAGGTTTTTAGAAGCAGAGATGTTGCCCATAGCAACCAATCAGATTCTTGCTATTATCTTCTAGCAGGTGCTAGATAAATGTTAAGTAGAATATGATTGGTTGATATGGGAAACAACTCCACTTCTAAAAACCCGCACTTTAGTAAATATACCCCTTAGTGCTTAGAGTGTGCACTTGCATTTTGCGTTTTTCTGTGTGGCACTACAAGCCTCAGCATGGTAGCACCTCTTGTTATGTTTAGAAATAGGGTGTGCAGTCCAAGCCCCCCCCATATTATAATCACGAGTAGATAGATGAGAGACAACACTTCCCAAATTTCCAAACATAGCCCAATTCAACTTAATGCAATGCTTTAAAAATTATTTAAAATGAGTTTATTTAAACGTTTGGATTCCTCTCAAAATATTTACAAAATACATTTGTGACAAGATGGGCTTATTCTGTCACCCTGTCCACTGTTTAGTGTTTACTCATTGGTTTTACAAATTTGTCTTGGGGTTCCCCTTGCTGTCAGTAAACTGCTGTTACTAAACACTCCTACTGGTGTTAGCAACTAGCACTCACCAACTGCAAGTGCCAACTGCACGCAAGTTATAGAAGAGAAATTGCGGCCACCACCAGGTTCCTTCACTGGTACCTGGAACCACTTACTTCTAGGTGTTGTGTGTAGCTGCAGCATCACTTTGCTGGTGACTGTGACTGGTTCCTCTTGACCGTTAATTTAGGATGAAGACTGCAGTGGCACAAGCAGAGCATTGACTCAACATAATGGGTTTAACACAGGACAACCGGGGGAACAGATTAGTGTTAGCACTTATCTGCAGATTACAGCAGAAAATAGGCATCATGCAGGATCTCCTAGGTAGAATGGTGTTTATTGGTCATGCAGATCTTAGAAGGACTGTAAAGCTGGGTACACACCTAGCATATATATATATATGCAGATGATGGTTGTTCATACACACTGAACAACCATCACCTTCTATCTGTCAGTGGTTCCCCTCCCTATGGCTGTTGCTGCAAGTGTACGGGCAGTCGGCTGATCGCCCGTACACACAGCCAGGGGCGCCGAGAGGGGGGGGGCTGGTACAGATTACCCAGGCCCGGGCTTCCTGAGGGGGGCGGGGGCCCGGGTCCGACGCCGCCCCCCCCTCCCTCAAAGCAGCCCAGCACACAGCGTGTGCTGAGCTGCAGTTGGAGACTGCTGTGGCTGCTGAGCAGCAGCCACAGCAGTCTCCTATACCTGTGCCGGGGAGCGATCTCACTAATCACGCCCCCCACGGCTTTGCGCCGGGCTGAGGGGGCTCAGAGCGCACCCCCTTCGCGGCGCTGCAAATCTTTTTGATTTATTTTTCGGCAAGGGGGCGTGGCCATGCCTCCCGAGATTAGGCCACGCCCCCTATTACCGGGGCCCGCCTTGGCTCTTGACGGCTCTGCACACAGCACATTGGACAGATATATCTGCAGATTTATCTACCATCGGCTGTGCAGCAGAGCCGCCGCGATATGTTTTTCCTTGATTTACTCACTGTTGTAGAGACATTGTTTTACTTGTATCAGTTTTTATTGTTACAATACATTGTTTGCCTAAACAGCACTGTTCAATTTTTTTGCATTTTATAAAACCATTCATCATTATTAAATTATTTTTATTCTGATATGTGTATTTAGCGCCATCTCAGTCCACTCTCCACTCTGGCGCCACAAAATCTGGACTGAGAGATTTAATCTTTAAATCTCTGGCCCAAATTACATTCAAGAGACCTGGTTCTAAAGTCTAGAACACCCCTTCCAAGTCGCATTCAGGCCCTGATTCACAGCCGGACGCTCTGACAGAGCACTTGCTCTGAATCAGGGCCGTCCCTTTTCCTTTTAGGAGCGGCCTCCTGGCCGCTCACATAGCTGTGGGTGACCACCCACAGCTATAGCGAGCGGCCAGGAAGATGGTCACGATGGTCAAGACCATCGCGACCATCGGGCTTGCGACGAGACCCTTGTGGTAGGGTCTCGTTTCCGCAAGCCCTGGAGTGCTTTTGGCTCTATCAAAACCGAAGGCACTCCCACCGACATCACTTGTGATGTCAGTGGGGCCGGCCCCAGAAGGTAGGCGTTCCCATGGGAATGCCGCCGTCTGGGCAGGCACGTCGCTATCCGGGTCTCGCGCATGCGCACGATGGAGCCGCCTCCAACGTGCGCATGCACACTGGGCCAACATCAACCCGCTTGCCAGTGCCCAGCGCTCGCGAGCGGGTCTGAATTAGGCCCTCAGTTCAATGGAGTAAGTGGCTATATCCTAGGGTGACAGTCTCCATGCTGTTGCTGCTGTGCTGGAGCCCTCCAAACTTCAGTTTAATTCTTGTCTACAAGAAGACAACATATATCATGGATTGACTGTAATCCAGGAGACAACATTGCAAGTTAATGCAAATGGTTAATGTTATAATACTCAGGCTTATGGATAAGTGCATTCTTGCCCTGGTTAATGATGGTTAATGGTATCCTACTTGCACAGATGCCAAAAGCAGCAATGGGAGACTATAACTATCCAGCATGGGACTTCCTTGGGAACCCAGTGATGGTAGATTATGGTGAGGGCAGATGGGGCTCCATCTGTGCCACAATGAAGGCTGGGCAAATCAACTGTTTGGACCAATAGGTTTCTTTTGATTCTTTGGTTTTAGCCTAGACAGTACGAGCAGCCTTGGGAGAGCGCCAAGAAGCAGGAGCACAAGATTACTTTTGGCGCGACTGCTTGGCATGAATGTCTTCTGCTTGTTTGGTTAGTCTAGCTGCAATCTTTCCCTACCCTTTCTGCCCTGTGTTCCCTTGTACCTTTACTCTGGGTATTGTTATTTGGTTCTAACGCAAAATGAATACAATTTCCCAAGTAGAATATTATTTTCTACTCACAGCTACAATAAAAATTATTTGTTTAAAAAGGTTATCCAACTTCAGGTGACTTTCCTTTATTGGCTTTTCAACCTTTTAATAAACACATTGTTCTATCTTTCTAACCTCTGACTTTTAGTCACCATTATGTAGAAAAAGTGATTACTATAAGGACTGTACAAACATGCACTAAAGCAACAAGCTAGTAATTTTATGTATATACACATACACTTTACATTAGTCATATAATAATCCACCCCCCCCCCCCCCAGCTAACTCTCCAACACCCCCCTCCCCCCCAGTGGATGATATAGCATTCAGGATCTGGTCAAGTTGTGACTCTCAAGCTATTGTAGAACTACATGTCCCAGCATATCCTACTAGATGGAAGCCCACAGGTTATTTACCTCTGACTTATCATGTGGCAGGACATGCCTGTTGTTACACATAGCTGACTGCCTACCTTACATGCCTTCTGCCTTCTGATGGCTGTCCTAGCTTATTCTCTCTCTCCTATGACAAGCTGTTATGGATGCCTTTTTCACACACATATATTTTAAGTTAATAGAGCAGATATTTGAGGAGGGAGAGGTTTATGCAGTCTGGTCCAGTCATCTAATCCTTTTCTTAAGATGGCTGCAGTCCTTTAACTATTGGAGTAAACTGATCACATGGCACACTCATAGCATAAACAAAACATTGGCAGTGTCCTCAAAAGCTACAACACAGGTTGATCCAGCATGAAAAGAGGATATGTTCAGTATCCCGGCTCAGGGAATGCCGGTGCTTAGAATACCGGTGCCAGAATCTCGACACCTGTCAGAATCCCAATCCGGCATCCCGAAGGTAAGTAGCGGGGTTGGGGTTAGGCACTAGGGGAAGGGTTAGGCACTGGGGGAGAGGGTTAGGTTTACGGTGTGGGCAGGGAGAGGTTAGGTTTAGGTACTAGGGGGAGGTTAGGTTCAGGCATCGGGGAGGGAGGGTTAAGGTAGGGAGATGGAGATGGCTAGGATACCTACCGACAGGTGTCGATATCTTCACCCTGTCGGGATGCCGGCGTCGGGATTTTGACCACCGGGATCCCGAGCGCCAAATCCCGTTCACATCCTCATGAAAGTTATCTATATTTATATTTACATGTATATACTGTATGGTATAAGGTATAAGTTCCCAAACTTTCTTGAGTCACAGCGCACTAGAGTATTAGCATTTATTTCACAGCACCCCTAGGCCAAAAGTTAATTATTGAGAAATGCAAATTAGGCAAATTGTGATTACCTGTCATCCTTGGGTTAAGTTATGTGATGGTAGGCAGCAATGCACTTTTGCTTGTCCACATATTTTATGATTGGCTGCCACCACAGCCTATCACATTGACGATAAATTATTTTATTTAGTCCTGGACCACCAACCTGTGGCACCCCTGCAAGCAGAAGTGGATTTACTCCAAGGCAACCCAAGCGGCTGTTTAGGGCCCGGCGGGTCTCAGAGGGCCCATCGACAATGTTGAAAAATGTCAGAGTGCAGGGCTTGCTGAGTCCCAGCAAGCTATCAGCTACACAGTGAGTTGTGCGTGTGACCCATCATGACGTCACACGCACATTGCGAGGAGCCAGGACACGCCAAGATGAGACTGAAGAGGTCAGGTAAGACTGAGCCTGAGATACAGTACAGCAGCAATCTCCCTCTGCTGGCATCGGTCATCTTCCCCTGACTGTCCCGCTATCAGCGCCTGCAGCAGCCAGCACAGCCAAGCATCTCTCACCTATAGGTGGGTCCTTCTTAGCAGCAGCACAACCACAGCATCTGGCTACCAATACCTGGCACACTGCAGTAGGGATGGGAATCATTTGCTGTTTCATCGGAACCATCAGTCAGATGGTTCCAATGTTTGACGTTTAACCCTGCAATGGTGAGGATCTAATATTTCCTCACCATCGCTAGATTTCTCCCCCGATGTTTCCCAGATGTTTTCCAATGTTTTCTTTTTAACACTGTGGCTGCTGGCAGCTGCAGTTACTGTGTGTGTGATGCTGACATTTCAATACATAATTTACACACACTGTTGTGTACATGCATTTACACAACAGTGTACATGTACGTGGTGGCTGACAGAGTGAAAGACACTCTGTACAGCCAAGCAGAAGCTACTGGTAATTGAGCAGTGAGTGCTGTGCCATGTGTGTGTGTGTACAGTCAGGTCCATAAATATTGGGACATTGACAGAATTTTCAGATTTTGGCCTCTATTCACCACCACAATGGTTTTGAAATGAAACAAACAAGATGTGCTTTAACTGCAGACTTTCAGATTTAATTTGAGGGTAATTACATCCAAATCGGGTGAACGGTGTAGGAATTACAACAGTTTCAATATGTGCCTCCCACTTTTTAAGGGACCAAAAGTAATGGGACTATCAACTCAAAAGCTATTTCATGGACAGGTGTGAGCTATTCCCTCGTTATTTCCTTATCAATTAAGCAGGTAAAAGGTCCAGAGTTTATTCTAGGTGTGACATTTGCATTTGGAATCAGTTGCTATCGACTCTCAATATGAGATCCAAAGAGCTGTCACTATCAGTGAAGCAAGCCATCATTAGGCTGAAAAATCAAAACAAACCCATCAGAGAGATCGCAAAAACATTAGGTGTGGCCAAATCAACTGTTTGGAACATTCTTAAAAAGAAAGAACGCACCGGAGAGCTCAGCAACACCAAAAGATCCAAAAGACCACGGAAAACAACTGTGGTGGATGACAAAAGAATAATTTCCCTGGTGAAGAAAAACCCCTTCACAACAGTTGGCCAAATCAAGAACACTCTCCAGGAGGTAGATGTATATGTGTCAAAGTCGTCAACAAGAGAAGACTTCACAAGAGTGAATATAGAGGGTTCACCACAAGATGCAAACCATTGGTGAGCCACAAAAACAGGAAGACCAGATTAGAGTTTGCCAAACAACATCTAAAAAAGCCATTACAGTTCTGGAACAACATCCTATGGATAGATGAGACAAAGATCAACTTGTACCAGAGTGATGGGAAGAGAAGAGAAGGAAAGGATCTGCTCATGATCCAAAACATACCACCTCATCAGTGAAGCATGGTGGTGGTAGTGTCATGGCGTGGGCATGTATGGCTGCCAATGGAACTGGTTCCCTTGTATTTATTGATGATGTGACTGCTGACAAAAGCAGCAGAATGAATTCTGAAGTGTTTCGGGCAATATTATATGCTCATATTCAGTCAAATACTTCAGAACTCATTGGACGGCGCTTCACAGTGCAGATGGACAATGACCCGAAGCATACTGCAAAAGCAAACAAAGAGTTTTTAAGGCTAAAAAGTGGAATGTTATGCAATGGCCAAGTCAATCCCTGACCTGAATCCGATTGAGCATGCATTTCACTTGATGAAGACAAAACTGAAGGAAAAATGCCCCAAGAACAAGCAGGAACTGAAGACATTTGCAGTAGAGGCCTGGCAGAGCATCACCAGGGATGAAACCCAGCGTCTGGTGATGTCTATGCGTTCCAGACTTCAGGCTGTAATTACCTGCAAAGGATTTGCAACAAAGTATTAAAAAGTGAAAGTTAGATTTAGGATTGTTTAGTTTGTCCCATTACTTTTGGCCCATTAAAAAGTGGGAGGCACATATAGAAACCGTTGTAATTCCTACACCGTTCACCTGATTTGGATGTAATTACCCTCAAATTAAATCTGAAAGTCTGCAGTTAAATCACATCTTGTTTGTTTCATTTCAAAGCCATTGTGGTGGTGAATAGAGGCCAAAATATGAAAATTCTGTCAATGTCCCAATATTTATGGACCTGACTGTATATTAGCATCCATATATAAAGTGCAAAAAAGTGCATATCCAAATAATGTCAAGGCATGGAGGGACTTATATATAATTAGCACAGTGTTAATGGGAAGAGCATAGCAGCATCATAGAAAATATACTCATCGCAAGTCACCATCCAGTGCAGGACGCCCGGCAGCCGTTTCAGTGTTACCACAAAACCTTCATCGTGAGCTCATGCACTGTCACACTTACCATTACCATGTGCATGCTACACTCACTTCCCGCAGGAAAACTTGCAGGTAGTAAACACAATGGCAGCCCCACAACCCAGGTTTGGTAAGTGAGCTGTGTTGCCGTATTACACCCCTGCTAACAGACCATATTATCAGCAGCATAAAAGGAGTATTACATGCCAGAAATGGATATAGCTTAGGTTGGACTTGTTATGGGTGGATCTGAGCAGTGTTTGGGTAGATCAAGAATGTACCTGATTTAAAGGCAATTTCCCTATGACAGACATAACTTCCTCTGTATCACTTAATGAATATAATAAAATTATTCTATTCTGTTTGTACTGTAGTTACATGAAATGTTACCCTATAAAATTAAATAAATAAAAATAATTTCATATTTTGCCTTAAAGATAGCCCAACCAAAACTCTATTAATAAGTTTTGCTGGATTTACATAATTAAAAAGTTGATCTAGAATATTTCTTACTTGGAGTCTGACATCAGACCTGATTCGGCAAGTCTCCCAATGTCTGCCATGTTTCATCAATACTCTCCTTGATCGTACTACCATGTCCATCAAGCCTGTATGAATAAAGGTCACCTTTGATCGATTAGGAAGAGTCTAGAGATGTCTTTGCTCTTCTAGTTCCTACAGGGGTTTAAGTTAGAAAATGAAGTTCAGTTCAGCCAATAACAACATTTATAAGGGGAGAGTAGGTTATACTATGTGTGATTGTAGGGTGTGTTTATTTACAAAGGGTTTAAGGGAGGGTTTTATTCAATTAAACTTTATTTTACAATTGCGTCTGTGTTTTATTTACTTCTATTTTTATCTTTTGGTCTTAAGGAGCTGCGACCAACGAGATAGCGAGATTGTCACTGAATGGGTTCTAACCTTATTAATTAGCATGGTTTCCAATCATGTGGTTTGAGCAATCTCGCTTATCAAAACCAGATCTGAAATATTTAACTTTTTTTCATTCGGGTTTGCATACCGCTGTATGAAGCACTGTATGAAGCACTGTATGTTTTGTATTTATCAAAACCAACAATGTGGTTTGACCTTTGGCCGTTTAACTTCGTGTGGTGAAAAGTGCAGCTTTGCCTTTGATGTATTACAAAGTTTGCAAACCGCATGAAATATGTAAGTCGCAATAAATACAAAATTGTTTGGGCTGTACTGAGATTTGTACAATCTTGCAGTGGGGTATGGGGGTAGTGGAAGGTCATAATGATACTATTCACATTCACTCACATCATCTAGGCCCAGTCATTTCAGAAGAACGTATACTAGGATCCAAGCATGGTTTAGGCCAATCCCAGGAGGTGAGGGTACATTACCTGTGGCTACAATTTTCTCTTCCTGCAAATTATAAGTCTGAAGACTATTTGCTGTAACATAATAATGACTCAAAACACAGCACTGAATTCTTTTCCTTGTCAGTAAAATTTAATTTTCCATTTACGCTCCTTTCTTCCACCAATTCTTAATTTATTCACTAATTTATTTTCTCCCATTTTTATATTCACATGTTCCTCGCTTCAGTACTCTTTTCCATTTTAAATTTTGTCCTCATGTTTTTCTAACCACGTTTTCATTAGAGAGGTTTTGAGTGAGGACAATGATAAAATAAACTTCAGTGTCTCCATAAACCTTCATCGTTCATACTCGGTTATCTTCTCATAACAGACAGTCTGTAAATTATGACTATTCCGTATATTTTCCATATGTTCATTATTAAGAAACACATTAATGTAATGTGTAAACATTATTTTGAACTTTCCATTATAAATTCAGTTTTAGATAAAACTGCATATCAAAAACTATCAATTCATCATGTGATTCTTTCATTCCAGACAATTTTTATTCCGTTTATCTCCCTTTAGTTTGCCTAGTCTTCTTTGAGCCACTCTCTTGGTAGCATCCTAGGCAAATCAGGGAGGAAATCTGTCCAGCATACAATAGTTCCCATTCCTTTGCTGAAAGCTGACATGTCATCCAAATTATAGGGTGGATAGTCTCTCTTTTACTATTCTGGAATATAAAAAGGGTATAAATGGGCAGTGAACAGAAACTAGTCCTAGGTAATGGCAGTGTTCTATTCAGACTGATGAATGCAGTTACTGGAACATGCCTAAAGACTTTTCAACATAATCTCTTTCATTTATATGTCCATTCATGCAAAGTGCTCTACTCCTGAACTTCTGACTTAGGGGGTCTATTTACTAATCAGTGTTAGGAGACAAAGTGAAATGAGATAAGGTACCAGCCAATCAGCTCCTAACTGCCATGTCACTGGCTGTGTTTGAAAAATGACAGTTGGGAGTTGATTGGCCTTCACATTGTCTCCTAACACTGCTTAGTAAATAGACCCCTTAATTTTCTATTGCATATATCTGCAGAATTAATTAATTAATTGATGAGACATCAATTCATTAAATTAACATAGAAAAAACAGAGCAGTTTCTGTCAAATGGATTGTGCTATATTAAAGGGTCTTTGACCAGTGATGTTATAGATTTGTTATTTTTATTTATTGACCCATCTCAGCAGCCATTAAAACATTGTTTTTTAGCTATTTCAAAAGTTTCAAATTTGTAGTGGAGAAGGCAATACTTCATAACACTTACATTGAAAACTTTGTCAGCCAATGGTAGCATTTATTTGGAGACTACTATTCAGCATTACTGCATGGTTCACGCTTGATCCCCAAACAATATTAAGTTTAAGAATGACATTGGGCCTCTCATAAAGTAGTAGTGCATTGCTTCCAACTGCCACGATTTTGGCCAGATAGTCTTGATTCAAGGGTTCTACAATGCTCCACAGAACAGGGGACTTGGATTGTGAAATGATGCCCACATCAGGAATAAAAAAAACAACATTCAGCTCAGACATGCTGGCCCTACACATCTAATGGCTTACAGTGATTGCTGGCCCTGAGTATGTCAGAGGTATTACATACACTGCACTTTGTATGAGGCACCCTACAGCTTGTTAAGTGCTAATTCTGTCGTCCTGGCCACACTTGCTCTAAAATCAAACATTTGGAAACCCTCCCTCTTGCGTGAGCCCCTGAAGTCTGAGGTAAGTGATCTTGGAGCAGCATTAGCAGTGTATTTCTGACTGGGGGTTATAGTTCCTGCTGGTCTGATATGGCAAAGTCACTATTGAGAGAGTGAGGATACTGCCGCCCGTCACATCTGTAGAAGTAGCTTGCCTTGGGACAGCGATATTGGGCTTAGCCCCTACCCCAGGCCATTATAACAAACTCCATTTATGTTTTAATTAATAAAGAATGCTTGCCCTTTAATACAATTATATTTCTTTTCCACATGTCTTCCAGAAAGTAACCATGACCTGTTTTTGTACACGAACTTATGCCAATGTGGTCTTGACCACAAACTCTCGAAAACTGCAAGAATATGTAATAGAAGCTTTTTCTGAAAATCTATCATCAACATTTTGGATAATCATATTTATGTTTAAATAAAGTCTTGAAATGACAACATTCTATACATTTCACTGTATCATCATCTTTGAAATAATGTTCTCCACATGGTGTTTTGCAATTCCTGTCTGTGTCCTCTTCTGTAAATCTCAAAGTTTTTTATATTAGGAGTTTTGCTAGACCGCGATCACCATTGCCCTGAGGCCCATGTGTCCTAATTTACCAGTCACCAGGCCTGCCAACAGTCATATATGTGCAGGTGCCCTTAAACCTATATACACTTACACACGGTATGCCCTTACACCTATATACACTTACACACAGTATGCCCTTAAACCTATATACACTTACACACGGTATGCCCTTACACCTATATACACTTACACACGGTATGCCCTTAAACATATATACACTTACAGACGGTATGCCCTTACACCTATATACACTTACACACGGTATTCCCTTAAACCTATATACACTTACACACGGTATGCCTTTAAACCTATATACACTTACACACGGTATGCCGACTGTGAAATCCCAGCATGGGACTAATGATAGGAGTCGAAATCCCGACGCCTATCATTATCCCCACGCCAAGTCCCAATGCCCGGCATACCGAACAAAGGTAAGCCGGGCGTCGGGAGTGGTTAGCCGCATTGGGGGAGTAGGTTAAGCGCTCCCGGGGGGACTTAGGGTTAGGCACCCACCCCAGGAGGGTTAGGCTAGGGGAAGGGGGGTCAGGTTTAAGGTGTGTGGAGGGGGGGCTAGGTTTAGGCACCCCTGGGAAGGAGCTTAGGGTTAGGCTCTAGGGGGGAGGTTAGGGTTAGGCACCTCTAAGGGAGGGTTAGGGGGGGAGAGGGTTAGGGTTAGCTTTAATATGTACCTTGTCAGGATCTTCATCTTCTGCCTTCCGGCGTCGGTATAACATCCGCCGGGCTTAAGTCCGGCGGTATGTTATACCGATTCCCTCACACACAACCAAGGCATAAACAAAAGAAAAGTTTATTAATATTTGTTTTGATATCTCATTTGCTATTAGGTTTGTTTTAAATAAAAAAATGAAAATCCCCTATAATGCAGCATTTGTAATCTTCCTTCTCGTGTAAGAATGAAAGTAGCTAGAAAAAATCTTGTTGCAATGAATTATTGCTTATACAAAAATGTTTTCTGGATGTGTGAAGCTTTACACAGTGATGCAAAATGTAACCAGAAAGCAAAGTGTTAAATTGCCTATGTCGAGTGGGCAACGTGTCTTTGGAAGGCTAGAAGACAGTCAATGTGTCTGTGAGTTGTTTGAGTTGCAAGATCACTCATTTTCAATGCAAACAAATGTTTAAAAACTGTGTTTAATAAACTTGGCTGTATTAATGCTGTGTTTTAAAAGGGTTAGATTATGATATACTAAGCGGCGGCTTCTCAGTGTGTTTGACCTTAGAATTTCAAGCAGCACTAATGTGTAGTACAACGCAGAATATGCGGAAATGTAGGCCATGGGTTACAATGGCTAAAACACCGGGTAAAGATTCATACATTTCACGGAAACCTGTGGGTGCTGCTTTTCCGATTGAAAATGAAGGGACTACAAGTGATCACTCCTGCATGCATTCTGGTGGCACTTCAGTTTTGCAGGACTCCCCCTGTCAGCATGGCCGCCGGTCTCATCACTGCATCCCCTCCCGCATAAATGACTGTTTTCTGATGATTTCCCAAATAACCTTTTCAGTAAATAAGCCAATAATCTGCCTGCACTCATATCACAGAAACCCCTTGATCCTGCTCTTGTATGTCACAGACCTACCTTCAGCATCATTTTCCTGCTCTTGTATGTCACAGACCTACCTTCAGCATCATTTTCCAGCTCTTGTATGTCACAGACATACCACCTTCAGGTACTTTTATGTCACACTGATATCATAGAAATGCATTGTTCATTCTCTCTTATATCACATACACAGCATCTCCCTGCACTCCAGTTACAGATACACTATCTTCAGCCGCCATCCTTTACTGAAATGCCTTTTTCCCTCATATGACACACACACATACCATGTCACACACCATATACATGCACTCGTATAACAGAAACACCTTCCTGCTCTCTCACTTCACAGACACACTTTCTCCCAGCACGCTTATATGACACACAATCTTCCTGCACTCTCAGACATACCACCTCATTTAAAAAAAAATTTTTGCAAAAAAAAAAAAAGTGGTGTATTTCACACATAAGAAGCGCAAAAAAATGCAGAGATACTATGGCCTGCTCCACTTCAACAGCATAAGTGATACATTTACACCAAGAGTAAGAAAAGCGTTAGTACAGCCATAGCACGGCCATATGCAGGGCAGCGCCCATATAGTGAGAAAGCAGCATTGATCGGTAGCATACAGCCCACATTTCCAGCATGCATATTTACCACTAAGCCAGATCCAAATGCAAATACATTGATCTCCTCAATGTACTTATAGTTGGTAAATATCACTAATTCTAACCAATTAACTGATACTGATATTAACATGGCCACTGGGGAGTTATGGTGTGCTGACACATCACCATTACTATCTTATTATGTTGTATAATAACCACTGCACAACCCCTTATTTAGCAGAGGCACAGTTATTATGAATATTATGATTAAACACCAGCATCTCATTAATCACTAATACAGTTGTTCCCAAACTCCATTATTACATTCCATGTTTTAAGGATATCCATACTTGAGTTCAGGTGGTTAAATCAAATTGACCTAGGTACCTAGAAAATCCTAGAAAATCGAGTAAAGCTCTCCCGGTAAGAGCTGTCTTTTGCAATAGAAGGACTTGCAGGTTTATTACCCAAAAGTCTCTCAGGCATCCTTTTGCACATGCACAGAAGGACACGCGCGTTGTGGGGGGAGCGGGGATGGATCCAATTGGATCCCTCTCAGGGGGCATCCCGAAAAGAAGACCATAGGCTTCTATTGGGTAACGCCAAATAAAGATGTTGTTACCTACCGAGACGATGTATTCCTGTGCTTAGTACACATGAGAAACTGCATATTCAGGAACTTGTATGTGGTAATGCTTGCATATATTTTTTTTATCTTCCTAGATATTTGGAGGCTTACTATACTATCCAGGGGCGTCTTAAGAGAGGAGGGGGCCCATGTTCATTCCCCGTACGGGGCCCCCTTCTCTCTCTCCAGCGACCGGCAGCAGACTGATCACAGACGCAGCATCAGTAGACTCTGGGCACTAGAGTGTGCCAAGAGTCTACTGTGCTGATTTCCTCACTGCACTTGCGCAAAACACCTCAAAAATGGCCGTGGCAGCCATTTTCCAACGTTTTGTGCAGGGCTAACACACCCGACATGGGGCAATGGAGAGGTATAAGATAACACCCTGCACCCATTATACATACGCCCCTGATATAATCCCTTTACACCGGGACACTTATAAATTACATAGGTTCTGTGGCTGACTTGAAGCCTGCATTTCACTTGGTTTTAATCAGAAACAGAACCTGTGTAATTCACATAAACCCTGGCTTAAAAGGATAGTATGGTAAGTCTAGCTATATTGTATACCCAAATGTCCATGTAACATTGAACGCTTACTTACATTTTAAGTAAAAAATATATTCACTTAATTTAAAGTAAACCAAATTTATGATGTGAAGTAATATTTATATATTTTTTTCTACAAAAAGTCTCTCTATATATTTTTTTCATTAGCATACTCTCTCAGAATGCTTTTTCTGCTGCCTAAAATGCCACAAACAAGCATTCGCTCAATCAGCTGATATCGGTGTGATTAATAAAAGAAGTGTCAGTCATGCAGGAAATTTGGCAATCATCCACAATTAGAATGTCATAACTGCCCATCATCACTATAGTGAATTTGCTCCTGCCTGAAGCTGGTACAAATTGTATGCTAATATCTTATGAACCTGCCAGTGTGTATGAGCTGCCCTTACGGCTCTCGTATGTAACAGACACACCATCTTAAGCTGGGTTAACACTAGACCAGGGGTGGCCAGATTTTTGGACTTAGTGATCTACTTTTAAAACTAAAAACCTCTCACTGAATCGCGTCATCGTGACCCCGCCCCCCGCTCCACAATGGCGGATATCTCGGCATTGTGTAGCGGGGACGGGGCCAAAATGATGCGAGTATGTGGCCCCACCTCTAGCCCCTAAAAGTGTGTATTGTCTCAGGACACGCCCCTTTTGCCACCCCCGCCTCCTTGCTAAGCCGACCTGGCTGCTCCTTCCCGGAGCCATTAAGTAGTTTCCCCTGTAGTTGTGCCCATTATGCAATGCCCCCTGTATTAGAGCCCATTATGCAGTGCCCCCAGTAGTGCCCTTTATGCAGTGCCCCCAGTAGTGCCCCATATGCAGTGCCCCCAGTAGTTACCTTTATGTAGTGCCCCAGTAGCGCCCCTTATGCAGTGCCCCCAGTAATGCCCCAAGTAGTGCTTCTTATGCTGTGCCCCCAGTACTGATGTCCCCTCCCCTGTGCAGTACTTACCTCTCCATGCAGGTCCAAACTCCCACGCTGACGATGCCTGCCGCTGACTGGATCTAACTAGATCCAGCAGGCGCGCAGACTCTTCACATCGCAGGTGACGCGGATGACGTCACCCACGCACCTGCGCACTGATTCACTGGGTACGCTGGCCTCTGAAGTGATCAGAGGCTTCATCCGGTAGATCGCGATTGACGTATTGGCCGGCCCTGTACTAGACAATATGTCGTTCGATCCCGCGGATCAGAGCAACATATCGTTTACATCGTCTAGTGTGTACTCATGAAATGTGCGCTCCCGCGGTTCTATTGCAACATCGCTAACGATGCCATGCTGCAGAATGCAGCATATCACATCCCTCCCTGTCTGACCCGGCATCAGCATATCACATCCCTCCCTGTCTGACCCGGTACTTGCCAAATGCCGAGTCCTGAAGCCGACGATGTTGTGCTGGTTACACATCATGTAGTGTGTACTCAGCATTACAGGATTCATTTCACACACGTAGCCGAACAAATATATACACACACTATGTTCTTGCTCTCTTACATCACATACATACCTTCCATTACTCTTGCTAGATTTTTGCTAGACACAGCACTGTGCTACTTTGTGCTAGACACAGCACTGTGCTACTTTGTGTTGGCCTTGCCTTCCATTGATTTAGTCCCACCTACGTCACAGACACACCTTCCAGCACTTTCATATCTAACATATTTACACAACGTCTCTGCTATCTTATACCACAGACACTCCTTCTTCCAGCACTCTAAAATTATCTATATGTACCTGGCCAGATGTGGCACACATAATCCGTTGATGAATTTGGTTTAGACCTCCATTAGTACAGTTCAAACATCCAAAGAAATGCTGTCAGCTTGCTGGAACAGCTTTACACTCACAAATCTACAAATCTTGTCCAAATTAAAAGGAACAAAAAAAGACAGAGTTCAGAAGAGCCCTGTGGGGCCAGACTTAGCTGTTGTTGTAAGCTCAAAACTGTTATGTTTTCGATAAATTCCATGGGAAGGAAGACGTAAAGCTTTGTCTGGCGATGATCTTATGACCCCATTCTGTGGATAATGTTTTAGTGTGTGATATAGGGCCTGATTCAGAGTTGGGAATAGAGTGAGATATCTCTCTCAACTGGTCATCTTGGTGAAACCATGCTGCACTGCAGGTGGGGCAGATGTAAAATGTGCAGAGTGATTTAGATTTGGGAGGAGTGTTTCCAAACTGACATCTAAAGTGCAGTGTAATAATAAAGCTGTGCAGTATTTGTGGACAACATGCAAAAGCAGTCAGTAATTACCCCACATGTAAAAAAAATGTATTTACACTAGGGATGTGCAGGCTCGGATAGGTTCGAGTTTGCACGTGGAGTTCGGATTTTTCCCTCCAAAAAAACGGAACTCAGAACGAGGCAAAACGTCATCTTGCATGGACGAACATCATCATTCCTGGACAAAAGACCAGGAATGATGATGTTCGTCCATGTAAGATGACGTTTTGCCTCGTTCTGAGTTCCGTTTTTTTGGAGGGAAAAATCCGAACTCCACGTGCAAACTCGAACCTATCCGAGCCTGCACATCCCTAATTTACACCCCTTGCATTGCAATATGGTTTGTTCAGGTTCACAGTTGAGAGAGATATCTCACTCTATTCCCAACTCTGAATCAGGCCCATAATCTCATGTTCTGCCAGAGTGTAGTTTCTATTTGTGTCCATTTTACTAGAACTATACACCGCGATTTGGACTTTTTTCATATTTTCAGCATAAATAACCAGAAGGTCTCATAGCTGCAAATAACTCAGCCAGGGGTACAGAGAGGGATTGGGGTTCTACTTATACTTGCCGACTTTCTGGCTGCCCCCTCAAGGACGACTTAACAGGGTGGCGTGTCGCTGGAATCTGGGCGGGTCGATATGCGTGATGACGCCATCGACCCCCCCACCCTGCTACACAATGCCGTGATTACCAGAATGATGACGCAATTCAGTCTGGCTCGGGAGACTTGCCCACTCTTTCGGGAAGCCTGGAGCGCCACCCGATTTTTGGGAGCCTCCCGGCCGGTCCGGGAGTGTAGGCTAGTATGGTACTACTTCCCTACGACCGGGTCGGCTGGAGGGTCAGTAGCATATGGGGCAGGGAGAAAGAGGAGACTGCTGCTGCTCAGCGGCGGCAGTCTCTCTACCCAGCCCAACACATGCTGCTGTGTGCTGGGCTGCGGAGGGTCCAGGGAGGCTCCTGCCACTGAGCAGTATCAGTCTCCTCTTTCTCTCTCCAAGTGTTACAGGGGGTGCCATTAACACCGATCATCCCCCTTCCCCCTGGATCTGCCCCCTGGGTCAGAGGGACAAATCTGTCCCCTTCCCAGTGCACCGCGCAACATAGTACTTTAAAAAACAAAATTGGAAGGGGGGGTGTTCACGTCTCTGCAATTTGATCATGCCCTGCTCCCTGTACCCAGGGCTACCACTGTTCTTGATGGCCCTGAACTCAGAACCTGGTCTTAAGCCAGTAAAATAGATAAATCACAATGATGTGGTATCAGTAGAGTAGATTAATACCACTTTCTATCCTTAAGACAGGCTTAAGAATTATATAGCAGATGTAGGTTTCATAACTTCAGTACTGTTTTGAATGTTTTGCTCTCAGGACCATAACTAGGGATGTGTAAGAGGTGACGTCGCCCAGGGCACAGAGCCCTGGAGGCGGCACCATCACTGCCCTATGGCCCTGCAGTGTCCATTGGGCAAATACCCTGCAGCTTATACAGCCACCTGGAGCTTCCTAAGGACGCTCCGAGCAGAGCCGTAATTCCTGGTGCTGGTGGCCGTGCCGCCTCGGCACAACGTCATGTGCTCAGGGGGGCGGGCCGGCACTCGGTGCACTACCGCCCTGTTATGGCCCTGTCTGCTCTCTCTCTCTCTCTTTCTCATGGGTATCTAATTTAAACATTGGCAAGAACCTAATATACGGTATATAAGACCTCAAGTGGGTCATGTGAAAATACAAGCCAATCAGAAAACTAATCAGAATTAGTGACAAAAGAACCAATCAGAATAAAAATACACCTGGTGAGTAACTATCATAGCAATACTTGACATGTTTTACAAAGCCTCAGGCTCACCTCCGTTACTGTTTCTGTTGTATGCAACGCTGAACACCACTATATACACAGTATATATATATTTATGTAGAAGATTGTTATATGGATTATTGGATTACAGTATTTAGGTACTTTCATGTTGACTCTTAACCATACTTGAGACCCGCCTGGTGGGGAGCCACATGTGTAGCAAAAACCCTACTATTGTAGCTTCATTACAATATGTTGTCCAAATTATATTTATATGTGTAGTTACTCATTGGTTGGGGTGGACAGTAAAAATGGTTAGGCCATGACTGCATCTGAACCTATATTAAAATACTGTGCTACCACAGTAATGACATATTGTGGAATAAGGAAACCATCTGCAGCAGCCAGTGTCGGACTGGGGCATGAAGGGCCCACACAGAGGCCCACAAACACTAAGAGGTGTGGCCAGTTGCTGAAAGGGGTGTGGCCACCTGACCAGAAAGGTGTGGCAAGCCATTATAAGAGCGAAATAACCTAGTTGCTCTGGGGCACCCACAAGTCTTAAGCTGGCCACACACTAGACCAACTTACATCCAACCAGCCAACTAGTTGATTGGTTGGAATGAAAATCTGGTAAGGAATGGGAGTAAATGATGACCAGCAATTTGCTCCTAAATGCCAGAAAACAGATGAAAATGGTCTTCAGACAAGTTTGTTAAATGTTTGCTCTAAACTATTTGTTCAAACAACAGTTTTGGTCCATTTTCCAGCGTTTGGAAGCAATCAACTTCCAAATCAACCAACCAATCAACTAGTTGGCTGGTTGGACAGATAATCTTTAGATGTGTGGCCAGCTTTAATCCAGCCCTGGTAGAGGATACCTGCCTAACAATAGCAAAAAGTACTAATAATAAACCTGGTACTCTGTGGACTGCAGGAAAGTCAAACAAACTTTAAAAATTATTCAAGTTGGGGGCCATTTACTATGTTTGCTGACACAAACTATTAAATTAAATTGTTGTTTTGTTAATCCTTTGCATTATATTTTGGGGACACAATCTGACAAGATTAACAAACCAGCAATTTAATTAGTTTATGTAAACTGGCACTGCCTGTTTTTTTCAGTAACCTAACCTCCTATGTACAGAAAATTTTAAATTAAACATTTCCTCTTGGGTCTACTTTTTATTATAACAACTACTAACCTTGTTGGGTTATTTTAAGGCCATTCAGTATGCTAGTGCTGCTGAGGTTCCTTACACTCCTTGTTTTCCAGGCTCCCCTATGTCTGGGCTGCTCCCCCTGCTGATGGCGCGTGACATCACCACTGGAATCAGTGGTGCAGACAGCTGCTTATATGATATCCTCACTGAGCACTCCACCACCCCCACCCCCGTCAGCAAGGTCAGTCAACAGCGTATCCTCTTAAGATCACTGCTCGGCAATAAAGGAGCCCTTGCAGCGGCATTGCTAAGCTCCTCCCAGAGGTGTAACTAGGGTTGATGGCACCCAGGGCAAATTAAATAAATGGCACCCCTGAAAACTATTCTTCAAAGTCCTGGCTTAATTCTTATATTGGTACTGAAACAGTATATGTACTGTATATACTCTAAAGCTCTTCATACCTACAATCAGTAGCAGCCCTTTGTATACTGTATGTGATGGTGTATGAAAAATAGAGAGAGTCACATTATAACAAAAATGCCATCCATCCTTATCTTGTGCTTCAAATTGACATGTCTCCCAAAGACAGGACCTGCACCAAACAGCCACCTCGGAATTGGCTCCCTGGTAACAGACGGAGCAACAGTTATATACACCAATCAGTGCAGTATCAGGGGCAGTGTGCCTTTCTACCGAGAAGGGCTGTCACTCACAAAGCCCCATAGGGACAGTGGGGTGGGATGATAATTAACACCCTAATTTGCCGCGGCCACCGAAGCAATTCATCATTGCTCCGGCGCAGTGGCAGCTGATGTGAAATCAGCTGCCCCCGCGGGCGGCTTCACTGCTCCTTTTCGGAGCAGTGAATCTTTTCACTGCACAGTGACGGCGGTGTGCATGCGCGCTTACAGGTCACGCATTCACACAAGAGGCCCGACGTCCGGCGGAAGGAGCCGGACAGGGGCGGAGGGATCCAAAAGGATCCCTTCTTGCAAGCCGGACCCTCTTCCCATAGGGAAGAGAGGGCGGCGAAGAACAAGCGAGGGTATTCACCATCTGAAGATGGCGAATGCCCCCGCAGTCAAGCTCCGAAAATATTATATTTTCGGAGCTTGATGAATTCTGTCCCCATACAAGTGTATGGGGACAGCGGGCCATTCCGAAAACAGAAGGTAAGTAGGAGATATCTGTGTTATCTCCTGCTTTACCTTCTTAATGAATGGCCCCAATACTTAATTTTAACAATTGCAGGTGAAAATGTGCTTTTTCACCTGCTTTTGTTAAAATTAAGTGATGATGAATAGGCCCCATATAGATATGAGATATATAGATATGAGATGTATGGATTTATATGAGCTATACAGACAGATAGATATGAGATAGACAGACAGACAGACAGACAGATAGATATAGATATGAGATAGATCTACATAGATATACATACACACAAAGAAATCACAAAATATAAGCACTCTGGGGACTTTTTATCATGAAAAAAACTTATGTAACTGCAAAGCTGCTAGTCCAATATTTTTATTAAAGCTGAAATCTCTAATTGCATATTACTAAAATATTTTTGAGGGGGGAGGTGCTACACACAGAGAGGAGCTAAGAGGATTTAGAAAAATCAGTTAAAGAGGTATCATCACATAGACTGGGGGTGGGCACAGACATGGGGGTAAACAACTGCATTACTAACAGGACCTAGGCAAGCAGAGAGGGGCTGGGCACAAAGTGATGCAGAGAGGGTGATCCAGAGCCAGCCATACAAAAAACTGTGTAAGCAAATAGCAACAAACATAAGCTGTAATGGACATATGGCACTGAGGAAGTTACACACAGACAGAGAGGCAGGGCCGGCTCCAGGCATGTTCCACCTGAGCGGCCGCACGAGGGCACCACCTACAGAGGGTGCGCCGATTTTCTCCCGGCATTTTGCCTGGCTGGCCCAGCCCTGGTTGTCACTGTCATGCCGAGCTCACCAGCTAGCGCAGGCGCGCTGACGGACGGACCAGGCAACGAGTGACCGGATGACAAGTCACGAGTGGGGCTCACTCAGCAACCCTGAAGCTGAGCAGCAATGGGCGGTCATGGAGGCCTGGATGGAGGAGAGATGGTAAGTGAATGCATCACCAAGGCTGGCTGCTGGCACTGGCAGGGCAGGCTGTGTGTGTGACTATGTGCCGGCGTGCCTCACCCCACCACACACAGCCTGCCTGTCAGTGCCAGCAGCCAGCCCATGAGTTATAAAATGGTGCCAGAGTCTGAATGGATGCTGCGCGCATGCGCACGGCATCCATTCAGTGACGGGAGATAACTGGGGGAAGCCCAGCTAGTGAGGCTTCCCCCAGCCTGATGTTATTTGGAGGTGTGCCATGCGGGCACGCCCCCCAAACTACTGCACATATGGGGCATGGCCTATGGTAATTAGGCCATGCCCCCATTTTCACCCACGCGCGGCAAAGCCGCGCACGATGTAAGGGCGCCCTTTAAGGTACCGGCACAGGGTGCTCCAAGCCCTGGAGCCGGCCCTGCAGAGAGGGGTGGGTGACCTAACTTTAATTAGTGCTATTTACTGATAAATATCAGAATACAGAATGATACCTTGTGAGGAGCTGAGAGTGTGGTCCTGGTTGTACTGTTTGCTGGAAGGAGTGTAGACTGATCGAGCTGCACTGTTTTCTGTTTGCCCTGATCTTCTTGAATCCCAGAGTTCCACAGTTCCACTTGCAGGGCCCGCTCTCCTCTCCTCACAGGCAGTGTGCCACATCCCAGCAGAACTCTTCTTCTCCTGTCCAAATCACCTGGTCTCACAAGAGCTGCAGCACGTGTGCTTCATACTACAAAACAGTATGGCCCCAGCAGGGGCTGCTGGGACTTGTAGTTTTAAATAGTTGCTTGCTGCACATCCTCAACTGCCAAGTCAGTCAACAGCTGATGACAGCCTGGCCCCGGCAAGCTGCTGTAGACAGTATTTAAGAAACTGCGCTAGTGCTGGGCTAGGCATCGGCTAGGCCCCGCCTTCTCGCAGTAGAGGGTGTGGCTATTAAACACCAGGGCCCACCGGGGAATCCCCCGAATCCCCGGCAGCCCAGTCCGAGCCTTTTTACATTTAGGGGTCTATTCATTATGTTAACTATCGGACCTCAATAATTAACATTCTAACTTGCCGCGTACGCCGGAGCAATTCATCATTGCTCTGGCGCAGAGACAGCTGATGTGAAAATCAACTGTCCCCGCGAGCGGCTTCACTGTTCCTTTTGGAGCACTGAATTTTTTAACTGATCCTTTCAGAGCAGTGAAACTAGTGTGCATGCGTGACCTGCAGGTCACACATGCACACAAGGCCCTAGACGTCCGGCGGAAGGAGCCGGACAGGGGCGGAGGGATCCTATCGGATCCCTCCGCCCCTGTCCGGCTCCTTCCGCTGGACGTCGGGGCCCTTCCCTTATGGAAGGAGTGGGTTGCAATCTAAAAGGTGCAGTGAAGATGGCGAATGCTCCCACATTCAAGCTTGATGAATTCTGTCCCCATACTACTGTATGGGGACAGTGGGCTATTCTGCCAGAGGAAGGTAAGCAGGAGATATCTGTGATACTACTGTATGGGGACAGCGGGCTATTCTGCCAGAGGAAGGTAAGCAGGAGATATCTGTGATACTAGTGTATGGGGACAGCAGGCCATTCTGCCAGAGGAAGGTAAGCAGGAGATATCTGTGATACTAGTGTATGGGGACAGCAGGCCATTCTGCCAGGGGAACCTTCTTGATGAATGGCCCAATAACTTAATTGTTACAATTGCAGGTTAAAATGTTCATTTTCACCTGCTTTTGTAAAAATTAAGTGATGATGAATAGGCCCCTAATACTCCTAAATAGATTATGCAGTGGTATGGCTAGTGATCAAATCAAAGTACCCATGTCTTCTTGAAATAAAACAAAAAACATATATATAGTGCTTGGTAAATTCTCTATGATAAGTTGACCAATGGGAGTGTCATTGAATTGGCATTATCTGTAGCTGATAACACCTATAATCTAAGACAACTAGTTTATTGGCATTCCCTAATTCTATAATATGTGTTCTGCTTTTGGAACTAGTTTTTGAGCTAAATTTGAAATTATGCCAACAATAAAAAAAATGCTGCTACTGAAAATGGACGCATCTACCATTTTCCAGCTGACTGCGCATGCATCTGAATTGTAAAACATGGGCTTAATTCAGAGATGTATGGAACGCCAATGTTCTTGTACATCAGTGGTTTGAGATGTGTGCAGAAGCTGCACTGTGCATGTACATATCTCTTCCTGCATATCTCTTCCTGCGACGTCGCAGATTGATTGACAGGCTGCAGGTGTTCCGGGGTGGATCTGGTGACCATTTCCGAAAATGGAGGCGTGTCGCCTCCATTTTGCCTTCGGATCTGAGATGCCGGCAGTAGGTGTCTTTATACACTAGATGCCTCCTGTGGCACTAGCATAATTTCGCATAGCCGCTGCATACAAAGACGAACAGGTGGCTGTATAGGCTTGCACTTTCATATATGCACAGATTTGCGACTCAGTTTGGCCATTTGTGGCATTAACTTATTAAAGTAAGTAAAATGCCGCAGCCATAGGGAAAAGCAGCCACAGAAGAGTCTGACTTGGGATCAGGGTTATTGTGTGCAAATGAGTACCATCAGAAAAAAAACACTGCCTATGTCCATATGTTGCATTGCATACATAAAGGTACACTACGCTACAAAATAATGTGGGTTGTGCAGTACGTATAATGTAAAAATAAATTCAAAATAATGTTATTTGGATAAAGACATTTCTGTTGTAGACAGTAAGTTTGTTTACACGCTGCAGGCAGCCATAAATGGTCCTTTCTTATGCCATAAATGTTATGCCTTTGTTATGACTAAACACTCTTGGATAAATCCCAAAACCCAGGTTGCTTGTACTGTTCCTTGTCATCAGACCTTAGATTTTATTTTATAAGGATCACCAGTACTCAGTTGTGCACAGCCAAAGATCAGGGCAGGTAGATCAGGGCAGGTAGCAAAACAGTCAAAGATCAGGGCAGGTAGCAAAACAGAGATAGTCAGTCCAGGCAATTAGAAGGAAAGCGAAAAAGCACCAAGGTGCAGACAGCTATACAGTACACTATGGCCCTGATTCAGAGCCGGACGCTCTGACCAGAGCGCTCGCTCTGAATCAGGGCCCACCTCCATTAATATGGAGCGTCCTCCTGGAAGCTCGTATAGCTGTGGGTCACCACCCACAGCATATACGAGCGTGCAGGATGATGGTCGCGACGGTCTTGACCATCGCGACCATCGAAACTGCGAGCAAAAGCCTGCGGTTGAGTTTTTCAACCGCAAGGCCAGGAGTGATTTTGGCTCTATCAGAGCCAAAATCACTCCCACTGACATCACTAGTGATGTCAGTGGGGCCGGCTTCAGACGGTAGGCGTTCCCTTGGGAACGCCTCCGTCTGGCAGGCACGCCCACCAAAGGGGGCGTGCTGTCAGTCAACATCGAGCGAAGGAAAGTCCGAGCGAAGGAAAGTCATTCGCTCGTCGCGTCTCGCGCATGCGCACGACGGAGCTCCCTCCGTCTTGCGCATGCGCAGTGGAAACCATCAACCCACTTGCGAGCGGACAGCCGCTCGCGAGTGGGTCTGAATGAGGGCCTATATCACAGGATCTGTAATGTGGAGTGAATGTCCAAGCAAGCCCAGTGTTAAACAATAGCACACATGCAATTAAAAATTTGTCTGTGGAAGCAGCATCATATCATCTGTGTGGTCCTCTGCCGGCTGAGTGACCATGGGGTCTCTCAAACAGACAATCGCAGTTGCTCAAAAGAGGCCAGGAAATCTCCATCAGCCGACGGAGATCCTGGACTCTTTCCTCCCCCTTACTGTATTTGCCTCAGCGGTATGGTCTCTGGACAGTAAGGAGGGCCTGTCAGCTCTCTCCCTTGCTGTGCTGCATGTGACCTGGAGGGAACAGTAGCCGAGAGGAGCCAAGTAGATGTGCCGGTGAGAGGTGGGGATGAATTTAACTTGGCTGTATAGGTGATGGTGAAAGCCACGGAATAGAGAAGTTGTAAAGTTGCCATAGATGGGGGCAGGTTGTAGAGGTGTCAGAGAGAACAGGGGTGCTGCCTGGCCATGTAACTGAAATGTCTAGGAACTGCACTGATTACTTGTGACACTTTTGTACCTTTTAAATAAACATTAATTGTTCACAATTCCTTCAGTGACATCATATTCAAGACATTTCTAAAAATGACACAAAGGAAAAAGAATATGTAGCCAACCATATTCTGCATATCTCTTTTATAGTGCATAAATGAAAGGGCTGATTACTACCTATGAGCAGCACTACATTTTCCTTTGCAGCAATTTTCTTTATGCCAGTAATTATGTCAAATTGTAAATCTGTCATTTAAAAAAATCTGTACTCCTCACTCAAATGTGTTGCAAGCATTTCCTGCACATTGCTGGCTATCTAGGTTATTTTCATTACGACAAATGTGGGAGGTTAGATTGGAGAGCAAAAAGCAGTGGTAGATTTACATAGAGGTGGTAGCGCTGGACTCAAGATAAGCCCATCATATACAAAATAATAGTATATGCAGCTGTAATTGTAATGCTGGAAGCTGTATTGCAGATACTGTTATCTCTCTACTGCTGCTTAGATAGTAAACCTTCTATAGAGGACAGGCAGAGATGTTGCCCATAGCAAACAATCAGACTAGATACTGTAAATAATAGCTATAAGCTGATTGGTTGCTATTAGGGATGAGCGGGTTCGGATTCCTGAAATCCGAACCCCCCCGATCCGAGCCGGGAACCGAGTCCGGCTCGGGTTTTCCCGCCTGACTCGGAACTGAAATTGAGGAAAAACGTCATCATCCCACCTTCCGGATCTCGTGGGTTTTGGATTCTATAAAAGGTCCCCGCGTCGGCGCCATTTCTCACTCCGGCTGTGGACAGTGAAGAGGGAGGGTGGGAGCCAGGGCTGGCTGGGCTGTGTTGTGCTGCTGTTGTCCATAGGGGCTGGCTGGGCTGTGTTGTGCTGCTGTCATAGGGGCTGGCTGGGCTGTGTTGTGCAGTCAGTTGTCCATAGGGGCTGTGTCCACTCCAAAGTCTATAGGGGCTGGCTGGACTGTGTTGTGCAGTGCCCCATAAAGGCTGTAGTCCTAGAGGGGTGCTGTAGTGTTGTCCAGGGGGTGATCTGTCCATCAGGGGTGCTCCCCCAAAGTGCACTCCAAAAAAAAAAAAAAAAAATTCTGTTTGCGAATTGTGTGCGCAGGAGCCGCACGTGCATCAACAAAGTAACGCCAAGCGTGTGCCTATGTCATAAGTAAAGGGCCGACTGGCTTGACTGTTAAAGGGTGCTGTAACCCCCAAAGTGCACTCCAAACAAAATAAAAAATTATTTTCTGTGTTTGTGAATTGTGTACACTGTAGCCGCACGTCCATCAACAAAGGAGCAGCGCCAAGCGTGCGCCTGTGTCTCATAAGTAAAGGGCCGGCTGGCTCATCTCTTAAAGGGTGGTGTAAGCCCCAAAGTGCACTCCAACAAAAATAAAAATTATTTTCTGTGTTTTTGAATTGTGTGCACAGTAGCCGCACGTGCATCAACAAAGTAGCGCCAAGCGTGCGCCTGTGTCATAAGTAAAGGGCCGGTTGGCTCGTCCGTTAAAGGGTGCTGTAGCCCCCAAAGTGCACTCCAAAAAATATTTTTTTTTTCTGTGTTTGTGAATTGTGTGCACTGTACGTGCATTCTCAAAGCAGCAGTGCCAAGCATGCATCTGTCTATTAAAGGCTGGTGTAGCCCCAAAAGTGCACTCCAACAAAAATGAAACATTTTCTTCTGTGTTTGTGAATTGTGTGCACTGTACGTGCATCCTCAAAGCAGCAGCGCCAAGCGTGCGTCTGTCGGTTAAAGGGTGGTGTAACCCCCAAAGTGCACTCCAACAAAAATTAAACATTTTCTTCTGTGTTTGTGAATTGTGTTCACTGTACGTGCATCCTCAAAGCAGCAGCGCCAAGCGTGCCTCTGTCTGTTAAAGGGTGGTGTAACCCCCAAAGTGCGCTCCACAAAAAATAAAAAATTCTTCTTTTTTTTCTGTCTTTGTGAATTGTGTGCACTGTAGCTGCACCTGCATCCACAAAGGAGCAGCACCAAGCGTGCGCCTGTCTGTTAACGGGTGGTGTAACCCCCAAAGTGCGCTCCACAAAAAATAAACAATTCTTTTTTTTCTGTGTTTGTGTGCGAAATGTATGCGCAGTAGCCGCACCTGCATCAACAAAGTAGCAGCACCAAGTAGGGATGTCAGACAGTCCGTAGCTGTACTGGCAGGAAAAAGAGGCAATTTGGAGGCCCCTGTACAAACTGGCTCTATTTTACCTGAGTTGCCCCCCCTCCAGTGTGTACTTTGAAAGAGTGTTTAGTTTAGTTGATAAGTTACTGGTTTGGGTAGACAGGAAGTAAGCATATACCGCTAAATGTAGATAATGGTCAGTACAGGTAGTAGAGAGCATATTCCAGTATATATATCCAAACCTAGCAGTAATTCATACAGAATGTTTGCACAGCTGACATTAGAAGGACAGATTGAGAATAATAGGGAGGTTCTTAGGGGCAAGCCCTCCAAGCAAGATTGATGAAACTGCAATCATGTGATCGCCAATAAACCTGTAAGTGGCAATGAGCAGCCAGAACTGCGCAAAATATGGCAGAGACTACCTGCATGCGAGTCGCCACCAGTTGGGCTACGGCTCCTGACAGTGGATGAAAGAATGCTTTACGTAAACATACTTTCACATAATTCCCTTTCTTAACACAAATTAGACTTCTAAAATGTATCACATTGATTAAAAGTTTAGAAAGCATTTATAGTAGAGATGAGCGGGTTCGGATCTAAGAGATCCGAACCCACCCAAACTGAGGAGATCCAAGTCAGATCCAAGCGGGCTCAGATTGTTCCCACCGACTCAGATCTCCAAATCGAGGCAAAACTATAGAGACAAAATTTCACGGCTCATGAGCTTTCGTCTCTTCTATATATAAGGGACGCGGCGGGCGCCATTTCACTCCGGCTGTGGAGACTGAACAGGGAGGGTGAGTAGTGTAGGGCTGGGGAGAAGTGCTGGTGCTGCTGATCCATTCTGGGCTGGTGTTGTGTAACTTGTGTTGTGCTGTCTGCTGTGTCCATCTGGGCTGTTGCTGCTGATCCATCAGGGCTGGTGCTGTGTTGTCTGCTGTGTCCCTCTGGGCTGTTGCTGATCCATCTGGGCTGGTGTTGTCTGCTGCGTCCATCTGGGCTGTTGCTGATCCATCTGGGCTAGTTCTGATCCATTTGGGCTGGTGCTGTCTGCTGCGTCCATCTGGGCCCAAGTTCTGGACCCAAATAAAGTTGTGTTTTTTTTTCTGTAATATATATTTGTCTGTGTGTGTGTTAGGCTTAACCGCACAAAATACAGCAAGTCGGCAACGCAAGCTAGTGCTGCCCGATTCCAGCTCAAAGTTCTGGAGCAGAAAAAAAAAAAAAAACTTGTTTTTTTTTCTAATAATAAATAATTGTCTGTGCGTGTTAGGCTTAGTCGCACAAGATCTATCAAGTGGGCAACGCAACGCAACTGCTTCAAGACTGCAGAAAATATGGAGGCCTGTCACATGACAGGAGAGCAAGGCCGAGAACCACATGTTGTAGCTGCCGCCAGCAGTGCAAGACCGTCAACTTCTTCGTCCTCTATGAAGGCCCATGCCCCGGGGCTTTAGTCACGCTATCGATATGATAAAGCTACTTTTACAGAAGTAAAGAAAAAAAAATCAAAAGCAAGTTGCCTTTAGATAAACAAAACATTGCAATATGCCCTTCACTACACGAAGTGGCAAGGAAAGGATAAGGCCTTGGACTTTCTTTAGGAAGACTGCTGATTCTGATAGCCCTTCGGAAAAAAACAACTGTGTGCCCTGAGAAATCGAAATCACAAATCCCAGAGGAGAGTGCAAGTGTGTCCGCGGTTGCCATGTGTGAGCCAGACCTAAATAATAGTGTACTGGAGGATCCTTCAAGTTCCAACATTTGTGTGCCCTCTGTAAATGTGGGGAAGGGCAGTCAACATCTTGCAGATGTAGTCGTTGAGGATGCTTCTGTGGAATTGCACATGGAGGAGGAGGATTTTTGGTAGTTGAAGGCGCTAAGGATGATGAGGATGTTGATGGTGAAGATGTTGGTAATGAGGATGTTGATGCCGAGGATGTCCTTTGTGTAAGTAAGGCAACAGCTGTTGCCCATGGATTGAAAAGCCAAAGCCCATTGTTGTCATGCCGGGACAAAAGACAAAAAAATCCACTTCTCACGTGTGGAATTATTTCCACCCTGACAGGACAACAGTTGTGAAGCCATATGTGCCCGTTGCCATGCCAGAGTGAGTAGAGGGAGGGACATAAACCACCTAGGAACCTCCTCCATGTTACGTCACTTGGAGCGCATTCACCAAATATTAAAGTACGTAGCCAAGTTCCAAAACTCAAAACATAACAAATCCAGTGTCACCTACCTGCTCCCTCTCTGTGAGATCCAAGCGATTTCGATCTCCAACACCTGCATCATCAACATCCTCATTCGTCATCTGGAGTAGTCCTGCTGCATCCAATGTTTGTATTCGAAGCATGTTTGACTCCTCTCCTATCCATGATTCCTAAGAAGGATCCTTGATGACTACACCCGTTGCTGCTGCTGCTGCTGTTGCTGTCAGTGGATCTTCATCCCAGAAGGAGACCAGGAGGAAGACTACTTGTAGCGTATCCTCCAAAAAATAATTAACTGTCAAACAATCGTTTGCTAGGACAAACAAGTATGACAGCAATCACCACTGTTGCACAGCGGATTACTGATGCCATAACAGCTATGCTGGTATTAGATGTGCGTCCAGTATCCGCCATTACTGCAGTGGGTTTTCAACAGTTAATTCAGGTCCTGTGTCCTCACTACCAGATCTCTTCTAGTTTCCACTTTGCTAGAAGAGCAATTCCAAATCTGTACAAGACATTAAAAAAACCTTATTAATGTCAGTCCTTGTCGCTGAAATGATTGGTTTGTTAAACTGTCCTGTTGTGTATACAACATAAGGGTGGGTGGGAGGCCCACGGACTATTCCATCTTGCACCTTTTTCCATTCCATTATGTGCTGATTGGGGCATTGCTGCCTGACATTTTAAATTAATGTTATGGTTGGTTTAGGAACCAATGATTTATTTTTAAATTAATTTATCATCAATTTAACAGCCATTGGCTGTACCAATGAATTGCTTTTTATTAATTATTCAGCCGGGTATGGCACCAAATGAATTGATTTTTAATTAATTTATTATCAATTTTACACCCGGGGGCTGCAGCCGGTGAATTGTTTTTAATTAATTTATTATCAATTTAACAGCCAGGGGCTGCACCAATTAATTTCTTTTTATTAATTATTCAGCCAGAGGCTGCACTCAATGAATTGTTTTTTACTTTTTTAATTAAATTATTATTAATTATTCAGCCCAGGGATGCACCAATGAATTGTTTTTTAATTCATTTATTATCAATTTTACAGCCAGGGGCTGCAGCAACTATCAACTATCAATTCTTCAATCCTCAAGGGTATCCCAAACATCATCTCTACACAGTCCTCAACTCTATTAATAATTATATCAATCAGTTTTGAGCCAGCAAGCTGGATGCAACCTTTTGGCCCTATAACTAGATGAAAAAAACAATTTTGTGAGCTATGAGGTGGTCAAAATTGACTGGAAATGAGTGGAAATAAATTTTATTGATGTTATTAAGACTGTAGGAACAAAAAAAAGCCCATTTTATGTGATTTTAGCTGTTTTTTTGATTTTTTAAGAAAAAATCGAGATCCAAAACCAAAACATGAAAACAAAACACGGAGGTGAGGTTTTGCTAAACCAATGATCCAAAACCAAAACCAAAACACGGGGGTCGGCGCACATCTCTACTTTATAGTAGAGATGAGCGGTTCGGATTCTGTGGAATCCGAACCGCTCCGAACATTGGGGATCCGAGTCCACCCGAACCCTGTTCGGGTGTTCACCGCCTGACTCGGATCCCCATTCGGGGCCGAACGGCGGCCGCCTGATGTCGGATTCTCACTAGAGAATCCGACATCAGGGCTCCTATTGTGTAGGGCAGAGCGCAGTGATAGCGCTCTGCCCTACACAGACACAGACACACAGCCGCCAGCGGCAGCTGTGTGTTTGTCACAGCAGCCAATGAGAGTCACACAGATTCTCATTGGCTGCTGTACGGAGGAAGCCGGCTGGAGCTCACACATGAGCTCCGTCTTCCGGCTCCCTCCGCAGCGTGTGACAGCAGAGCGGACGGCGCGGGAGTGGGGAATCAGGTAAGTTTTATTTTTTTTATTTTTTTACTTGTCAATGGTCCGGGGGCGCTACTGGGGGGGTCTGCTACTGGGGGGGCCTGCTACTGGGGGGGGCTATACTACTGGGGGGGTCTGCTACTGGGGGGGCTATACTACTGGGGGGGTCTGCTACTGGGGGTCCATACTATTGAGGGGCCTTCTACTGGGGGGGGCTATACTACTGGGGGGGGTCTGCTACTGGGGGGGTCTGCTACTGGGCGTCCATACTACTGAGGGGCCTGCTACTGGGGGGGGCTATACTACGGGGGGGTTTGCTACTGGGGGGGTCTGCTACTGGGGGGGCCATACTACTGAGGGGCCTGCTACTGGGGGGCCATACTACTGGGGGGGCTTACTACTACTGGGGGGGCATACTACTGGGGGGGCTTACTACTACTGGGGGGGCCATACTACAGGGAGGGCCATACTACAGGGGGGCTACTACTGGGGCAGCCTACTACTGAGGGGGGCCTGCTACTGGGGGCAGCCTACTACTGGGGGGGCATACTACTGGGGGGGCCATACTACTGGGGGGGCCATACTACTGGGGGGCCATACTACTGGGGGGCCATACTACTGGGGGGGCATACTACTGGGGGGGCCTGCTAAAGGGGGGCATACTACTGGGTGGCATGCTAATGGGGGGCATACTACTGGGGGGGCTGCTAATGGGGGGCATTCTACTGGGGGGCATTCTACTGGGGGCACTGCATAGGGGACCCTACTACTAAGGGGACTGCATAGGGGGCACCACTGCTGGGGGCATTGTGTAAAGAACACCGCTACTGTGGGCATTGTGTAAAAGGGGCACTACTGTGGGCATTGTGTAAAAGGGGCACTACTGTGGGCATTGTGTAAAAGGGGCACTACTGTGTGTCGTAACATAAATAAGAGACACTACTTTATGGTGTAATGTGAATCAGGCCCTACGTGCGGTGTAATGTGAATAAGATTGTGCACTGTGACTCCTTGGGCCGTAGCCCACTATGTAAACAAGTACTGTGACTCTGCTGGCCGTACCCCACTGGGTGGGTGCACTACTTTTCATTTCTGCCACTGCTGTGTGGCAATGTGTCATAGATGTGCTTTATACTGTGGTGTCTGTGTCATTGTGCCGCTGCTCTGTCGCTTAGGAACCAGTCAGCTCACTGCAACCTTTGGCCAATAATGTTGAAAACAATATTATGAGCTGTTATATGGTCTAAATTGACTGGAAATTAATGTTATTG
Source organism: Taudactylus pleione (assembly GCA_031769625.1). Classification (NCBI taxonomy): domain Eukaryota; kingdom Metazoa; phylum Chordata; class Amphibia; order Anura; family Myobatrachidae; genus Taudactylus; species Taudactylus pleione. Next base: position 8,307,764 of record JAUIMM010000017.1, on the reverse strand, counting down.
AGGTTAATAATACTCTAGGAAGAAAAAAAAGACCAATTTATGTGATTTTAGCTTTTTTTGTCAATTTTTGTAAAAAAATCCAAATCCAAATCCAAATCCAAAACCAGTCACCGCAGTTTGGCAAATCCAAATCCAAATCCAAAGCCGGACGACGAATTAGAACCAAATCCAAATCCGGCAAAAATGGTCCGGCGCACATCCCTAATTTATAGTGGAAAAACTAAACCTGTGATTTTTTTCTTTTCATCAGATCTTATCCAGTTTATGGTAAGTAAGTAATGAAACCCACATACAAGTGTACACCCAATTGTGACAGCTTTACATATAAGGCAACAGAGAGGTACATACAGTGTTGGACTGGAACTTGAAGGGCCATCTGGGGAAAGTGATAGGGGCCCATACTTATGGATGTAGTCAGCCTTCAGAGGTGGTGTGGCCAGCCTCCGCTAGCATGGCTAACCATTAGAGAGTGCATGGTCTGGGCCCCTTTAGAAATATATATATAGTATATACTGCTGTTGCATGTACCAGATTAACAACTGCAACGCATTGTACAAAATGGGATGTAGTTAGCAGATTGAAGGGGAAGCCCGACACAGGACTTAAGATGGGCGTTGAAATCCAGAAGGATGGCATCCCGAACGAGATAAGTCCAGGGCATCATAGCTGTTAGCCGCGCGGGGGGGGTGTTAGGTTTAGGAAGCGTAGCGGGGTTAAGGTTAGGCACCCCTAGGGGGGGAGGGTTGGGGTTATGCACCACTGGGGGGGTTAGGGTTAGGCGCTAAGGGGGGAGGGTTAGGTTTAGGCACGAAGGGAGGAGGCTTAGGTTTAGGCACTAATGGGTAGGGTAATGGTGATGGGTGGGGAGGGTTAGAATGAGGCTACAAGATGGGAGGGTTCGTGGGAGTAGGGGGGAGGGTTACCGACCATCAGAATGCCGCTGTCGGTATTTTGATAGGAGGAATCCCAACTGTAGGTATTGCATACCCATTCCGTACAAAATACTCCATAATTCTGTGCAGCATAATGTAATTTATGTATAATGTTTTAAGCAAATGCACAGGCTGGAACCTGATCCCTAGAAGTGGAGGTGGGCCCTTAGGCAGTGGGTCAAACCGTACCCCTGTGGGCCAGTCCGACTTTGGGTTCATATGTTTCATCTCTTGCACTAGAATCCACAGTAGTAAAACATCTGTACTTAAATATATGAGGTAAGTTGTGAGCCTCTTTCAGTACGATGGTGACAGCAAAGTATAAGATCTAACTGACCCCTGTATTGCAGGAACAAAACACATACACACAATCTGTTTTTTATCCAGGCAAGACAAGGAAACTGCATGTGTGGATTATCAGCTCAGCCATGAATTGAGTCAGATGATAAATCCAGAAATAAAGTGATAACAAACATATGAAGGGCAACTCCAGATAAAGCTAAAACTACAGTGTTATCGCCGGGAAAACTAGTTCAATGTGTTTCCTCTATTAAATAAACAAAATTCTCTATTTATATCTGGAATTTATTTTAAATGCAAATGTAACTTAGTCATTTCTCTGCATGTATTGTACTTCTAAATATGAGTGGGTTATGTCTTGCTGATGCTCAGACAAGCTAATATGATTTACCATGCACACAATGTACTATTATACTTACTAAACAAGTTATTGAGCACTGCAATTTGACATTATTAATGTTAATAATAAAATATTAATTTGATAATGTTACAAAACTAATACGCAACATAAATGATCAGAACCAAGCTTGATGATATTTTTACATATAGCTGGTACTTTTCCCTGGGATTTAAACTCAAAGTTCTAATAATGTATCAGGTGCAGTTTCACAATAAGTAAATACTAGTATAGGCAATGCCTGGCCTGTAAATACTACTCCAAGGTAACATCATAGAGATGGAGGATGTTGCACCAACAAAATCAACAGACATGCCACAGTATAGACTGTCTAACTGTACGAGTTGTATACTCAAAGGTAACCAGTAACACAGTTACTCTGGTTTTTCTGCATGTTGATGCAATTAGCATGAAGAACAATTTGGTTCATCTATTTGGAAACCAAGAATTTGACAGAAACATTAGTGATTTTTCATTACATAGTATAATTCTCTTGTATTTTAGTATGTGCTGTGTTTATATACGTGTTTGGCTTAAATATTGTATAGGATAGTGAGTACCTAGTGTTGATAACTATCGTAGAAATATATGTTGACTATGGTGTGGTGGCACCATCTGGAGTACAATAAGGTATAAACACAATGGGAGATGTATCAAACCTCAGAGAGAATTAAAGTGGCGAGAAAGAAAGTACCAACCAATCAGCTTCTAACTACCATTTTATAGGCTGTGCAGAAGCTGATTGGTTGGCACTTTATCTCTCACCACTTTATCTCTCTCCAGAGCTTGATACATCTCCCCCAATATGTTTATTTCATCAAAAAGATATGCAATGACTATATGAAAAAGGTATATAATTAAATACTACTCTTTGTAAGTTACCAAAAAAGTATGAACGAATAACCAATATTCCGCTGTAAACAGTACACAGTATAACATTTTTATAAGCATTATATGATGTGACAATGTTAATAGTATAGCTTAGAAAGAGCTTTTAATACTTAAGTTCATTTTCTAGGGCTTGGTAATTTCTTCAACCATATATGAATTCCATTGTTCTGTTTGGCTTAATCAGTGTCAAGGGACACCCATGGGAGGTCTGCTGGCTCCCACAAATGTCTGGCCTAATGTACAGAGTAAAACACTGATAAACTCTGTGTGAGCCAGATCAAAAAGTGTTGGATATTTGAAAGTCATCCCAATAATATGCATCAAGGAAAGAGGTTTGACTTTGGGAATGTTTTGATTTAAATAGATAATAACATTCCAAGATTAATTTATTTTCAAAAGCTGTTAAAAAGACCATAATAACATATTAATAGAAAACTTCAGCCAAATAATTGTCTGTACATGAGCATAGGTTCTTAAACAAAAGACTATTGTTTTTAAAAAATAAAAAAGTTGTATGTATTATCCTAAAAGATACATAGGAGAATACCCAATGAGAGAGAATCACACGTTGCAGATTTGAATATGACCCCCTAAAAAATGTAAACTCTATTGTTTACTGTTGGAATTTGCTATGATGATGTATATATTTGTGCTCATGAGTCATAACAATTAATTATTGAGCATTTGTTGTACAGGTTTGGTGTTTACATGTTTGTTGGACACATTTGTCAGCAAGAAAAAATGCCCACATTTACATGCACATGTTCAGCCAAACACATCTCAAGTAGCATATGCAACTTCATACCATATAGCAGCCACACAGGGTTTAAATGGCCCACAGGTGTACATGGGAAATCCCTGGTGGGCCCCACTGCCTGAGGGTCCACCCCCTACACTAGGGATCAGTGACTTGGTGGAGCAGGACCATGGATGAACTTGGGTGCTTGGTTTGTTTCTATGGGAACTACACCAGGTTTAGCCATCCTGCCAATCAAAGAGTGGTCCTGACACATCCCTGTCCCTTTATAAAGGGGTCAAATGGAAGAAGGTAGTGCTGCGCTCAAGCTGATTGATGTGTATAGGCAAAAAGTAATGTTCATCTGTGTATTGTCACTTGTCTTAAATACATATCAATTATCAAAACTGTATTAGAGGTGTGCCGCTGTCTGGGTAGGGGATGTCGCGGTAGTGGTTCCTCCGAACCAGCTGCCGGGTACCCCTTCCAATACAGAGAACTTACCTTGGATGTTCTCAACAGCCGACCGCTCCTTCCTCTTACTGGCTCAATGCTCGAGGAGACGAGCATTGAGTCGGTAAGGGGAAGGAGCGGTCGGCTGTTGAGAACATTCAAGGTAAGTTCTCAGTATTGGAGGGGGTACCCGGCAACTGGTTCGGAGGAACCACTACCGCGACATCCCCTACCCAGACAGAGGCACAGTCACAGTGGGGGCCTGGAGACAGGTACATCACTGGCATCCATTCCCGGTCAGAGGAGAGCGAAGTCCAGAGCACTCCTGCACTTCTCCGGCTACCATACTACCTTACCACAACAAGTTTACCCTGGGCAATACTACCATCAGCAACTAACTTGGGTCACCTCCCTATATTAACTATTATATCTAGGTGAATAGCGGGACGCCACAATCACCTATATGAATGGACTATTGACACATTGGTTTCACCGTATAAATTCTAATTTACAAGATTCCACTGGATCCTTCTAAGTTCTGAATAGACTTTGTATTCAGCAGACATTAGATACTTACCGGGCATCTATTGCATACCACATCTTTGCAACTAGCCCCTGTGGACAGTTGATTAATTAAGTAATTAATAACCACCATCTAGTATTCCTTATATTTGATCATTTTAATTAATTAATTTAATTTCCCCATTTCCAAGCACATTTGGATGCTGGACATCAATATCAGTCTCAATGTTCTGTATTTATTGTACATACCTTTATGCATTCTTGATTTAGCACCTTTTGGAATCATCTACCGACTATTTATTAATTTATTTGTATCCTCATTGATAACAATCTATATATTAATTGTTAGAGGTCATTTAAGGAAATTATTGACTGTTGTATGTTCTACCTGCAAAATTAAGTAAAGACATTGATATTATTAATATTTTTCTTGTCATCTGGTTTTGACAATTGATATGTATTTAAGATATGTGACAATACACAGATGAACATTACTTTTTGCCTGTACACATCAATCAGGTTAAGCGCAGCACTACCTTCTTCCATTTGACATACTTTATTTGATAGAGTCAGCTATCCAGTGCGGCAGCTTGCCACTAACACAAAGTGATCATCTCACTCAGTGCGCAGGTACACCAACCTCTTCCTTTATAAAGGGGCCCTGTTCTTTGAATGGCCTCTCTAATGGTTGACTGTCCTTCTGTGTTGGCTGGCCACACCCTTTCTGTTCAGTGGAGTCACCCTTTAAGTTTAGGCCCCTATCACTGCATTCCCTGGTGAGCCCTTCACACTATTGAATTAAGTACTGTCAGCACTGCAGTAGGGGTCAATCCACAAGTAGTTAGCTAGTACTGCTGATTGTCATAATCTCTTTTCGTTGCACCTGCCCTCCAGCACCTGCAAGAGATACACCTGACAGGTGTCTATGCATCTACTACTTAGTTAGCAATTAGCAAACAGCTCCTTCCATACTTGGCCTACACCCTATGGTTTGCTCAGAGATCATTAATCCTTTTGATGACAGCGCTCTCTGTAAACACGGGCATTAATGTAAAATATTTGGCAGCCTTTGGAGATGAGGTGATGTAGCTTGTAGAGCTGCCCCACGTTCAAAGTTTAATCAACATTCATAGTGAGTATATGTGTGTACAGAGAGCTCTTTCCCCCATGAGACTAATTATCCCTTTTCTTTGGTGCCTTCACATGCACGTTTGAAGTTACTTTGGTGCAACACTCCATGGATACTGATACATGCCCATGTGTACAAGGTCTTACAAAGATTACGACTCTTTCCTGGACCTCTCACTCTTCTCAGTCTACATCTCCCCCTATGGTCTACCCTCATTGTTTAAAGGATGCCCATATTAATACAAAGGCAGTGACAGTTGCCCTATGCCACAATAACTGTAGGATAATCACTAGGTTATCTTGTATTGTATTCTGGATAGGAGAGCTTCTAAAAAAGAAAAAAGTGAAACAAATTAGGATATTTACCTCAACCTTCAATTACCAGTCTCTTCATATACTTAATCCTTACATGTGTCACACCTTTACCAGATCCTAACCCTTATATCTGCCTAACCCTTACCAGTCAATAACCCTAACATGTATAAGGAATGGTACCAAAATATGCTCCAAGAGCAAATTCTCCCAACCATCCAAGAACAGTTTGGTGACGAACAATGCCTTTTCCAGCATGATGGAGCACCTTGCCATAAGGCAAAAGTGATAACTAAGTGGCTCAGGGAACAAAACATCTAAATTTTGGGTCCATGACCAGGAAACTCCCCAGACCTTAATCCCATTGAGAACTTGTGGTCAATCCTCAAGAGGCGGGTGGACAAACAAAAACCCACAAATTCTGACAAACTCCAAGCATCGATTAGGCAAGAATAGGCGGCCATCAGTCAGTATGTGGCCCAGAAGTTGATTGACAGCATGCCAGGGCGAATTACAGAGGTCTTGAAAAAGAAGGGTCAACACTGCAAATATTGACTCTTTGCATAAACTTAATGTAATTGCCAATAAAAGCCTTTGACAATTATGAAATGCTTGTAATTTTACTTCAGTGTACCATAGTAACATCTGACAAAAAGGGCTAAAAACACTGAAGCAGCAAACTTTGTGAAAACCAATACTTGTATCATTCTCAAAACTTTTGGCCATGGCTGTATATCTAACTTTTATCACTCCATAAACCTAACATGCCCCTAACTTTTCCAGTTCCTAACCATTTCATGTCCCTAGTCTTTACAAGTCTTAACCCTTATATTTCCCTAGCCCTTACAGGTGCTGAATCTCTGCCAGCCCTTACCACTTACCTTGTAGCATTTAAACCTTACCAGTCCCTAACAATAACATGCCCATTACCCTTATCAGCCATTAACAATGACATGCCAATAACGCTTATCGCCCATTAACAATTACATGTCCATAACCCTTACATGTCTCTAACATTTACCAATACACAACTCCTACATGCTCTTAACCTTTCCTGACTGGTAAATAATGAACTTCACTTTTTCTGCTTGCCAGTAAATTTACTGAAGATTAATAAATTAACATATTAGTAAATAATTCAAAATCATTTTTTGGATATTTGCCAATTACCATACTTACAAGCAGTTCTGATTTAAGCAGTACGGTCCTGATTTCCACTTCCAAATGTGGTCTTACGTTAATATTTGTGTCAGCCAAAACTTGGCAGGGATGTTGTTCCATCACTGACATCCTGAGGAAGGACTTCTGGTCTGAAACACGTAGATGATGGTGGAAATGGTATTATCTGTTTGACTCTCCAGTTGTTTTTCATGCCTATGTCTTTTCCATCTTGACAATGATTGTAGCTTCACTTCCCGGGTACGTGAAGTTGCATCCTTGGGCTGTAACACTGGACAGATATTCACCTATTTTTATGTATTACTTTATGTGGATTGTACAAATCATTTTTTTATGGAGACTATGATGCCTGTCTGAGAATTGAGGATTTCAGGGGTTGTGTGTCCAGGACCAAAAGAAACCTGCTTGTGAAGGAACCAAGGGGTGCACTGGTGAGTACATGTCCATCTAGTTGCAAGGGGTGGAGAGAAGTTACTTTGCTGGAGTATAAGAATATTACGATAGAACATCAAATAAACCTTTCAATGAGCCTTAACCTCTGATTTATGGTGAGTGCCATCCATAATACAGCTAGATTGTAAGAAATCAAGAGGGAAGTTCACTGACTGGAGAAGGAACACGTACTGGAGGAATTTAATTTTCTTTAATCCCACCTGTTAGGACAGGTCTTGTGGACTATCCCAAAAATTCTGTGTGTCATCTGTTTAAATATATAGGAGGGGTGTTCCTGAGGATTGAACTAAGCTGCAGTCCAGGGCACGAGTTACAACTTCTTCTGCTATATATTTTGGAGAACTAACCTCAGATCTTCTGTGGATGTAGGCTTGCTCAAATCCATCTTTTTCTTCATGTAATCCCAGACAGACTTGATGATGCTGAGATCAGGGCTCTGTGGTCGCCATATCATCACTTCCAGGACTCCTTGCTCTTCTTTACGCTGAAGATAGTTCTTAATGACATTGGCTGTATGTTTGAAGTCGTTGTTCTGCTGCAGAATACATTTTCAGCCAATCAGATGTCTCCCTAATGGTATTACATGATGGAATTTCTCAGCATTGAGGACATCATTAATCCTGACCAAATACCCAACTCCATTTGCTGAAATGCAGCCCCAAACTTGCAAGGAACCTCCACCATGCTTCACTTTTGCCTACAGAGACTCATTATTGTACCGCTCTCCAGCCTCCGCAAACAAACTGCCTTTTGTTACAGCCAAATATTTTTAATTTTGACTCATCAGTCCAGAGCACCTGCTGCCATTTTCATGCACCCCAGTTCCTATGTTTTCGTGCATAGTTGAGTCGCTTGGCCTTGTTTTCATGTCAAAGGTATGGCTTTTTGGCCGCAATTCTTCCATGAAGACCACTTCTGGCCAGACTTTTACGAACAGTATATGGATGTACCCGGGTCCCACTGGTTTCTGCCAGTTCTGAGCTTATGGTACTGCTGGACATCTTCCGATTTTGAAGGAAAGTAAGCATGATGTGTCTTTCACCTGATGCACTAAGTTTCCTTGGCCGACCACTGCTTCTACAGTCCTCAACGTTGCCCGTTTCTTTGTGCTTCTTCAAAAGAGCTTGAACAGCACATCTTGAAGCCCCAGTCTGCTTTGAAATCTTTGCCTGGGAGAGACTTTGTTAATGCAGTAAAACTACCTTGTTTCTTGTTGCTGTGCTCAGTCTTGCCATGGTGTATGACATGAAACTGTGTTCCACAACCTCAACTTTGTAGAAGAGTTTGGCTGTTTCACGCCCAGTTTTAAGCCTCCTACACAGTGGTTTCTGTATCTGTTAATGACTGTGTTACAACCTACATATGAAAATGATGATCATTATCACCTTTTTGGTATGATTGGTTAATCATACACCTGACTATAATCTTTAAAAATCCCTGACTTTGTGCAAGTGTACCTAGAAGAATTGATGCTGATTGAAGGTAAAGGGAGGTCACACCAGATATTGCTTTGATTTAGATTTTGCTTCTGTTCATTCACTTTGCATTTTGTTAATTGATATAAATAAACTATTAACACTTCTATTTTTTAAAAACATTCTTATTTTGCAGCATTTTTTCCACACCTGCCTAAAACTTTTGCACAGTATTGTACATAAATGAATCATTTGAGCTTTTTTTATGTAAGGTTGTTTTGTACGTATATTGTCTGCAATTTCACCTGGGTACTCATTGCTATAGAGTATATATGGCCCTTTATAAATATATCAATATACAATGTCATCATCTATATGGTCACCAGAACAAATGAAAGTGCATTAAAGGTCAGCCTAGTGAAAAGGATAATATGCAGGGAATTGCTGTAATCTTCCTGCCGCTATGTGATAGAGGAGCACTGTACTCCTGGAGACTCAGAGAGGATTAGATGGTTTAACAGGGTGCCATCCTGTCTCAGCCTTATACTAGAAAGTAAATGAAAGCACAAGTAGTGTCAGAGAGGATTTCTTTGGGCCATAAAGACATGTCATGTGGTGGTTTGCACTCAGGAACAGGTAATACTCCTCTATGTCAGCAAGAGAAAGCTTAAAGTCTAATGGCAGTATGCAGCCCAACATGCCTGTCTGGTCAAACCTCACATCTGCTTAAAGAATATTATTAAGACAAATGTGTTATTCCTGTTACTTTATTTCCAATTTGTGTGCCTTGGAATAAATAAATGTAATAAATCCATTCCTGCAGACAAACTCAGACAGAGAGGAAAGGCATTAAAGATGCCAGTGTGTAGCTAGCATTACTGTGTAATACCCCTTTTACACTGAGCTGCGACTCGGGTAGACCCAGCAATAACCCAAGTTTTTGCTCTGGTGTTAAAGGGTCCCTGAAAAATAACCTGGGTCAGTGACCCTGCAATCCAATCCAGGTAGCTACCAGGGTCGGACCCAGGATGGACCTGGGTAATGGTGCTGTGTAAACGGCGCAACCCGGGTTATCCTACCTGGGTCATGCCTAAAATGAGCTGATTGGTGGTTGTGGAGCAGTCAACTCCCACTTTTTATGACCTCACAAGTTTAGCAGGGCAGACCCAGGTTCAGTGTGAACAGAGCTGACTTGAGAATAACCCAGATCGATGGTGCTGTGTAATACCTCTTTTCCACCAAAAACCCAGGTCCGACCTGGGTTTTTGCATGGTTCCAACCCTGGTCAGACCCAGGTCAGACCCATTTACACTGCAGCTTCGATCTGGGTTACTCCCAGGTCAGCCCTGTTCACACTGAACTCAGGTCTGCCCTGCTAAACCTGTGAGGTCATAAAAAGTGGGAGGTGAATGCCCCACAACCACCAATCAGCTCATTTTAGGCATGACCCAGGTCAGATAACCCGGGTTGAACCATTTACACTACGCCATTACCCTGGTCCATCCTGGGTCCAACCCTGGTAGCTACCTGGGTTGGATTGCTGGGTCACTTGACCTGGGTTATTTTTCAGGGACCCTTTTACACTGAGCTGCGACCCGGGTAGACCCAGCAAAAACCCAGGTTTTTGCTCTGGTGTAAAAGGGGTATAAATGTTGTCTGACCTGGGTTAGAACCATGTCTGTAAAACCAGGTCGGACCCAGACTTTTGGTGGAAAAATAGTATTACACAGGTCTCTATTAAAGTAGCAAAGGCACACAGGGCCTGATCAGTCGCAGGCTATGCCGATATGGACGCAGTTGGCTGATGTTTTAAGTACACACTGTGCATGTATCGCGATTGTTACCACACCTGGATGCAGGGAGTGTGTTTTTTTCCTTGGAGGTAAAAGGGGGTGCTTAGGCAGATGCAGGTGTGTTGCTAACAGCGGCTGCATCTAAAGACACACAGCCTCTCACACAGGACGCCATGAGCAATTAGATTTCAATGGCTGCATAAGTATTACCCTTAATTCCAACAATAAGAAAAACAGCTATACTGTACCCCGACGCCACTTATCACAACATGCCCTAAAGCTGGCCACACATATTGGTAAGATAAATTGTTCAGACAAGTTGGCTAAAAAAATTTTTTGACTTAAATAACTAGTCTGACTGATAGGTTTGCGCCGCGACTCGCATGGTGGTTGATCCACTCACTGTCGCATCTGCCTTGCACTGCCCTCGCACAATAAAAAATACCATTCCAATGTCTCAATTAGAGGATGGAGCAGCAGCCTAGTGGCTTGCCTGGTTCTCCCTCAACCACTGCCGGATCAGGCAGGAGACTCTGCAGTACATTTTGTTCAGAACAATAGAAATCTTCTGGCTGCTCTGCAACAGCTACCAAATGGTGTTAGATATCACAACAAGTAATGGATAAATTACAGAATATTACTGGTAATATTAATGAAAAGCTGGCAACTAGGAACTAACATCTCATAATTGAAATAACTAGATGTAGTTCCGGTGGAATCTGTATGTAATGCCGGTGACTGTTTAGCCGCTGAATCAAATACCGACAGCAGCAGCCAGACGGATCGAAATCCTGACTGCAGCAGGTAAGTACCCTAACCCTCTCCTCTCCCTACCCTAACCCTCCCTTAGTGGTGCCTAACCCTAACCTCCCCCCGTTAATGCCTAAACCTAACTCCCCTCCCCGCACTCTATCCCTCCCAGGGGGGAGGGAGTGCCTAACCCTAACCCCCCCAGGGGGACTTAGGGGGGGTGCCTAACCCTAAGTCCCCCTGGGGGTCCCTAAACCTAACCCTCGCGGCTACACGCTAAGACACCCGGCTTACCTTCATTCGGTATGCCGGGTGTCGAGATTTTGTAGTAGGGCTAATGATAGGCATCAGGATTTCGATGCCTATCTTTAGTCCCATGTCGGGATGTCAGTGTCGGGATATCGTCGGGCAGGATAGTGCCCGCCGGTATCCTGACTACATCCCAGTTCTGGTATTATTGTGTTTTTTATGCATAATGTGCAAAAGTAGTGATATTGAAAAATGTCTAATGTTAAAGTATATGGAAAAAAAAACCTTCCACGGCGCAGTGCACGCACACACACAGTAGCTGCACTGCACAGACGGCATATGGCATTAGGTTTAAGGGCCCATTTATCATTGTATATTTCTACCCGTTTTCGGAAAATATTAAGTTTTCCCCAGATGTATGAAAGAGAGAATGCAGCAGGTATCGGAGATTCCTCCATTCCCGCAGACAGCTGCATGCCCAATAGATTTCTATGGGAGATGCGATGCTGACAAATTTGTGCGTAACAGGTACTGCAGCTGTCAGCAAGTTGGCACTTGGGATCTGATCACCTTTTCAAGTGCTTAGTACAAACACAGTAATGGTTTTGTTGGGGTGCCCCAGGTGACCACCAGTAATCTAAGTCAGACCAGAACTGAGTGGGCTTGTGATGTGAGCAAGTGCCTCTTCTCCTGCAGTCAGGTGGCCAGAAGAGGATGCAGGCCATGGATGGGAGCAAAAAAAAAGGCTGGATGTGACTAAGTAGCCAGTGGATTTCCAGATGCTTGTTGGGATTAGGTAGCATCTGTACTCCAGACAGATTGACTGGTTTCCAGACAGTCCAGAGTAATCCTGGATAGGTGGCAACCCTAATTACTGGCTGACACATTTTAAAAGATGCACAGTGGAGCTAATTATTTCACTTGTGATACTGAGATCTGTAAAACATGCACTGTTGAGGGTCCCTGAAGCCTTGAGTTGTGAAACCCTGGCCTAGAGCACCAATGATCTACACTTTTGATATCTGTATAGAAATTTAAAATGTCAGATCCATTGCTTATTCTAGAGGTTCCCAAACTCTGCTATTACAGTCCACGTTTTAAGGATATTCATGCTTGAGCACAGGTGACTTAATTAGTACCTCAGTCAATTTGATTTTACCATCTAGACTCAAGCATGGATATCCTTAAAACCTGGACTGTAAGGGCAATTTGGCTATTTCTCTTACTTGACTGATATTTTTCACAGACTCGGCTCCTCATTAAGTTTAGACATTTCATTTTAATTATGATACCATCAGAGGATAGTCTATCACCAAGTTGGGGATTGAGTTTGCCATAATTAAATTCATGGGTGGGTGGATTCAATTACCCCCTGGACTTCCAGCGGGCTTTTAGCTCCCAGGTTTAACGCCCGGAGCTATTCAATTACTGCCTGCACTAATCCCCAAGGGTACACTTGACCAAGATTTCTGTTTGCACCTCAGCAGGTTGCAAACAGAAATTTGCATTAAGTGCACCCTCAGGGCTTAGCGTGGACTTACTACAAACAGTAATGGTATAGCTCTGGGCACTTAACCCAGGCGCTAAAAGCCTGCGGTAAGTACTGTGGCTAATTGAATTCTCCCCATAGAGGCTTTTGCATTATGCATGCATGTCAAATAAAATAGAAATGTATCCTTCTGTTCCTTTAAATTACTGAACTCTGGGCCTGATTCAGACCCGCTCGCGAGCGCTCGCAAGTGGGTCGATGTTGCCCAAGTGCGCATGTGCGAGACCCGAATAACATGGGTCTCGCACCAAAGGGCGTGCTGTCGATGGTGATTGACAGCACGCCCCCTTTGGTGTGCGTGCCGGGGGCGTCGCTGCCCTGACGGAGGCATTCCCATGGGAATGCCTACCATCTGGGGCCGGCCCCACTGACATCACAAGTGATGTCAGTGGGAGTGCTTTTGGCTCTGATAGAGCCAAAAGGACTCCAGGGCTTGCGGCAGCGAAACCCTACCGCAGGGTCTCGTCGCAAGCCCGATGGTCGCGATGGTCTTGACCATCACAACCATCATTTTGGCCGCTCGCTATAGCTGTGGGTGGTCACCCACAGCTATGCGAGCGCTCCAAAAAGGAGCAGGGACGGCCCTGATTCAGAGCGAGCGCTCTGTCAGAGCGTCCGGCTCTGAATCAGGGCCTCTGTATGTTACTAGCACTTATAAATGCGACTTTAGCTATAAGCACAGAGGAGCTCTGCACCACAAATGCACCTTTAGATCTACTGCATGCCTTGAACTGCCTGGGACGCATAGTCACATTCAGTAAGTCTGCAGAATTAGATCCCACATTTGCAGAGAAGCAGCAGCTTGTAGAAACAGAGAGCAGTCCACAAACAAAATTTCATTTGGCAGTGCAAAGTTACTGTAATGAGATATAGGTCAGTGTAGGGCTCATTTTGTAGGGCATTCTGAACCAGTGTAGAGCTGGAAATCAGGTCTTGTCATACAGTACTTGCCTACTTGTGAAAGCAACATCTATGAGTGCAGCGGTAAAGTGGACGTGTACTGCTACATGTGAGAGGCGTGTCATAAAATTAATTTACAACCAAATGTAAATAAGCCCCAAAGTCGTCAGTAAAATCTCTTTGTTGATGAAAACACTCTGATACTTATCAGAAAATGCATGCAGCCATAGGGAATTGATACTAATAATCTCATTTTAATGTATATATCTCTGCCTGTAATGCAGTGCCAGATTAACGTCCACATGGGCCTGGAGCTGAAATTCATGAGGGGCCTATTGTGTGGCGCTGTTGGGGGTGTGACAAGTGCCGCAGCAGTGTGACTGGTGATGTGGGGTCATGACCAATGTGGTGTAGGTGTGGTTTACATAGGGGTGTGGCCTGTGCTGAGGGTGTGTTTAGTTCCATGGAAGGTATTGCTGGCACCTACCTTAACGCCTTTCCTCCAAACACCACTCTCAATTTATATATATACATTATATATACACACATGGGGCTCAATTCTATTAAACGCGAAGTGAATAGCGCGGGGAATCAGCTCCTGGAGCTATTCAATTCATCGCACTGCTAAGCCCGACTAAGGATCTCTTCTCGCATCCCTCCTGAAATCCGACAAAAGTCCAGACGCGATGCTGTTTTCTGCCCTTAGCACCGGGAAAACAGCATCGCGCCGGGAAGTTTAGTTGGAGAATGCCCGTTCTCGCGCCTAAAAACCCTGTTTAAGGTGCGAGAATGGCCATTCCCCGACTTAGCGCGCTGAATTGAATAGCGCCGGGAATCGAGTCCATTGAGCGCAGTGCCGCACTGATAAGACTTTGGGCACTAGAGTGTGTCCAGAGTCTATAGTGCATGCACAGGTCACCAAGAAAATGGCTGTGACGAACATTTCCCCTGTACTGAGCATGCGCAAAACAACGGGAAAATGGCCACGGCGGCATTTTTCCAGTCATTTTTTCCAGTGCTGACACCGGCGCTGACGTGGGACTCCTGAGTGGTAAGTGCAGGGTGTGCGGTGCAGGTCCCTCCTGGACCCAGGGGCCCGTGTGCACCGCACACCATGTACCCATTATAAATATGCCCCAGTATATATATATATATATATACTTACATACATACACACACACACTATATTTATATACTTACATACATACACACTCATATATATATATATATATCTACACATACACGCACACACGCACATATATATATAGACTTTTTTTATATATATATATATATATACACACATATAAAGCATATATATATATATATGTATACACACACACATTCTCTCTCTCTCTCTCTCTCTCTCTCTCTCTCTCTCTCTCTCTCTCTCTCTCTCTATATATATTAATAATTACTCTGGGGCCAGACATTACACTGACCTGTGGGAGGTTAATATGGTCCTGCTGGGCTGCCTTCCTTCCTGTTTCCTGAGCTAGGTGACAGGATGGTGGGAGCAGAGGTGTCAGTGGGCGGAGCTTCGGATGAGTCGGGGGGCGGAGCTTCCAGGGGGTTGGAGGTGGGTGGGGCTACGGCTGGCCGGTCCGTCCACCGGCCGAGGGGAAGGGATGGAAGGTAGGCAAGGGGGTGTGGGAGAGGGATAAACTTAGCTGCAGGCGGCCATGGCAGGTTAGCTGGGCTGGTGGTGACAAGAAAAAAAACAGTATTTTTTTTCCTGTCTCCACCGCAGCCAGTGTATGTGGGCCTATTTTCAAAGGGAGGCCTGGAGCTGTAGCTCCACCCGCCCCATTGTTAATCCGGCCCTGCTGCAATGGAGACCGGGTGGTGCCTTTACGGCTTCAGCAAAGCCTACCAACACTGCCCGGTCCCCATGTCATGCACATGTGCAGACGGACAGCCGCGCATGCGCATAAAGCTGGAGCATTCGGCTGCCAGCAGCCCAGCAGAGGACCTCGCGGGACCTTGTCGGTGGGGTAAGTATTTCGTTTGTATCACAGTGATACTAAACTAAAAATATAACTGGTGTTTATTATCGTTAATAAATGGGGGCCTCACTCTCCTCCAGCCTATGGCGGAGAACTGCAGTGTTTAATGAAAAACTGAAAAGTTTATTCAATGAAAGAGAGGTACTTGATATATAATTTACACTCTTGCTCAGTGAACCTCTAAAAGTTGCAGCTGGCCATTGAGGGGATGGCCCAGGCGCTTTGTGTCTAAGAATCGTGTCATATTGGCCCCTCCCTCACCCCACAGATCTACAATTCCCAGCATTACACTCCCTATCCTGCTCACTTCACTAGGAATTAGGTAGGATACGTGAGATCTACCCACTCTTCTGGAAGCTCGGGTGAATACAAATTATGAGTCTCCTGGACATTCCCGGAATATAGGTAAGTATGCTTCAGGTACGCTTTATAAATGATATCCCAAGTGTTAAAGGGGCGCCACAATGGGGCATGATTCTTGATACATGCATTGTGCACAAGTCACTCTATGAAACTTAATTGCAATATGTGATTTTTTTAAAAGCCTCCACTCTGCAACCAAACTCTGTGTCAGTCGCATCCTCAAATCTCAAGCTCCAACGTCCTCCTTGTTAAAAGTGTCTTAAGCACTGCTCCAGTTGTTTTCATGTATTTGAATAAATGCGAGTGTTTTTCACATTTGCGACCAATTGGATGCAGTCATCATTAGCAGCTTCATATGCAACACTATCAACTTTACACTTAGGGCCTGATTCAGACCCGCTCGCGAGCGTATAGCGCTCGTAAGCAGGTCGATGGTCGGCCAGTGCGCACACACAGCGTGCGCGAGCCCTGGAGCGAGTGAGAGCCTCACTCGCTCCAGGGCTCACTACAAAACGGGGTGGCTGTCTATTTGATCGACAGCTCGCCCTGTTTTGTAGGCGGGGAGGGGGAGGTGGCTGGACAAATGAAGGAACGCCTGCCGTTTGTGTGTGTCCCTTCGCAGGAAGTTCACTACTGAGTGATGTCAGTAGTGAACTTCCTGCTCTATTAGAGTAGGAAGTTCACTCGGGCTTCCGGAACTGAGACCCTACCACAAGGGTCTCGTCACAAGCCCGATGGTTGCGATAATCGCGACCATCGCCAGGCCGCTTGCAAAAGCTGTGGGTGGTCACCCACAGCTATAAGAGCGGCCTGGAGGCAGATTTTTTTTAAAAAACATCCGCCCTGATTCAGAGCGAGCACTCGCAAATAGCGACCGCCTCTGGATCAGGCCCTTAGACCCCTCCATGAGGCTGTGTTTGAGACTTTTCGGCCATCATGTTTGTCTTAAGTTAAAACTACATGCTCAGAACAGGCTCTTACTATGCTTTAGTAATGACTGCATGCTCACTGCACTCTCATACATTCCCACTTACCACGAATGCACCCCAATTCCAGCCATGGTCTCAGCCCCCTAGTCATAGAGAGCCGCACGTCAGACTTAATACAAAATTATTGGCAGAACCTACTTTGACAAGTGTTAGCGGTTTGTGATGAAGGTCAGTCCATGCAATGAATATCTTAACAAGGGATTGTTTTTTTTTAACCAGGTAGAACAGCAGGATGTGAGACAACCAACAGTTAATGTAATACAATACAGGAACATGCAATGGAAGACAGATTCAGCCAGGAACAGGTTAATAAAGGCAGTATGCAGTGTTTGTAGTATGCACCCGCAGGGTACATGTAGTGGTGGCAGTGGGACTTGCAGTTCGGCCAGCGTTGGTGGCACAATGGTTTATAGTGGCAGAACTGCTGCTAAATGTGGGACCGGTATCTCTGAGGCATGGTCTCACTACGACAGACACTCAGGGGCATGTCATGGAGGACGGAGAACATGTGGTAAGGCGTGCATGCACCGAAGGCGCATTGGGTTGGAGGTCGCACATGCACAGCATTTCACCACCTTTACTATGGAGACCCTGTCACAACCAAGGAGACAGCACAGGAGCACTCAACAAAATAAGATGCAGATTGCAAAAAAATGGTCAGGTACAGTTTAAAAAAAAAACGCAGAAAAAAGGTCTCAATTTACACTAACGACTCTGAATAAGGAACCTAGGGGTCTACTTACTAAACAGTGTTAGGAGACAGAGTGAAAAGTGATAAGGTGCCAGCCAATCAGCTCTCAACTGTCATTTTTCAAACACAGCCTGTGAGATGACAGTTAGGAGCTGATTGGCTGGCACCTTATCACTTTTCACTCTGTCTCCTAACACTGCTTAGTAAATAGACCCCCCAATCTCTAACCTGGCAACAGGATCTTTTGAATAATGTACATGCGATTTCCAAGCAAATAAAATGAATTGTGTACACCAAGAGGTGGTATATCAAGGGAGAAAACCAATTACATACAATATACAGTATATCAACGAATATCATCCCTGTACTAGAACCATAAAGAAACGTAAATTACCTATATAATACATTGGCTATCAATTAAATTCACTGCTTGTCTACCTTTCAGTGTAATTAACCTTAAATTGTATAAATAGCTTTCAGATATTACAGATACATTTAATGCATGTGGTTTATATATTGTTTGCAGCCATGGTGTATGGGGACAAACTGTGGGATGTTCCAGTTCCTTCTGACAAGTTCCTTGGCTCTGGTAAAATGAATTGGGAGCCTCAATGTCAATACCAACTGCGCCACCTGCAGGATGGAGCCCGTATTTCTGCAATATTGCCACCAAACATAGAAGGTCATTGGATCTCCACAGGGTAAGAGAACTGCATAAAGCCTATGGAGGTAATTTACAAAACGTATGATTGTGTCCCCTGTGGTACTTTTCTTTTTTCCGCACATTTGAAAGCTTGGCCCATTCCCCACAGGCATGTCGCAGGCATTGTAGTAGTGAGCTTTAATTCATTTCAATGTTTTATTGTTTACTTATAAAATACTGCTCAGTTAAATCTCAATTATTTCTTAATTTAATTATGAGGGTAAATTGAAGTTGGAACTGTCTTTACAACATTCACTTCTCTGAACATTTGTATTGCATTGATCAGCCAACCTCCTCTGCACCCAGCTCACATCACCATCAGACTGTCCCTTTCTACCAGCTTGCCGCCTCGCAGTGGATGGTATGCCGCAGGTTAAACATGTAGAACCCAAGGGCAATAATATAAACTGTGGCACAAAGATATGACATATTGTGAACTGGGGACACTACAATTTGGCATAATGTGAACTGCGGGTTTTGTTTGGCATAATTATAACTAGGACACTACTATGGGTCATAAAATAACTAGGACACTACTATTGGGCATAACATTATCTAGGGCACTATTATGGGGGCATAAATGAACAAATGACCAAACTTGTATTTCTATCTGCTCCACATTTAAGGGTTAATTGAAATAGTGTTGGCAGCCTTTCTGGGGGAAAAAAACTCATACCAACCTTCCTATCACAAATATGTTTATAATCTTTTAGGAACATTGTCCCTGAGTCTAATTTCCCACATTATAGGTGAGAACTCCTGATCCAGAACTTTTGAAACTATACAGAATGATTGATTGGAATTAACCTTAAAATTGGTAACAGGATTCAATCTAAAAACAGGTCTCATTGTGACTGGTATCTGATGACCAAGTGTAATGATATGGCCAAAATAGCTATTACAATGGTGTCATATGTCTCTTATTCTAGTCTTGGAATATTTAAATGTATTAATTATTTCAGAATTTCCAACCATTGAGAAAGCCCCACTTGATGTACACATGAATTTGTCCAGTTTTATCTTGATAAATTGAACAGTCTCTTTGAGCAAACAGAAATGTTGTCCAAAAACACACTACAGCAGAGGTTCCCAAACTCCTTACATCTGTACAGTCCTGGTGGAGAAAAGATGATGTGTCTATCAGGCATCCAGTGAGAGCTGTAAAGGGGAGGGAGAGGGCTGGGCTTCCCTTCAGCTCTCTACTCATCCAAATCTCTACAACAAATGCTGTCCCTCTATCCTGTGCCCTCTGGAATGCCAGGTCAGTCTGTAATAAACTGGTCCCAACCCATGACCTTTTCATCTCCAAGTCCCTGAATCTTTTAGCCATTACTGAAACCTGGATTTTACCCTCTGACACCACTTCTCCTGCAGCTCTCTCCTCTGGGGACCTCACCTTTTCCCACACCCCACGACCTGGGGGTCGCCATGGTGGTGGTGTTGGGGTCCTCCTATCCCCTGGTTACTCATACCAACCCATACCCTCTGAACCATCCCTTACATTCTCTACATTTGAAGTCCATGCCTTACACCCAGTACACCTCAGAGTAGCTGTCATTTACCGTCCCCCTGGCCCTCCCTCCAAGTACCTTGACAACTTTGCTTCCTGGCTCCCTCACTTTCTCTCCTCAGACCTTCCCTCCATTATCCTAGGTGACTTCAATATTCCAATTGATATCCCCACAGAATCCTCGGCCTCCAAACTCCTCACCCTCACATCTTCACTTGGTTTCTCCCAATGGACCTCCTCACCCTCCCATGTGAGTGGCCATTTGCTTGATCTGGTCTTCACTCACCGATGTGATATTTCTGATCACTCCAATTCCCACTTTCCCACTTTCTGACCATCACCTTCTCTCTTTTAACCTGTCCCTCTCTCCTTCTCCTTCTCTACCTCCAAAAGCCACCATCACTAAGCGTAACATTGACGCTATCGACACAGTTTCCTTTTCTTCCCTGCTTGACTCTCTTCTCTCCCCTATCCTCTCTCTCTCCTGTCCTGACCAAGCCACTTCCTTATACAACGCCTCCCTTACTTCTGCTATGGACTCTGTTGCTCCTGCAATCACTACTCACACTCGCAGATCTACTCCTCAACCCTGGCATTCCAAATGCACCAGATACCTGAAAAAAAAGTGTTCACGAACCGCCGAGTGACAGTGGAGAAGATCACGCTCTATGGCAGATTTTCTCCATTTCAAATTTATGCTCTCATCCTATAGTGCTGCTCTCTCCCTCTCTAAACAGTCATATTTCAAGATCCTCATCTCCTCTCAGTCCTCTAATCCCCAGCGTCTCTTCACCACTTTCAACTCCCTCCTTCGCCCACCCCCTCCTCGTCTCCCCTCCTCGTCTCTCTGCCCTTGACTTTGCTACCTACTTTACATCTAAAATTGATTCCATATGTCAGGACATCATATCCAACCAGTCCCCCAGCTCTCCACCTCCTCCTTTCCCAGATCACCCCTCCCAATCAACTTTACCAACTCTAGCATCCTTCTCCCCTGTATCTGGAGAGGAAGTCATGGCCCTTATCCGGTCCTTCCCCCCTTCCACCTCCCCCCTTGATCCAGCCCCTCCCGCCTCCTCCGCTTCCTCTCTCTTTCTGCCTGCTCCCATCTTGCCCACCTCATTAACCTCTCCCTCTCATCAGGCACTGTTCCTTCTGCATTCAAGCATGCCCTTGTCTCCCCCATTCTTAAAAAACCTACCCTTGATCCTAACCTTTTTTCTAATTACCGACCCATCTCTCTCCTCCCTTTTGCCTCCAAACTCCTTGAGCGGATTGTCTACAAACGCCTTACCACTTTTCTTTCCTCCCACTCCCTCCTTGATCCTTTTCAGTCCGGCTTCCGTTCTCTCCACTCCACTGAAACTGCCCTCACAAAAGTCAGCAACGACCTCCCTGCTGGAAAATCCAAGGGCCACTACTCTCTTCTCATTCTCCTTGATCTCTCTGCTGCTTTTGACACTGTGGACCACCCTCTCCTGCTTCATATCCTTCACTCCCTTGGTCTACGTGACACTGCCCTCTCCTGGCTGTCATCCTACCTCTCTGACCGATCTTTCTCAGTTTCCTCTCATGACTCCTCTTCCCCCCCACAGCCTCTTACAGTAGGTGTTCCTCAAGGTTCTGTTCTTGGACCTCTTCTATTCTCCCTCTATACTTCCTCTCTAGGTGAACTCATCAGCTCTTTTGACCTCCATTATCATCTCTTTGCTGATGATACTCAAATCTACATTTCCTCCCCTGATCTCTCCCCCTCTCTTCTGACTTGTATCTCCCACTGTCTCTCTGCCATCTCTTCCTGGATGTCCCAGCAATTTCTTAAACTTAATATGTCTAAGACAGAGCTGATCGTCTTCCGACCCTCCCACATAACCTCACTTCTCACTATTTTTTTATCAATTGATGGTATAACTATCTCATCTAGCCCCAAAGTGCGCTGTCTTGGAGTAATCCTGGACTCATCCCTCTCCTTCAAACCACATATCCAGAACCTTTCACAGTCCTGTCGTTTCCATCACAAAAATATTTCTAAGATCAGACCCTATCTCACCCAGGATGCTACAAAAACCCTCATACACTCACTGGTCATCTCCAGATTGGACTACTGTAACCTCCTCCTATCTGGCCTCCCCAAATCCCATCTCTCTCCTCTCCAGTCTGTCCTCAATGCTGCTGCACGGCTTATTTTCCTCTCCAAACGCTCTACATCTGCCTCCCCTCTCTTACAAGCCCTCCATTGGCTCCCCTGCCCTTTTAGAACCCAATTTAAGGTTCTCCACGCTCACTTACAAAGCCCTCACCCAATCTTCCCCAATCTTCATATACATCTCTGATCTCATCTCCCTTCACTCTCCTCTCCGCTCTCTTCGTTCAACTAATGCACGCCGCCTTTCATGCCAGTTGATTACTTCCTCCCACTCCCGCCTCCAAGATTTTGCCCGCACTGCTCCCCACCTCTGGAACTCTCTCCCACTCCCCATCAGACTCTCCACCTCTTTGCAATCCTTCAAACGGGCTCTCAAGACTCATTATTTCATAAAAACCTTCCAGCTGTCATTCTAACTCCCTGATACATACACCTTCCTCCCCATCTGTGTCACCCTTGTTTGCCTTCCCCTCCCCTTTTAGAATGTAAGCTCTTATGAGTAGGCCCTCTAACCTCTTGTACTTCTCCCTACTTTAGTTTCATCTACTTCTTACTCATCACTAGGGCACCTAACACTTGGTTGCTTATGCTCTGTTGCTTATCTGGGTGTTATGATCACTAATGTAGCAATATGTATTATCCATGTCCTGGTCCTGTATTGTATTGTTCTGTAAGTCGCTTGTCTACAACTTGTTTATGTGCTTTGTAAGGTGCTGCGGAACATTTGTGGCACCATATAAATAAATGATAATAATAATACTGCATCTGTGTAGAATAACACAGTGACATACTTTTATTTTTTGAACTCTTATACCCCAAATGATATTAAGATGACTTGTAGATGTTATACCTCTGCTTTGGCGGTAAAATAAACATTTATTAATCCTGGTCACAACTTTCTTTTTGAGTTGAATGTTTTAGCTGACTATAGAGTATCAAATGAGTTTGAAAAGTCAGCATTTAATTTAGGAAGCATTTTAGTACATTTTTGTTGCAAAATAATAAAGATTGGCAGACAATGATAAAAGCATATACTGTACATATGGTTTAACTTTTTTTTTTTTCTAACTCTACCACCTTTAGATGCGAAGTCCGACCTGGACCAGAATTTCTTACCAGATCCTACATGTTTTATTCTAATCATTTGTTTAAAGCTCTCCAATTTTACTACATGGACCCCCAGTGCCATCAGCCTTCTTATTCTCTTGTGATCAAGGGAAAATTGCGCTTGCGTCAAGCGTCATGGATAACGAGGGGGGCTACAGAGGCAGACCATCACTTGCACAAAGTTGGAATTGTGTTTTACAGCCAGGAGACCATGAGTAACATTAGAGCACAGATGAACAGGACATGTGCTGGTTTTGTATCCACTGGCAGGAGTTGGGCACCAGGAAGAGTATATGAGCTTCTCAGTGACAAAGCAGATAGAGACTGTACTGCTGCCATCAACTTCACTATGCATGAGTTAAGCCTGGTGAGACTGGAAAAACAATACAACTCTCAGCAAATGGGGGGACTGGTGGAAAAGCTGTTTCTGGGAGACATCCACACAGAGATGTCGGAAAGAATGCATTACCGACCAAATGGATACCAGCAGCCACTACAGAGTGCCCTGGTGAGTTTCACCTACACTTAAGTTTAGGAAACATAAGGCCCTACAACTATAGAACAAGCCCTAGCAAAGTGCTGGCAGGGCATGCCTGACATCCCCGATTTACCTACTTGTAACCTACACCAATCTACAACACATTACTAGGTCAACTAACTATAGTACTTTGACGGGGCTTACAGGCTAGTTGAAGACTAAAACATAAAAGTACTACAGCATATGTTGGCACTACATAAATAAATGTAAACTATAAAAGCCTTCCTTTTATTAATTGAAATAAGTGATCCCAGTTACTGCTATAGCTTTATTGTTTCTTTAGCACACAGTACGACCATTTTATTTACAACAGAGGTAGGCAAATTGTGGCACTCCAGCTGCTGTAGAACTACACCTCCCAGCATGCCGTCACAATTTTACCATGCTCTAACAACACAACTGTGGCAGGGCATGCTGGGAGGTGCAGTTGCACAGCAGCTGTAGTGCCACAGGTTGCCTACCCCTGGTGTACAATATGTTTTATTAGGGATGTGTACGGGCAGGGCTGGCAACAGAAAACTTTAGGCCCAGTACACTGATATCTCTGGGACCCCCGACCCTACGTCCCCCCTCGGGAACCCGGCGGTCAGAATCCCAAGGGCCAGAATCCCGACGCCGGCATCCTGACAGGGTTAGGATATCGTTGGTTGGTATCCGAACCCTCCCTCCCCGGTGCCTAAACCCAACTTCCCCCTTAGTGCCTAAACCTAATCCTCCCCCTAGTGCCTAACCCTAACCCCATTACTTACCTATGGGATCCCAGCTGTTGTGATGCCGGCGCCGGTATTCTGACAAGTGTCGGGATTCCGGTGTTGGCATTCTGAACGCCGGATCCCTGCGGTTGGGCTTATGACCGCATCCCATCAAAATATCATACACCTGTATGTCACTGTATTCCAAATCCTGCCTGTAAATAGATATCCTACTATGTGCTGGCTGCTCCGGTCCAGATATAACTATAAGCTCAATGTGCACGCTGGCCGGAGGCAATCACCGACCTATACACACACATTTATATACAGATATAAATTTATATATAAACACATTAATATATATATATATATATATATATATATATACACACATTCATTTATACATATATGTGTATATATATTTATATACATATATATATTGTGATATGATCGGGGTAGGGGTCCCTCTCCTGGGGTAGATGGACACCTCCTTACACATGGCAGCCAGGAAACAGCACTCCAGTCGTGGGTTTTCGTGGCACCAGTTTTTATTGTGCAACACCAATAATCAAATAAACAAAACCTAAAATAAATCCTAGCCCATCTGGGCTCTAACTAGACAGTAGCATTCCCTCACTAACAGAACACGAAACAAGTTCATGTCCACAGTACCTTCAGGTTTGTATCAAGCAGTGTCGGAGCAAGCTAACCTGCAGGACTGCCCTCCCAGGTATGAGACACTGCACCAAGACATTACACAGCTCTTATGAGCCACTTCCAGGTGTAATCACTCATTAGCCTGCTCTCAGGCTGAAAGGCCTAACACCTGAAACAGCCCTGTGGATGGAGCCCTCCCTTCTCTCTCACATCCACACCCCCAGGACCCATTCTCCTGCTTTTACCAAAAGCCGACACTCAAACCTGTTTGTAAAACAGACTTCTCCTGGGAGCTAAAACACATAGGACAGGAACCTGGGACACACATAGAAGCCATTCCACACTTCTCCAGTGCTTCTATTACATATCCCCCCCTTTGTTTCGACCTGTGGGGTGGAACAACTGCAGCCCCCAAACAATGCACACGTGACAAAGCATCTGCATTGGCCAGCTGGCTTCCTGGCAAGTGTTCTACTGTGAACTTAAAGGTTTGCAATGCCAAGAACCACCCTGTTATTCTTACATTGCTGTCCTTGTTCTGTGACATCCAATTCAAAGGGGCATGGTCAGTGATCAACCTGAACTTCCTTCCCACCAAGTAGTACCTGAGAGTTTCTAACGCCCACTTTATGGCTAATGCTTCTTTCTCGACCGTAGCATAGTTTCTCACATGTATATTTAATGTTCGGCTTTAGAAAAAAATCAGGTGTTCTACACCCTCTTTGCTTTGGGACAGGATCGCTCCTATGCCTACGTCTGATGCATCAGTTTGTACAACAAACTCTCTGTCAACATCAGGGGTCATCAGAACTGGTTGGGTACATAATGCTATTTTTAACTCCTGAAAAGCCTTCTCTGCTTCAGGACTCCATTCCACCATGCCTTTCTGTTTGCCTTTGGTAA
Organism: Taudactylus pleione; assembly: GCA_031769625.1. NCBI lineage: Eukaryota > Metazoa > Chordata > Amphibia > Anura > Myobatrachidae > Taudactylus > Taudactylus pleione. The sequence goes on along the minus strand of JAUIMM010000017.1, from coordinate 8,281,503 downwards.
GGTCAGTCAGTGGGACTGCAATGGTGGCAAAATTGGGTATAAACCTCCTATATTACCCAGTAATCCCTAAGAAGGCTCTCACCTGCTTCTTATTCAGGGGTCGTGGCCAGTTTTATATTGCCTCAATCTTATTGAGCTGTGGCTTTATCAAACCTCTGCCAATGGTGTATCCAAGACACTTTACTTCTTCCATCCCTAGAGAACACTTTTTTGGGTTGGCTGTCAACCTGCCTTATAGATGGAGTACAACACCGCTTGTACTCTGGGCAAGTGAGACTGCCAATCAGGCATATGAATGACCACATCATCCAGATAAGCAGCAGCATACGGTCTCTGGGGCCTTAGAATCCTATCCATCATTCTTCAAAAGGTAGCAGAGCAGATGCCCCATGTAACCCAAAGGGCAACATCTTGTATTGAAACAACCCTCTGGTGCAGAAAAAGCTGTCTTTTCTTTGGCGTTCTCAGTTAACGGCACTTGCCAATACCCTTTGGTTAAGTCAAGAGTGGTTAAATATCTGGTTGTCCCCAGCCTTTCAATTAGTTCATACACCCTAGGCATAGGGTAGGCATGGAATTTGGACACACTGTTCAATTTCCGGAAGTCATTGCAGAATCGCACACTCCGGTCTGGTTTTGGAATGAGCACAATGGGACTTGACCACTCACTAGCGATTCTTCAATTACACCCAACTCTAACATTTTTTTAATTTCCTTCTACACTGATTCTCTTTGGGCTTCTGGTAACCTATAGGGCTTTAGGTTAACCTTAACCCCTGGGTCAGTGATTATGTCATGTTTAATGACCGTGGTTTGCCTGGTATGTCAGAAAACAGCACCCTATTTCTGATCAGAAATTCCTTAACTTCCTGCTGTTGACTTGCTGACAGGGTTTTTGCCACTGTCACTTTGGGAACCACAGGCCCTGGGTTTACTGGAGGGGCTCGGACAGCTGACAGTGCTGCTCTATCCTTCCAGGGTTTTATAAGATTTACATGGTATATCTGTTCTGGCTTTCTTTTCCGCGGCTGGTAAACTTTATAATTGACTTGCCCCACTTTTTATAAGATTTCAAAGGGGTCCTTAGCCAAAAGTTTACTTTCCACTGTGGGACCAATACCAAGACTCTGTCCCTAGAAGCAAAGTTGCGTAACCGAGCATTGCAGTTGTATACCCTCTGCTGTGCCTGTTGAGCCTGTTCCAAGTGCTCTCTTACTATCGGCACCACAGCAGCAATTCTGTATTGCATTTGGGAAACATGCCCAATAACTGTTTTATACGGGCTGGACTGCCCCCCCCCATGTCTTTTTGGCAACGTCTAGTAACCCCCTTGGGTGTCTCCCATATAACAAATCGAAAGATGAAAACCCGGTGGAGGATTGGGGAACCTCTCTTATGGCCAACAACAAATAAGGCAACAAGTAATCCCAATCTCTACCATCCTTGTCGACTACTTTTCTTAGCATATGTTTTAATGTCTTGTTAAACCTCTCCACTAATCCATCAGTTTGGGGGTGATAGACCAAAGTTCTTAACTGTTCAATTTTGAACAGGCGGCATAACTCTTTCATGACTTTTGACATAAATGGGGTACCCTGCTCAGTCAGTATTTCCTTAGGTATTCCCGACCTATAAAGACATGGACTAACTCTCTAGCAATGGACTTGGTTGACGTATTGCGCAATGGTATACCTGGTAGCGTAATACATTATCATCAGAATATATTGATGGCCTCGGGCAGACTTCATTAAGGGTCCAACCAAATACATTGCTATTCTTTCAAACGGTACCTCAATAATGGGTAATGGGACTAGAGGACTTTTAAAATGTGGTCTGGGAGCATTATACTGACATTCAGGGCAAGATGCACAAAAGTCAGATACCTCTTTATGGACCCCATGCCAAAAAAACCTCTGCAAAATCCGCTCAGTGGTTTTCGCTACCCCCAGGTGGCCTGCCATTATATGACCATGAGCTAGATCTATCACTGTTCTTCTGTATGCTTTGGGAACTATTAATTGTTCCACAATATCTTCCCCTTTCTTAGTCACTTGATACAAAAAAATCTCCCGACATACTGCCATGTGAGGATATGACAGAGGACTATCGGGGTCCATGGGTTTACCATCGATCACTTTGACCTTCTCCCTGGCTCTAGCCAGAGTAGGGTAATTTAACTGCTCTACGGCAAAGACCTCTCTTCTGACCTCTAAATCAGGCAGACGATCAACTGGCTCACTAACACTTCCCACCTCAGTGGGAGGCAAATCAGTTGGCGAGCCACCATCATGCTCCGCATTCTCTAGTTCACTAATCATACTAGAAAAAGGGAACACTTCTGACTCTGAAGAAACTTCCTCTACTACTACACCAGTAACCTTCTCAAACGGGTCAGGGTGATTTACCACTGTGCAAAATCGGCTTTCCCACAACTTCCAGAAGTGAGCAAAGTCTCTCCCCAATATTGCATCATACATTAAGCCATGTACCAAACCCACAGAGACTATCGCGGAACCACATGGTGTCTCGATGTTCACTTCTGTAGTAATATAATACCAAGTATCCCCATGTATGCAGGTCACACCAACAGTTTTCCTTTTACGCTTCAGGGGGTTCAACAGTTAAGCTTTCATCAGTGTAACCAGGCTACCAGAATCTAACAGCGTCTCTACTCGGTTGCCTTCTACAGTGAGTACACACGTGTTTATCTGTCTCAGCCTGCTGGTCAGTAGTACAGGCTGGCTGTGCAAAGAAAGACAACCTGAGGTTGACATGAGCAGTATCACATTGCATAGGTTCAGAGGTGAGTGAACAATTAGCCGCAATATGGCCGAAACCACCACATCGGAAACACTGAATCATATTATTATCGTTTTTTACGGGGCAGAAACCTTCCTGACCTGGCTGGCCTGTCTCCAGGTTCCACACCCTCAGTCTTAGGTACATTCCAATGCCCAGCACCCTTCTACCCTGGAACAGTCTTACCAGGGTCGATGGGAGTCCGCCGATGCGCCATCGGTGCTCGGTGGTGCAGACAACAGCTCCTCGGCTGCCACGTGCCTCTCCGCCAATTCAACTAAATGGTCTGCGGACTTAGGGTCTGCATGGCTTGCCCACTTGCACAGAGTTGCAGGTAGCGATCGCAGATACTGGTCCATCACGACTCTTTCCACGATCTGTGGTAATGTCAGCATCTCAGGCTGTAGCCATTTTGTGGTTAGACGGACGAGGTCATGCATCTGTGAGCATGGAGGCTTTTCCATTTGGAACTCCCAGTGGTGGACTCGTTGGGCACGAACAAATGTGGTGACTCCCAAGCGAGTTAGGATCTCCCGTTTTAGTTTTACATAGTCCTTTGCATCAGCCAGGCACAAGTCATAGTAGGCCTTTTGTGGTTCTCCAGACAGGAAGGGTGCCACAAGACTTGCCCACTGTTCCTTGGGCCAACTCTCCCTTTCTGCGGCTCTCTCAAACGCTGTGAGATATGCCTCCACATCATCACTTGGAGTCATCTTCTGTAAAAAATGACTGGTGCGTATGGAGCGAGTGTGGGTTGGAGGGTCAGTGGTTGCATCTCCAGACCGGGCTACCAAGTGTTGTACTACCTCTTTTAAGGCCTGGCGGGTTTCCTCAATAGTGACTTGTTGTTGCCTCTGGGCTGTCTCCAAGGCCAACAGTTGCACATTGGTAGATTCCTGCTGAGCTCTGGTAGCTTCCTGCTGAAGTTTGTTCATTTCCTGCTGAGCTGCAGTAGCTTGGAGCAAGGCCTTAACAACATCCTCCATGTTATCTTTAGGTGCAGGTTGGAAGCTGAAGCTGGCTTCTCTAAGCATCTGCTGACGCCACCTTCATGGACTTCACAGAACATGAGTTGATATCCCACACAACAAATTGGTGTCTGTCACTTTAAATTTATTTTAAACGTAGAGCTTTTCCTCTTGCTGCAATTTTCGGTGTGCATACCCGCTTTCTCCACCAATTGTGATATGATCGGGGTAGGGGTCTCTCTCCTGGGGTAGATGGACACCTCCTTACACACAGCAGCCAGGAAACAGCACTCCAGTCATGGCACCAGTTTTTTTTGTGCAACACCAATAATCAAATAAACAAAACATAAAATAATTCCTAGCCCATCTGGGCTCTAACTAGACCAGGGGTCTTCAAACTTGGCCCTCCAGCTGCTGTGGAACTACACATCCCAGCATGCACTGCCACCTTTTTGATATAACAGCATGCTAAAACTATGTGCAGTGCATGCTGGGATGTGTAGTTCCACAGCATCTGGAGGGCCAAGTTTGAGGACCCCTGAACTAGACAGTAGGATTCCCTCACTAACAGAACACAAACCAAGTTCACGTCCACAGTACCTTCAGGTTTGTATCAGACAGTGTCTCAGAGCAAGCTAACCTGCAGGCCTGCTCTCCCAGGTATGAGACACTGCACCAAGACATTACACAGCTCTTATGAGCCACTTCCAGGTGCAATCACTCTTTAGCCTGCTCTCAGGCTGAAAGGCCTAACACCTGAAACAGCCCTGTGGATGGAGCCCTCCCTTCTCTCTCACATCCACACCCCCAGGACCCATTCTCTGGCTTTTACCAAAAGCCGACACTCAAACCTGTTTGTAAAACAGACTTCTCCTGGGGGCTAAAACACATAGGACAGGAACCTGGGACACACACAGAAGCCATTCCACACTTCTCCAGTGCTTCTATTACAATATACACACACGATTTACATATATATTATTAAAAAATTACAAAAAATAAGAAATTACTTACCTGGCATGAGAGACCCTTTGTACATTTTTCAGCTGGACCACCTAAAGAGGAGTGATGCTGGCGCTCGGGATCCCAGTAGTCAAAATCCACATGTCGGCATCCCGACAGGGTTAGGATACCGACACTTGTTGGTAGGTATACTAGCCCTCCCCCCAACCCCACTACTTACCTTTGGGATGCTGACAGTCAGGATTCTGACAGGTGTTGGGATTCCAGCGCCGGTATTCTAAGCACCAGCATCCCCTGCGTTGGGATACTGAACGTATCCCCTGTATTATATTGGATATATTGTCCTTACTTTGGAGCCATTTAGTGGGCATATTCAATATTCCTGAGAATGATTCAATGGATTATTTTAGGTGCTGGTGGCATCACTAATGGTGCCCATACAGGGTGCAATATAGCAGTCGATCCGACAGATTGGTACAATATTGCCGCTATATCATACCAATACCATGATATCGTGTGTGGGCATGATATCAGACAGTGCGTGCTCCCGTGGGGTCGTACATCACACCTCCAGATATTACTGCATGTTCACTTGATCTGGGGATGCGATGTAAGATCCAATGCAGCGCTATGCTGGTGGGGCGGCGGCATATCAGGCGTTCAGGGAGCGGATCACTCCGTCGCGTCCCAAGGTGCATATCGCACAGTGTATGGGTAGCTTTAGGCATTATATACATAGATAAAAAACCGTACATCCCTATTTGAGGTTCATCATTGCAACATCTAGGCAGTAATGGCAAAAACTGATTTAAGCTAGCATAATATATGAAAGTATTATTTTCATGTGTATATTGCTACATATTACCTGCCATTTTAAAAAATAAGTGTATTTGTTGGGATACAACTTCTTAATTCACTGACCAAGTGATCATTGGCAATGAATTTTAGCATACACAGGGCGACAACATTTAGATTTATTTGTTCAGTGATCAGATTGTTCAGCAATGCATCACTCATCACACAAAAATGTCCATTGATACAATGTCTGATGTCAGAAATAATCCACACTTGTTGATCACAATCATCTGCTTGACTTGATCTTATGTAATAAATACACAGAAAATACATTTTATTTTTAAACAATTTCTTTATGGTGGATAAGCACATAGATGTGTGCATTAATATTTATCTTTGAGCATCCTGTGCAATTAAAACTCTTAAATAGGGATACAGGGCTTTGACATCTGGAATGAATTACACCAATGCACTAAGATTCGTACACTAGGGTAAATTGGCACCCATGGCACAAAGCACTTGCACCAATTGTTAATGCATTGTTAGAATGATCTAGATATCCAATGGTCATTTGAAATCTGAACATCTTTTACAATGATCTCGCATTTCAATTCAGTCTTCCACTTATTTTGTTTACAGCACCATGTCTATCCATGTCATGTCTGTGGAATTATATACAACGCTGATGAGCACCAACCACCAGTCCTTCCCCAGACTCTGCAACCACGAGGCCATCTCATAGGAAAATGGGTGAGCAGCCAGTGTGAAGTGCGCCCAGCTGTCCTGTTCCTCACCCGCTATCTGATATTCAATGAGGATAACCGCACATGGGAAGGATTCTACTATCACTATGCTGACCCTCTCTGTAAACAGCCAACTTTCACACTTCATGCTAAAGGACACTACGCTAAAGTAGTGAACTCCAATCAAGTTAATGGAGGCACAGAACTAGTGTTTATAGTGAGCAAAGTTTGGGTTAAACCATTAAGCCAGGAAATTTTGCAGATGTTGAACACCTCTCCGTCTGGAAACTGTGGTGTGGCTGGATTATGGGTCATAGGGGAGGAACAGGACATAACAATAACAGGAGGCTGTGATGTGATGGGTATAAGCCTTCCACACACTGAATATGAACTTTTTAAAATTGAGCAAGACAACATTGGACGCCATCTCCTGTACTTGGGTGAGAGGCCAACCGATGGCTCCAGCCCATCGACACCCGACAAACGGCCCACATCATACCAGCCCCCTCTTATCGAATGCTTTGATGAGCTCACACTACCTTCCAAGCAAAGTCTCTCTATGGATTTTGCACTGAACATTGCACCCTTATTCTTGCCACATTTTTGGGCTCTGCTCTTAATGTTTATTGTATTACATATTTTAAGACTGCACTGATTCACTCAGGCTGTTTTTTCAGGTGCAGCTTTCTGACCCTGTCAGAGCTGGGACACATATTCCACTAAAACAAATTGAGTTGAGGTTCTGCTTTGTTTGTTTTGTTTAAAGATATTGTACATAGTATTCTATCTAGCTAATGCACTTGCTGAAAATATATATATATTTTTTTTAAAGAGAAGATTTTCCTCTGCAGATGTCTCGGTTCTCACAGAGACAAAAGACTAAAGTGAAAACTAGCAGACCCTGCACTGGGGAAAACAAAATGGCTGACATTTGCTGGCCTAATGCTGTAAACACTGCACTTTCTCTGACAGGACTCCAGAAGCAACCTGCAAGTGAACTGCATACAACAGGTGTTTGTAATCCTGAAATAGATACGTCTCTTCATTACAATGAGCTACCGGAGGCAAAATTTGGTCTTCCGAAACACTTTAAAATACATATATTTTTGAAAGATTGACGGGAGACAGTTTTAAAATTAAGTCCTGTGTAAGCCACTATGTCAGAGGACCCCCCGATGAGCCAAATCAACGTACTAATGACATCTATTAGAAGTCTGACAATTGTGCAAACAATATACATTTATATATTTCTTCTAAGACTGCCTAAACAAATAAAAAAAAAAATATATATATATATATATATATATATATAGGTTGAGTCTCCCATATCCAAAATGCTTGGGACCGGGGGTATTTTGGATATCATAATATTCTGTATTTTGGAATATGTGCATACCATAATGAAATATCTTGGGAATAGGACCCAAATCTAAACAAATAATTCATTTATGTGTTATATACACCTTATGCACACAGCCTGCAGGTAATTTTATACAATATTTCCAATAATTTTGTGGCTCAAAGTTCATGTACATACATGAAATTAATTTATGTTTCATATATACAGTACCTTATACACACAGCCAAAGGTAATTTTTTACAATATTTTTAATAATTTTGAGCCCTAAACAAAGTTTATGTACATTGAACCATCAAAAAGCAAAGGTTTAATTATATCAATCATGCAAAAAAAATTCCATATTTTGGAATATTTGGATATGGGAGACTCAACCTCTATATATAGTATAGACGTGTGAAAAAATGGAGAGAAATGGCGCCCTCTAGTGTAGTATATTTATGCGAAACTTGAATTACAAACAACGTGGAGTTCTTAAAAGTACACACATACCATTTTAATAAACAAGTGGCTTTAATATATTCTCTCCTGAGCACTCCTCATATGTTTAGTTCAGGTAACATGAAAAAAAAAAAAAAACAATAAAAACAGTGTAATACTGTTAAACATCAAGTGCTTAAAAAGGTGTCTGCGTACCAAAATAATAAAACACTTGTGCTCACTGACATCAACCGTGTTATGCAGTAAGTGTAGTAATTTATTAAAGGGCCTCAGTTCCATCATAAACACCCTTCCCCCACACTGGACAGAATTATAGCAGCATACCTTGAAGAGAGATAAATTGGGATGAGATAAAGTACCAACCAATCAGCTCCTGTCATTTTTCAAACACAGCTTGTAAAATGACAGGAGCCGATTGGTTGGTACTTTTTCTCCGTCCTCTTTCTCTCTCTCCAAGGCTTATTACATAGATCCGGAAGTCTTGCTCTGGGTTTCACGCCTGGAGCTATTCAATTAATCTGCATTTCCCCATATGGTAAACCATAGATTCCACAGGTTTCCCCACGCATTAAAATGAGAGTCAGAGTCTGCATTTTAATGTGGATTTTTTTTTCCTTGCAGCTCCTGAGGTTGAGAGGAAAAATCCCTCCTACGTGTGGGCTTCCCACAGCTGAATCAGGCAGTGCTTTCAATTAGTTGCAGGGTAAACCCCGCGCCTATCCGATTTCATCCCCCCCCTCCAGACTCCATCACCTGATGAAGTTCAGGTTATCTAAAAGGACAAAAGAAATGAACGTTGTTCCTTATTGAACCCTATCATCTTTCTAGTTCATTTCTGGACATTAGATGTGTATTCTGGAAGGACATATTCTGACCAGATAAGCCTTGATTTGTTTTAATGTACACACATTTTATGTTGTCTGATGTAATGAAATATTTGTGAACGCATCACTCTATAGTCAATGGTGTTGTTGAGGGAATTGTGAAGCCCTTTAATAAATCACACTTACTGCATGACACATTTGATATCAGATGAGCTCAAGTGTTTGATTGTTTTGGTACGCAGACACCTTTTAAAATACTTTATATTCATTTAACAATATTACACTATTTTTCTTTATTTTTATGTTACCTGAACTGCACATATGAGTGCTCAGGAGAAAGGGGGATTTGGGGTAACAAAAAAGATCTTAAAGGCACTTGTTTTTCAAATTGGTACATGTACATATTAAAGGGGATGTGGTTAAGATACCGTCAACCGTCAGATTCCCGACACTAGAAGCTCAACCATGGACTAAAGATAGGTGTCTAAATCCCAACACCAAAATCCTGACACCCAGCACCCCCCGGGGAGGGTTAGGCTAGGGGAAGGGGGGGTTAGACACCAATGGGGGGAGGTTAGTCACCCCCCCCATGGAGGGTTAGGTTTAGGGGCGGCGAGGGGAGGTTAGGCATCCTAGTCATGATCTTCACTGTTCAGGTTTCCGGCGTCGGTATTTGGTCCGCCGGGAATAGTTCCGGGGGCATTACATACCGATTCCCATTAAAGAACTCCACAATGTTTGTAATTCAAGTCTCACATAAATATACTACGCTAGAGGGTGCCATTTCTCCACTGTTTTTTCAGAAAACTTACCTGTAGGAATTACAGGATCCAGAGCAAAGGCTGCCATCCAGACAAATTGGGGAGTGTTATCCTTTGGAGAAATCCTCTCCAGGACAGAGAATAATCATGAGACTTTACTTCTTCTGAAGACAGCACCATTATCCACTATTTTGTAAGTGTATGGGTGTGTATGTATATATATATATATATATATATATATTTAACATTGTTTTTCTCATACCCCGTTATTATTATAATTATGACTGCCATTTGGCTAACTACCCTAAAGACAATACCGTTTTTAGCCACTTGGATACTAGTCCTTAAGTGAAGGAATCTGGAATGTTCATTAAAAAAAAGGACTATATATTTTTACAGCATACTACATACTGTATGGAAAAGTATTTTTAGGATGTACAAATGTACCTTAATGCTCTATTTTTTTATTTGGTTACACAAAAAAATGCCTTACATAGCATATGCTCTACAGAACTGATATTTTATTGACATGTGAACCTACAGCAATTGTAACATGAAATCTACAAACAATAATTCATAAGACAAGGCAACATTTACAGTATTCCGCTTTTATATGATATTCTCCATAATAACTTCAGACAATTTATACACTCTGAGTTATACTCAGGAGCATATTCAATTAGAAGCGAAAAGTCCCGTACTTTCCGCATGCCGGACTTTTCACCGACATTACTGGTTTTGCATGCGAAAAAGCATCACGCGTGTCCCCGCTTATCTCTGTATTCAATTCCAAAGGACACAAAAACGCTTCCCGGTGAAACTCAAACAGACGAAAAGGGCTGTCAGATATGGGGAAATCAGCCTGATACCCCCCAAAAGATGCACTGAGATGGGGGATCACTATGGATACCCCTGAATAGCCCTGCTGAAGGTATTTAGGTGCTTAAATGCTCTCAATTGGTGCTACTTTGCATCTTTGCACAAGTGGTGAAGAATAGCATTTTGCAGGTTTTTTTGGCAAAAATAAATAATCCCAGCAAATTTGGGGTACATGAAAATGGGTGCAAGCATGGTTAATAATGGCTCAAGTGTGGTCTTAAAAGCATTACAAACGCACCTTCAGCAAGCACCTGCAATCATAAAAACACCTCCCCCATACTTGCAGACCCCCCCAAAGGCTATTTCGCTAGTTTTTAAGTTTGTACCCCAACTTTGAACTTTTCACCGTCTATTTCAATGTCATTTTTTGGGGTGCTCTTTAATTCTTTTTTGGATGCAGTCTACCGTTGGGGACCTGTCCTAAGTGTGCAGGGTGGATTCCCCACCTTTGCACCCCAAAACCGCACTTCTTTTCCGCCAGCTATTCATAAGCGAAACTTTTCCGCCAGGTGCATTGCATTGCGTTTTCGCACCGGCGAAAAGTCACAACAATTGAATACGGGGATAAGTTCCGCTGGTGAAATGAAGTCACTGGCAAAACTTTTTTGCATAAAAATGGCTTTTCGCCACTAATTGAATACGGCCCTTAGTGGGCCTGTGCAACGATTCTTAATCTGTAGTGCAGCAGACATTTTCATTTGTAAATGAAAATATCCCCACTATGTACTTAACTGAACCCGCAGGGACAGCGGCAGTGATAACCTCTTTGAGAAAGACTCCTCCAGAGGAATCTGACACTGGCCGGAGTCTGCAGGAGAGGGAATGGAAGATCTCTCACCTTCAAGTCTCCATAGGCTAAAAATGGTTTATACCATCTGAAGATAGTGTCAACTAATGGGGCCATACTGGAAAGTAAGTGTCAATAGTAGTCCCCATTATTATAATGGGGACTACTATCTGCAGCATCAAACAGCCTTCTGCAGATTTCTGTGAAATCTCCTGCATTAGGCTATTAGTACATACTGTAGCAAAAATTCATAAAATTATGCAGAAACTGTAGTTTCTACATAATTTTATGAAAAAAAAGACCACTTAATAAAGACCACTTTTATTTGAAGCAGGAGTTTCAGTTTGTGATGTCAATAATACCCATTTTCCACCAAAATCCCAGACTCGACCTGGGATGTGGAACACACTTCCAAACTGGGTCAGACCTCTTTCACACCACAGCGCCTACCCAGGTTATTCCCTGGTCAGCGCCGTTCACACTGCACCCGTGTGCCAGCGCTTGGAGGACATCATCTCCAAGCACCGGGAAACCTGGATATCCCCATGCTGTATATGGGACCCTGGTTACCAGTTTACACTGCCCCTTAACCCGGGTCCTTCCAGTGTCCAGCCATGGTCACTACCTGGGTTGGATTCCCGGGTCACTGGACCCAGGTTATTTTTTTGGGACCCTTTTCCACTGAGCTGCGATCCGAGTAGACCCATAAATAACCCGGATTATTGCAGTAGTGGAAAAGGGGTATTAAATGGAAACACTACTCATAAACTGGTTTTGCATTATTTAGGTGTTATACTTGTTAAACAAAAGTGTACCAATGCTCAGTAAAGCAGGCCCAAATACCTTTTAGAAAGTATGTCTGCTTGTATAAAGCAGGCGTAAGTAAACCCCAATGTTAAGTACAAAAATCCTTTATATTTAAAATGCCAGTAGTAAATAAAGCAGGCTACAAACCTGATCCAAGTGCCAGGATTGTTTGCACGAAAGTGCCAGAGATTGCCAACCCTCAGAATTATTGTTTTTTTAACCGATGTAATTAAAAGTTCACTGAAAACAAAACATTTTTATTGCGTTATTTATTATTATGACATTTTATAATCTGAAGTAAAAATAACAGTTATTGGTAAGGAGTACAGAAAGCTTTTGAGACTGAAAACCAGGTATTTTTTTTCTTTTTATGTCAGTAGTGTGTCCTTCAGAATGAAAAAGTTAAATGTTCAAAGAATAGCTGGCAACAATTTTAGATAATCACCTGCCAGAGCTCAGAGTAAATTAAACCTTGGAACTTCTATTGTGTTTATAGCAGCCAATTGGTTGGTTGGCTGCCCACTCATTTCCCTGGTCAGCTATTGAGATATCCAATCAAATTACTATAGCTCAAGGACTGGAGTTCCTAATAAGCTTACACAAGTAGTATTTTCACATAAGAAATTAAACCTCAACAAAAGAACAAATATTCACTCACTACTGCTCCATGGATACTATATAATGTGAGTGTGAAGAATTAGACCAGTATATATTAAAGACTAGTAATGAAGTACAATCAAAATATTATTTTCAGAGTGTACATTAAAATGTATTTGAACTTTACCATTTTATTAAAAATAAATGCAGTTTTGTTATTTATTGTTCCATCATGATCGTTTTCTTCTAATGTTGACTAATGCTTCTTATAGCCTGCAGATGTCACTGTCTGTTAGTAAAGCAGAGACTACCACAACAGGCAAGGTCCCCATACACCTACCAACGCAGATCCAACAGTCAGAAATGCAGAACGACGGCAACCGATGTTCCGTGACCCGTCTAAGGATCGGTGAAATTCTCAATGTTAAATTTCAGTGATTTGCTAATCATATGCTGATCGTGAACGGCAAATCAGTGAAATCCAATATGTTGGATGTCACAGATCCCGAGATGCTGGGTGGCAGGATCGCAACATTGCGGCAATGTCACTAGTGCATGGTCCCCTTTACTCCTTCAGGATGTAAGATGGTTTTAGATCAATCATGGACTACATCAGAAACATCAAGAACCTGACAACATAGATGGCTCTGATGAAACAGAGCAGCTCTTCAATGGCAGTGTTAATATGCTTTGCATATTAAAGTGCACTGGCTGATTTATGCTGCAGCGGTCACTTGCTTCTAAAGTGATAGGTTTCATACTTACATACTGGTGTAGCCTCCAATATGGCTGCCACCACTCCAGGAGTAACAGCTTTATAAAACATAAAAAAAATAATTTGCCATCAAAGCCTTTATTACAATTTATATTTCAATGGTATTTGCTGGCCACACCCAGAGCGCCTGATATCACTGCCCGGAGCATCCTCATGATTTTCTAGGAGGGCTGTACACACAGCATTATGCTTATCTGGAGCCTCCAAAGGCCAGTTCCGGCAGCACTGCAGCAGCAATTCTGGCTCCAGGGTGCTCTTCAAGGTACCAGATGCAAGGGCCGTGGGGCAACAACAGTAACGTGCACAGCACTCCACACTCTGTATGGCAGCACCGCTTTGCACACCCCTAGTTACGGCCCTGGACCTGGCCCTTCCCAAACTGATCTCCGTCCACTCCCATCCTGTCACTAATACTTTTTGCCCTCCATTCCTGATGCTCTTGCTGGTCATCTCAATGTGCACCTTAGCTCAAAATTCCGTACACAGGCACACAAACGGGATGACCTAATTAAAATGAGGGAAAATTATATATAAATTTACATTATACTGCAATATTAAAGAAATATTTAATCTCTATGAGCAGAACAGTAAACACTGAGAATGTTGACTTTATTTATGAAGACAACACAACAAATGCTTACGTCCTGTTAAACAGCAACAAGAATGTTTTAAGACCGGTACAGCCCCCTTAGGCTTAATTACATAACGAAGGGGTACACAATCTTGTTTTACTGTACACCAACGAAACCATGTGCCATTTTTTTAAAATTTTATATATCTACTATTCTAATAATCTGTTGATTCTCTTAATAATATACTTGCTTAAAAACTGTGTACAGATTTGCTCCCCGACTCTTTTCAAACATGACCCATCCTCACTGATGTATTCTTCCCAGTGCGGGCAGCCGTTCAAATGCGCCAAACCAACATTCAGCCAATAAAATTAATTAGAAACAAGTATCATCACTGAGGAATGGCTCACCAAGTACCCCATGCTTCAGCAATGTCACCAGTTCCTAGTGAATTAGAAAGCTTTATTCATTGGGACGGATGGTTCAGTACATAAAATGTAAGCCTCCACTTCTGTAGGCAAAATACACAGAAATGTTTAAATAAATAAATAAAAACTAACACAAAACACACAGGAGCGTTCAAATAGTAGCAATTACAGACAGTTTCATTTCTTTAGTTTTAATATTTCCACTCAGGACAGGAACAATGCTAATCGGCTTGTTATAAAAGTGTATAAATACACAGACCACTTGTAGCAGACCATGAACAAGTATCCTTTGTTTCCCCATGGAGAAACCTACACAATGAGTTGTTACTTCTTCAGCCTAAGTGGAAATGTACTTTACACAGCTTGGTGTGTGGTGGTCTCTGTTGTATGACACATGTAGCACGGGAGCCTGATGGGAAAGCTCATCCCACTGTCCACAGTGTTTATGCAGAACATGTAATACCTAAGCTCATGTAATACTGGGCAGCTAAAGGACAACTTTACTTAAAACACTAGTTCCTTTACATAAAGAAGTTACTAATAACATGACATGAGAGAACTTGAGATAGTTCTCATTGTATTTACAGAAGAGCATAAGCTCATGTACTCGGGTATCAGCTATAGCAAGCTGAGCAGAGGCCAACTACAGTATCCTTCTTTGATATGGAATTGCCAGAAAGTCTACCGTGTAGTAAAATATATCCCCTTCATGATGACCACTTCATCTGATATGTATTCAGTTCTGAAAAGCTCCATTTACTTTACATATATTCTGTATTTCCGAATGTTATTAATAGATCTTTAATATAAGCTAACTTGTATTTCAAGTTTATTGGTCTTTTAAAAGTGTGCTAGAAAAAAAAAAAAAACCTTGATCCAGTATGAAAATGCAGTTACATTCACAAATACATATATGTAAAGGTTT
This sequence comes from Taudactylus pleione, assembly GCA_031769625.1. Lineage (NCBI taxonomy): Eukaryota > Metazoa > Chordata > Amphibia > Anura > Myobatrachidae > Taudactylus > Taudactylus pleione. The sequence continues at coordinate 8,266,082 of JAUIMM010000017.1, read as the reverse complement.
CCACATCATGACAGGCGTCAACATATTTAACAGCTATAGTCAGGTATGCGGTCACATTCATAATGTCGACATGCACCAGGTCAACATCCTCAGAAAGTTGCCAATTAGGGTTAGGTGTCGCTGAGAGGGTTAGGCTGTTACAATGTCGACACCACAATGTCAACATTGGAATGTTACTAATGGATCAATATGTTGACAGACTCCATGTCCATATCCTCAATGTTGACAGTCTAAGAATACCGATGGTTAGCTGCTGATGGGAGGGGGAAGGTCAGGGTAAAGCTGCAGGGGAAAGTTAGGTATGAGCACTAGTGGGAGGGTTAGAACAGGTACACATACCGGAATGCCAGAACATTAGATCACACTGCCGTAACTGACGGTCACGTGACCGTCAGCAGCTGGAGATGCCAGAACCAAGTGGCCACTAGGGACATTAGGTCAACATGTCCTGTGTAGACATGATGAATGTCAACCTAATGCTTGTCGGCATGAGAACTATCTCCCTAACATACCGCTCCCCCATAGTTGTCATATCAGTATAACTGTAATGCGCTTCAATGGTATTACTGGTGGAATTCATACAAGCAAAAGAATTAATATGTTTACCATGTTTAAAATCTGACTATATGATGCACCACAACATAAACATTTAGTTAGTTACAAGAGAGACCTTCTGTTTTAAAGGTGAACTCCACATTTAAGATGTCAAAGTGTCCAAAGTAAGGTGCATCATGGATGATTAGATTGGTAAGGACAAGAGTGCTGGGGGAGGGACCATCCCCAAACATGGACACGTCCGTTAAATCCTTAGCTAATATTGAATCGTGACAGATAGGTTTTTATACTTGTAGGACAGCCTTCCTTAGACAACAGAATATAACATGTCAAGTATTTCCCATGGTGACACAGCTCAGAAACCTTTAACATAACTAATTGTGAATGTTACAATCAGATTTTTCTCATAAGGATTCCTGGCAAGTTCTCACACTGTTCCTGTAAACAGTCAATTCCTTTCAATCGTCTGAGACTTCTTGCATATTATTTTGTCCTTTTGAAAACTGGTTTTCCTGCAGGAACCGTACAACATGTAGAGTGCAAGTAATGGTTTGGAAGACATGTTGGCTGGAGAACAGATGTTGAGAAGAGACAGTGTGAAAGACCTGCACAATGCTGGCCGTGTCACTGAACACTGCAGCAAGGGGCTGCTAAAGGACCATGACACAAATTGTTCATACACTGGAAGGTGAACTTGGCAGAATGCTGGGAAGTGAAAAAGAACCATTCAATGTAGAATTCCAATAGCGTTCAAATTCAATTAATAAACTGAACCGTTTCAGAAGAAAAATCAAAGTTACGTGGGGGGAAAAAAAAAAAAAAAAAAAAGAAAATTTTTTCACATATTTTTTAAAGATTTAATTTACAGCAGGGAAGCCTAACTGGGACACTTAATGTCATTTTATTTTATCCAATCTACTGGTTTTGTTTTCTTACCCCAATCATAGATATAAAAGGGGGGATGTCTGATGCTTAACAAGACAAAAGATATTAAGATGTAATCTCCAAGACAGTTCAAAATGTCTATTTTTTTTTAAGCAAACATATAAAAACACAAAGACCCCCATAGATCTAGACAATTAAATCCAAATGATATATTGAATTGTTTGTATTTTATGTACACTCACACACATACATGTGTGTTATCCACATCAACAGCTATAGATCACCTAAACAATGGGATGTAAAGATATAGTTAGCTCAGTTGAAGGTGATGTGCGGTAAATACTTTAATTTTAAAGTGGATTACAATAGCCTTTTGGGGCAGACAGAGTTGGGTTACTGGGGTTTCACCTGCCATAAACAAAAATGCTCAGATTTGACCCTACCATTTAGAAAATACTAAATAATCAAGTTTCCTGCTTGGTCCCTTTTTCAGAAACAATTTTCAAGCACCCCATGTTCATTGCTACGATACAGCACCCCATGGTTCATTCCTAACTGCTAGTCCCCAATTCTATAGGTGATCACTGTACACAGCGGCCTTCATTGTATAGCAAATATTGCCAGCAGAGGAGGCTTTCCATAGCAAAATGGCTCTGTACTGTGCAGCCTAGACAACCGAATTACCCAAACATTCCTGATTGGTTGGTCTACCTGAGTCATGAAACTGCAAAGGACTGTGCAAATCCAGGTAGGCTGGGAGTGTGGTGGACACCATGGGAGATTAGAAACATTTGTACACAGATGGACATAATCCTTTATGAGCAGCAAGTAAGATTACTATATTTATATATATATTTATATGTATATATTCTGGAAAGAAAGTGATCACTCCCCACCACTTGGAACCTACTCAACACAGAGGGTGTAAGACAAGCGCCATTGAAAAACCTAATTCAAGAGATAAACCATTTTTTTTTTTTCTTAAAAGAGATAAATCAGAAACACTTAACCAGAGGTTTAAAAATGTGTTTTGTTTTTTTCTTCTTCTTTAAAATGACATTTTACAATATGACGTTAAAGAATTATTTGTGACTTTTCTTGTTATTTAATCAATTATGATCTTGCTAATGAATCTTTCTGTACACTTGAACTGATCCTAAAAGCAAAATGTTAGAACTGAGCGGGAAGTAACTTAAAGGCAGGACCTGTGAAATGTTGAACATTTTTTTTTTCGCTCTTGTTATGAATAAATTTAATTTTCTTGATATGGCTAAACCATCAACAGTATGATTTTTGTATATTCTTTAAAGCATGCTTCATCTACAAGGCCACTTTCCCTATGATTACACCGACAATGAAGATCAAGACCAACAGGGCGAGTAACCGGACATTTAAGCCCTCCTCTTTTACAAGGCTAGTGGATGAAGAGACAGGATTGCTCGATGCTTGAAACTTTCGCATCCTCAGTCCATCTTCCTCCTGTTAAAATAAAGCAGCACAAAGTTAAAATGTGCAACCTAGTGACTGATAATGTTAATTACAACACACTAAAGTTTTATTTTTATGTGGAACTAGCGGGATACCCAGCGCTGCCCGGGTTGAAGAATGGACCTTGAAGTACATCTGCAGCCCTAATTTTTTTACATTGGAGACCATGGCATATGAAAATGTGCTTGGAGGATATGAATAAAGGCGGGTACATGCTAGACGATATGTCGTCTGATCTGACGGATTGGACCACATATCATCTACATCGGTCAGTGTGTACCTGCTATGTAGCTGACGACGCTAGCTCCTGCGCATCATCGCCCTTTGGATGTGCACGCAGGTCAGACGGTCTATATAGTCAGTGGGGGCCATGCTGCCAATCTGTCGCTGCCAGCCTTAGCAAGTGTGTACGCACTTGCCGATGCCGGCACCCCCGCCTGGACCCGCCGCACGCGACATCGGGCTGGGTATATAGTTAAGCATGTACCCAGCATAACTGTCAGTGCAGGTGCAGTGTGACAGTTGATCCTCCGACTCACTGCTCTTCCGTTGGAGCTCTGCCTGCTCTCCACTGGTACATATCAGCCTGTGCCTTCAGATCAGTGCCTTCAGATTAGGCTCTGGAAGACATCCTGAGCGAATTTACTTAAACCAAAATTTCAAATCAGAGACTCCACGGCCTTCTTGGTGGGCACCATTATAGACCTCCATGGCCCTGATGAACTTAACCAAAAACCTAATCCTGGTCAAACTACACCACCATGGCAAATTTGGAGATAGGTACAATAATCTGGCAGTGCATGAAGGACAGACAGACACTTTCTCGCTTATTATATAAATATGCATGCGAACAAATATTGAACATATGCACACAGACTTTTCTAGAATTCCCACAACAAATTGTACTTTGGTTGTACATTTGAATTCATATTGATTTATTACATTACATGAAAATGATAGATATATATATATATATTGGCTAGAATTTCAGGTATTTTTTGGTAATTTACTTAAGCTCAGCATTGCACTTGCATTGGTATCTATTCTATGTCCATCAGTTTCCTACTTAGACTTTACATAGTAGTTGGATAAGTAGTTCTTGCAATAGGTTTTTTTTTTTAGCTGTGATTGAAATGATAGATTTTTTAAATCTAACAAATCCAAGTTCAACTATCATATACATGAAAAGTAATATTACTGGACCAATCTTCTGATTATATGTATCCCCATATACAGGCACACTCCTTTCTGCTGCTCTAACACTGCAGTCAGTCATAGTTTACATGTGTTACATGCAGACAGTTGTATTCAAGAATTTGAAAAAAGCAGTCAGGTGTATTAGCTGATGTGACTAAGACACCATACAAAGCTGGGTCCTCAGTATGACCTCAGTATATCTGCTTTTTTAACATTTAAATAATATAAAATTGAAGATAAATCTTTAACTTATAAATAATGTTCTATATCCTGATAAAAGATAGCAAGGGATACTCATGATAATGGGTGTACAGGCAATTGTGCAAACAAAGGTGCTTTAACCCATATTAACAAGATTCTACCCATCATTTTGCAGCAGGGCGACTTTAGAAACAAAGTGAATGCCTAGTCATTTGCTATAGTTTATCATCTCCTCTAATTGGGGACCAGTTTTCAGAAATGGCCCCCACTGAATAAAATGGAAAATACAAGCAAGAGGTCCTATATCATGTACTGGTGACAAAACATGAACGTATTCTCCTAAACGTTGGCAGGAACACTAGAGCAGATGTCACAAAGTTTGAACAACTGTGAAGATTTTTACCTTAAGCTGTTTGTTGTCCTCCCGTAGCCTCTGGAGTTCATTCTGCAGTCGCTTGTTATCGTCTAACACCTTCTTATACTCAGAGTCATCCAGACTTGAGCTTGTCGATTTAAACATGGAAGTGGATTCTGTCTTTGTTACACTGCTAGATAGGACCTTGTTAATTTCTCCTTCATGCTGAAAAGGAATTTATTTTTCGTTAGACACTTTTCTAAAGGAAAGATCATTTTTGGCCTCAAAGTGGACCAATCTCCTAACCATAGTGGATGAACCAGTTTTATGGAGTGAATTCTAATGCATATTTGAATATATATTCATCTTACATTGGGCTGGATGTATTCAAGTTAATAATGCAGTTTACCACAATAAACATGGCTTGCCGTATGAATTAAAAAGGGTCTCCGATATCCACTGCTGACACGCAACACAGCAATCCCATAAGAGGTCTATGGGGGTGCCATGTGCCTGTATGCAGCAAGCTCCAGCAAGTGAAACTTCTATAGAAGCCTACACGCTTCTTTTCTCATGAAGCCCTCAGCAAGGGTTCCAAAGGATCCTTCTCCTGACGATTGGGCATGCAGATGGCCGCGCATAAGCAATAGAACTGAAACCCAAAAGTTCTCTCTTCGCAAGGGACAGCTCTTATCGGAAGAGCTATCCCAGGAGGTAATTATTCATGCATACCAGCATTATTAAACACAGCATATATCACATATTATATGTGATAGATCATACATCCCACCCAAATTTACTTTCAACTGCGTTAAGGAGATCGGTGCATTTAATAGCCACGTTATTTTTATTGCAACAGATCACTGACAGAAGTTAATATCACAGGTGAAGGTACTCACAGGCTTCTCATTATCGGATGGTAGCTCAAATAAACATCGAAGTTTGGAGTCCATCAATTCCTCCGGCTTAGCCTCTTTCCACTGCAAGTACAAATGCAATAATAAGATTTTAAGAACAGTATATTCATACATAAGCAGATAGTTTTGAAAAAAAAAAATCCTTCCTCACTCAATAGAAAAGTCCGGATGAAAGAATGGAGCATTTTATACTTTAAATTACCATTTATGTAACCTGCCACTTCCGCTTTATAAAATTCACCAAGGTAGACTGTGATAAAACGTAAAACAAGAGAGGGAATCTCACTATATAAAAGTGTTATCCATTATACAGTTTGCAACAAAGTTATAGCAAACAGAATGTACTCATAAGCAAATAATTAGTAAAGGACTGGAGGGCAGAGGGACATTAGTAGACAAAACCACTGAAGTATAATTTGCAATCCCAAGAAAAGAGCCCGTGATGCCTATCTGGTAGAATGTTCACATAGATTTTCAAGAACAGGCTGCCCAGGCCCACTGTAAGCTTGACTACTGGTGAAAGTACTCCACCTAGCACTGGACTATTGAGAAATCTACCAACCCCTATTCTAATGGTGCGTACACACATAGCGATCAGCCAGCGATACTGTTACGGTGTGTATATTAAAATAAACATGTAGTATATATTAAAATCAATAATATTAATTCCTTATACAACTAGAATCAATATATAATATATAAATGTAATCCCTTATCCCAGAGTCAGAACACAGAAACCAGTTTATGAATAGACAAAACGATCCCACAATACAATGTAATTAGCATTTGGATACCAGTGGCCTGCTCTCACACTGTTGGGACAGGAGTTTCAAGGTGGAGGTTTGGGATGCCCTTGTATGGGCACGACACCTTGCAGGTAAGGGAGGATGGGCTCTTGCAGACACACAGGCTGGGATACACACACACACACTGGGAGCAGACACTTGTAGCAGGAACACCCCCCCCCCCCCCATAAGTATTCTGTCTCTCCAACCACACATGGCTTACAGGGAAGATGATGAAATCAGGTGTTTTAAGGGTTAATGGTCAATTAAGCTTTGATTTGATGACATCTGTGTTAATAATGTCTGTTCAAGTAGTGTATTTGTAACAAGTTTGTAGTTTGGTAAAGGCTGTGTTAACATTTATAACAGTAGTAAGCAATATGGGTAAGTCTGTGATATAACATGCAATATGCTGTAGTGTGATCTAGTCTGTTTTGTTAAGGAGAGTAATGTTAGATGGATGAGGTCTGGCTAGGATATACATACACACATACTGTCTGCTGTAGGTTATTAAAGTAGCAGCCACCATGAGATTTAAACAATAGATTTGGTTCCATGTGTTGTTCCTTTTGTGATATGGACCTTGTACCATGTGTTTGATTCAATGGAGTTGTGAATTACTAGTGTTGTGATCATAGTTATACTATCATAGTTTTGGTGTTATTTCAGTATTATGATAGAATTGTGTACTATGAGTCGTATATGGTATTTTAGCTATTATAATGGTGCTTACTAACATAATAGGAGGACAGAGGAATCAGTTTATATGTATTATACAACGTTATAGTATCTGAATAAGTTTGTATAGTATCATGGATGTAATCATAGGCTGGTATCAGTGTTATATCATGGAAGTTGAATTAATAACAGCTTTGAATGGGATAAGGGTGACCCCCACATTCCAAGATGGAGTCTGCAGTTTTGTTAAATATGGCTGCCAGCATGTGGGTTAGACAATGGCATTACATGTGATACTACCCTCCCCTTTTCCCCATTGAATAAGATGGCTATATTAGACACTGGAATACAATATAATGTACTGTTTGGTCCGAAGATATCACACAGTTGTGGTGTGTTAAAATAGTATAACAATCTGCATACAATATCCAGTTAGCATATTTATGAGATAGTATTGAGGAGATGTGTGGATAGATAAGGATTTACAGGATGCATTATATTGGTATTACAGAAGATGGCATTATAGGAGTTTGCAAAATGGAGATTTGCCTGGCGTCCATGCGGTTTGGACTATAGAACCTAACCCACATCAACCCCCACACACTCTCACCATGCCTTCTCAGCAGCCATCTTGGATGTGCTCTCTCAGCAGCCATCTTGAATATGCGGCCTCACCATCCCCCTTACATCTCTCTCTCCTATTGTATTTCAACTAATATTGTAGATTTTAAATAATGTTATCTAAGCATTTGATGTAATTAATACTGTTATATGAGATATAAATATATATATATAGATATATATATATATATTATGTATAACCTGAGGTTAGTTATTTAATGAATAATAGAATATTTGCTTCAGATATATTAGGGTTAAGCTGGCAATTGCCTGTGTGTACAAAACAAAGCAGAAGAATCACAAACAAGGAGGGAAAAATAAAGTACCCCCTTACAGATAAGATAACGCTTGCTGATCGTCCTGCACCCTCCCTGGTGTGCTGGATGATTGAAATCGATCATCCAGCACACCACCAACGACTAAAGTGACCTGCGATCAATGATTGCGGGTCCCTATAGTAACCTGCTCAATATCAAGCAAGTTGGCCTGCATGCACGGCCGATGGGCGATATCGCCATCTTCCATACGTGGCCGCGCATCACTGGTCGTTGGGAGTTGGTAGGGAACAAAAGATGAACTATATCGTTATCGTTCATTTTTATCGCTACGTGTGTACGCACCATAAGCATCAAAGACTGATGATATCTGTCCAATGAACATCACTTATCCTCCAAATCTAAGTCCACAAAGCACTATCCACATCCAAGGAGCAGAGAGATCTTTTTCTGTAGAACTATCTTTAGACCTATTCTAAAGCCTGACTCACAATATCTTGGCTACAAGAAAGTCTGGAGGACAGCAGATTCTCATGGATAATTAGACTTACAAAAACACAGGGTCCAGCTCTGAAACTCTCCTAGTCAATGAAATAGCCGAAAGGAAAACAGTCTTGTAGGTAGAGAAACTTTAATTCCGCCAAATCTAACGACTCAAGGGAGAGCACTGTAAGGCATTCAGCACAAGACGACGGTAACAGAGCTATAAAAAGCACAAATGGGGTCTGTACATGCAGAATGCAAAGTCAAATAATCTTCACTTATGTGCCAATTCAACCCTCCATCCCTCATGTAAAGAGAAGATCAACCTGGATAACTGATGGAGTAGGAACCTACCACTCATACCAAAAAATGTATAGGCCATCCATACTGTATGCCTGAAATCTGTTTCCTGGCCGTAAACGGGCTGAAAAACCTTCTTAGACAAAACTTTTGCTATATGGATCATGGCTTCAACACCTATATGTTATTAAAGCTTGACACTTATATTCAGGAAAAGAAAAAGGCCTTGGTTTAACATGTCTGGTCTTGGTGGAAGCCACAAAGACAGACACACTGACATATTGAGAATGTTCACGTAATACTTTCTGCATGGCCTATCTGGACTAAAGAGGATGACTAACAACTACATTTTACATTCTTTAGCACGCTTGGAAACATTGACATTATCAGGAAAAAGCAAATGTGATGAAAAGCCATCAGCATTAACATGGTATCTACAGAAATTACCTCTGATCCCTGGTCCTAAAGCATAAAACACCACACTGAAGGTGGGTACATACCTGAAAGATATATCTGCAGATCGAGTGATCTGCAGATATAGCTTTAGATGATGGTCGTTCATACACACTGAATGGCCATCATCTATCCAGCAGCCACGGGTCCCGATTGCAGGAAGGCGGGTCGGGGCCGCCCCCCTCCTCACGGCTGCCACTGTGTGTGTACGGGTCGGTCTGCAGACACATCTGTCCATCGGCTGTGCAGCACAGCCAATGTGATATGTCTGCACAACGTGGTTCACAGACATATCATCTGTACACACTGGCCGACGGCCAGCAGATATACTGGCCGATCAGTTGATCGGCCAATATATCCGGCCAGTGTGTACCCAACATAAACTCCAGGACATTGATCGGATATTTGGACTCCTCCAGTCTACAAAGACTATGATAATGCATTTGAAGCATGACCTATCCCCAACACTGAAGGCCAGTATCCGTTTTCACCAGCTTCCAATAACAAATGATGAAGGGATGCCTTAACTGAGATTCTATGCCTCAATCACAAGAAAGAGAAACCGACATCCTAGTGGGGGCAGACTAATGATCTGGCTAGACAGGCAATGGGGAGACTTGTTCCACTTTAAAATGAGTTCTACCTTGACTCCTAGTCCAACTGAGCATGCTGGATTGCCTCAAAGGGCGAGATAAACTTCACCAGAACCCTCATGCAAAAATTACAGTGTGCACTGTGGTCAAAACATGGTCTGGAACAAAGGGTGTGAGCCAATTCAGCGCAATGCTGAATAGGCCCGAAAAGGCGTTCCCTGAGATATTCAATTCACCGCGTTGTTACCCCGATTAAAGGATTTCTTCTCGTATCCTCCAGAGGATGAGAGCAGAAATCCGACTAAAGTGCCTGCTGCTATGCTGTTTTTCAATTTGGCGCGGCACTAACAGCCTCGCGGCCAGCACTTTAGTCAGTGAATGCCGGTTAGCGAGACTAAACATCCAGCTCTATGCTCGCTAACCGGCATTCTCTGACTTAAGTGTAAAACCAGACTTAACAGCGTGGTGAATTGAATAGCTCTGTGAACACCTTTCCCGGCTATTCAGCTTTGTGCTGAATTGAAATCAACCCTAAAGACTGTTACCCATCAGGCTGAATGCTTCTTGGGGGGCTTGGAAGCTGGGAGGAAGCTGTACAAGATTGCCTGCTTCTCCACTGACCCACACAAGGGATGGAGAGCCAACTGTGGTGGACTGACCACTCACACCACCTGAAGTACAAAAATAATAAAAGCTTTGGATTTGCATTAACTGGCAAAAATTAACTAAAAGCTGACCCCTAAAAAAAGACTCCACACTGCCAAGGTACTTAAACTATGCTGAAATGCTCCTGGCAGTCATTGGGTATATGGGGAAGGATCACAGACAACTTTAAGAATTGAAAGTGCCCACAGTACTCCTGTACCCACTACTTCCAAAGTTTTTCCAGTGTCCTCCAATTTGAAGACTAGGAGATATGAATGTATATTCAAATGGAGCAGAAATATGGCTACGAAGAGGTTAAAGCGATTGCTGAGCGGGCCTTAATTTAGATGTTAGGTTTCTTATATCGGTTCAAGGACTTTCTGTAAAAGTAGCACATGTTTCATAGTGGTAGAATGACAGCAGTATTATGGAAGTTTACATAGCAATGAACAATTGAAATTAAAAACTGAAAGGTCAGACCGGGGACCGATCTGGGTGAAAGTCTTTTTCATCAAGAAAGAACGAATTAAAATTAAAATTAGTAGGGATGATGTCTAACAAAACATCAGCTAAATAATGGATAAACTATAAGTTTTAAATAAGCTTGCAATATTACATTTGTTCATTTGCAGATATTGCCCCCTAGTGGTTGTACCACCAACTCCAACACTTAAGGTGGGTACACACCTGACTCACTATATCTGGAGATTGAGTGATCTGCAGATGATGGTCGTTCACACACACTGAACGGCCATCATCTGCTTGTGCCCTTGGGTCCGGGGGGCAGGACCTGGCGGGCGGTGGCATGTCCCGCCCCCCTCCTCGCGGCTGCCGCTGTTTGGGTACGGGCGGTCATATCGTGGGTACACACTGGCCGACGGGCATCAGTTATATTGGCCGATCAATTGATTGGCCAATGTATCTGTCAGTGTATACCCTCTTTTACTGTGGCATTACTACTAGAACAACTTGGGGCGGTATTCAATTAGCAGCGATAAATTATCTCCAATTTTTCATGTAAAAATGGAGAAAACTGAGAAATGGGGAAAAATTAGCAAAATCCCTATTTTTGTGTAAAAATGTGGTGATTTCTTACAGAACCCTTTGGACAGCCCCTCTAATGATACTTTAGCAAAAAAAAAAATTAGTAAGTTGCGTACACTTTGGCAAAAACCGACCGCTGAAAGTTCAGTCCTTTTTTTTCTTCCGGGAAAAATGCGTGTAACTTATTGGGTCTGGAGGGCAATAAAGATGCGCCAAGTGTTTTAAACATCGCACGTAGCTGGCACAGGCGTTTTTTTGTGGTTTTAAAAGAAAAAGCCTGCGCCAGCAAGGAATGCTTAGGTGTTTTATATACTATGGGGTAGTGTTGTCCTAAAAATATTTTGCTTATTGCATGTTAAGAGTGCAGTAGTTAAAAAAGACACTTACAACAGCTTCCATATCAGAAATGTCCGATGGAGCAAACATGGACTGAACCATAAACTTATGCTTGCTTTTCTCATTAGGATCATAGTCAAACGGCTGGAGCATAACTGAAAAGAAAATAAGGTTTAAAATAAGGGAAAATAAGAGATTACAAAGAAGTACTGTAGTTAACAATATATGTAAATGCCTGTAATTTAATGCAAGTGGTAATATGAGGCATAAATAAACCATAGAATATTCCACAAGATTGTTCATTTAAATGCTGAAATAAGTTTGCTCTAATCTCAAAAACACATTCTGAACAGTTCTAAAAGTCTCCACATTGAACATGTCGGTGTGTGCAGAATGCAGACAGGTGAAATACCGACATTCTGCACAGACTAGCAGTGGAGGGTTAGGCTGTGGGAGGGGAGAGGTTGGGATAGGCACTAGGGGGAGGGTTAGGGAATAGGCATACTCATTGCCAGAAGTGCCACCAGATTACCGTTGGACCCGCTCTAGCAGGTAAGCCAGCGCTGCACCACCAGGGACGATTTGTCGACATCCTAATCATGTCGACATTTCATCAGTGTCGACATGATGAATATCAACCTAGTCAATGTCAACATTGTGAGCACGTCAACATTATGAATGTTGACAAAATATACCACACCTGTATTCAGGAAGGCTTCTCTGAACTGGAAGGATCTATGACTTGGGCCTATTTATCTCAAGACCCAAAACTTGACCAAATCTCTAAGGAAATACCTGCATCTGTGAGAACATAGCAAATCATCAGTATATAAAGGCAGTAACTTCCCACTGTGCCGGTCTGTAAACTAGGCATATCCAAATTGCTTCTAACTAGACATGCCAGAGGATGTACAGCCAAAGCAAATTAGACAGGGGGCAATAGGTGGCAAGTGCAAAGCTAGAAATCCTTTGTTTCCCGAATTTTACCCGGAAATTGTTGTTTGTTTAATAATTCAGAGGTCTCTGATCTTTGTACATCAGCACACTCTAGGTCACTACTAGAAACAGCAGAAAAGCCTTCTACCAACTGGCATTAACTGCATGCATTATTGAGCTCTTAAGGCACATGAATGGGTATGGAACTAAAGACCTGTGTTTCTAGTGTTTCCATACCTACTATCATTACTACTAGCATTAGGGTTGCAATAGGGTTCTTCTTGTATTCAGAATTTTTTAAACACATCTTGTCTATCACAGCGATCAAACAGGTGTAAAGTATAAGTAAAAATAAACATACACCCAAAAAGTAATAAGTGGCTTTTAAAGTTGATTATTCTATCGAGGACAAGAAAGAAAACAAAAAGGATGGGGATGTGCAAAGGAGGGTTGGAAGAAATATACAGCGAGTCATAAAATATATTTTAAATACATTTTTTAAAATGTAACATTTTAAAGTTACTATTAACCATTTAAAAAACAACAATGTAACAATAATAATATGTAGACAGACTATTTAAAAGGCATCCTAACATTATTTCGAAATCCATGAGAAGATTTTATGATGTTAAAAAGAAAAAGTCTAAAAGAAAGAAAGCCTAATGAGAGAAGCAAATATGAAGCCTACACCAATGAGCTGGCGGGTCCCTCCCTGCCACCAACAGTACGGTCTCGGAGAGGCCCTTCTTGCTCAGTAGTGTAGGCTCTTGCTAGGTCAGTGACTATTTTTGATGTATTGCAAACTTTTTTTTTTTTTTTTTACATGTTGGGTAGAATTATATAATAGATGTGCATGATGTAGTTCTTACGCCAAAGAATTATATAATCTTTACATTTTTAACCTATTTCGCATTCTAGTCCTTTTATAGGATAACTATACTAAAGCCTGAGATTTTATTCGTAGTATTACTGAAAATGTCAAACATTGGCAAAAACACAAATCACATCTGCAGCTATTCACCATAATGAAATAAATCCTCTTCTATGTTCTTGTTAACCAATGGTGGCTTTGGTCACATGAAAAAGACCTATTCTGTAACAGCTAGGAGCACAGACACTTTCTGACCCAGTGCAACCATGCAAGGTAGTTAGCAGTGCTGCCTCACAGCATGGTGGACATGAGTTGGGACTCTAGTCAGGAACCAATATGTGTGGAGTGCAAATTTTTTTCCCTCGTATTTGTGGGTTTCTTGCCACACATCAAAAACACACTGGTAGATTAATTCACTGCAATCTAAAAATATGCCTTAGTGATTGTGTACATTTATGTATGCGTCAGAGTTAGGAAGCGTAGACTGTAAGCTCCAATGTGACAGGAATTGATATCAATGGAAAATATTCTTTGGACAGAGTTGTGCAAATGCTGTTGACAGTCGATATGCCGATGGGACAATGCCGACACTGTTGTAATGTAATTTAAAGCACTGTAAGGGTGTCAGCATTATATCTTTACACATGATCGTAAAGTATCATGTTTAAAGTTATAATGCAGACACCACCAAAATACTTTAAATAACATTGCAACAGTGTCTGCACTGTCTCGCCAATATAATGATGTCCACATATTGTTGATATAGGAGAAAACAGAAAATTGCACCAAAAGTCAGGCACTCTTTATATGCGGTTTTGCGGAGATCAGTGCAAATGCACTGTGGGAAGGACGCCGATTAGCATTGGATTCTGTTTGATATGCCTGTTTTTCATCAATGTTTGTAAGTGCAACCTGTAAATTAAACCAGTGTTCAAAAAGGTTTTGCACTATGCTGTGTTTTTTCTTTAGTCTTCCTGCACCTATGTAATTGAGTTTATGCCGTGGAATGGTAGACATTTTTTACAGATCTTAAACTACTATGATTAGAGAAGTAATCCTGTGACTGACTGGTTGCACAGATGAATAAAAAGTTATTTTGCTTAAAGACAACTTCCTCATATGAAAAGGATATTTAGGGCGATTATCTGTTCCCCTAATAACTGTTTGGGTGATCCTGGTACTTTACATGTTATATAGAGAGCACCTGACTTTTGGTGCAATTTTCTGTTTTCTCCTATATCACATTTGGGTAAATTTGTGGATGTTTACCTGTCTACCCTGATTGTGGCTGCACTCTATATTCTATTGCGCAAATTTGTCTATACTATTTTTGTTGCACATACTGTTGATGGCATTAAGATCAATAAACTATTTGCCATGTAACTGGTGGTGCTATACGAAGTATATGAATAACAGTCTAAAAGTAGTTAAGGAATTAAAAATACATTATATTGCGTTATCTTTAAAGATGTGGTAGACATTTTTAAGTTGTTTTAGCTGAAGAGCTGTGACCCATTACAGCAAAAGATTTGCTTTGATTAGCAAAAAAGAAATAAATGTAATTTGATAATTTTTTGATGATTTAATTGGTTGACACCTTCATACACTATTACCTGCTTAACAGTTTTCATTAATGCCTGCCAAATGCCATTTTATCAGAAACAAGAATGGAGATTATAGTCTGCCTCTATACTAACCAGATACATTGATGAAGGAGCCGGCCTCAATGACCCCACTGTTAGGTCTTACGCAGTACCTACGAGGTGCTGTGGTCTTCACTTTGAAACAAACATTTTTTTCTGTGGGATTAGAGAGTTTCAGGTTTGTTGTAACAACGTCTGTGAAAGGACCTGTAATGAGAGAAGGGATTTGTGAGGGGAGTTTAAACCTGCAGTGCAATAAAATTAGTGAGGCTTGCCAAAAGGCCAGCGAGTGTCAAAGCAATATATCCAGGCGCACCTACCTTCCATTTTTACATACATGATAAACTTATATACCTGAAATATTTGAGACATTTTAATTACATTGAACATTGTCAATATGTACATAGGCAAGCAGTAATTCATATATTATCACATCCAATTCAACAGACGGGCAGCACAGACGGTGTAATGGTTAGCGTTACTGCTTCACAGCACTGAGGTCGTTGGTTCGATACCCACTACGGCCCTAACTGTGTGGAGTTTGTATATTCTCCCTGTGCTTGCGTGGGTTTCCTCCGGGTACTCCGGTTTCCTCCCACACTCCAAAAATATACTGGTAGGTTAATTGGCTCCTAGCAAAATTACCCCTAGTGTGTATATGTGTGTGTGTGTGTGATACGGAATATAGAGTGTAAGCTCCACTGGGGCAGGGACTGATGTGAATGGCCAAATATTCTCTGTAAAGCGCTGCGGAATATGTGTGCGCTATATAAATAACTGGTAATAAATAATAAATAAATAAACAGATACCCGGATTTACAGAGATACATCCAACTTAAATCAGCATTGTGCCTTTGCAATAAAGTTCTTCACTTATTTCCCTTGTAGCAAAACTAAAACAGGTCTGTGCAAGACCATGTCTACTTCTAGTAATATCACCTCATGAATACTTGTTGATCCCCAAAAATGGCTGTCTCAGCAGCATGTAAAGGTTATGGATCTACATTGAGGGATGTTTGTTTTTGTTCCCGAGTCTCAAAGGATTTAAGACTTCGGAATGCAACACTTAGGCCAGGTACCCATTGATGCTAATTAGTTGATACAGGAGAGCTTCAAGTAATACTATAGTTATATCTTTAGATTGTAAGCTCTCACAAGCAGGCCCCTCTTCCCTCATTTGCTTTTCCCTCCCTCACATACCATTATCTCCTCCATACTGACGACAGGGCCACCAAACTATTGGGTTCAACAGTCGGCGTCTGCTTTGGTGGGTATTCTGACTGCATATACAACTTTATAGCTTGTATTTTATGTTATGTGCTGTAAGTCTATTGCATTTTTTTCTGGTTTTGTTTGCATAGTTTCTGCTTATTTACTTTGTAAGGTGCTGCAAAACCCTCGTGATGCCATATAAATAAAGGATAATAATATACATCTACAATTATGCAGTTTCTCCATCAGAGCTGAATAACAAACTTGTGATGAGGTGGGAAGTCTCTTCCCCTATGCACAACAAATTACCTATTAAAAACTACTGAGGGAACACACACACAGCCTGACAGCTGGTCTTCCTACACTACACACACTCCTCACATACTTACAGAAGGTATGGATATACTGTCAATTGCAGATCTACAAAATGCAACAAGAACATGATAAACGAAAAACCTTCCACATTTAGTCTAATCCACTAAATGAAGCAGATTCTGAATTGGAATTGCCTTGTTTCTCTATAGTTCTGTGGAGAATTATTCATGACATGTGTAATGCACAAATTCTAAGCCAAAATGGGGGCGATTCAATTCAATACGCTGTGAATATCCCCAGGAAGGAGTTCCCGAATCTATTCAATTCTGCGCGCTCTAAAGTCCGAAAATGCCGCTTAACGCAACTAAAGCTGGGTGGTTTGGAAGAAGGGCCTCCTGACACGACCAACGGCGCCCTGGTAATGATGTCCCAGAACCACCGCCCCCCAGCCCCTGAGACTGGCATCTGTCATCAGAAGGATCCAATCCCAGATTCAGAAACGCTAACCGGCCAAAAGATGGCTGGATGCAACCACCGAGGGAAATGCACGTCTTGGGAGAAAGACTGACCAGGCAGTGCATGTTGAGGAGAGACCCCAACCACTGGGACAAGAGACCCAGTTGGAAGGTCCGAGAGAGAAAACGACCGAACTCGAAGGCCGCCACCATTTGTACTAAAAATCGGATGCAGAGATGCACAGATACCCACCAAGGGAAAGTACAAGTTGGACCAACTCCTGAATCGCCGTAGATTTGTCCTCTGGCAGAAACACCTCCAAATAAACAGAAACACCAAAATTATCCCCAGGAACTGGAGGCGTTATGAAGAAACCAACTGAGACTTTCAGAAGATGGTACATTATAGAAACAGCCTGAAGTAATTTTTCCGGTGAAGTAGCCTTGAGGAATAGATCGTAGAGATACGGTATTATGGTTACTCCTTGAGGCTGAAGAGCAACCATGGTGGCCATGACTTTTGTGAAGACTCTGCGAACCAAAGGGAGTCTGAATGGGAGATCCCGAAACAGATAGTGAAACTCCTGAACAGCGAACCTGAGAAATGCCTCATGTGGTTCCCAGATGGGAATGTGTAAGTAGGTGTCCATGATATCTAAGGACACCATAAATTCCCCCCGGTTCCAAACTCGCGATAAGTGAGTGCAGGGATTCCATCTTGAATATGTAAAATGCTAAGTGAAGATTCAAGGATTTAAGGTTCAAAATTGGCCAGACGGAGCAATCCAGCTTTGGAACCACAAACATTTTTTGAAAAAAATCCTTCTTTTTGCTGGTGAAGTGGAAACTGCAGCTGAATCTCTGACTCCAGGAGCTCAGCCTCTTCTTGGCTGAGGCTGGGAGGCAGGTGTTGTAGAACTGACGAAAAGGAAGAAATGCAAAGTCTACCTGGAACCCCTGAGAGACCAGATTTCGAACCCCGGCATCGGAGCAGGTTTGTATCCAAACATCCTTCAAACAAGAAAAATGAGCCCCCAACCGTGAGGGCCCCCAGGTACCCACCAGTGGCAGCACTCCCCTTACCCCTTTTGCTAAATCTAGTGGGGACATGAAAGGAAGTTCCTGAATAATGGTGCATACACACGGTCAGATTTTCTGTCAGATCTGAACGATAACGATTTTAAAAATAGTTAAATCGTTCATATCTGTCATCTGATGTGTTTGCATTCAGATTTGGACGATTTAATTCATTTTAAATACTGTCTGAAATCGTTCAAATAGTTTGTAAAATCGTTCAAATCGTTGGTAAAAGTCATTCAACCATTCATCTGACAGATCTGACCGTGTGTATGCACCATAAGATCTCTGTGGCATAGGAGCTGAAGACAATAAAGAAGGTAGGAAAGTGTAATTACCTCCCATGGCCTGAGAGATCCACTTGTTCAATTTAGGGCAGAAGATATTATCGCCTGAGAATGGTAACACCTCCACCGCTTTCTTGGACTCGGCATCAACCTGCCAGGAACGGAGCCAGAGGACTCTTCGAGCAGCAACCACTGACTCTTCAACCCATCATTCTGTAGCCTTGTTGACCCAAGAGCCTACTAACGCAGGGCGAAGAACCCCAGCTACTGTATAGATCAGAGGTTCCTAAAAGTGGTTCGGCACCCCAACAGTTCAGGATAAAGAGATATCAATGGTGGAGCACAGGTGGTTAAATCAAATTGACTAAGGTACTAATTAAGTCACCTGTGGTCAAGCATAGATATCCTTAAAACCTGGACTGTTAGGGTGCCTTGGAACCTCTGGTATAGATGGATTTTAACGTAGTTTCCAACTTACGGTCAGAGGCTGCCTTCAGGGGAATAGCCCCTGGAACTGGAAAGGTAGTTTTCTTAGAGAGACTGGAGACCGATGAATCCACCGGCGGAGGAGATTCCCACCGAGCCCTATTTTCTGTAGTAAAAGGGTAGGTAGAAAGAAGCCACTTCAATATCTGCAACTTCTTATCCGGATGTTTCCAAGCAGCTGCCAGATGTTCGTGGAGTTCCTGGGAAATGGAATAAGTAACAGAAGTCTTAGCAAAAAGGGACGCCTGAGCCGGAGACTCTGGACCTCATTCAAAGGCGGTCGTTAGTTGCATGCGGTCGCACTGTATCAGGGCGGTCACTTGCTTCCTGAACAGCCGCCTCCTTGTCGATCGTTAAGCTGTGGGTTACCACCCACAGCTTAACGACCGACCAGGTTGATGGTCGTGATGGTGATCACCATCGCCACCATCGGGGCTTAGGACAAGACCCTAAGGTTGGGTCTGGGCACTCGTAAGCCCCAGGGAGCTTTCTGCTCTGATGGAGCAGGAGGCTCCCCGCTGACATCAGTGCGGCCGCCCACAAAACGGTAGGGGTTCGTAAAGGAAAGCCTCCGTTTTGGAAACCACCACCCCGGCCCGCCAACCAAACGGGGGCAGCTATCGATAAACATCGACAGCCGCCCCTTTAGTAACGAGCTCCAGAGCGACAGAGTTTCTCTGTCAATCCGGGGCTTGCGCACGCGTAGTGCGGCCGCTGCGCGTGCACGGGCCAAACCATCGAGTCGGTTACGAGCGCATCGGCGCTCGCGACAGACTCTGAATGAGGTCCTCTGTCTGTTACCTTAAAAACCTGTTGTACAGCGACAATACGGGTCTCCAATCCCTGAGGGCCCACATCTGCCTCCTGCTGGTCCTCCTCCGGAAGAGACTCATCCGAGTCCTGTAAAAACGCTCCTTCCTTGACAAGGGATGACTGGTCCTCCTCCGACTCATCGGAGTGCAAGATTGCCAGCAGACCGCTTTTTCTGGGTGGCTGTGGTGGTGCCTGGACCTGCGAGGAAGAACCCACCACCTGAACCAAACTTTCCATAGACCAGGATAAAGCCTGAGCCCAAACTGGCTAAGCCTACTCTGAACTGGTACTCTGCTTCTCGATGCTTCCCTCTCACTGCGTGACTCTGCTAACTCCGCAGGGAGATCTGACTTCACACCAGACAGAGTGGAAATCCAAGGAGGGGAGGGGCCCTGGACTGGGGCAGCCCCCGCAGGAGCAGGTTTCCCCGAGTCACAAGAATCACATAATAGAGCCCCTTCTGCATGAGCCCGAGTGAACTTAAGAGTTACACTTCTTACAAGCATAAAGCATTTATGAAGTCTCAAGACGCTGCTCCCCCGCCTGTCATACTGAACCACACACAGAAGACAGTAAAACACAGCAAATCTTCTACATACACAGTGACAGTGAGGAGAGAGACTGATAAAAGCAGAGAAAACACAGCAACAGAGAGGGAGGAGTGTCAAACAACCCCCAAAAAATGTGGCTCCACTCAACACCCATCTATACCCCACAGTCTTGACTCGAGTGTCCCCTGTGGATGAAGGAGAAAGATTATATGTAACAAAGGTTGGTGACGTTCAGGTATACTCTTGCAGGACACATTTTGAGAAAAAAAGTCTATGGAGAACGCTGCCCCAAAAGCAGTGAAAATGCTACAACCGAACAGCCTGAGTTTTTCTTCACTGCAGAATATATTTCCGAGTTGGGAAATCCCAGGACTCCCAAACAACCACCTTACATTCCCCCAAGGGAACTTTTCACCTACCTAACCTACTGACTATTTGGGTAGTTCACCAAGACAATGCTGCTGGACAGAAAATGGAATGTGGCTCCTGAAACTGTATCAAAGTGAAACCTGTTATACTAGATTCGCAGCCTGGTGTCCAATTGCTTTACAGAAGGCACATCAATCCCTGTGTTATCTTTGTGTAACTTTTACAGGTCACCAACTTCCAAAAGACAGAGCTATAAACTGCTGCTTTGCTCTCCAGGACCTGATGTTACTGATCAGTAAAAAGCACACAAAACACACACACATACAGAACATAGTGATGCTTTGAGAGTTACTGAACAGTTAGGTTGGGGGTCAATGAGAATACGCCATTGGCCAACCTGCATGCATGCAAAATTTAGTAAATAGAGCATGCAGCAATATACAGAAGTGGGTATGGGGTCAGTCAAACCAATATCTGTTTACATGAAAATACACAAAAGTATAAAAAGTGTTTTTTCAAGTTACTGTGTCATTACAAATAAGATTTAAAAAAAAAAAAAAGTGTGAGGGGGGGCTGGAGGGATGCACTGATATCACATGTTTTCCCTCACAACCCATAGTGGTGCAATGTAGGATTGTACAAGATAGTAGAAAAAGCTCAAGCACACCGGCACATTTTTCTTAGATTTAGATGATCTAGTCCATTAAAATGCATTGTACATAAACAAAGGTCCCTGTTTGTTTTGCCAGTTTACATTCCGGTAACTGAAAAAGAAGCAAGCTACTCTAACATTAACAGAGCAAAACCTTCTTGTGTGTCTTAAAATAGGTCTACAAAGATAATAATATAAAGTAGGCTTTATGGGTAAACTCAACTCGCTTGAACTAGCAGGACCATTGAGATCTCATTACCCGGATCCCTAAATTTCAGAGGCTCGTTCCTAACAATGCCAAACCATTTCTTTATACTTTTCACTGATTGCGTTGTGTCAGTAAAGTGAATAGGATGGCCATCACAACATCTTATTACTTGAAGTCAACTGGTGGTAAGAGTGAGTTTCTCCAGAACTACAGGGTTTATGGACACAAGATCCTCATTATTCTGACATGTGGGAGTGCTATTTTTTTTAACGATGCACACCGACAGTACCAAGAGTTCAATGTATTTGTTCTGTGTTTAGGTTTAGATGATTCTAAGTTTAGTGGAACCAAATGCTCTTAGACGTGTGAGTTCCTAATATTCTATCTCACTCAGCTCTTCAATCCCGAGAAAGGTTTGATATGGCCTTAAGAAATATGTGGCCTATTTATAATTTATGCAGACACCCTGCTTACAAATTTTTTTTAGAAGATTATATATTTTCTATAAGAACTCACATTTTCTGTTTTCAGTTTAGCTAAGCCTTACTAATGTAAAAGATTCACATGACCAATTTAGTAAAATGAGTGACTTGTGATAATCATTACCCTTTAACACAATGTCATCTTAGAATTTTCATAAACTGGGATGTATTTCAGTTCAGTCTTCAAATGCCAAATATTATGCAAAAATGATGTCATCCAACAGTCTATGCAACTTAAGAGAAGGCCCACAAAAAGTGAAAATGTGCAGCACAATTTTGTGGTGAATTGAATAGCGCCAGGAAGGAGCTCCCGGAGCTATTCAATTCTGCTCGCTGTTGGTCGGGGAATGCCTGCTCTCCCGTCCCTTAAACAGGATGTTTAGTCGCGAGAACGGTCATTTTCAGACTAAACTTTCCTGCGCAATGCTGTTTATGCCGCGCAAAGGGCAGAAAACAGCATTGCGCCTGTACTTTTGTCGGATTTCTGCTTGCATCCCAGGAGGGATGCGAGAAGAAATCCTTAGTCGGGCTTAGCAGCACGCTGAATTGAATAGATCTGGGAGCTCATTCCTGGCGCTATTCAATTCGCGTTGAATTGAATCGAGCCATTTGTAAAACATTTGAATAATTTTTAAAAAACTTTTCTTTTGTAGGGCGATTAAATCCTCATGCCAAGTGCCGGGGAGGTATTGAATTTCCCGCGACTAGCCCAGAGGTGGCATTTATTGTGGATTTCTGTTTGCACCTTCCTAAGGTGTGAGCAAAAACCAGCGTTAAAGAAGAGTTCGAGACAGGTCCAGTGATCGCGCTGAGCAAAAAAAATGTGGGCCGCTGGGACCCCTCACAAAAACTGGGGCCCTACTCTACTCTGGGTCCCATCACATATTATGAGGGCAGGGAGCAGTTGGGACAGTGATGGAGTCAGGTGGCAGCTTGGGCAGTGCTGGGGGCAGGTAGCATTTCGGAGAGAGGGGGTTAAGGGCAAGCAGCAGTTGGTGTAGAGCTGGGGGGTAGAGCAAGGGGTAGAAGAGGGCAGGCAGTGCTGGGGGTTGGAAGGGGATAAGTGCACACAGCAGTTCGGACAGTGCTGGGGGGCAAGGAGGGTGTTAGGCAGGGACGGTGCTTCCTTTAGGCAGCTGCCTATGGGCGCTGGGACCTGAGGGGCGGCCCTTTAAGGCTACCTGTGGCTGGGAGAGCAATTAAGACCACCTTCGCAATGGCCGAGGGCAGGGCCAGCTCTATGCACATTTCACCTGAGCGCTCCCTTTCTGGGCACACTTATTCCCCTCTGCCGCTGCAACCCTCTGGCAGTGAGTCTGTCACAATCACTGAGTGACAGACTCCGCCTGGATCTGGCAGCACCGGCCGGCCGTGTGACCACTTGCTGGCATGTGACATCACACGCCATCGTCCCTGCCCGCGAACTCCGCTGTGGCTGCTGCAACAGAGGAGGATAGAGGGAGAGGACGGAGCACACATGCCATGCCGCCCACGATAAAGCAGCGACAGCCAGCAGGGGCAAAGGCGCGGTCAGGACTGTACTGTCAGTGACATAAACGGGGCACTGCAGTGTGAGTGACTCGAGTCCGGCGGGCGAGACCTGTGGGGCTGTCGGTGTGGAGGAGGACTCAGAGGGGCAGGAGTGAACCGCGGTGCTGCCTCAAGCACAGCGTGAGGAGTAGCACAGCCGACAGCATGACTACCGACGCTGCAAGAACTCCTAGAGTGGGGTTAAAATTGAATTTGTTGTTGATGAGTTTGAAACTGAATTTTATTGTATTTATTGAATGAATTTGAGCTATAGGTGCTAGCACGCACTGCTGATTGAGGAGGGGGGCCTCTGCTGAAGGGTGAGAGGAGGGGGGGGCTGGCAGCAGTGCAGTGAGCATTTGCTGAGTATGTAGGGGAGGGCTGAACAGTGACTGTGGGGGGGCACTATATTTATATTGGGTGTGGGTGCTCCACCATTTCTCATACAGGGTGCTAGTTGACCTGGAGTCAGCCCTGGTCGCAGGTCTTATTAACCGCAGCTCACTCTTTTCCCCAGCTCTGGGCTGGTTGGTCACAATCACAACAGCGCTGACACTGACAAATCTGTTTTGTGATGCAGCCTCCCCCGCTCACCAGCTGTGCGATGCTGCAGTCGCAGCCCACCCCTTGTCTAGTGATGCCCGATACATAGACAAGGGGAGGGCTGTGCTGACATCATCGCACAGCTGGTGAGCAGAGGAACGGGGGAAGGTGCTGCATCACAACACGTCAGTGCTGTTGTGAGCAGCCAACCCAGACACTTGGGCGTAGGGAGGGTGGAGCAACTGGATCTTGAGCTACAGATGCCAGCAGAGGTGAAGGACGCTTCCTGGTAGGGCCGTAAGTTAGACACCGCCATCAGTCAAATGGTGTGAGGGTGTGGGCGGAGTTGTTTCTTCGGACACCAATAGCATCAGGGGGTAGGAGGGAAGCTGGCTGCCGGACACCAGCAAGGGTGGTGCTGGTGTCTGAGATGCAGGCAGACCTGAGCGGAAGGACTCGAGGAGTGAGGAACCTACCAGTGGGACTTCAGTCTTCAGCAGTGGAGACCGAGGGAGGACACGGGCAGTGATATTTTTTCTCACAGCCTTCGGAGGTGCGAGAAAAAATGTGTCTAAAGTGCCATTTTTTTAGCTACCAGACGGTGTTTTGGGCACCCAAATAGCTTTGTGCAGCTAAACCCAGTGCTTGTGGGCGTGGCAAATGCAAATGTATGCCCGGAGAAACAATTGAATTGCTCCATCGGGTGCCTATACGCATAGACGCCCAGAAGGGGGCGTACGGCACACTTGAAACACCCCCAGTGTCTCTCTATGGGGGCGATTCAATTCAGCGCAATGCTGAACAGCCCCGGGAAGGAGTTCCTGGAGCTACTAATTCACTGCACTGTTAGCCCGACTAAAGGATTTCTTCTCGCACTTGTCTGAGGGTGCGAGCAGAAATCCGACTAAAGTTCGGTCCGCTTTGCGGTTTTTCAGCATAGTGCTGCGCTAACAACATCGTGGCCAGCACTGAAGTTGGAAATGCAGGTTAGTGCACCTAAACACACAACTTAAGGTAAGGTATGCTAACTGGCATCTGCCTACTAAGTGCCTGGCATGGGGGAAACAACTGAATAGCCAGGGAACTCCTTCCCAGCATTATTCACATCGCGTTCAACTGAATAATCTTTCATCCCACAGAATTAATACAATTGGTTTCCCAGTGGCCCAGGTAACGCAAACACTATACACAGAAAGCAAAATGGTAAATTTGTCCACCAGGGGATTTAACAGTACTTTTCAGTAGCTGTTTATCCTTCTTGACAAATTGTATTTCAAAAGTGTTAAGATCCCCATAGAATTTCATTACTTTTTTTTTTTAAAGGGAGCTTTCAATGCTATATGAATAAACCTAAAACAGCAAGTACAATAAAAATAATCGCTACTGGGGACCAAGCGAACATAGTTATAGGTACATATTTTAGGAGTTTCAGAACTAAACGTTTTGCAGGTAAAAGTTTGATTGTAGAAGACTTTAAACCTTGACACAAATCTCTGATAATCATTTATGTACAAAAATTTGTCAACCTGCATCAAATCCATTTTGTAAAAAAAAAAAATTGGGTTTGTTTGGTGCAAAGGTATTGTTAGACCACAAATAAACAAACAATCACTAAACATTTAACATGTGTTATTTACATTAGCAATTCAAAGGGCGGAATTCAATTGTTTTCGCGGCCCGCATTTCCCATCTAAAGTGACAGGAGATCGCGTGCCGCTATGCAATTGTTCGAGATTTTAGTGCTGATCGCGCCCAAAGTGGTCGGGTTTAGCCGCGTAAAGCAGCTAAACCCGACCAAAGTGCTGGGCGCGATTGCGAAAAGTGATGTTTGGGCGCACAAACATGTTACTTTTCACACATTTCAGCTCTCATCCCCCAGGGGCTGCGAGCTGAACTGTAGCGCTGACAGCTGACCGTGCCCGACTGGAGCAATAATTGAATAGCTCTGTCGGGTGCGATGGGGGCAGGAATCAATTGAATTCCGCCCAAACAATTCATCCAAAAAGCAAGGAGCGAGTGTTCAGCTGTTGGGGTCAGTCTCTCCTCTCTTCTACCAGTTATATTTTTATCTCTAATATTTCTTTTGTTTGATTACCTCCTTGTGCACTAACATAGCAAATTATCCCTTTAAATTTGCTTAGCGATGATTTCAAATGTTTTTTGGGTGCCTGGAGGAGCTATTCAATTGTTGTGCCGATCGAAAGAGAGTGCTGAGGGCGCCCATTATTTCTGCTTGTAGGTCTCCTGAGATGGCGAGCAGAAATGTGCAAAAAGTCCAGCTTTTGGACACTTTACGCCTCTAAACCCGATGCATTTGGTTACGACATGCGTGAAACGTAATAGCCACCCAAAACAATTGAATATCTTCCTGTCACTTTAGACGGGAGTTCAGAAGCATAAAATAATTGAATTCCCCTTCTGGGCGGGGGAATTCAATTATTTTTTGGTGGCACTCTAAGTAATGGGAGCCCGATGGAGCAATTCAATTGTTGCTCCGACCAGGAACATGTGGGTGTCACACATTTCTGATTGCAGCCTCCTGAGGTGGCAAGCAGAAATGTGCAAAATGTCTGGTTTTTAGTCAGCCAAATGGCAATTTTCACGACACGCCCATTAGCTTAGAAAGGTGTAGCCACTTTGCGCAGCTAAACACGATGCTTTTGCATGTGACAAGCGTGGTAATAAATGGGCGCCCAAAACAAGTGATTTGCTTCATCGAGTGCCCATTACTTATTGCCCCCTAAAAAAGAAAAATTAGAGCAAACACAAAAAATAACACTGCTTACTATACAGCTTAAAATATCAGATACGGAAATAAAAAAAAAGTAAATAATTTTTTTCTTTATATTGTTTGGAACTATCAGGGGTATTCAATATGAAACGTTAACTTCACTGTCGAAGTTAACGTTTCATATCGGAGTTTTGTTCTGCGTTAAGGTATGGTGCACGCTCCCGCTTATCCCCGTATTCAATATAAAATTAACGAAAACCGCAAACTCCGAAGTTGGATTTGCGTAAAGTTACGAATTTTTCCTTAAAATAATTGTAAGACCCCCCTAAAATTGTAAAAACATGGGGGAACACTATGGGTACCCCCGTTTTAGCCTTTAATTAAAAGTCGGGGATTTAAATAGCCGCAGCAGGTGTTTTTCACGACATTGAAGAAGTGATGCAGAAGAGCACTTAGGTTATTTTTTTCGTTTTTTTAAGTGGTCCCATCAAATTTGGGGTACATGACAATGGGTACTAGCATATTTTGGTGTCCCTAAAGTAAGTTTTTCAAAATTCTGCATTTGTGCACCTGCCGCTATAATTCTATTCTAGAAAACACCTGCCGCATACTTGCAGAATAGCCCTGAACCTATTGTTGAACAATATTTTACCCTTTTTTTTTTTGCACCCCAATTTTTAAACTAATTTTTTGGGGTGTTTTTATTTATTTTTTTCCTTTTTTTGACAGTTCTTTTTTAAATGTCATTCTCAGGGGTGCAGGCTATTTTTTTTAAGCCTGCACCCCTAAACCCCAATTCTGCACTTTTTTTCGACACCTATTCAATGGTGAAAAGTTATCACCGTTTTTTATCAAAGACTTGTCAAAACTGCGATAACTCTTTGAAATTGAATAGGGTGTAAAAGTAAAACCTGTGATAATGACGTCATAATTGCGATATTAACGCAAAAAACGATGTTATCGCACCCATATTGAATACCCCTGTATGAATCTTTAAAAAGGAGAAAACCACCTTACACAATTTAAAATTGAATTGTAAAGTGCATAAACATCCTGTTTTCTCATGACAGCATTAAGTTTACCACTGTACCTTGAAACCATGCTGCAATGCAAGGGGGTGCAAATATTTTTTGCATGTGGGGTAAATACTGGCTGCTTTTGCATGTAGCTCACAAATGCTGCACAGCTTTATTGTTACACTGCAATTTAAGCTGGTACACATTAAACGACTTGCAAACGATGCAATGTCATCAACGATTTCCCCTGAACTCCTGGACTAACGATATAGTGCATACACACAGTGCAATTTTACCAACGACCAAGCGATATATCATTCATCGTTAACGATTTTCAAATCTATATATATCGTTTGCTTGCCAAAGTACTTGACGACCATCTTAAAGATTTCTGCTAAATTTAAATAGGGGGCTGTACTATGAGACACAGATGCATGCACAGATCAGTGAGTTCCATGCATTAATCTGTGTATAAGCTTGTAGAGTGTTAATATTATTTCTAAAAAAATTGTGTGGATTCCCCCACTAATAGCACAACCAGCCCAGGACTGTTCAGAGCCAGTCCTGGTTGTCTAAATACGGGGGACAAAAGACGTAGTGGTCCCCTGTATATAGCACAACCAGCACTGGGTTCGATGAGCAGGTCCTGGTTTTGGAAATACATGGAGAAGAGGACGTGTCCAAGGATTGTAGGTGAGTGAGTTTAAGTGTAATAAAGTTATACTTTCACGGTGTGTCTTGTGTTTATTTTAATATTTCTTTTGCAGGTGAACTACAGGTACCAGCAGTCCCTTAATGCCCGAATGCTGCTACTTGTAGTTCTCCAAGTACCGACATGCAGTGGAGGCTTACTGGGGCCTGTAGTTCTCAACCCTGCACCTACAGGCCTGGCTGTGGCATTACACCCCCGCTAGAAAGAGTCCGGTGCTGGTTATGGAAAATACAGAGGACCCCTACTCATTTTGTCCCCTGTATTTCCCATACCAGGACCGGCTCGCCTAGCTTACTGCTGGTTGTACTAAATACAGGGGACCTCTAAGTCTTTTGTCCCTCGTATTTAGACAAACAGGACTGGCTCTGAAAAGTCCAGGGCTGGTTGTGCTTTTAGAGGGGGAACCCAGGTCATTTTTTTATTTGACACTTTACAAGCTTTTTACACAGATACATGCACGGATCTCACTGATCTGTGCATGCATCTTTGTCTGAAGCAGGTATGGAAGGGGAGTGGAAATGCCTTTAAAGTGACGGCCGCATCGTGCAGGTCTGAACGACATATCGTTTGGCGTTCGGTAGTGCGTACACACTACACGATAAGAGGGGAATCGTTAACGAGATTGACAGATCTTCCTGAATGTACAAGAGATCTGAAGATGCGCCCAACAACCCGCAGGAACACGATTCGGGATCGTGATAGTGTACACACTGGACGATGTGAACGATTTATCGTTTCAATGCATCGGAATCGGCCAAATCGTTAAAGATAGATTTCAGTTTTGACACACCCCTCCACATCTGCCCCACCTGCAATGCAAAATTGTTTTACCAAGATGCGCAGTTACTTGTTCTTTCTTACTCTATTCCCAACTCTGAATAGTTGCATGCAAAGTAAAGGAGTCTATATCCTATTATATTTAGCGTAAATAAATTGGACCGTCACCATTATTGAAGCACACTCAGGGAAGAGACAGTAGACACACAAGATGCGTATTTTGAATTAACAAGGTGACACCCAGCCTGATGCACGCATCACAGGATCAGCTCCCATTCAATCATCTACCATTCTGTTGAACCCTTAACTACCACTGCTTATGGAAACGTCTCTGCAGTGTCTCCCAGCTGACCTGCCTTAAATTAGGACTTCAGCTTTCCCAAACACAGGGTGGTCAAGGAGGCAAACTGATTCAGCCGTCTCAGACAGACAGCTTTTGGGGGGTGGTCAGATGAAGTTAATACATAAAAAAGTAAAACTGCTCATGAAGGTGTGATATTTATCGTATTGGTTAAAACTAAAGTAATGCTTAAAGATTACAATATTTGCGTTTTAAAATATTTGTCTTTAAAAAATGTAAATCATATACAAATGCTTATATTTGTATAAGCTATGATAAGGGTGACATTTCAGTTATTGCTTCTGGCAGCAGAATGGCTGTGCACACATCTAAATCCAAGCCCATTAATGGAGTGAGCAAAGTCTGTTTCATGGGTGTGCTTTTAACACGTCCTACATTTCTTCTATGTAGAATGAATGCTTTTATTAAATAGACTTAATTACAAATGTAACATGAATGAAACCAGTTATGGCCAACGCAAGGGCTGCACATTACCCTTATTACACCAAATGCTTCCAATCTTCCTACCTCTCTCCTCTCACCAATCCAGAAACTTTTTTTTCTAAAATGAAAAAAAATAAACACCAAACCACATCAGTCACTTGTTTGCCCTAAATGGCCCTACATGCACCTCAGGACATTCAAACATGCTTTGCAGAAATCTCTTATTGATCAACGTGTCCCTCTCACCTTCCATGGGGGGGAGATTCAATATAGCGGAAGTTGAATAGCGACGGGAGGGAGTTCCTGGAGCTATTCAATTCAGCGCACTGTTTAATCTGACTAATGTTTTCTTCTCGAGCACTCCTGAGGGTGCGAGGAGAAATCCAACTGAAGTGCCGGGCGCAAGGCTGTTTTCTGGCTTAGCACGTCGCTAACAGCCTCGCAACCGGTACTTTAGACAGAGTATGCTGTTTCTCGCAATTATAACAAGCAAGTTAAGTCACAAGAACAAGCATTCTCCGACTTAGGGCTGTATTCAATTAGAGGCAAAATGCAGTGATCGGCAAAACAGTTTTGCCTATTGCCGCTTTTTGCCTGGTGGGAACTTACCTCCAAATTCAATTCCAGCTGGAATTCATTTACGCGGAAACTCAATGCAATGTAATAGGCAAAAAAGATTAGCCTATGAATAGCTGGTGAAAAGGAGTGCAAAATCTTTATTTTGGAGTGCAAACATGGGGAAACGACCCAGAGCCATAGGGACAGCCCCCCAAAAGGACAAAACTAGCAAAAAAAAAACCTAAGAACACCCCAAAAAGTACTTTCATTTTTGGGGCGAAAAAGTAAAAAGTGGGGGGACAAGCATAAAAACTATCGAAAGAGACTTCTTGGGGGTCTGCAAGGATGGGTCAGGTGTTTTTGAAATTTGTTAAAAGTTCACTTTAGAAACATTTAAAGATGCTAGCACACATTTGCAAGGACCCCAAATTTGACAGGACTACTTATTTTCACCAAAAAATACTGCTTTATGCCATTCTTCACCACTTTTGCATAGACGCTAATAAAAAGCTATCTAAACCCCAAACACTTTTATTAGGGGTAATCGTACACATCTACATTGATTCTGTATGTTAGTGCATCTTTTTTGGGGTACACAGGCCCCTCAAGCTTTCCCCCCATATACCCACTCA
This sequence comes from Taudactylus pleione, assembly GCA_031769625.1. Taxonomy (NCBI): domain Eukaryota; kingdom Metazoa; phylum Chordata; class Amphibia; order Anura; family Myobatrachidae; genus Taudactylus; species Taudactylus pleione. The sequence goes on along the minus strand of JAUIMM010000017.1, from coordinate 8,234,631 downwards.
CTGGAATACCAGTGACCACAAATGACTAATTGGTCACCAATATCAACCTAGCTACAAATTATTTAAGTAGCGAAGAAGCATGGAGACAGATCTGAGGGAGACCACATGGCATACACTGTGTGTCTGGCCTCCTTATCTGATCTTAGATGTGCTGTGTGACATCCCTGCATTGTGTGAAAGAGGTTATATGATGTACAAGTTGATGTTCTACTCAGGTTTACACTTAAGGGTTTATTTACCAAAGGGCGGGTTTGTAGAAGTGGAGATGTTGTCCATAGCAACCAGATTCTACTTACCATTCTTCTTGCAGCTTCTAGAACAGTGATTCCCAAACTCGGTCCTCAAGGCACACCAACAATCCTGGTTTTAGTGATAGCCATGCTTAAGCACAGATGGTTAAATCAAAATAACTGAGGTACTAATTAAGTCACCTGTGCTCAAGTATGGCTATCCTTAAAACCTGTGTTAGAGTGCCTTGAGGACCGTGGTTCGGAACCCCTGTTCTAGAAGATAACTAGAATCTGATTTATTGCTATGGGCAACATCTCTACTTCTATAAACCCGCACTTTAATAAATATTCCCCCTCTTATATAATTTATGCCCTGGCCAAGCTCACCTGCAGTGCCATGTTTTGGGCTGAAGCTTGACGGGGTGTAAAGCAAAAAAAAAACTAAGTTGGAAGGAGCTGGGGCCACAGGTAAAGGGGCAGGCTACCTGACAATGACCACTTCAGCATTACACAATAAATTATTGTTCATACCCAAGCTGCCTAGTTTATGACTGATCGGTTACCCAGGAAACCATAGATTTAGAACAGAAGACCTCAGCATTACTGGTGACAAAGCAATTGAAATCAATTTTTAAAAGAATATTTTAACAAACTTTTGCAAGTACTGTGATGTGGGCATGATTTTCTTACTGTAAACAATCGCTTAACTGAGTATATATTTGTGCTAAAGGGTCTACGTACTAAGCCTTGGAGAGGGATAAAGTGTGTGGAGATAAAGTACCAACTAATCAGCTTCTGTCACATTACAGGCTGTGTTTGAAAAATGACAAATAGGAGCTGATAGGTTAGTACTTTAGTGTTCACTCTAGCTCCGGCGGCAGGCAGGGCGCCGGAGCCAGAGAGGGCACCTTTGTGCGTGCGTCAAAGGCGTGCGCCCGAAAAGGGGCGTGGCCATTGAAAAGGGGGCGTGTCTATAAGGTGCATCCCTTTTTCGTCACTCTTGGGGGCGTGCACGGCACTTACGGGCACGCCAGGCAGCCCCCAAGCGCTGCAGAGAGAATAGATGCCGGGCGCATGCGTCCGGCGTCTATTCTCCGGTGGTGACCGGGTCACCGCACATTTCTCCACACGCGGAACACTGCAACACGTGGCTGAAGACGGCACGCGCAGGCTGTGAGGGCAGGGCGCTTTTTGCTCTCCTTCGGGAGGGCAGGGAGCTTTTTGCCCTCCAGTAGGGCAGGGCGCCGCGCCCCGCTAAAACAGCCTAGCGAGAACGCTAGTACTTTTTCTCTGTCACAGTCTCTCCAAGGCTTAGTACATTGACCCCTTAACCTTTTCTATAAAGCGAGTTGCAATCCTTATAACAGATATGACTGCCATAACTTTGGGAAGATATTTATGACAAGTTGTACACACCTGACACATCCGCTGGATGTACAGCGGAGAGCTAGAGGAAAAGGCTGTAACATCAGCAAGGTGGCAGAGCTTAGCAACAAGCTGTTTCCTTCATTTTTACAATTAAAAGACACTGAAAAAAAAAATAAGAATCCCAAGGGTTTTCTGAACCTGCTGTGTGTTTCACACTTCATAAATACACACAATGTGATCTCACATATGCCAAGTGCTGTAATTAGCATGGACAAGGCTTGGCTACAATTACACAAGTTGGCAAAACAGCAGTTTATTTATATTAACATTACTCTTAAGTAAGCCTCACACACACCCGCCTCCTCTGCCAGCCACACTTTCAAGTAACCCAAGTGCAGTGCTATCTCATAGGAAACAAAACTCAAATAAAATAATTAAATGAGAGCAGGCAGTGGGGGGGAGGGGGGAAGATTCAATTCAGTGCGCTGTTGATAGCGCCGGGAGGGAGCTCCCAGAGCGGTTCAATTCAGCACACTGCTAGGTCTGACAGTTAGGAGTTAAATCGGAGAATGGCGGTTCTCGCGAATTAAACCTGGGTGTTTAGTTGTGAGAACCGGCATTCTCTGACTAAGGTGGTCGCCGCGAGGCTGTTAGCATCGCGCTAAGATGGAACACAGCCTCGCAGTTGGCACTTTAATAATTTCTCGTGCGAGGGGGAAATCCAACTAAACGGACTAAACAGCGCGCTGAGTTTAATACCTACAGGAGCTCCCTCCCGGCGCTATCAACAGCGCACTGAATTGAATTCCACAACATTCACAGACCGCGTGCCATTACTCTAGCTCTTCTGATGAAAGCTGTGTGCACACATAAGGGTATGTTTACTAAAGTGCGGGTTTTTAGAAGTGAATATGTTTCCCACAGCAACCAATCAAATTCTACATTTATCTAACACCTTCTAGAAGATAATAGCTAGAATCTGGTTGCTATGGGCAACATCTCCACTTCTAAAAATAAAAAAACCACACACACCTTAGTAAATATACCCCGTAGACTCATCATAAACACAGCACACTCACAAGGTTTGTACTATTCCAAACATTGGTAAGTGTGTATGCATACAAAAATATATGGGGAAAATTTCATTAAATGCAATGTGAATAGCGCTGGTAAGGAGTTCCCGGTGCTTTTTTAATGGTTTACCCCCACACCTGAAGCCAAGTGTTTAGGCCTGTGTTGGCTAACCTTGACACTCCAGCTGTTATGGAACTACATAACCTAGCATGCACTGCTACAGTTTTGCTATTAGGGCATGCTAAAACTGTGGCAGGGCATGCTGGGATATATAGTTCCACAACAGCTGGAGTGTCAAGGTTAGCCAACACTGGTTTAGGCTCTCTAATCGGCATTTTCTGACTGAAGTGACCGCCACAATGTTATTAGCCTCGGGCTATGCTGAATGAACAGCATCATGGCCAGCACTCAAGAGGGTGCGAGAAGAAATCCTTAAGTCAGGCTAACAGCGCAGTCAATTAAATAGCTCTGGGAACTCCTTCCCATCACCCTTAATTGAACTGCCTCCAGTATATGCTTAAGACAGAGATGGTAAAGAACCTGCACATGTAGCACTACCGTTCGTGTTACAGTACACTTGCGGCATAGACAAGGACTGGGTAAAGAAATATTTTTAGAGCTGTGGGCAAGGACCAATAAGAGTCAGCAATTTGGTCAGAAAACAAAAAAAAGGGCTCCTGTTCCTGGTTCCCAGTGACATTCAATAAAAAATATCAGTATGTGTGTTCATGTTTGCTTTAAAAATCACAAAGGCCAGAGAATGTAACATATCTTATGTTACATTCTCTGGAATCTCTTCATCAGAACGGTCATCCATTGGTGTATTCGATTAAAACACTGAACAATTGTAACTACTTTTGTTTCCAAAAACACAATATAAAAACCAGCATTTATATCTTTTTCCTATCAATATAATAAGGTGCTACCTTATACCACTTGGTATTGCAATTAAACAATCTATATGTCTCCTGCAGCACCAATTAAGGCATATTCAAAGCACATTCTAAACAAAGAGCCTCTGCTTCAAATCCCAAAACCATGATTTTGGTACTCACCGTTAAATCAGTTTCCTCGAATTCAGCAGGGGACACTGGAGTGATACTTATAGGGTATAGACGGGTGGAAAGTGGAGCCGGCACCATAACAGCGCAGGGAGGGCATCCAGTGTCCCCTGCTGAACTCGGAGAAACGGATTTAACGGCGAGTACCAAAATCCTGTTTTCTGCTTCATCAAGCAGGGGACATTGGAGTGATACTCATGGGGACATCCCAAAGCTACCCCCACGGGAAGGAATGCACTGCAACACCTGCTAAACAGAACGGCCAAAGTGAGACTCAGAGGTCGCAAAGGTGTCAAACCAGCACAACCGCACAAAAGTGTGTGTGCCAGACCACGTGGCCGCCCGACACAACTGTGTGACAGAAACCCCCCTTTGCAGCCCCAGGAGGACCCAACGGTTCGCTTAGAATGCGCAGAAATAGATGCAATCTGAGCCCAAGCCGACTCAGATTGCATCCTTGCTGTCTCTCTTTCCCTGCGGGACTCTGTTAACTCTGCTGATAGACCCGATATTACACCAGTAAGGGCGGCAACCCAGGATGGAGTGTAGTCCTGTGAAGGAGATGTCATTGGAGGAGGAGCAGGACCCCACCCCTCGCAGGAATCACAAAGCAGGGTGCCATCAGAGTGAGCCCGACTGAACTTCGCATTACACTTGTTACAAACATAGAACTTCTGAGAAGCCTTTGAAGCTGTCCTTTTTCCTGCTATGAGTACTAGAGATGGCTACTGAGGTGAGTGTCTCAACATAAGGACTCGAATCATTCAGATGTTCGAATGATTCGAGCCACTCAACGTTTGGTGTGTCGAGACACCCACCTCAGTCTCTAGCCTGTCAGTGGGAGCCGCTACTGCCGGAGTGTGTGTGCACTGACTCTCCCTAGTCAGAGCAGAAGTATAATCAGGTCGGATTAGCAGTGGAGGGGGCGGAGCTGTCAGCGACTCACTCGGAGTTGTGCTGCTACTGCCGGGCTCGGGGGGTGTGCACTGACTCGGGAGAGTCAGTGCAGAAGAATGATCATCAGTGCTGGGCCGCAAACAGCGGGGCTGTCAGCGACTCACTCAGAGTCGCCGGCACCCCTGCTTGCTACAGCTCTGCTGTATCTACAGAGCAGTGTCTCGAGACACTCCATTGAGTTGAGCCATGTGGCTCAACTCAGTACTGTGAGTCGCTCTGCCCATCCCTAATGAGTACACAGGAGACAGATACAGAAAAAAATAAACTCAACACACAAGCCGTGAGAAGAGAAAATGAGGAGAGGCATAGCAATAGAGAGGGAGGAGTGTCTACAAATCCCTCTGCAGGGCTGCCCAACACCAGCCCCCTTCATCACAATAATAAACTCACTGTTCCCAGGTACAGGCTGAACAGGGTGCTGACAGAGGAGTCTGGAGGCATGGGGCCAGGGCGCTGTATGCTCACACCCACCAGAGCTGCTGCAGGCAGAGCACAGGGAAGGTGACTGGCGGGAAGCTGTCTGAGAGTGGGCGTTTGTTACTGAGCAGGAGGAGGAAGCCCACGTTGAGCGAAAGCCTACTCCAGGAAGAAGCTCCGCCCCTGTCCTTGTAAGGTTCCCCCCCCCCCCGGCAAGCCCTAAGGAGAGCCGCCGGGAGACGGTCGCTAAACACACAGGAGGTGTGTGCACTGTAATACCGCTAACCCAGCCTATCCCCGCTAGCAGGGGTAGGCTGGGAATACTTACTCCGGCGTGCCACTCGGTGTGCGGTGGACCTGGGGGGACCCGAACCCAGGCACGTGCAGCTGCGGCGGGTCCCCCTTCTACAGCAGCAGTAGCTGTGAGCTGTGGTCAGGGAATCAGACGCGTGCCTCATGAGGAGTCAGCGGGTCCTCCCAGGCGGCTCCCACAGTGCAGGTAGACAGGGGCTACTGTCTGCCTGTGCTGATTAAATAAATAAAATTTGAAAAATGCAGGAGATGCTGTCGAGGATCAGCTCCCTCGGCACATTTCTTAAAACTGAGGATGTGAGGGGGCATAGAGGGGGAGGTGCCAGTCACAGGTTTAAGTTCTTAAAGTGCCGGCTCCACTCTCCACCAGTCTATACCCCATGAGTAACACTCCAGTGTCCCCCGCTTCATGAAGGAGACATATATCAGTTGGAAATTATTTGAGATTTTAAAAAAAGGCATAGATCGGGTTGTAAGATCAGCCACATAAATTCAGATTAAATTCACATGTTGCATCACTGCACTGAAACTAGTTCATGAGCATGTATGAGCTTCCCATATCATGCTACTTTATTTACAGCTACACTAACTCTTACTGTAAAATTATACCAGCAGAAGCCCTGGCAGTTACTTCAAACAAACATTTGTTACTCTGCCCTGCTGGTTTTAAATATAGTACCGACAAGTCAATTCTATTTGGCACTTTAAAATGGGAAGGGCAAAGAATAAGGGAGGACCAGTCAGAATCCACATTTGCAGTTTGTGACAGTCCTCCTGTGCTAAACAGTGGGGTCAGCATAACAATTCCAGCCACTGCCATCCCTCTGCACCATGCCATAGTATATCAGTGAAGTTTTGGCATGAAGCAGAGTGCTGGTTTAGTAAGGAAAAGGAGAGCTGTTTGGTATGTTATTTAAGCATGCTATTTATCTGCCTCTTTCCTGTTTGAAGTCGTGGGTGAGGGTTAAAGTTTTTTTTGTGATACAGGTTAAACAGCCGGTAGAGAAAAGTATCTCAGGTTAACTTAAAGAATCTTTAGAACTCAATATTATGGGTGCTATACACTGTTTAAATATATATATATACATACACACACACACACACCTATGGAAATAATACAGAAAATATGTCTACATTACATTGTATTACAAAGTCATATTACATTTGTACGGTGGACAGGTTTATCTAACTTACTGAAGGGGCGGGTTACTATTTATTATCTTTTATTGATATGGTGTCATAAGGGTTCCATAGAACCATACATAGGGATGAAACATACATCAATTTGCATGGGTACATACTAATAAAGACATAATTTTAAATATACATAACTACATTGCTCAGATTACATAATTAGGAAGAGAATATAAATGGGAGAGGACCCTGCTCTAGAGAGGTAACATTTTAAAAAGAATATGGGCAGACTTTGGGGTCTATGTACTAAGCCTTGGATGGAGATAAAGAACCAACCAGCTCCAGTAATTTTTCAAACACAGCCTGTGACATGGCAGTTAGAAGCTGGTTCTTTCTCATTCACTTTATCTCCATCCAAGGCTTAGTAAATAGACCCCAAAGAGGGGGAGGGGACAGAACTGTGGGATGCAGAGGCTGGAGAGTTGGTACCCGATTCAGACCCGGTCGCTAAGTTGCGCTCGCTGTGAGCGATTTTCACCCGTCTGTGCATGCGTATAATTCGCAGTACACGTGCGCAAGCCAGTCTTTGCGATCTGATGTTGGTTGCTCGTAAGCCACTATTAGCTCACTACTTTGAGTGACAAATAGTGCAGTTTGTGGGTGGTAACAGGGGAGTGGTGTTGCGGACGCAGGCGTATCAGGCCGCCAAAACGCCGTTCATAATTAGCAAAGTAGCGTCATTGTACATGTCACCTGCATGTATTTCAGGCTGCTCTGATCGCAGTGCTTGCAGTGGGGAAAGGCAATCAAGGGCTGCGAGCAGCTCCGATGGCTCTTGATGTTACCGATTAATCCTACAGTTCCCGGAGATGATGTGTGTTGCGAGTGGCAAGGGGGCATCTTTATACACTTGCGAGCGCACTTGGCCGTAGCTCGCTAAGACATAGAGGGCGTCCTAATGCGACACAGTGCGAGCGCTTCATTTAAATATCTGGCCCCTTTTTGCTAGCGAGTGGCCGCATCTTGCGATCAGGTCTGAATGAGCTCCTGGTGTAGAGATGGTAGATTTCAGTGAAGAGAGGAGTCTTAAAAAACACGTTTAAAAGGATGGCTGGTTGAAGGCAAGTACGATTGGGCGCCGCAGGACATAACAGAGGTTCAGACACCTGACAATCCAGAAGGCAAGAGACAGCCACTGGAGATATAGTAGATGGAAGGATTTTGAATAGGATTCTGTGGAGAATAGGGAGCTAGAGGAGTGACTGACAGAGGTACAGTAGAGGTGGAGCGACGATGGGAATATGGAAGGCCAGACAGGACTAGTTTAACATAATCTAGGCAAGAGGGGATAACATTTTTTACTATGTGAAACATGACGTCAATGTGTTAGGCTGGGTACACAATTAATGTATACCCAGCTGACCTGTCGTGAGACGGGACGCATATCGTCTGCATAGCCTCTAGTGTGAACCCAGCCTTAGTCACTGACAGACAGGAAAAGGTTATTTTATTGTCTGTAATAAATATTAAGGAGATACTACCAACACGCATTTACTTCTATTACAGCTTTGATCAGTCACTCTGAAAACTTAATTTCACCTGCATGTGTAAAAACATAACTTTTTTTTTCGTCCACATTCCACATGCTTGCAGTTCGCAGATTGCAGTATATATGGCTCTAGTGGTGAATTAGGGGACAAATTTAATGTCTGGCTTACCAATCATGTACTTGGTCCCTGCTAGGAGCGTAGAATCTACATTCCCTGCAATGTAATGGATTTTCTTTGAACACTCATGTGACCAGGCGGGATGGGAGGGGATTTTATTTCCTGTACAGCAGCAGCAAGAGGATGATAACAGATGCAGCATTGAAATAAATAGAAGAGTACAGATTCCCATAAATGAGAAATTATGTCATTATCTTATTTGATTTGATTATTTTGAGACTGTGTCAAAAAATTTTTAAAAAAGACTTAACACCCCAAAAAATCACTTTGAATTTGGGGGTGAAAAAAAAAAAATGTTGGGGGACAAAGTAGAAAACTAGCGAACTTGACTCTGGGGGGGGTCCCAGAGTATGCCCCAAGTGTTTTTTTTTTTTTATTGCAGGTGCTTGCGGCAGGTGGATTTTTCATGATTTTTACAACTTCACTTTAGCAACTTTTAAATATGCTAACCCCCATTTTTAAGTACCCAAATTTGCTGGGATAACTTATTTTCAGGAAAAAATACTCCAGAATACTATTTATCACCACATATAGAAAAATGCTATTTAGCAGCTATTGAGCCCATTTAAAAACACCAAATACCTTCAGCAAGCCAAATCGGGGGGTACCATAGCTAACCCCCATGTCAGAGCATCTTTTGGGTGGTACCAGGCCGATTTCCCCAAATCTGACAGGACTTTCCGCCTGTTCAAGTTTCGCCGGGTCCCGTTTTCGCCTACTTCCATATTAAATACGGAGTTTATCCAATACTTTTCCACCTACAAAAGACGCGAAGTAGGCGAAAAGTCTGGGAGGCAGTAAAGTATTGCGGATCCGCTCTAATTGAATACGGCTCTAAGTCGGACAATGCACAGGGGGGTGCAAGAAGAAATCCCTTAGTTGGACCAAACAGCGCAGTGAATTCAATAGCTCCAGGAGCTCCCTCCTGGGGCTACTCACTATATCCATGTACTGTATGTAGAATCATTCCATGTACTGTATGCAGAATCATAGTTTAAACTTGTTAGCATTAATATTTATGGGTTGCATGATCTAGCAAACTGTGCTGCAGCTGATAAAGTACAGTTTGAATACCCACTTGTTTTGGCTAATCACTCATTGGGGTGGGGGGTGGGGATTCAGTTCAGTGCGCTGTTGATAGCGCCGGGAGGGAGCTATCAACAGCACATTGAATTGAATTCCCCCCCCCCCCCAATTTATCTAATTGTGTCAGATGGTTGATTAGATCGCAGAGTGATAGAATTCTAGTTTACCTGCTGAAATAAATCAGTCACTGCGCAACCTCAGTGAGGAGCTTTGCATTTATTATATTTTAACTTGTCTAGAGCTGGTCTTTATCCACTGGAATCAACCTGAATATTACAGAATTTGAAAGCCATGGTCATACATAAAATGGTGGAGACACTGGTTGAAGTGAGTTTACAGCTGCCAGTTCATCCAGTCCAATCAGTTGGAAACCACTCACATACTGACCTAATCTACAACATCAGACTAAAGGCCCCCATACACGGTGCGATTCAAAGTTGGTAAGATGTGTTGTACGATTTCCCTTGAAATTCTTCCCTTGAAAATTTTCAAGCGATGTGGTCAAATGGTGTACGATTGGTCGTTCAAATCTTAAAATAAGATGCATAGAAGTTAATCAGATTGTACTCAAAAGATCGTAGATCTCTTTGCAAAACCATCTGATCTGCGAGCCAACTAGAGGATGGCGGGGATGCGCATCAGGGTTGCAGAACACACAAAAAACACTATTTTCACACGTTTGGTATGTACAAAGCGTCAAAACTGTCCATTTCGGGTAAAAAATCGTTCAGTGTATGGGCACCTTAAGCCAACAATATTCATGCCAATGCATCCTATTAATTTACTAGAAATCAGGGAGACACAAATGGCGGAATTCAATTGTTTTAGCGCGCCTGATCTCCCATCTAAAGTGACAGGAGATCGCGGGGCACTATTCACTTAATGCTAATTATCGCAGCCATGGAGATCGAGTTTAGCCACGAACAACAGCTAAACCTTACCAAAATGTTGGGCGTGACCGTGAAAAGTGCAGTTTGGGTGCCCAAACGGGTCACTTTTGGCGCAGTTCAGCTCACCACTCCCGGGGGGCGCGACCTCTAATGCCAGCGCTGGCAGCTGATCGTGCTAAGCAAGAGCAACAATTGCATAGCTCCGTCAGGTGTGTGGGGGGGTCAGCTGCCAAATGGCACAATTCAATTCTTTTCACCAGCAGCTATCTACAGAACATCAATCAGGAATCTGCAAAGGCAACAGCGGGCCACCACTTACCACCTCTATGAGACCATATGGACTTAATAGACAGTACAGCATCTGTACCCACGGTACTGAAGACAGACCACATACTAATCTAAAATTACAAAGGGGCAGTAGCAGTGTCACTAGTTATAGACATTTCCACAATTGTGCATCATAGATATAAATCCTGGTGACGTTCATTTCATCTGTACACTTTATAGTGAACCTTCATTTTTAGCATTTGTAATAGTAAAAGTGATTTTAATACCGTTGTTCTGGCAGTCTGGTATATTAGTTCATAAATATCACTAAAGTACAAGAGATACAAACACATTTAAAGACCATCATTCTGTACATACATCCTATGCATATAGAGGTTTGAGCGCTGAGTGCATTATTTTTCTTTATATTATATGTTTTGGAAGGGAGGACACCCTTCATACTAAGCAGCTCACTTCGCACAAATAGGGGTTCCCAGTGCGCAGTGTTAAGCCCTATCTATACTTGACAGTAACAACGTCGATCCCAGAATGCAGGAGCCGGCATGCCGAAAAGGTTAACATGCTACTTACTGTTACAGCATATTAACTTTGTCAGTAGGCCGGCTCCTGATTTCAGGGATCAACAGCATCGCTGGCTACAAAGGGACTGTCAATACCCCATACCAGCCAATACAGCGGAAAGACTTTTTTTTGCACATGAAACTTCCTTTCACCAACCTTACTGAAGGAGACTGAATAGTGCATTTCGTCAAATATCTAAATTTATGGCAGGGAAGCTTTTACATACACAGTACATGTGTAAACATAAAAAGATTTCCTGCTAATTAAAATTAACATGTATTTTAGGATGAGTGGCCCCTTTAGCATAACTGTACTTTACTATTCCATCAATCACCAAAAATTATGCAGCAGTCTAAAGCTGGCCATAAACGGGGTGATATGCACCGTGTGACGCGATGGGGAATCTGACGTTCGACATATCGGGCGGTCCCCACACATGGTGCGATCGGGGGCCGACCGCCCGATATGCCGGCTCCCCCCTCCCCCACCCGCATAGTGCTGCATGGGATCGCACATCTCATCCCCTGACCGACTAAACCTGCAGTAAGATCTGGGGGTGCAATGTACGACCCCAAGGGTGCGCGCTCTGTTCGATATCATACCCACACACCGTACGATAGAGCAGCCAAATCGTACCAATCCATCGGATCAGCTGCTTTATCGCACCGTGTATGGGCACCTTTACTACAATACTTTGATTCACATAACCGATATTCCACATTTACATCATTCTAGAGTTTTAACCGTAGAAATCTATGGAACACACATTGTAGCTGGGTCAACACTTAAGAGATGTATCCGCAGATCGAGTGATCTGCAGATGATGGTTGTTCATACACACTGAACAACCATCATCTGACCGCGGGTACCGCTGGCCGCGTCGCTTCCCACTCCCTGTGGCCACTGCTGAAAGTGTACAGGTGGTCGAATGACCGCCCATATACACAGCACAATTACCAGATACATCTGCCATCAGCTGGGCAGCAGAGCCGACGCAATATGTCTGTGAACAACATCTTTCATAGACAAATCGTTGGTACACACTCGCCGAGACGGGCACATGATAAATTGACCGAACAATTGATCGGCTAATATATCTGCTTAAAGCTGGGTACACACTACACAATATTGTTAAAGATCTGGCTGATTCCAACGCATTGGAATGACAAATCGTTAATATCGTACAGTGTGTATGTACTACATCGTGTAGTGCGCGCTCCCGTGTGGCCGTCAGCCGCATGGCCTGAACGTTTGTACATGCAGTAAAATCAGTCAAGGCGGCCGACGATCCCAGCAGCGCTATGCAGTGGGGGCCGGCATATCTGGCACCGGATTGCCCAGTGTGTATGGACCGCCCAATATGTTGGCCCGTTGGCAGTCGGGTCATGTGTCGCATCGCTGGGCACACGTCTTTTAGAGTGTACCCAGCTTAGCACAACTGAACAGTTATATACGTACAATACCAATTTCTGATAATGTTACAATATTCAATTACAGACATATTATAAATCGGTTCTGAAAATTTTAATTCATGGAACAAGGAAAGAAGATACTGCAGAGAAAATGTGGAAAGAACAGCCTAACCAACAAAAAAACGTGACAGGGGCTAAGACTATAAACCTATGTGGCTTCCCAAAGGTGAAATAATGCAGCGCTGGAAAAAAGCAAGTTGAATTTAGGAATCAGTTTCACATTTTTATAGAATGCTTATAGAGGGAAGATACGCCTTACCATTTTAAGCTAGCACCAGTAAACCCTAATGGGTAAGTGATCCTGTATACAGCTGCACAGTCCCAGAGGAAGCAAACCGTGATGCACTCCAAGAAAGATAATGCATTGTAAAATCTGCAGGGTAAACAGTAAGTCATGTATGCAAACTACAAATCTTTATCGATATACAGATGGAACAAAATCTAATAATTTTATGTATCAGAAAATATATCTATAATTCTGAGGAAAAAAAAGGAAGGACAACAAGGCAAAAACATGTGGTAGGAAGAACAGTCAGTTGTCATGCAATGATCAAACACAGAGTAAATTGTAAGCAATTGTATTATCATCATTATCTTTAGGGCAAGAGGGTCCTTATTAAATGTAAATCAGATTCTGTCTGAAACATTTTCTTCTTCCGGAACACCTGCAGATAGATGATGTGCATGTCTATTTGCCTTCTACAAGTCTTTCTAAACCAGCTGAAATTATGGCACCCATGAGATGGTGGCTCGATCACTGAAGCACTTTGACTCTAACCAGTAATACAATATGATGTAACACCAGGGACATAGGACACACTTTACTGATAAGTGCTAAGAATGAAGAGACTTTACAATCATTCAGTCAGTACAAAGGCTAACGTTGCAGAAGTACAGATGTGTCCTTATACATCTTTGCTGCAGTCTCGCTAAAAAGCCCCTCTAGGTGCGACTGGTCCCGAGAGACTCTGCTAGCGCCGGGCGCCTTTTTTGCATCTTTTTTCACAGAAAATGCATCTAACTTGCAATGAAATGTGATTAATTTGATATAAGACATCTGTATATGTGTGTGTGACTGAGTCTCTGAATCTATATACAAAGTGCTACAACGGGCACGATTCTATTCAACGCGAAGTGAATAGCGCCAGGAATCTGCTGCGGGAGCTATTCATTTGTGCTGCTAAGCCCGACTAAGGATTCTTCTCGCATCCCTCCAAGGACGCGAGCAGAAATCCGACAAAAGTCCAGGCGCGATGCTGTTTTCTGCCATTAGCGCCGGGAAAACAGCATCGCGCCGGGAAGTTTAGTCGGAGAATGCCCATTCCCGTGCCTAAACACCCTGTTTAAGGCGCGAGAATGAGCCTTCCCCGACCTAACTTGGCGCAGCATTGAATAGCTCCGGGAGCTCATTCCCAGCGCTATTCACTTTGCGTTTAATTGAATTGTGCCCAATGTAGCTGCCGGAGCTTTTTTCATTCCAAGTTCCATTGTGGATCATATTACAGACTCAGGTGCACACAGATATACAAGTGTTACATATCAAATTAATCAGCACAGTCTGCTGCTGTCGTGTCCTAGTCAAATCGCATTGCAACTTATGCTGGGCATACACTATACAATTATCTGTCAGATATCTGTCCAATCTGGCTGGTTGGAATTAAATCCTGGTAATGTATGGGAGCAAATGACAGTTGATCATATGGTTTTAAACACTGGAAAACGGACAAAAACAATTGTTCAAATTGGTTACATTTGTGTGTTTTAACCAATTTGTCTGAACGATCATTTTTGTCTGTTTTCCAGGGTTTGTGAGCATTTGGACGATTGTCATTTGCTCCCATCCATAGAAGTGGCAGTATAATGTAAATATTTTGTACAATAAAATATATGATAAAGTTAAAAAAAATTAAGCTTTTGTCAATATATCTTGCACTAATAACGTCTGCCATGTTAAAACTTTAAAAATAATCTAAATAAATACATTTCTTTCCCTTGAGTACCCCTCCTTGCCCCCCAAAATTTGTTTATTTCATGTGTCAATTTTATGCAGGATCCACCTTCAGAATGTCCATATGCAGTACACTTTATGGCTGACCATACCGTACAGTGTGCAATTGTACACAACAACTTGTGAAAATGTATTGCTCTCATGACTACAGTTAGCAAGTTAAATTATCCGATGGCTGATCTATATGCAACCAGAGGCAGGTTGGGCATTTCATTTTATACAAGTGCTGCTGCATTCCTATACATGGGAGGTACAATGTTGCTCCTTGTACATTACAGTCTCAGATTTAATGTGCACAATCACAATTTCATTTACATTCCAGGTACTCCAGCAGCTAATCCACAATATAGTAAAGGCCAAATAATGTAACTAAATATAGTCTGCTTGACGTCCTGATATTAGTAATATGAAGCATTGCTTTTCTTAGCAGTTTCAAAGCCTGTGGGTTTATCTTCTCCTGAAATACTCACTATAGTATTTACTGAGAATAAAACCAATAATATGCTAATGAGACACTGGAAGCTGGCAGGCCTTTAGGAAGGGCCATAGACCTGCACTTTAGTCTTGTGTTACAATGCAATGTGTAGTAGCTGCGTTCATCAGCTGTGGTTCAGTGGTGCAATTATATCAGGTTTCTCCTCTGATCTAGCATGTTCTGAGCAGACATTCTCTATTTCTATACACAAGCTATATCACGTATTCCATTACAGTGTAAGGTGTAACATGCAGACTACAATGTAATACAAGATTTATAGCACAGACATTATATAGTAATACTTCGTACATGCATTACATATGAAGAGATACATTATCATGTAACGATATTATGAACATATTACATGTCATGTGAGATACATTGCAACATACATATATTTCCCTACACACAGGATATTGTGCAATCCCCCGTGGGGCGGAGACCCCACATGACGCCCGTCCTTCTCCCAGCCCCTGCACCCCAGGGGTACCCCCAGCTCCCCCTCGCCCGCGCTAGAAAATGGCGGATGCCGCCTCAGGGTTAACTACCTTTGAATTTGAGCTCATGCTGAGGCTCCAGGACTAGGACCTGTTCGGATTTGGCCATGTCTCCTCCGGGGTGCTCTCCTGTGGGGGGCAGTGCATACAGTGGTCAGGGGGTGCTCGGGGCCTGTGCAGTGAGTAGTGCAGGAGCTGGTGATGCAGCAAAGCGGCGGAGGGCGGAGGCTGCCGACGTCACGCACTGCAAGGCCCGGGGGAACGTTCCATCCGCCGCGCAGGCGCAGTGTCCGGGGCGGGGAAGGGGTGGGGCCAGCTGCTGGAACACGAATGCAGGACACTGCTACACTCTGACTGGCGCGACACTAGCAGCACTATGATTGTCACAGACTATACTGGCACCGTACAGCAGCACGCACACAGCAAGCAGCTGTCCTAGCACATGCTGAGGTCTCCCAATTGTCCCCGATTAACCTAAATCGCTTTTTACCTTTTTCCTTATCGGTGAAATTCAACAATACAGCCACCAACCTGTGTATGTTGTGAATGTTTTCGCCGTGGTGCATATACATTTTTCCATGTTAATCACTTAAATGACTAGACTCAGGGTTTTCCGATTGGGATGTGTCAGTTTAGTCGGGAAACCTTTTACATATTTTTTTTTCTGTTTAAGTAAATTGTGCAATATTTTCATCCGTTAAGACAGGTTATTCATCGCCCCCCCAGCAAGCTGATTGTTATTATCCATGTGGTCAATCCAATTAGGTGCGAATTGCAAGTACTGAGGTTGTATCCTGAAACTCGCAGACTTCACATCGAAGCGCGTTCTGGAGAATTCTCCAATCCAATTAATATTGCCTATTCGCACTACTCGCAGCGGAGGGGTGCAAATTGATTTGAGAAGTGCATGAAAATGTGGGGAGACCATCCTGGACTCCCCAAAATGGATAATTTCGTTAGAAGGACCCTATAGAAGGCTGTTAGTGACCATTAGGAAGGTACTGTAGGTAGGTTTTGAAATGGTGTCAAATAGCTGATTTGTGCTTTTTTTTTTTTTTTAATGCAAGAAAATTATGAAAAGCTCAGCCCGCCCCCTTGGCGCCCAAAATCATGATTTTGCATGGAGGGTCCGGGCTGGCAACACTGGTAAGTGCAGCTCTGACTTGGAGTGTCATGAGGACCAGCTCCAGCTTCACAGACTGCAGGGTACTTGTCTACAGGATGCTACGGCAACACAGCAGCAGTGATCCTGGCTGCAGAGTACTGTTCCAGGCACCCTGCAAGCCAGCCCACAAAGAAAAAATTCTCTCTGGTAGATGGCGGAGAGGATATGTAGATTACCACTTTTGTGGCAGAGCTAGACTCTTTACACCATTAGCGTAATTTAAGCCCCGTTCCTCCCTACGGAACTGCAATTCCTGAAATTATGCTCTCCATCTTGCCAACTTCACTAGGAAGTAGGCGGGAGATCCGCCCATTCTTTAGGGGGTGCAGGAGACTACAGTAAAAATCGTGAGTCTCTTGTACCTTCTGGGAGAGTAGTTAAGCATGACTCATAAACCTTTCACATTGCCAGCAAAAACCAGGGTTATTGCATGTGAACGTGCAGCAACCCAGGTTAATGTGCAGTGTGAAAGGGCCAGGTTGAAATAAGCAGGGTTCAATATGGGTTCAACCTGGCTTGTGATGTAGTGTAAAAACAGGGCCGGCGCTAGGCTTCTCTGCGCCCAGCGCCATCCTACTCTCATATGACCCGTTCCATCAGGTACAAAATGCTCTGCTCCTGGACTTCCCACCTAATTAATGATTGCAGTCACCTGAGGTAATTGATGGGACAGGTGTTTCACCACAGGTGGCTGCAATCATTTATTAAGAAGGAAGTCCAGGAGCAGAGCATTTTGTACCTAATGGAACGGGTCATGTTGGAGGGTGTGCGTCCTGCGCTGCACTGTCGCTCTCCTTGAGCTTATACCCAATAACGCCAGCGAGGGGTGGGATTTTCTGGAGCTGGTCGATGGTGAGTTAAGGCAGGGAGCAGGGCTGCGCCCTTTAGGCTACGGCCACGCTGTGCTTGAGCCACCACTGTGTGAACGGGTAACCTGGGTCGATGCGACCCAGTTCCCGTTCACAGCATAGGCAGAGCCGGCGCTTAGAAATGTAATTAGAGAACAGTAATATACACGCATTTCTTCAAATACATAATATTTTTTATTTGAATTAGAGAAGACTAGCTTTTTTTCTAGACAAGAAAAAAATTAGATTTAAAAAAAAATGTTTTTAATATAATCGGGAAAAAAATGAGTCAAAACAAAGAGATCTCTTTGGGGTGCAGGAGCCGCAGACACAAAAGAGTTTTGTTGGACAGATAAGCAATATACTGCAGTGATAGATATCCGTGAGAAAAATATAGGTGCATCTTCACTTTAACAAACAAAAGGCAAGCAACAGTATCATACACTATAGTCTGTTTGTTTGCAGTGTGTGCAACAAACAAGCACACACACACTGACAATGATGCCTGCTGCAACCCTTCCCAGGCACCTCCATCTCCCTACTACTACAGTCTATGGCCCTCATTCAGAGGCTGTTGCAAGAAGCGAATACTCTCTCTGAATGAGGGCGGCAGCTTGTATGTTTAAGTGCGGCCTCCTGGTCGCTAGCTAAGCTGTGGGTTACCACCCACAGCTTAGCGACCGACCAGGGTGATGGTCTTGACCATCGGGGCTTGCGACGAGACCCTAAAGTTGGGTCTCGGCAACCGCAAGCCCCAGGGAGCTTCCTGCACTGATCGAGCAGGAAGCTCCCCACTGACATCACTGCTGATGTCAGTGCAGCCGCCCACAAAATGGCAGGCGTTCGCTTGGGAACACCTCCGTTTGTGTAGCCACCCCCCCGCCCCGCCTACAAAACGGGGCGAGCTGTCGATCACCATCGACAGCTGCCCCTTTTGTAGTGAGCTCCAGAGCGAGAGAGTTTCACGCTCCGGGGCTTGCGCATGCGCAGTGCGGCCGCTGCGCGTGCGCAGGGCCTTAAAATAGACCCGGTTGTGAGCGCTCAGCGCTTGTGACCGGGTCTGAATGAGGGCCTATGTCCTACAGACTCTTTTAAGGTCCCCATACATCAGAGATTGATTGCAGCAATCGTGCAATTTGCAATCGATTGTGTATAAAAATCTTTCCCTTTTTCAATCGATTGCAGAATTGCCACAATCGATTGAAAAAGGGAAAGCTTTTTATACACAATCTATTACAAATTGCACGATTGCTGCAATCAATCTCAGATGTATGGGGGCCTTTAGATGTGTGGCCAGTTTTACACAAAGTACAAATTGTTTTGCTCCTGGACTTGCCTCTCAATTTACAATTGCAGTCACCTGTGTTGAACTGATTAATTGACGAGAAGGGTGTTTTTAACACCGGTGACTGCAGTCATAATATAAGTGAGATGAAACTTGCAGGCACAGGGCATTTAGTACCTGGTGGAAGGAACCATGATATTTGCCCCTATGCAGAATTGTTTGCATCTCTGTGTACAGGCAGCCCCTTTCCGTTTGCTTGGTTTAATAGCCATCATTATTGCACACTTCCATCAGCCCTAACCTTGGTGCAAATATACGTCTATTTACACAACTCTGCATAACCTGCAAATGATTCACATTTTCTCCTAAATTTTCATACAAGGGTGTTTGACTGAAAATGGTCTAGACCAGAGGTTCCCAAACGCGCAAGGCACCATAACAGTTCAGGTTTTAGAGTGATCCATGATTGAGCACAAGTGGTCATATCAAATTGACTGAGGTACTAATTAAGTCACCTGTGGTCAAGCATGGATATCCTTAAAAACTGGACTGTTAAGCTGGCCACACACTAGACTAACTTACATCCAACCATCCAACTAGTTGATTGGTTGGAATGAAAATCTGGTAAGGAATGAAAGCAAATGACAATAGCAATTTGCACCCAAACGCCGGAAAATGGGCAAAAAATGTTGTTTGAACAAATTGTTTAGATCAAATATTTAACAAACTTGTCTGAATAGCCATTTTCATCTGTTTTCTGGCATTTAGGAGGAAATCACTGATAATTATTTACTCCCATACGTTACCAGATTTTCATTCCAACCAATCAACAAGTTGGCTGGTTGGACAGATAATTTTTAGATGTGTGGCCAGCTTTAGGGTGAATTGAGGACCGAGTTTGGGAACCTCTGAACTAGACTATGGGCCTGATTCAGTGGTGAATTCTTCTCATACCCGTCCTATGTTGCTCTCCTGCGTAAACATCGGTCCCATTAACGCATATCAGTCACACAGCATATATGGCAAGTCTGACCAGCTGCAAACGCTGCTGCTCTCCTCACACACAGAGAGCTCTCATACTGCGAATGCAATCGCAATGGCTAATTTGTGCATGCCCACAAAACAGTTTAAATGGTCAGACACACCTGCGTTTGCATAACTACCCCCAGTTATCTCCCCCTAACGTCGACCACATGACTATCACTTCGCAAATGGATCCTCTGTGCATACGTAACGTAAAGCAATTGCAACGTGTGTGAATTACACACAAGCGCAATGGCAAGTAATCACTAGATCTTCTTAAATATCGGCATTGCGTCCGCTGCTGGATCAGGGCCTATGTTTTCGATATTTTTTATGGTATATGAGATGGATTAAAAAGTACTTGTAATCTGAAAAAGTGCCTGAGCAAAACTACACACGTACATGTTTCAAGTAAAGATGAGCGGTTCAGTTTTCCTGGAAAACTAACACAACCGAACTCAGGGGTTCTGAGTGAAGCCGAATCCCGGACTGGGTCTTCCCGCCAAGTCCTGGTCCCAGAATGAGACAACACTTCATCTTCCCGGCATCGGATCTTGCATGTTTGGATTTGCATATAAAAGTCCTTCCCTGGGGGAGAAGGTGTGGGACTGCGGGCTGGAGCACTGTGTTATAAAAAACCGCCATTAGCACGACATCAGGACGCAATAAGAGCGCCATTAGGAGTAGGAGTCTGTAGGACATAGACTGTAGTAGTAGGTAGATGGAGGTGCCTGGGAAGGGTTACATGTGTGCTTGTTTGTTACATACACTGCAAACAAAGAGACTATTGTGTGTGTGCTTGCTTTTTGTTAAAGTAAAGATACACCTCCTTTTATTCTCAAGGAAATCTATCACTGCAGTATATTTTATCTGTCCAACAAAACTCTGCTATTTCTGAGGCTCCTGCACCCCAAGAAGACCTCTTTGTTTTGAGTCTTTTTTTCCTGTTATATTAAAAAAAGAAAAAAATTCTAATTTTTTTTTCTTGTCTATAAAAAAAATCTGCCGTCATCTCTAATTCAATTTAAATAGAAGTGCCTGTTGAGACGAGTGACGCAGCGTATATTACTGTTCTGTGTGCAGTGGTATCCCCCCCATTATCTGCACCCCTAAACAATTCTTGCAAGACAGACCTGTTCCTCCTGGTGCGTGAGTAGAGATGTGCGGGTTCGCTTTTATTTGTTTTTTATCGCCAAATTATCGCAAGTTCGGATTAGTTTGGATTTCTCTTATTGGCTATCCAAAACACATGACAGCTGGATAGCCAATATGATGTCGATTTTGAGATCCGAACATATGCGAGTAAAACTGTACCGCACATCTCTAAAAAAAAAAAAAAAAAGGAATTATTTAAAAACAATTGCATTTTGTGTTTTCCTTCCAGTGCCAATTACAGTGTGTGTGGTGGTATCCCCCCCATCCCCCATCATCTGCACCCCAAAAAAATTCTCAAATGGAAAAAGAACAGACTTTTTTTTGGCTGATGTCAAAGAAAAAAAATCTAAATTCTTTAAAGAAAATTGCATGGTAAAGGTAACAGTCCATCCCTTGCCTCTCTCCTTGTTGTACATTTACTTGGTGTGGTGGCAGTTAAGTTGAACAGTAGCTTTACTTCTGTCCTGGTCTCAAAAATAAAAACAGTCATAAGTCAGTCAATAGAAGAGCAGGAGTAGCAACCCATTACTATTACTGCGGCTGCTGCCAGTCATAGTACTTCAACATCTGCTAAAGGTGGCCAAGGAGAAAGGGCACCTGAAATCTAAACAATATTTCTCTTTCCTACATCTGGGGGACACTTCTTGACCATGGGGTATAGTTAGGGTTGAGGAACCAGCACTTAATGAGTTAGCCTTTAAGGGTATAAAGCTCTTCCCCTCCAACCCCTTCCTCAGTTTTCATTAAGTACTGGTAGGAGAAGGTCAGCACTAGTTAGCTTAGTATTTTTTTTTTAACCTTTGCGGTCTTTCGCCCCTAAGAATGTGTCTGTAGGTCCACCATGTAAATTTGTCCCTCAAACCCTCTCCTTATCTGACAGTCTGGTTGGCAGCAGGGGCTCCCTGACATCCTTCCATGTACCCTATTTCAGATAATGATATTGTATATAGCAAAAAGTAATGTAGAGTAGATGTTTCTGTAGCAAAATTTTCAAAAGCTACTGCTCTCCATATTTCTGATGGAGCTGCTCCCTAAGACAGCTCTGACCGTAAATGTGAAAGTGTGTTGAAATCCATTTATGTAGCCGCTGGTGCAGCTGTAAGACCTAGTATGGCCTCAGCCTGGGTAGCGAAGGCTATGGAGAAGTGGATCGATCTTTTATTAGAAGGGATCCAGTCAAACAGCCCTTGGTCCCAGTTGTTGTCTATGGCAGAGCAACTCAAAGTGGAAGCAGATTACTTGGAAGAAGCCACTTTGATTACATTTCATGTCTAGCAGTGGTGGCTAGATGAATGTTGTGGTTAATATCATGGGATGCAGATATAGAGACTAAGAAGGCTTTAGAAGGTTTGCCTATTGAGGGTAGACTTTTGTTTGGTCCCAAATAGACAAATTAATTTCTGAAGCAACATGTGAGAAAAGTACTTTCTTACCACTAAAAAGTTTGTTTAAGACTAGTGGCCAAATGTAAATAGGGTAAGAGTTTAGAAAATGTGAGAGTTTAGCAGTAAACTCTCACATTGGTCGAGTTTTATCTTCAAAATGGGAAAACATCGGGATAACAGTTTAAATCGTGAGAGTTTTTGAGTCTAACATGCGAGTTTGCATGCACTGGCATCACAAGGAGGGTGCGGGCCGCACCAGGGTGTCACCAGCCGAGGGGTGACACCAAAGTGTTAGTTCCCCCTCAGTGACAGGAGCCGGGTGCTGCATTAAGTGCAGCACTTGCCTCCTAGCACAGTGAGGGAGCCGGCACTTCACACAGGCTGGTCTCCAGGGGCAGCCTGCACCTCCGGTAATCTCGATTTTACAAAAAACGGGGGGGGGTTCGGGCCGCGCGGCAATGCCCCCACACATGAGGCCACGCCCACTCACAAAGCCATGCCCCCTTATTTCCCGGCACGAGCGGCTGCTCTGCGCAGCATACAGGCTCCCTGTCCCTGCCCGCAACGGGTGCAATGTGAGGTAGGGACGCCACTGTTTACATGTTCAAGGAGTTTATTACATTGGTCAAGTTTAAAAAGTGTGAGTGTTTACTGCTAAATTCTCACATTTTCGAAACTCTCACTCTATTACATTTGGCCCTACAAGTTGAAATTTTCATCCATCTTTTAAACAGCAGGCTGCCCAGTCCTTACGGCCAAGGGGTCAGGTATCTGCTTTCCGAGGGAATATAAGGGAAGACAAACTAAAACAATTATTCTGGAGCATGGATATCTGTTTTTCCTGCTGCTTTCTAAGTCAGTATGACGAGTGGGCAGATACACCCAGAAGCATCTCTGGTAAGTGCCCGTTTGATGTCATTCAAGGACCAATGGGTAACAAATATTATAGGAAAGGCTTACTTTAGTCTTTTGAGTTCACCACTGAAAAGGTTTTTGCAACAATTTGGCCAAACAACAGACAAAAATGTATCGAGTTAGGTCAGGCAATAAAGGTTCTTCAAGATTCAAGGGTAATCATCTTAGTCCAAAATGTCAAAGATAAATGGGTTTTTATTCTAATTTTTTTTTTGTCTAAAAACCAGATGGGAGTCACAGATCCATTTTAAATTTAAAGGATTTAACTGAGAATAGACAAATTCAGAATGGATTCTATATGGTCAGTCATAAATGGAATGGAGATAAACAAAGTTTTGGCATGTATAGACATCAAAGTTGCCTATCTTCATGTGCCTATTTAGGAAGGCCATCAAAGACTGCTAAGATTTGCAGTCAGAGAAAGACATTTCCAATACAGGGACCTGCCTTTTGGTTTAGCAACAGCCTCTTGAGTTTTTACAGAAGTCATGGCAGGCCTCCTAAGGAAGATGGGACTAAAGATGATTTCTTATTTAGGCGATCTATTGTTCAAGGCAGATTCAGATCAGGCGAATCTTTTAAGGGCACTAGACAATATTTTGCACGATTTGCCTGATTTTGATGCATCCACACACACCGTACAAAGTAAAACTTTATCAAAACATACATGCAAACACATGTACACACACACTATCTCACATGCTCACCTATGTATCCCTGAACCCCATTACGTCCACTTGTCCAGTAGAATATCCATAGGGTACCTGTAAAAAAGTCCATACTAACCTGCTCCTATGCGTGGATCACGTCCTCTTCGTTCCATGTAGGCAATCCCCAGTCTTGGCAAAACAAAAAAAATGGAAATACACGGACCCGTGATCTAAGTAACGTTCTCAAAGGACGGTATTTCCCGAATGACCACTCATCTGCGGATTACACTATGGAAATTACACTAGTAAAATTCCACAGCTGAGCAGTCTTTCGGGAAGTACCGTCCTTAGAGGTCCCCACGATGAACTCATAGAAAGAGATTTAACTGGTAAGTACCAGTAAGCTTGTTTTCACAATATTAAAAAAAAAATCACCTCTAACAATAAAGGGAATATTTACTACCAAAAAAACCCCTTAAAATTGCCATACACCACACGCAGTGGCAAGGAAAGGCTTAATAATGATGGTGAAATAGAAATTGAGGAAGCTACTCTGGAAGTGCAACAGGATGTGGGTGATATTTGTGCATTTGACGCTAATGAGGATGTTGATGATGTGTTGGACAAGAAGACGTTGATAAAATTCAGGAGGAGGATGTTGTTTGTATCAAAGTAAGTCAGCCACCAGTGGCAGCAGTTCTTGCCAGTGATAAGAAGGCCATTATCATGCCTGGGCTTAAGACCCAAATCCTGAAAACATTTGTCAAGCCATCTGTACCATTTGTGAGGCCAAAGTAAGCAGAGCTAGAGACGTTAATCATCTAGGCATCTCCTCCCTGTTACACCATTTGCAGTGAGTTCATACAAGTTATTTAACAAAATCTAAAAAATCCTGTAAAAGTAGTTCAGCATCAGTTACCAGCACATGTAATGTCCACCCAGTGCCTTAACTTTGGGTTACGGTGCCCGGTAATGGCCAAGCCCCCTCAGTGCATGACATCATGACATCATATCAAGGGGTGGGGTCACCAGCAACCGGAACAACCACTGCTCCGGGGGGCTGTTATGGCTGCAGTCTCCCATTTGGAGCATCCAGAGGAGGAGCTGCGATTCTGGCTAAAGAGTGTTACTCCAGATACAGGGACCATTTAAGAGTGGTGGTGCCTCCCACAGAGCTCTGTGCGGTGGTACCAATCGCCTATAGCTAGTTATAGTCCTATCTCCACTGCCAACACCTTCATCATCAATTTCCTCATTAATGATCGGAGGTAGTCCTCCTACATTCAATTTGTGAAGGCTAACTGACTCCTCCCTTATCCAGGATTCCCCAGGAGAATCCTTGCATGCTAGGGCTGCTGCTGCTGGGGGGTGAATCTTCATCACAAAAGGGGACCAAGAAGACTTGTAGTTTAAAAACAGTTGACTTTGAAACAATCTTTTGCAAGAGGAAGCAAATATGAAAGCTGCCATTCTGTTGCACAGTGCATCACTGAAGCCATGACGGCTATGCTAGCATCAGATCTATGTCCAATATCCTCAATCAATGCATCTGATTTTAGACAGATGAGGTCCTATGTCCCCGCTACCAAATTCCATCTTTATTCCATTTTACCAGAACAACATTTACTTGCCTGTACTCGGAGACATGCCGGTGTCAACCTGTTAGAAAAACTCAGGGATGTGATAGCAAAATGGCTTACCCCATGAGACTTTCCTCAGGTTTTGTCAATTATGATAATGCAAGTAACATTGTACAAGCATTTCAACTCTGTGAATTTGAACATGTACCATGTTTTGTGCACACAATAAAGTTGGTGATTCAGGATTATTTAAAAAAAATTATAGGTGTGTGCATGAGATGCTGTCTATGGCCCAAAAAATTTGTGGACATTTCCGGCATTCAGCAATCGCATGTAGAAGATTGCAGCAGCTGCAAAAAAACAGTTCTATTGGCCATGCCACCAACTGAAGCAAGAGGTAGTAACCAGGGGGAATGTAACCCTTTATATGCTTCAGCGACTGGAGGAACAGCAACAAGCTATTCTAGAGTACACAACAAGCGATGACATAGGGAGAGGAGGAGGCATTTACCTTAGTCTCCAATGTATGCAAACTACTGAAACCATTTGAAATAGTAACCAATGAAGTGAGTTCAGACACTGTAAGCCTGGGTCAGGTGATTCCCTTAATTAGACTACTGGAAATTAAGCTAGAAAAACTGAAGGAGGAGAAGAAACAAAGTGATTCCGTTATGTATGTTGGACTTCTAGATCAAGTTCTTTATTCGCTTCACCAGGATCAAAGGCTTTACAACCTGCTGAAATTGGATCACTACATTTTGGCAACCATGCCTAAACCTAGGTTTAAGTCCACCTGACAAAGATCTTAAGAAATGCAAAGAGCTCCTTGCGAGCAAGTTGTTAGCTCAAGTGGCACATGAAGTGACAACATCTCCTGCTTTAGTTTCTCCTCAAAGGCTGCTCTCAATAAAAAACTGACGTTTTCCAAGAAACCCACTGATGAAGATGAGTCAACTCAGTGCACCAGAATGAAACACCATTATGACATCTTGTCAGGCTTAAAAGTATTGCCTAAAATTACTCCATCTAATAAAGTAAGCATCAATTGATTGGTGAAGGATTATTTTAATGACAATGTACAAATAATCATGTCACACAGGCCCTGATTCAGAGCCGGACGCTCTGACAGAGCGCTCGCTCTGAATCAGGGTGGTTTTTTTTTCTAGAACGGCCTCCTGGCCACTCGCATAGCTGTGGGTAACCACCCACAGCTATAGCGAGCGGCCATGATGATGGTCAAGACTATCGCAACCATCGGGCTTGCGACAAGACCCTTGTGGTAGGGTCTCATGGCCGCAAGCCCCGGAGAGCTTTCGGCTCTAACAGAGCCGGAAGCTCTCCACTGACATCACTTGTGATGTGATGTCAGTGGGGCTGTCCCCAAATGACAGGCAGTCTCATGGGAACGCCTCCGTTTGGGCATCCACCCCCCCGGCCCGCCCACCAAAGGGGGCGAGCTGTCACTCAACATCGACAGCTCGCCCCCTTTGGTGCGAGACCCGGAGCGACGGAGTGCCCATCGCTATCAGGGTCTCGCGCATGCGCACGACGAAGCCGGATCCGTCGCGCGCATGCGCACTGGCCCACCATCGACCCAGTTGCGAGCACACAGCGCTTGTGACCGGGTCTGAATCACGCCCACAGTCCCTTTGAATATAAGGAGAAAAAAAGACAATTTGGAGCCACTTGTAAAAACTAGGTTTGCTTTACAGTAGCAGCCTGCCATGCAGTGTGTACTTGGAAAATGTGTTTAGTGCAGCTGGGAAACTTGTGAATGATCGGCATAGGAGCCTACTTCCTAAAAATGTGGAAAAACTAATGTTCACAAATTCTAGGAGGAAGACCTTGTCACCAAATACAACAATGTACATAGACTTGGGGATGATCTAATACTGTGCAGTGATGATAATATTAACACTGATGAGAGTGACATCGTCCAACTGTAGAGATAATTAACAACATGTCAGGATTCGGCCTGGGATCAGCCGTTACTCACCATGGCGCCGGATTCCCCTGATCAGCCATGCGGTCAAACGTCAGGTGCAGTATTCTCCCCAGGGCCCGGGGAAGACTTTCATGCGATTCTCAATTGCAGAGTTCCCATGGCTGCACTCATGGGCATAGCCATGTTGTCTTTCTCACCTGACTAGACTTTCCTCCAATCTTGGCTGACTGTCTCATCCAATGACCAGCTACCTAAGGTTAAAAGCAGGACTCCAGGAATAGGTAGTTACCTGAACAACTTCTCTACTTCCAGTAGCCGCTTGCACCGAAGTGCTGGTCCAGGCTCCACGCTGTGTTTATCTCCAGTATTCTTTCACTAGTTGTTGCTGTATATCTCCAGTGTGCTTATCTCTCAGCCCAGATTCTTCAGTGTACTCTCACCAAGTCTCAGCTGATATTCTCCAGTGATAACCACCATCGGTCTCAACCAATATTCTCTAGTGATAACCATCATTGGTCTTAACCGATATTCTCCAGTGATAAATAACATCGGTCTCAACCGATATTCTCCAGTGATAACCAACATTGGTCTCAACCGATATTCTCCAGAGATAACAAACATTGGTCTCAACCAATATTCTCCAGTGATAACTAACATCGGTCTCAACCGATACTCTCCAGTGATAACTAACATTGGTCTCAACCGATATTCTTCAGTGATAACCAACATCGGTCTCAACCGATATTCTCCAGTGATAATCAACATTGGCCCCTACCTATATTGTCCTGTGATACTTCACTTTAGCCCTTACTGCTATTCTCCAGTGAAACCCTATATCACTTGCTACCGCTATCTCACCAGTAACATCTTACATCGGTTCCCATCGATTATCTTGTGTGATACTATATTGGGTTTCATTCTAGAAACTCAGGGGGTCATTCAGACCCGCTCACGAGTGCAGGACGCTCGCAAGCGGGTCGATGTTCCCCCACTGCACATGCGCACGACGGAGGGAGCTCCGTCGTGCGCATGCGCGAGACCCGGATAGCGACGGGCTCTCCGTCGCTCCGGGTCTTGCACCAAAGGGGGCATGCTGTCGGTGTTAATTGACAGCACGCCCCCTTTGGTGGGCATGCCGGGGGCGTGCCTGCCAGACGGAGGCGTTCCCACTAGTGATGTCAGTGGGAGTGATTTTGGCTCTGATAGAGCCAAAATCACTCCAGGGCTTGCGGCAGCACGACCCTACCGCAGGGTCTCCGTCGCAAGCCCGATGGTCGCGATGGTCAAGACCATCGCGACCATCATCATGGACGCTCGCATGTGCTGTGGGTGGTCATTTTCATGGAGGAGGGCACTGATTCAGAGCGAGCGCTCTGGTCAGAGCGTTCGGCTCTGAATCAAGCCCTCAGTTACCATCTGCTTTGCTAGTTCCCGATTACCTCACCAGGGGGCTGCGACCTGCTCGTTGGGCGCTGCAAAGACTATGGAGCTCATTCAGAGCCGCTCGCAAGCGGGCCGATGTTTTTGCTCTGCGCATGCACCGCGTCCGGCGTGCATGAACGCTGGACGCGTTCGGTGCCTGGTGTTTGTTGGAAGGTCTAACCGACATCACTACTGATGTCAGTAGTGGACTTCCTGCTCTATTATCTTTGCGATAGCCTAGACCCTACCGTAGGGTCTTGCCGCAAGGCCAGTGGTCGCGATTATCGTGATGGTCTCCTGGCCACTCGCACAAGCTGTGGATGGTCTCCCACAGCTTTGCGAGCGGCTGGAGAACCAAAATAAAAACGCCCACACTACCTGCGAGCGGCCAGCGGCAGCGACCAGGACTGAATCAGGCCCTATATCCCAATTGGAGGGGTCACTGGTGAAAACAACCAGTGAGTTAGACCCCACAACTATGGTTAGGTTTCGCCAACACCCGGAATCAGCCGAGGAGGAAAACCTACCTTCTTCCTCCTCGTTTGCTGCTCCCTCCTTAACTGGTAGCTCCGGCTTTCAGTCCTCCGACTGAAGATCTCAAGGGCCAGGTCAAGACAGTTTGTTCAGGCCAAATGCCAAGGGTTTCCAGGCTGCAGGGGCAATGCAGAGTCTTGCCTCTCGCATGGAGAAGCAAGAAGCAGCTCAGCAACAGGTGGCACATTATCTCCAGGAATTTTCTACTCAGCTACTTACCATTCAGCCTCCGTGGTTCCAGCTCCTTCAGCAGTCTTACCAGTGAATCCTCATCTTGTGCCATCTCCTCCGAAGTCTCGTCTTCACTTACCTACTCCTAATCAGTTTGAAATTGAACTATCTATTCCTGCCAAAGGAATTTTTTCTGAGTACCCAAGTCACCCTCTCAATTGTTCTTGTACTCCTCAGCTCCCTATTACCTTTAAACATGAATACCTAACTACTTTTCATCGACTACTGTAACAAGGCCTTCTCACCAACATTTTTCAGATTATTCCCTAGTTTTTTGGTGATACCCCTGACTTACCTAACTTCTTCTACACACGTAAAGTGAGACACGGAGTTATCCACGCCCCAAGATCTCTGAGGCTGAACTCCAGCAGCGCAAATACTTACATCTCTGTCTCTACTGTGGGAATTCAGACCACTTCATTAAAGACTGTTGCCTTCGCAAATCAAGCAATGTCCGTGCCTTCAGTTCTTCCCATCAGCCATCTGCAGTTTCAGTTTCCTCAGCCATGCAAATTAAAGTTCAAGTTCATGATTGGAGCCCATAACAAGATGCTCCTATTCTAGATTTGGGAACCAGGAGAGAATATCCAAACCTCTTTTAGTCAGAGAGAAATTTGATTTGCCAGAATCTGGAGAAGCATCTGATTTGCCTACCCCAGAAGGGGTTTCCAGTGTCTATGCTGGTTCCAGCCTGGATTCTGCTTGTTCCGGTTTCAGCCCTGATTCTGCCTATTCCGTTTCAAGCCCGGATTCCGTCTATTCCGGTTCCAGCCCGGATTCTGCTTGTTCCGGTTTCAGCCCAGCTTCTGCCTGTTCCAGTCCCAGCCTGGATTCTGCCTGTTCCGGTCCCAGCCCGGATTCTGCTTGTTCCGGTTTCAGCTCGGATTCTGCTTGTTCCGGTTTCAGCTCGGATTCTACCTATTCTGGTCCCAGCCTGGATTCTGCCCATTCGGGTTCTAGTCCAGATTCTGCCTGTTCCGGTTCCAGCCCTGATTCTGTCCATTCCAGTAAAGAACTTCAGTCTGTCACCCCAGATGGGGCATTTGACTCCGCAACCCCAGGAGGGGCATCTGTTTTGTTAGCCTCACAAGAAGAATCTGATGTTCTAACTCCAGGTGTCTATCAGATGTTCTAGAGGAAGCATCCGAGCCTTTAGTTCCAGGAGGAAAATCTGATCTGCCAACCACAGGAGGGGTATCTGACTTCTCAGCCCCAGCAGGGGTACTTAGGGCCCGATTCAGACCCGCTTGCTAGGCTGAGTTCGCACGCAGCCAGACGATTTTTGCAATCTGCGCATGTGCGAACCAGTGCGAGCGATCAGAAAGCATTCGCTCACCGGGCATAGACTGCCTGGCAGATTGAGTGACAGGAGATGCCATTTGTGGGTGGTGACATGGGCTGGCCACTATAAACGGGGGAGTGGAGGTGCGAACGCAGGCGTGCCTGAGCATCTTAACGCCATTTCAGAGGCGTTCATAATTAAGAGGCAGCATCATATTACACGTCACCTGGTTGTATTTCACACTGAAGCACTCGCAGTGCTTGCGGTAGGGTATAGTCAGCCACTAGCGATGCGTTCGCTGCCGATGGTACTCGATCTACCGATGGTTGCATACACTTCCCGGAGATGACGTGCACTAGTGGGCGTCTTAGCACAGGCTGGTGAGCATCTGCATACACAATGCAATCGCACGCTGAGACATAGGCCCTCATTCAGAGGTGGTCGCAAGAAACAACCGCTCGTTCTAAATGAGGGCGGCCACTTCTTTTTTTTAAGTGCGGCCTCCTGGTCGCTAGCTAAGCTGTGGGTTACCACCCACAGCTTAGCGACCGACCAGGGTGATGGTCGTGATGGTCAAGTCCATTGCGACCATCGGGGCTTGCGATGAGACCCTAAGGTTGGGTCTCGGCAACCGCAAGCCCCAGGGAGTTTTCCTGCTCTGATCGAGCAGGAAACTCCCCACTGACATCACTGCTGATCTCAGTGCGGCCGCTCACAAAATGGCAAGCTTTCCATCAGGAACGCCTCTGTTTGTGTAGCCACCCCCCCGCCCCGCCTACAAAACGGGCCGAGATGTCGATCAATAGCCGGCCCTTTTGTAGTGAGCTCCGGAGCAAGAAAGTTTCTCTCTCGCTCCGGGGCTTGTGCACGCGCAGTGCGGCCGCTGCGCGTGCGCAGGACCAAAACATCGACCCAGTTGTGAGCGCTCAGCGCTTGCGACTGACTCTGAATGAGGTCCATAGTGTGCGTGCTAATGCCTTGATGTGCGATCGCTTGCCTTGCAGAAATTTGCATACGCATCTAGCGTGCGAACGTATCTAGCGAGCTAGTCTGAATCGAGCCCTTAGTACCAAGATTCCAGGTGAGATTCATAGTGCTATGGAGGCAGTCATGGACTCCTATCAGCCACTTTCTGATAGTCAGATATCGATTCCTGTCAATCATCTCCTGAGAATATCATCCCAGTGGATGAAAATCTATGTAACATTTTTTCGACTCTGTCTTTGGACTCTACCCATTCTGGTACCAGCCAGAGTCTGCCCCCTACAGTTCCAACAGGTTCAACTGTTCCCAGACTTAATCCGACTCCACCAGCCAGGTCAAGGGTTTCCTCGGCTGTAACCAGCTTACAACTGGCTTACACTTTCACAGAGGCTTTAGAATGGGCTACTCCACTCATTGAGTCCAAAGATCCAATGCTTCAGAATTTAGTAACCTTCAATGAAGCTGTAATTAAAAAATTTAGTCTTAAAACGGTGGAACCAAATACTATTAAAAACTCCTTCTCTGATGGAGTTTCTAGCTCTAAATTATCACCCAAACATTCTACTGGTCCTACAAAGAATCCAACTATTGCTCGGTCCTCCATTCCTTTGCAGTCTGAGCTTTAAAGGGCCAGCGTATTAAGGACTTTCAAACCTCCAAAAAAAGCAGCACTTCAGAATCTGCACCCATGGACATGAGACTCCGGTACACTTTTTTGTCTCCTTCCTGCTGCAGTTCCAAGCAAGATCAAGCTTTTTTAGATCAATACATCTGGAATAGGAATACTCTAAAAACAGTTCAAAAACAACAGCCTGTTGATCTCAGAGTTGGCTATCTTTTGCTCTGCTCATCTTCTGATTCCTTTGGGTATTCAAGTCATATGGACACTTCAGGCCAGATGTACTAAGCTCTAAAAAGTGATAAAGTGGAGAGTGATAAATGACCAGCCACTCAGCTCCCAACTGTCATGTTACAGGCTGTGTGTCACAACTCTAGGAAAGCTGGCCTCCTGAGATGAATCACACTCTGCAGGCTGAGACCGTTGGAGCAAGAACTGAGGAGGTTTCTTCATAGGACAATTAAGACTTGAAGAATCTTAGTAGCTTTTGAAACAACACAAGGTTTTTTTGAACAAACAGCAGAGAATTGGGAATGATGGGTAGAATCAGAACAAAAGTCCAGAATGATAAGAACATGAACCTGTGACAAGAATGCAGCAGCGTAGTAGGAGTGGGACAACTGGTATTAGTGCATGAACTCCACAAGCAGGACACTAGTCAAATGATGCTGAGTTATCCTCAATAGATGGAGGCAGGAATCCTGAGTCCGAGTCACTGGGGTTCACCCAGTAAGACAAGACGGGAATCCTGGGTCAAAGGTGTCGAGGTAAATCCAGCTAGACTGTGATGTCATAGGCTTGCGATGAGAGTAAGTCTTGTGTACACAATTTTGCGTCGAACTCCAGATATAGTACACTGAGATGTGTCACAGTGATATGGACAAAGTACACAGATGTGCATCAATGGGTGCTGTAGATTTTGTACCGAAAGTGGCGTTGTTAGGTGCTGTGGGCTTTGTATCCAAAGTGGCGTCTTTAGGTGCTGCAGGCTTTGTATCCAAAGTGGCGTCTTTAGGTGTTGCAGGCTTTGTATCCAAAGTGGCGTCTTACGACACGGAGCAGGACACGAGGATAACAGAAAGTCCAAAATCAAATGATATCAGGAGCCAAATACTAGGATTTGAGAAGACATTGTACAAGCACTGCATGATCATCCAGGAAGTATTTTTACATGCAGTGCCTGTTGTTGATTGGTGATTGAGTCCCAGCTGACAGGAAACACTGGTAGACTCTTACCACAACAAGATGGCCACGCCCATGAACTGGAGACTCTGTAGGCATTTTTGGAGGAAGACATCATACAGCTCTAGGGACGCCAGTCAGCGTGGAGGAGAGATCTGCGCCCTGCAGGTGGAGCGTTGCCACGAAGAAATCCAGCGGCTGCCCAGGCCCACGAAGCAGAGAGCACAGTTAAGTAATGCTGCTGGCTGGGCTCTCCATTGAGACCTGATGTCGGTGTTCCTGACACTGTGTTTGAAAAATGACAATTGGGAGCTGATTGGCTGGTGGTTTTTCACTCTCCACTTTATCACTTTTCAGAGCTTAGTACATCTCCTCCATCATCTAATTTAGCCTCTGCTGTTTCCGGGAGAAAGAATACAATACTTTCTTTGGCTATGGACTCTGATTCTGACTATGATCTTGATCATGATAATACTCCCTTTCCTGATGATCTCGTTTCCTGACCCTATTTTGCCTAGTCATGTATTTTCCCAAGAATCGTCGATAAGATCTACAGGTTTCCATGAGAAAGGTCTATATGAAAATTCGTAGATCTACAGTTTCACATTCCAAACCTCTTTGCACCTCAGTTCCAGAATATTATCTTTATGTTGTTGACAAAATGGACTTTCTAAATGAAGAAAACTCAATTTACAGAGTTGGTGAATGGTCCACTTGTTCTAAAGAAAAAGGTCTCTTCTCTGGATATGAAAGCTGGAAAGAATCCAGTTTGAGTGTGTGTTCCTCTTTTGAAACCTAGAGATAGGCTTTCCACTAAGAACATGAGACTGAGAGTTCCGAGTATGAAACTCAATCCCGTTTCATTGTTGTATCCTAGGAGTAGTTGACCCGGTGACATACATAATGGAATTGCCTTCCCAAATGAGAATGCCTATGCATTTCATATTTCTTTGCTTTGACTTTTGGTTCTCAATCGGTCCCAGCATACTCCTCCCAGGACTTAACATAGAATTGAGGTTTAAGGTGGAAACGGATTCTTAATTATAGGCATCGTTTGAGTATTTGATTGACTGGAAGGGCTACGGCCTGGAAGAACGTGTTTTAGGCCTCTGATGTCCATGCTCTGCAGCTTCAATCATGCTTTTCACAAGAAATTTCCTGTTAAACCTTCAATGTGTCGGGAGTCCACCCTAAAAGGAGAGGGTACTGTCAGGATTCGGCCTAGGATAGGCCGTCACTCACTGCGGCATCAACTTCTCCTGATCAGCTGTGCGGTCAGACGCCAGGTGCAGCGGCGGGTGACATGCTGAGTATTCTCCCAAGGGCCTGGTGAAGACTTCCATGAGATTCTCCATTGCAGAGTTCCTGCAGCTGCAGTCATGGGCACAGCCATGTTGTCTTTCTCACCTGACCAGACATTCCTCCAATGGTAGCCTTGCTGTTTCTCAGCTGACTCTCTCATCCAATGACAAGTCACCTAATGGTATAAAGCAGGACTCCAGGAACAGGAAGTTGCCTAAACAACTTCTCTACTTCCAGTAGCTGCTTGCACCGAAGCACTGTCACAGGCTCTACACTCCAGTGTTCTTTCACTAGTCATTGCTGTATGTCTCCAGTGTGCTTTTCTCTCTTATCCCAGATCCTTCAGTGTACTCTCACCAAGTCTCATCTGATATTCTCCAGTGATTACCAACATCGGTCTCAACCAATATTCTCCATTGATAACCAACATCGGTCTCAACCGATATTCTCCAGTGATAACCAACATCAGTCTCATCCAATATTCTCCAGTAATAACCAATATTGGTCCCTATATCACTTGCCACTGCTATCTCACCAGTAACATCTACATCAATTATCTTGTGTGATACTGTGATATTGGGTCTCATTCTAGCCACTCAGTTATCAGCTGCTTTGCTAGTTCCTGGGTACCTGACCAGGGGGCCACAACCTGCTCTTTGGGCACTGCGAAGACCATATTCCAATTGGAGAGGTCACTGTTGAAAACCACCAGCGAGTTAGACCCTGTACCTCTGGTCAGGTATCGCCAACACCCGGAATTAGCCGAGGAGGAAGGCCTACATTTATTCTCCTCGTTTGCTGCTCCTTCCTTACCCGGTAGCTCCGGTTCTCAGTCCTCTGACTGAAGATCTCAAGGGCCAGGTCGTGACACAACACTGTTAGCTTCTTTAAGCCCATTGGTACCTTGTTTTGGGGAGCCCAAACAAACCAAGCACTTCAGCCACAAAAGTGGCGCTCCCTGTCACTGAAGTGCTTGGTATTTTAGACTGTGCATGTCATTTTTAATATACCAGATAATGGTGGGTGGGAGGGCCCAAAGACAATTCCATCATGCACCACTTTTCATTATGCTCTTTGCCAAGATTGTGCATGTTTGACAGGCAGTCTATATTACTGTTATTTTACAGGGTCATTTATGTTCTCTTGTATCTTGCAATGCCACTCATCACCAGCTTCTCATTCTGGTGTATAGGCCCCATTTCCTGCAGCTTCTCAGCAGTATAATCAAATCATATAATTAATAAAATAATTAATTATTAACTTCGACTAGGCTGTTACTCTACCTTGAATCCTAAGGCTTGTGTTGCTGTTTGGATTCAGTTTCCATTTTAAACATTCTCTTTGGGATTTTTGGATGCTTGTTTATTAATAATTTGTTCCATGTCTGACATCTGTTTTTCTTTATAGTTATTTTAGTATTGTAATCAATTAATCAATCAGTTAATCTCATTGGGATTTTGGATGCTTGTTTTTAAATAGTGTTTTCCATCTCTTTGATTTTTTATTTAGTTATATTAACACTGTCATCAATCAACCAATTACTCAATCAATCAATAAATCAAAGCTTTACCTGGCTTCCACTAAATACTCTACCTCCTGTGCTGGCCTTGGGCCAATTAGCTATTTCTTGATTAGTGAAATTCTATAGCATTGTATAGTTTATATTAAACTGCCATCCTGTCTGCCACTGCAGTGCCACTGTTTCCTAGATGTGCTATATTCTTTTTTAAAACTGACATGTGTTTGTGCTTCTGCTCTATTGCTTAGTTTAGCCAGACAGTTTGCGGCAGCCTTTGGCCAATATTGGTGAAAACAATATTGTGTGGTGGTCGGACATGACTGGAAATTAATGTTATTGAGGTTAATAATATTATAGGAACAAAAACAAGTCAAAATTACATGATTTTAGCTATTTTATCAATTTTTTAAAAATCCAAAACCAAAACCGAAAAGAGCCAAAACAGTTAAGGGTGGTTTTGCCAAAACCAAAACATGGTAGTCCACGTACATTTCTAGTTTAAGAGTTCTATTCTGGAAGTAAGGTGAAGCTTCCTTGTTTTATCTGCTGCTTAATTTTTCTAGACTTAAGGTACCCACACTCTAGACGATTATCTGCACGATTTGCATGATTTTGATGCATCGTAACGATAAATC
The DNA here is from genome assembly GCA_031769625.1 of Taudactylus pleione. Lineage (NCBI taxonomy): Eukaryota > Metazoa > Chordata > Amphibia > Anura > Myobatrachidae > Taudactylus > Taudactylus pleione. The sequence goes on along the minus strand of JAUIMM010000017.1, from coordinate 8,197,413 downwards.
ATTTACATTCGTGCAAATCACGCAGTTTCCACTGAGCGATAATGATCCCATGCGCAGTTCCGCGGGTCGTTAATAGTATCTTCAGATCTTACCTACTGCAGATAAGATCTGGCAATCTCTTTAACGATGCACTGGAGATTGTTAAGAATGCACGATAGGTTGTTAGTAGATCTTTTGTCAAAATTAACACTTTATGCACGATATCGTTTGTGCAGAATCAGGGCGTCTTTTTTCTTTTTAATGGAGCGGCCTCTGGAAGACCATCTGGCTTGCGACGAGACCCTTGTGGTAGGGTCTCGTTGCCGCAAGCCCCAGAGAGCTTTCGGCTCAAACAGATCCGAAAGCTCTCCCACTGACATCACTTGTGATGTCAGTGGGGCCGCCCCCAGATGGTAGGCATTCTCATGGGAACGCCTCCGTCTGGGCAGCCACCCCCCCGGCCTGCCCACCAAAAGGGGCGTGCTGTCACTCAACATCAACAGCATGCCACCTTTGGTGCGAGACCCGGAGCGACGGATTGCCCGTCGCTATCTGGGTCTCGCGCATGCGCCCGACGGAGATGGCTCCATCGTGTGCATGCGCTCTGGGCCACCATCGACCCAGTTGCGAGCGCTCAGCGCTTGCGACCGGGTCTGAATCAGGCCCATCATCCCTGCTGGGATTGGATTGGTTCTTACTCCTTTTTTATGTCCACCTGGTGCATTGCTCAGATGCCAGTGATAGCATCTTACATGAGTTTCCGGTTCCATAGAGTTGGTACCTCTCATTGTGATTGTCAGCATCTCCAGTCCTGAGTCTGTCGTGTCTCCTGTTGTATAACATCCCAGCGGCATTAACCACACTGCAGCATCTGAGGTTCCAGCATAACATTGCGGCTATCTCCACTGCAAGGTGCCTCCAGCGTTCTAAGTGCTGTGTCATATTCCACTGACACAGTGCACATTACTGCATCCAAGGGTCTCCAGCCTTACACCGCAGCTACCACTGCAGTGTGTGTACACATCATCACCTAGTTGCCGCATCACTTCCGGCAGCATTAACCGCAGTGCAGTGTCTGGACTTTATTGTACACCAAGGTTATCTCCACTGCTCTGCATCTCAGAACGTATCCAGCCATTCAGGCTGCTCCGTGACCATCAGGTCACCACCTTTGCCAAGTATCTCCAGCCCTCAAGGCTGCTTCGTGACCATTAGGTCTCCACCTTTGTCAAGCACTTCCAGCCCTCAAAGCTGCTATGTGACCACCAGATCTCCACCTTTATCTAGCATCTATGGTCTTGGGTTACAACTGCACTATCCTTCGGTTGATCCCATCACTAAAATAATCCTCAGAACTATTGCCTCCTGCTGAAGAGATTCTTCTTGGGATTCATAACATTATCACCGGCCATAAAATATTTTTGAAAATTTCCAATAGTGTCTGAGGACTATCGTCATGGAATCTATGCAAAACCCGGCCCAGATCCTTGCAGCTCAGATTCAGACTCTGACTCAGAAGGTTCAAGAACTTTCTCTTCGGGTTGAGGAATCACGTGCTATTTCTGCCCAAGCAGCAATTTGCGAACCCAAATTAAATTTGCCAGACTTATTCACTGGCAAAAACAAAGACACTCCCAAGGTCTTTGCCTATACTGTGGAGGAAAGGACATACTGCCTTTGTTCAATCAAGTAGGAAAAAGGCAAGGTCTAGGTGTACAGGGATAGTTACATCTAGGCTTTGCATCTGTCTCTCCAAGTAACTCAGTCCTTATCCCCACAGTAATCCATGAATAATCAGCAAGTTCCCATTTCTGCCTTCCTGGACAGCGGAGCAGCCGATAACTTTATGGACATTTCTTTTTTCAATACCCTAGAATTAGTGTCTGAGTAATTTTCACCCCCTATCTCAATTATAGGCCTGGATGGCAAGGAACTGTCCAAAGTTGCTGTTAACACCCAGGCGCCTTTCACCCAGTTGTCAGTGGGAGCATTACATTCCAAAGATATAACCTTCCTGCTGCTTCAGTGTCTGCTGGTGCTGCTGGTTTTGGGGCTACCGTGGCTCAGAAGACATAACCCAGTCATTCACTGGCAAACTGGAGAGGTTCTTAAATTGGTAACTTCCTGCTCTTCTCAATGTACCACACTTCCTGTTCGCCTGGCTGCCACTATTCCATCTGAAGTGTCTTCTTAGATTTCTGCACCCTTATCACCCTTCCAAAAAAAAGGCAGAAATTCTTCCTCTTCATCGTTTATATGACTGTGCCATTGACCTGCTTCCTGGAACGAGACTACCCAAAGGCAGGCTGTACGCATTACCTATACCGGAAAGTAAGGCGATGCAGGAATACATTCAGGATGCTTTGAAGAAGGGTTTCATTCATCTATCAAAGTCTCTGATTGGTGTAGGCTTTCTTGTGCAGAAAAAAGATGAATCCCTCTGACCGTGTATTGACTTTTTTGGGATTTGAACAACATCACCGTTAAGGACTCCTACCCACTGCCTCTAATTTCTGTCTTGTTTGATCAGCTTCATGGAGTGTCCATCTTCTCCAAGATTGATTTTATGGGAGCTTATAATTTAGTCCGGATCAAGGAGGCTGACGAGTGGAAGACGGCCTTTAACACCAACATCTGGGCACTATGAGTACATCGTGATGCCTTTCGGTCTGTCCAACGCCCCAGCCGTCTTCCAGGACCTTATTAATGACAAGTTGAGGGATTACCTGGGTGTATTTGTGGTTGTCTACCTTGATGACATCTTGATTTATTCCCAATGGTTCTCTATGGATCCAGGCAAAGTCAAGGCTATCCTGGACTGGGTTCAGCCTACTACCTTGAAAGCTGTGAAACGTTTCCTTGGCTTTGCCAATTATTACAGATTTATCAAGTCTTTCTTGTCTATTGTCGCTCCTATCGTGGAGCTTACTAAAAAAGGGGCTGATGTTGTCAACTGGCCAGTCAAGACTCTTCAAGCATTCAACTCACTGAAGTCTGCTTTAATTTCTGCTCCTGTCCTCCGGGAATCCAGATCTCCCATTCATTGAGGTGATTCCGAGGTTGGCATGGGTGCTGTTTTGTCTCAGAAAGATTTCCGATATATTAAGTTGCACCCCTGCGCCTTCTTCTCCCCCGGAAATTCACTTCAGCTGAGAGAAACTACGACGTTGGGAATTCAGAACTTTTGGCAAGTGGGCATTCGAGGACTGGAGGCACTGACTGGCAGGAGCGAATCATGTTATCACTGTGCTAACAGATCATCAGAACTTGTCTTACATTGACACCACTAAGAGGTTAAATGCCAGACAGGCACGGTGTGAGTTGTTTTTCACTCGCTTCAACTATGTTATTTTGTTTCAACCCAGCTCCAAGAACCTCATAGCGGATGCACTGTCACGTAGTTTCCATCCCTCTCAGCCTTCCACTATTTTGGAGGGAGCTATTGTTCCCGCTTCCTAAATCCATTTTGCCTTGATCAGGAGTTTAGCGGATTCTCTCAATGGCTGTCAGTCTGAAGCTCCATCTGAGAAACTTCCGAGAGTGTTGTTTGTTCCTGAAAGGTTTTGTAAGGCCGTCCTGTTGGATTTCCATTCATTAAAAGCGACTGGTCATCCAGGTATCTCCTAAACTACTGAGTTACTTTCTCGTTCAGTTTGGTGGCAGTCCATGATCCAAGATGTTCATGAATTCGTGTTGGCTTGCAACATTTGTGCCCAGAACAAAGCTCCTCGTACTGCTCCTCCTGGTCTTCTACTTCCTCTTCCTACTCCTTTGAAGCCCTGGATTCACATCACCATGGATTTTATTGTGGATCTTCCATCTTCCTCTCATTGTTCAGTTATCTTGACAGGTGTTAACCTTCTGCTAAAGAGTTATCATCTTTTTTTTATGCAACATATTTTCAGACTCCATGGTTTGACTGTTAAAATTGTTTCGGACTGTGGGACCCAATTTGTGGCACACTTCTGGAAAAATTTTTGTTCTACCTTGGGCGTCAACCTCAGTCTGTCCTCCAGATACCATCCCCAGTCGAATGGACAGACAGAGCGAGTAAACCAGTCCTTGGAGCAGTATCTCCGGTGCTTTATCTCCAAATACCAGAATGATTGGGTTTCCCTTCTTCTTGTTGCAGAATTTGCCTTCAATAATTCTTCAAAGGTGACAACCTTTGCCAAGTATCTCCAGTCCTCAAGGCTGCTATGTGACCATCAGGTCACCATCTTTGCCAAGCATCTCTAGCGCTCAAGGCTGCTATGTGACCACTAGGTCTCCACCGTTGTCAAGCACCTCCAGCCCTCAAGGCTGCTACATGACCACTAGGTCTCCACCTTTGTCAAGCACCTCCAGCACACAAAGCAGCTACGTGACCGCCAGATCTCCACCTTTGTCTAGCATCTACGGTCTTGGGTTACAACTGCACTATCCTTTGGTTGATCCCATCGCTAAAATAATCCTCAGAATAATTGCCTCCTGCTGAAGAGATTCTTCTTGGGATTCATAACAGGTACACAGTAAAGAATAAAGACTAAATGCACACAGCCTACCGAGATCCCCACTGGAGTCTCTCTAAGATGTTTTTATGCTTCTTTAACATGATATTCAGTATTTTGTAGGACTATCCCTCTCCCTTGTCTGTAGGTTTGATCACAATGGAATGATCATTTCAATTTGACATTGCTTTCAGGGCCCTCCTCTCTTCATTGTTCAAATTCTGAGTATATTTGTATTTCAGTATTTCTTTTTTACACATTAGGAACCTTTCATTACCTGCTCCTTTGAGCTGCAATGGTACACGATTGCTCTGTTTGTATCCCGCCGTAGATTTCCACTTTCCAGCCAATCGTTATAAGTTGTTTGTGAGCAACCTGCATGGGTCATCACTGGCCACCCTGCATACCATCAAAGGACATGGATACCTACTGCCGCTTGTCCGGACGGGGCTGATTGGGATAGAAAATCAGCCCATGAAATTTATAATAATGGGGACGTGGTTTGTTGAGGGAGTGGGGTCTGTCGAGGGGGGTGGGATCCCTCCTCATAGGGACTGTTTCTGAGTTGGACACAGTTGCGGCCTTCATTGCGTCTCTTGCTGATGTTGAGTCTGCAACTTTAGGCTAATAATGCTACAATGCCCTTCCCTGGTATAAATCCGTTCTTCTGAATATGCAGGACTGAAACTCCCACTGTCAGTGTCAACAGTTGCTGCAATCATGCTTTGTGCATCTTCAGGAGCCACCATCGATTGTAACATTTAAACTTTGACCAGCCCAATGCTAGGTGCAGATCATCAGTCTGTGTATGGCTTCCAATATGAGCAATTCAAGCATCTCTATTAGAAAACACTTTCAGCAACCCACCCATACTACGTTACATATGCGTCTGATTAGCCAAGCCCTTATAACTGCCTAGGAACACTCAACACATTTCTAATATACTTCTTGGTGCATGCAGCTGAATCTGTACTGCAACTTTGTACCAATACCATCGGGACGCATAAGCGGTGCAAAGCACACACATGCGCAGATGAAAAACAATGCACAAGAAAAAATAAAACACATTGGCCCTCCACAGAAAAAAAAAAAACACGTTGGACTCCACAAGAAAAAAAAAACACAATGACCCCCACAGGAAAAAACCCAAATACCCTGACCCCCGACAGTAAAAAAAGACATTAGCCCCCACAAGAAAAAAGAAAACACATTGCCCCCCACAGGAAAAAAACAAACACACAGGCCCCTACATTAAACACATTGGCCTCTGCAGGAAAAAAAATACAGTCTCATTGGATGTTAGGATTTGCAGTTAGCAAATCATCTTGGTGGCAATTCCCAGTCTAAAGCTGGACATCCATTATGCAATTTTCTGTCAGATATCTGTCCAATCTGGCTGGTTGGAATGAAAACTTGGTAATGTATGGGAGCAAATGACACTCGATCATATGGTTTTAAACACTGATGAAAGGACAAAAAACTTGTTCAAATTGGTTAAATTTGTGTGTTTTAACTTTTAACCAATTTGTCTGAACAACCATTTTAGGCTATTTCCAGTGTTTGTGAGCAAATGGACGATTGTCATTTGCTCCCATACATTACCAGGTTTTCATTCCAACCAGCCAGATTAAACAGATATCTGACAGATAATTGTATAATGGATGCCCAGCTTTAGTTGTTTCTGGGATACTGCATCATGTCCTATCCTTGTTGTGGCTTTTTGAAGGAAGCAGGAAATCCTGTCTTGTCTGTGTCAATTCATTGCCTGTCATTCAGGTCTATCTGTGTTTGTGTTGTTTCATGTGTTCACTAATTAACTATCTCTCTCCTTCAGAGCAGGTACACACATACCTTTTAATTAGGAATCACTCTCCAGGAATGGTCTCTGATTGGATCCTGCATCTCATAAGTATACACCCAGCCCTGATCTCATGGCCGGTTATACTGTGTCACTACCAGTGTATGTTTGCTGTGTTCAGTTCCTAGTGCTTGCTGGTCTACTGAGTACTTTGGTTATTGAATCTGGATCCTGTCTCCATTCAGCCCTGCAGTAATATACCACAGTCCTGTCTGTCTGCATTTATCTTGTTACCTGCAGTGTTTCCACCTCACTGCCTCCATTATGTGTTACTGCAGCATCTGAATCCACCTGTCTGCTGTTTAGGCCCCTGCCTAGACCATCTCAGCTGCTTGTGTCAACCGGGCGACACAGGCTGCATTACAGAGTGTCTGTGAGTTCCCTCAGCCTGGCTGCAGAGTCAGGTTGTTCCTGTTCTCCTATTCACTGAACCACCAATCTCCAAACTGCTTCCTAGCCGTGTCCAGCAGCTCCCGTGCTGCCAACGTTCACCATATGGCTTCCTAACCGCTCCAAGTAGCTTCCATGCTACCACCAATATCCAAACGGCTTCCTAGCCGCGTCCAGTAGCTCCTGTTCTACCAATGTTCACCATATGGCTTCCTAACCACTCCAAGTAGCTTCCGTGCTACCACCAATTTCCAAACTGCTTCCTAGCCACGTCCAGCAGCTCCTGTGCTGCCAACGTTCACCAGATGGCTTCCTAGCTGCACCTAATAACTCCCGTGCTACCGCCATTCCTCATTTGGCTTCTTAGCCGCTCCCTTGCCGCAATATCGGCACCATCACCGCAACATTGGCACACTTGCCGCACCATCGGCTCTCAAAGCCATTATCAAACCATAGACTATTTATCTATGGCAATTGCCCCAACATCGGCACCATCCCTGCAACATCGGTTCTCAAAGCCATTATTAATCCATAGACTGTTTATCTACAGCTATTGCTGCACCATCGGCACCATTGCCGCACCATCGTAAATCAAACACATTGGCCCGCAAAGAAAAAAAAAAAAAAACACATTGGTCCGCACTGGAGAAAAAAAACACATTGGCCCCCACAATAAAAAAAAAATAGGGTCAGCAGTGTATGTCCCTGGGCCAAGGGGTATGGTGGGTGGTCTATATCCCTGGGCTCATACATACACTATCCACCATACGGAGTAGGGTATGATTCGGAGACCCGGGGGGTAGGGCGGATTATGGGTATGTTCCAGAGGCAGGGATGGTAGTTAGGATGGGTACTGTATTGTAAGGCCAGGGGGTAGCCTGATTAGTCAATCGCCCCCAGCAAAGCCAGTGCCTGGAGCATGAGCTCCATACACTCTGCCACCGCTAGGGTCAGGATGGGAGTAGCAGTAGTGGGATACAGGGGACAGGATGAGCATAGTAGCAGTGCAGATCAGGGTCTGGGTAGGAGTAGAAGTAGTGGAAAGCAGGGGGTTGGATGGGAGGAGGAGTAGTAGTAGTGCAGATCAGGTGCAGGATGGGAGTAGTATTAGGAAGTGGGAGCAGGATCGGAGTAGTAGTAATGCGGGGTAGGCTTTGAGCAGTAGTAACACAGAGCAGGGGGCAGGCTGGGAGTAGTAGTGGAAATCAGAGTCAGGATGGGAGTAGTAGTGGAGAGCAGGGGGCAGGCTGGGAGTAGTAGTAGTAGAACCGCCTTTATTACCTGCTCCTTTGGGCTGCAATGGTGCACGATTGCTCTGCTTGCATCCTGCCGTAGATTTGCACTTTTCAGCCAGTCGTTATAAGTTTTTTGTGAGCAACCTGCACGGGTCATCACTGGCCGCCCTGCATACCATCAAAGGACCTGGATACCTACTGTCGCATGCCAGGACGTCTCCGATAAGCAGGGGCTGATTCGGTTGGAAAATCAGCCCATGAAATTTATCATTTCAGCCATAATGATGGCAGGATGGGAGTAATAGTGAAAAGCAGGGGCAGGATGGCAGTAGTAGTGTGGAACAGGGGGCAGGGTGGGAGTAGTAGTAATGAGGGGCAGGCTTGAAGTAGTAGTAGTGTGGTGCAAGGGGCAGGCTGGGGGTAGTAGTAATAGTTCAGAGCAGGGGGCAGGATTGGAGTAATAGTGAAAGCAGGGGCAGGATGGGAGTAGTAATGTGGAATAGGGGGCAGGGTGGGAGTATGAGGGGCAGGCTTGGAGAAGTAGTAGTGCGGAACAGGGGGCAGGCTGGGAGTAGTAGTAGTTGTTTGGAGCAGGTGGCAGGATGGGCGCAACAGTGAATAGCAGGGGCAGGATGGGAGAAGTAGTGTGGAGCAGGGGATAGGGTGGTAGTATTAGTAATGAGGAGAAGGCTTGGAGTAGTAGTAGTGCGGAGCAGGGGGCAGGCTGGTAGTAGTAGTAGTAATAGTTCGGAGCAGAGGGCAGGATGGGAGTAACAGTAAACAACAGGGGGAAGGGTGGGAGTAATAGTAGTAATAGTTCGGAGCAGAGGGCAGGATGGGAGTAACAGTAAACAACAGGGGGAAGGGTGGGAGTAATAGTAGTGCAGAGCAGGGGGCAGGCTGGGAGTAGTAATAGTAGTTCGGAGCAGGGGGAAGGATGGGAGTAATAGTGAAAAGCAGGGGCAGGATGGGAGTAGTAGTGTGGAGCAGGGAAGTCAGGAAGGTTAGGAAGCCATATGGTGAACATTGGCAGAACAGGAGCTGCTGGACGCGGCTAGGAAGCCGTTTGGATATTGGTGGTAGCATGGAAGCTACTTGGAGCGGTTAGGAAGCAGTTTGGAAATTGGTGGTAGCACGGAAGCTACTTGGAGTGGCTAGGAAGCCATATGGTGAACGTTGGCAGCACGGGAGCTGCTGGACACGGCTAGGAAGCAGTTTGGAGATTGGTGGTTCAGTGAATAGGAGAACAGGAACAACCTGACTCTGCAGCCAGGCTGAGGGAACTCACAGACACTCTGTAATGCAGCCTGTGTCGCCCAGTTGACACAAGCAGCTGAGATGGTCTAGGCAGGGGCCTAAACAGCAGACAGGTGGATTCAGATGCTGCAGTAACACATAATGTGGAGCAGGGAGTAGTAGTGTGGAGTGAGAGTGGTGGTGGGAATAAACGGGCAGGATGGAAGTGGAAGGGACTCGTTGGAAAGAAGTAAGCTGAACATGAATCACCTCCACTCCAGGGTCACTTTTTCTCTGCATGGGTCCCGATCGCCGTTCCTCTATAGCACTGACAGCAGCCAGTTTGCACAGCCAGAGTGAGTGGAAAGCTTCGGTCACCCATGTCCCACTCCTATAGGGCACATTCTCCCCTTACTGCACAGCATCCCAGACTCTCTCCTCATTGCACAGCACCCCTCACAGCTCAGCACCCTGCTCCCAGCACAGCACCCCTCACCCAGCACAGCATGTCAACACCCCTCACCCAGCATCTCTCTACCAGCACAGCACCCCTCACCCAGCACCCTTCTCCCAGCACAGCATGTCAGCACCCCTCACCCAGAAACTCTCTTCCAGCGAGGGATGTGCAGTCAGGGGAGGCAGAGACTCCCCTGTCATACTCCTGAGATTTGATATAAAAATTATTAGAATAATACAAAGAAGATATAACTTGTTTAGTGTAATCATTTTTATAGTTAACACCCACCAGGTTTGTGGCGCTCCCTGGGACTGCAGGGAGACGAGAGATGAGGCACCCCACTCCCAGCACAGCATGTCAGCACCCCTCACCCAGCTCCCCACTCCTAGCACAGTATGTCAGCACCCCCATCTCAGCACAGCATCCCTCACCCAGCACCTCTCTCCCAGCACAGCACCTATCTGCTAGCACAGCATGTCAGCATTCCTCATCCGGCACCCATCTCCCAGCACAGCATACCAGCACCCCACTCCTAGCACAACAGAATCCCCCACCCAGCACCCATATTCCAGCACAGCATGTCAGCAGACCTCACCCAGCATTCTTCTCCCAGCACAGCATGTCAGCACCTCTCACCCAGCACCCCTCTCCCAGCACAGTACCAATTTCCTAGCACAACATTTCAGCATCCCTCACCCAGCACAGCACCCATCACAGCATGTCAGCATCCTTCACCCAGCACTCCTCTCCCAGCACAGCACCCCTCACTCAGCAGCACAGATCACAGCAGCAGCTGAGCCAGCATCACCCATCACCCGGCCAGCAAACATACTAACCCACACATATACATGCTGAGCTTACTTAGTCAAAACTAAATTTTTTACAAACCTCAGTCAGTGCAGCCTGCTTGGCCTGGACTCTGCAAAGGCCCAATGGGAGGAGGAGCTGCTGTGGCTGGCCATGCGCAGCAGCCCTCTAGTAAACTTTCTGCCCGCTGCCCACTCTCGGCTCCCCACTACTGCTTCCGGCTGCTCGCCTGCTGCATGTTGAGCTGCCCAATTGGAGCTGAGCTCTGATCGTGGCAGCCAAAGCCGCCGCACCCGTCCACCAAGTGCCCGAAACACCGCCGGCCCTAGGCTTGGGATGCCCCTGGGCATTTGCCTATGCCCGGCTCTGTTGACAGGGTTAAAAGCTCGACAAGTTCAAAATGGTCGACATTTTTGTTTATGGATTTTCAAGATTTTTAAGGTTAAAGTTAGGCACATAAGGGAAGGGAGGTTTGGTTTAGGCTGCCGTAGGGGACGGTTAGGCTAGGGTTAGTTTTAGGCACTTTTGGGAAGGGTAGGGTTAGGAACCAAGGAGAGGGTTAGGGTTAGGCACAAGGGTGATGGTTAGGATTAGGGATAAACTACAAAAAAGTCAACCATTTTTGTCACGTCCATTTGAACATATTGACCTTTTGTACCAGTTGACCTATTGCATGTAGACCAATTGACTGTCGACCTTTACATTGTCGATCTTTTGTACCACACCTGCTAAAGTCTGTCTAGCTTTACATATTGTTACGAAGTGCAAATTCCATTAGCGTCAGCTGGATTTTCAGTTGGTTGCCTCACTGATCTTTGCCTACATAATGTGCTTGCTCTTATTAAATCCCATTTATAGCTCGGAAGAGCTATGTTCTAATGAGGGGGTAATCAGCATGCCAGAGGATAACCCAGTAGCATGGCCTATCCGGGTGCTCTCTTGTGAACCCTGGACAAATGTTGCTGGTCTTCCTTGATGAAACAGAAGCAGACAGCCCCAGTAACCTGCCACAGTAAATATAATCTTGAATATACAGTAGCTACAGTGCTTCCGGAAAGTATTCACAATACTTCACTTTTTCCACATTTTGTTATGTTACAGTCTTACTCCATAATGGAATAAATTCATTTTTATCCTCAAAATTCTATACACAATAGCCCATAATGACAAGGAGTAAGAAGTTGTTTTTTTTTCAATATTTGCAAATTTAATTTAAAAAAAAAACCTAAGAAATCACATGTACATAAGTATTCACAGCCTTTGCCATGAAGCTCAAAATTGAGCTCAGGTGCATCCTGTTTCCAACCTTGAGATGTTCCTACAACTTAATTGGAGTCCACCTGTGGTAAAATCAGTTGATTGGACATGATTTTGAAAGGCATACACCTGTCTATATAAGGTCCCACACTTGCATGTCAGAGCACAAATCAAGCATGAAGTCCAAGGAATTGGCTGTAGAAATTGAATACTTTCCGGATGCACTGTATATTCATGCATTTAAAATATAGAATGAAATGGAAAAAAGCACCAAGTGCCAAGAAAGAGTATGAAGGGTATTCAATTAGGTGCGAATTGCAAGTACGCTTTGACAAATTATTGTACTCGCCATGTTCACCTCCTAAAAATGCGAAATTTATTTTTTTAATTCGCCTAATTCAATTTCCCATAAATTCGCCTATGTCGAATGCGAAATCAACAACGTTTGGCGAGGGCGGGAATTGTATCATTTCTCTCCACAGGGAGAATTTGGCGCTCTCTTCGCCAGTATTTAAGCTAATTCGAGGTGCGTCAGTCTCTGCAGTAGGAGATGGCAACTCAGCAGCAATCCAGCTCTCCGGCATCCGATGAAGATGAGGATTACCATCCTCCTCCTCCTGACCAAGAGAAGAGGAAGAAACAGCAGTTTCTAGGTACAGGTGAGTGGATTGTTACTGATTTTAATTGCTGGTGTAATGCAATATATGACTTACTTGTGTGTCTAACATGTTTAAGGTTGTGTTCATCCTGCTTTATTTTATTTGTTTATTTTTGCAATGGGAATCCAAAAGTGTATTTTTGTTTTGTTTTAGGTTATCTTGTCTGTCTGTTTTGCTGGGAGCCACATGTGTGATGTGTGTTAGTCAGCTAGATAGATATACCAGTGGTGTAATAGGGCTGATCCTAGTCCTGTATTATGCTGCACAGGAAATGTTTTTTCCTATTATTGTATTCTAATGTAGCACTGTTTATAAAGTCAAATGGCTGATCCTCGTGCTGTATGGTGTGTATGACATTGTGGATGAAGGAGTGGGGTGCCACACTATGGGAATGTGCTTTCTGCCCTTTCAAAATAGGGCAGGGCGTGGCAGCAGGCAGAAACAGCCTCGTCGGAAAGGCCACATATGGTCAGACGGTTGATCCTAGTGCTTCATTACCAATTTTGGCAGCCGTGTGGTATGAAGAAGTAGCCAGGTGGGGCCTTCAAAATTAAAAAGTTTTAAAACCTGGCATGATTATGCAGTGTCCCCTGTAGTTATGCCCATATGCAGTGCTCCCAGTAGTTTTCCCTTTTTTGCATTGCCTCCTGTAGTTTTGTTTTGACCCTATGCAGTCCGCCCACACTGGCCCGATTATGCAGTGTCCCTAGACTGGCCCCATTATAAGTCTTGCCCCTTATGCAGTGCCTTATGCAGTGCCTCCAGACCTAAACGGGTGCACTACTGTGGGAACTACTGCAGGAGGCAATGCATAGGAGGGACTCCTACTGTGGGCACTGCATAGTGGGGACCACTACTGGGGACTACTACTGGGGACTACTACTGGGGGCAATGCATATGCAGACTACTATTGTGGGCACTGCATATGGGGCAACGATATAAACAGCTTAAAGAATGCTAAAGGATTTTGAAAGGAAGTTTCCTCACGCAATATTGAACTGTCTAGAATGATTTATAAGTTTGTGTGGGAATTTTTTACGGTTCAAATTTAGCACGAGGTCGAGGTGCCTTTGGGGCTGGGTAAATATATATTATTTCCATTGTATGTTAACAAAAACCGTAGGTACATGAATGATTTTGTCAATGGATTTTTTGTTTAAACTAATATTCCAAAAATAGTGTTTTCTGTTTTTGAAATGTGACATTTTTTCTTTGAAAATATATATATATATTTTTTTTTTATATGGATATATATTTATATGCCCATGATTGTCATCAATATAATTGAACGAGAAGTCATCAAATGAAGTAGTGTCAGACTAATCTGAAAAAATGTAAATATTTTCTTGCAACCATTTTCAATCCTGGAGTTTACAGACACACACATAAGCAGCCAGAGTAGAAGCTGTGTTGAGGAATATATATATATATATATATATATATATATATATAAAAAATCATCATTTGTGTGTGTTGTACTTAATATATACACTACATACATATGTTTGTTTTGTGTGTGTGTGTGTGTGTGTGTGTATATATATATATATATATATATATATATATATATATATATATATATATATATACACACACGATTGGGGGAGTTTCCCCCATCGGCCATATAAGTTAAATTCAGTCACACTACTGTGCTATGTACAATATAACCCTCTTTTTCAAGCCACCAGCATTGCCACAAAGACAGATCTGTCTTTGTGGCTATGCTGGTAGCTTGAAAAAGTGGGTTACACCTCGAAACGTCGCCCTGCGGCATCATTGAATATAGCACTTTGTAAGAGGAATATATTAATATATATATCTATACGTGTATAAAAAAGATGGCACTCACCAGTAGAATTGCAGGTTATTTTATTCCATTACACAGACAGTAGGCTAACATACAGGCATTGATGTTTTGGTCCCCTAATGGACCTTTTTCAAGCAGGCAAGCCTTAAGTTTCAGAGTGAGAACCAGATACAGTTCATTCCATGGGGAACTGTTTATGGTTATCACTTTGAAACTTAAGGCTTGACTGCTCGAAAAAGGTCCGTTAGGGGACCAAAACGTCAATGCCTGTACGTTGGCCTACTGTCTGTCTAATGGAATAAAATAACCTGCAATTCTACTGGTGAGTGCCATCTTTTCTAAACACGTATCTTCGCTTTTGAACCCTGGACCCAGGAGACACAGCTGGTGTGCACCCCAATGATGTGGCAGCAAAGTATCAGATGTGTGTGTTGATCATTGGATATATATAGATAGATAGAGATATATATTTATATAGATATATATATATATATATATATATATATATATATATCGAAATAGATAGATATATATACATGTATATTCATATATACTTAAATAAATACAAATGTATTAATTTCAAATTTATTTTTAAAGGTTCCAGACAAAAGAAAACCAAAATACAAGAAGACAAAGATGATGATGGCAATTGTTCGGATGGAGAAGATGGGTCTCTTCCTAGGAATATCCAGTTCAGTTTTAAAGAGAGTGATTTACTTGTTACGATGGTACTAGAATCATACCACAGTCTCTTTGGTAAAAGAGCACAAAGTACCCCAGGAAGACGTAAAACTGCAATATGGCAAAATATAGCAGACCAAATTAGTTCTATTGCTGTGCAACCACGCACGATAAAGCATTGTAAAAAGCGATTTCATGACTGCAAACGTAGTGCAAAGAAAAAAATGGCCAAACTTTCAAATCACAAACGTGGAACTGGTGTTGGGCCACCATTAAATTTAATCTTTAATGTTTGGGAAGAGAAATTAAGGAAACATCTTTCTCCGGTCCTGGTTGAGGGAGTACTTGGAAGTATTGATACGACAAACCAATCATCCATTCCATTGGAAGGTATTGAAGCTTGTGTATATATATTTATATCACTTTATTTTTTAAAGATATGTATGTAAATGTTATTTTTATTTATTTTTTGGTGGGCCAGTTGTCCAAACATTACGTAAACAAACACAGATCCAGATGCAAGATGATGCACAACCAGTCACCACATCTACAGAGATTTTTTCTGGAGGTCCTAAAAGAGTGATAGCAGGTATGTATTTTGGACAGTATAATTAAAATGTGTATTGTCAAAAAACAGATTAAATTTTTTATTTTCATTTGTAAAAAGGTAAAAAACCAAATTCTCAAGCCTCCCGAAAAGAAAGAACTCCAGCTGGAAAAATTTCATCTGACAAAGGATTGAAAAGGGTTTTAAACGATAATCCTGTAGTGCCATTAACAAATGAATCTTTACCCATTTCAACGCCTGAAGTCATACAATCTGGAGAAAATATAAATTCCTCCACTGAATCAAATAATTCAAAAAGACAACGTATGTATAAAATTTTTATGGGTTTGCTTAGGTCAGGTATACGTTATTTTGAACCAAATATATCAATTTTCATAGGTCAGGAATTGCAAATTGAAGTTGACTCCCCTGAAAATCTTTTTGACCGTTTTACAATTTCTTCACCATGTAAGTGTATTAATTTATTTTTTTTTAAATATATATTTGATACTATTATAAGATTTGTCATAATAAAATTTAAACATTATATATCTGGAGAATACTGAATTTGAGATATGCGAAGCCAATAATAGAGCACAAGAAAGTATGTATTTTTTCTGCTAATTTGTTTTTGGGTAAAATTTGAGTTCATTGAAATGTTGTTAATGTAAAAACTTTTTAATTTCAACAGGTTCAAAAAATATGATTATGCAAAGGGATGAACAAAGACCTATAACTCCAATTATTCCTGACGTTGGAGATGTTGGAGATATTTCACCTGGTATGTGAAGGTTGAATGTTGAAAAATGCACTATGCTAATAAATGTGTTTTTACAATAAAATTTTTTATTTATATTTCTATAAAGATTCGGATATTGAAGTGGGATCCTTGACATTTTCACCAGCTTCTGTTACTCCAGGTAGTTAGTTATTTTTTTTTGTTAGGCAAATTTTGAAAATTTAGATAATTTTTCATTCAATATAATTTACTTTTTCTAGGGTCTATTCTTGCTTTTAAAATTCTGGCAAAAGCTTTTAGAAATCTAATGGTAAGGTCTACCCCTGCAGATAGACCACAAGCATCGGGTGAAAAAACACAGGTTGAGACTCCATTTGATGCAATCACAGATTTTGCCAAGTCTATGAATGATCAACAAGAAGATCATCGTCTCCGAGTTGAGGGTGATTTACAAGTTATAACTGAAGCATTAATCCAGGTTAAAGACGCTTTGAAAAGCATTAGTCGAGTACATTATGAAGAAATCCATACTTCACGTACACAAATAGATCAGCATCATAGAGAATCCCTACAAGTAGCAAGTGCAATTAATAGTGAACTTTCAAAAATGTCAAAGACCTTTGAGAAAATTTCAGAACAACAAGAGGTTCTGTCTTCTGCTTTATTAGTTATGTCATCTGGAATTAAATTCTTAATGGAGGAGCAGATTGTCCGTCGAAACACACCAATAAGTAGTTATGTTCCGGATTTTTCAAGCTCATTATTGAGAACACCAGTCATGAGGCAGGATTATTTTTCGCAAACTCAATCTGAATTATTTCCATCCAACAGATTTGACCACGTTGTTGGTCCACCGAATATTCTCAACCCAGGTCAAATCCTAACCAATCTTCCAAATCAAATCCAAACAGGTTCATTGTTGAAAACTCCTGGGCTGGATGAGTCAACTTCCATAACACTGAGACGTCTTCTTCCGGAAAATGAATCGATTGTTGAATCCGAAGTAATACCTGCTACGATGCCTTTTGCCTAATTTGGATGTAAGGTATATATTAAAAAAACAATTTATTAGCGTTAATTATACAGTTAAAAGCCATGTTTAGAAAATAAATTACTGTTTTCATTTATATTTATTTAAATAACAGATTATCTTAATTATTGGACATATGGGACATAGAACATATGGGGATGCAGTAGGGTAGCCGACAGAGGGAATCCCAAACGCCGCCTTCCCAACCGTCTAATCCTGGCGAGGCAGTGTTCTCCTCGGGTTGTTTTCTGCGGATGCCTCGCCCGGCAGAAACAGCCTACCACCTGCCACTTTCCCCCGCCGACCACCGCTGTAGAAGCTTGGCCTCTGATCATTGCAGAGGCAAGCGTTCCCAGTGAGGCACTGCACGAGGGAAGTCACCGTGACATCAGGAGCCTGCCACGCACGCTTGCTGGACCTAGTTAGATCCAGTCAGAGCAAGGCAGTGGCAGTAGGATCGCGAGTGTCGAGCAAGTAAAGGTAAGTGTTGGGCTGGGGGCACTGTCTAATGAGCACTATTAAAGCCTGGGGGCACTGCATAAGGGGACAGCCTGGGGCCACTACATAGGGA
Source organism: Taudactylus pleione (assembly GCA_031769625.1). Classification (NCBI taxonomy): domain Eukaryota; kingdom Metazoa; phylum Chordata; class Amphibia; order Anura; family Myobatrachidae; genus Taudactylus; species Taudactylus pleione. The sequence continues at coordinate 8,179,670 of JAUIMM010000017.1, read as the reverse complement.
CAGTAATTCAGCCAGGGGGCACAGCCTAATGGAGTTTTTTTACATGACAGCCTAGTGGGGTATCAGCCTGAGACCTATGAGGCTGGATTTGCTATTGGCTCACGCATAATTGCTAAGGACCCCACTCCGCCACTTTCGTTCAGCTGCTTGCCAAACATGTATACATGATATTTTCTTAACATTTATGCAAGTTAATTCTAATCATTTACTACTTCAACAGTGAAATAATGTTAATAGGAGTAAAATTAGTGTTTGTGAGGTTGGCAAAATGAATTGTTTTAAAATTATAAATTTTTCCATTGTCTTATAGGTTTCAAATGTTCCAGTTAAAAAGAAGATGGGAAAGTTGTTTTTTTTTGAATGCAAGAAAACACAACGTAAAAGGTTTTACATGTTTAAAAATAAAAAATGAAACCAAAAAAAATGATTATATAAATATGCAAGAAATTATTGGTAACAAAACATTACCGGTATTAAAAGATTTCTGTTTAAATCAGATTGTTGAAAAAAATAAAAAATGAAAATGTTCTGACATTGGTTTTATTTTAAAACATTTCAAAATTTATTTTTTAAAATATTCTTAAATGCTTTTCTGGGGATGGCTAGCACATCGCCCCGCTGCTCAGCTATCCATTGGAGATCCCGGAGGTTAAGGGATTTGCTTATGCAGGAACAATTACTAATGTTTACACTGAAAAATAAAAACTAGACAACTAATACTATAAAAAACAAACATATAACAATGAAAAACTGATCCAACTTGACCAAAACACTTGTAACACATGTAACACTTATCTAAAATGGTGTTTAAACTTTAGGAATACTTAACTGTTCCAGTAGAGGCCAAAACTTCAACTATTGGTGATTCAAGGTTGATGTTCTATTGAAAGGAAAATAAAAAAAACATGAAAAACAAATCTGGGAAATGGGTTTAACATCGATTAATTGTTCTAAAAACTTACATTGAAAAAATGATGCTATCAGATCACGGCGAGTGCTTTGCCCAAGGCCAGCATCATCAACCACTGCAGGAGACAGGTCAGAATCGAGACTGATCAATGGATCAATCTCGGCCTCCAAACGGTTTGCAATACAAATATTATGTAAAATTGTACAAGCAATAAAATATATTGCAAACCTTTGTTGGCGAATACAGCAACACACCCCCTGACCTGTCAAGACAGCGAAAGCGGGTTTTAAGCAGACCAAAGGAGCGTTCTATCACTCCCCTAGTCCTAATGTGCGCTGCCTGAAACCTGTGTTCTGCAGGGGTGTCAGGATTAGCCAGTGGAGTTAGCAGCCAGGGAAAACTTCCATATCCTTGATCGCCTAAAATAAAAAATATATATATTTTTAACTTTGGAAAGAATAATAAAAAATATTAAAAGTTTAATAAATTATTTACTTACCAATCAGCCATCCATGAGGCATCTGTTGTTGGTGAAACATCTCAAATAGGCTAGATTGCTGCAAAATAAAGGAATCATGAGAAGCCCCTGGCATGCCAGCAAACACCTGCATGAAACGCATTTTTGAATCACAAATCATTTGTACATTTAGAGAATGGAAAGATTTTCGATTCCGAAAAATCTCTTCCATTTGGCTGGGGGCCATGAGAGCAATATGGGTGCAATCTATTGCACCCAAAACATTGGGGATTCGTCCCACGGCAAAAAAACCCGCCTTCACAGCATTCCATTCATGTTCGGTCTGAGGTAAATGTACAAACTCAGAAACATGTTTCCGCATTGCCAGAAGGACCTGTGACAAACAGCGAGAAAAAGTGGCTTGTGAAAAGCCAGCAATTATCGCCAGAGTCGGTTGGAATGTTCCCGATGCCAAAAAATGGTGTGGCTAGCAGTTTTGCCAAGCCTGGAACTGCTCTGTTCGTAGGAACACGCGGTTCAAGATCCTTCTCCACCAGATCATACAGCTGGTAAATGGCAGCAGAGGAGAGGCGATAACATTTTATCACCTCATCCTCTCGAATCCCATCCAACAACCGTCTTTGTCTATATAGACGTGGCCTTGGGATTCTCGCAACACCCGAGGAAGATGGAGTACTTTCAGGTGCACCTGCAGAAATACCCACATTCACAGCTGATTCATCAGGAGTGGCTGCAATACTCATCTGCGCCCTAAACTGCAGCCTACACGCTTGAACACATGCTGCAAACATGAATTCCCACACTTGAGCCAGAAAGCGCTCCATTTTAAAAAAAAGTACATTTCTATATGATAATAATCAATCAAATTATAAGGATACTATTATCTGTGTCAGGTGTCTTCCTTCTTCTCCAGATTCAGGTGCGTAGTTCCTTGACAGGTAATAATATTCTCTCTCCAGCTCCTCCACCTGATGCTGCTGCTGCTGCTGCTGGAAAGAGTGATTAAAAAATACCTGGTCTATTTCTAACTTTGGAATGAACCAACTGTAATGGACTGAACCATTATTGTAACAAGCCAATAGATCATTTTAAAAATATATAATCAACACCATTTAAAACAAATAATGCTTGGGAAAGCATATTTGCTGTTACACACTTATTTTACCTGAAAAATATGTAATTTTAAACCATTTGATTTAAAACTCTCACACCCAAGAGGTGCGGACAGTTTTTTGCGAATTCACGGCAAAATTAGCTTTTATTTTGGCGAATGATATACGCATATTTGTAATTGAATAGCAACGTTCGACTTTCACAATTCAAAAGTGGATATATTAGTATTTTAGGCGAACTGTAGATTTTCACAATATTCGCAAGTTAAATTGAATTTGGTGAAACAGTATTCGCTGGCGAAAATTTCGAAAATAACACATTCGACACTCATTCGCACCTAATTGAATACCCCTCTATTTATATCTCGATACAATATGTGTAATCAAATGTGTGGACAGCTGCCTGGTACCTGGGAGTATTGTCACCACTCCCAAACGGCACAAGGAGTGCCGGTGATCACAAAAACAGTATATAGATATATATGCGCTATACCACACATATTCACCATAAGATAATACAAAAAGTTTAAAACATTTATTGAAAATGTATGTAAATATGAAGCAGTGTAAGTGAGCAAAAGTGCAATGATATAAAATGGATACAAATGATAAACACTCTATGAAAGCTGTAATCTATAGCGTGGGTATTATATGTTGCACATCCACGTATGGTTCAGATGGAGAGAGATGATGGAGAAGTAGCAACTTCTGCTCAAATGAGAAAATGTCTCACTCCAGGAAATATGGTGATGAGTGATGTCCAAAATATAACGTCAAATCACAAGTCACAGTTACATGGCAACCGCTGGTTTGTACCTGGTGGTGAGGAAACCCATGGGTAGAGGCTAAAATATGGGGCAAATGGTGCAATGTTTAGAAAGTATATCATCAACTGTATCTATGATATTAAACTGTCAGCTGGTTCGTGCCAGCAGCGTGGCGGGGTCTCAGCTCCTGGTTGTCTGCCTCCCGGCAACAGTATTTCCCTCTCCAGGCAAGTGATGCAGCTTCAACCTGAGCATGCAGAGCTGAGTCGCAGCTGGAAGGTGCCGTAAAATGGATTGCAGACCTGGTGCAGATACTGGTCGAAGATGTAGCAAGGAAATCCAATGGATATATCAGCCGTGTAACAAAGTGGTGAAGCATGTATCTCTAAGTCCTTAACGTGTTTCACTGCATTCAGCAGCTTTTCCAGAAAGGCAGAATAGATAGTCTTGACATGAGTGGCTATAAATACCCTTTCTCATTAGTTAGACACTTGTGGAGCGACACCTGTCATGTATCAATTAGTGATAGTAATGAGTGAACATTTTATAGTTTTGTTATTTGGCAATCAGAATTCCAACACATAATATATAAAGATACACAATCAGTAATAGATCAATAAAATAGACATACAAGTAGAAATATACAAATATAAACGTAAATATAAAAATAAAAGTAAGCATGCATACCCTAAAATAGATACAACTAGTATCCAATATATATTTTATTTTATAACAAATATTACAAATTTGGTGTGCTACAGCAACTACAATGGGGTACAAATTCTTAATGGTAATACTATCTACAGTGTCCAATAAATGTAACCGCATGAAGACATAATCGTCCATAAAATAAATAAATCAGAAAATCACAGAGAAAAGCTCCAAGGGACACGATAGCAATAGATCACATAAAAATAAAAATAGAGATAAATATAAATAAAATAAAATTATAGTATTAAAAAATCTATTAAAAAGAAAAAAGAAAATGAGGGAAGACTGACAGTAACATACATGGATGTACATGCAGGTATATACATAGGACAAGTAGATGTGCTTCTTGTTATACATCTAGCATTTCTGAGTTGTGCTCATCTTGGTCGCTTCTCTTTTATGACTGAATGTTACTGGATGCAATGAGGCACTCGCCCCAAGAAGAAGTGTACAGTGGGTGTGTCGTTGGCGTGTAGACAGGGTTGTGGTATATTCAGAGTTGGGTGTGTACAGATATCCATCCGATTTCAGTTGGACATCCTGGTGCATTGTGGATAATAGTTATGATGGCTGCTCTCATCAAGGCTGGGCGTGGTGCAGTCACATAGAGGCAGCCAGCTCAGAATAATGATGGATGTTCGCATGGATGTCTGATCACTGGAAGATGTGACTGCTTTACATGCCACTCAGAATCTGCCCCATAACATTCAATATTTGCTAATTAATTATTAGTAATGTAGTTAACATGTTTAACAAACTTTTTTTTTTGTCTTTTTAGCTATTGTGAGATAAAATGACCCAGTATGATGAGTTATTTCATCTAGAATTTTTTTGTCTTTAACTGTATATAAAGTGCCAGATATTCTGTCCGCCACAGTCCAACCGAATTTCAACTCAAAACTTGTGAATCTCAGCGATATCCACCCCTTATGTGCATTTGTGCGGCTGAATGTGCAAGGTCTGAGACGCCCACTATTAGTGCCTGTGCACACTGTAATACCGATTGATGCATCCTTAGATGAAAATCACTCAACTACATTAACATCTGCATTGCATGTGTATTGGGTGCGACTCAGAATCAGGTCCTTAATGTATTAACAAGGATCTCTTGCATGTTAGCTGAATGTAGATATTGCAAGGATTTGCTATAGTACTTAGTTAAAATATTAGGATGGTCTAAAGAGGGGACTAACTTCCTCAAAACTGCAATAGTATTTGTCACAGTGTTGGTGTATCCTGAGAAAGCAAATCTGAATACAAATATGTGGTCCTATAGTTATTGGTTCTGATAACATGTGTTAGACTATCTGCTCATCTGAAGATGGACAGATGGTATTGTTTTTGGTGAGCACTTGTAGAAACATGTATAAGCGAGAGGGAGGTAGAGAAAATTTGTCCCAAAGTTGTAGAAATGAGAGAATAAAACCCCATGTGTGGAAGACATCTTGGATGGGTCTCATAACTCCAAAAAGTTTGGATTGTCTAGTGCCACAGAAAAAAGATTGCACCAGCCCTCTACTAGGTGTATAACAAACGACTTCAAGCAGGAATATTTTCTTATAGGTACAGGTCTTCACTGAACTTTGCCTACGTGAGAATGCCCCAACACAAACTAGCTCTTCCTCTTTGGCCATTAGTGTAGATAAAATTGCAATGTGCATGACACTGCCCCCACTTTTCTAAGCATGCACAGTGTAAATTACGCTCCACAAACGGACATACATTCACATGTACCAAGTATAATATTTGTAATCCCTAAATCCGATTTCTTAGCTAAAACCTGAATAGAGATTCCCAAGGGTCAGGTATTGGCTTTATTGCCATCTTATATATATATATATATATATATATATATATATATATATATATATATATAAAAACCAAAAGAACTCTACGATAATGCAAACATACATGTACTAAAACAGATACAGATTAAGCAAGCTACCTGGCTGACTATTGCTACATTATCTATTTCTAGCTTCCCATAAAGCTTGTAATTCTTATTTCACTCTTCTCAGCCACTAGAGGGCCTTAGTACTCTACAACAGCCAGAATGAAATTCTTTATTTCAATCCCAACACATACATTTTAAGATTTCAACAAGGGACTTTCTTTGAGATTCCCAGAGGCCCCACTGTCAAGACCCAACCCAACTAAAATACATTATTGTTAGAGGCAATAATGAGGGAATCCAGGAAATCCAAATCCCTTCTAAATATATTTGAAGATGCTCTACTTTAAATCTAGTAAAAACACATCCTTGGCTTAAGAAGCATTTTGTCCTGTACCAGAAAGGCCAACAACATATTCTTCCCACAGCTGCTGCTACTCTTCCTGTCTGTCAGAAGAGTTAAGGTGCATACACACGTAAAGATTTTCTGTCCAACCATCCAACTAGTTGGAATGAAAATCTGGTAAGGTATGACAGCAAATGACAATCAGCAATTTGCTCCCAAATGCCGGAAAATGGACAAAAACTGTTGCTTGAACAAATTGTTTAGATCAAACATTTAACAAACTTGTCTGACGACCATTTTCATCTGTTTTCTGGCATTTAGGAGCAAATTGCTGATCATCAGTTACTCCCCATACGTTACCAGATTTTCATTCCATCCAATCAACTAGTTGGCTGGTTGGACAGAAAATCTTTACGTGTGTACTCAGCCTCAAACAGTTACCTTTGATTCTAATGAGAACTGTGAGTTTTGTCCATATCAGTCTCATCATTTCTCAATAGCTACGGGTACGGAGAATCTTCAGGGTAAGATAGGTGTTGTCAAAGAGGTCTTCTAATTCCATCAAGAGATGCCAATTTACATATAATCATACCCGAACTAATGGTGACGAGTTCAATATCTGGCCTAATCCTCATGTAAATGAGAGATTGATTTCTGCAAATTATCTCACTCTCTAAAGTCTACGGCGAGGGGAGAGATTATAGTTATTTTGAAGTTGTCCTACAGGTCCATCACTTTCAGTTCCAGGCTGTTTTTCAACCTTGTTACAAGATCCTTTAGTGTTCACAATAATCAGAACTGTAATGTAGCTGATAGGCTAGAGAATGATGAGGTGAGTTTTGAGGTCATGCTTAAGTCTTGGATACTAATGTGTTCAGTGGCGGGCTGGGCCGGGGGGCAGGGTGCCATGTGCCCCCCGGGCCGCAGCGTCATGCGGGCAGTCTGTGTCACTGTGACACAGACTGCACCGCATGTGTAGCGCTGACCGGACGGAGTTCGGTCAGCACTACACAAGTGACAAACACACAGCCACCGGCTCCGGCAGCTGTGTTTGTTTTGATCAGCAGCCAATGAGAGTCTGACAGACTTTCATTAGCTGCTGCTGCGCCCACTACAGTAGCCGCTACATCTTCTGGCTCCCGCAGTGGGCAATGGGAGAGGCGTCATAATGTCATATGACATCTCTCCCATTATGCAGAGCGGCCCGGGAAGGACAGACGGAGGAGCGGATGGCGACGGTGGGAGCGGGGATTCAGGTAAGTGTTTTTTTTTTTACTATGCGTGTCTACTGGGGGGGGGGAAGCTGGCACTACAAGGGGGGAGACCACTACTGGGGGCACCACAAGGGGGGGAACCACTACTGGAGGCACTGCAAGGGGGGGGGGGACTACTACTAATGGGGGCAATACAAGGGGGGGACTACACAAAGTGGGAACCACTACTGGGGGCACTACAAGAGGGAGGCACTACTACTGGGGGCACTACAAAAGGGGGAACCACTACTGGGGGCACTACAAGAGGGAGGGACTACTACTGGGGGCACTACAAGAGGGAGACCACTACTGGGGGCACTACAAGGGGGGACCACTACTGGGGATTATAACTGGGGGTACTTCAAGAGGGGGACTACAACTGGGGGGACTACTACTGGGGGCACTACAAGGGGGAGGACTACTACTACAAGGGGGTGACTACTACTATGGGCACTACAAGGGGAGGGGACAACTACTAGGGGCACTACATAGGGGGGAGGGGACTACCACTGGGGGCACTGCATCGAAGGATCACTGCTGGGGGCTCTATAAAAAGGGCAATACTGGGGGTACTGCATAGGGGGGAGATTACAACTGGGGCCACTATTTAAGGGGGACTGCATAAGGGTTACCACTATTGGGGGCACTGCATGGGGTGTGGACTGCTACTGGGGGCACTATATAAGGGGCTTACTACTGGGGACCACTACTGGGGGCGCTGTATAAGGGGCACTGCATAGGGAGGATCACTACTTGAGGCCTGCATAAGGGGGTCCTCTCCTGTGGCATAGGGGGGCACTGCATATGGGCACCACGACGGGGCTGTCCCTAATCTTTATTTTTACTTTAATCCCATATGGCCAGCCTCCTCCCTGGAACACTTGAGGGGGTGGGGGGGGCGTAGTACGCACGTTCTTCGAGCACTCTGGCTACACACTACTCCTCTGCCAGGGCCGCCTGCATGCATTTGCCCCCCAGGCTAAAAGTTGCCAGCCAGCCCCTGAATGTGTTCCACAGGTCAGGAGCAACAGATGCAAAATATTAAAGTGGGAGTGCGAACAGGTAATCAGCGTGGTAGTGAGGCAGCAATCATTGGCAGGTTAAAGTGGCAGAAGGGAGTGTAGGTAGAAATGAGGTGGGAGAGGTAGGGGTGAGAGGAGTGGCTGAGGGCTTGGTAGTTCAGGGTGAGGTGGCTGCCTGTTACAGCTGTTTAGTTGTGGCCCCATGGAAGCACTGACATCTCTTTTTTTTTTTTTTTTTTTTTTTTTTACTGTTTTTAGTGAAGCAAGACGTATTATTACATCATAAAGACTTGTACAGTAGTTTCACAGTAATGACAAAAGAAGAACAAAGAAGAATATTTCTTCAATCTTTCAAGGAAGACAAATCCCAGTATTGAAAACATTCAACAGTTATAAAGAGCACTGACATATCTAATAGACTGCTATAACCATTTCAGGCTCACCTGTTAAGACTAACAAAACGACCATAGTAATTCACCTGACAATGGTCTGTTTTGATGGCAGACAAAATGAGAGTTATGGTAGAACTTACCTTTGTTAACTCTCTTTCTTCGAAGTCCATAGGGTCCACAGGGAGACATTGGGGTGTAGGTGGGACCTGGAGGACCAGATACAAACAGCAAAGCTTTTCAATCCCAGTATGCTCCAGTCCTTCCCCCTATACCCCGCTCACAGCCTGAGGGCAACTCAGTTTTGTTAACAAGCCCAAGGCAGGAGCAGGACAGGAGAGAAGGAATACTGGTACACTGAAGAATCACTCTCACATAGAGAAGGAAACCCATAGAAGCTAGGTGCATCAGGGCGGGTGCCCTGTTGACCCTATGGACTTTGAAGAAAGAGAGTTAACAAAGCTGTGCGGCTGCTGGAAGTGCAAGCGGCCGCAGCTCTGCTAGGAGCGCGCGCACTGACCTGCAATAGGATTTATAGGGCTATGTCCATCAATTAGGTGAGGTCACAGGACACACCAAATTCAAGCCCTGTGTATTTAAGAAAGTTTATGGGAGCACTCCTGTGCCAGAGTATAGGCCCTATTACTTTACTCCAAAGATCCTGTGCATATCCTGTTATCTGTTCCTGACTCCGATTTAGTCTGACCCCTGGTACTGCGTTTGATATCTGGTTCTGACCTCGGCTATTCCCTGTGACCCGCTTACGTCTTGAAAGTCCACGTCACTGACAAGGCGTCTATGAAGGCCGCGTCGGGGTCCTTTGTTCTTGCTCCATAAACTGGAAGCTTGTTGTTGTGTCTTGAGGCCATGAGATCCACTCCTGGAAGACCCCATTTGTCCACTAGAAGCTAAAAGACTTCTGGGTGTAGAGACCATTCTCCTGCATGCACGTTGTGATGGCTGAGGAAATCGGCTTCCCAATTGAGAATCCTCTGGATGAACACTGCGGAGATGGCTGGTAGATTGCATTCGGCCCATGTGAGAATGCGGGACACCTCTCTCATTGCTGATTGACTTCGCATGCCCCCTTGATGATTGTGGTAGGCCACAGCCATGGTGTTGTTGGACTGTACTTGTAACTAGCCTGTTTTTCAGAATATTCTGGGCCAGAGTGAGAGAGATTGATGAGAAGGCGCTATAGGCACATGTAGGTAAGCATACTGAATGTCCATAGAAACCATAAAATCTCCAGGCACCATAGCTAGGATAAAAGAACAGAGTTTCCATACGAAGCTTGGGCACTCTGATAAACTTGTTCAGAGATCTGAGATTGAGGATAGGTCCATTGGGCCCATTGGGCTTCTGAACTAAGAAAAGGGTAGAAAAATAGTCCTTGCCCCATTGTGAGGAGGGGACCCAAATTATGACTCCTGAATTCAGTAAGGACTGAATGACTTTGTGGAGCAGCAGGACCTTGGTTGAGTCCGATCGAGGCCCTGTGCAAAAGAACTGTTGGGGTGGTCATCTCAGGAAGGAGAGGGCGTTTCTGTGGGAGACCACTTCTCTTACCCAGGCATCTGACGTGGTCTGATGCCAAACCTGGGCGAATTGAAGAAGTTGGCCTCCTAACCTGGGAGCCCCCAGGAAGAGGCCCACCCACCAGGCTGCAGGCTTGTCTATAAAATTTGCTGGTGGATGTCTAGTAGCTCAGGTCTATTTGGCCCTAGGCTTGGAGTCCTTGGCTGACATCTGGTGCTGTGGAAAAGACTGACCTTTGGCTTTTCCTTGAGGGTGAAAGGATGACGTCTGAGGCTTTGTATTATATGCAAAGGGCAGGGTATACCACCAAGGTATTCACAATTTTATCTCGCTCTGGACCAAATAGGATGCCCCACGAATAGGGAAGAGACTCCAGAGCCCGTTTTGAATCGAATCTGCTTTCCAGGAACAGTCAAACGATATGACGGGCCAGTACCGAAGTGGCAGATACCCTGGAGGCCAGGAGAGCCGTATCCATAGCTGCCTCACCTAAGTAGAAGGCTGCATCCCTAATGTGAAATACATAGGAGAGTTGTTCCTGTGAAGCATCAGAGGGAAGTGTTTCTTCTAGGGCTTCTGCCCAACTCTCAATGGCTTTCGCCACCCAGGCCATAGCCCTAGCAGCGGGTTCATCCTCTTAGAGCTGTAAAAATCCATTTTACAAATTGAGCAAGTATAGCAGGTTAGAGGGTGGCTCCTCTTCTCCGGAGACTGAGTCAGAGTGAGAGAGGTCTGCATCTTCCGCCTCCCCAGATGATCTGTCAGAATCAGATAACTGAGTGGACTGGGAGGAAAACAGAGCCCCTTTAGAGGGTTTGGTAGGTAAATGCTTTTTCCTTGTGTAGCAGTTGCTTCAAGGCTGTAGAAGTAATAACCAAACTCTGTACTGAGATAGACAGCATGTCTACCCATGGGGGAGGCAAAGGATTTGCAGGGAGTACCTGCTGTGGCCATCCCACTGGGGGAGAAAATACAGGGACCACTCTCTGTTCCAAAATTTGCCAGCATTTGTGAAAAGGCAGCCCAGGGAGGGCTCTGAGGGAGAAACAGTGGGGCTAAGGGACAAGGGGCTGTGTAGCAATTAGTGCAAAGCCCATCCTGAATAAAATGCCCTGGGGCCAAACCAGCTGAGCCCAGGGAACACCAGGACCGCAGTGGAATGACACCCTGAGCTGGGGAGGGGCTGCAGGGAGAGAGCCCTTTTACCCTGGCTGACATTAACCACCGGATCCCCTGGCCTTAATTATGCCTCTGCGCCAGTATGTTAATGCCCCGGTGGACTAGTGGAGTGGTGGGTTGCCTCCCCAGTGTCCACATCAGCACCTCTGGTCTGTCTCCGGAGACCGGAGGCAAGACTGCACTATTATGCTGGTCCCCGCAAACGGGGTTCCACCTTACCTGTCCCCTGGTTTCCGGGCTACAGTCTAGGGGGTCCAGGGAGCTTGCTATCTAGAGCCCTGCCAGGAGTACCTAGCACAGGCTTGGAGTCTCGGCACCGCAGCGGGGTGATGGGGTGGCAGCAGAGACATCCGGAGCACAGTTGGGTGCTGCTTACCCTTCTGGTAGAAATAAAAATTAAATAAATTAAAATAAAAGCTTGGGCTGCATAAGGCAGACCCGTTACAATGGTGGTCCAACTCCTTGCCAGACACCAACGAAACTGAAGTGCCTTCTGGCTGTGGGCAGGACTGGAGCATCCTGGGATTGAAAAGCTTTGCTGTTGGTATCTGGTCCTATCTACACCCGAATGTCTCCCCGTGGAGCCCTATGGACCCTGAAGAAGAAAATTATATTTTGGGCAGACATGGATCGGAGATCGCAATTAAGTTTGTATTGGTGTGTATCGGCACTGTGGTCGGGACTACCAAACGGGAGTGAAGTCAATGGTAACATTATATTTACAAGTGTAGGCATAGTTGTAGGGTATACCTATTGGCTGAGTTAGTGAGCATGGGGGGGATAATACAAGAGAAGGGAGAGTGTTGCTAGTGACTGCTAATATTCTAATAACGAAGATAAGTCGAGTGTATGGGGGAGAAAAAGGCTAAGGGATGAAAAAAGAGTACTAGATTAGGCAGAGATATGGAAGGCTAGGATGAAGTAGTGTGTTTTGAGGGAGAGTTAGAAGCATTGAATGTTCAGGGAGAGTCTGACAGACCGAGGGAGAGCATTCCATAGGATAGGGGTGGGGAACCTTTTTTCTGCCGAGGGCCATTTTGATGTAGATATATATATATATCTATAAAATTTGCGGGCCGTGTGCAGGTCACGCCCCCTGTGTGATGTCACAAGTGGGCGGGATCACAATCACCGGTAATTACAGCAATGCCCGGAGCATCCTAAGGATGTGTGACAGTCTGTAGCATCCTAAGGACGCTCCAGGCGGCACTGCTGCATAGAATCTGGCTGCAGGGTGTCATTCTAGGCACCCTGCTAGCCAGATGAGGCTAGCAGAAAAAAGGTTCCAGGGTCAGACCAAATTATTCCAGGGGCCTTATACCGCTATCAGGCCTGAGGTTCACCAACGCTGCCATAAGGTAAGGGCAATGCAGGAGAAGTCTTGGAGGTGGCAGGAGGTAATCAATGAAGAGAAGAGGCAGCATCAATCGGCTGATCAGAGAGGGTGAAATTAAGATGAAGATGGAAGAAGAAAGGGGGGCGGGAGACAACGGACAGTGCGAAAGAGGTTAACGAGGATATTGAATTAAAGGTGTGTGTACATGCCATAAGCACCACAGAGACCCAAATAGGCAGTCTATTTTCTGTTGACATAGTAATTGGAACTGGCAGATGCTGGATATCGGCATGGGACCCCAAGTCCTGGTGATAATCAAGGTCAGGAGACCATAACACTGGAGGCATTTATATTATTCACCAGTCAGCTTTTCTTTCCCTATTGTAGATCAAGAAATTGAGGAAGTTCACTAATTGTGTGCTGTATTTGGCAGTGAACTCCAGATTTACTCAAGGATTTCTTTAGGTGTTCCTCGATTCCCTGCTATAGAAAAAACAAAAAGGCATATTCTAGGGTCAAGAGAGGGCAGGGCAGACACATTCCCAGACCTGAGTCCATAAGTGCAACACCTCCCGACATTACAAGGAGATGCCAGAAAGAGACCTCGAGCAGCTCACATCATGCAGAATCTGCCTTAAGCCTCATAATAAATCAGTGGTGTATATCACAAAAAAAAAAAAAAAAAAAAAAAAAATTATCTGTTGGTAACGTATGCCAACCAAACATCAGTGCCCACTGCTCGGTTCCTTTCTAAGCTATGCAGACATAACTAAATCTTTCAGGTGTGGGTTGATGTTCCGCAGAGATGTTCTCCCCCTGGGCATTTAATACATTTCCATAACCAGGAGTGAAATGCATGCCATCGCTGTGCCTCCAGGTGTGCTTGTAATATTGCTCATTAGAAGTGGTTATGAGTGAGAATAAAGTTGAAACTATTAAAAATGTGCCTCCTGTTGGACAGGGGGTGAGAAGATTTCTCCACTATATCTTTGATGAAAAACCTTTGAGATCTATACAGGTGTATAATGATTTGACATTTACTGTAGCTAGAGTAGTTCTCCTGCCATGTCAAACTTCATGCTGGTTGACTACTCACAGTGTCTTTGAAATAGATACTATAGGTTGCAGAAAGTATTTCTATATTCAGACAAATATGCAGTCAGAAAAACCTACCCCCAAAAACAAATCAGTCTTCCTGAGGGATTTTTTTTTTTATCCTTATGGATCTGTGAATTGGATTAAAAAAAAATTAAGATACAATGGTATTTTCTATTGGAGAGATTACGCTTTTCAAAAGTCAGTCAAGTACATGCTAGGACTGATGTTATCGTCAGGTTGACCAACATGTTCGGGCGATGATAGATGTCAAAAATAATCAACGGACACGCACATTGCTGGTCATTTTTTACATTAAACTGGCCGATTTGCGGGCGAGTATGACGGTCATTATCGCTCAATCGCTAGGTTTAATCGCCTAGTGGATGGGCAGCATCAGGCTCACGATACCTCCTCCCTTGTCAGCTGGTCTTGCAGTAATCTCGTTTTCCTTCAGATTTGTCAGTGCTACAGTATAACTTCTTGCGCAGTGCGTTTGAGAAGACCTCTGCTTGCTTAGTATTATTATTTTCCAGATAGTAATCTTTTAGTTTCTGGAATGCATCAATAATACCCCTTTCACACCGAAAATGAAATTACCGGGTGATTCACATTTACCCAGTAATTTGCTTAACAACCCAGGATTCTTCCCTGTGTGAAAGGGTCATCCCGCGATTAAATTCCCGAGTCTCCAACCCTGGTTTTTTACTTAGTCCTGGGATGACCCTTTCATACAAGGAAAAATCTCAGGTTGCTTCGCAAATTAACGGGTAAAAGTGAATTATCCGGTCATTTCATTTTTGGGCTGAAAGGGGTATCAGAGAATGGCAAAAAAACCTAGCATGCAAATGCCGGATTTGTTGCCATTGTCTGTCTGAAAGTGGTATAAGGGTTTTTCTTTAATATGTGCCAGGCAGTATCTGGATTTCTCTTTTAGGCTTGTGTGTATGATGGAATTCACCCAGTTTCCTCTTTTGGTGTCAATTAAATATTGTTTGTCTATGAATAGATTAGGGAATTGGGAGATATATTTTCGCCAGTTTGATTAATTATGTATATATTTTTTTCATGTGAATCTATATGACCACCAGTTTTTTGCCTGTGAACCCAGGTATTAAGAAGTGTATCTGTAAATACACTCCTTTTTTAAAATAATTATATATATATATATATATATATATATATATATTTTTGTCTTTTTCCAATCCAATTAAGAGTGCACCAGTAAGACTATATATTTGTGCTTCTGCTCCTTTGCAAAAATAACAAGAGATATGGTAAGAACTTACCTTTGTTATCTCTGTTTCTACGAAATCCATAGGGTCCACAGGGTGACCTTGGGGTATAGCTGGATCCTGGATCCTCGGGCACCACGGAGTTAAAGCTTTCAGCTGCTCCCAGGATGCACTTGGGTCCAACCTCCCCTATACCCCGCCCCCTAGCCACAGGCACCTCAGTTGGGAAGCAGCCCAGGCCGGAAAAAGACGAAACAGAGAGAAGGAAGACTGGAACACACAAGAACCATACTCACAGAAATGGGAGACGGAAAACCGGTGACCAGTCACAGAGCCCATATGAAGCCAGGTGCGTCAGGGCGGGTGCCCTGTGGACCCTATGGACTTCGTAGAAACAGAGATAACAAAAGTTCTTACCATATCTCTTGTTTTCTACTTCAGGGTCCATAGGGGTCCACAGGGCGACCTTGGGGATGTCCCAAAGCAGTCCAACTAAGGGCGGGGACGCTCCTGTGCTGATAGGAGAACCCGGCGCCCAAAGGATGCATCCTGAGAGGCAAAGGTGTCAAACGCATAGAACCTCAAAAAGGTCTGAATGGAAGACCAGGTGGCCGCCTTACAGAGCTGAACAGCAGAGGCGCCACGGCTAGCAGCCCAAGAAGGGCCCACGGACCGAGTGGAATGAGCCTTAACAGAGGCTGGAACAGGTAAACCCTCCTGCATATAAGCCTCAATAATAACAGAACGAAGCCAACGGGCTAGAGTCTGTTTGTTGGCAGGCCAACCCCTCTTGTGAAAACCAAAGAGGATAAACAAAGAATCCGACTTCCTCACAGAACTAGTCCGGTCCACATAAACCTGGAGTGCCCGGACAACGTCTAAGGAAGTCTCCCCAACCGAAAGATCAGGTGACTGAAAGGCTGGTACAACAAGTTCCTGATTAATGTGGAACCTGGAAACCACCTTAGGCAGGAAATCAGGACGAGTGCAAAGCACCGCTCTGTCCTGATGAAAAATCAGACAAGGGGGACGACAAGAAAGCGCCCCCAAATCTGAAACCCTCCTGGCAGAAGCAATTGCCAAGAGGAAAACAGTCTTAAAAGTTAGCCACTTGAGCTCCACTGACTCCAAGGGCTCAAAAGGAGGACCGTGTAAGGCCCGAAGAACCACCGCCAAATCCCACGGGTCCACAGGTGGCACAAAGGGAGGCTGGATTCTCAAAACACCCTGGAAAAAGGTGTGTACGTCCGGCATAGCAGCGATCCTGCGCTGGAACCACACCGACAGAGCAGACACGTGTACCTTCAGTGAAGAAAGACGTAATCCTAAATCCAAACCCGACTGAAGGAAAGCCAGAATACGCGAAACCCGGAACACCTGGGGATCATAGTTTCTGGCCTCGCACCACTGAAAGTAAGTGTGCCACACTCTGTGGTAGATCCTCGCGGAAGCAGGCTTGCGCGCCCTCAGCATGGTGGTAATAACGGAGCTAGAAAAGCCCTGAGACCTCAGGACGGCTGTCTCAAGAGCCACGCCGTCAAAGATAGTCGACCCAGATCCGGGTGAAGACAGGGCCCCTGAGACAACAGGTCCCGCCGTTGAGGTAGGAGGTACGGAGCGTCGATGGACAGGCTCCGCAGATCGGAGTACCACGGCCTTCTGGGCCACGCTGGGGCCACCAGGATCAGTGTGCCTCCGTCCTGTTTGAACTTGCGCAGGACCCGAGGCAGCAGAGATATCGGAGGGAACAAGTAAGCCAATTGAAACAGCCATTTCACCGACAGCGCGTCTATCAGACTTGCGCCTGCGTCCCTTGTCCTTGACCCGTACACAGGCAGCTTGTGATTGTGACGGGACGCCATCAGGTCCAGCTCTGGCAGCCCCCACTTGTCCACGAGTAGTTGGAATACCTCTGGATGAAGCGACCATTCCCCGGGATGCACGTCGTAACGGCTGAGGAAGTCTGCCTCCCAATTGAGGACTCCTGGGATGAAAACTGCCGAGAGAGCTGGAAGATAGCGCTCCGCCCAAGCCAGGACGCGGGACACCTCCGACATCGCAGCTCGACTGCGAGTCCCTCCCTGGTGATTGATGTACGCCACCGTGGTGGCGTTGTCTGACTGCACCTGAACGGCCCTTCCGTGAAGAGCGGTGCCGGACGACTGCAGGGCTCTGTATACTGCCCGCAGTTCCAGGATGTTGATGGGAAGAATCGCTTCCTCCGCCAACCAACGACCCTGAAGTGACAAGGAGCCTGTCACCGCCCCCCAACCCCGGAGACTGGCATCTGTCGTGAGCAGAACCCATTCCGGGATCCAAAAGGGGCGCCCCTCTAGGAGATGAGCTGTCTGCAGCCACCAGGCTAGGGACAGAAGCACCTCCGAGGACAACACCAGTATCTGAGAGCGGATCCTGTGTGGCAATCCGTTCCATTCCAAAAGAATCAGCCCCTGCAGGGGCCTGGAATGGAACTGGGCAAACTCCACCATGTCGAATGCCGACACCATGGACCCCAAAACTCTCATCGCTGAGTGCACCGACACTCTGCAACTGTGAATCCGCAGCTATAAGGAGGAGACCTTCTCTGGAGTCAGAAAAATCCGTTGCTGACGAGAGTCCAGCAGGGCCCCCAAATGAACCATCCGTTGTGATGGGATGAGGGAGGATTTCTTCCAGTTGATCAACCAGCCGTGCGCCTGTAGACAAGCGACCATCAGGTGGAGATGCTGGATCAGTACCTCCGGGGAGCTTGCCAGCAAGAGGAGGTCGTCTAGATACGGTAGCAACCGTATCCCCTGGCTCCGAAGGTGAGCCGCCATGACCGCCATCACCTTGGTAAATACCCTTGGTGCCGTGGAGACCAAAGGGTAGAGCCCTGAATTGGTAGTGGTTGTGGAGAATAGCAAACCGCAGAAACCGTTGGTGCGATGTTGCTATAGGCACATGGAGGTAGGCGTCCTGGATATGCAAGGAGACCATATAATCCCCCGGTTCCATCGCCAGTATGATGGAACGCAAAGTTTCCATCCTGAATTTGGGAACCCTGAGAAACCTGTTCAGGGACTTCAAATTGAGGATGGGGCGATGAGAGCCATTGGGTTTCTGCACCAGAAACAGCATAGAGTAATACCTCATCCCACGTTGAGACTGTGGTACGGGTATAATGACCCCCGCCGTCAGCAAGGCCTCTATGGTTTCCTGAACCTGCAAGGCCTTGGTTTTGTCCTGAGAAGGACTTGTGCAAAAAAACTGGCAAGGCGGCCTGTGCCGAAAAGACAGGGCGTACCCCTGGGAGACCACTTCTCGCACCCAGGCATCCGTGGTGGTATTGTGCCAGCACTGGGCGAATTGAAGAAGTCGGCCTCCCAATCTGGGGTCCCCCAGAGGGAGGCCCGTCCCATCACGCAGAAGGCTTATCTTCTGGCTTGGAAGAAGGGCGCCTAGCACTCCAGGCTTGCTTCTTTGGCTTTGAGGCAGTCTTGGGTGCGGACTGCCTCGGGAAGGACTGACCCTTTGCCTTGCCCTGAACCCGAAAGGAACGAAACGCCGATCTCCGGACCTTAGCAGGTGTAGTAGCTGAAGGGAGGAAGGCTCACTTGGATTTTGCCAGGGTATCTACTATTTTGTCCAGGTCCGGACCAAATAGTAACTCTCCATTAAAAGGTAAGGCCTCCAAGCCTTTCTTTGAATCCGCGTCTGCTCTCCAAGACCGCAACCACAAGGATCTACGAGCAGACACTGCTGCCGCCGAAACCCTAGAGGTCAACAGGCTAGCATCCAAAGATGCCTCTCCAATGTAGGAGGCGGCATCTCTCATCTGTCCTAACAACGCCCTCTGGACGTCCGGAGATTCATCCGTAAACATGTCCTCCAAGGCGTTGGCCCACCCCTCAATGGCCTTGGCCACCCAGGAGATGGCCATGGACGGCCGGGCTACCGCCCCTGAGAGAGAATAAATAGACTTTAGACAAGTCTCCACCTTCCTGTCCGTAGGATCCTTCAGCGAGGATATAGACGGCAATGGCAAAGTAGCACTCCTGATGAGGCGTGTTACATGGGAATCGACTGCAGGCGGAGTTTCCCATTTCTTACAATGTTCTTCCGGGAATGGATAATTGGACGCCAAGCGTTTCTGTGGCAGGAAGCGCTTACTGGGAGTCTGCCAGGCCACCGCCATGTGATCAGTCAACTGATCAGACAAGGGGAACGCTGTAGAAGTAACCTTAGCTTTTTTAAAACTAGGATACCTTGACTTGTGAGCGGGTGCCTCATCCTCAATCAGAAGAATGGCCCGCACTGCCTTAACCAGAGCCCGCACATTGATGGAAGACTTAGTGTCTACCTCCTGGACTGAGGCATCTGAGGCTGAGTCATCCTGCACCTCACCATCATCCGAGGACCCCTCAGAATCCGAAAGATGCGCAGCCTGTGCCATGACTGAGCGTTTAGACGCCCTGGAGGGCACGTCACTGCGCAACATCGACTGAAAAGCCGAAGATGCTGCCGCCAAATCTTGGACAGTGTGGGAAAGCGCATCCACCCAGGGTGGAGGAGCTGTCACAGGAGCCTGAAACGGCACCACAGCCGGCTGTGCCACAGGGGTGGACTGCATATACATTGGCAACCCCGCATAGGGACCAACAGGCTGAGACCCCGGGGGAGTCTGCAATAATTGTGGGACACCCGGGGAATGGGGGATGGCAGGCTGGGGCAACGCCCTAGTAGGGGCGGCAGTCAGGACCGACAGACGGTCCGCGATGGACACCAGCACCTGGGAAAACATCGCCCATGGTGGCTCCTGCGACATGGGAGGTTTAGACGTACCAGGGACCGCCTGGCACCGTCCGCACAGGCCGTCCTGTGACAAATCCTCCCTATCCACTCCTGCAGAACAGCGCCTGCAGGAGAACAATGCCGGAGCCCCGGAGTGCTCAATCTCCTCCTCAGACATGACTTAGGAAGAAAACGTGCGCACTCACCAGTGTGCTGAACAACAGCCCACAATATGGCACCGTGTAGCACACAACTATGTGACGGACCTCACAAATACGTGATCTATATAAGAGAGGTCAGTAGAAACGCCCTTCCCCCGCACACCTGTAGGGCTTGTAGGAGAAGGAAAGGGATAGGTATAGGCTGACAGTAAGTAGAAATAAGTACAGACAGGCAGCACTAGCAAGAGTCACATACCATGCAGGAAGATATACTCACTACACCTTTCAACTACAATCAACCTCCCAGATTCAGTGTCTGGGAGGGCTATAGTGCTGTGTACACTGTCCTTGTCGGGGGAGAGGTACACAGGGGGACCAGTCTGCGTGCTCCCTGAAGATCTGCGCTGCCAGTAAGAAAATGGCCGCTGGAGACCTCAGAGGAGGAGTGGCCGAGTAGCTGCAGCTCAGCGACGCCAGACTCCGAGCTGAAAGGCGCGCTGAGCTGAGGGGAGGAGCCGCTGACAGGGAAGGCCTCCTCCCCTGGCTAGCATATTTAACCCCCAAGGTTGCGGCATCCCGCTTGCCGCTTAATTTACCCTGGTGGTCTAGTGGTCTGGCGGGGTATGCCTCCGATGGAGGGGGGGCCCGCCGCCACCGCTAGCGCCCCCGGTCTGTCCCCTAGACCGGGGGCATGGGACTGCATATAAAAAGGCATTACCCGCGCACCGGCGCTAATCAGCGGTGCGCGGCTTACCTTAAGCTCCCCGGCGTCTTCCGGCAGCAGTCCCGAGGGAAACCAGAGTCCGGCTAGTACAGACTCTGGCTTCCCCCGCCGCGATCCCCAGTCGCGGCGCCAGCAGGGAGAAGGAGCGGCAGCGTGGGCGTCTGTACAGACAGCCCAGCGCTGCCGCTCTGGAGAACAAAACTAATGTAAAAATAAATTTAAACTAGTTAAATAAAAAAAGCTTTGGGGGGCTGCTCCTGCAGCCCCCCCCCGCAGGGTGACCCGACTCCGGCCGGGCACCATCTCAAACTGAGGTGCCTGTGGCTCGGGGGCGGGGTATAGGGGAGGTTGGACCCAAGTGCATCCTGGGAGCAACTGAAAGCTTTAACTCCGTGGTGCCCGAGGATCCAGGATCCAGCTATACCCCAAGGTCACCCTGTGGACCCCTATGGACCCTGAAGTAGAAAGTTAAGATAATACCCGCTTGCTACCTAGCAGCCTTTGCATCTCACACATATACAATGATGGGGAGCGCATAACTTGCACTGATGCATTGAAGATTCAATAGAGTCAAAGATCCAGTTTTCCAATGTCTCCCACATGAGTGAAAGAAAAAAAGTCTTAACAATTAAGCGGTTTTTCTTTTGCTCACACAGTATAATGTTGCATGAGTAGCTAAGCAACACTGTAGATATAATGCTGCACATTTCAGTGTGCCTATTGCCATACGTTTCGTGTGTGTGATTATATATATATATATATATATATATATATATATATATATACACATATATATACATACACATATATATACATACACATATATATACATACACACACACATATATATATATCTCTATATATGTATACACACATACATACATACATACATATACACACACAAATTAATAAAAAAATAAAATAAAAAAACCACCACATTAAAAAGGTAGGGCCAACACTCAAGGTAATGCTGTTTCCATTTAATAAATACAGCTATTTCATTTGATGTGAATTTCTACATGTATCAAAATAATAAAATGGAACATTAACTTGGTATAGCGGTGAGGGAAACAAAAAAAAAAAAGAAAAACCAAGACGGAAAAAAATAAATAAAAACAACACACCAACATGACATTAAGACAGTAAAAAGCAACATATACTGCAGTTTGGGTTTGCATTGCTTGAGAATGCAGGAGGTACTGCAGGAAGCCTGCACGCATGGGACATCCTTCTTGCGTGTTGATCAAGTTTTCTAAATGGAGTGTCATTCATATTTCTACATGGTCATATGCTCAGGTAGAACATAGGAGATATCATCCCAAGGATGCCGATACAATCCTTGCTTCAGCCTCTTTTGGTCCAAATAATGCCCTGCAAAAGAAACAAATACATTAAATTATTGTGTCGGATGTATAAAACATACATTAAACAGGAAAGAGAGCCCTATGATACATTGCATATAACCACTACTCCATCCTTCAGTATCCACTGGCTTATATAGGGCTGACTACAACATGCTGCATCTGTGTCATACAAACAGTGAATCTGAGAGGTGCAACCACCAATTACAGTTGCAAATTATCAAAATTTCTTAAAAAAGGGAAAAAAAATTGTGTTTAGTGAAATTAGTGTTTTTAGCAGCTATTTTGATATAAGAAACATAAAAAAAAAATATAACACAAAAAAGCATTTAAGAGTCAATAAAGTAGAATCTGGCATACCAATAAAACCCATGCTTCGTCCCAATACAAAGATGCCATTCAGTGCTCCAATATCAATGTATTCATCAGCTTCTTCCCTAATAAACACAAATAAAAGCATAATTTACTTATTATGGTCTACACAAAACTCAAGGTGCAATTCAGGGACATAATACATTTTACTGTAAACCATGCCTCTTAGAAATTAGACATTAAGGGGTCTATGTACTAAGTGAAAGACTTCCCCAGGGGAAGCGGACGCTGCACATGCGCACTGCGTCAGCTTACAGGGCCGGCCGGGGGGAAAGAGATCGAAAAGATCTCTCTTGCTCTGGGAGCCCCCATAGGCTAACAGTAGTTTACGCCATCTGAAGATGGTGTAAACTACCTTGGCTGAACTCCGAGAAGCTTTGCTTTTTGGAGTTTAGTACATATGGGTCAGATCGTAGTCCCCATTGACAATAATAGCGACTGTGATCTTAAGTGCCAGTTGTGCTCTTAGTACATAGACACAATACATTTATGCAGAAACTGCAGTTTCTGCATAATTTAATGTAAAACTCAGCTTGATACATAGGTCCCTTGGACACCATTGCTTTGATGATTTCTCAGATTTCATAAGTAGCTACAGTTTATTATACTTTCATCAACAACCTGTCTCTCAGAGACACAACCTCATGTACTTTGGAGGGGGCTATTTATTACTAATTTCATCCTGTTTTACTCGATCTGCCAAATCTGCACATAAAAAAAAAAAATAAACGCTACCATAACATTTATCATATACAAACTGCTTCTAAGATGATGATTCTAAGCAAACTTTAGTGATCCAGAAATTCATTTTAATTGAACACACTTAATATGCAAACAATGGAAGCAAACATTTCGCAGAGTGTAGTATTTTTCCATGTTAATGCAGCAGAGAAATTTACTAGTTGCTGCACAGGGGCAAATGCAGGATTTTTAAGGGGGGCTTTCTAACATATACTATTTATACACATATACACACACTCCATGCAGCAGGTTGGAGATGGAGACGAGACCAGGCACCATGTCAACAAGTCTCCCCCCCCCCCCCCCCTCATGGCAAAATGGCACGATTCACGGGTCAATTTAGAGAGGGCGGAGCCAAATTATGCAATTCTAATTCTATTGCATCATATTGGCTCCGCCCCCTCCCCACTGACCCGCAAATCGCTGCATTTTGCCCTGAGGGGGCAAGGCTTCATAACATGGTGGTGCTCGCTCTCCACTCTGTCAGGGGGAGGCTCTGTGTACTCAGAAACCCCCCCCTGTGTGCGCTACTGCTGCAGTCATTTTATGCACTGAACAGTTAAAAATAATTCAATGTAAACAAATTAAAATATAGAATGTTGGTGCAACCCACAAAACGGCTACTTCCACTGTAGGTAAGTAGCTATTGTAGGGAGTTCAATTTCCATGAATAATCATACAGCAGCCTAATTATTTTTACATTTTAAACAAGCACACACATAATGTCTAATAGGTGCTAAAGCTGTAGCATTAATATGGCCAAATATTATTACTCATGTTGATAACTCCAGGCTGTTCCTCCCTTCGGTATTCATGATACATACCTAGTAAAAGAACCACAGTTCCTTAGTAAATCCACAAACGCAACACCAATCAGACCATCAACATTGAGGATGAGATTAGGTTTCTGCAGGAAAGAAGCACATTGGATGCATGAATGCCATTTCATATAAATATGTTTCCCACCACAATTTTCCTGTATCAATTTTACAGGACACGCACCTCATTACTCTGTTGGAAATCCTGCTTCTTCCACAACACTAAATACCTGTTAGTGAGTTCTCACTTCTTTCCATACCTATTTTCACATCATGTTCTCGGACCCTTCTCCTCCCTTCTACACCTCACTTCCTTGGTGATCTCACCTGCTCCTTTGACACACAAATGTTTCCCCCTCCCCTGACCAACCCACCTCCTTCCTGCCTTTTGTCTTCATATGGGACGTAGTTGACATCCCGGCAGTCGGGATGATGGCGCTCAGAATACCGGCGCCGGAATCCTGACATCAGTCTGAATCCCGGCGCTAGAATCCCGACCACCGGCATCTCTCAATGGTAAGTATTAGAGTGGGGAGTGTTAGGTTTAGACAGCGGGAAAGGTGGGTTGGGGGGGGGGGGGGAGGGTTAGGAGTTCGGGTTAGGCAGCTTACCTTTGGGTGTCAGTATTCTGACTGTCGAGATGCCGCTGTCTGTATTCTGACTGCTGGCATCCCGTACCCAACCCTTTCAATATGACTTTCTGACATTACACTGTTCCTCAAACTAAATGGCTAAAACAGAGATTGTCTAAACCATCCCCATCACCACCCCACTAACCTAATCACAGAAGATCAGCACACTCATCTCCTGAAATAATAATATGCATTGGTGTGAGCATTCAAATGATTGGATTTGCCAATAATTTCGAAGAGTAGGAGATGAAGTCTGAATACAATAAGATGCTTTGGACCCTAGTCATGTGCTCTCAATGGCTGTGGAACGCCACCAAATGTTCTCATATCTGATATTTTTAAGGTTATGCAGTACAGTATGAAATATTCATACATTCTTGTCCTACCTTTGAAGTAGTGATTTTCTCCACTTCAAGGGCATAGTCTAGCAAAGGAGTAGCTGGGAAGTGCTGTTTCACATAGTCTTTTAGGATCTGTACTCTCATGTCTGGGTTGTTGATCTGAAGAAGAAGAAAAAAAAATAATAAATCAGCTGGAAAACTTTAAATAAAAAAAAAAAAAAAAAAAAAAAGTGGACTTTTTTTCAATATTTTGCAAACATGTAATACAAAAAGAGGGATGATTTTACCGTATATGAATGATCATTCTGCAGTTACCCATTACCACAGAAAAGTTAGGCCTCTATGGAGTTCAACAAGACAACTGCTGTGCAAAGGAATAGCTTACAAATGCTTGTAATTGTGTCTCTTACACAGACAAGGGGAAGACCAATGTGATCACAGGGAAACAGGGACAATATCATAAGTGGGTTAAATGGAAAAAACAAAACAAAAACACACGTTATGGGACGCTTACAGATTTCACTCTGTGACCAATGCCCATTATCAGTTTGCCCTCCTTCTTCATCTTGTTTACAAACTCCATGGGGATAAGGCCACTGTCAAAAGCTTTGCTGAACATCTTTGCAGCTGCATCAAGGGCTCCTCCAAAACGATCTCCCTGTAAATATATTTAAAAGGTTAAAAAAGGAGTGCAGTGTACTAGAAGAATATACTACTGCGAAAAGGAAAATCTATCCCTTTTATAATTACCTCTACTGAATGCTGAACTTACTATAGTGAGAAGACCAGAGGTAAGACTGGAGATTAGGTCTTTGCCAGCTCTTGCACAAACAATGGTGTTATGGGCACCAGAGACAGCAGGTCCATGGTCTGCTGTTACCATCAGACACATTTCAATGAAGTGGGAGGCATATTTGGGGACCCTAATGGAAGAAGTAGTGGTTATGAATATTCCTATTCTATGGCCTATAGTAATCAAGGACAGTTTTACCGCAGATCATCTGGTCTCACCGTCTCTGGAACCAAAGAAGTCCCAACACGCCACCGATTCCAATGTCCTCTTTAAAGACATCTGTTATTGGCATCCCTGCATAAATCAGCTCCTGGCCTCTCTCATCGCATATACTGGTCATAAAGGATGCAGGCTTCCGTATTAACCCCAGCTCCTGAAGAGGGAGACATGATAGCCAGGATGTGAGAGGGAGGTTTTGTGAGTGGTGTCCAAGTCCCAGAGAAATAAGCAATTTGTACAACTCTAAATAGGTTGCCCAAGTAAATAGAGATTTATGATAGATTTCACTTGAAAACAAGAGCTTTCTTCTAGTAGATGAGGAAATGTCCCTCTCCCAATATCTTGCACTGAGAATACTTACTCTTGCCCAAGAGTAGTCCATTGGTACAGTAGGAGGTGGCACTTCCTCTGCTGGAACAATCTCTCCTTTGGCAACCAAATCCTCATACACAGACCTTAGAAGAGAATAGAAGGATCCATTCATTACTGTTGTGTCAGGGCCTGATGCAGAGTTAGCATAATGGATGTAAATTATGTAAAAAAAAAAAAGAAAAAAAAAAAAAGAAATGGAAAGATAGTACATATATGCAAAGCCATATACATCTTGTGATGAATCTACATCCACAATGGCAGCATATGGAGGAGAGGGGAAAAATTGTAGGGCGGCTCCTAATCATGAGATGGATTTTATAGTGTTAAAAGATTTAACAGCTGGGTCACAGTCCAAATGGCTAAATGGCTTGGTGGGTAACCACACAGGGGAAAGGTTTTGCAGGCAGGAGTGCGTAGCAAGTACCCCGGAGGGTACAAGTCAGTAGCAAATCTTAGAGAGGGAGATATGATGTTAGAGATGTGTGTATAGGTAGTGGCATTGAGAGCTTTGTATGCAAGAGAGTAATTGGATTCTGAAAGATATTTGCATCCAGTGCCGAGCTCTGCATTAGATGTGAAACAGTGTGAATATAAGAGTACTCCTGTTGCACCATTTAGAAAAGACTTAAGGAAGGTCAGATATGTATGGGGAATACCAGACACTGCTGTTATTAGTTATTATGTTTAATGAAAGTATAAAATAATTTTAGCTCTATACATTTCAGGATACTGTAGTATGTGTTGCCATATAGGACTTGTACCAAGGTGTAATAATCACTAGTTTTATACCTGTCCCCAGAAGTCTCTAAATGACATTCTAACCGCAACTACAACTAATGACATATCCTCTTGGTCTCCCAGCATTAAAAATGATAGCGACATGCCAACCTACCCAAAATGCTGCACTACAATTGTGAAAAAACAAGAGATATGGTAAGAACTTACCTTTGTTATCTCTGTTTCTACGAAGTCCATAGGGTCCACAGGGTTGACCTTGGGGTATAGCTGGATCTGGATCCACGGGCACCACGCAGTTAAAGCTTTGCTGCTCCCAGGATGCACTTGGGTCCGTCCTCCTCTATACCCCGCCCCGGCCACAGGCACCTCAGTTGGTAAGCAGCTAAGGCCGGAGGAGGAGACTAAACAGAGAGAAGGAAGACTGGAACACACAAGAAACCATACTCACAGAAATGGGAGCCGGAAAACCGGTGACCAGCCACACAGCCCATTTGAAGCCAGGTGCGTCAGGGCGGGCGCCCTGTGGACCCTATGGACTTCGTAGAAACAGAGATAACAAAGGTAAGTTCTTACCATATCTCTTGTTTTCTACTTCAGGGTCCATAGGGGGTCCACAGGGTTGACCTTGGGGATGTCCCAAAGCAGTTCAACTAAGGATGGGGACGCTCCTGTGCTGAAAGGAGTACCCGGCGCCCAAAGGATGCATCCTGAGAGGCGAAGGTGTCAAACGCATAAAACCTCAAAAACGTCTGAATTGAAGACCAAGTAGCCGCCTTACACAGCTGAACAGCGGAGGCGCCACGTCTAGCAG
The DNA here is from genome assembly GCA_031769625.1 of Taudactylus pleione. NCBI lineage: Eukaryota > Metazoa > Chordata > Amphibia > Anura > Myobatrachidae > Taudactylus > Taudactylus pleione. Next base: position 8,151,551 of record JAUIMM010000017.1, on the reverse strand, counting down.
CCCAAGAGGGACCCACAGAACGAGTGGAATGAGCCTTAACAGAGGCTGGCACAGGTAAACCCTCCTGCGCATAAGCCTCACAAATAACTGAACGAAGCCAACGGGCTAACGTTTGCTTGTTGGCAGGCCAACCCCTCTTGTGAAAACCGAAGAGGACAAACAAAGAATCCGACTTCCTAACCGAAGCAGTCCAGTCCACATAGATTCTAAGTGCCCGGACCACATCCAAGGAAGCCTCACCAGCAGAAAGATCAGGTGACTGAAAAGCTGGCACAACAAGTTCCTGATTAATGTGGAACTTTGAAACCACTTTGGGCAAAAACTCAGGACGCGTGCGGAGCACTGCCCTGTCCTGGTGAAAAATCAGAAAAGGAGGGCGACAGGAAAGCGCCCCCAATTCTGAAACCCTCCTGGCCGAAGCAATTGCCAGGAGAAAAATGGTCTTAAACGTCAGCCACTTGAGCTCCACCGACTCAAGCGGCTCAAAAGGAGGACCCTGCAAGACCCTCAGTACCACCGTCAAGTCCCACGGAGCCACCGGAGGCACGAAGGGAGGCTGGATCCTGAGAACACCTTGGAAAAAGGTGTAAACATCTGGCAGTGTAGCAATCCGTCGCTGAAACCACACGGACAAAGCAGACACATGAACCTTCAGAGAGGCCAGGCGTAAGCCGAGGTCCAAACCCGATTGAAGAAATTCCAAGATTCTGGAAACCCGGAACACCTGCGGATCATAGTTTCTGGATTCACACCACTGAAAATAAGTGCGCCACACCCTGTGGTAAATCCGCGCGGAAGCAGGCTTGCGTGCCCTAAGCATGGTACCAATCACTGAACTGGAGAAACCCCTAGACCTCAAGACGGCTGTCTCAAGAGCCACGCCGTCAAAGACAGCCGACCCAGATCCGGGTAAAGGCAGGGCCCCTGAGACAACAGGTCCCGACGCTGAGGAAGAAGGTACGGAGCGTCGATGGAGAGGCACCTCAGATCGGAGTACCAAGGACGTCTGGGCCACGCCGGAGCCACCAGCACGAGCGTGCCGCCGTCCTGCTTGAATTTCCGCAGAACCCGAGGAAGTAAGGATATCGGAGGAAACAGATACGCCAGGTGAAACGTCCATTTCACCGACAGAGCGTCTACCAGACAGGCGCCTGCGTCTCTTGTCCTTGACCCGTAAACGGGCAACTTGTGATTGTGACGGGAGGCCATAAAGTCCAGCTCCGGCAGCCCCCACCTGTCCACGAGTAGCTGAAACACCTCTGGGTGAAGCGACCATTCCCCGGGATGCACATCGTGACGGCTGAGGAAGTCCGCCTCCCAATTGAGGACTCCGGGAATGAAGACTGCCGAGATCGCTGGAACGTGACATCCGCCCAAGCAAGAATGCGAGACACCTCCGACATTGCTGCCCGACTGCGAGTTCCCCCTTGGTGGTTGATGTACGCCACCGTGGTGGCGTTGTCGGACTGCACCTGAACCGCCCTTCCGTGAAGAGCGGGGCCGGACGACTGCAGGGCCCTGTACACAGCCCGCAGTTCCTGGATGTTGATGGGGAGAAGTGCTTCTTCCGCGGACCAACGACCCTGAAGCGATAATGAGCCGGTCACTGCCCCCCAACCCCGAAGACTGGCATCCGTCGTGAGCAGGACCCAGTCCGGGATCCAAAAGTGGCGCCCCTCGACCAGATGCGCCGTCTGAAGCCACCAAGCCAAAGACTGCCGAACCTCCGCGGACAACACCAGCATCTGAGAGCGGATCCGGTGAGGTAACCCGTTCCATTCCGATAGAATCAGCCCCTGCAGGGGCAGGGAATGGAACTGGGCAAATTCCACCATGTCGAATGTCGACACCATGGACCCCAGAACTCTCATAGCTGAATGGACCGACAGGCGGCAACTGCTCAGGCAACTGTGTATCCGCAGCTGCAGGGAGGAGACCTTCTCTGGAGTCAGGAAAATCCGCTGCTGACGAGAATCCAGCAGGGCTCCCAAATGAGCCATCCGCTGTGATGGAATCAGGGAGGACTTCTTCCAGTTTATCAACCACCCGTGTGCTTGAAGACAAGCAATGGTCAGGTGGAGATGTCGAAGAAGCACCTCCGGGGAGCTCGCCAGCAGCAGAAGATCGTCCAGGTACGGCAACAGACGTAGACCCTGACCCCGAAGGTGGGCAGCCATAACCGCCATCACCTTGGTGAACACCCTCGGAGCCGTGGAAAGGCCAAAAGGCAACGCCCGAAATTGGTAGTGATGGTTCAGGATAGCAAACCTCAGATACCGCTGATGTGCCGGTGCTATGGGCACATGGAGATAGGCGTCCTGGATATCGAGGGAGACCATATAATCCCCGGGTTCCATCGCCAGAATGATGGAACGTAACGTTTCCATCCTGAACCTGGGAACTCTGAGGTATCTGTTCAGAGACTTCAAATTCAGGATAGGGCGATGAGAACCATTGGGTTTCTGTACCAGAAACAGAGTAGAATAGTACCCCGTCCCGCGCTGAGACTGCGGAACGGGAACAATGACCCCTGCTTGTAGCAAGGATTCTATAGCTACCTGAATCTGACCAGCTTTGGTCTTGTCCAGAGAAGGACTCGTACAGAAAAACTGGTGGGGCAGCCTGAACCGAAAAGACAGGGCGTACCCCTGAGAGACTACTTCTCGAACCCAGGCATCCGTGGTGGTATTGTGCCAACACTGGGCGAATTGGAGAAGTCGGCCTCCCACTCTGGGGTCCCCCAGAGAGAGGCCCGTCCCATCAGGCAGCAGGCTTATCCTCCTGCTTGGAAGAAGGGCGCCGAGCACTCCATGCCTGCTTCTTGGGCTTGGGTGCGGCCTTGGTCGCCGAATGTCTCGGGAAGGACTGGCCCTTGGCCTTACCCTGAACCCGAAAGGACCGAAAGGCAGAGCTCCTCACTTTAGCCGGCGCAGAGGCCGAAGGGAGAAAAGCCGACTTGGACTTAGCCAAAGTATCCACTATTCTGTCCAAATCCGGACCAAATAGTAAATCACCATTAAAAGGCAAGGCCTCCAGACCCTTTTTTGAATCTGCATCAGCCCTCCAGGACCTCAGCCACAGGGAGCGCCGAGCAGACACCGCTGCAGCCGACACCCTAGAAGTGAGCAGGCTGGCATCCAAAGACGCTTCCCCAATATAGGAAGCTGCATCCCGCATCTGTCCCACTAACGCTCTCTGGATATCCGGAGCCTCATCAGGAAAGGTATCCTCCAAGGCATTGGCCCATGCCTCAATGGCTTTAGCCACCCAGGAGATAGCCATGGACGGGCGAGCCACCGCCCCGGAAAGAGAATAAATGGACTTTAAACAAGTCTCCACCTTCCTGTCCGTGGGATCCTTCAAAGAGGAGATAGACGGCAATGGCAGCGTCGCGCTTTTGATCAAGCGGGTAACGTGGGAATCCACCGCCGGCGGAGTTTCCCATTTCCTGCAATGAGCTTCAGGAAAAGGATAGTTCGCCGCCAACCTCTTCTGTGGATGGAACCTCTTACTAGGTAATTGCCAGGCCGCCGCCATATGATCCGATAATTGATCAGACAGGGGGAACACAGTTGAGGTCACCTTGGCCTTTTTAAAATTAGGAAACTTCGACCTAGGAGCCGGCGCATCATCCTCAACATGTAGGATAGCCCGCACCGCCCTAAGGCTGGAACATTAATGGAGGACTTAGCTTCCACCTCCTGCCCCATGACATCAGAGTCAGAGTCCTCATGGATTTCTCCATCATCTGAGGACACTTCCGAGTCCGACAACTGCGCAGCTAGTGAACTCACAACCGGACGTTTAGACACCCTTGGTGGCACATCACCTTGCAACATGGACTGAAACGCCGAGGATGAAGCCGCCAGACTCTGTACGGAGCTGGATAGAACATCCACCCAAGGCGGAGGAGCCGTCTGAGCAAAACTCTGCAAAGGCACTACAGACTGACGCGTCCCTGGGGAAGACTGCACATACACAGGCAGTCCCGAGTAAGGACCCACAGTCTGGGCCCCGGGGGAAGACCGCAACATTTGTGGAACCCTCGGGGAATGGGGGATGGTGGGCTGCGGTAACGCCCTAGAAGGGACCGCTGATGGGACCGATAACCGGTCCGCAATAGACGCCAGCACCTGTGAAAACATCGCCCAAGGAGGGTCCTGTGATACAGGGGGGTTGGAGGGGCCCGGTACCAGCTGGCACCGCCCGCACAGACCATCCTGAGATAAGTCCTCCCCATCAACTCCAGCAGCACAACGTCTGCAGGAAAATAGCACAGGAGCCACAGAGCGCTCAGTCTCCTCATCAGACATGATACCGTAAATCACAAGAAATAGGTATCACCAGAGGAATTACGGTTTTAACACCCGCGCACTCACCAGTATGCGACACAACAGCCCAGATATGGTACTGTGTAGCACACAACAGTATGTGACTGACCCCACAAATACGTGTTTTATATAAGTGAGGGTCTCAGAAAAACGCCCTTCCCCCACACACCTGCCGGGCCGTAGGAGAAGGAAAGGGATAGTTATAAGCTGACAGTAAGGAGAATAAGTCACAGACAGGCAGCACTAGCAATAGTCACATACAATGCAGAAAAGTTAGTACTCACTGCACCTTCCGCTACAATCAACCGCCCAGATTCAGTGTCTGGGAGGGCTATAGCGCTGTGTACACTGTCCTTTTGCAGGGGAGAGGTACACAGGGGGACCGGTCCACTTGATACCGCCTGGGAGTCTGCGATGTGCCAGTAAAGATGGCCGCCGGAGACCTCAGAGGAGGAGTGGCCGAGAGATAAGAGCAGCTCAGCGACGCCAGACTGCTTGTTGAAAGGCGCGCTGAGCTGAGGGGAGGAGCCGCTAGACAGGGAAGGCTGCCTCCCCTGGCTAGCAATTAACCCCCGGGTTGCCGGTCCCGCTACCAGCCTGATACCCTGGTGGTCTAGCGGACACGCGGGGTATTCCTCAATTGAGGGGGAGCCCGCCGCCGCCGCTAGCGCCTCCGGTCTGTCCCCAGAGACCGGAGGCTCCTGACTGCATTGAAGTATCCGCGGCCCGCCGCACGCGGCGACCCGCGGCTTACCTGATCCCCGTCGCGTCCAGCAGCAGTCAAGGGAGTCCCCAGAGCCCGGCTAGTACAGGCTCTGGGGTCCCGCCGCGATCCCCAGAGCTGTACTGGCGTCGCGGCGCCAGCGGGGAGAAGGAGCGGCAGCGTGGACGTCCTAAAGGACAGTCTGATGCTGCCGCTCTAACAGTGTAAAAAAAGTAGAAAAAAATAAAAAATTTCTCTTTTAAAATAAAGCTTAGGGGCTGCTCCTGCAGCCCCACTGCGACAGGGTGACCCGACTCCGGCCGGGCACCAACTAAAACTGAGGTGCCTGTGGCCGGGGCGGGGTATAGAGGAGGACGGACCCAAGTGCATCCTGGGAGCAGCAAAGCTTTAACTGCGTGGTGCCCGTGGATCCAGATCCAGCTATACCCCAAGGTCAACCCTGTGGACCCCCTATGGACCCTGAAGTAGAAACACTATGTTTCAGATTCAATTAGCCACGAAAAACTGCGGTTTGACGAAAAAGTGCAAATGTTATGCACAAAAATGAATATTGTGCAATCCTATTCCCGAAGTTTTTGTACGCGCAAATTCTCTAGAGACAGAAACCAGCTAACTGTTTTTACCATCTCAGAACAGGTGAAAACTTGTGCAAAATCCCTATTTTTATTTAAAAATGTGGGGTCTTGGTTCAGAACCCTTTGGAAACCCCCCCCATTGACAAATTAGACAAAAATATTTATTTAATTAGCTTCATTTGAGTAAAATTGACAAGTCAATTTTGTGGTGAAAAAAGGGTTTAAAGTAATGGGTCAGGTATTTTGGGGGGCTCTATGTAAGGGACATGTGTTTTAAACATTGCAGGTGGCCCATGTTTTTAGATTTTTAAAAGTGTACTTTTTGGACTCAAACATAAAACAGCTATTTGACACAATTTAAGAGCCCCACATTCTTTTATTTGGACCACTAATACACTTCTAAATTGATTACCTATGTCCATTACCTATTTTAAAGGAGTACAGATTTCCCCAAATTCACCTATACTTTTCGCAGGTTACTTTGCGAAAAGTTTTCATGCTAATGCGCTTTCGCGTCCTTTGTAATTGGATAGTTCGAAAGCCAGGAGCGCGCATAGACAAAAGACGCAAAAATATCGCACCAAAAAAAGCGAATTGTTCGAAAACTTCAGACATTAAGTTTTCGCTTTATCGTGTATAACAGAATTCCCCTCCTTTATGTGCAATTCAAAATAAATATAGTTGGTAGGCTTAATTATTATACATTAAAATTGTAATCATAGTCTGCTATTAAATTGTACATTGGTGACCTGTGATCTATGAATAGCCCACTTACTGGATTACATCACCAAGTTCATCAAAGCTACGTGGCACAAATACACCAGCTTCTTTCAAGGCCTGATTTTTGGCAACTGCTGTCTCGGATGCCTGATTTGCACAAGCTCCCGCGTGTCCAAACTGCACCTGTAATACAGTTATGGAATTGGCAACAGTACACTTATTAACAAAGTTAAATAATCTCTTGATGGCTAGACATTTATGATGCAATTAAAGTACAATACAAAAGTCCAGCCTTGTGAAAAGTACAAACACTGCAAATACTGATAGTGGTGTTTGCAAAACCAAAATTGACAGAAAATGAAAATGATTGTTATAACTTCATTGCCAAATGAAATTTGCTGAGAACAATCAAAACATTACAACAGAGTAGAGCACTGTGGCATTTGGTGACACTTTCTAAACAGAGTAACAACATTTTCAGCATTTTTACACGGTGTTGACTGGATGTTATGCAGTCTCAGATTCCGTAGTATAAATGCCATTTGGGACAAGTTTTAAAGACACAAATTTAATTAATCTGGTATAAATTATTAAATTAAAGAAAAGCTATCATTTTATTGCATATTTGCATCCTTACTTTAATTAATGTTATCAACATGACCTCTATATTCCGCTGGATTTGTTATGTAACCACATACTAAAATACTGTAATACATGCTGTGTGATAAACCATGCCAAAAGGATTTTCTTCCCTTACATGTTTGCTATCTACATAGAGATGTAGTCAAGCAGAAATGGAGAATTATCTATATTGTATATACCACTTAAGGAGCATTATTACATTGAAATACATGGTGTTAGTTATCTAATGTGAAGGGCAGAGAGCGGAATGGTTTGCAATCCTTTGTTTGGTGCAATATTCATATCGATGACAAAAAAAAGTGAAGCAGTACACTTTATAGATTTTCTAGTAATACCTCTGATGAAAACATAGTAGCACAGGTCCCTATACACCAGCATACGATGGGTTTGGTCAGTCTGCCCTCTTTAATACCGTGACTTATCTTATATTCCTCTGTTCCACCAATCTGAGGGAATAAAAAATGAACAACCTGAATTTAGACCTTAAAGCAATATGACAAATGTTATGCTAACTGTATAAAAAGAGAGATGGCAATCGAACCTGTAAAGAAGTATTTAGAGGCAATACTCTGCTCCAAAAGCAAGCAGCAATAGAAAAGGCTATCTGTTCTACAGGTGGATAGGTTGCAGGCTTATTTTATTTAAAAAGAAAAAAAAAAAAAAATGACCCATACTTCTCTTTAGGGGATTTTGCAGGCGAAGTATTCCCACCAAACATTCACTAATCAAATGTTAGCATAATGACACAACATACATTACAGGTCAGGCCTCCATTATGGAAACTTGTTTTCTGATAGTTCCTACAGCAGAGTAAGAGGCAAAAACAGTCTGTAAAGGAGGAACCCTCACCAAACATTTACTAAAGAATGCCAAGTGCATTTTAGAAGAAATTAGAGTATAAAACAAACGAGTAAATAAATAAATGCACCATGAAAGTATTAAATTAAATTTCTCACCTCTCCAAGGACCACAATCATTTTAACGCCTTCAGTGTCTTGGTAACGCAGAACGTGGTCCATAAAGGTAGAGCCAGGATATCTAAGAGTAAGAGAGATCATAAAGGGCAGTTAAAGCAACAGTTGTAATTTCTTCACAACGCAAATAAAAAAAAGATTACATATTAGGATGTGTTTATATAAAGTATGCAATATCTTAGTTTCTATGGGCAGCACTGAAAAATACATCATTTGTAGCCCATGCTCAATATTCCCCTAGATGTAATTATCGATTACAAGTTACAAGCAATACTGTAAGAAAATATGTTCCAGATAAACAAGAGGAAAATGGTGTTCCCTGTTCCATGGAACTACTATACTACAGTATATTATTCTATTTAAAGTGTAAAATACAGAAAAAAAATGCATGGGATGCTGGCACAGTGGCATCCCATGCGTCTGTTCCATCCCGCTGCGTCCCCTGTCTGTAATGGAGGAATCCATTTTGTACATGTGCAGAACAGATGTCCTCCTCCTGCTACGTCCCTTTGTGATCTATGACCACCAAGATCACTCCCGAAATTGCGCCCCAGAATGCCATGTGAACGGCAATATGGGGCGAATGAGTCTAAACCAAAAGTTCCAGAAAAAGAACAGTTTTCTCCTTCCAAGCACAAATATGCGAATTGTGTGTGCAGAGATCAGCTGCAGCTGGGGGGGGACTGATGAGTCCCTGCTGTCCCACAGTCTGCAACAAGGTGAGGAGGTAATTTGGAGAAGGGGGGAGGGGAGGAGGGGTTCATCTTATGGCATTGGGGGGAGGTAGGTATGGTTATGTGCCCCACAAAAAGATTTTTTGGCTGGGAGGGGAGAATTATATCATCACATATACAGTGACTCATAGGTAGGGGGGGGCACTAATACACTGAGAGCCCACTGGCAATGGGGGTGGACTCTACCACTGGTATCTATTACCAGTAGGGGGTGTGGGGTGATAATGGTGGGGATCTATTGCCAATGGGCGAGCAATTTCTACTGGGGCGGGTGGGGGGGGGGAATCAAACAAAGCTTAGGAGAGTGGTGCTTCTTTATCTTGCATCACAACAGGGCAGTTCAGCAGCAGCAATTTGTAATGATTGAGTTATACAAAGTGCAAACACGGTCTGCAGAGACTTCATTTTGATAGGTTCATATATAGGTTTAATTCCAGTGATGTTACAACAAGCTAAACAGACATCCTATTTGTTTTATTTCAGTATTTTGACCTTCATTCACACACAAGAGACGGGTGACGTGGTAAAGACAAACAAGGGTAAAACATTTTTCCATTTCAGCTCCATATAATATTAGCTTTGCTTTCCTAAAGACTCTCCTACCTGTCTCCACCAATGGCTACACCTTCATAAACTCCATCTGTGGTTCTGGAGATGATGTTGTTGAGCTCATTCGACATACCCCCAGAGCGAGATACATAGGCGACACTTCCAGGACGATAAAGTTTAGAGGCCAATATGTTATCCAGCATTCCTCCAGTGTTCCCTATCTTGAAACAACCTGGCTTGATGCCTCCCACCTATAGAAAAGTTAATGTTAAGCAATGTTATAATTGTGTGTTCTTTGTTTTATAGGAATATTAGCCACATTTACTAAAAATCACTGGCAATAGGTCATATTGCAACACCCATAGTCTCAAAACACTGATCAATAACGTCCCTGTGGAAGTCAAAAGAATCAATCATACAGGTCAGAAGATAACCACTTTCAGTCTAATGCTTTATCATGACCTCACCAAACCAAGGCCATAATGCACTTCTGAATCAAACAAGATGGCCAGCCATGTGTGCTAAATTAAATAAAGATTCTGATGTTTGGGTACAGTGGCAGGACATGTGTGTCACCCGCTTTATATAACTCAATACATTGGGGTATATTCAACTGGGGGCGGGAATAGCAAAAATCCCGCACCTGCAGGAAAAGGGAATTTTTGCTATTCAATTAGGTAAAGATTTTTTTCTATTTTGAGCACCGGGAGATTTTTATTCTCGCACCCCCAGAGCAAGTCTGATTTTTCATAAAATCGTTAATTTTATGAAAAATCAGTGGGACTTGCTCTGGGACCCCGGCAGCAGCCAGAGGACTCATTAAGAATTGGAAGTTTCCAATTAGCTTAAATTTACTTACCTTCTGCAGCGCTGTCTTCTGCATCCAGCGTCGGAAGCCGGATCTTCTGCAGCAGGGCGAGTCTGTCAGTGTGAGAGTGTTTGTAAGTGTGTATGAGTGAGTGTGTGACCCCCGGTGTGTGTGCCCCCCCGTAATGGGCGCTGGGAAAACTACATCTCCCACCAGCCCCTGGAGCCTCCCAGCAGCTCTTGGGACTCCCAGCAGCCCCCTCTCCAGTGAGAAGATGGAGGGGAGGCCACCGGGAGCCGCAGAAACCACTGGAGACCCCCGGGCAGGTAACACTAGAAATTTATTTTAATTTTTTACACGGCGCATGGTTTTCAGCTCTGAAAACACCGCAACCACTTTTTTTTTTTTTTTAAATTGGATACTGCCGGTATCGGGAGTGCGCATACCCGCGGTAATCCAAAATTGGGAGAAAGATTTTTAACTCGCTAAACCTCACACTCAATGGAATATGCCCCAAGAGGCTTTAATTAGTTAAACATATACCCCTCACACTGCCAGCAATAATTCGGGTTATTGCAAGAGAACGTGCAGCAACCAGGGTTTTTGTGCATTCCGATAGGACCCAATTGAAATAACAACCCGCATTTCAACCCTGGTAACAAGCAAGGTCAAGCAGTGTGAACAGGAAGCCCAGGTCAATGCGATGATCTCATCTCCAAGTGCTGGCTTGGCATGTGATGGCAGGGACGTGATCGACCCAGCAACAAGCCGGGTCGGGCCGCCAGTCTGAAAGGGTTCTCACCCGGGATGAACTAGTGTAGAAAATCCCGGATGCGACCTGGGTTTGCAATGTGAAAGGGGTATAAGGAATTGTTTGGGACCATACCACTGTATTAATCGAGTCAAGCCGTTGCAAGCTCTAGATCTAACCGAAAAAAATAAAATAAATAAATATAAACAGCCTATATAATCCTTACCGTTGCAGGCCCAATAATAGTGACCCCTTTCTCATCTGCAGTCTTGATGAGCCTCCTGGTTAAAGCTTCTGGAATTCCTTCTGCAATGATTGCAATTGTGCGGATCTACAGGCATGACCAAATAAAAGCCTAAGTATTCAGTTTAACCCAGATGCAACTTAAAATACATAAGAACATGCTTGAATGACAATAACCTGAGGATAATTCATGGTCTCCACGGTACTGTCATATGCCGACCTCAAAGAGGCAAAATTGATGAGAACGTCCACTTCTGGATGCTTTCTCATGGCATCCGCCATGTTCTTGAAGACTGGTATTAAGATTTCTTTGTGACCCCAGTAAAACTTTTGCTTATGATCACCACTGGCAAAAAGGAAGGAAAGTGCATTATAGTTCAGCAGGTCTATAACATTCTTGCAAACATTAGTCTCTGCTTAAATTATATTGCCAAATGTAAAAAAGGAGTCCAATGTTCAGGACCATGCTGCTCAGAAGATACTAAATACCATGCCCCCATCCCCCTGACGTCCATGATCTTTCTCCCGCATCATAATAGGTAATGTAAACAGATGGACAGTTCTGGGGAATGTTTAGTTACACAATTAGACAAAATACAGGTTTGTGAAAGATTGTTGAACTATCTCCCGATGTAGACTTATCACAATCTCACCATCGCGGTCAAGTAAATTGCTCACCTAACCTAACCAGACCAGAGGATTTTGGTACTTACCGATAATTCCATTTCTCTGATTCCATAGGGAGCTCAAGACACTGGTGTATAGACAGTGGTTGAGTAGAGCATGGCAATTTAAATAAAAATCTAAAAAAGTGACTGGCTCCTCCCCATCTATGCCCCATCAGCCCCAGTTAAGAAATTGAGCCAGAGAGGAAACTGAGAACAGGCAGGAAAAAAGGAGAACAACGCTCTGCAGGTAACGCAGGCAGTCACACCTAACAAACAACATACAAAACTGCAATAGAACTGGAGCAGAAAAGTCCCAATTGAAAAAAACTTGAGGCAGGTAAGCAGTGCTAGGCGCAGAATTGTACTCCCGGCTGAGACTCCGCCCCTTCTCCTCCGTGAAGCCCCGCCAATTTCACTCTTCTACCATAGGTCTGTTCTTCTCCTCCTAATCTCCACCTTTTTCTCTCCTCACGCAGTCTGCCAAGACCAGGCGCTACTTCCTGATGAGGTAAGTATATATGGGGAGGTGTAGGGGGCACAGGGCCGGATTAAGGGGGGGGGGGGTGTGACAGGGGCGGTCGTCTCTGGGTTCCCACACACAGAGGGCCCCCACACCAGTGGCGGATCCAGAGGGGGGGGGGGGGCTATTGGAGCGATCGCCCCCCCTAGCACAGTCCAGATCATGCGCTGAGCCTGTGCTGTGATCGGAGCCTGTGTAATGCGCGGGCAGCGCATTACACAGGCTCTGATCATAGCACAGGCTGAACCACAGCCTGCTCATCTCAGTGCATGATCGAGGGGTGTGTCAGTGTCCCGCTGAGGAGGGAGGAGTGCACAGCCAGCCAGCTCCCTGCACCCTGCTGCTGCAGGTCAGCTAGAAACCACCCCCCTGACGACCAATTCCCCCTTCTGCTTTTCCCAAAATGGAGGCGGAGCCAACATGGCAAGCCCTGCCCCCATATGACCAGAGATTCGCGGCAGTACAGCGCGAGGGGGCGGGGCCTATTGAAGTGAGCAGCAGCCTGCATAGAATGTAAGTTTACTATAGTCTATATATGTATGTGTTTAAGTGTATATATGTTATTGTATACTGTATATGTTAGTGTGTATATGTGTATGTGTTATTGTATATACAGTATGTGTTAGTGTGTATATACAGTATGTGCTAGTGTGTGTATACTGTGTAGGTATATGTGTTAGTGTGTATGTGTTTGTGTATACTGTACATGTGTGTGTTAGTATGTATGTTATAGAAAACATGTTTGCTACATATGTATTATATGTGTGTGTCCGTGTTTAACGTGTGGCGGGGGAAGGGGTAAGCTCCATGTGGCTTGGTGGGGGCCCCCACAACTTAGTTGCCCCAGGGCCCCCACAAGCCTTAATCCTGCCCTGAGGGGGCATATTAATGAAGTCTGCAGTGGGGTGTATTAATATTATGGGAGGTATATCACTGCTATCTGGGTGGTGGGGTTGTAATAATATTAACTGGGGGGGGTAGATTACTGCTATTTGGGTGGTGGATGGTGGTGTTGTAATATTATGGGGGTATATTAATGCGATCTGGGTGGTGAGGTGGGGTGTAGTAATATTATAGGGGGTATATTACTGCTATCTGGGTTGTGGGGTGGGAGTGTAGTAATACTGGGCATGATTCAGGGGTGGATGGATCTGCAGTAGCAGCTGCAACAAAGTTCCAGCGACTACTGCATCTTTATGCCAACGTCGTGGTCGTTAGGCATCCTATTGAGACACCCACTGGCTGCGATGCAAACCCGCCGATCATCGGCTGCACAATCAGACATTAAAGCTACCCTATGTTTGCTCAGAATGTCTGTCGAATCATGGTTGCCGGTGAAATTGCGTCTTTTGACGCAGTCTGACACAGACATGACCATCACCATTAAAGACACTAATTGAAATTGCATAGATCTCAGTGCAATTCCTATATGCGTCCCCCAGAGGTAACCATCAGGAAGCATGAGCAGTGCGCCCAATGTTTGACTAGCTGCGGCCACCTCTGGATCAGGCTCACTATGTGGGATGAGGGATATAGTAATACCATCTGGGAGAAGATAAAGCATAACATTAAATGATGTGTGTATAAATATATTTATTATTTAGTGATCTAATTAATCTGCCTAAAGGTGGGTATACACCAGAAAGATATATCTGCAGATCAACTGATCTGCAAATAATGGTTGTTCATACACACTGAACCACCATCACTGTGATCCCGCTGGCCAGGGGTTACATCGCGACCCCTGCAGCAAGTGTACAGGTTGTCGGTTGACCACTCGTACACACAGCACAGCAGACGTGATATGTCTGAACGACGTTGTTCACAGATATATCGTCTGTACACACGATATATCAGCCGTTCAATTGAACGGCCGATATGTTGGCCAGTCTGTACCCAGCATCTCTCTTTAATAGGGGCCCCCCTGTCTGAAGTGCCGCAGGCCCCCCATAGCCTTCATCTGGCCCTGGCTGGGCAGGCTTCCAATGTCCACTGTGGAATCAGAGAAATTGATTTACTGGTATGTACCAAAATCCTGTTTTCTTCTTCATCCACTAGGGGACACTTGAGCTGACACTGGGGGATGTCCCAAAGCTTCCCACCTGAGGGAGGAGGGTTGGGGGAAGAACGCTGAGAAACCTGCAACACCCTACGGCAAAAACTAGACTCAGGAGCCACAAAGGTATCAAACCTGTAAAAACGAACAAGGGTGTGCAGAGAAGTGCACGTAGCAGCACGACAGAGCTGAGACGCAGAAGCCACTCTGAACGCAGCCCAAGAAGTACCCAAGTAGAACATAGATTGCGCCAAAATGGATATAGGTGGGGGCGAAGCATTGGCAAAATAAGCCTGCCAAATAGCCAGACAGATCTACTTGACCAAAGTCTATTTCGATGCAGGCCAACCCCGCAGGGATGCATCAGATGCACCAAAGAAAAAAAAAAAAAAAAAGTTTGAACCTCTGGAAGAAAAAAAAAAAATACAGATAAAGGCGGAAACCTGCACCTTCTTTTGAAGGAAAAAGGAGGAGACGAGGAAAGGCGAAGGACAAAAGGGTTGGAGATAGCCCCAATGTGCTCCAACTCTCTCGGGCACATTTCTAAAACTGGGGCTGATGGGGTACAGATGGGCCAGTCACACTTTTAGATTATTTAAAGTGAAAGGCTCCACTCAAACACAATCTATATCCCAGTGTCTTGAGCTCCAGTGTCCCCTAGTGGTTGAAGGAGAAAAAATAAAATAAAATAAATAAATAAAAAGACCCAAGCCTATTGCACCCCAGAGAACGGTGATGCCTCAGTCACACATGTTTTAGGATTAGCTGTATTCATTCATCTCTAGTATTTACTTTTTTTTGTAATGCATCAGCTCAAGAACGCTCAGGGAGCCAAATGTTGAACTTACGTGAATGGGTAAACCATAGCAGCCACTGAAGGTTCAGAACGCGAACAGATGTAGTCAAAATCCAGCATGCCTTGCACGGCCCGGGTCTGCATACCCCACACAATACCTTTGGTGTGATGACTGAACAGAGTAGTAGCCTTTGCTGAAAAGAACAAAATGTAGATGAACGAATCATAGCTGGGAAAGTGAAATGCTGGCAACAAAGGACACAGCAATGAACTCAAGCAGGCATGGGACAAGTAGCACATGGCAAATGCATCATTGGCACATAAAGGGTATGATTTTTATTCCGCTACAGAACCTTAGATGCATAATCAATTTTACTCATTTGTTTCCTCCATTTTATTTTATGTATCACAATATAATACCATAATATAATTTGCAAATCTTGTTTTTGGGTGGCTATTTGATATTCAAAAGGACAATGTTTTTAATCATTAATTGATACTTTGCACAACTATGGTCATTAAGGTCTGTAATATTATATTATATTGGAGTAGATTATATATTATAAATCCAAGTTAGGGAAGGCTGAGGGGGGGGTCTGTGGAATTCAAGACCGCACTTTATTCAGCCTTATCTGGATTCTACATCTGACCAGCACTGAATTATTATGTAATGTACTGCTACAATTAGGTACACCAGGAAAATAATCCAACAATAACTACAAACTACAATATGATCTGCAAATCATATCAATTAGAAATGTTAATAAAACTGGAAATAAGCAAGTAATAAATTGTGTACGTATTTCTTTTTTTTCGCTATAAAATTGTTTTTTTCCTCATCATCCAGATCATTTAAAAAAATAGTTATAGATCTTTAAAAAAAAAATGCAAGTCAGATGGAGACTCTTGACAAATCACTGGATATGGAGACTTATGTGAAGTGCCATAAACTAGAAGCCATTTTGTAACAAAAAATAGCCATTGCCTGAAGGTGGTCATGGCTTCACAAGATTACATGGCAGACACGAATCTGTACAGCTCGAAGACCATTATCTAACAGCATTGTAGTGTTTTTTCAACCCCAAAGTGGGAATTGGTATGAAGTACTTGCGTCCGGCGGTTCAAATCCCGACAGCGGCTGGCCGACATGGCTGAAAATCACGATCGTCCCAAGGTAAGTATTTACTAACCTTCCCCCCTAACCCTCCTTAGGGGTGCCTCCCCCCCTTAACCCTCCTTAGTGGTGCCTAACCCTAACCTTCCCCCCAGTGCCTAAACCTAACCCCCACTTTCCCCGCCGCCTGAACCCAAGTCCCCCCCAGGGGTGCCGAACCCCAAGTCCCCCCCTGGGGGTGCCTAACCCTAACCCTCCCTTCCCCCTAGCCTAACCCTAACCTCTAGATTTAGACGCCTATCATTTAACCCTCGCCGGGATAAAGCAATCGGTAAGCTGGCTGTCAGGATTACGTCCGCCGACTTCCCGACTGCATACCCCAAAGTGAAACCAGCAATGACACCAGTAGACAACATGGCTGACAGTGAACAGTATATGTATGGTGAATTGGTACTTGAGATTCTACTTTGTGAACCCTTAAAAAATTGTCTGACATGTAACACAAAACTTTTCAATGCCAAGTCTTAAAGAAACGTTACAAATGGTTTCATTATGAAGACACTAATAAAAATCAAAACCCTATTGCAATCCTCACTCGTGCATCAATTATTAGGACAGCTTCAATCGACGCTCTCTCATGATATAAAACTTTATAAAAAATATTTACACACAGTAGGTGTTTTATTCCCTTCTCCTTCATCCAAGATTCTCAGGGGCGATGCAATTGTTTTTTACAACGTGATAATTAATGAGCGCCCAGTGTTGCAATTCAATTGTTCTGGGCGCTCATTAATTAATCACCCCCTATGAGACCGGGTTTAGCCATGTAAAACGGCTAAACCGGTCTAAAGTTCTGGTTAGGGCGTGCTAACTGCAGTAAGACCGCCCTAACCAGGGGGTTTCTCACACATTTCTGCTCGCACCCTCCTGAGAGTGAGAGCAAAATGCCGGCGACGGCGGCTATCTCGCCCTGACGGAGCAACAACTGAATCTTGAAAAAAAAAAAAAAGGCCGCCAAAAGAATTTAATCACTCCCTCAATCTTTTGTCGCTTAAAGTACTAAATATTTAGGTATGAGTTTTCAGTGTTTAACAGCAAATACAACTTTTACTGTGTTTATGCCATGCATTATCAAGCAGGCAGTGTTTTCTGCTGTATGTTTCGCAGCTGTATCCAGAGAGCAGTTTTGTATCCTGTGTCGGGAGAACAAAAATGAAAGAAAAAAAAAAAAACACACATATCTGCCTGATGAGAACATGCGTACTGAAAAGTACAAAGGAAGATATACTGTATGTTGCATAAGTGCATGAAAAAGCTAAAACAAATAATTAAAATGTAAAAGACAAAAGAGAGTTCATGTATACATTTTAAGCAAATCAGGGGATGTTTATACCATTTTAACAAAACTACATAAATTCCCTAAAATAGGTATTGTCCTGTTCTGTTGGTGGGGGTCAATGAAATGCATCATCTTTTTCCAGAGCATAATGGTATAACTTTTGAGCCATGTTTTGCTAGGGTAAATGGAAAGGGAAGGGCAGCAGAATACACACACTGTAAGACACCACTGCAGACGGAGACAGAGTACAGCCAACACCCAGCTCTCATCTGCTGGCCTACCTTTAGCTGGTCCATGTACGGCCGCTGTATCTGTTAAAATGAGACAGTTAGGGTGTATACCCATAAAGGCTGCTTCGCAAGAACGTGAGGTTGAACGAAGGCCGTGCCACCCATATAATCTATACTTTTACAAGAACTACCTTCATTAATTTTTATTATGCTTATCTAATAACAGAATGTTTGAAGCTGCGTAGTTATACTAAACTTATGATTTAGAAGGTGATTTGTCAAAACTTTCTAAAAAAGGACAACCAATCAAATTCTAGCTATCATTTTATACACTATACAAGATATATGATAATTGGCATCTGAGTGTCCTCACTATGGCAAATTCTTTGAACAATACTAGATGCTTGAAAGCTCCCCATTTGGTGGATTCACAATTCTTCTTGTGTCCTTCGTTAGTGGAGGGCTTTAAAAAAGGGCTTTTCACTTTCATTATGTTTTTACTCAAACTCATTCTTTATTTTTTTTTTTAACGCTGATACTTTAGCATTTATTCATCTTCTGAGACCCCATGCTCTAAATTCAGCAAGGTACTGGTATTTACTATCAGGATGACTACTAGTTAGCCATTAAAAAAAAAAATAAACAGGTGTTTAAACAGGGAGAGATCAGACCCACTGGTGACCAATGACAATTGACTCCTGATTGAAAAAGTGTGTAGTGACCAATCAGAAGCCGTTTTGTCTAATGTTGTCTCTGTACATCCTCTGGTGTTCATAGATTTTTCAGGAGGTGACCAGCGGGATACCCATTGACAGTAAGTACCAGGAACCTGCTGATCTCAGCTTCCCCACCACCACTTTCTCACCCTCTTCCAAAGTACAAGTGTGGGGTACCTTAATATTAGGTGGAAACTGCTTTTTAGTGTTAACACAAGGTCAGAACAACGTGGAGCGGGCAGTATGATTACAGGGCCTTGTGATCCTTCTGACTTTTTGAGTTTTAAGCAAGAGGTGTCAGAAAAGTTACCACTCCACCCCCCACCCTGTAAAAGTTTGGGGATAAAGTTTTTTAAAAAGCAAACCTTGCTATTAGGTTGAATTTGCCTTTTAGTATATCCGTTAAACAATAATTTAACCCTTTTATTAAAGAAAAAACTTTCAATGTTTAAATGAGCAAGGGTAATTATTAATATTCTATTCTAAGCAAATGTATAGCAATGGATTAAATGTAGAAGTCTATGTAGTCACACAGAAATTGGCTACAGTTTCACTTTAAAAACTATGCAAGTATATTTTAATCAACATTACATGGCAAAGGGGATTACTTAATCTCCAATTTACTGGTAGCCTACATACTTAATTGATGAGGCTTCCTGCTGAGTTATTATTTACTTGAGTGAACACTGAGTGTAATGGTGTCTAAATTACTATTAAAAGGAGATACTGAAATATATGGTAGTCAACTTATGCAGCAAAAGTGAATTATAACTCACACCTCCAAAAGAAAAAAACTTCACCCTACAGAAGATAGTTATGTTACAAAAAAAAAAAAAAATCATCATCTTATTGGAGTTACTTTATTACTATTGATCCCCTTATAACATATAGGATAACAAAAATCAATTGAGAGGCTTCTTGAGAGTATGAAAAAAGTTTGAGGAACTGCTTTTCCTAGAAAAACTGGAAAATGTGATCTTAGTCTTTGAGAGCTGAACAGATGTGACCTTGACCTTTTGAATTTTAAAGCCATAAAATGGAACTGTGTACCATATGTAAGACATTACAAAAACAAAAGTAAATGGGTCAATTACTTACCACTGGGTACAGTCGGCTTGGGTTTTTTGGCTGGAGTCATGTCCTCTTGCCTGGATTCTGAGAAAGATGCAGTTCTGCTGGGTGCTGGAGTCTAAAGAAGGATACATTATAGAAGAAAAAAAAATAAAAAATAAATAATGAATAAGAAATATATTTTCACTACAGAACAGCTGTTTGCCTAGAACCTTTTATTTAAAAACTCCTAGTGATCCTCATTAGAAATGTGTTGCAGCAAGTTTGGGGGAACTAGGAGTGGGTAAATAAGAATGTTGCAGAAACAATGTTCTGTGCCCCTTTCTGTAACAGAGGTGCACAGAACACTGGGGCAGATGTATTAAGCTCTGGAAAGTGATAAACTACCAGCCAATCAGTTCCTGTCATTTTTCAAACACAGTCTGTATCATGAGTTAGGAGCTGAATGGTTGGTACTTTATCACTTTCCAGAGCTTAATACATCTCCCACAGTGTCACATAAATACAGTAGGGCTGTACATTATAGTGACCATCTATACATGACCAGTTACAAAAAGGTATGGATTGAAACATTTCCCATGTTCCTCTATATTTGTTTGGTTCAGGCATTTCAGAATTAGAGTAAACGAAAATGTGTTTTTGGTGGGTTGAGAGGGAGAGCATTATGAAAGTCCCATATTATTTTGTGATAAATAACCATTGCTGTAATTAATTTATAAAACAAAATACTAAAATGTAATAGCGCTCTTTAAGTTTGGTCAAACAATACATGGAAATGCCACGGAGTCACTGGTAACATTGCCATTTATACACTTGTGGAATCTTTGCCTGATCTTTTTTAGGTCTTCATTATTGTTATGTATGTAGTAACCTTATGGCATCTTATTGTAGGCTGTTGTTATGTAGAGGAAGGAGATTCAGATATCATACAGAAATTTAAAATGCCCACTATCTGGGCTGAGCCTCTATACCCTCAGGTTTTCAGTGTTAACCCAATTGGATAAAAAATAAAAATCAATTGTGCATTTTTATTAGATGTGACTCGATCGTCTAACTTACTGAGGAACTGCCACTGGCATTCAGCAAGAAATTGGCAGTGTGAGCCGCTGTGGGAGGCTGGTTTGGTATTGGTCGGTGGCCCAGTGCCATACCCACAATGGCAGTCATGTGAGTTTCAGTGCCAAACACATGAATGGGAATTCCAGTAGTTTTGCCTTTGAAGAAAAAAGGAAAGGAGGAGGAAGACCAGAAAGGATTATTAGTTAACCAGACCCATGTTTAATGACAGCTTCAGCAAACAGAACTAAACCACAACAGGGTATGAGTTTCAGCTTCATCAGAATGCAGCAGATGTATTGCAATGTTACCATGATTCCAGCATTATTCACGGGTGTTCTAACCTCTTATTGACACAAAATACTGTACTTGTAAAATCAAATGAAAATGACAAAAACGGATGAGGTCATTAAAAAAAATAAAAGAATCGGAGGTGATTTTAGATATGAGGGAGGCACAGGCACAGACATAGGCTCTTAAGAGTGTCAGCAAAGGAATGTGAAGGCAGAGGTGGAGGGTCACAGTGAAAATAGAGCTGAAAGGCATGCCAAAGGCTCTCTGCTCACGAAATCGTTATGAGACAGTGGTTACCATGGTAGTCAAATAATGTGAAAAACCTGTTCTTTGATGTTTTTTAAGAGAAACTGATAACAAATAATAATTTGTCAAAGTGTTACAAAGAGCAAGAGAAAATTTAATAAATGTTCATTAGTCACTAAGGAAATCAGTAGGTCACTCCTACTGACTTCTGTAATAACTGCATGTCATACAATGCTACCGGTATTTGCACAAAAGGGAATCAAATAGACAGGCTGCACAGCATTAATGAAATGCTGGATCACCTTGTTTTCACATGGGAGATGGGGAAAAAAAAAAAAAAAAAACCAGCTTGATCTACTCACCTACTTCACCCATCACACGAAGCCCCTCCTGGTAATTTGGCCCTCCCCTTCTCACAAATATCATAACCTCATGTTCCTTTAAAGGCCCTTGGAAGTCCTTAATGGCCCGAACAATACCCTTAAGTACAGAAGAGAGAGATGTTAAGGTTAAACAACATTTGTTCAGCTGCTACAACTTCACCTTCTGACATCTTACCTTGAAGGTTGCAGCAACATTGGTAAAATTTGCAATACTCCCCCCTATGATTAGGATTTTACCTGGAGAGAAATAAATAAATACAAAATTACAAAAAAGGTTTCTTATAAAAAGACCTATGGGATCAATGGGAAGTTATTGCAGAAAAATGAATTTCCATGTCTTTGAAATTCAACATTCTAGTACAATTCTGATATACTAATTATTTTATGGCACAGAATGTCCACAAAAGACAGCAGTTTGACAGTATGTACAGGATCAGATTGTAATATGTGTGTTAGGGGTTTCCAACAACGCTCTGACACGGATATCAGATGTTGGGTGGTGACTGTGCCTGCCCACATTAATGGTTTCCTCTCTATTGTTAAAAACCATTGGGGCTCTGCAGAGGCGCTCCAGGCATGCACTCTGCAGTACATAAGGCCGCTCAGAGGATGCTCCGGCGGGATGCGGTCATAATACCGACCGCAGGGATTCCGGGGCTCAGAATGCTGATGCCGGAATCCCAGCACCGGCATCCTGACCGGCAGCATCCCGAAAGTAAGTAGCAGGGTTAGGCACTAGGGAGAGGGTTAAGCATAGGCACTAAAGGGAGGAGGGTTAAGTTTAGGCACTAGGGGGAGTTAGGCTACCGACCAACAGGTGTTGGTGTCCTAGCACTGTTGTGATGCAGGGGTAGGGATTCTGACCGCCGGGATCCTGAGTGCTGGTGTCCCATACTCAACCCTCTCTGGCCAGTGCTTTACTTCCTGGAGCAAATGGCCCCGCTCTCTCAGAGAAGCATCATGACATCATGCATTCAGGGGATGAAGCCAGCACAGGGTACAACTCCACCCTGTTACAGCACTGTCTGTTTGTGCAAACAGATTCTAGAAACATACACATAACAGAATCGCTCACCATCAACATGCTTTTCTCTTGTCATAAGAGACAGGATGGTCTTGGCATAGTCATAAGTCTGCTGCTCGCTGGGTGCGCCAGAATACTCTCCATAATTGGCCAGCTCCTCCACCCCACCCAGGTCACAGATGGTGTCACTGGAGGGAAGTGGAGACAAAGATGTCAAACTTCTAGTCACTAAATACATATACACATCAAAATTAACTTGGTCTATTTGTCTGTCCGGTTATGCATTTGGACACCCCTGCACCGATTGGGATGAAGCCAACGTGAGATGGTCCAGTTGGATCCTGGCCAGGTTTTAGGGAGGTAGGGTCCCGGTCGGACCTTCCGTTGGTGAACGTTGGGCAGAACTTTGACCCGGGGAGGCAGTTCTGGGCCTTCCACTGGATGGATTTGGAGGAAAACATCACAGAGGTGTGGCAATTGGTCTGGGATGCCTAACTTGAAGATTTAAACCCAGGTACTTCAGCTAGTAGTAATATTATAAGGGATAGCATTTGTACCCATTTATTTACATATGAATTAACATAATGGAACATGTATCAAAATACTTATTTATACTGAAAAAATTTTGCGCCCTGCATAAATTCATATTGGTGTGGTCAAGACAATGTAAAAAAACACAATGTTTACCAACAGAAAAAAGTAGCAAGGTTGAACTCCTTACTTTATGTTTTTTTATCATCCCTTGATATTACAAAACATAAGACAATATCAAAATAAAAACATTTGTTTTGGGAGGAAAACCTGCTGAACGATGCAGATAATGGCCTTGATGCCATAACGGCAGAAGTATAATCTTGATTTGGAATAGACATTGTTAAAATTATACTTGCATTGGAAAAGATAGTCATTGTTCTAGCACTTTACAGGATTGTGTTTGTATTTAGTCACTTTCTATTTTTGAATAAACTGCTATTACTTTGTATTTTCACTCTGCTTTAAGGATCGCATACATATAAAAAAAAAAAAAAAAAAAGGTACTGTAAAGTTATTAATAAAAAGGTGAAAGAAAGGTTCTCTTAAGGGGCCTATCCATTAGCAGATGTATTTCTGAGCGATGAAAGACAAAAGATATCCCTTGAAAATTCCGGTGGCTGTGCTGAACGATATCTGTCATGTACATGACAGATTTTGGCAAACGACATCACATGACATCATTCAGGGAGTATTTTTTTCTCTGCAGTGCTCTGTAGTTGCTGCTAATATCTTTCGTCGTTTACCGCATATAAACTGAACGATATTGCGTTCATTTTATCTGCTAATGGATAGGCCCCTTTATCAGCTCTGCCATCTAGCAGATCCCCACATCCGTTTCTGTATTACAAGTTAATGAGAGGAAATCTATTTATGTCTAAACAGAATTATCTACAACAGGTACAAAAGATCAAATTGAACAGCATGAGTCACCATCAAACCAAATTACAAATACACAGGAAAAGGACCAACAGCTGGAAATAAATAATTTGCAAAGCACAAAACAGGAATTTATTTTGGTATTTGCAGGTTGTCGTAATAAATTACACTAATTGCTAATACTGAGCTAAACACGCCAGTTTGGAAGCAAAAATTGTGGGCAAATCTGTTTTTACTCAAATAGACTTGAGACAGTGATACATTTTTAGGGCCCGATTCAGAGCCGCTCGTAAGCGGCCGATCGTTCGCTCCGAGCGATGTTCGCACATCTGCGCATGCGTATGGGTTTTAGTACGCATGCGCGAACCAGTCAGTGCGGTCGAAATTCGTATGCTCGCAAAATAGCGAATGCCTGATAATTTGAGTGACAGGATGAGGCGTTTGTGGGTGGTAACAGGGGATGGTGCTTGAAAACGGGGAGTGGAGATCCGAACGCAGGCGTGCCAAAACGGGCGTTTTAAGGGTGTGCATAATTAACAAAGCAGCGTCATCGGCCACGTCACTTGGTTGTCTTTTAGCCAGAACTGCTCGCGTGATTGCGGTAGGAAAATGCAACCACAAGAATAGCGAGCAGTTAATTCGCCTTTCGATGTACTCGATTAATCTAATAAATAGCAGAGATGACGTATGATGTGAGTGGGCCAGGGGGCATTTTTTACATAAAAACGATTGCATGTTTTGTACGCTCGTTCAGACATAGAGGCGTCAACAGACCGCAAAGAGCGAACGGTCAATTTAAATAGCCAGCCCCTTTTTCTGGACGAGCGAGCGCAAACAGCGTCCAGCTCTGAAGCAGGCCCTTAGATCTTATAATACGTTAAAAAAAAATTTATATTTTATTAGAATCATAAATGAGTGCCCCACCTTAGTCCTTTCTGTTTTTTTTCGTATAAAAACTTAAGGCCCCCATACATCAGCAATTGATTGCAGCAATCGTGCAATTTGCAATCGATTGAAAAAGGGCAAGATTTTTATACACAATCGATTGCAAATTGCTGCAATCAATCTCTGATGTATGGGGGCCTTTACTGTTAACTCTAGAGAGCAGCATGACCTTCACTTTTACATTATTTTGATTCAAAATAGTTGATTTACATAATATAGGTCATCTATACTTCAGTTCAATCAGTAGCCTGCATTTTCCTGAAGCTGTTAACATCGCAATATCTGGCCAAACGGCATATCTGTAAAATACCCATTTCACACAAGCTAAAAACCTGGGTGCTTGAATGTGAAGGCGCATCGACCTGGGTCTGTCATGTGTGTGAAAGGTCCGACCCAGGTTGATAGTGACCAGGGTCGTGGACCCAGGATCATCAGGGTCAACAACCTGACTCAAGTCTGAAAGATGTGCCCCGAGTTTTGATAATCCAGGTCACGTCTAAAAGAAATTGATTGGCCCGAGGACAGTAGCGCTTGGAGAGAACATCATCTCCAAGCGCCTGCTGGAAGACCTGGGTCTGGTGTGAAGGGTCTGGACCGAGGAATAACCTGTGTCAACACCCTTGTGTGAAAGGGGCAGCTCAGCTTCACCCTGTGTTCAGTGTCCCGGGTCGGAGCTGGGTTGAAGCAGGGATTTTATATCTTAAAAAGGGATATAATAATGGCCATCACAATGTGCATTGGAGCATTAGAGGGGTATCAAGTAAAAAGGAAGGGAAAGGAGAGGAGCATCCATTTAAAGCATGGGGATTTCCCAAAAAATAGACAACCCATTTGCTTGTCCAGATCAAACAAAAGGTCACTGCAATTTGTACAGACTTTATGCACAACATCTTAAGCTGGGTACACACTTACCCAACAGTATACACACTTACCAATCAGCTGCTCAATATGCCTGCTCAGACATCACAACTGGGGGCATTTAAATTTGTCTGCCCAGGTGTGATGTCAGTATTAGCTATCCCTGTAGCCAATGTACGGGCGGTCGGCGGGTCGCCCACACATACATGCAGCGATAGCTCGGCAGTGTTGCAGTGCCAACCTGATATGTCTGAATGACTTCTTTCACAGATATATCTGGTGTACATAACGCCGGTCCGCTACAGATATATTAATTGTCGTTCGATCGAGCGATATATCTAGTAGTGTGTACCCAGCTTTAGACAAGTTATTAGCTAAAGCAAGATGTAGCATCCATCTCTCCTCTTCATTTCTGCGTTTCATATCTGGAGGAGGGAGATCACACAGATCAGAGAGCTCTATGATACATAGTAACATATTAATAAGGTTAATGAAAGAGACATAATGGGAAAAGCAGAACATGTTCTACTGATTCATCTTCCCCTTCCCTATTTCGTCATCACTTTCAAGCAGCAGTGTGCACTGCACCAATGCATTTCTATAGGGAACAGCATTCTCTGAATGAGCTTCTACTTAAACTTCACTCACCAGTCCAAAATGGAACAGTGGAGAGATATGGATTTAAATAATCTAGTATACACAAAGTGGGGAAATAATTATTGTATTCCTACTGTAATGTAAACATTTGAGTCAAAACTAGGATTTGCACTTATTAGAATATAGTACTGGATGACATCTTATTGCACTGATGTAGTAAACCGTACATCACAAATGATTCCAATTACATTGCGTAAAAAAAAAAAAAAAAAACAACTGAAGGCACTGTCACTGCATCAGAAGCAACAGGAGAACACACAAGTAACAATTAAGGTAGTAGTAATATTATTTTAATTATTATTATTAATAATATCAATAAACTTTTAGGATTACAATCCAATTATTGCACCCATTGATACGACAACAGGTGACCTGTTTGTAAAATAGCTGTTGAATCTGACAATTCCCTTCTTTGCTTCTGGCAAACAAGAGAATAATGCTCAAATAAAGTTGGTCTGTCTGTAACAAATTGCTAAAATGACAGATTGGTATCATGTTCCTTTAAATCAGGAAATATTAATTGCTTTCACACAGTATCCATCCACCTGTAAACTACAGAAGCTCCTCCACCAGCAACCATGGTCCAGATCCGTCCACGTGGGTTTAAGATGGTAAGTTTCAGACTGGCACCACTCTTGGCATCCAAGTCAGCAATATAGGCCTCCTGCAACAGGATGGAAGAACATGGTAAGTAAGTATGTCAGCTAAAAATCTGCATATATATCAAGAGAAATCAAAATAAAGAGCTCTCAGCTCTACAAGCTGTATATTTGTACTTCCCATACCTGAATAACGCTAGGTCTTACTTGATATTATAATTATACAGTACTCATCCTAATATCTTGTGTTGGCATAAGAAAACTGAAGAGCAGCGGTAAGAAGTGGCAAATTGTAGTGTTCGTATAAGACTATGTTAAACATCTAAGAAAATAGGATTTTTGGTCAATTTACCGTTAAATACTTTTCTCTTTATCAGGCTGGGGAACACTGGACCATGGGATTATACGTTGGGGCTTGAGCTGGCACTTAAATTAAACTGTAGCTTTAAAACCTATGCTCCTCCCCCTGCAATCCCACAATTGCAGCACTTCTTTAAAAGTCTGGAGAGGAGTAGCCGGAACCCTGTGAAACTGTTTCGAACAACCAAACAAACCAGTAGGGAAGAGACAGGTCAAGACTCAAACACCTTGCACGACTGAGCATGAGGGAGGGATCGCAGTGTTCTCCAGCCTGCTTAAGAGAAAAGGATTCAACGATAAGTTGACTAAAAATTCTATTTTCTCTTGCAGCAAGGCTGGGGAACACTGGATCATGGGACGTTCAAAAGCCGCCCTTAGGGGAGGGAACGGTCAGACTGCCTGACCGCAGATAAGCCCATAGTGGGTGCTGCCAGAGGCAAAAAAACCGATCTTAAAAAAAATGTACAAAGAAATACAAAACTAAAACTACAGCAAAGAGCTGCGTAGCAGCCCCCTAACAACGTGCCCTACTCCTCAGGCACTTAAAGAACACTGGAAGTGTGGGATTGTAGGGGGAAGGAGCATAGGTTTTAAAAGCTACAGTTTCATTTAAGTGTCAGCTCCAGCCCCAACCTACAATCCCATGGTCCAGTGTTCCCCAGCCTTGCTGCAAGAGAAATACAAAATATGGATTTGCAGTCAGGAATCCTTTATTTATTACAGACAAGAAACATCACTTGTTTTGCAGTTCAGTAGCAGCATACAGGAGTTTCTTTTAGAGTCTAATCACCTTGCGGCAACCTTCATAAAACAGATCTCTGGGGACAATCCTTTTACAGCAATTTATTAAAATAAGGAAATTGAATTAAATCAGCGACATTGGCATTTGAATTGCACAAGCTCCTGGCATCCATACAAAACCTCCATAAGAAGAATGACTGCAGGGTTCTAGGCACATTTTCTGAATGTACAAAGAGAACAATTTTTTTTCCAGCCTGTGAATTTTTTTCCCTGCTATTTGTATATATCTGTAGCAAACAAAGGCCCTCATTCAGAGCCGGACGCTCTGAGCAGAGCGCTCGCTCTGAATGAGGGCCATCCTCCATAAAAATGGAGCGTCCTCCTGGATGCTCGTATAGCTGTGGGTCACCACCCACAGCACATACGAGCGTGCAGGATGATGGTCGCGATGGTCTTGACCATCGCCAGTGCGACCAGAAGCCTGTGGTCGGGTTTTTCGACCACAAGCCCTGGAGTGATTTTGGCTCTATCAGAGCCAAAATCACTGCCACTGACATCACTAGTGATGTCAGTGGGCCGGCTTCTGACGGTAGGCGTTCCCTTGGGAACGCCCCCGTCTGGGAGGCACGCCCCTGGCATGCCCACCAAAGGGGGCGTGCTGTCAAACAACATCGACAGCACGCCCCCTTTGATCAGACACAACGAGCGAAGGAAAGTCCTTCGCTCGTCGCGTCTCGCGCATGCGCACGACGGAGCTCCCTCCGTCGTGCGCATGCTCAGTTCACACCATCGACCCACTTGCGAGCGGACAGCCGCTCGCGAGTGGGTCTGAATCAGGCCCAAAGACCACATATCCCACGAATCAAGATAAGGTTTAGAGAACTTGGTTGTTTCTTCCACATCTGGTAATTGGCTGATACACCACCTATATGCTACCTTCAAAATCAGGTCACAGCCCATTGAACTGCCTTTTACAGTTCTCTACCCCTTCATTCCCCCAGGTTGCACATTTAAAAAAGATAATTACATCAGACTATCCCCTTATATCCATGGACTAAAAGATCTTCCTATTTGTGAATGATCTTCTGCTGATCTGAACCAAATCGTGAATCACGTTACCCAGCCTGTGTATGATGGGATGCACCATGTTGACAAATTCACAAAGGCTGTGGGAGGGGAGGTTTAGACACTAGGTGAAAGGTTAGGGAGCAGGGTACTCTCTCTGCCACTGGATCAGATGACCGCCGGGCCAAGAAGACACTGCTGCATCGCCAGGACACACAGTTTTGTCGACATTCAAATTATGAGTCAGTGAGATCCATGCACCAAGCAACTGTGTTAAAAGACAGTAAGATCCGTCCATGCATCTCATTAAAAAAAAAAAAAAAAAAGGGAGGATAAAAATAAACCCCCTACGTCGTTTCTCCCCTGTATTCAGCACAACCAGTACTGGTTCTCCAAAGCCTGGGGGCTGGTTGAGGGGGGGGGGGGAATCTTGTGACGCGATCATGCACGATAGATCTTGTGACGGGTTGGGTGTGAAATACCAACGGCTTGAAAGCCCGACAGATCATAATCCCGACGCTGGCTGGTAAATATATTTAACCCTCCCCTCTCTTCCCCCCCTTAAACCTCTCTTGGGGGTGCTTAACCCTAAGACTCCGGGAGTCGTGGCTAACCTTAAGTCCCCCCCGTGATGACTAACGCCCCCCCCTCCCTGCACCCAAAGCTGACCCTCCTGGGGGGATACCCAACATAAAATACCCACAGGGGTGCCTAAACCTAAGCCTCCTCCCGCAGCTAACAAGTCCCAACACCCGGCTAACCTACATTCGGTATGCCGGGTCTTCGGCGTGGGGCTAATGATAGGCATCGGTATTTAAACGCCTATCTTTAGTCACATGCTGGGTTTTCAGTGTGGGGATTCCGCCGGCATCCTGACTACATCCCGTTGTGACACATGGTGCAGCTTTTGCTGCAAATCGTGTCCTGGAGTGTCGGGGAGAGTTCAAGATTGATTGCTCACGATATCGCATCGTTGAGCACATCATACCGTGTGTATCTACCTTTAATCAGCTTCTAAGATCACCTACTTTATATACAAATAGTGGCTGCTTTTTCCCCACCCCAGGGGTGGGGGAAAACGTGGGCTTGACGTGGGGGCTAATTTCATATATAGACACAATCTATAGGTGCCTATCCATTAGGAGACCTGAAAGTCCGAACGTTTAGTGTTCAGACCTTCAGTTCGCAGAGGTACGGGCACCGCACTGAACGGTGTTCACTGAATGTCATTCAGTGAAGGAGCCCGACCTATCCCTGAACATGCTGAACCTGACGAGCCAAGTCAGGTTGACGGGCACGGCAAGGACTCAGCGTGCATGCGCATCGCTGGTCCTTGCCGGCTATCTATTACCTGACTTTATGAACAATGCGACCAAAACCTCCCGATTTTGGTCGGACTGTTCACAAAGTCGGGTAATGGACAGGCCCCTTAAGTCCTACTTCTAGCTCCTACACAAAAGACAGACCACCCACCTTTACATTGCTCTCATGTTTGTGGGTGCACTTAAAGATACTTGCTAGCTACTCGCTCAAGGTGATTCTCACAACTCAGGGCTCTCCCTGGATTACTATTTGGGATAATCTCACTTTCCTCCAGAATTGACTTTCTTTACACTTCTTCTACTGGATCTTAAATGCCTTGCCAAGACGACACGATGGCTCTCACTCCCTGACTTGCAACAGAAATTTCCCTAATGTACCCTAAAGTCGTTTGAGTTCATGCAACTAATACTTTTTCCTGTTCTCTCTCTCCCACCCATTAAGTCCATTAAGACTCTTAGGGATTTCACCTGACCTGTCCTCATAGATTAGTCTCTTAATAAGTAGGGTTTCCTTCAAATCACTGACAGACTGCTGCCGCGCTGCGTCCAGTCACGTAGGACCAGTCCTGCATGTGCTCTGCTGAATAAGACCCTTACCTAATTGACCGTATGCACCCACAGTTCCTTTCTCTCTTGCGGCGCCCCCCCCTCACCCTCACCTTTCTTTCTCTCTTTCTGATATCCACCATTTTCTTTTCGTTTATGTACAGGTTTGTTTCCTTCATGGCTGCAAATTGTACCTATAGGAAATTCCCTCACTTAGTTATGTTTACGAAATTTTCTTATGTTGTGTGTTCCATTTTTCTTA
The DNA here is from genome assembly GCA_031769625.1 of Taudactylus pleione. NCBI lineage: Eukaryota > Metazoa > Chordata > Amphibia > Anura > Myobatrachidae > Taudactylus > Taudactylus pleione. The sequence continues at coordinate 8,120,222 of JAUIMM010000017.1, read as the reverse complement.
TTTGTTTTTATTGTTACACATTTGTTATTTTATGTGTTCATGACTTACTATGACTTCTTTGAGTTGAAGTGTATGCCATATACTTATTTTGTAATCTATATTGAAAATTCAATAAAAAGATTATTTTTAAATCTACGTGGGGGCATAGCAAAGTTCCCAAGTCAATGCCAAACACACATCAGCACCAATAGATCCACTGTAGGCTAAATGTAACTGCGCTAGCTGCAGGCTGTCCCCCTCAGAATAGATTTTACAAAATAGAAGTAAAACATTAATACAGTACATAAGTCTAATTTTCCTACTACACAATCACATACATAAAATGTAAAACAGATTGGAGATTTTCCCAGATGCATAAAAAAACAGCCATATACAATTCAAGTTTTTCTTCTTTTTTTGCGACTGAGCCACTTACCTCTGGATAAGCTTCTCTTCCAAAAGGAGGTGGAAAATCTACATCGCCCCATTTAGCTTTGCAGAGGTAGTCAGCAGTGACATCAATCTTCGCTGCCATATCCAGAACATACACGCCATCCTTGGTCACAACTTGAAGGAGAGTGGCAGAGAACATGTAAGGTGAAATAAAATAAAATCACTAAAATAGACAAACTTCAAACCAATCTCTGGAGATTAGATACACATCATATTACTTACCCAAGGGGTTGATCTCCAAGTAGGTAAAGAACAGGTCATCATAGAGGTTGAATAAGCCAGTTATGAAGCTGGCAAGGACCCTACAGACAATATTAAGCATTTGTTAATATGGAAGATATATTGATAGTCATTGATCAAAGCTGTTTGCTAAATGCCAATCTGGTGCAAGTCAGACAATTAATGCAAAGGTCTGATGCTTTAGGACTATTTACAATATTGCTTTTAGACATAAAATTTGCACTGAGCTAATCATTTGCTTTAGATGCACTTTCACTTCTAGGAAACAAAAACGTAAAATCTGCTCCTATATTTGCATGTTGCTGGATATTCTATAAAAAGCACATACTACAGACAGTAAAACATTACAAAATCCATCTCCTATCACTTCAGGACCACTCCTTCAATAATTTAAACTTTTGATATTTTTCTAAAATACCGCTTAGATGTATGGGGAGTGAGAGGGTATTAGCACTACTCTCATTACATGTTGTACTTTGTGTATTTAAAGGTTATTGGTTTAAGTACACTTAGTAATGCACAATTCCCAAAAATGTGCAAGAGGAAAGTGCAAAATGCATCCCATTAAAAGACTAGGGACAAGTTTGGATTATCAACATAATGGCCATAAAAAAAACACAAGTCATTTTGCAGGAATATATATATATATATATATATATATATATATATATATATATATATATATTTATATTACACACACACACCTTTTTTTCTCACCCACGTTTACTCAACATTTAAAAAAAAAAAAAAAAAATGGGGGGAAATGTATCAAACCTTCAAAAGAATGGAGAATCTGCCCCTAGCAATCATCAAGTGCATTCTATAAGCCCATTGGTTGCTATGGGCAACTTCTCCACTCTTTAGAAGTTTTGATATTTCGCCGCCGAACTATTCATCCAACTTTGCACTCCCTGACACCTCTATGCACACACCTGTAAATAAGGATGAAATAAAACAAGAGTAGGTGAGCGACACCTCAAGAGACCATTTATACTTTGTAGCAAAGCCTTACTATCTATTATTTGCATTAAACAAAAGTCAATTGCTAATTTGTTGTGGTTGTCCAGTGTAAATTTTGCATTCAAGTGCAGCATTGGTGTATTTGTACTTTGTTAGTACATGGACTATATTCAATTCAATTAATTGCTCATTCAATGAAAGAGGTGTAAACAATCTGATAAATACACACGAGCACAGAGACGCCCACCTCCAGTGTCTCACATCCGCTGCTTACATACAGAAAACATCTGAGCAACCCCACACTATCTCTGAATGTCCGTCTCACCTAGGAGGTTGGGGCTCTCTAACTGCATACGATTACGCTGAGGCTCACTAGGGCACGGCCAGAAAACTGTCTTTCTTGTAGCCCTCAGTTACCTCATTAAAACGCTGACTACCTGTCACTCACTTTGCGAATAAATCCTCACTGCGTCCGCCATCCCTAATCCATCGCTGTGTGTACAGGGCAGCTTTGGTGCAAGCGCAGTAGCAAAAAAAATTAAAATCGCTCCACTACGTCCGACATCGATATTGCGTCCACCTCTGAATCAAGCCCAATGATGTGAGCATGTGAACCTATAGGCCGCATACGTTCAGAATTGTCAGTTCTATATAAAGTTTTTTTCCCCCAATATCAGGCCAACATGGAATCATAGTCAGTTGCTTTGATACAACAATGCTCACATGTTCACCACCTTGGTGTGAGGGGTCTCCAAAACTGGACTGCATTGGTCCATTGCATTGCTTGTCTATCTGCCAGTGAAACAATTATCCTCTGAGCTGTACTTGAGAAACTACTCCCTATGGTTTCTAATTACCCTAGAATTTGTAATCAGTGGCTAGTCATAGGAAGCACTTGGCTATTTACACAGAGTAGCACCCGGTTTCCCTCGTCAGATAATCGTGGTACAGTATGTACCAGTTATCTCATCTTTCTACTACTATTACTTGTGTATAGTAAGTTTTATCATCTGTGCACAGAGTTTGTCTTGTTTAACTACCCTCCACTAATGCCAGCACTAACATTGGCTTGTACCAGATTCTTTCCATTCTGACAAGCAAGCTCCTTCGATACTAGGGGGGAGATGTATCAAGCCTTGGAGAGAAACAAAGTACCAACCAATCAGCTCCTGACATTTTTCAACACAGCCTGTAAAATGACAGTTAGGAGCAGATTGGTTGGTACTTTATCTCTCTACGGTCTGATACATCTAGTTCTTGATCCATTATGCCTTGTCATATGTATTGGCTTGCTATGTACAATTTTTATATGTATTATTAGGGATCACTAACTTACATCTGTGGTTACATCTTAACGTTAAGCAGAGAGTCAGCTCACATTCAGAATTCATGGACAGTAGTGTAGTGAAGCATCAGTTCTAATTATCATTATGCAGGTCTGTGTTTTTGAATATTTCTAGTGACAGATACATTTCTACAGAATATAAAAGATGGGGACCAAGTAGTATACACTAGCAACAGAGGAGAAATAATACATTGCTAAGTACACAACGCGAATGTTTAGCCTAGAGAGAAAATCCATTAGTAAAAGGGGAATAAAAGAGCTGGGGGTTTTTTTTTTTTTTTTTTTTTTTTAGATTATAGCATGTATAGACCCACAGAGGAAAGTGGGTAAGAATATAGAGCAAACAGTGTATGGATTTCTTAGCTGCAGAGCACAAGCACAACTATTGTTCTATCACATCAACAAAGCAGGAGCAATGCTTAAGCCGCTCTTCATGGCCATCACATGGTGCAAGTTATAGCAATGAGTTGCCTATGGCAACCAGTCAGATAATGATTTATCAGTATAAGGGCATTTACACACAGCAGGGACCAAACACTCTACTCTGCTTATTCAATCTATGAATTCACTAGAAATGGACATCAGTAAGGCATAGGCTGCACTTAAATGTATTTTTGTTCAGCCCACAAAATGGCTACCTTATCTTTTTGTAGGCCATCTTTACCAGAATTAACATGCTCTAAGGAGGTATGTGAAGACTTAATACAAGGTAGGGACAAGTGTGGGAATGAGTTTAAAACAAATGAGACAATGGCACTCAGCTGCCATACTTCACTCACTCTTGCTTAGCTGGGGCTACATGGATTAGCAGGTTTGTCTTCACATCTTGCTCTGTCAAGCGATCCCCCACACCAACCAGAAATTTCTGGGCCTTCAAATCCACATCTCCGACATCCATACCACCTTCATGGTGGAAAAGTACATAGTCGCCCTCCCGGGCTGCATAGATACACACATAGAACTCATCTTCCTGCAAGGCAAACAAGAAGGCTTTAGTAAAGCTCCATACAGCAGCAGTAATCCATAAACATATACAGAAATATTTGACTTCAGTCCGTCCATTTACTTACTTAATAAAGGATGCAAAACAGTCATTTGCAAAAAGCTCAAATATTAGAAAAATAATTAAAACACAAACAGACTTGACAAATTTCAGTGGCCACAAGTATGGTCGCCGACACGTGCCTCAGTGACCATTCCAGGTGAATGAATAGTCTGCATTCTCGTAAACATTGGCCCAGCCCACAAAATGGCTGTATTCACTGTGAGAAGGCTGCAGTTACATCATAATAAAACAGAATGTGATATCTAGTAGTCCATACCAGCCATCTTATTCTAACTTACAGTACATCATCGTCACCATTTTAGAATATAAATCCTAATGTGTGCAGTCACAGTTTTAGATTAGATTTGCTCCAAAACAAACAACATGGGATAAATAGCACAGTGTTCACCAATATACAGAATATAACTGGTCACCAGAGGGAAAACAGCAAGTGGCAAAACACCACACTAAGGTCCACCCCAAAATCCAAACAGCCAACCAGATAGTGGCTGCTTTACTAGGTAGGTCAAAGTGAATTTAATACTTGGTTGGTGTAAGTAATAGCACAAGTGCTACTTGCACAAAATGATTAAAAAAAAAAAAAACACTATGTATTTCTAGCTGAATAACCCCTTGATAGGTGCATGGTGCTAGAATGAATACAGTCACAACCCGTGCAGTTCTTCTTTCCTGCCTGGGGTTTTAGCTCTCTGCTCTGGTGCTTTTAGCAGACTCATCTAATGCAACAAACTGCTGAGATACAGACCAGACTGTTCTAGAAGCACCAGTGCGGAGAGCGACACCCCAGGCAGGAAAGAGGAACTGCACAGGTTGTGACTGGTGCTAGAATGAACACTACTTGACATTTGTAACATGTCTGCTTCTCTTTAGTTCGCTAGCGGGCTATTGTTCTAGGTGTAAACTGCGAGTTTAATAGGATATGGCGCCATCTGCCTGTCTTGCAGAAGGTCTTCTGGGTTGGGTACTGGATTCGGGCGCTCAGGATCCCAGCGCTAAGAATCCAGACTGGATTAGAATGCCGACAGCTACTGGCAAGTACCCTAATCCTTCCTGCCCACAGCCTAAACCAATATATTGGCCGATCAAATAAACTCTCCCCCCAACCCCATTACTTACCTTCGGGATGCTGGCGCCGGGATTCTGATTGGTGTTGGGATTCCACCACCGGCATTCTGAGTGCCAGGATCATAACTACATCCCCTTAAACTCGCTGTGTAAGGGTCACTTATCAATTTATTCAATAAGGCTTATATGCACTCATATCTGCTTCTACCAGAGTGATATTTATTCCTGTAGCTTAAAAAGACAGAGGCAGCTATTTCAGGGACAGCCTAGGAGTCCAGCAAGAGGACCAGGACCCATTTAAGTCTGCTCCTAGTTATCTGATCTCGCTACACTCACTATTCAATTTTACATCTGTACTTGCTACACTAAAGGAAAAAGAAACATTACAATTCTGACTTGCTAGTTGTAGTTCCAGGTTATACTCACTCAATCTATTAGGTTACACAATATGTGACGCTTATTGCTCATTAAGATTTCACCCATTTGAAAAAATAATCAATTAGATTCATGGAAAACATAAAATATGTCTCCTTGTTTCTGGCACAACTTATGTAAACCACTTCCATTTGGTACCAATACAGTGATTTTTAAATAAAAAACAAAGTGACTTGTTAAGTCTACTCCTTCTGTAGGAGTCCATGTAGGACAGTGTTGGCTAACCTTGACACTCCAGCTGTTGTGGAACTATATATCCCAGCATGCCCTGCCACAGTTTTAGCATGCCCTAATAGCAAAACTGTAGCAGTGCATGCTGGGTTATGTAGTTCCATAACAGCTGGAGTGTCAAGGTTAGCCAACACTGATGTAGGACATCAGCCTGTACTTCCACAGCTTCTGTGCTCACCTGCTTATGGGGAACAAATGGCTCAATCAGGAAATTCTTCAGGGTCCCTCTCGCTTTAGCAATCTACGAATGAAAATAAAGAACAGTGACAAATATAAATGGTCTAACAAATATCAAGTGTGGCAATGGGGAACATTACATTTCCTTAATCAGTCTGTTTTCATCCATCATGTTTATAAACAATGTTGTAAATATTTCAAAGATGTCCATAGAAAAAAAAATAATAAAAAATGGATAAAATTACTGATATTGTTTATAAAAATAAATAAAATAAAAAAATTAAAAAAGGGGGAAATTAATTGGGAAGGATAAAATATTTTGTCTACATTACACTTAACATGAGATGGACACTGAAATATTTGAATACCACCTTGTACACTTCCTTGACAATTTACATGTATGCTTAAGACATTCAATACTGTGCATGCACACCAAAATTGCATTAGTATGATGATTATTGAGTATAATTGACTTGCACCCTGTACATTTGGAGAGACAGACAGAGGTGGGCAAGTTTAAGCTGTGTACAGTAAAGACATGTTCACATGAGTGCAGCATAATGAGCTGTGGAGACATATCTCCTGCAGGTACTGGAGGGCCGGTGCAGAGATACTGGAGGTAATATTAGCAGCACTATCGCGCTGCTTTTGATTGAACACTCCCAGATGATATTTAATTCACTAGAACCGCTGTTTTTTTATATCAAGTTTTGCCCCACTATTCTCATGACCAATTTGTCCTTTACATTTGTACTGCATGAAAGGTGTCTGTATTTAGTCTCCTTCCAAGTGCAAAATGTGCACATATTAATAATGTTCTAGACCAGTGGTTCCCAAACTGTGTGCCATGGCACCCTGGGGTGCCTCGGGACACTTGCAGGGGTGCCTCCGGTTGCTAGCCTAGCACCAAATTAAATTATTTATAGTCAATGTAATGTTAATAGGTGGACAAACAGAAGTGCAAACCTGTCCATCACCACATAACTGAGCCTAAGGATGACAGGTAAGCACAATTTACTTAATCATTTTTATTTTTTTCTGAATTTCTCATCAACAGAGCTTTTGGCTTAGGGGTGCCAATGCTGATACTCTAGGGCGCTGTGATTCAAAAAAGTCTGGAAACCCTTGTTCTAGACACTATTTTCTTGTATATACTTCATTACGTTATCACATTGTGTATAGATATTAAATACTAAAGTCATATTACTCTAACAACGCTGTCAAGCCAGTAATGTTAGGCACAGGTACATACACCTATTTGCCTGGCACATATACTACCGTTTAAGTTGCACACACCTTCAGAGACTTCCAACTCAACATACACATGTAAGCATGCTTTTTTTTTTTTGCTTATGTGTTTTTCTGCATATAATTGGTCAGCAGATACATCCAACTCTAGATGACGCCCAAAGGCTGGAAGAGTATTATCAACATTAAAACTCTGTAAGGGACATTTGTATCCCTTTAAGCAAGCATACTTACATTCTATTTGTACTATGTATACAAAAGCTGTCATTTACAATTCTGAGCAGGATTTTATTTTATTTTTCTTCCCCTAGCCAAGTGTACTGCTGCGTTCTGACAGCAGGTAGCTTATCAAGCAACATCAGCTCAACTCCCTCCTCCCTTTCCAAAATCACAATCCCGAACTACATCTGATTAATTGGCCACTTTGACAGCTCAGAACAAGTAGATCCAGACACTACAGACATGATAAATTGATTAATTCTGAAGTGTAATACAGCCAGCCAGTTCAGGAGAATACAGAATTTAAAAACAGCAATCCCATTAAAAACAAATATGATGTATGGTTTGTTTTTAGAAACATAAATCATTGACAAGCTATAAGATAAATCTTGATATTTTCGATTTTTTTTTCCAAAGGCTATTATTAATGATTTATAATTCTATAGAGTCTTGAATTACCATGACAACCACAGTCACATGATGCATGATGTAGTGAGCAGAAATGTCTTGGATTGAGGTTCCAAAGCCAATCTGCACTGTGACAGTTTCCCTTCTTCTACTCCAGTGCCATTAAATGACATGCTTAAAGCTGTGTGAGCCTGTGTCCATGTAGCTAATGGATTTATGTCAGACAGCCATATATCTGTTTTTAGATTCAGACAGAATTTGAAAGGAGATAACTATCTTAATTTTTTTGTATTAAGAAAAAAAAAAAATGACTAGATGTATGTGTAAACTGATACTTCACTTGCTAATTAAAGAAACAAAAAACACATTCAAAATGCACCCAAATACAAATGGGACTGCCAACAAAATCTTATGGCAATAGACTTGTTTTCTGATTTTCTAAGAATGTTCTTAAATGTTTATCATAAGCTGGAACTCTCAACTGACACTCTCAGCAGGATACAAAGTGATGCTGAAGGGAGTCTGCAGTTGGGCATTCACCTTTGAGTCTATTATGGATACTACTTACTGTGGTTTCATGTCCCAGTCGTGACTTTAACCAGCTTTTCACTTGATCCAAGTTTAAGTTGACGCCTACCAGCCCCAGCTTCCCGCGACGTTTGATAAGTTGGTCTGGCTTCACCACCAATGGCTGAAAGAAAGAGACTCAGCATAATGTTGGAGGATGGCCGAAAGGTCAGACTCATTCTGGATATACAGTCGAGCAAAGCCACAGGAAAAATACCTGCATATGCTTTACAGTACAAGGAAACAAGATTAGTATGTGCCAAAATAATGTAACCAGAGAGTTCTGGCATTAACTTAAAATGTTTAGTATACACAGTAAACTTGGAAACATTCAGTGGAATTTGTGCAACCCTGACTTACAAGAGAACTTGAAAAACATAAATAGGTGTTTCTGTTGTACCCAAATGTGGAACTGCCATTTCACATGAGCACAGGCACTTGTCAGCTTTGAGTGACAATGCATCTGAATTAATGGCACACCAGAATAATATGTAATATGGTAAAACAAGAGATATGGTAAGAACTTACCTTTGTTATCTCTGTTTCTACGAAGTCCATAGGGTCCACAGGGTTGACCTTGGGGTATAGGTTGGGAACCAAATCCGGGCACCACGCAGTTAAAGCTTTTAGCTCCCAGGATGCACTTGGGTCCACTCTCCCTATAACCCCGCCCCCCAGCCAGAGGCACCTCAGATTGTAAGTAGCCAAAGGCCGGAGGAGGAGAGAAAAAGAGAGAGAAAACTGGAACACTCTAGAACCATACTCACAGAAAAGGAGACGGGAAGCCGGTGACCAGTAACACAGCCCATATGAAGCCAGTTGCGTCAGGGCGGGCGCCCTGTGGACCCTATGGACTTCGTAGAAACAGAGATAACAAAGGTAAGTTCTTACCATATCTCTTGTTTTCTACTTCAGGGTCCATAGGGGGTCCACAGGGTTGACCTTGGGGATGTCCCAAAGCAGTTCAACCAAGGGTGGGGACGCTCCTGTGCTGAGAGGAGAATCCGTCGCCAAAAAGGAAGCATCCTGAGAGGCAAAGGAAACCAATGCCTAGAACCTTAAAAAGGTATGGACAGAAGACCACGTGGACACCTAGTAAGGCAAAACAGCCGAGGCGCCACGACGAGCCGCCCACGAGGGTTACACGGCCCGAGAAAAAAACAAGCCTCAACGACAGAAATGCCCACCCATGGGTAGGCCCCTGAGGAAGACATACGAGGCCATCCAGTCAACATTTCATTATAGGCCGGCCATCGTTTCCTGTTAAAACCAGAAACCGCAGACCACCAATAAGGAGTCCGCTTACCATAAGGAACTTGAACGGATCACATAAAGCCAAAGAGGCCGGACCACAGTCCATGAGGCCACAACAGCCGAGAGGACTGGGAACTGAATGGCCATACCATAAGTTCCAGAATAATATGGAACCTAAAAACCACTTTAAGAAGAAACACAGGGCGAGAGCAACTCACACCCTGACATGATGCCCTCCAGAAGAGGGAGCCACATGAGAACGCTCCCCATTCAGACACTCTCCTGGTTGATTTAAACACCCTGAGAGAGAGAGAGAGAGAGAGAGAGAGAGCTTAAACAATAGACCATGTAATGGCTATCACAACCAGCGGTTCCATGGACTGTCCCCGGAGGGAACAAAGAACCACTACTAACTCCCCAGGAGTCCCTAGGGAGGATAAGTGGAGACATAATCCAGAAAACACTCCAAAGGATGAACTGGATACCAGAGCGGAGCAATTCCATATCTTAACCATACCGACAGTGTAGAGATCCGCACTGTCAGGAAGGCCAGGCCAAGGGTGAAACCCAAGCCAGCTGGAAGGAATGCCAGAATATCTGGAAATCCTGGACACCGGAGGATCGTATCGACAGGTACGATACCATAAGAATTATGTATGCCACAGTCCGTGGCAGATCCCAGCAAAGTCTGGCCTATCTGCTCTAAACATCTCAATGAAGACAGAGCCAGGGAAGCCCGAGGACCACAGTAGGGGCGCAGTTAAAGACAAGCGATCCAGATCCAGGGAAAAACAAGGACCCTGAGACAACAGGTCCAGATAGTGAAGCAGTAGGAACGGAGCATCGAGGAGGAGACTCCGAAAATCTTAGTACCAGTGATGTCTGGGACGACCTGGAGCCCCCAGAAGGAAAGCCCCTCCGTCTCGAATTAAACTTCCGAAGACCTCGAGGAAGAAGGGAGACCGGAGGACACAGGTACACAAAGTGGAAGGACCACTTCACTGACAAAGAGTCACTGAAGGTAGCTTCAGTACTCCTAGAGCTGGACTGTAACACCGGTAATGTGTGATCGAGTCAGAAGGCCATGGGGATCAATCCCCTCAGGGAGGCCCCCTCTGCTCACCAGGAGTTGAAACCTCTCTTGGAGAAGAGACTAGTCCCCGGGATGCACGCCGTGACGGCTGAGGAAGCCCGCTTCCCAATGGAGAGCTCCGGGAATAAACACCGCAGAGTTGGCCAGGAGAAGACCCTTGGACTATGTCAGAATGGGTGACATTCCTAACATTGCCACCCAACTACCAGTGTTGCCTAGATGGAAGCCACTGTTGTGACACTGTCGGACTGAACCTATTCAGGTTAACCGTGACAAATGGGTTAGGCCAGAGTGAAAGTCCAAGACAGCTTAAAGTATCAACAAGGTAAGTGGCAGGGCAGAAGCGACAGACGTCCAACTGCCCCGAAATGAATGCGGACCAGACACTGTCTTTAGCAAAGAACACCCTGGACGAGATGGCCATAACCACCCGGACAGAGACCAACTCGCCTCCGTAGAAAGTATCATCGTTCGAACAGTGATCCGATGGAAAAAACTCGATCCATCTGGAGGGGAGTCAATTATGGCAAGGCCTGGAATGGAACTGAGCACATTCCACCCTACCAAAAGGTAGACACTCTGGTAGACCGCGCATCACAAAGAGTAATGACATATGTCGACTGCGTAGATATCCGCACCCTCGAAGTTGAAGAGTGGAGATCTTGTCTTACGCCAGAAAAATTCTCAGATTCTGAGAATCCAGCAGTGCTCCCAGATGAAGAAAACCCTGTGAGGGATGCAGGGAGGACTTTTCTGTGACGAGAAGAAGCCCCGGTTATCCTGACCTGGCGGTAAAGTACCTTGGTGATCCTGCTAAAAGTAGGAGACCGTCCAGAGAAAGGAGCATTCGGATACACTGAACAGGTGAACTGTCAGAAAATCCATAAAGCTGGTAAACCCCGGTGGAGTTGAGGACAGCCCCAAAAGGCAGAGCCCGAAACTTACAAGTGTTGCTGTGGCACAGCAAACCTGAACCCATGCTGATGAGAGGGCTCTGTATGTACCCGTAGGTACGTATCCTGAATACTCGGATATACCATAAAATCCCCAGGTTCCAAACATCGGATGATGGAGCATGGACGATTCCACCTGAGTCAAGGCACCGTTGGAATCTGATTCAGGGATTTGAGACAGAGTATAGGCAAAGGAGGACCAGTCGGTCACCGCCCCAAAAAGAAAGTAGAACAACCAGTCCCTCACTGAGATAGTGAGGTTGGCCGAAATAGCTCTGCTTACCACAAAGACTGTATAGCTTTCTGGGATTGTAAGGCCCTGATCAGTTCTGAAGAAGGGCCCGTGTACCAATGCCTGTGAGGAGGCTGCATGAGCAATGAGAGGCCGTTGAGAATCAGTACCTCACTCTGGAAATTCCCCAGATGTAGACCTGTCCCGTCAGGCTGAGGGTATATCCTCAGGTGTAGAAACAGGGTCGTCCGGAAGTCCAGGACTGCTCGGTACTGGATATGGTGGCCCCCGTGGAGGCCGACAGCCTAGGAAAAAACAGGCCTTTAGGCTGACCCTGAGGACAAAAAGACTTAACAGAGTTAGTCCGAATGTAGTGGGAGTAGCTAAAGACGGTATCTCCCCATTAGTGATACTGCCAATGATGCAACGATCTTGTCAAGGTCAGGACCAAACAAGAACTTCCCCCTGGAAGGAGTGTGCACCTCTGCTTTCCCATAACGCAGCCATAGGGTACTGCGGCGGATACAGATGCCGCCGAAACCCTGAAAGTTAGAAGACCGGCATCCCATGAGGTAATCCCACATATGACCACTGCATATTTTGTGAGCGGCAAAAAGATATTTGAACCTCAGACGTGTTGGAGGGGAAAAACGTCACAAAAGCATCACCATGCGATGGCCATGGTAGGACGGGCAACAGGCCCTGAAAACGAGTACATTGATTTCAGGCAAAGTTACCACCTACGGATCCGTAAAATCCGTCCAGGCCGGGATGGGAGGCGTATTAATGCCTGTAACCCGATGATTAACATACAAATCCATCCCAGAAGGGGATTTCCATTACTTGTGAGGACCCTCAGGGAATGGGAAACAGGAGGCCTTTGTGACTCCTCGTATCTGGGGACAGCCAGACTCCCGCTATGAGATCCACCCGCTGGGCAGAAAACGGGAGATGTATGATACAGGTGCAGGATCGACATTCTCTATATCCAGAATGAGCCTGGCTACCAGCCCCAAAGCAGGGATAATAATACTTGAGATCGGCTCCCCCCCATGTGAGAGGGAAAGAGCCGAATATACCATCCAGTTCACGGCAGAGCCACTGGTCAGTAACCACAGGGCGTATATCACGCCAATTAGTATTTCGTATAAAACGACATCCACCAGGGTGGCCGTTGTGGTAATCCCTGCAAGGGGAATGACAGACCGATGTGGTATCGGAGGTAATTCATGTACTGTGAAAAACCCCGGCAGGGAGCGATTGTCTGTGACACAGGGGTAAATTGCAAGAAATTGCGAGATACCCCGAGTTCAAAAGGGCAGTATGGTGAAGTAACTCCAAGCGAGTGACGACAATGGGGCCCGCCCGGCGATCCTCAAAGGAGAGGATCCTGAGAAACAACGCCCTTTAAGGGGGTCGTGCAAGGGGCCCGGCACCAGATGGTGCCGCATACGTAAACCTTTCTGAGTTAAAATCCTCCGCACTAATTCCTGCAGGCTATGACTTGCAGGATAGCAATAATGGGTGCAGTATCGTGTGTAATCTCCTGGTCAGATATATCTGACTATCTTGACGGAAATATTAAGCAGCGCCATACCGGTCCTGACTGACGCTAAGATTAGCTGCAGGAACCCATTATCAGCGTACGCAACTCACAGTTCCATCTAAAATATGGCAACGTGCAGCACGCAACAGTATGTGACAAACCTCACAGATATTAACAAATATATATATGTGAGGTCTCAGAACCACCCCAGGTACACCTGTATTAGGGCAGATAAAGAAAAGGGATAGATATACACTGACAGGTGAGAGAAAAAGCAGACAGTCAGCACTAGCATAAGTCACATACAATGCAGAAAAATATATATACATACATAAGCATGACATATAATATACTGCACAATGTCGCTACATTCAACTGCCCAGATTCAGTGTCTGGGAAGGCTATAGCGCTGTGTACACTCACCCAAAATGGCCAGGTACGCAGGGGGACTGGGCTCACTGACATCCTAAGAGTTCTGCAGCACCACAGAGAGAAAATGGCCGCTGGAGACCTCAGAAGAAGCGTGGCCCGCGGAGGAAGCAGCTCAGCGACGCCAGACTGTATTATTGAAAGGCGCGCTGAGCTGAGGGGAGGAGCCGCTAGACAGGGAAGGCTTCCTCCCCTGGCTAGCAATTAACCCCCCGGGATGCCGGCTCCCGCTGCCGCTATAATCCCTGGTGGGCTGTGGACACGCGGGGTATGCCTCCATGGAGGGGGAGCCCGCCGCCACCGCTAGCGCCTCCGGTCTGTCCCCAGAGACCGGAGGCATAAGGCTGCATGTACACGCGGGTCACCGCAAGCGGTGACCACGCGACTTACCTGTCCCCGTCGATCCGGCAGCAGCCCAGGGATTCCTCCAGAGCCCGGCTAGTACAGACTCTGGGGTCCCGCTGCGATCCCCAGATCTGTACTGGCGTCGCAGCGCCGGCGGGGTGTAGGAGCGGCAGCTCAGACGTCCATTGGACAGTCTGATGCTGCCGCTCTGAAGAGTAGTAAAAAAATAATAAAACAAAACTCTTTTAAGCTTAGAGGCTGCTAAGCAGCCCCCCTGCAGTAACGGTGACCCGACTCCGGCCGGGCACCAACTTAAACTGAGGTGCCTCTGGCTGGGGGGCGGGGTTATAGGGAGAGTGGACCCAAGTGCATCCTGGGAGCTAAAAGCTTTAACTGCGTGGTGCCCGGATTTGGTTCCCAACCTATACCCCAAGGTCAACCCTGTGGACCCCCTATGGACCCTGAAGTAGAAACCTTCTTTATGAACATTGTACAAGAAATTTGAACAGGTGTATTTTGGATAAATGTAATATCCATTGGATTCAAGGCAGGGCCGTAGCTAGGGTAGTGCAGCCGGTGCCATCGCACAGGGCACCACAGGGCAGGGGGCGATGTTTGGACCTGTCAAATTTCTGTTTATTATCATTCTTGCTTGTAGCTTCCTCTTATTTCATCCCCAGCATCTCTTGGCCTCTCATATCTCTTCCCTGGCCCTTCCCCATGAAGCCATGGCCCTTTTTTGAGTGCATTATGTCCCTTTGAAAAATGAGGGGGGCGCCAATGCTCTTTCTGGCACAGGGCACCAAAAAGTCTAGTTACGGCTCCGATTCAAGGTACCTTTCAATTTCAATGACAGAATCTCACAAAATGCATAGGAATAATAAAAAGGTATTTCAAAAAGGCATACCCTATTACAAAATGAGAAAAAAAAAAAAAGGGACACTCCTCTTTGAAACAATGGTACCCCTGACCAAGTGAGTGCCAGGATGGGAGAGCATTAAAATTTCTCTATTTCTTAGCTTATAAAGCGTTAATATGTTCATCCTGGCAGGGTCAGGATTTAATGAAGCCATTGCAAGTCACACTTGATGAAGTTATGGGGTCGGAACAGTAGGGAGTGGGGAACTTTTAGGCAAGTTTCTTCCCCTCCCCCATTTAAACCTCTACAGTGCTTAGGACATTAGCGTTGAAGGGGTTAATTGGCTTGAACAAATTTCTCCTGCAATTTTATTAAATAAACTGCATTTTCTGCCATGTTTAGTCAACACAGATAGCAGAGCAAAGCTGCGATCCCTCACGGAGCTACAGTATAGACAACACTGTACGCCATAAAAGCACAGACGGAAGCTAGAAACATAGTGCTGCTTTCTAGCACCTTGGTGAATCTATATCGCAAAAGAATTCAGGCTGTTTTGAGAGAAGAGAGAGGTCCTACCCTGTAGTATAAATATGTACCTAATAAAGTGCTCCATTGAGTGCATACTAGGAACAACTTTCTAGTGCTGGATAGGACCCCATCAACAAGGCGTTTTCAGCCATAGAAGGGCCACTCACTGGATGCTTTTTGTTTTGTGCACCATTCTCTGTAAACTCTACAGACTGATGGGTAAAAATCCCAGGAAATTAGAAGTTTTTAAGATACTCAAACCATCCTCTGTGGCACCTACAATCACTTCAGTGGCAAAGTTACTTACATCACATTTCTTAAGCTCCATACACACACATCGCTTTTTGAACGATTATTGTTAAACGATATAGTTTGAAAAAATCGTTCACTTTCTGAGTCAAACGATGAACGATTATCGTTCATGCGCGTTTCCCGTTTGTAGTTTAGTCAGACTTGTCAACTCAACGATTTTCATTAAGGGAATATGCAAAAATCGTTTATAGTTCAAAAAAATCGTTCATTACACTTTAAAAAATCTGACAGAAAATAGTTGGTAACAAAATCGTTGTGTGTATGCAGCTTTAGTCATTATGGTGTTTGGTCTAAAGAACTTGTGCTCTTCAACATTTCTGCATATCTTTACTCATTTTTGTAGCCGTTAAATGATTGGCCGATTAGATATGTGCATTAATGAGCATGTGAACAGAAGTAATAAATTGTTCACCAAGTATATGCAAATGTAAATATTATAGATCTATTTTATAAATATATATTTTTTTTTTATTTTTCATTCAATAGCCAACTAGGGCCCTGATTCAGAGCCGGACGCAAGTCGCTGCTCGTTCGCTCCGAGCGATGTTTGCCCAACTGCGCATGCGTACGGATCGTAATACGCATGCGCGAACCACTCAGTGCAGCCGAAATTCATGTGCTCGCAAAATAGCGAATGCCTGATAATTTGAGTGACAGAAAGAGGCGTATGTGGGTGGTAACAGGGGAAGGTGCTTGAAAACGGGGAGTGGAGATCCGATCGCAGGTGTGCTTAAAGGTCAAAACGGGCGTTTTATGGGTGTGTATAATTAAAACAGCAGCGTCATTGACCACGTCACTGGGTTATTTTATAGTCAGAACTGCTCGCAAAATTGTGGTAGCAAACACCAGCCCCAAGAATAGCGAGCAGTTCATACCCTGGTCGATGTACTCGATTAATCTAATAAATAGCGGACATGACGTAGGATGCGAGCGGCCAGGGGGCGTATTTTTTCAAAAAACGAACGCAAGTTTTGTTCGCTCGTTCAGACATAGAGGCGTGAACAGACCGCAAACAGCGAACGGTTCATTTGAATAGCCACCCCTTGTTTTAGAACGAACGACCGCAAATAGCGAGTGGCTCTGAATGAGGGCCTAGTTTCATAAATACTGCATGATTTAACAATGCATGGGAGCCTTCTCTAGGCAGTGTTTACCTGTGTATCAGGGACCATAAAAACAAAAAACAAAAAAAACTCACAGGGTTTAATTTAGAAGTTCACCTAAGGGGACATTTTGACTTCAAACATTTTGCAATTATACTTTGACAGCAGACACCCACCCCCTGACATATCAAGAGTCTGTTCAGGAGTACTAGTCACTGTTACAGATTATGCCGAACCAACTGTAAAATGTGTGAGGTGTTTAGAATGGTTCCCTGCAGCGCGGGACTATGGGTGTCATTCAGAGTCGGTTGCAAATGCTGAGTGCTCGCAACCGACTCGATGTTGCCCCACTGGGCGTGCGCACGACGAAACCGGCTCAGTCGTGCACATTCGCGAGACCCGCCTAGCGACAGACGCTCCGTCGTTAGGGGGTCTCGCAGCAGACGGGGCGAGCTGTCGATGGCGAGTGACAGCTCGCCCCGTTTGGGATGCGGGCAGGGGGCGTGCCTGCCCAAACGGAGCCGTTCCCGCCAGAACGCTTGCCGTTTGGTGGCGGCCCCACTGACATCATTGCTGATGTCAGTGGGGAGCTTCCTACTCGATCAGAGCAGGAAGCACCCTGGGGCTTACGAGTGCCCAGACCCAACCTTAGGGTCTGGTCGTAAGCCCCGATGGTCTTGACCATCGCGACCATCACCCATGTCGGTCGCTAGAGCTGTGGGTGTTAACCCACAGCTTAGCGATCGACAAGGAGGCGGTCGTTCAGGATGCAAGCGGCCGTCCTGATTCAGTGCGACCACTTGCACCTAACGAACGCCTGTGAATGAGGTCCTATGTCCTAGCTGCTGTGGCTCTGTATCTCCACAGCCGCAGGAATTAGCCAGGGGCTGGCGGCACATTCATTAAATTACATTTGTAAATTTCCCAGTGCCTCACTGACATTCCTGAGTGCGGGACTTTAAACATCACCCCGCCACCGCCGGAGGTGATCCTGGACTGCGGCGTACACAAGTACATTGCCCAGCGCCTAGCATTTGGTTTAATAATGGTACCTAGAACTGATTAGATGGTTTAAAAATTATGCTGCGGGACGAGGGTTAACTCCTTCAGTACCATGGCAACCATCTTAGAGACATTAGCCAGGTCTCCGGCCACAATATCATTACTGATATTTCATCCTGACACTAGAGCATCATTTCGGTTCAGCTTTTCATTAAATATTTATATTGCACAAATATTATGTATGAACCAACCAGTTTCTCAGACCGGTCTGTACTCTGACTAAATTAGCCTATTGCTCATTACTGTGAGGCAAACCCTACAGAACGCATTGCAGAGAAGGGTGGGGACGTCATGAATGACACTGACCTTTTTTATTCATGCAGAAATGACACAGTCTCCAATGTGCAGACTCCCAGCATCCACTGCAGCAATGCATTAACTAGTTTAACACTTAGAGGATTAAATATTGCTCATTGATTTGGGCTCAAGCCAGACTGCAAAAGTACACTGCAGATTTTATGTCTGTGCTATTCTATCATTCATCAACATTAAGTGGATGTTCCAAGGACCTCGGCAATCAAATTAGAGATTTATAGCGAAGCAGTTTTTTTTTTAGAAGCAGATGTCTACTATCTGATGCAAAAGGGTTAAACAACATAACATTTTTTCAAGGTTAACATTAAGTCTTACACTATTCATCATTCAATTAAACTAAACAGTTGAGACCAAGAGAAAGAGAAATGGAGACAGAGACATTTTAATGGCAAGTGAAATACAGTCTAAAAGCAGCCTATCGCATTCAGTGGCACTAGGGGAGTATATTGTGCCTAAAGGAAGTCACTGACATGTAGTGAAGACATACACAATTTATACCATCTCATTATATTCTTACCTCAGTGAGAAGCCAAGGGTGCTCTTGTATGAGCCTGTCCCAGTCAGTGTTGTAGGTTACTTGAGCATACTTAAAGCGGTTCTGCACTGCGGCTGTAGTGCAAATGTATTTATATAAGAACTCCTTTCCAGTCTGCTCGGAAATCGCTTTTGCTGACATGGTGCTCGCAGATGGTGGTAGACACTACCTGTACAGAGATCATATAAATGGAGAGGTATAAGGAGAGTTTATCTTTAGCTTACAGGCTTATGTTATCCTATCCAGGGAGCCTTACGTCACTTCATATTTGTTTTAGGGTGAAAGACACCCAACATTTGGAAGTCAATGAATGCATGTCTTGTTGCCAACATTTCACCCGTTTTCTCCTAAATTCTATGTTATTTTGCCTACTGCTGTGAAATAAACCGCTCCCTCCTCCAAGTGAAGGTTGATCTCTTACCTACACAAATCATTTTATGGCCTTAATGAATAGTTACCAGAATGCAGCCCATCAATTCAGCACCATTAGTCAGGCAATGCTTCAGTCACAAACAGTGCATCCGGAAAGTATTCACAGCACTTCACTTTATTCCATTTTGGAATAAAGGCTGTAACATAACAAAATGTGGAAAAATTTATTTTGTCCTCAAAATTCTACACACAATACCCCATAAATGACAACATGTAAAAAGTTTTGAGATTTTTGCTAATTTAATAAAAAAAATTAACAAAAAAACCCCTAAGAAATCACATGTACATAAGTATTCACAGCCTTTGCTCAATACTTTGTTGATGCACCTTTGGCAGCAATTACAACCTCAAGTCTTTTTGAATATGATGCCATAAGCTTGGCACACCTATATTTGGGCAGTTTCACCGATCCCTCTTTGCAGCACCTCTCAAGCTCCATCAGATTGGATGGGAAGCGTCGGTGCAGAGATGTTCAATCGGACTCAAATCTGGGCCACTCAAGGACATTTACAGAGTTGTCCTGAAGCTACTCCTTTGATATCTTGGCTGTGTGCTTAGGGTCGTTGTCCTGCTGAAAGATGAACCGTTGCCCCAGTCTGAGGTCAAGAGCGCTCTGGAGCAACTTTTCATCCAGGATGTCTCTGTACATTGCTGCATTCATCTTTCCCTCTATCCTGACTAGTCTCCCAGTTCCTGCCGCTGAAAAACATCCCCACAGCATGATGCTGCCACCACCATGCTTCACTGTAGGGATGGTATTGGCCTGGAGTTGAGCGGTGCCGGGTTTCCTCCAAACAGAACGCCTGGCATTTACGCCAAAGAGTTCAATCTTTGTCTCATAAGATCAGAGAATTTTGTTTCTCATGGTCTGAGAGTCCTTCAGGTGCATTTTGGCAAACTCCAAGTGGGCTGCCATGTGCTTTTTACTAAGGAGTGGCTTCCGTCTGGCCACTACCATACAGGCCTGATTGGTGGATTGCTGCAGAGATGGTTGTCCTTCTCCACAGAGGAATGCTGTAGCTCTGACAGAGTGACCATCGGGTTCTTGGTCACCTCCATGTCTAGGGCCCTTCTACCACAATCGCTCAGTGTAGACGGCCGGCCAACTCTAGGAAGAGTCCTGGTGGTTCCGAACTTTTTCCATTTATGGATGATGGAGGCCACTGTGCTCATTTGGGACCTTGAGAGCAGCAGATATTTTTCTGTACCCTTCCCCAGAATTGTGCCTCGAGACAATCCTGTCTCAGGGTCTACAGTCAATTCCTTGGACTTCATGCTTGGTTTGTGCTCTGACATGCACTGTCAAGCGTGGGACCTTATATAAACAGGTGTATGCCTTTCAAAATCATGTCCAAACAACTAAATTTACCACAGGTAGACTCCAAGTAAAGGCCCCATACATCAGCAATTGATTCCCTTTTTCAATCGATTGTTGCAAAGATTTATGTACACAATCGATTGCAAATTGCACGATTGCTGCAATCAATTGCTGATGTATGGACATCTCAAGGATGATCAGTGGAAACAGGATGCACCTGAGCTCAATTTTGAGCTACAAGGCAAAGGCTGTGAATACTTATGCACATGTGATGTCTTAGGTTTTTTCTTTTATTATTTATTTATTTTTTTATTAAAATTTGCATAAATCTCAAAAAAACACAACAAAAAAAAAAAAAAACTTTACAAATTGTCATTATGGGGTATTGTTTGTAGAATTTTGAGGACAAAAATGAATTTATTCCATTTTGGAATGAGGCTGTAACATAAAAGGTGAAGTGCTGTGAATACTTTCCCAATGCACTGTAAATGGGTCCTAACAAAATAATAAGATGCATACTGGCTGAGCCCCCAAAATGGAGGCCTGCACTGTGTGTGGCTGACAGATCCATATTAATATAAAACATTATCCATGGACGCTAAAGAAACAGCACCTTCAGTGGCAGATTTAACACACAAAGATTGTTATGAAATCACTGAGTATTCAGACATCTTAATTTTGTAATGCATAATTCAATGAGTCCGTCGCATCCCACAGAGTTTTTAAAAATTCCAGAAGGAACAGTTTACTGTAGTGACATTTTTTATGGTGTATATTTTCTACCAACAAAATATTTGAGACTTGGACACCAGAAAAAAAAAAAAAAACCACACACACACACTAGTGGTGTAGAAACACAGTTCATGTACTTGAAAGTATGTAAAATGTCCCGTGTATCACACACAGAAACACCCAAAAATGTCACATCAACTAGTAGATATACACAACATCAACAATATCTCAACATATAATCCTAGAGTGCCCTGTGCTTACTTGTATACCACTACATTCGGATGGCGTACATGCAGCTACTTCCCCTTTCACATTCAATTATGAGTATTTTTAATTTGCTTTAAACAAAAAGGGCACATAATGACAAACAGCTGGAATACATTTCAGACTCCTTTATATTACACCTGCAATCGATTGTGGCTTGAATGGGATTGAAACACTGTGGATCAATGGCCCTTTCATTGGTGAGAGTGTGGACTGTTAGCAATACTGCCCCAGCAACACTTACTACCTGCCACTTGATGGTAGGTTTGTAATGGTTGTGTAATGTTTAACCAACCACAACAAAGTTATCCTCTTCTCTGTAATCAAACTGATCCCAAGCCAGCAATCGGTGTGCCTGTAAACAGATGATCCGACATACATCTACGAGCACTGGAGGGAGGAAAATAAGAAATGTAAACGACTACTGCCCAATACTCATATTTGGAGCCCCAGGGTTGGGCACCTCGAAGGTCATATTTGAAACCTTTACCTGCCGCTTGGTTGAATCAAATTTATGGAGGCCTCACAACCAAATAAAGAATTCCTTATTTCACAGGACATCTATCCATTATCATATGATCTGCATAATCTAAGCCAATGTGTAGCATACACTCCAGGTGGAACATTATGTACAAGATCTGTATGGTATGATAGAGATAGATATATATATATATATATATATATATTTTTTTTTAATTACACATACATATGCAGATACAGCACTCACCATACCAGCAAGACACGGGCCCGGGTGCACAGCCAAGGTAAAGGTGCAGATATATCCAGACAAGGGTTGGCTCTCCAGGACTTGCACAGTAATAATCAAACAGGTACTAATGCAACGTTTCAGTTTATTGACGGTTTGTCAATAAATTGAAACATTGCATTAGCATCTGTTTAATTATTGCTGTACAAGTCCTGGAGAGCCAACCCTTGTCTGGAAAGATAGAAATAAATTTCTACATTTACACTTTAAAATACATACACACACAAAAACACTATGTTAGTAGTTTGCCGATGTGATAATAGACTGTGGTATTACTAGAGGGACATGATAAAACATTTTCTTGGGTTAATATTAACTATACAAATGAGCATGTTTGCTCAGTCCGGCAACCTATTTGGTTTGCATATGCCATCAGCAATTTCTTGTTTAATGACTTTCCTCTCTACATAACTGAAATAAAGTAAATACACTTAACTTATACGACCTCTCCAATCTCTGACCTACAAAAAGGATCTTTGTTCCTGGCTCAAACCAACATACTTAAGGTGCCCATCTACTAAGCGATTGAATTGAACGATAACGATATCGTTCGCAGATATTTTTTTTAAACAATGTCTAATAAGGACCAGCAATGCACGCTCCCACTGGTTGTTTAGACATCTATCATCGGGCAAACATGCTGGACAACCTGACAATAAAGTCAGGTTGAGCATGTTTGCAGATGATTGATGTACCTACACTGAACGGCTGCTTGTCCAGTGTAGGCACATCACAGACTAACAAACGACTGCACGATTACAGTGTCGTAATTGTGCAGTCGTTTTGAGATCCGCTAGCGGATGGGCAGCTTAAAAATGGCAAATACATTTCCTTAAGTGTTCCCCTATATTGAGACTTTACTTTTTTATTCTTCCTGGATTAGCATGACCTGTATAAAAAGCATTTTTAAGTAAGAGCCTCGGTACATTCCATTTTAAAAAATGAATTGTAAGAGCAGTGTCCAAATCTGCATAAATAGTCACCTTATCTCTGACAGGTAAAGAGCAAGTCAAGGCTACAGGTGCTCAAAGGGTGTGGGGATGCAGGACAATGACATACAGCCACAATGACAGCAGGAGGCCTTGGTACAGATGTCTGGCTCCCTGATGAAGACAAGTCTGACAGGAACACAGAGGTCTCAGATGAGGTCACACATCTTGCAAAATAAATGTTCAAGGTCTCATACACACATACAGCAAAAACATCTGAAATGTCTTTTACAGTCTACTAAGTGCAACAATCTGCTGATAACTAATAGACAATCAGGAGTGTCACTATAGTGGAGTCAATTAGTAGGTAGAGGCTAGCAATTATACCCGGAAACAGTCCTAGAAGTCACCCAGTATTAGTACAAACTGGGCTCAAGCACTATATACTACAAGTGTTAAGATTTCAGTTTTCCCTTCAATATTACTATTTAACTGTTAAAGCAACACAAATGTGAATTTGGTGCATTAAATTGTATCTACATTTATTTTGTTTCTTTTCCCTAAGGTAACAAACAGTAGAGCAGTTTGCCTAATAGAAAATAGGCACAGCACTGTACATTATCGAGTCTATGACATATAAAATGACTCCAAGAAAATAGTGGGTACATACATGAGCTCTAACAATTAAAGGGGTCAATTCAATTATCCGCAAATGCATCACGGGTGCAAGTTAGCGCGGCAATAGTCGCGCTTTGCGGCAGCCTGATCTTGTTCAAAACTGGAGTGTATTCAGGCTGAAGGCGGGCCACGAGGCGTGAGAGATGCGGTGCCGTTGCTGGAGTTTGCTCGCCGTGGTAACGTCAACTCACATCCTTCACGGGTAATTGGATTGACCCCAAAGAATCACTGGAAAGACCTCACTGTACTGTAATATGTTCTGTTTTGAAGACTGGAGTATATTTACTAAGCGTCAGAGAGATATATATATATATTTTTAAAATCAAGTTTATTTTTAGTGTTTTTAACAATACACTACAAAAAATAAAACAAACATTTCCTAACCTCCACCCTTCTTAACCCAACTCTTTCAATCATAGATTCAGCAATATGAAGCATTTGCCATAGGAAGACAAAACATAAAATGGACAACAGGTAAACCAGATACAGAAGAATAAAAAAATTATACAGGAGTACATCTGGACCTGAGCAGATTATGCAAAAAAATAGGCCTGAATTATATAAACAAATAAAAAACCCATAACATTTTAAACGCAACTGTCTCACCAGACACCAGAAGCACCATCTTCATCTCCAAAACCATAGAGGCAAATTGTTTCAAGGTCCCAGATAAGTTTAAATGTAATTGTATACTAAAATATAGTGTGCATAAATCACTCATGGCCCACCACTTCATTCATTAGTCAACACCACTCTTGAAAAGTAGGACCCCTAGAAGCCATCCAGGTTTAAGCAATACAAACCCTAATCAAGGACATGGCATTAAGAATGTCCTGGCCGGTCGTTGGGTTCATCATATGTTGTATATTTATATCAGATGTAACCCAAAATTACAACTTTTGGGAGTCAATAGGGGAATCCTACCACCAATTCTAGTTACTGTACACACCCTGTGAAAACCAATAACAGGACAATCCCAAAAGGAGATGCCAAAAGGTAGAACAATCTGATCAACAACTGAGGAATTAAACTCTACGAAGTATATAACACCGAATCTATAAACATCTCGTAGCAAAATTGGCTGTTAAGAGGACTTCTAATATCAAAACCCATTCCTCATCATCCAACGGACCAAGGGCCTGATTCAGAACCGCTCGCTATTTGCGGTCGTTCGTTCCAAAACAAGGGGTGGCTATTCAAATTAACTGTTCGCTCATTGCGGTCTGTTCACGCCTCTAAGTCTGAACGAGCGAGCAAAACTTGCGGTTGTAATTTTGAAAAATACGCCCCCTGGCCGCTCGCACCATACGTCATGTCCGCTATTAGATTAATCGAGTACATCGACCAGCGTATGAACTGCTCGCTATTCTTGTGGTCGGTTTTTCCTACCACTATATTGCGAGCAGTTCTGACTATAAAACAATCAGGTGACGTGGGCAATGACGCTGCTGTTTTAATTATGCACACCCTTAAAACACCCGTTTTGACCTTTAAGCACGCCTGCGTTCTGATCTCCACTCCCCGTTTTCAAGCCCCTTCCCCTGTTACCACCCACATACGCCTCATCCTGTCACTCAAAGTAGCAGGCATTCGCTATATAGCGAACAAACGATTTTCGGCCGCACTGACTGGTTCGCGCATGCGTATTACAATCCGTACGCATGCGCAGATGAGCGAACATCGGTCAGAACGAACGAGCGGCCGCTTACGAGCGGCTCTGAATCAGGCCCCAAGATCAGTCTCCCAATTAAATCTAAGGGCGCAAGTCAGCTGTTTTCGGCCCCCTTCGCGCCCGACAGAGCTATTCGATTGTTGCTCCTGACGGGGGTGGCGAGCGGAAATACACGAAAAGAGACCAGTTGGGCAGCTAACCCAGACCTCTTTGGGCGCGATCGATGCAAAGATCGGCATCTATTGAATAGCACCCTGCGATCACCTGTCACTTTAGATGAGAGATCTGGCGCGCTAAAACAATTGAATCGCCCTAAAGCTAGGTACACACTATAAGATTATGTGTTCAATCTGGATGGTTGAAACAAAAATCTGGTAATGTATGGTAGCAAATTACAGTCGACCATTTGTTCCCAAACAATGGAAAACAGACAAAAAATGGTGCAGAGTTGGAACTAAATTGTGTGTTTATTGCTCCAGAACTTTATGCGCCTGCCCCCAATGTGTACCCTTGCTTTTCTACTAGTTGTCAGATCCTATCCTATACTTGGTGTTAAAGATACGCCATATACTTACCCTTTGGTTCAACTCTGCATAGCCCGCAGTTGAGTAAACTTTGCAACTCTGCCAATGTGATACAGTAACACCCCATTAGAAGCCAGTTCCACCTCTTTAGTCAAAATGCACCTATAATACACAGTGCGAAAACATTCAGGGTACAAGCCAGTGTTCTCCCCAGGCTGTTTTATGCGGGTGCACCACCCGGCACTTTGGGAGCCTGCAAGTGGGGACAGTATCTGGGAGCTGTATAAAAATGAACAGATCCTACAGACTTTACAGCTTTTTCATAATCAGATGACTGGGCCTCTAATAAGAAGAGAATGAATATATAAAATGTTATTTCAAGTTTAAATAATTATAATGTCAGGGTTTAAAACATTTTATTACTGCGAAGGCCCCCACCCGGCTACTTGTTGATGCCACCCGGCTGGAAAATTTTTCTGGGGAGAACACTGCAAACCATAAACAAGCGTGCATTTAGCAGGGCCATAGACAGCAATGATGGTCCCGGGTAATGGGGGAGGCTAAATTCTCAAGGTGCGGTCACCCCCTCCTGAAAAAAAATAAAAATATATATTAAAAAATTATTCTTTTTTTTAAATTCAACTGCTATGCACTGTGGCGCTGCTGGCCTGGGCTCCTGCCGGGTCACTTAAACAATCCTGGGTCCGGATAGTTAGTAGCCACTTGCCCCTCCTCTCGATGCCCTTGATGTTCAGTTCTGCATCAGCCCTTAAAAGGTGCCTATCCACTAGACGATTAAAATGAGCAACTGAACGATAATGATATCGATATAGTTTGAAAATTTGGTCTGTTAGGCTGGGTACACACGTAAAGATTTTCTGTCCAACCATCCAACTAGTTGATTGGTTGGAATGGAAATCTGGTAACGTATGGGAGTAACTGATGATCAGCAATTTGCTCCTAAATGCCAGAAAACAGATGAAAATGGTCGTCAGACAAGTTTGTTAAATGTTTGATTAAACAATTTGTTTAAACAACAGTTTTTGTACATTTTCCGGCATTTGGGAGCAAATTGCTGATTGTCATTTGCTTTCATACCTTACCAGATTTTCATTCCAACCAATCAACTAGTTGGATGGTTGGACAGAAAATCTTTACTTGTGTATGCACCTTTAGACATCTATCATCGTGCGATATCGTCAGGTTCAACATGTTTGCAGATTATTGATTGTGCCTGCACTGAACAACATATCATTCAGTGTGGGCACCCTGCAGTGTAGTGAACAACTAAACGACAGCGATATTGTTATCGTTCAGTCCTTTCACTGTCGGGTAGTGGATACCCGCCTTAAGTCTGTTTGAAGCTCGCTACAAAGCTGTATGGAAGCCTTCTCCTGCAACATGCTGGCTTCAGGTGACCATGGAAGGAAATCAGTAAATCCCCTTTAATGATTATGGCACTATTTGCACCCTACATTGGTAACAGGGTTTTAAAACAGGCTACATGGAGAAGCATTTTTTTTTTTTAAAGGAATGTCCACAGGAAAACTCCATAAATACGGATTTTAATTTAATATTCTAATGTGACAAACATAATTGTTTAAAACTATTTGTAAACAAAAGATGTATTGACATACAAAGATATTTTGATTAATTCCCAATCTTCAATACAGAAATTGTATCTATATTTTTGCTATTATCATATGTACCATTAATTGCTTAAATAAAAATAATTAAAAAGGGAAAGAAAAAAAAAAAAAAAAAAAAAAAAACCACTATTTGAATAATGGTGCATACACACGGTCAGATTTTTCCTTCAGATCTTAACGATAACGATTTAAAAATCGTTCAGTCGTTCATATCTGAAGGAAAATCTGACATGCCTCAACGATGGACGATGAACGATGCGCGTTCCCATTTGTCAGATAACGATATCTGACATCTGATGTGTTTGCAGTCAGACTTGGACGATTCCATTCATTTTAATGCAGTCAAAAATCGTTCATCTGACAAATCTGACCGTGTGTATGCTCCATAAAACAGGAGATAAGAAAACAGCCTCTAATCTCAAAGCAATTATCCATCTACAAACAGCTTGCCACATTACAAAAACCTAGACATTGCATGTAGCCTTTTTTTAATCAAGCTCTTTGCAAACTAGTGTTCTAATGAGCCTTTGAAGAAGACCTCCAGGTGAAACCCTCCGCTGTTCCCGCACTGAACTCCAGCTGAGCACCGAACAAGGTGCAAGTGACCACTGGCTTCCGTAGTCAGCTTCGATTGGATTCTGCAGTTTTCCTGCTAGTATCTAGACCAGAAGGGCTGGGTTTGCCTCTTCCTGCCGAGGCAAATCCAGCCAGCCTGTCTCAATATAGCAAAAGGAAAAGATGCCTGTGAGGCAAGGCCATATCAAGTTCACGGCCATTGACAGACTAGCTCCGCGTGCAGTGGTGGAACTCAAGTTGGGACCAGTTCATCTTCATGTGGACAGACTGATCAGTGAGCACTCCTCCTGCATTGAATTCATTGTTCATACTGTTTAAATATCAATATAGGTAACTACTTATAAATAATATACCTTTCACTTTCTATCAAACAATGTAAACTCTATACTAATATTTATAAAAATGCTACAAATTAATACCCATTTTACACTGTCCAAAAAATGTGGGTTACCGCTGTGTCGACAAGAGTGGTGGCTCAGAGAAAAATGGGCCAGGGTTGGAATCCTGGGTCAAGTGACCCAGAAATGCAACCCAGGTAGCTAGTAGGGTTGAACACAGGGACCACCAGTGTAACTCTTCAGTGTTAACGGGTGTCTCGGGTCCCATTCATAGCATAGGAAGACTCGGATCCCCAGCGCTTGGAGATGTCATCTCCAAGCAGCGGCAGGAGAGAACCACTGCATCTGTGCGCAGAGTAAATGCCGCCAACCTGGGTATAACCCAGTTTCGAGCCGCTGCCTGAAAGGGATCAGTCCCAGGTATGACCAGTGTTGGAATAGTGTTCCAAAACATTGGTATTAAAGGGGTATAAAGTTACTAGTTTATACAGCAACAATATTCATTAAAAAACAGAGAGGCTAATACCCCTTTTACACCAGAGCACAAACCTGGGTTTTTGCTGGGTCTACCCGGGTCGCAGCTCAGTGTAAAAGGGTCCCTGAAAAGTTAACTGGGTCTAGTGACCCGGCAAACCAACCCAGGTAGCTACCAGGGTCTGACCCTGGATGGACCTTGGTAATGGTGCAGTGTAAAAATGAGATGACTGGTCGTTGTGGAGCAGTCACCTCCCACTTTATATGACCTCACAAGTTTAGCAGGGCTAAACTTGGGTTCAGTGTCCAAAAACCCAGGTTGGACCTGGATTTTTGGTGTTATTCAGAGCTGCATGCATGTCGGACGTATTGCATTCTCTAAAACAAATGAGGATATTCACCTGCATTCATCACTATCACTGCGCATTTTCACCATTCCTAACATTGGTGTAAGAGATACATCTGAAAATTACTTGGATCATTACATATGCAAATCTCTAAACACTGCTGCCCACTTTATACCCATTCAGCCACAAGACAGATGCGAAGGACTCACTCGTAGATGGGTGTGCCAGGTTCAGATACATGCACAGCTGCTAAAAATCCTGAGACCTGTCCACAAAGTGGACTTGAATGCAGCTCTGAATCATCCCCAGTATGTACTGTCTTCTACCAGTCTCCGTATGTATCAATGGATCAGTAGAGTGTGTATGTTCTCGCCATGTTTCTGTGCGTATCCTCTCTCAACCCAAAAACAAACTACAGCCAGGTTAATTGGCTGCTGACAAAAATACATACATTAAAAATGGACCCTAGTGGATGTGTTTACATGGTAAAGACTTAAGTGGGAGATTTATACATACTGAGATATAAAGTGGAGATGTTGTCAATACCAACCAATCAGCTTCTAACTGTCACAATACAGGCTGTGCTAGAGACATGAGTTAGAAGCAAATTGGTCGCTATGGGCAACTTATCCATTTTATCTCTCTCCACGACTTGGTAAATACCCCCCTTAGTCTGTGCACTACAATGGAGCAGGGATGGCTGTAAAACAATTCAATGTTCTCTGTACAGTACAGCGCTGCATAATGTAGTGGCAATATACAAACAAATTATAAGTCAATCCATGGTCCATTAGTCTAATTGGTGGGCAGGACATTGGTTACAGAGCTTAAAAGTAACGTATAGAGATGGAAAGTGAAGTTGGGGTCTGTGTGTATTATCTAAAACTACAAAAACTATCACAGATGATATACGAAGACAGACAGACAGACGACCGGATTAGAACTGGGCTTTCTAATAAAGCAATCCACAGCAATGAATCAGCTCCACACCATGCTGCACCCTGCATGGCACAGTTTAAGCGGCACAGCCCGGGAGAGGGAGGGGGGCAGACTGGAGGACTGATGCACAGTGGCTTTGAACCACCTGGCTCAGGGCAACACGGAGGAGAAGGAGGGGAGAAAGCAGCCACAGAAAGCACCACAGGAGCTGCTCCTGGGTGAGGGACACGGACCTGTAGTGTAGGATATATATATAAACACCATATATAAAGGGGACAGTTGTCACACAGAGTATATGAACAGTGACTTAATGTAGGCGTTTCCCAGCCGCTGCTGTGTAACTCAGGTAGTGCTACTCACCGCCCGGCTCCGACTGTCACGTCTCAGTCTCCCCAGCAGTAACTGGTAGCGGCTGCGACTCCGGCTCCTTTTGTTGCTGCCTGTGAGTGTGAAAGTCTCCTCTTCCTAGTGCTGCTGCCTCTCCTCACCATCTGATGACATGGGTGCATCAGCTCCCGTGCCTCCCATTGGCTCCGCTCACGCCACGTGTCATGTCTGCCAACCTGTAGCCAATCAGGAGCAATCACCTCTCCCAGCCAAGCCCTCCTCCCATACGTCACCCAACTCCCCGTAAGGGCGTGTGGGAGGTGTAGTTCTTATGAGGTCTATTTACTACCCTTGGATGGAGCTAAAGTAGATGGAGATAAAGTACCAGCCAATCAGCTCCTAACTGTCATTTTTCAAACACAGCCTGTGACATGGCAGTTAGGAGCTGATTGGCTGGGACTTTATCTCTCCATTTTATCTCCATCCAAGCAGTGGGGTAAGTTCACCCCAGAACGCCTGGAGGCAAGTTATAATTTGATGCCCCCCCCCACGTCACAGCCGCTGACACTGTAATGTAGCAATTCGCATGCAGACAGGATAGATAGAAGAAGGCAGCAGCTGATGGTCTGACATGAGCTCTCAACTAGTGTATGGTGGCTGCTCAGGTGCCGGGATGGGGTGCCATGTTTTGGGTGCCGTGACGTTACACTCCAGGTATATAGTTACAGCCCTAAGTGAGGTGAATATGGTGTGGACAATGGAGGAGGTGCCCCTTCAGAGCTGGAGCCCGGCGGCAGGTGCCTCCATTGTCTCCCATAGTGCATCCAAGGCTTTGTAAATAGACCCCTATGTCACTTTAACATACAGGGCAAATAACTCTCATTCAGAATAGACTGACTTATGTCATCTGTAACGTGCGTGTGTTTTTCTGCCTGTGAAAACTGTGACTTTGCATCATTGTACTGGCTTTGCATATCTGTGCAGTAATGTTTTTGATATTGGTTTAGAAATTATTGACAACACTTATTGAAATATATATTAAATTACAAAAAAGGGGGAGTTATAATCATTGTGAAAATGTATGTGTTGTGTACTTTTATTAAGTAGGTGGGATGCTTCATATTAATTTATCCCAATATTTCCTGAATTATCAGCAGCTAAAACTCATAGGACCAGGACAGCAGTGGAAATCAGAATTTTAAAGCAGCACTCCCAGGTAAAGTGAAAAAGTCACCTACCCAGGTTGGGGTGTAGTATTACTAGGTGGCAGGTTCTGAATGTTGATATGGAAGTTTTAGGTTGACAACCAATGTGTCGACATACACTTAGGTTGACATGGTTAAAATGTCTACATGTTCAGAAAGTCAACATTTAACACATCGACACCAGAATGTCAACATATGCATACCTCCCAACAGTCGGAGTCCCATGGTCGGGAACTCCGCGCACCGAAGGCGTGCGTGTCCGAAAAGGGGGAGTGACCTGGTCGTGAAGGGGTGTGGTCTGATGACACGCCCCGTTTACATCACTAATGGGGCGTGCCCAGCATCTCCGAGATGCTGGGCTTCCCCTCCATACTGTGAATAGATGCTGTGCGCATTCTCGCTCTGTATACCCGCTGCTCTACTATGAAGAGCAGTGGTGTATGCTTCCCCCAACTTCCCCCCCACCGCGAGACACTGCGGCCCGCGGGTGGGACAGTGGAACAGTCCCAGAAAAACGGGACTGTCCCGTTGAATGCGGGACAGTTGGGAGGTATGCATATGGAGGTTTTTTTGCTTATTTTAGCCTAAAAACTAAGCCTAACCCTAAACTTAACCCATACTTCCCAGCATGACCCATTCCAGGAGTCACAAAATGCTCCCTCTTAATTATTGACTGCCATCATCTGTGTTGAACTAGTTAACTGATGAGAAAGGTGTTTTAACACAGGTGCCGGCAATCATACACAGTGCTCGAAGTGTGCCGGTATACAACAGTATGATATACCTGCACTTCTTCCAAGCACTGAGCCCTGCTGTGCCTTCCGCCGCCTGCCGAAGATGTTTGTTCTTGCAAAAGATTGCAAGAACAAGCTGGTTCCCCGCTGTAATTTCAAATCTGGGGCTGTCCGCGAGCCAATTGGAGCTCGCGGATCAGCAGCCAATGAGAAGCGGCCACTCATGATTGGCTACGGGTCTGTGCACTGTGCGCTGACAGAGGCGCTGTGCGCTGTACTGTGCGCAACCAGTTTGCTCTTGCAATCTATTGCTAGCAGTAATGTGCTGCACACATCCCTCCTCATTCCGGAGCTGGACGTCAATAAGCAGCAGTGCCTCGGTGACCGAACCTTCATTCGGCCTGATACTGTGCTGATACTGGTAAGTCCTAATCAGTGCTCTGTGGCAAGCTCTGATCTACTTACCAGTGATATTTGTAGAACCCTGTGGCATCCGCTCACTGCTTCCCTTTTCATATAATAAATATTTTTAAAAATGTTCTTTCTATGCCTATGCCCTAACACTATAATATAATATTCTGGCATAATGTGTAAGAGGCACTGCTACTGCATGGCATAATGTGTTATAAGGGGCATTATAAATTGTGTGGCATAATAAAGGGGTACTTCAGTGTGGTACACTACATTGATGAAAAGGGGGCGTGGCTTAAAATCGTCCGTTTTTCCGCCGCGCACACACCTTCGGAGCGTACATAGGTACAAGCCTTCAATTTTCCATATCCCCACTTCAAAATTCTCACTTCGACCACTGATCATACATCAAGTGGGAAGCTCAGGAGCAGAGCATTTTGTCCCTCCTGCAATGGGTCATGTTGGGATGTATGCTAACCCTAACCAGAAAAATTAACAACAAAAAAACATGTGTCGATATTCTGGTCAGATCCGTCTAAATATATGGGCACACTGGACAGCTGCACAGGGTCCCATGATTCTAGGGGACAGTTTTACAGTTTTTTAACAATCTGTACCGACTTGTACCTGGTGCTAAACCGGCAAAGCCCCCCACCCATCTGATCTCTATAGCAGCGTTGCGGGGACAGACTCCAACAGCACTGTTGATGTGACAGGCTGACAGGTGGCTCCTCTGTGGTTCTCTGCACTCATGCTGACATGATGTCAGTGCCAGCGTAGAGAAGGATGGAGAATGCCAGCGTAGAGAAGGATGGAGGAGTCACCACATGCCGGCAGCACTGCAGGTAAGCGAGTAAAATGCAGCTGGCGCTGTAGCCTGCAGCAATTTTATTAGGTAAACAGTTAATAGGGAGAATCGGCAGCACCACTGTATAATACAGTATATACAGCATGCTTTGTGTCATTAAATGATACCTATATGGTACATGAACCTGTGGGGAGAATTTATTTATTGTAAGATTAAATCTTACATTATATAAACTCTCCCCACCAGTTTATGTACCATATACGAGTATAATTTAATGATACTTAGTATACTGTATATACTGTAGTATATAGGTTGGCTACCGAAGTGTCAGAGCTGTGGGGAGCTGGATCCCTGACTGATGCCTCATGTTATACATCGCTGGATATAACGCCAGCAGCAGCAGTAACCCAGGAACTGGCAGCCCTCACAGATCTCAGCCCTCACTCAGTATCTTACAATGAGATACTCCTGTGAAATGTTTGTATTTTTCAAGGCTTAGAATGTTCAAAAGGTTCTGATTAATACGTAACTTTATAGTATTTTTTTTTATGTTTAAACAAAGATTTTGTTGAAAGTACCAATATAACTAAAGATTTCATTTTATTGACTGTTTACATTTTTATTCCCATGAATGGATGGCTAGGGCACAGTGCATTACTTTGCCCAAGGCCTACAATGCTGATAAGACGGCCTTGATTCTGGTGGCGACATGTTAAATGTTGACATTCTCAAAGTGTAAACAATTTAACTGAGTCGACCTAAGTGTATGTCGACATATTGGTTGTCGGCCTAATGTCCATGTCGATATTCTGACTGTCGACATATAGAAACTGTAGACATTCTGGTATCGACATTCTGAATGTCGAACCTCTGAATGTCAATTACCTGACCGGATACCCCCAGTACATCATGCACTTTAGTGCCAAGGGCTGCACCGTGGAGCTGTCATCTCTGAGAACACCAATACATCTAACAGCCCTTGCCAAAAAAACATCTTAGATAAAGCTTGTGAGTGGGAAGAAAAATATAAACCACAATTTTCCTTAGCATAGATTATGATCAAATTAATCCACTGTACACATCTGTAATTGTGAACCTGCTAAATTGTGGCATGAGATACAAAAAGTTAATGAAAGTGGAAAAGTTAATACTATCAAACTAAGGACCTGATTCACAGTTGTAAGCAAACCTGATGGCTTGCATACAACTCCAATGTTAGAATATCTGTGCATGCTCAGGTATTGTACTGCGTATTCTTCTGCAAGCTCTCTCATAGTGACCAGACTCCACAACCTGATTGACAGGTTGCAGCCAGTTGGGGGTGGAGCAGGGGCTACTTCAGGCAGCGTTCCAGAAAATGGGGGCGTGTTGGCCCCGTATTATGGGTGTGCTGAAGCTAGTGACTGTGTCCTAGTAACCTAAAGATTTCTCAGATGACCGATGGTCACGCAAGTCATTTGATGGCTGCATCCTCAGACGCAGTTGCGGATCGCAGAAGCCAGCAGGAGTTGTCTATTTACACAAGATGCCTCCTGCGACATTAGCATATTGTTGTACAGTAGCTGCGTCCAAAGACTCAGCTACAGTGCAATAGTGTACAACTCTGAACTCTAAGATAATTAAGTGCCAGCATATCAAGACTACATAAAGAATACATTAGAAATGGTTGAGCACCTACATGATAATGAAGAAATAAAAATGTCCATGTTGCTGCACTGCTACTTAGTATTCTCCTAGACAGTTATGAAACATTTGTGATCCTACTTGATGCTCAACCAGACAGCAAACTCACATTTCAATTTTTGAAATGCAAGCTTGTGAACAAATACAAACACAACTGAGAGCCCAAGAATGGCAACATGCCCAAAGCAGAATCAGCAATAACGGTACAAGATTGATTCAAGAATAACATGACACATGAATGATTTGTATACAAGAAACCTGGCCACCTAATGGTTGAATGCTGATTTGGATGCAGCATCAAAACATACATAGGAAGAGATTCAATTAGCAGCGATGCTTACCGCGTGCTTATAGCCTCAAGCTTTAACCCCTGGAGCTATTCAATTATAAGCCCATTTCCTAGCACGGTAAGCTCACAACCAATCAGATTCAAGCTATAATCTTCTAGAAGGTGCTAGTTAAATGTTAAGTAGAATCTGATTGGTTGCTATTGGCAACATCTCCATTTCTAAAAACTTTCACTTTAGTAAATACACCCCCCCTAATGTGCGTTAACCCATAGATTCCAGGTTAAGTTCCTGGACCTATGGGTTAACGCTCTCGTGGTAGCCGTGGTAAGGTCAGAAAGCCACATTTACCCTGGATTTATGTTTACACTGTTACAAGTCCGCGGCTAATTGAATCTGCCCCATAGTGTATTCACACCAGAGCCAAAAGTCTCCCTTTACTCACCATAAAGATAGAGTTAAATAATGTGTACTATCTGTACCTGGAACCTGTCTACTTTTAGGGACCCAATGTCAGCTATGATGGTGGGGGCCAGGGGTAAATCTATGCTTCTGGTCACTTGGGGCAAAAACAGCTCATCTGCCCACTCTCCCCCTGCTCCACATTTGTCCTTGAAGGTCTGACCCTAACTCTCTCAAATTACCATCCTATCTGCCAGCTCTCATGCCCCTCCAAGCTACTTGAGAGACTTGTCTACACCCGCCTCACACACTTTCTTAACTCACACAATTTATTGGACCCACTTCAGTCTGGTTTTCGTTCCCAACACTCCACACAGACAGCACTAAGGTAGTAAATGATCTGGTCACTGCCAAGGCTAAAGGCCATTACTCACTCCTAATTCTTCTAGATCTCTCTGCTGCTTTTGACACTGTTGACCACTCTCTTCTCATACAAACACTACAATCGCTAGGTCTTAAGGACACTGCTCTTTCTTGGTTCTCTTCCTACCTATCTGATCGCTCTTTTACTGTTCGTTTTTCTGACTCTGCCTCCTCTTCGATACCTTTATCAGTTGGAGTACCGCAAGGCTCTGTCTTAGGTCCTTTGCTATTCTCAATCTATACCACCTCTCTTGGCAAACTAATCCGCTCTTTTGGATTTCAGTACCATCTGTATGTTGATGATACTCAAATCTACTTATCCTCCCCAGATTTATCACCATCTGTATTGGTCCGTGTCACTGAATGTCTTTCTGCCATTTCATCTTGGATGTCATCTCGCCACCTAAAACTTAATATTTCTAAAACAGAATTAAATATATTTCCACTGGCCAATAATAGTTACCAACCTGATCTCTCTATCACTGTTGATAACTCGACAAACCACCCTGCCCCACAAGCTCTATGCCTTGGTGTCATCCTTGTCTCTGAACTGTCCTTTGTTCCCCACTTTAAATCTGTCTCAAAATCATGTTACATACATCTAAAAAACATATGCAAAATTCGACCATATCTCACACAAGACATTGCAAAAACTGTAATCCATGCACTCATTATTTCCCGCATTGACTATTGTAATAGTCTTCTTACTGGTCTTCCCAAAAACAGGCTATCACCATTACAATCCATTATGAATGCAGCTGCAAGGCTTATCTTCCTTGCCAAGCGTTCATTGTCTGCTGCCCCGCTCTGTCAGTCCCTCCATTGGTTGCCGGTTTTCTACCATATTCAATACAAAATACTTTTACTTACACATAAGGCCATTAACCAAACCACACCAACATACATCTCTTCACTCACCTCAAAATATCTCCCAACCTGACCTCTCCGCTCAGCACAAGATCTGCGTCTCTCATCCCCACGCATTACTTGCTCCCATTCATGGTTACAGGACTTTCTTCAGGCTGTACCCACTCTATGGAATGCCTTACCATGCGCAATAAGACTTTCCTCTAGTCTCCAATCCTTCAAGTGTTCCCTGAAAACTCACATTTTCAGGCAAGCTTATCAGATTCCAGAACCGCCCACATAACCTTCATTGCTCCCATGTCTAATTACATCCCCTTTCACAATCCACACATAACCTCACACATTGTCTTTCCTTTACATCCTCCTGACACTTGGCCGACATTCCTGTGTGACTGGATCATGCAGCCCACCTAGAAACTCTGCATTCTGGCTGAACCAAATTGCAATATATAGCACCTATCCTTGTGTATCATTGCCTATTTCCTTATAGATTGTAAGCTTGCAAGCAGGGCCTTCCTACCTATATATCTGTCTGTTATTACCCAGTTTTGTTCTATTAATGTTTCCAATTGTAAAGCGCAATGTAATATGCTGCGCTATTTAAGAAACTGTTAATAAATAAATAAATAAATAAAATAGAGTATACTGCAAATAGGGTAAATAATGAAAGTGGTCAGGTTAGATGAATTAGTAAGGACAAAAATGATATGCTATTTTTGTTATCGGGTTACTGCCTTTTATATATGCATTATACATGCTGATATGTCATTTGTGTACAGGCTGGTGGGTGATGGGACTACAGGCAAGTGAGTGACAGGCTGGAATGTGATAGGGATAGAGGCTGAAGTTGAATGGGGCAAAGGGTAGTGAGTTATGGTGGCACAGGCTGGCCAGTTTGATACAAAATCAATCTC
Source organism: Taudactylus pleione (assembly GCA_031769625.1). Taxonomy (NCBI): domain Eukaryota; kingdom Metazoa; phylum Chordata; class Amphibia; order Anura; family Myobatrachidae; genus Taudactylus; species Taudactylus pleione. The sequence goes on along the minus strand of JAUIMM010000017.1, from coordinate 8,081,564 downwards.
CCCACATGTTAGTGGATTGAATAAAAAGTTGTAAATATATGTAATAAGACATAGCCAGACTGCATACAGCTTTTACGTATGTATATATCAAATCTGCACCCTCAACCTGTGCTTATAAATATAAAAGTTCAATAAGTTAATAGAGTCTTTTGTGAATTGTTCCGAGTTGCTCTTCTTGGACAAGTCCCTGCCAAGATGAACCTGATGGAGAAAATACAGATAATACAAACACCAGTAGGGCACTTGTGGAGTACTAATTTTAGGTTTCAATTAGATGCCAAAAGTGTTTAAGTATTGTGCGTACATTAAAAATTCATATTAATTCATTGAGAACCCAAAAAAGGAAGACTGTCACTACCAGGGATTCTCGGCATGCCAGCCGGCAGGTATTACCCGTGAGGACGCTATGGGGCATCTGGCAGTGGCGCTGGTATCTGCGCGTAGTCCTGTGCGGGCATACTGTCACTCTGGTCTGGTTAGGCCTGGTGGTGCTTCCGTTCCGCTCTGGCATGAGCGCCGCTATCTTGCCTCCAGTCATGTGACCTAGTCGCCCCATCCTGGTGTGTCACATGCTCTCTCTGTGGCCTGTCACAGTGTAGCACTGGGTATTTAAGGGAGTGCTGAGCTTCCTCTCATTGCCAGTGCAACGTGTTTCTCAGCGAGAGCTGAGAGAGTTCCTGTGCTCATTCACCTGTCTGTTGGGATCATTACCTAGCCTGCTTCACCCTGCCTGTTCCAGCCCTGCTGGCTCCTGCCTCCTCCTTTGCCTCTCCCTTGCCTGAGTACCTGTGTCAGCTGTTACCCTGCACCTTGCCTCCACTTGCAGTTTCCCTGGACATTATTTCTCAGCCTGCAATTCATTTCAGCCTGCAATTCATTTCAGCCTGCAATTTACTTCAGCCTACCATTCACTTCAGCCTGCAACTCACTTCAGCCTGCACTCACTTCAGTTGGAAAATAGAATTATCCCTGGCGCTTCAGTATGAGGATCGTAAAAAAAGAATCAGTAACCGTAAATAAAAATGTATATGAAATTTATTACACAATTAGATAAAAGGGCATTCAAAATTATAAGTAAATATATAAAACAGCTACTACTAGTAGACAACATATAAAGACAAACCACATAAAACAAAAATTATGAGTTGCAGCCCTCAGTGGGTCGGTAATGAGGAAGTGCACCTATAGCGCTAAGTTCTTGGTCTCTCAGATAGTGTGTAACACCCTCCGGGGTGTATTGCTTCAATGTCTTATTGTAAAAGAAAGTCAATAATAGCGGTACCTTAATCAGGGGCTAAACAGCCCAATGCCTTGTATGTCAGGGGTGTCTGTAGAGGTAGAGGTCGTTTGCCGGCAAACTTGTAAGGGTGGAGAACGTGTGAACCACATCTCTAGATGTCCCTTACCTCACTTGATCTACGCATTCGCCCGCACCTCGGGCTTCGTCAGGATGGTGAGAACGTCCCTCTGTTCCTCCTTAAGTACCCACTGACTGTGGGTCCTCCCCCTCAGTTCCGCCGGTTTGCCGTGCGGTAGCTTCCGGTGACGTCACTTCCGCCCGGGTCCTTCAGTATACGTCACGTCCGCCCGGCGGCGGAGTGTCACTTCCGGTTTGCGGACGATGCCAGTTCACAAGCGTCACTTCCATTTTTCTATAAGGTTCCACTGCCGGTTATCATCTGCTACAAGTATTGTCTGTGCGTGTAACAAAGGGGTCACTTCCGCCCGGTACCCTCCAGAGTTCATGTGATCCTCTCTTCCGCCCACAACCTGAAACCCCCGCTCCTGGTCCCGCCGGTAACAGCTCCTCCGGCCGCTTTGCATGGGAGAGTCTCCGGGAGAATTTAGAGAAAGGGTTCATTCATCCCTCTACGTCTCCTGCTGGTGCTGGATTCTTTTTTGTTGGGAAGAAAGATGGTGGGTTAAGACCATGTATAGATTATTGAGGCCTTAATGACATAACAGTCAAGAATCGATACCCTCTTCTGTTGATTACAGAGCTATTCGACAAAGTCAAGGGATCCATCGTTTTTTCTAAATTAGACCTACGAGTGGCCTATAACCTTATTCGTATCCGTGCGGGAGATGAGTTGAAAACTGCCTTTAATACCAGAGATGGACACTTTGAATATCTCGTGATGCCCTTCGGCTTATGCAATGCTCCTGCTGTCTTTCAAGGCTTCGTCAATGAGATTTTCTGGGATTTGTTGTATGTCTCCGTAGTCGTTTATCTGGACGATATACTGATTTTTTTCCTTCTCTCTAGAGGAGCACCATAAACATGTGAAGGAAGTGCTCTCTCATTTAAGAAAAAAACATCTCTATTGTAAACTAGAGAAATGTGTCTTCAGTGTACCCAGTGTGCCATTCCTTGGTTATGTCATCTCCGGTTACAGTCTTGAAATGGACCCCAAAAAGGTTCAGGCAGTTCTAGATTGGTCCCGACCCCAGACATTGAAAGCCATCCAGAGACTGCTCGGATTCGCCAATTACTATAGACGCTTTATTAAAGGATTTTCTTCCCTGTTAGCTCCCATCACAGCGTTGACTCGTAAAGGCGCTAATCCTACTCTATGGACTCCTGAAGCTGAGACAGCCTTCCAGCTTTTGAAACAAGCTTTTATCACTGCTCCAGTGTTAAGACAACCAGACGTGGATAGACCTTTTCTGTTGGAGGTAGATGCATCTTCGGAGGCAGTGGGAGCAGTACTATCTCAATGGTATGAGGATAACCGAGTTCACCCTTGTGGCTTCTTCTCCAAGAAGTTTTCTCCTGCTGAAAACAATTACGCTACTGGTGAACAAGAACTTTTGGCAGTTAAGCTGGCACTTAAAGAGTGGCGATACCTGTTGGAAGGAGCTAAATTCCCTTTTACTGTCTTCACCGACCATATGAACCTTCTCTTCCTCAAAAATATCCAGTGTGTAAGTCCGCATCTGGCCCGATGGGCAATATTCTTTGCTCGATTCCATTTTACTCTGACCTTTTGCTCTGGAGCTCTCAATCAGAAAGCAGATGCTCTGTCTAGATCATTTCCCTGTGACAACAATACTGAAACCTCGTGCAGTACCCCCGTGCTGGAATCAAGGGTGCTTGCTGCCACACAGCTACAGCCTCCTACTGGGAAAACCTTTGTGGCCCCGGAGTGAAGGAAGCAGCTGCTCACATGGGCTCACTCCTCATGCTTCGCAGGTCATTCTGGTACTCTGAAGATCTTGTAATTTTTGAAAAGGTCCTCCTGGTGGTCCTCGATGAAGACTGACATATTGGAGTTTGTCTCTTCATGTACCCCATGTGCCCAGCACAAATCCTCCCATCAAACCCCAGCGGGTGAGTTGTTGCCTCTACTCATTCCATCACGTACATGGACGCACCTCTCCATGGACTTTGTAACGGACTTACCAAGTTCAGAGGGATACACCACCATGGTGGATCGATTTTCGAAGATGGTCCATTACGTCCCTCTAAAGAAATTACCCACAGCTTCTGATTTGGCTCACTTGTTTGTCAAGCACATATTCCACCTACATGGACTCCCTGCGTAAATAGTCTCAGATTGTGGCGTTCAATTTGTGGCAAAGTTTTGGAGAGCCGTATGTTCCATTCTGCAAGTAAAACTCAATTTTTCCACAGCCTACCACCCACAGAGTAATGGATCCACAGAAAGAGTCAACCAGGACCTTGAGACTTTTCTAATTGGTCTGAGTTACTGCCCTGGGCCGAATTCGCGCACAATGCCTCATATCATTCCTCTACGAATCAAACTCCATTCCAGGTGGTTTACGGTCTTCATCCTCGAGTACCTGAATTCCAGAGCCTGCCGGCTTTTGATGTTCCAACCGTAGAGGATACTGTACAGAGATTTGCATCCATATGGGCTCGAGTGCACACTGATTTGGAGAAGACATCCTCTCGCTACAAACTGCAAGCAGACAGGAGGCGAAGGAATGTACCTTGCATGAAAGTTGGAGACCAGTTTTGGTTGTCCACCTGGAACCTACACCTCAGAGTCCTTCCATGAAGTTTGCCCCACGTTACATTGGACCCTTCTCCATCACAGAAATCATCAATCCTGTGGCTTATCGCCTTCAGCTTCCCTCTTACTTAAGAATTCAAAACTCCTTCCATATTTCCTTAAGCCATTAATCCTAAACAAGTTCCTCAAAGCTCTCCCTGTTCCCCCTCGTATCCAGACTGCTAGAGGTGTGGAGTTCGAGGTGTGGAGTTCGAGGTCTCCCAGGTTCTGTATTCTCGTGTCTGCAGGGGTCGATTACAGTACCTTCTGGATTGGAAGGGTTACGGCCCGGAAGAACGCTGTTGGACAGATGCCCGGGATATCCATGCTCCCGCATTTGTCAGGAAATTCCATGCTGTCCATCCTGAAAAACCTGGTGAGTGTCCTGAGGCTACCCATAAGGGGGGGCTACTGTCATGACCAGGGTTTCTTGGCATGCCGGCCGGCAGGTATTACCTGTGAGGACGCTATGGTGAGGGGTGTCTGGCAGTGGCGCTGGTATCTGGCGGGGTGCATTGGCTGACCGTAGTCCTGTGCAGGCATACTGGCACTCTGGTCTGGTTAGGCCTGGTGGTGCTTCCGTTCCGCTCTGGCATGTGCGCCGCCATCTTGCCTCTGGTCATGTGACCTAGTCGCCCTATCCTGGTGTGTCACATGCTCTCTCTGGCCTGTCACAGTGTAGCACTGGGTATTTAAGGGAGTGCTGAGCTTCTTCTCATTACCAGTGCAACGTGTTTCTCAGCGAGAGCTGAGAGAGAGTTCCTGTGTTCATTCACCTGTCTGTTGGGATCATTACCTAGCCTGCTTCACCCTGCCTGTTCCAGCCCCACTGGCTCCTGCCTCCTCCTTTGCCTCTCCCTTGCCTGAGTACCTGTGTCAGCTGTTACCCTGCACCTTGCCCCCACTTGCAGTTTCCCTGGACTTTATTTCTCAGCCTGCAATTCATTTCAGCCTGCATTTCACTTCAGCCTGCCATTCACTTCAGCCTGCCATTCACTTCAGTCTGCCATTCACTTCAGCCTGCCATTCACTTCAGTCTGCAACTCATTTCAGCCTGCAATTCTTTTCAGCCTCACAAACCCTGGAATACTGGACTACCTTCTGTTATCACTAGATGGACTTTTTCACTACAGATTCCCAAGTGCACTTTAGTGCTATACCCGGACTTTTTATTTTTCCACATTCATGTCTGTTAAGCCACTTATTAAAAACTCCACGTTTATTTTTAAATCTGCTTCAGTGTCTGCTCCTTTTACCACCCCGGGCTCACAACAAAACCAGAATCTCACAAAGACGTTATTTGCAGTGGCGTCACAAGGGGGGGTGACAGAAAGGGGCCTACTCCTCCTAGGTGACAGGAGCTGGGTGCTGCACTGTAGCATTATGTGGAGAGCCGTGCTGGGATCAAGTGGCTGATCCCAGCATCGCTACAAGAAGAGGCCTGTGCCACAATATAGAAAGGGGACTCTGGGCAGTAGGCCCAAGTCCATCCTATGCCCTGTATTAGGCAGGCTTAAACACCTGAGCCGCTGGTAAGACCTTGGGCATTAGGCCCAAGGCCCTGAGCCCATTAAGAGTGTACAACTGATATAGAAAGGCAGCCTCTGTGTAAATGATTAGAGGTGTGAACAGTTGTGGAGAGCTGTCAGGCTCCCACCAATAAGGTAGTGTTTCCCCAGTCACTAAGAAGAGGAGCTCTGCATAGGTAGGTAGCAGGCATTTAAAGGGACAGCACCATGTTTTGCTCTTGTGTACTTATAGTCTGTGACTGGTGTTCCGTGCAGGGTAAAAGTTTAGTTGTTGTTATACATGTCGCACACACACACTGTAGGTTGAGGGCTATGTTGTCTTAGTATGTGTAAGTGCGTGACATAGGTTTAGGCCCTGCACGGCTGTGGTGTGTATCTCCTTACAGGGACCTGTAGGCGAGTGAGTGGACGAAGAGCAAGAGTGGACACGGTGAGAAATATCTGTGTGTATTGTCTCTCCCTGTTTGTTTGTCACTACCTATACTTCCTTCCTTCTGGGCGCACAGTGAACCTTGCATTCCGGTGCAAAGACGGGTCTTCACCTGGTGCGTGAGTACCGATAGGTGAAAACTCGGGATTTGAGGGCAAAATTGCCAGTGATGATCTTCACTTAAAACCTGACTTTATCCCTCGGTTCCGTAGGGCGTGTCGGTCGACGTGAGGAAGGACGTCTCCTTCCTCCTAGGTCATTGTGTGTCCGTGTTCTATTTGGGAGTTCCAGGACCATTTGTTCAACACACGGCCTGAAGGTGAGATGGTGCGACGCAAGGTAAGGAATGGAAGTACACCTGCACGGCAGCAGGCACTGCACCGCACCCCTCTTACAATTACGTGCAGCACTCAGCTCCTGACACAGTGAGGGAGCCGGCGTCACCGCCGAGAGGTGACACCAAAGTGCCGACTCCTCCTAGGTGACAGGAGCTGGGTGCTGCACTGTAGCATTACGTGCAGCACTCGGCTCCTGACACAGTGAGGGAGCCGGCACTACAAACATACTAGTCCACGGGGGTAGTAAGCATCTCCAGGCCCCCCGGAGTGAAAAAAGCAGGGGTTCGAGTGGCCACTCACGAGGTCATGCCCCACCCAGGAGGCCACATCCCCTTTTTAGCCGGTGCATGTAAAAAGAGGTAGGGATGCAGCTGGTTATTTTGTATTTTAATTGATGAATAGTCAATATACGTAACAGTGTACCTGCTTCACAGTAAGCATGAAATACAGGAAAAACTGGAATAGTATCTTTGTTAAAGAACAAGTTTGACAGGATGCCAAAGATAGTACCTGCAGAAAATGGGACTAAATAAGTACACAAATCTAAAAAAGGAAGATAATTATGTGCAATAGGGGAGGAGAGAGCTTCATGCTCTGGTGTCTGTATTTTAAAGGTTTGTTATTAGTTATAAAAACATTAAAACAAAGATAAAAAGAAAAAAATTAACTAGTACAGTATTCTAATAAAACTAACCATCAAACAACACCAAAATCTTTGTTCTTTCAAGAATCCACCTAAAAAATACACTCCTATTCCAACCACAAAGTACTACCCTCTCCAAACAAGTCCATTGTTTGAACTCCCCTTTTGATCAGTACTTGATGCATTTCTTTGCATGTATCTCTGTACCCAGATCTGTGAAAACTTCCTTTGTTACTGTCATTTGAAGATTTCTAAGGGCTGAAATACATTATTTTCTATTTTTATTGCCTTTTTATCTTCTTAGTATATTCTCCTTTACTGTAGAATGCACACTACTAAAGTCAAATAGACTGTTCTTCCTGCTCCTCCTCCATTCCTTCTGACCCTTACCAAGGCATTTTTCTTATTAAGTTTTACATTTTGCTTACTTGAATCTCTTTTCTCACCTTCAATGGATTATATACCTCATCTGACCTTTCCCTATACCCTATCTCCACTCCATTCCCTCCATCTTCTATCTAGACTAATGTTTCTATCCCTTCCATCCCAGTATCCCATTTTTTAGAGTCTAATGCTGGGTACACACTGGCCGATATATTGGCCGATCAGTTGATCGGCCAATACAGTATATCGTGCCCCCGTCGACCAGTGTGTACAGACGATATGTCTGTGAACAACGTCGTTCACAGACATATCGCATTGGCTGTGCAGCACAGCCAATGAACAGATATGTCTGCAGGCATATCTGGCCATCGGCTAGTGTGAACGGGCGGTCAGTCAATCGCCCGTACACAGGGGGGCCGAGAGGGGGGGGGAGCCGTGAGCAGGTACTACTTACCCGAGTCCAGCACAGCTCCCCATCCACAGCAGCCCAGCACACGCTACTGTGTGCTGGGCTGCACTGAAAGACTCTCCGAGGCTGCTAAAGCAGCAGCCTGAGCAGTCTCCTATGCCATAGGGGGGAAGCGATCACGCTGATCGTGCCCTCCATTGGCTGTGCGCAGGGCTGAGGGGCACGCAGCGCCGTGTCGCACATGTTTTTTTGTGTTTTATTTCCGAAGGGGGCGTGGCCACACCTTCCGTGGTTAGGCCACGTCCCCACCCGCCCCCAGCCCGGCTCGACCTGCTGCAGCATACAGATGATAGTCGTTCAGTGTGTAAGAACGACCATCATCTGCAGATATATCTGCAGAATGGATCACTCAATCTGCAGATATATCGCTATAGTGTAAAAACAATAATCTTACCTTGATCTTTTTTTTCTATTCCCATCTTCTATACCAAATGCTTACTCTGACAGATTACTTGCCTTTCTTCTTCTCTGCATTGACTATCAAACTACATGACATTTTCTGTAACTTCCTACATTTCATGGTTCTTTTACCCCCCACCCTACATTTTCTTGCAATTCCTGTTTTCTGCTGAAGCTTTATCAGCACTGGTTCCTTATCCTGTCCTTTGACTTTTGCTTCTGGCACCAAGATTGTCAACAAGACTTGTTCAAAATGTAACAATCCTTTCATAATGTTATGTTGTGCCTCAGGGCAATTCTTGTGTGTTTAATACAATACACCAGGCCATTAACATCTTATTTGCAGGCTAAGCTTGCATGTAATACAACTTTATATTCACAGCTTTTATCACGACACTTGCAAAATGACATGTAGGCCAACTGTTTTCCAGCATACTGTAAGAACAATCTGAGTCACAAAAAAAGTTAATTAGGTAAGTGCTAAGTAACATGATTGGATCCATGCAGCCTCACCTTTATTTTCATGGGTCTATCTTTATCTAGCACTTTGCATAACCTAAAGACCACCATATTGTGGGTCTGATTTGCTGCGATTTTTCAGACAGGATTTAAAATGTTAATTAAAAAAAAAGTTACAGCTACTTTTTTCATTAACTCAAATTAATTTTTTTCTCCTAATATACTGTTGCATCTAGACTGATTTTTTTCATTTACCAAGAACCACATATCTCATAAAACAGTATTGAATAAACTACTATGAACAAATATGGCTGATTAAAACCACAGAAAAGATTGGTAAAATTCATCACTTTATTAAAACAAAAATAGTAAATAAAGACAAAAAAGTACTGTGATATATCTGGGGTAATTAGCTCGGTAGAGGGGTCAGTGGTGTAGAGTCTAGGTGTATAATAAAGGTCCACACACAGCTTTGCAGGTTAAAATTAAATAAATGGAGCTTTACTGTCAGCATTTCAGGAACAAAATAATAAACAACCTAGCCCCTCATGCAGGGCACAACCTCAGTTCTTGAACTCTGACTATAATGGGCAGCTAGTCTGCAAACCTAACACAGTCTCAATCTTGTCTGTCACAAGTATAGTCACATAAAGTCTCTCTTGTGGTCCTCCTTGCAAGTATGGACACCAGCATTATGGCCTGTAGCTTCAACGCTCACTGGCCTGGCTTGGCTGTCACAACTTCACATAAACAGTCAGATTTGTGGTCCTTCCTGCCTCGCAGGTCTAGATGTGGCCTCTTGGCCTTCCACTGGCCAGGCTTGGCAACTAGGCTCCATGGCTGCCTCAGTCCTCCTTAGACTAACTGGACGTGCAGCCTGATTAGTCTGCCTCATTAGCCTCACTTGGGTTCTGTACACAAGGCAGCCTTTATGTGTGGTCACACCTCCTTTTTGTTCCCTGTGTGGGTGGATCCCTCCAGTCCCACACAGAATCCATGGCAGATGTTCACATAGTTGAGTATTATTTGCTACTGCGCATGCGCAAAAAGTCCTGAAAGCCCCTATGGGTTACACGAAGTGTATGCAGAACGAGTCTATTGCACTTAGGAGAGACTGTATCAGAAATGGGGTGGCAAAGTGATGGCCCTTCCTGGGTTGTGTTTTGTGAATGCATGGTAGTGTTATGGGAATGTCGCTGACGTGTCAGTGAAATCTGTTGCATTCTCAGACACAAAGCTGTTTCCACAGACAAAGACATTGCACCTGCTATAGGGCTGGTGCAAGTGTCTATGGTACAGGTGATGGTGCACCGATGGTTGGCATGTCAAGAATCACTGGCAGTGTTACAGCGTGTACAGATATGCTGAAAGTGGCCGTTTAAGGGCCTGCCCATTCAGGTGCACACCAGTGTACAAGGGTAAGGCTAAAACTAGCATTTGCATATTAACGCCGCCACAACTACGCAAAAAGTGGCACTTATGAATTTACACCTCCAATTTACATTTTTTTTCATTCTCAGTTAGCCAATATGGGAGTACAGGAGTCAATAATCCAGGAGTTCTAATGGTGTCCAGTATCCAAAATAACACACAACTGATGCCTAATTAGGAATTGGGGACTTGATTCAGTAGTGCACATTATCAGGAATCTGCATGTGCGCAGGACCCATTCTGCGAATGGATCCTGCTCAATCGCACACAAGCCCTTGAATGCCTCTGCCTGATGGCGGCAGTGTGGCCATCAGCGGCGGCGGTGAGTAGGCCATCAATGGTGGCGGTGCGGGTGTCAGTGGCGGAGGCGGTGTGGGTGTCAGCAGCAGCACTGGTGTCAGCGGTGGCGGTGCGGATGTCAGCGGGACCCAGTGGTGGTGGGGACATTGGTGGCGGGCTTGGATCCGAGAGGATCCAGCCCTTGCCTGCCATTCTGCAGAGTTCAGCAGCGGAGCCCATTTAAAAAATGGCTCCTCAGCACCATTTTTTAAATTCAAAGATGGTCGCCGCAAGCCAATCACGGCTTGCAACATCATCGCCCTGCCCCCTCGGCTGACTTATATCAGTCAGCGCGAGGAGGCGGCATGGGAGTCCAATGGCCGGGAGGGAGCAAAGAAGAGCTCCTGAAGAAGGAAGATGCTGGAAGTCCTAGTGGGCGGTGGCCATGTAAAAGAGCTGACATAGGCTGCCGCCCACTAGGTGAAGAGGACAACAGAAGCCTTGGGGAGGTGGCAGTCGTGCAAAAGAGCTAATTGGCTGCCACCCCCCAGGCAAAAACGCCAGAAGCCCTGGCAGGTTGACACCCGCCAGGCGAAGACACCAAATCCCTGGTGGGTTGGCGCCCACCAGGGGAAGACGCTGGAAGTCCTAGTGGGCGGCGGGCATGAAAAAGAGCTAACACAGGCTGACGCCCACTGTGTGAAGACGCCGAAGCCCTGGCAGGTTAGCGCCTGCCACTTGAAGATGCCAAAGCCCTAGTAGGTTGGCGCCTGCCAAGCGAAGATGCCAAAGCCCTGGCAGGTTGGTGCCTGCCAGGCAAAGATGACGAAGTCCTGGGGTGGCGGTGGCCATGAAAAAGAGCTTAAAGGCAGCTGCCCCCCAGGTGAAGGTGCAGACAAAATAAATTATATTTAAAAAATCGGTGGTCTGTTCATTTTAATATTTCTTTTACAGGTGTACTACAGGTACCTGTGGGCCCTAATTGCCCCGCTTGCTGGTACTTGTGATTTTCCAAGTACCAGTATGCGGGGGAGGTGTCACTGGTCCTAAGCGGAATCAACACTGAGTAGTATAGAGCCAAGGATTATCAAAGATGATGGTTGGGGTACCACTTGCATCAAGATAACTGATGCAGCCTATGGGCTGTGTAGCAGTCTTGAGGACTGGTAGCAGATGCAGCCCCTGGGCTGTGTAGCAGCCTTGAGGGCTGGTGAAAGATGCGGCCACTGGGCTGTGTAGCAGCCTTGAGGGCTGGTGGAAGATGCAGCCACTGGGCTGTGTATCAGCCTTGAGAGCTGGTAGAAGATGCAGCCACTGGGCTGAGTAGCAGCTTTGAGGGCTGGTAGAAGATGCAGCCACTGGGCTGTGTAAGACAATACAATAGGGAAACACCCACGCGCAAATGCTATTATAAATTGTCCTAAACAGTTATATAAGACAAAAATTCTGACCCATATATTAAAGGAAAAATGAGACAGTTGTGGAAAAATAAGTCAAATGTTCAATAGTTCCAATTCCTTTGTAATAGGGGAGGAGAATTGAAACTGAAGAATCTTCTATGGAACTCCAAACACACTGTGATCCGGTGGATTTTCAAAGTCTCTTACGGCATAAATTCATGTATATAAAAAGAGACAAGAGAAAAAACCCACCATAGTGTATTACAGTTTTTAAAATTCAAAGCAACATGTTCACAATCTTAATGCAATAAAAATCCTGGATGGATAATAAAAATCAAGGCGTACCGGATGGAGTTGGTGTACTGTCGTAACACCTAAATGCACGTAATGGAAATAAACACCTCCTGGGCACAGGAATCTGCAATCCTCCAGAATCTGCATACAGTTGTCCTCAGTCACCCGCTGCTCGTGCCGCCTTATGAAATATCACCAACGCGTTTCAACTCTAAGAATTGAGTCTTTTTCAAGGTGTGATTTTCTTAATGTTCTGAAGTCCTTTAAGTACCCTCCCCCTGTACTCAATTGGTCAACTACAAATCTTCATAAAAACATTTGACAAACTTATTCTAATATGCATAACAATAAAAGTGATCTTAATAGCACTAGCCATTATAAGAAATATTTACAAAAACCATATGGCAGAGTTAATCCCTAAAAATAATCCACTTTTGCTGTGGAATGCATTCGGCCGTACTTCCGGTCCGGAGGTGACCCGCATGCATAACTTCCGGCATCACCTTCGTTCCATCATGCAGAACCATACCTTCCCCGCCCCTGAGAAAGGTCCTCGGTTGTGGAACGCAACTGAATCACTTCCAGGTCAGCTATAAGCTGCCCGCATGTACAAGCTGCGCTCCTTTGGCCGGAAGCGGACTCTGCACGTGACCGCCGTTGTCACTTCCGGTCTGTGCCGATCAAAGTCCCCACAGCCGGCTACTCACAAAAGACTGTTCCCAAATATGTGGAACGCACAAAAAAGGTTTGACCCACAGAAATTCTTCTGAATCGTCACTTCCGGTGACAGTATACATGCCGGACAGTAGCAAACTTCTATCGAAATCTGCAATAAATAAATAAATAAATAAATACCATTCTTCAATAAAAAGGCCTATTCCTTCCTTCTCAACCATTGACCCTACTAATTCTCAATAAATAATTAAAAGAAGGCATAAACTATAATAGAAAACACAAAGAAGACTAAAAAACATATCCCTTGTTTTTATAAAAACCATTTTAGTTCAAAGTCCGAATTTAAACCATTCGGTTGAAGGGTCTTGAGATCGATAGATGCATTTCATCTCAGTTTTTGCCAGACAATTCTCATAATCTTTATTCTTTCTCCAATGCCCCCTTTCTGATTTTATACCTATTATGTACTTAATACCATTAATGGATTTATTGTGGTATTCTTTAAAATGGAAAGATAAAGAATGATTCTCAAAACCTCTTTTGATGTTTCTGAGATGTTCCGTCCATCTATCTTTTAGAGACCTAGTTGTTCGTCCAATATATTGGAGATGGCATATGCATTCTATTAGGTAAATACAATTTTTACTATTACAGGATATAAAATCAGTTATCTTATTAGTATGTCCTGTTTTTGTTGATTTAAAATCTTCTATTTTTGAAGCTTGTTTACTAAAAGTCCTACATACTATACAGGTGCCGCAGCAGTGGAAACCCTTAGTTGTAATTCTACCTGTTCTTTTTGGTGGGACCGCGCTCTTTACAATCTTGTTCTTGATGTTAGGTGCTCTCCTATATATAAATTTAGATTTCATGGGAATGAAAGGTTTTAAAATAGGATCTCTAGTAAGTAAGTTCCAATGCTTCCTAACAATTTTTTCAACCTCTTTGTGTTGTGTATTAAATGAAGTGATAAACGGAAATGAAAATTCTTTTTTGTCCTCATCTTTGTGGGCGGAGGATTTCAACAGGTCCTCTCTATTAACAGCAATCATTTCCTGTATATGTTCATTGATTGTATTCTCTTTATATCCCTTTGAGATAAATCTCTCCTTGTAAATCTTAACTTGTTCTTCGAATACTTTAACATCGGAGCAATTTCTGCGAACACGTCTGACTTGCCCTTTTGGAATGTTCTTAAGCCAGTTCAAATGGTGGTTACTATTTGTGTCTATATACGCATTACAATCCGTCTGTTTACTAAAATTCTTTGTCTTTAAAAGATTTTCATCAACATAAAAAGTAACATCTAAAAATTCACTTCTACCTTGCTCGAATTATACGTTAATTCTATATTAAAATCATTAACCTGTAAAAATGCTTTAAAATCGTCTAAAAGAGATTCAGCACCTTTCCAAATAAACCAGATGTCGTCTATATATCGATACCAATACGCGATATTCTGGCTATATGGATTGTTATTCCAAATAGTGGTCATTTCCCAATAACCCATAAACAGGTTGGCGTATGACGGTGCAAATCGGGTTCCCATGGCTGTTCCTCTAATCTGTTTATAATATTTGCCGAAGTACCAGAAGAAATTATTATTCTGAATAAATGTAACACCTTCCGTTAGGAAATTTATTTTTTCTTCCTGTATCTCTCCTTCCCTTAAAAAATATTGTGCTGCCTCTATCCCTTTATTATGGTCGATAATGGTGTAAAGGCTTTTAACGTCTGCTGTAACTAAAATATAATTGTCATCCCAAATTAAACCATTAGTGTTTTTCAAAATGTCTGTAGTATCTTTAATATAGGATTTTAGTTTTAGGACCTCCGGTTGTAGGTAACAATCTAAAAAATGGGAGAGATTGGCCATGATAGAATCTGTTCCTGCCACAATCGGTTTTCCGGGGGGATTATTTATATCTTTATGGATCTTGGGAAGGACATAGAAGACAGGAGTTACAGGTGACGGATTCAGCATATATTTCATTTCATTTTCTGATATGACACCTAGGACTTTATAATTGGTTAAGAGATTGATTAGATCCTTTTCAATCCGTTCACTAGGATTCGCCTTTAAAATTTTATAAGTATCTACATCATTCAGCTGCCTTAATATTTCTTTGTCATAATTTATACTATCCATTATGACTATCCCCCCTCCTTTGTCCGCTGGCTTAATTACGATCTCGGAATTTTCTCCTAGTTCCCTAAGTGCTATATTCTCTTTGAATGACAGGTTGTTTTTATAAGAGGTTTTTTTTTGTGTCCACTTGTTCTAAATCTGCATTTACTGCTTTTAAGAAACTCTCAATAAAACATCCACGATTGTATGTAGGTTTGAACAGGGATTTAGGTTTAAATACTTCTCTATTGCTAGCCCCTTCCATTTGTTACTCAGAAAGTATTTTTTTAAAGATACTTTTCTAACAAATTTTTGTAGATCTAAATAGGTTTCAAACTTATTGAGCCTATTACTCGGGGCAAACTTCAGTCCCTTTTTCAGTACTGAATCCTCATCTTTCGTTAAGGAATGTTTGCTCAAATTGAAGATTTTTGTGTCTTTGTCCCCTTTACTTTCTTCGGGACAAATGACTGAAGTGTTAGGTGTCTTAATCTTGTTAAGCACCCTTGTGTGTAGCACCCTTGAGGGCTGGTGGAAGTTCAGCCACTGGGCCGTGTAGCAGCCTTGAGGGCTGGAAGCAGATACAGTCTCTGGGTAGTATAGCAGCCTAGAAAGCCCTTTATTGGAGGGGTACCCAGCTCCCCAGGGATCCCTGGCCTGGGCTGATTAGCGGCCAGGGTTAATGCTTCATCTGGGGGACCTGGTGACAGGGCTTCCTTGGCAGTGGCATTAGCCCCCGATAGAAAAAGTCTGGTGCTGGTTTTGGACAATACAGGAGGATCCTATGCATTTTTTACCCATGTATTTACAGAAACAGGACTGGCTTAGAGCCCAGTGCCACTGGGGTGTGTAGCAGCCTTGTGGGCTGGTAGAAGATGCAGCCACTGGGCTGAGTAGCAGCCTTGATGGTTGGTGGAAGATACAGCCACTGGGCAATGTAGCAGCCTTGAGGGCTGGTAGCAGATGCAGCCTCTGGGCTGTGTAGCAGCCTTAAGGGCTGGAAGCAGATACAGTCTCTGGGCAGTATAGCAGCCTAGAAGGCTGGTGGAAGATGCAGCCACTGGGCCGTGTAGCAGCCTTGAGGGCTGGAAGCAGATACAGTCTCTGGGTAGTATAGCAGCCTAGAAGGCCCTTTATTGGAGGGGTCCCCAGTTCCCCAGGGATCCCAGGCCTGAGCTGACTAGCAGCCAGGGTTAATGCTTCGGCTGGGGGGCCTGGTGACAGGGCTCCCTTGACAGTGGCATTAGCCCCCGATAGAAAAAGTCTGGTGCTGGTTTTGGACAATACAGGGGGATCCTATGTATTTTTTACCCATGTATTTACAGAACCAGGACTGGCTTAGAGCCCAGTGCCACTGGGGTGTGTAGCAGCCTTGTGGGCTGGTAGAAGATGCAGCCACTGGGCTGAGTAGCAGCCTTGAGGGCTGGTATAAGATTCAGCCACTGGGATGTGTAGCCTCCCAGTGGCTGAACCTCTATACACACCTTCCTATACCTTCTAATATCCTGCCTGTACCTTCTAATATCCTGCCTATACCTTCTAAGGATGACGCTAATTTGCGTACGCAGTCATACAGTAAATAAAGACTTAGACCTGGAATCTGTGGTTCCAAAGCACAAGTATTTTTCAAGTAAAAGTACAGTCAGTTACACGCAATTGATCCAGACACAATTTAGGCGCAAAGGAATTATACAGACCCAAGTACAGTATACATACGCAGCACTTCCGGTACCAGGTGTTAGGCATCAGCAAGAAACCCCTCATCTATCAGCATTCAGCACGAAGACTAAAAAACCCAGTGTTGGAGCACACATATTTATACCCCCCAAGAATAGACAAAACAATAGAGACGTTTGTTGCTGATGCTATTGGTTCCCACGGGGGATCCATCTGTTACGGAGCATTTAACAGGCTGGTTCAAATAGACTCACTCAGCCTCTAACAACTGGGGGTCTCTGCCCTCCCGCCCCCTGCAACATCATAACAGTTAATACATTTTGTTGCTTGAAGTCTCTGCGGTCCATAACTCGAGAATGCATGATGCGATCTCCCCACCGATATCACCGGAATACTGTGGAAAGAGTACGCATCAGTACAAAACCAAACACGGCTTTCTTAGCATGTATAAAACCTTAGCTATCAAATATCCTTATTTCACAGCATTTATACTAACTGAACCAACTTAAATCTTATACCTTAAAGCTAATGGAACCTTGTAAGTGAATATGTAATGTGTGAGTGTACGGGTTTTGATATGAAGACGCTAGTTAACTGGGGACAGATGCGTGCGCATTTAGCTACTAAACAGTGTTTTTCTTATGCATTCGCTAATATGCGACTAGTTAACAGCACTACTATGCGTATTGTTGTGTATATTTAAAATGATGGAAGATGCAATCGCATGGTGCTAATTGTATTATTGCCACATGTACTAAAGTGTGAGTTTATCCAAAATGGCGCTTAGGCGGCCATTTGCAAAATGGCGTCTTGCGATCTAATTTCCAAGATGACGTCTTGCGGCCAGTCGCAAGATGGCGTCACTGTGATTCAATTTTAAACTGAACTTGTCTCAGCCAATTACTCAGCTTCGACACAGCCTTGAGGGTTGGTGGAAGATGCAGCCACTGGGCTATGTAGCAGCCTTGAGGGCTGGTAACAGATGCAGCCTCTGGGCTGTGTAGCAGCCTTAAGGGCTGGAAGCAGATACAGTCTCTGGGAAGTATAGCAACCTAGAAGGCTGGTGGAAGATGCAGCCACTCGGCTGTATAGCAGCCTTAAGGGCTGGAAGCAGATATAGTGTCTGGGCAGTATAGCAGCCTAGAAGGCTGGTGGAAGATGCAGGCTCTTGGCTGTGTAGCAGCCTTGAGGGCTGGAAGCAGATACAGTCTCTGGGCAGTATAGCAGCTTAGAAGGCTGGTGGAAGGTACAGCCCCTGGGCTGTGTAGCAGCCTTGAGGGCTGGATGCAGATACAGTCTCTGGACAGTATAGCAGATGATGCAGAATTGCGTTGGCAAAGATGCAGGTGTGCAATTTGTGCCGACAAGATGACACAAGTGACTGATGATGCTGGGATGCGACTTGTGCCACCAAGATGACACAAGCGTCAGTGTAGTTGGTAATGTGCACTGGAGATTCTGGGTAATGGCCTGTGCCACAGAGATGACACAAGCGGCAGGAGACACTTAGATGAGACCTGTGCCACTGAGTTGACACAAGCGGTGGATGTCGCTGGAGTGTGACTTGTGCCGCCGAGATGACACAAGCGACAGATGATGCTGGAGTGTGACTTGTGCTGCCGAGATGACACAAGTGGCAGGAGACACTAGGAGGAGACCTGTGCCGCCAAGTTGACACAAGTGGCAGGCTGAGGTTCCGGACACTCGACCAACACAATGCAAACACCAGAACCGGAAACACGTGGAACGCTATCACCGGCATCCGAGCAACTCATCAGCAGGGCAGAAAAAGGAGGAAACACCAATCCCATTCCAGCAGGGATGATGTACTGCCTAAAGGGAGGACTTCATGAGCTGACAGCATGGCGTTTCTGTCTCCCAGCAACCAGACTGAGAGAACCACCATCGAATAGAATGTGGCTGCGGCTTGTAACAGGAGGCTTGTTGGGACCTATAGTTTCCCTGCAAAAGACAATATTCTTTAAAATGCACCACAGTACACAATCAATCCGGCACCCGTCGCCCAGGGGTGCTGGGGATATCCCCGGGCTCTCAGCCCAGCCCTGGGGTGCCCTGGAGAGGTGGACCCCTTTATTAGAGGGGTCCCCAGCTCCCCAGGGATCCCTGGCCTGGGCTGACTAGCAGCCAGGGTTAATGCTTCAGCTGGGGGGCCTGGTGAAAGGGCTCCCTTGGCTGTGGCATTAGCCCCCCGATAGAAAAAGTCCAGTGCTGGTTCTGGACAATACAGGGGGACCCTAGGCATTTTTTACCTATGTATTTCCAGAACCAAGACCAGCTCAGAGCCCAGTGCTGGTTGTACAGAATACATCATTTGTCCCTTGTATTTTGGCAACCAGGACTGGTTCTGATTAGCCCGGTGCTGGTTGTGTTAAATACCCCTATGTCATTTTTTCCCTGTATTTTCACAACCAGGACCGGCTGTGAAGAGCCCGCGGCTGGTTGTGCTTTAGGGGGAGGGGGCCACTTTACACAATCAACCTGACACCCACCGCGCAGGGGTGCCGGGGATAGCCCCAGGCTATCAGCCCGGGCCTGGGGTGCCCTGGAGAGAGGGGACCCCTTTATTGGTGGGCCCCAGCTCCCCATCTCCCCAGGGATCCCCGGCCTGGGATGACTAGTGGTCAGGGTTGATGCTTTGGCTGGGGAACCAAGTGAAAGGGTTCTCCTGGCTGTGACATTATCCCCCCGCTAGAAAGAGCTTGGTGCTGGTTATGGATAATACAGGGGACCCCCTATGCTTTTTGTCCCCTGTATTTCCAAAACCAGGACTGGGTCGGCTGAGCCCCAGTGCTGGTTATGCTAAATACAGGGGACCCTTAAGCTTTTTGTCCCCTGTATTTTCACAACCAGGACTGACAGTGAAAAGCCCGGGCTGTTTGTGCTTTTGATGGGAGGGGGAGCCATGTCCTTTTTTCTTTTTTTATTATAAATATCCAATTTTTAACATAGATACATAGATAGATCTCACTGATACATCCATGCATCTGTGTCTTATTGATTTTATTTTCTCAGATGCATGCAAGCTCCAGTGACCCCCTCTGTCGCCCACTGATGCACTGCCCCACTGCTCCGCGCCCCCACTGCTGCCGCTACCCCGAATGTCTATAGCCCGCCCCTGCAGACGTCTCTCACTCTGCACCTCCCAAACCACCTCCTGTGTTGGGAATTTTGTTGCCCTTCTTCCCTGCAGGTGGCACGGTTTGCTCCTCCAAACCCTGTGAATTAATACATTTTAAAAAAGCAATGAAATTCCATAGACAAAAATGAAAACACAAAAAGCTGTGTGACAGCAGTGTGTGTAGAGTAGCTTTTTGAAGAAATACATTTAATATATAACCCATTATCTTGTTATCCATCAACAGAAATCTTTACGGTGTGTAACAAAGCTGGTACTTTGACACTACAGACTTGCTAATATTCTAATTATGTCTCTTCATTGTAAATTGTAAACTCCTTGGGCAATCTCTTCCTTCTTGTTGCACCAATGTTACTTGCAGGGCAGTACATACATGTAATTCTAATGTAAGCAATTTAGAACAGAGGGTCTGATTGATTATGGATCGAAGAGCTGTGCTTTACGGTACTGAATGCATATGTTAGTACATATGCGATCAGTAACGATGCGGTGACTGGATTTACTACACCCGGTTAGTACATCCTGCCCTTTATCCTTTTTTGTATTAGAATTATTAGATTTTTTTTATTTTTAACTTAGTGGAACTAAAACCCCAAGTCTGGTCTTTCAGTCCCACTATAAGGACCAGATTCAATTAGATACAGTAATTTACCATGCCGGGAAAAGGGTGGTAGCCTCGGGCTTTAACACCCGGTGTTATTCAACTCCAGACCCTTTTCCTTGCACAATAAATTATCCACTAATGCATGTTAACCCATAGAATCCGGGAAAAGGTCCCTAGAGCTATGGGTTATCATATTCACGGCACCCACAATCAGGGCATTTAATGCAGATTCCTGTTCGAGTCTGCTCAGGCTCGAACTGGAATCCGTGTAAACTGCAGAATGCGGGCTGCCACAGGCTATAAAAGAATAGCCCCGGCAGATCAATTATCCCACGTTAATTATCTGCAGCTAATTTAATCCGTCTCTAAATGTTTCACCAATGTGTATAGCCAAGTCACAAACGCACATATGCCTTCAGACTGGCCCGATGTAGTGATAAATTAACCCTTACTCAGTGCCGGATTAAGGGCCACAAGCGCCTGGGGCTGAAAATGTTAAAGGGCCTTTACTGAGAAGGGAAGGAGCTGTAACGAGTGCTGTGTGGGTGTAACTATAGCCAAGTGTATGTACATCCCATACATGAACATCCCATTGTCTCGATAAATACATAAAAATAGAAAAAATGCATAATTTAGTGAGAACACTATAAAACTATTTTATTACTTATAATTTTTGGCTGACTGTGTGACCAGCTAGGCAGCTGGTCATCATCATGCTGGTGATGGGCCTATTTTTATGTGGAGGCCTGGAGTTAAAGTTACATCTGCCTCATTCTTAAGGCCCCCATACATGGTGCAATATAGCAGCCGATCTGACGGATTGGTATGATATCGCTGCTATATCGTACCATGTATGGGCATGATATCGGACAGAGCGTGCTCCCGTGGGGTCGTACCTCGCACCTCCAGATCTTACTGCAGGTTCATTTGATCTGGGGATGCGATGTACAATCCCATGCAGCGATATGCGGGTGGGGGTGGGGGGTGCTGGCATATCGGGCGGTCGGCCACCTGATCACACAGATATGTCGGTCGTCGGATCCCCCGTCGCGTCGCAAGGTGCATATCGCACCGTGTATGGGCGGCTTTAATCTGGCCCTACACTTACTGCTCCAGGCCACTACTATATCTGAGGTAGCGATAAGCAGTGATGGAAAATTAGCTGCCTCATTGAATTTTAATAGAAGACCCTTAAGTGTGTTCATGTAAGTTAAAACAATAATTGATTTATGCACAACTGTAATTCTTATACAGTATTGCAAGGGCTATGTGGTCTTTCTACAAACCCAGCACATCAGTGGGCTGCTGAAAGGGTTACCAAATTATACCAAGAATTTACAAGACAGGAGAGAAAGCCCTGCAATTCATTTCTTGTAACTTATTGGATAAATCATTCTAACTCTGGGCCTGATTCAGAGCCGCTCTTTAGTGGCCGCTTGTTCGCTCCGAGCGATGTTCGCACATCTGTGCATGCGTATGGGTTGTAATGCGCATGTGCCAACCAGTCAGTGCGGTCGGAAATCGTATGTTCGCAAAATAGCGAGTGCCTGCTAATTTGAGTGACAGGATGAGGCATTTGCTGGTGGTAACAGGGGAAGGTGCTTGAAAACGGGGAGTGGAGATCCAAACGCAGGCGTGCCAAACGGTCAAAATGGGCGTTTTAAGGGTGTGCATAATTAACAAAGCAGCGTCATCGGCCACGTCACTTGGTTGTCTCTTAGCCTGAACTGTTCGCATGATTGCGGTAGGAAAATCCAACCACAAGCACTGCGAGCAGTTCAGACGCCTTTCGATGTACTCGATTAATCTAATAAATAGCGGAGATGACGTATGACGCGAACGGCCAGGGGGCGTCTTTACAAAATAGCGAGCGCATGTTTCATTCGCTCGCTCAGACATAGAGGCGTCAACAGACCGCAAAGAGTGAGCGCTCAATTTAAATAGCCGGCCCCTTTTTCTGAACGACCGTTCGCAAATAGCGTCCAGCTCTGAATCAGGCCCTCTGTGCCTCCAGTCTATCACATCTAGTTTATAAACTTCACTGACAAGGATGTAAGTGATCTCACCATGGTTGCTGGGGGAAGGGCGGCTGACGTATTCTTGCTGTGTATCCTAATTGATCCAGCCTGTTTCACAGTCGTGATTTCTAACCTGTCAGCATCCAGTGCAAATACTTGTTTTCTTTTAGATAAAATAAGTTCTGACACCTGAAGTGGCATTATACAGTATACTGACTGACAACTCATTTCAAAGAGGAGATATCAGTTTTATAGATGCATTACACTTGGATACATATTGTAAATATATGTTACTAATGTTTGTGTGGCTCAACTTTTGCATATCCTGTGTACTGAGAATGGGGTTTCTTGTACTGAGGACACTTAAAATGAGTGCATCCAAAACAGATGTGCAGATTTGATGAAAATTACGGGGCTGATTCTGAGTTGGGAGCAAAGCAAATAGAAAATAAAGTAACTTTATACCTGGACAAACCATGCAAGGGTAGCAAATACATTTATACATTTATTTTCCTGCATGCAGGGTAAATACCTTCTGCTTTTGTATGTAGCCCACAAGTGCTGGACAGCTTTATTTTTACACTGTAATTTATTTGAGTTTGAACACTCTCTCTCACATCTAAAGGCCCCCATACATCAGACGCCGGGGTCTGGGCATCGGTGAAATCCAACATGTTGGATTTCCCTGATTTGCCAACCCCAACCAAAGTATGATCAAAGTATGATTTTTACATGAAGAATTTCGCAGATTCCCAGGCTGTGGTTCCGGTCCGATCGGGGGATCAGTGAAATGGATGCCTGATTAATAGGGCCCTTAATCACTCTGCATATTTTACATCTGCCCCACCTGCAGTGCAGCATGGTTTTGCCCAGGTGTAAAGAATCAGCCACTACAGTTTCAGTTGGTAAACGTCCAACTCCATCTCTCTTTCCATAGCCTCACCCAGGGCCGGACTGGGACTAAAAATAGGCCCTGGCATTTAAAGAACACACAGGCCCACACTGGCGTCAGCATCGGGCTCCAGGCGTAGACTCCTCCCCTTACTATTTCTGGCTCCTCCTACTTCTTATTCTATGCATTTATAAATAAATATAATTAATAACATAATTTATAATTAACAACATACAAGTATATAGCATTCTCTGTATTAAAATACATACAACAGAGTTCATTCTGCTGGGGATTCATACATGTGCCATAGTCAGACATTTGGTATTTGGTTGGTTCTGTTAGATAAAGCTGGCAATTCATTGGTGTAGATCACACACAAGGACAAGGAAAGTCATTTTCCCAATTGACCATGCCCTAGCTTAGCAGTTGTAGAGGATTAGATAGTGATCACTGTAGGAATTTTTTAGGGAAGGGGTGCTGAACACGGAGGAGGACACATCTGAACAACCAAAGCAGAGCTGAAAGTACATATTGTGATGCTCTGTGTACATAAACAGCATCGGCTCCCACCTCCACACCTCAAGGAGGGGAAGAGCGCTTTGAAAAAAAATCAAAAACAGGGTGTAGTCTCGCTGGGAAAGGGCTTGACCACACGATAGTACCCTCAATTAAAATTATGCCACACAGTAATGCCCCTCAGTTACTTTATACCGCACAGTAATGTCCCTTACACATTATTATGCCACACACCGTAATGGCCATTACACATTATGCCATACACCATAATGGTCATTACATAGGGTGGTCCCAGCAGGGCTGCCAAGACCCTCAG
The DNA here is from genome assembly GCA_031769625.1 of Taudactylus pleione. Classification (NCBI taxonomy): domain Eukaryota; kingdom Metazoa; phylum Chordata; class Amphibia; order Anura; family Myobatrachidae; genus Taudactylus; species Taudactylus pleione. The sequence continues at coordinate 8,057,510 of JAUIMM010000017.1, read as the reverse complement.
CAGGCCCAGGTATGGTGGGAGTGCATGACTACATGGAAGGACATGGCCACTCCTCTCATTTACAGCATGATTAACGTGTGAGGTGTGAGTTGAGTTGTGTGTGGTTGCTGCATATTGGAGACATTGGTTACACCTCTCCTGTACTCCCATGCCCCTAAAGAGACTTGGGTACTTTGTACCCATCCTCCTAGGTCCCGGTTCCAACCCATCACCAGAACTTTTATTACCTTGACAGTTTGCCACCCTGTCTCATGACCATTATGTAGGTAGGAGGACCGAGGGTAAAATATCGACTGGTTGGGCATGCCGGATCGTCCAGCTTGCCTGTCCGATGCAATATTCACTTATTGTATTATATCACATAGATAATAATCAGAAACTTCACATCAACATTTCAGTCCGGTACGTGGACCTTTGTCAAGATAACGACATAAGTGGACCAAACACACTATATATCCCCCATATCTTGATAAAGGTCCATGTACCGGACTGAAACGTTGATGTGAAGTCTCTGATTATTCTCTATGTAATATAATCAGTGCTCGAAGTGGGATATTTGAAGTGAGGATATGGAAATTTTAATTCCACCCAGCCCCCCCACCAGCATCTAGCATGGTTCCACCTATCCCCGCATGGAGGGACAGCCTACGATGCCATGGAAAGTAACATCAATATCAATTACACCATAATAGTAAGCTAAAAACAATCAAACTGACATAATCCCCCCGGAACCCTCTAGCATAGAAAAACAATGATATATAGCACATAAAACATGAATAATAGAACAACCGACAGCTACAGACACAATATAAGAATCCATCCAAATGGCCAACAGCCAATCCAGAGCATAGTGCTCAATATAACAATAAGCATAATGTAAAGGTGCGTACACACGGTCAGACACAGCGACAATCAGATAACAGTAACGATCATTATCTGATCATCCTGCATGTGTTGGATGATCGTTATCGAGCATCCAACACATGCATTAACCCCCTAACGACTATAACGTCCCGCGATTAACGATCGCGGGTCCCTATAGTAAACAGGCTAACCTGGTCGATATATACATACACATTTGTACACACATATATATATATATACATACACACACACATTTATACACACACATATACATATATATATATATATACATACACATACATACATAAATATGACACATATGCATATATATATATATATATACACACACAGGACTGCAAGGGGGTTCCAACATCAGCACCTACCTGATGGTTGGTGCCGCTATTATTACTGGTGGGTCAGTGGTGCTCCTATGATCTTGCTATTATGATCGCGGGGGGAGGAGGGGCGGTTGCACCCGTGGGGGGGCTGTTTTGATCATGGGGGGGCACCCACGGGGGAGGGGCGCTGTTGTGTTCGTGGTGGGGGGCACTGTTGTGATCGCGGGGGGTGGAGGGGGGAACCCGCGGGGGGGGATTTGGCACTCTTGTGATTGGGGGTGTGTGCACCTATGATGTGCAACACCCAAGAAAGCAGTAGCTCCACCTCCAGCCGAGCATGTGCTGCCATACGGTCACTAGAGCCCACCTCTCCCTCTGGGCTCTGGCTATTACATGGCGGCCATTTTCTTATATGTAATTTATTTTCACAAGTGGTGCGCGCTGGGCCTCTCAGGAGCCGGACCGGCCCATCTTGGCATCGGCCCTTCTGGCATTTTCCAGAATTGCCAGATGGCCAGTCCGGCCCTGGCCTCACCCTATTTACATATTGAGCCACAAAGACTATGGTTCTGGTTCTGAGTCGCACGCATCCTTGACCTGCTTACTACATTAGGGTAATATGAGAATCCACTTGTGAATCCTAAAAAAAAGTGCAACTGCATATGGAAGCACGGTTTCTACATTCACAGCTGCATCATTCGTATCAGGTCTTACATCAGCCTCATGCTGGGTGCAAAAGATTTGTGTGAAACAGATGTCCCATCTCCATCCCCATGTCACAAATGAGCACTGAAGCCCACACTCCCACTAGATGGTACATTTCGTATGGTGACCACCCAGTTACAGCCCATTTCACAGATAGCGTGGTCTGTTGACAGATTAATCTGTACACACTAGCGATCTCCATCGCATGCAGATACCTGATCTAACATATGCTAGATCAGGAGCCCATTTCTTGCTTTGATGCAGATCTGTGTGCATTTCGACTTCCATTCAACTCAGAATCAGCCCATATGTAGGCTCATCGACCTTGCAAAATCTGTAAAAGCATCAAGCAGCCAGAGGGCCACCATAGTGAATATAAAAAATCTGACATATAGCAGCTAGCCATAAAAATGTCTTATCTGAGAGTGGGGTGGAGGGTGTGGGACTGACTGGGGGACAGGAGTTGTAAATCGGTCAAGGGGATGCAGGGACAGGATTTAGAGAGTGGAAGAGGGACTGAGCAGTAAGCAGGCACTGATGGCCGGGTTCCTTTAATAGCATATAAATATTTATATACATACTGTATCACAGCGTAGGTGTCACAAACTGCACTGCTGCAGCCACCGTGTCACTTGTCTTGTTACCTGCTCCATGATCTGGCTCCGTGACAGACTCCCTCCAGCTGCGGAATCTCCAGCAGTCTCTCTGGCTTCCAGATGCAGCATTCCCTCTAGGGTTGCTGCTATTTCCTATGTGGCTAAAGGACCTCTGTGATGTATCCACCACGTGACCGCTGCAGGAGGCTGGACCGCTCCTGCGTTACCATCCACTAGGGCATAGAGGGGGAATAAATATTTGTAGCGAGCGCAGCGAGCCACCGTGCCCGAAGCGTGGCGAGCGTAGCGAGCCCGCGAGGGGACACTTTTGGTCCCCCGTTAGCATCCCCGCCCCTCCGCCTTTTAGGCCGGGTCACGTGGGTGTGACGTCACAGGTCCATCAGCGCTCTATAGTCTAGACCTAACCTTACCTCTAGTGCTGGCTGCTGGGCGCAGCCATGACAGTCTGAATCAGGTGACTGTTCATCCTCCAACAAGAGACCAGTATGCAGACACTTGATGCCTGCAGCCAATCCCTGACTAGCCAGGGGTATATAAGGACTCTCCCTGCATACAGCACTTGCCAGTGCAATGTTGTCTAGAGCCCATGGTAGACCTCTCCAGTGAGCTCTTGCATTTTACTTTCCGCTATTGCTCTAGGTGCCAATCTCCATCTAGCTGCACTACTGGCTCCTGAAATCAATCTGATATCCTGCACCATTAGTACCAGTTCGATATACTGTACCATCGGATCCAATCCAATATCCTTCACCATCGGTTACAGTCTGATATCCTGCACCATTGGTTCCAGTCTAATATCCTGCACCATCGGTTCCAGTCTGACATCCATTCCGGTGAATCCCATGTACTAACTCCATATCATACATAATCTATGATTAGGATCATCTGTACTTACTTCAGGTCCTCAGCTGCATTTCCAGTACCCATGGTTGCCAGCAGCACTCACCTGTCCATCAAATTCTCACAGATCACTAATATTACTCCTCGGTCCTATCATGAGCAGAGATTACTTAAGGCCGTCCAGTTTCCCAATGCTGACCACAGACTCCAGGCCAGCCCAAGACTCAAGTTCGGGTTCACAGACAAACTGATCCATGACAGTAGGAGACCTAATAAATAACTGTAACATCAGATCACACCTACAGCTGTATCGGTTTCGTAAATTCCCAATGCCTTTTATTGATTTGTGTGATCTCAAGACAGGTTTTAGGATAGGGCAATTCAAACATCCACATAAATATGTGTTTTGAGTTCTCCCAATACTAACCAAAATTTACTGAAAATTATAATCAAAAATGTAATCTGGAAAAAACATAGGTAGATTATCCACATGTTGGAAAGTCATGCCAACTCAAAATATAGGCATAACATAGATAAAATCTACCTATGTTTTTACTAGTAGGCTTATAATATCTTAATGTGGAGATACATGTATTCAATCTAAAACATTTTGGAAGGAGCATATACCTAATACAACATATCAGTTCAATAAGGTATATAATAGCAGGTCGGGTGGGAGATATATATTATACAGGGATTTTTTCCAGATTACATTTTTGATTATCTAGAGAGCATTACTTGTAACCGGCAGCAAGATTACAGTATGATACTGTTTGATGATTTGATTTAGTTAATATTTTCGCTTTCTGCAGCAGTGATCAACCATAGTTGATTTTGTATTTTATATTTTTTCAATCATTTAACTCCTTTTTCTATTAGTATTATATATTAAAAGTTAAGTTTTAACTGAATTTTCTCCCTATAAGTGTGCCCCCACACAGAGTTTCTTTCTTTTTTCTTCTTTTTTTCGTTACTATAATGAATATACATGGCTCTGGGGAGCACCACTGACCAAACAGGATTGCCACCAACAAAAAATATTATATGGTGATTCTGTTCTAATTATAATTTTCAGTAAATTTTGGTTAGTATTGGGAGAACTCAAAACACATATTTATGTGGATGTTTGAATTGCCATATGTTTTCTCCTCTGTGCGGACTTGCCTAAAAATTCCTTTTTGTACATTGACATTTAGACTGATCCTGTTCAGTCATTCCATGGCATAACCAGCATGAGGATTAGGGATTTTTGGAGTTATATAGAATTTATTAGCATTAGCACCCTTCACTCTTTCATTGATACTGTCTATTTTGAACAACAAATATGAGCTTCAATCTTAAAAATGAATTATTAGCAAGATAGCAGAACAGTGGAAACTTAGAGGATATTTTTCCCACAAATATCTCTGAATGTGAACCTAACATTAGTTGGGAAGAAGACTTTCAGAGATTAAAACTAACACTCCATAAACAGGTGAGAGTAAACTGGGATTTGACATCCCTAGAAAATTATATTAAGCAAAAAATTTCCCCTAGAGGTCTTAGACCAAGGGTGTTCCCAGCATTTGAATTGGCCAGTGAAAATCTGAATAAGGATTAGGAAATATGCCTCAATAAATGTTCGCAAGACCTCATGAGCATATTGATGAAGCATAATCATCTGACTTTGGAAGAATGTGAGAAAAATATTGATGAGTTAGGTAAGTAATTGGAACAGTGGGAAGGAGATCAACAATTCCAACAATGTTTTGAGAAAACTAAAGAAGACCTAGTTACTTATGAACAAATGATCATTGACCAGAAAAGGAATAAATTTAGGAGGGATAAAAAGGATTTTGCCACAGGAAACATCTTTAGGTGGAATAAAAACCCATGAAATAGGGGTCTTCCTAAACATACGGATTCATATCAATATACCTCCTCTGAGGCAGAATCTTCAGGAACTGAGCATACTCAGGAGTACTTATCCTCTAACCCTCAAGTCCCCAATCATAGGGGAGAAATTACTAATCAAGGCCTCAATTTTTTAGGGGATCCACAAGGATCCAGAGGAAGACAAAGAGGAAAACAAGGATATAAAAAATGGGACACATTACCTCCAAATCGATATCAAACAAGAACGACACGGGGTCATCAATTTCCATAACCAAGTTAAAGATCATCAATCTGTCAAAACAAATTCTAACAGATATTCAAAAAACAGTTCTTAGTAAAGGTCTATCCTTTTCTCCCACACAACAATTTAATAGATTTGACTGGGAAAAAGATCTTCGCCTATTTGGCAGAAAACTTCTACTCACAAATTTTATGCCAATAAAGAGGGAATACTTGAAGGAGCACAGTCCCAACAGACCTCAGTATCTAATATTCCACAAGCCTTTAACTCCCCATCTCGTTCAAATACTGAACTGGAAGCACTCAAAGATCTGGAAGACCTTAGTAGAGAATCAGAGATATTGGACATGCCCTCTTTTGAAAAAGGGAAGAGACCCATATGTAAGAATAAATCTACATTTTTTCCCCCAGATAATATCTGTCCTGAGATCAGAATATATATGAATATGGTATCCAGTGAATTTGATAAGATACACCAGAAAAATAGACAAAGGAATCCATTTCATGGAAATATGACACCCACAATTAGAAAAGCCCTGAGAGAGATCCAAAATTGGCAAGACGTTCTGATAAAGCCTTCAGACAAAGGTGGAAATGTGGTCATATGGCCTAGAGAAATGTACCTAAAAGAGGCATATAGACAACTAGATGATTCAAGTTGCTATAAGAAAATCCTCTTAAATCCTATAGACAACTATAATACACTCTATCAGAGGATTATTGATAGAGCTTTGAAGGATTCAAAAATTACCCTACAAGAACATGGATATCTCAAAATTCAAAATCCACAGATACCAACATATTATATGCTTCCTAAAGTACATAAAAACATGCTTATACCGCCGGGTAGACCCATTGTGTCTGGCATAGGAGGATTAACTGAAAAAGCTAGCATTTTTTTGGATCTCCATCTTAGACATCATGTCTTAAGTTTACCCTCCTATGTCCAAGACACTTCAGATGTACTAGGAAAACTGGATGATATCAAATTGGAACTAGGCCAATTTTTGGTCACACTTGAAGTAGAAGCCCTATATACCAGCATCAGCCATGAGAAAGGGGTGGAGGCGGTAAAATATTTCATGATGATGGAGGGATTTGAGGGTTTTCAAGAATTCTTACTGGAATTATTGAACTTTGTATTGAGGTACAACTTCTTCACATTTGACGATAAGTTCTTTCTACAAATGAGAGGTACGGCAACGGGGGCAGCGTGTGCCCCCACATATGCTAACATATTTCTTGGATGGTGGGAAAGAGAGAAGGTCTTTAATGAGAACAATTAACATCTAACATCTCACATCAATATGTGGATTCGATACATAGATGACATATTCCTGGTTTGGGAGGGAGACATACAACTTCTGTTGTTATGTATTACAAAATTAAATGACAATGATTTCAGTATCCACCTAACGTATGACATCAGTCAACAGAAAATACCTTTTTTAGATCTAATGATCTATAAAAACCAAGATAATATGATTGCCACAGATCTCTATAGAAAAGAAACCTCAACAAATAGTTTGTTACACCAAACAAGCTCTAATTTTCCTCCTACAATAGAAAATGTCCCCAAAGGAGAATATCTGAGGTTGCGAAGAAATTGCTCGGATGATAATTCCTTTAAAGAACAGAGTGGGGACCTTTCAAGATTAAAGGAGAGGGGCTATAGTAACACATCAATAAAAAAAAAGCTTTAAGATCAGTGAATCAAGTGAAGAGAGAACATCTGATTTTTGGAAAAAGTAAAAGAGATCAACAGAAACAAAAACAAGATAATATCAGATTTGTGGGAAATTTTTGCCATGAATGGCGGGAATTAAAGAATGCCATTCAAAAATATTGGGGAATTTTACTCTCTGATATAGACCTGTCAAAGAGGATAGGGCCTAAAGTCTCTATGAGCTGGTGTAGATCCAGAAATTTGAGGGATCAACTTGTGCATAGTCACTATACCAAAAATATATCAAGAAAAAATTATACAGTGGGCATCCATGTGACACATGTAAAATATGTAAACATATCAGTCAGATAGAAGAAATTAAGGACAAATATGACAATGTAATTAAGATCCGGGATTACATCAATTGTAAAACAGAAGGGGTTGTATATTGTCTAATGTGCAGCTGTAATTTTAAATATGTTGGGATGACAACAAGATCTCTCAAACAACGGGTCATTGAACACATTGGTTCTATTCGAAATGCGGCTACAGATTTATCTAAAATGAGACAGCTCACAACTGTAGCACGTAATTTTTATCATCATCATGCTGGTTCCAGCAAGGATTAAAAAATCTGTGGACTAGAGAGAATTAGGCTTGGAATAAGGGGAGGAGATATGACAAATGCATTACTAAGGAAGGAATGCGAGCGGACATTTAAATTGGGCTCAGTGACCCCAAACGAAATGAATGAGTATATTAATTATGGAGTTTTTTTAACATCTTGAGGACATTATTATAATATGTGTAAAGGACTTATTATCTCTTTAAAGTTGATGGTTTTTATATGCATTAAGTAAGAAGTTAACAACAATTTTTAATAATGACACTTAAACTAATTTTTTCACGGATAAGATAATGCACAAATGAGTCTTTATGGGATATTCTAATACACATGAATTATTATTATCAATATTTTTTCACGTTATAGGTCTCTACACCATAGATTTTAATCAAATTTTTTTATAATAACCTACACTTTTTATATTTTCACTCACTTCACGCAATAACATTAATTTAAATTTATTTGTTACTAACTTATATGGTTGTTTTGTTCAACGGTTTATATTTTTAATGCTCACAAATATTTTTTTTAAATGGATATTTTTATATGTATGTATGTATATGCATATATATGTGCATGTATGTGTATGCATATATATGGGTATATGTGGTTTTATATATATTTTGTTATCTTCTTCAGTAGAATACAATTGATTCTTATGGCCAAGATTTCAGTATAAAGATCTGAATTTGAAAATTGTATCACCTTTATATATAAGAGATAATAGTGTTATCTCCTATATATACTCTTGCTAACTTTAATTTAACAACCCCCCTTTCTTCATAATTAGGTTATCTATATATTTTTTTTTTTTTTGTTCTTCTTTCTCTTATTCCCCTGTAAGAACATTACTAGGCATATGCTCTTCACATTAACCTTTATGAACATAGCCTATGTATATAATAGTAGAGGATGTAGATATATACATATGGATAAGTATAGCCACGACACACATGTGTATAACTACCGTATATTTGTTTATCATGATCTTTTAGGAATCTGTAATGGGTGAGGGGTATTTGTGTGGGTGTGTGCGTGTATGTGCACACGCGGATATGCATGTCTATACACATATGTATTTGTTAATGCATACATGTGACAGTATATCTATATACACTTTATCTCCCTAACATTACCAGATGTGAAAATTGTTGTTTTGACTAATATATGTGAAATGCTCAGGCATACAATATGTACATTCCATTTTTCAAGTGACTACTGGGTGCTAGATATTAATTATTCAATAAATACAAAGCAACTGATAACAACTTCATTTTTTTCTATAATAATAATATAGTATCCAATATTGGAGTTTAATAAAAATTATTATAGCAGCAAAAAGTGATCATTTCCGAAGCAGGACATTATGACTTTATACATGATGATATTATAGGATCCCTATATGCTCTAGATGGGGAACTCCTAGAATAAATTATACAATATAATATTTACATTTATGCTTAATATTCTAATAAGCAATCTATTAAATATTATAGTAGATGCTGCATATATATTTTTTATTTTTTATATGTTTTATTATTTTTTGTTATGTATAAGAAGTATGTAATGATAACGTTGGGAATATTTAGGTATTATATGAAATGAAATTAGGATTGTCTATAGGTATATATGAATAAATAATTTTTCTGATATAGTGCCTTGATTGACAAAATAATGGACATAATAATGGACATAACAAAATAGGGATTGGCTATACCAAATGCCAGTCACACAAACAATCTGTGATTGGATATGTCAAATGTCAATCAAGACTAGGGCTACCAATGACTGACTAAACAATAAAGCAAACATACTGACTGCATCAGATGTCAATCTACGCATGGGTGCCCTGATTGGTTCCTTTTAATAATATCAGGAAAACCTGGATTTGGAAACACTGAAGCTGCACTGTGATCAAGCACAGCGAAACGTGCGTCAGTACACAGCCAAGCGGTCACGTGGTGCGCACACATGACCGACAAGCCGGTAGGCTCTCCGATCTCCCTACGGACATGCTGATTACAAGCTCCCCTCTCTCCTCCCTCTGTCACTCGGGACAGCAGCGCCGGACAGGGCGCATATGTGACCAACAAGCCGGTAGGCTTTCCACTCTCTGCAGGGACACACTGCCAACAACTTCCTCTCTCCCTTTTCTTTGCTACTCAGGACAGCAGCGCTGGCTAGGTAAGTGGAGTTGACATCCCTGCGCTAACTTAGAGGTAACAGGGCGGACTGCCACCATTCGTTCCTGCATACTGCTCTCCTCACTTTTTTCACGATGCAAACAGGGCCTGATTCAGAGCAGGACGCAAGTGGCCGTTCGCTCGTCTGCCGTACGAGTGGAAATATTTAAATTCAAGCGCTCGCTTGTAAGTTCGCTCGTTGCTAATTTTCCGCCCTATAGTCTCCCAACCCCTCCTCTAGCTAGCGTCCGTTCAAAATAGCGACCATCCGTCTCCTCTTTGGTTGCGTTCGATGCTCACACAAGTCAATTCCGGAAGTGGCCATGTCAGTTTTCGATTGCCTGCTATTTCATTCTTCAAACATACTTTAATCGTTTCATGCCAATCAATAGATTAATTACCTTAATTGCTCTTCACATGTTTTCAATCCTTTTTTTTTCATAGTCAATAAACTTTATTCTTGTCAGTGTGTGTCATTTGTACCGCAGAATACGTACGGTTTCACCAATGTTTTCTTTTTCAAAATTAAATGTTTTTGGGAATGATACTAATGTTTTCCGTTGTTTGTGATAGGCATATTTTAGTACTTTAATTTGTTTATTTAAATTAGCTTATGCATGTCACTGCATCAAGCCTATCATAACTCACATTATATTTGTGAGGCTGGAGGTCACATGACTCATACAATAACCAATAGAATGGTTCCTGTTAATTTACAAAGTACATTAGCCAATCAAATTTTTTTTAGGGCCTTTATTAAAACTGTTTTGTGTAACAAAAAATCATTGCCATCATGAGAGCCTCCGCGTTTAGTAGGCGGGAGCTCATGGTCTTCACCGAGGTCATGGACCAGAGGATCACTAGCCAGCCTCCCCCCATCACCAACCTCCGCAAGCGTATGGCGTGCGCGGAGGTGCGCCGCCGCCTGCGCTCCTTTGGCTATCGCCGTAATATCAGCCAATTGGAGCGCAGGTGGTCGGATCTGCGCTGCCGCACGCCACGCCTGCTGGCATGTTTGCGGTTGCAGATCAGTCAAAGTAAGTGTTTATTTTTTTTTTGCTTTTTTTGCGGCCCTACCTGCGTATGCATGTTTCCGGTATAGCCCTGTTTGTTTATTGCGGCCCTACCTGCATGTGCATGTTTCCAGTCTAGCCCTGTTTGTTGATTTAGGACATACCAGCGTGTGCATGTTTTCCGTTTTTATAATTTTATAACATTTTTGGTGTTGTAAATTTGTACCCAAACCCCAAAAATCAAAAATAAGCTAAACCTTTTTCATCCATCATTTAGGGGCTGAGCGCAGACTCCAACGTCGAGTCCGAAACCGACGTCGCCCTCGTCCCCTATCCCCCACTCCCAGCCAAACCTCCTCTCCCCAACCTTCCCCAAATTCCCCCTCCACCCCAGACCGGCCAGTCCCTGAGGCCCCTCCCTCTCCAATTTTGCCCATCCCTCCAAATTCTCCCTCCCCTCCACCCCTCTCTCTTTTCATCCCCCTCCCCTCCACCCCCCCTCTCTTTTCATCCCCCTCCACACCGAGCCAGATATCCCCTCCTCCATTGGACCAGCACTGGCCCACCTCAGAGGAGGAGGATGTCGGGGCTCAACGAGCAGGCATCCCGATGACCGGTATGTTTCTCTTTTAAACTATGGTTGTTTTTGCATTTTTGTGTTTTTGGGTGATGTTGTCCTTTTTCCTGTGCATTTCCAAATTGTTAAGTATTTCTAATGTTTTGGTTATATATTTTTGCTAAACAATATCTAGGATGTTTTCCCCTGACACATATCACACATGTCCAAACACTCATACTTGTGTCTTTCTAGTTTACGGTACCAACAAATGTATTTTTTTGGTGTACTTCGCCCTTTTTTTGGTTGGCTTTTTATGTGTAATATATATAGTTTGTATTTATACCATCTTTGCGTTTTCCATAAATTTTTTTGGGGACAAAAATTGTTTTTTTTTTTAAAAGTAGAGTCTGATTTTTAACTTGTTTGCTAACATATAATTTAAGGTGTCATTTTATTAATACACACATTTTTTTCCCCACAGAGGACCAGAGGTGACTGCAAGAAATGCAGGCAGGCTTGCAGACATTGCGGGGCCATGTAATTGGCATGCTTGTGGTCCTTGACCACATGTTGCCGGTCCTGCGCCATTAATTTTTTTGTTTTTTTACCCCCCTAAAAATTTTGTCATCAATAAAATCTATATTTTTTTTCAAAAGGTCTCATTCCTTGTCTGTAAATATTAGATTGTTTAACCTTCCATAAGTCGACTATTGGAGCATGTTTTTTATAGTAAGGTAAATCAGATTGTAGAAAGCGCCAGTAAGTATGTAAGCTGGTACATTAAACACCTAACAATACCAATAGGTTTGGAGAATTACCAGCATTTTTTTTTTATATTTTTGGTGGGTAATGTAAATATTAATTCAAACCTGCTTAGGCCTAGTTTAGAAAACATACTGTTTCACCATAATACCTTTGGTGTTTGTTTTTAGCCACAAAGCATATTAAAATACTTAACAATTTAACACATTACAGGATTAGCCATTAAGAAAGTTTGCCTTTTTTGGGCCAGGTTACCCGTGCTTGTAATTTACCAAGGAAAAGTCTTTTTTAACGTAAAACAAAAATTTAATACACACAAATAATAAACAGAAAGTGAATTGTGACAAACAATTCACACAGTGCAAACACACGCCAAAAAACAACCAACACCCAAAAACAAAAAATAAAAACACTCAAGAACTGTTTGAAGAAGTAGCAGGCCAACATGAATCCACAAATGAGGCGAAGAAATAATTGTTCCCGAAGTTAGATCCAATGTGGCCACATGAAGACAATTTTGGGGATCAGGTAGTAGGCATCGTTTTTTCGTGTAATTTTAGGGAATAAAAGACAAAAAAAACAAACAAATATTAAAATTGGCCATTAAAATCTTACATGTCTACATTGTGTCAATTAACTAAATGTTTTACAATAATTACCTAAAATATCTGGCCACCACATCATCACATATGGCCCCCCCACATACTGACCTCCGACCAACCTCGGGGGGGCCATCCTTAGGCAAGGCCTCCTCTGGCTGCATTGGGACCCCACTCCTTATGGCGATGTTGTGAAATATCCCACACAGGACCACAATTTTCAAAACCATATCCGGCAAATACATGAGGTCACCACCAAAGCGGTGGAGGCATCTGAATCGGCCTTTTAAAAGGCTGATACAGCGCTCCACCACCTACCTGGTGGCTGTAAGTGCGGAATTATACTCACTTTGTGGCCCTGGTGTGGGAGCCAAATAAGGAGTGAGCAGCCAGGGCGTGCAAGGGTAACCACTGTCTCCTGTGAAAATAAATAAACAAACATCAGGACCATTGTGTAACAAGCTTTGCAGTGATTGCAACAGAAGGTGTCAACTTACCCAGAAGCCACGCATCACCAGCTTGTAGGTTGTCTAATTTGTGCCAAATCCCTGATTGCTGGATGACGAAGGAATCATGTGCACTCCCGGGGATTTTGGCATTCAGGGACAGGATCTGGAGGGAGGCATCACATACCACCATTACATTCAGTGAATGAAAGTGTTTGCGGTTCCTAAAAATAGGCTGGAGGATGAAGTGGTATGTGAGTGCCATCCACAACCCCTATGATGTGTGGGAAGCCAGCTATTTGGTCAAAATTGGCCTTCGCCGCACTAAGGGAACCCATATCCACTGGCATTTTAATAAAATGAAGGAGGTGCTTAAAAATGGCCTGCATCACTGCCCTCAGGATCCTTGAACAGGAGGATTGGGAGATTCCGGCAACTATTCCCACCGTGGTTTGAAAGGATCCTGAGGCACAGAAATTTAACACCGACATTAATTGCGTAAGTGGTGGTATTGCTGTAGGACTGACAATTTGCCATTCAAGATCATTCTCTATTAATGAGAGAGTGTCTATGATGATTTGTGGAGGAAGACGGTATCATCTTAAGACCTCATCATCTGGCATTCCAAAAAGGGTGACACGTGTTCTATATATCTGGGGCCTTGCAGGCCTACGAAGCCTACGCCTGGGACGAAGTTGAGGTTGGTCGGGTTCTGGAACCATGGCCAAGATAATACGACCAACATCAACCTGAAATGGTAAGCCAGGTAGTTATTGTTTGAGACAAATGTGTAAAGAAAAATATACTTATCTTTTTAAAGAAATCCAAAGATGCTTACAGGCTGGGGTCTTGTCATGAGTAGACCAACCTACATTTCAAAAGTAGAAAATATATTTACTATTTTTTTGCGAAACTTGATTGTAAAGACATTTTTGACGTTAAAAAAAAAGAGAAGGGAGCACACATTAGTTTGGATAAATGCACGCTACATTTAGTGGTAAAACATGATTTTACACTGAAAAAATAAGCAGACATTAGTGCGCTAAATAGTTTGCAATTTTTACTGTTTAATAAGCGCTACACACACGGTGGCGGTGGCTGGACCATGCATTAACCTCCCACTGCCCACCAACGTGTGCCACCCACCTACCCACCAATGTGTGCCACCCACCTACCCATCAATCTGTGCCAGCCATTTATAAATGCATGACCCAGCCACTGCCTGCAGGAATGAGGCAGGTGGTGGCTGGGCCATGCATTAACCTCCCACTGCTCACCAATGTGTGCCACTCACCTACCCACCAATGTGTGCCACCCACCTACCCACCAATGTGTGCCAGTAATTTATAAATGCATGACCCAGCCACCACCCGCCGGAATGAGGCAGGCGGTGGCTAGGCCATGCATTAACCTCCCACTGCCCACCAATGTGTGTCACCCACCTACCCACTAAAGTGTGCCACCCACCTACCCACCAATGTGTGCCAGCCATTTATAAATGCATGACCCAGCCACCGCCCGCCGTAACGAGGTGGGCGGTGGCTGGGCCATGCATTAACCTCCCACTGCTCACCAATGTGTGCCACCCACCTATCCACCAATGTCACATGACACCTATAAAAATAACATCACATTAAAAAATCACGCAAAAATTTTATAAATTGATTTTAAAAAATTAAGTTTAACAACAAATATTACAAAATTACAACAACACCGATACATGTATAAAATTTGTTTTTGTTGCTGTTATACATTAGTTTATGATGTTTGAATATACCACCATAAACAAATGTATGTCAACAACATAAACAAATACATTGCAACAACAAAAATAAAACCTATTACAATACATATAAAAACACAGAACATTCCTGTAAAAAAAACAGATTACAATACATATAAAAACACATAACATTCCTGTAAAAAAAAAACTAATTAAAATACATATAAAAACACATAAAATTCCTTAAAAAAACTGATTAAAATACATATAAAAACAATTAAAAATCCTGTAAATAAACAGATTAAAATACATATAAAAACATATATAATTTCTGTAAAAAAACAGATTAAAATACATATAAAAACACATAACATTCCTGTAAAAATATAATATTAAAACCCCCAAAAACTAATAAAATATAGCAAAATTTTGAAAGAGGTAAAAATATACATAAACAATGTACAAAACAATTCACATTTGTAGATTATTAAAATGTCCTTATTTTTTCCTCCTAGCAATGTCCGTGGATAGTGAATGGGAATTTGTAACCTGTTTCCTAGAGATCCTCCAGGAAAAGGAGTGTCTTTGGAGGATATCCTGTCGACAGTACCACCACAAGTCGGCAAAATTGTCAGTTTTGAATGTCCTTTTGGAATATACAAAAGTTTCGGGGCTGGCAGTGCTGACATGTACCACCCATCACTCTGGTACTATGACCTTATAAGTTTCATAAGCTAACAAGAGCCACAACGCCAGTCAGTGGTCCTGATGGCCGAGCGAGAGGGAGAACAGGAGGCAGCAGAAGTGATTGCACAGTCTGAGGATTTGTTGGTAAGTAGAGACACAGTTCATAAGTTTTTTTGTTGCTCAATCACAGTTGTTCACTATAGTCATTTATCTCACAGATAACCCTCTTGAAATGACACCGCACCTGGTCTGTTGAAATAGGCCATATACTCCTCCCTCACTTCTTTGGCACGTGCTGTTGATGTTGTTGCATTCCTTGGTGCAGACACTGATGTAAACTGGGCAATATCCTTCGGAGGTCCTACATCTTCTGGTCTAGCTGGGACTGGTTCTCGTTGTGTAGTTTTCCTTCGCAGAAAGTTGTGCAGCACACAGCATGCCATCATGACCCAGTCTATTTTCTCCACATGTAGGTTTATGGTGGTGTGGAAAATGCGTAACCGGTTGCTGAGTATTCCAAACGCATTTTCCACAATGTGCCGCGCCCAGGATAGGCGATAATTGTAGATCCTCTTCTGTGCAAATGGCCCCTCTGTGCAAATGGCTTCATCACATGTTCATGTAATGCAAAAGCCTCGTCTGCGGCGAAAATGTAATTTAGGCCGTGCTTTGTCTCGTCCAGTGATGGCAAGTGGAGGGTTTTGTTGGTGAGTCTCTGGTAGAATGCAGTCTGTTTGAAGGACCCACCATCTGAAGCACAGCCATTCTTGCCGACATCCACAAACAAAAAATCATAGTTGGCAATCACCACTGCCATGAGAACGATGCTGAAGAAGCTTTTGTAGTTGTAGTAATATGATCCGGTGTTGGCAGGTGGGTTGATGTGAATGTGTTTTCCATCGATGGCTTCTCCGCAGTTAGGGAAATTCCAACGTTGTTCAAATTTTTCAGTCTTCCACGGTGTTAGGAAACTGGAAAAATAGAAAAATAAGTTTATAGAAAAACATGACTTTAATATTGTTTTTTCTTTTTTCCTATATAGACTACCACCCAAGATCACGATTTGTCCATCACGCCTGACCTAACTTTGATCGGGGACAGCAAGGTGGAAAGCCTCACCACAATGACCACACCCATTGAACCAGGAGCATCATCCTCCTCGGTACCACCCAACAAAATAAAAAGCAGTAGGCACACAGAAAAGGAGTTGTTTCTACAAAAAGCAGAAATCATCCTTCAAAAAGCCCCTGATGCTATTGACGACTTTACTGATCACATTAATAGTCATATGAGAAAAATGGATGCGGTAACTTCCAAAAATTTCCATAGGCTCGTCTATGAGCTTCTCATTGGATCCTTCAACTGTAATTTGCACGACTCCACCTATATTACTGACCCTATGCTTTATTCCCCTGCTCCAAATGCCTATGTCAGGCCCCCCCCCAGCCCAGTTGGAGATTACTACCCCGCCCAGCACCCCAACCACAAGCAGGACCATTTACAATGCTCTGCTGGAGGCTTGCCGCGTTACTCTTAATGTTTTTTTTTTAATCTTCTTCTTCTTCTTCTTCTTCTGTACTATCACCAAATTTCATCACTCCCAATAGGTGCAGGCTGTATGCTCAACGGTGGTGATGACACCAATTGGACAAGGTCACTACACACGGCACAAGGACAGATTGGTGGAAGCCGGGGCCACAATCTGTCCTTGTGCCATGTGTGTATTAGCCTGTTCAATCTGGTGTCTGACCCGCCATAGAGCATACAGCAGGCTACCTATTGGGATTGATAACATTTGGTGAAAGGTTTTCTTTATTTTTCTTTATGTTGCCTGTACTATTACCAAATGTCATCACTCCCAATAGGTGCAGGCTGTATGCTATACGGTGGTGATGACACCAATTGGACAAGCTCAATACACACATGGTACAAGTAGAGATTGCTGGAAGCCGGGGCCACAATCTGTACTTGTGCCATGTGTGTATTGGCCTGTTCAATCTGGTGTCTGACCCGCCGTATAGCATACAGCAGGCTACCTATTGGGATTGATAAACTTTGGAGATAATGCTCTTTTGTACTGTTTATACAAATGTTTATGTAATATATTTAAAATTACGTAGTGTTGGGTTCTTGCCACACAAATGTTCATGACTGCTATGCAGCACAGTCTTGTTAATGCAGCCTTATTGGCTGTCACAGTTATATAAAGAGTTAAATTTAACAACAAAAAAAGAAACAAATGTGTAGTGTGTTTTTTTTTATTACCTTGCAATACTGGTACTGCAGCACTTTAATGTCATCATTCTCTGGAATGATGATGCCCAAGGACTGAGGTGAGATGAGAGTCCCAAACTTCAGGTCTTCAAATGACCTTCCTGTAGCCAGATACTTCAGGGTAGCCGCCAGCCTCTCTTCAGCAGGGATTGCCCTCCGCCATCTTGTATCTTGCCTCCAGATGTGGGGGGTCACCATAGTCAGCAATTCCTGGAAAGTGGCGTCATCCATATGCAGGTAGTTGCGGTAGTCGTCTGGGTTATTGTCCTTGATCTCCATCAGCAGGGACATGTGAGAGCGGGTATCCCTTTGCTGCAGCCACTCTTTGGTCCAGCATGTTCTTCTCCTTCGCTGGGCCCTCTCCTGGATCAACTGGACCCCAGCTTGGGCGACCAACACTTTATACTGATAGGGATGCATCAGCACAGAATTCAGGAACAGGATAGAATGCACACTTGCAGGTAGAAGACACTTTTTAAAAGGTAAAAGCCAAATACAAAGCAGAGCACAGTAGCAATGTACAGGTTTCAGCTTGTATAAACCTAGCCTCACTAATAGCATGTGCACAGGGTTAAAATGGTGGCTGCTTTTTATACACCTGGCTAGCCCCTCCCTTTGTTATTATTATTTAAATTTCCCACCAATCATGAAGAGCCTCTTCTCTTGTTTTCGGAAAGTCAAGATGAAACTCACGATTCGTACGATCCGATGGATCGTGAGATTGGAAGTCAAATTTTCAGGTTTTTGGACCAAATCGTGCTCACGACTACCGGGGTGCTCCCGTGAAGAGTTCACGGCAAATCATACACGAAGTCGGATCGTGAGCACATCGCTATGTCTGTGGCCAGCTTCACACTAAGGAGCCCTATTCATCATTACATAATTATTTATCACTTCCATAAAGCTGCTCCTTTTGCAGGCAGCATTTTGGAAAAGTGATTCTTTTCCCTTTAATCTATCCCCTCTCCGTGTCCAGCCGGCTACCTCTGCCCCGTGTCTCCCTCTCCCAGCCCGCAGCCTCTGCCTCCCTTTTCTCCCCTGGTGTCTCTTCTCCCTGAGCTCCCCTGCCCAAAGCCTGTCTCCAGTTTCTCCACGCTCCCTTTCCACACATGCTCCCTGCATCTCCCCTCTCACTGGCTGCATCTTCTCTCCGTGTCTCCTCCTCACTACCCTGACCCCCTATCCATGTCTCAGTGCCCGGACCACCTCCGCACTGCGTCCTCCAGTGTCTGATCCGCAACACCCCCCCTGCACGTGTGTCCGATCTGGCCCCCTCCCCCAGCAGGTGTCCGATCCGGACCCCCCTTCCCTCGAGGCAGCCTTATCCGAACACCCTCTCCCCCCCGCGGGTAACTATTCCTCTCCACCAGGCTCCCTCTTACCTGTCTCAGAGTCTTCTCCTGCCGGCGGTGAGTCCAGCAGAATCAGTGTGGCCACATGTCCTGCGGTCAGTGGCTGGCAACTTTTAGCCTGGGGGCAGACACAAGTAAGTGGCCCATTTTTCCACCAGTGCATTGCACTAATCCCGCAAAGCTCCCTAAACCTAACCCTCACCCCCTTGCGGCTAACGCAAAGGGCTGGAGTCTTTGGCGTTCCGGCATTAGGCTTAAGATAGGCGATGGTATTTTGATGCCTATCTAAAGTCCATTGCCGGGATTCTGATGTCTATTATGGTTTATTAATGTGGTGCCACCAAGGCTCTGCATCAACTAACAGCATACATAAACAGGGTATGAGCCCCCCAAAAAAGTAAATTACAGTACAAAACATTGCAGAACAAGGACAAGGTTTATAAACCATTGTTGAATAGGGGGGGACTGATTGAACTGACTGGGGGTTCTTAGGGGTCAGTAAAATGGTGAGGACACTGGGCTGAATGGGGAGTCATTGTAAATGGAGAGGTCCTAGGCTGTATTGGAAGTGGGGCAGTGAGATAGGGGTGGGAGTAAGGAACGCTAGGCTGCAGAGGGGACACTGGGTTGAATGTGGGGGGGGGCATAATTAGACTGGTTGGGGGTAGTTAGATGGGACACTGGTCTGGTTGGGGAGGTAAGGGGGAGACACTGCAATTGGTATCAGTGAGATGTTGGGGGACACTGGACTGGATGGGGAGTGATGTGGCTAGGATGGGAAGGAGCCAGTGAGTTAGGAGTGGGAGGAAGAGGGTGAACACTGGGCTGAATGAGGGTGATCACTGTGACTGTACTGGCTGAGGGGTTCTAGGTGGGTGGGCAGTGAAATAGGAGCAGGGAGCTGTTTGATGAGGGTTAGTGGAAGACACTGAGATGGGAGCAATGACGTGCTGCTGTACCTTCTGCCTGGCCCCAAATACTCATTGCAGCACACACACTCGCACAGCAGCCCCCTGACTCTGGCAGCTTCTGGGAGCTGGAAGGATCTCATGTGTTTGTAAGAGGTGGCTGTCCTTTCCCTGGAGGTGCTGCTCTGTTTTGGTAGAAGTGACTAGCGTGCCCACCCAGCCCAGGCAGCAGCTGCAGCCATCAGTGAAAGATGGAGCTTAGGGCAGGACAGGAGTTGGGGCCTCGCGTCTGCTTACAATCAGCACTGGCCGGGGCTCAATTTGCAGTGCATAGGCAGAGACCGTGGGAGGAGGAGCAGAGAACACGGTGAAAGAGGGATTAAGGGACACCCGGGAATAGCCTGGGTGCTTGTAACCTAATGGCAGCCCAGCGCCATCCTGCAACACATACTGCATGCAGTGTGACACCGGCCCTCACTGAAGCAAAAGTGTACCGGCCTAGGGGGCATATGGCAGCCTGCCCCCCGGCCCAGCCCGCCCCTTTGCGGTGCCCCAGAGTTCTCAGTGCCAGGGCTCTGCAGTGCAGACACAGCAGGGAGGGATCTTAATAAATCCCTCTGCTGGCTGCAGTGGCTTTGCTGGCAGGTATTTCGGGGGCTGTACCCCATCTCAGGATGGCATACAGTTTCTCAGTCAAGTTCTGTAAAAAGAGCTTTATTGGAAATTGATGAATTTCATAATTTCTACATCTCCATACTAAAGCACTCGTGCATGCAGGGGGGGGTTGAGTAACCAGAAACCCCTCCCCCTCGACCAACCAAATTTTTTTTTCAGAGGCCGTAACCAGGGTGGCCACACAGAGCGGAGAATGCAATTTCTATTTGCTGGGCGCCCGCTGCAATGTATATCAGAGGCGCACCCAGCTGGCCTGACTGTGTATACAAGGGATCGAGGAGCTGTTTGGCATGGCGCGGGAAGGCCACACAGCACTGAGAGGCTAACTGCAGAATCATGTCAGGTCAGTCTCTTGTTAGTGTTGGCCGGGTAGGTTGTGTGTGTGATGTATGTGTGTGTGTGTGACATTGAAGTTCCAAGGACGAAGGGGGGGAGGATGATTGGGATGTATGTGTGTGAGACATAGGAGTCCCAGGGAAGAGGGGGGGCTGTTTGGTGCCACCATGGTTATATACAATAAAGCTATATCTACACAGGCATTGCTGGTGCCAGTGTGGTTCAATTGGCCAGGTGGGTGCTGTGCATCTGCATCGGGAAAGTCCCGGGCAGGGAGGAGGGTGGGATATAGGAATATGAAATACTAACAGCTCTGGAGTTTGTTTTCCTTTGTAAATAAACATAATCACTATTTCCCTATTTTCCTTTTTATTTGTTTAATGTGAATATTAATTGGTAAAAATGACGGGGGATCGGGGGACCCGATACTCTTTAATGCACAGGGCACCAGAATGTCTAGTTATGGCACTTAGAAAGAGGGAGGACCATCACGGCCACCCAGCAGCCTCAGCAGCAGACCGGCAACTAGTGTGTGTATGCTATGTGTATGTATGCTGTGTGTGTGTTTGTAAGTATGTTGTGTGTGTATGTATACTGTGTGTGTGTCTCACACACACACATATTTATTATATATATATATATATGTATATATATATATATATATATATGTATATATATATACCCGTCTTTAAAAATCCTGCATTTGCCCCTGTAAAGTATGGAGATTATGATTGGCAAATTGATCTGTTTATTAGAATAATCCTCTCATCTGCCTGTTGCTCTTTGCCCTGATGCTGTCTAGCGGTCAGGTAGTAGACCTTAGTGTTGTAGTTCCAGGGACCAAGGGCTATGCTGGCAGAGCATGGCCAATTGTGGCTGCAAGCCACTGCTGACTTTTAAGCACAGGGAGTGCTGGGATATTTACTATATTTGTTTATTTGTGTTATATGCCAGTGTGTGTCCAGGCCTAAGTTCATGTACAATAAAGTGCAGTGTCTGCTGCCATTACAAGACACTGCTTTACCGAATACCAGCCTGCCTGAATCCTCATTTCTATACCCCATGTTACTTTTGGTGGTCCGTAAGGGGATCTGCACTGCTGTCTCACAGCCAATGGTGTAGCAAAGGAACTGACAATTCAGAACAGTCGTTATACGTGAGTATGTTTGGCAAACCAGAAAATTTGCAGTTATATTAAGGACACTGTAACTTGCTGTGCATTGTAATAAAAGCTGTTTTGTGTGTGTACTGTAAACAAAAGTTACTTTAATTTTTTGTTACTAAGGTGCTTAAGAAATATCAAAATGCTGATTAGTATGTTCACCAGCTAGTGTTCATGCTGTATAATTAAGTTCACCTGTTGATTGGACAGAGCAGAGCACACATACTGAGGTTTAATTACTGCAGTGCAGAAAAAAAAAAAAAATGTTTTTTCTCCTGAGTTAATTGTAAAAATGAAGGAAGTCTTTTGTAATCTAGTAAATTTGTTAACCTCCCATCAAAAGACAGAGGAACAAATGTTGCAGCTGCTGACCTAGTCTGTGGGCATGACAAGTGCAGGGCATTTAAAGAAAATGTCTGCCTCAGATGACCCAGAGGCGTATTTGCTGATATTTGAGAGAGAGGCACAGAGTTTAAAGTGGCCAGCAGATACTTGGGATGATAGACTTGCCCCCTATCTCACTGGTGAGGCTCAGAAAGCCTATGATGATGCTGAGAATATGACCTAGTCAAAAGTACCATTCTAGCTAGGTCAGGTCTCACTCCTTCTGGAAAAGCGCAGCGCTTCCACGAATGGGCCCTACTAACAGAGGTTCCTATTCGGAAGCAGGTTGCAGAATTCGCCAGACAGACATGGCGAAGTTGGCTCCAACCAGAAGACTGCACTGCTGCTCAGATTGTAGAGGCAGTGGCTGTTGACCAGTGTATAAGAACCGTAGGGCAGAATATGCAGCGCTGGGTCATACACGCTGATCCTCAGAATTTAGAGGAATTAGTTACTGTATTGGGGCGGTATAAGACCACAGGAAATATGACAATAATGCCAGAAAAGACACCAGGGAATGGGTGACCCGTTAAGATGGCACCCCATTGGCCTGTGACCCCGAATGTCACCCCTCTTCAAGGAAACACTGCCTGAGATGCCAGGGTCATTTGCTATGAGTACGAAGAGCCAGGTCATGATTGGCAGGACTGTCCCAGAAAAACAGGGCCTAAGGAGTGTGGGGTTGCTAGTATGGGCGCTATGTAACCCGCTTTTTTGCATGATGGTACCCCTGGATTCCAGACCCCTGTTAATGTGAAAAACTGTGTTACTGAATGGCCGAGAACTCCCAGCTAATATAGACTCAGAGAGTGAGCTAACCCTGATCTCAGAGGTTGTCCTACCCAGGCCAGTGGAAAAGGTGCCACAGAAAACTTCTCTTGGGTGCGAGTGAGCCACACCATAAAGGTGGTCCCCGTGGTTGGTCCTAAGCTCCCCTATCCTATCATATTGGGATGCAATTTCCCATGATTTATTGAGCTTGTAAAGTAACCACAGAGACAACACCAATGTAAAGTCTCTGAGGCCCTACCTCCAAAAAGGGAGAAGAGTGGAAAAGCACGGCCAGTCCTCTTTGGAGATAGAACCTCTGCACAATTAATGTCTGAGGAAAGAAATCTGCAACACTTTGCAAATATTTTTGTCTGGCCATAACCGGGCAGAGGTGTTATACCCAATACAGTTGTTGCAATTGATGTGCTGGAAACCGCCACCCCTCAGGTTCCTGGGGGCCGCTCTAGTTCGCCTGGCCTTACAGAAGTTCTGCTGGTGGACACCTTGTCAGCCAAACAGCGAAAAGAAGCGGAAGCCTTTGTTTGCAATAATCAGGATGTGTTTTCTTCCCTGCCAGAGCGCACTGCCTTAGTAGAGATGAATACGCCTGAAAGAGTGGTTGTAAAGAAGCGACCGTATCACACCCCTGAGGCATGGCGGCAAGCAGTCCTGCAAGAGGTGAAAGAGATGTTCCAACTTTGGGTCAACAGTAACTGGTCAAGTCATATTGTGCTGGTTCCCAAGCCATCAGGAGCCATACGTTTTTGCAACGACTTTAGGTGGCTGAATCAGGTTTCCAGGTTTGATGCATACCCGCTACCAAGGGTGGATGAATTAGTAGAAAATGTGTCGAATAGCTGGTATCTTACAACCTTGGACCTCACAAAGGGAAAATTCCCTTAAGTGAGACCACCAAGGAGAAGTCTGTCTTCTCGACCCCTGATGGTCTGTTTCAATATAAAATGCTGCCTTTTGGCCTTCATGGGGCACCAGCGATATTTCAGAGTGCCATGGATCACCTGCTGAGGCCACGCCCAGGATTCTCTATAGACCTTGTCATCTATACAGAAAATTGGGAAGAACACTTGTCCAAAGTCCAAGAAGTGCTAAACAGCTTACGACAGCACGGGTTTACTGCAAATCCAGCCATGTGTACCATTGAACTTTCAGAGGCCAATTACGTTGAGTATGTAATTGGCAATGGGCAAGTGAAACCCCAACTGCGGAAAGTGGAGGCGATTCAGTCCTGGCCAAGACCCTCCACCAAGAAACAAATCAGAACTTTCCTTGGGCTGCTAGGCTATTACTGCCATTTCATTCCAAATTTTGCATCCAGAGCTTTACCACTTTTTGCAAATTTTGCATCCAGAGCTTTAGAACTGAAGCAGCCTGGGAAGATATGAGTATGGCCCTGTGTTCCAATCCAGTTCTACAGGCACCGGATTTCCAGAAACCCTTAGTCCTGCAAATCAATGGCTTAGGAACTGTTTTGTCACAGTCCATTGCAGGCGAAGAAAAGCCAATCCTCTAATTAAGTAGAAAGCTGTTACGTTGAGTGACAAGATACGCCATAGTTGAGCTAGAATGCTTGGCGGCAAAGTGGGCAGTAGAAGCCCTGAAGTATTACCTCCTGTGAAGAGAATCTATCTTGGTCACGGATCACGCACCTCAACAAAGAAGTTAACCCCAGAGTGACGTGCTGGTTCTTGACCATCCAGCAGTACAAGTTTGTCATACAGCATCAGCCGGGAGCTCAACCTAGAATTGCGGACACGTTGTCCCGGAAGTTTGAGAAAGATGAGTGGCGTCGGCCATCGCGAAAGAAGATGTGCACTTCCCCAAGCTTGGAAAAGCAAAAGGGGGGATGTGTGGTGAGAGGGGTCATTTCTCACCTGAATTGCCCACATTCTGGTGGGATCGGCTCCCTCCAATGGAGTCTAGAGTGAACCCTGTCCAGTTTGCAGCAAGGGAGGTGTGGAACTCCATGTTTTCACAGTTGCACAAGCCCAGCTGCAACTCATCACTGAGCAGCAGAGGAAGAGTTTAAAACTCTCATCTGCCTGTTGCTCTTTGCCCTGTTGCTGTCTAGCGGCCAGCTAGTAGGCCTTAGTGTTGTAGTACCAGGGACCAAAGGCTATTCTGGTAGAGCATTTCCAATTGTGGATGCAAGCCACTGCTGACTTTCAAGCACAAGGAATGCTGGGACATTTACTTGATTTGTTTTTTGTGTTAGATGCCGGTGTGTGCCCAGGCCTAAGCTCATGTATGCTAAAGTGCAGTGTCTGCTGCCATTAAAAGTAGGGGTGTGCACCGGCCACTTTTCGTGTTTTGTGCTTTGGTTTTGGATCTGGATCTTTCTTCGTGTTTTGGATCTGGATTGGTTTTGCCAAAACCACCCTTCCGTGTTTTGGGTTCTGGGTTTTGTGTTTTGGATCTGTATTTTTTTGAAAAAAAGCATAAAAACAGCTAAAATCACAGAATTTGTAGGTTTTTCTGCTCCTATGCTATTATTAACCTCAATAACCTTAATTTCCACTCATTTCCAGTCTATTCTGAACACCTCACACCTCACAATAGTGTTTTTATGTCCAAAAGGTTGCACCGAGGTAGCTGGATGACTATGCTAAGCGACACGAGTGGGCGGCACAAACACGTGACCCATCTAGGCGTGATACTGCAGTGGCAGACAGTATGGCAGTTTGAAAAACTAGGCCCCAAACTGTACATAATGCAAAGAAAAAAAGAGGTGCAAGATGGAATTGTCCTTGGGCCCTCCCACCCACCCTTATGTTGTATAAACAGGACATGCACACTTTAACAAACCAATCATTTCAGCGCCAGGGTCTGCCACACAACTGTGGCTGAAATGATTGGTTCGTTTGGGCCCCCACAAAACAAGCTGGCAATTAATCTGTCCCTGCACAAACTGGCTCTACGGAGGCAAGATGTCATCCTCATCCTCCTCATCCACCGATTCCTCACCCTATTCAGTGTGTACATCCTCATCCTCACAAAGTATTAACTCGTCCCCACTTGAATCCACCACCACAGGTCACTCTGTACGTTCTGGAGGCTGGTCTCCCTGGAAGAGCTGATAATTCATTTTGATGAACATCATCTTCTCCACATTCTGTGGAAGCAACCTCCTACGCCTTTTGCTGACAAGGTTCCCGGCTGCACTAAACACTCTTTCGGAGTACACACTGGAGGGGGGGCAACTCAGGTAAAATAGAGCCAGTTTGTACAGGGGCCTCCAAATTGCCTCTTTTTCCTGCCAGTACAGGTATGGACTGTCTGACATGCCTACTTGGATGCTGTCACCGATGTAATCCTCCACCATTCTGTCAATGGTGACAGTATCATACGCAGTGACAGTAGACATGTCAGAAATTGTTGCCAGGTCCTTCAGTCCGGACCAGATGTCCAAACTTGGTCCTACCTGCCCTGCATCACCGCCAGCGGGTTGCTTAGGATACCCAAGTTATTTCCTGGCAGCCCCAGTTGCGGGAGAAAATGAAGAAGGAGCTGTTGACGTGTCACGTTCCGCTTCAGCTGACAGTGTGTTCACCGGCAGGTCTTTGCACCTCTGCAGGCTTGTGTCGGCCGGAAAGAGAGACACCACATAGGCTTTAAACCTAGGATCGAGCACGGTGGCCAAAATGTAGTGGTCTGATTTCAACAGATTGACCACCCTGGAATCCTGGCAAAGCGAATGAAGGGCTTCATCCACAAGTCCCACATGCCGAGCGGAATCGCTCCGTCTTAGCTCCTCCTTCACTTTCTCCAGCTGCTTCTGCAAAAGCCTGATGAGGGGAATGACCTGACTCAAGCTGGCAGTGTCTGAACTGACTTCACGTGTGGCAAGTTCGAAGGGCTGGAGAACCTTGCACAACATGGAAATCATTCTCCACTGCGCTTGAGTCAGGTGCATACCCCCTCCTTTGCCTATGTCATAGGTGGATGTATAGGCTTGTATGGCCTTTTGCTGCTCCTCCATCCTCTGAAGCATATAGAGGGTTGAGGTCCACCGCGTCACAACCTCTTGCTTCAGGTGATGGCGGGGCAGGTTCAAGAGTGTTTGCCCGCGCTCCAGTCTTCGGCACACAGTCGCTGAATGGTGAAAGTGGCCAGAAATTTTTCGGGCCACCCAAAGCGTCTCCTGCACGCCCCTGTCGCTTTTCAGAAAATTCTGCACCACCAAGTTTATTGTGTGAGCAAAACATGGGACGTGCTGGAATTTGCCCAGATGTAATGCCCGCACAATATTGGTGGCGTTGTCAGATATCACAAATCCCCAGGAGAGTCTAAGTGGGGTAAGCCACTGGGCGATGATTTCCCTCAGTTTCTCTAAGAGGTTGTCGGCGGTGTGCCTCTTACTGAAACCGGTGATACACAGTGTAGCATGCCTTGGAACGATCTGGCATTTCTGAGATGCTGCTACTGGTGACGCTGCTGCTGTTGCTGCGTAAGGTGATACATCTACCCAGTGGGCTGTCACAGTCATATAGTCCTTAGTCTGCCCTGTTCCACTTATCCACATGTCCGTGGTTAAGTGGACATTGTGTACAACGGCATTTTTCAGGACACTGAGGACACTTTTTCTGACGTTTCTGTACAGTCTCGGTATCGCCTGCCTAGTGAAGTGGAATCTAGATGGGATTTGGAACCGGGGACACACTACCTCCATCAATTGTCTAAATCCCACTGCACTAATGGCGGATACCGGACGCACGTCTAACACCAACATAGCAGTCAAGGCCTCAGTTATACGTTTTGCTTCAGGATGACTGCTGTCGTACTTCATCCTCCTCGCTAAGGACTGTTGGAGGGTCAATTGTTTAGTAAAAGTAGTGGTGTTCCTACTTCCTCTCTGGGATGATGAACGACTCCCAGCAGCAGCAACAGCAGCAGCGGCAGCAGTAGGCGTAGCAATGCAGGATCCTCCAGAGGAATCCCGGATAGGAGAGTCAGTCATGCCAGTGACATGGCCTGCAGGACTACTTCCGATCCTGACTAAGGAGGAAATTGACGAGGAGGGAGTTGACGGTGTGGTTTGCAGGCGCTTGGATACAACAGGACAACGGGATTTAGGTGTCCCTGGACTGCTTACGGTCTTAGCCAAAGTTTCTGAACTTGACAGTAACTTTTTATGAACACGCTGCAGGTGCCGTATAAGGGAGGATGTTCCTAGGTGGTTGACGTCCCTACCCCTACTTATTTCACCTTTACAAATGGTACATATGGCAAGACAGTTGTTGTCCGGATTTGGATAGAAATATTGCCAGACCAAAGAGGTGGAATGTTTGGTCTTATGCGCAGGCATGACCGTGATGGGCTTTTTCATCCCACGGAGAACAACTGTCTCCCCGGGAGCCTGATTTAAACAAACCACATCACCATCAGAATCCTCCTCGCCAACTTCCTCCTCAGCGCTAGCTACACCTGTATCCTCATCCTGTTGTACTTCAACAGTGACATCTTCAATTTGCATATCAGCAAGTGGACTGTGGGTGCTCCTTTCAGCACTTGCAGGGGGCGTGCAAATGGTGGAAAGAGCCACCTCTTCCCGTCCAGTGCTGGGAAGGTCAGGCATCGCAACCACCACCACACTTGGACTCTCCTTGGGGATTTGTGATATCTTCTTAGAAAGCACAGTTCTTCGCTGTGCTTTTGCCAGCTTAACTCTTTTGATTTTTTTAGTGGGAGGAGAGCTTCCATCGTCATGTGAAGCTGAACCATTAGTCATGAACATACTACGGATCGACCTTAGCCATTCCTTGCCACTCCGTGTCGTAAATGGCATATTGGCAAGTTTACGTTTCTCTTCAGCTGATTTAAATGTTGTTTTCAAGGTCATTTTCCTGAACTTTGTCATTTGGGATTGTATGTGCCCTCTATTATGACATTGGGCATCGGCCTTGGCAGACGACGTTGATGGCATGTTATCGTCTATGTCATGACTAGTGGCAGCAGCTTCAGCACTAGGAGGAAGTGGTTCTTGATCTTTCTCTATTTTATTTTTATCGGAGAAAGTTTGGTCCTCCATTTATGTTATATCGATTTGATATATACGTGCGGCTAAACACAGAAATTTTTTTTTTATTTTTGCTGGAGAGTAGTGCACTTTGTGGGTTACACCAGCCTTTAAGAAATGAGCCAGCCGGCTCTTTACTTATGGGACACAGGCGCACGCTTGGCGCTGCTCCTTTGTTGATGCACGTGCGGCTACTGCGCACACAATTCACAAAAACAGAAAATATATATTTTTTTGGTTTGGAGTGTACTTTGGGGTTTACAGCACCCTTTAACGGTCAAGCCAGCCGGCCCTTTACTTATGACACAGGCGCACGCTTGGCACTACTTTGTTGATGCACGTGCGGCTACTGCGCACACAATTCACAAACACAGAAAATAATTTTTTTTTTGGTTTGGACTGGAGTGTACTTTGGGGGTTACAGCACCCTTTAACGGTCAAGCCAGCCGGCCCTTTACTTATGATACAGGCGCACGCTTGGCACTACTTTGTTGATGCACGTGCGGCTACTGCGCACACAATTCACAAACACACTAAAAATATTATTTTTTTTGCACTTGGGGGGAGCACCCCTGATGGACAGAGCACCCCCTGGACAACACTACAGCACCCCTTTAGGACTGGGACACTGCACAGGACTTTGGAGTGGACACAGCCCCTATGGAGAACTGACTGCACAACACAGTCCAGCCAGCCCCTATGGACTTTGAAGTAGTGGACACAGCCCCTATTAACAACAGCAGCACAGCACAACACAGCCAGCCCCTATGGACTTTGAAGTAGTGGACAACAGCAGCACAGCGCAGCACAGCACAACACTACACTACACTACACTACATAGCCCAGCCAGCCCTAACTCCCACCCTCCCTCTTCACTGTCCACAGCCGAGTGAGAAAATGGCGCCGACGCGGGTACCTTATATAGGATCCAAAACCTGCGAGACCCGGAAGGCGGGATGATGACGTTTTGCCTCGATTTCAGATCCGAGTCAGGCAGGAAAAGTCGAGCCTGACTCGGATCTGACTCGGATCGGGGGGGCTCGGGGGGGTTCGGATTTCAGAAATCCGAACCCGCTCACCCCTAATTAAAAGACACTGCTTTACTGAATACCTGCCTGAATACCTGCCTGTCTGGATCCTCATTTGTACACCCTGTGTTACAACGTACACATTCCTTTCTTTCACCCTATCCTAACCCCACCCTTCCCCCACACTCGCACAACAGGATACATATATATCTGTTTTGCATAGGTTCTCAAACTCTATCCTTAGGACCTTAAGCAGTTCAGTTTTCCATGTCTCCTCACAGAATTACAAGTAAAGTATATAGTTCCACCTGTGGATCTTTAAAATGTGTTAGTGAGTAATGAATACACCTGTGCACCTGCTACTGTAGGTGACCTGGAAAACATGAACTGTTTAGGGTCCTGAGCTTTGAGTTTGGGAACCACTGATCTAGACTAATACATATTCATATTCATAGCACGTCACTCCAATTCCGAGAAATCAACAGATATCAGCTCTTGAAGTAGAAATACCTCAATTACAATTGTCCAAAAGAGACATTATGTAAAACAGCCTGTCTGTGATTGGTCTTTGACTCTTATTTTGTTTTGGAAATGGTCAGTCATCATCCTTTAGCTCCACATATTAACTTGTCTCTCCGTAGTGCCAACTTCATTCTTAACCTTGGGTACTATCATCTTATGATTGAAAAGTTATTGGCAAACACCTTCATGCTAAAAATAACATTTCAGTAGTTTCATAGGAAAAGATAACATTTTAGTTATTTGCAGAAATAAGCCTGCTTGTTAGCATTCTATAATTATTGCATCAGCTAAATGTTAAAAAATAAGCTATCTATACTTGTTTTTCTAATTCAAGTCTTATTTCTATATACATAAAATATTTTCTTATAATATAAATCTTTATGCAAATACCACTCCTCACATACCATTGCATCCGTCCATAATGTTCATTTTTGCATTCTTTTTTTACTGTCCCTGGAATGGGCTTGGTACCAATTTCCCTTGAATAGTCCTTTAAGCTGGCCATGCACTAGACAATTTTCTGTCAGATATCTGTCCAATCTGGCCGGTTGGAATGAAAACCTGGTAATGTATGGGAGCAAATGACAGTCGATCATATGGTTTTAAACACTGAAAAAAAAGAACAAAAAAAATTGTTCAAATTGGTTACATTTGTGTGTTTTAACCAATTTGTCTGAACAACCATATTTGGCTATTTTCCAGTGCTTGTGAGCAAATGGACGATTGTCATTTGCTCCTATACACTACCAGGTTTTCATCCCAACCAGCCAGATTGGACAGATATCTGACAGAATATTGTATAGTGACCATAACTAATTAAATAACAAAAACCGTTTATTCTGTATAGGTTGAATTGCCAAGGACAAACACCTGGTATTGTAACACTATAATTCAACCATAATTCTGCTTTGTTTATCTTCTAGCATTGATACAATATGTTATGTTAATACACTATCTTCTAAGGCCATTGGGTAGAGTGAAACAAATGCATACACAATTTTACACAGATGGCTAGTATGTGGGTCAAAAGTCGCATTTGTCCAATAGAGACATGTAAAAGACAGTAAACAAAATGGAGTCACTCAGGTTACAATCCTCTCTTGACTTTTTTCACATACAGTGCATCCGGAAAGAGATGTTCAATTGGATTCAAGTCTTGGCTCTGGCTGGGCCACTCAAGGACATTCACAGAATTGTCCTGAAGCCATTCCTTTGATATCTTGGCTGTGTGCTTAGGGTCATTGTCCTGCTAAAAGATGAACCATCGTCTCAGTCTGAGGTCAAGAGCGCTCTGGAGCAGGTTTTCATCCAGGATGTCTCTGTACATTGCTGCATTCATTTTCCCCTCCATCCTGACTAGTCTCCCAGTTCCTGCCACTGAAAAACATCCCCACAGCATGATGCTGCCACCACCATGCTTCACTGTAGGAATGGTATTGGAATGGTATTGGCCTGGTGATGAGTGGTGCCTGGTTTGCTCCAAACATAACGCCTGGCATTCACGCCAAAGAGTTCAATCTTTGTCTCCTCAGACCAGAGAGTCCTTTAGGTGCATTTTGGCAAACTCCAGGTAGGCTGCCATGTGCTTTTTACTAAGGAGAGGCTTCTGTCTGGCCACTCTAATATAAAGGCCTGATTGGTGGATTGCTGCAGAGATGGTTGTCCTTCTGGTAGGTTCTTCTCTCTCCACAGAGGAATGCTGTAGCTCTGACAGAGTGACCATCGGGTTCTTGGTCACCTCCCTGACTAGGGCCCTTCTCCCCTGATCGCTCAGTTTAGACAGCCTGCCAACTCTAGGAAGAGTCCTGGTGGTTCCGAACTTCTTCCATTTACGGATGATGGAGGCCACTGTGCTCATTGGGACCTTCAAAGCAGCAGATATTTTTCTGTACCCTTCCCCAGATTTGTGACTCGAGACAATGCTGTCACGGAGGTCTTCAGACAATTCCTTGGACTTCATGCTTGGTTTGTGCTCTGACAGGTGTATGTCTTTCAAAATCATGTCCAATCAACTGAATTTACCATAGGTGGATTCCAATTAAGCTGTAGGAACATCTGTAGGAACATCTCAAGGATGAGCAGTGGAAACGGGATGCACCTGAGCTCAGTTTTGAGTTTCATGGCAAAGGCTGTGAATACTTATGTATGTCACAACTCCCAGATGGTTATGGATGCGGCCCATATTAGGGAGTTAGCTAGACCTAAGCCTGAGGCACGGAGTCTAATGTGCCGGCGGTAATCACCAGGGACTCTCGCAAGAAGGTATGTGCTTGGCTGCATCCGACACACAGGTCGCGGCCCTCAGGATAGGTTCCCTTATACAGGTGCTGGTAAACTCCAGATGAAGCTGAGAAGATGTATAGCTCAGTCGACAGGCTGGGTCAGAACCAAACGAACTTAGATGGTACCAGGGAGCAGGCGTAAACAGGTCACAGGGAATAGCCAAAGTCAAAACCAGATATCAGATGCAGTATCAGGGGTCAGGCAAAATCAGGGTCACAAACGAAGCTAAGGTCGGGAACAGGTAATGGAATATCACAGGAACGCTGGAGTCTGGTAAATGAGCCTGATAGCAGTGGTGGTTTTCTGCACAAAGGAGCCACAGGTTAGAACTGAACTCTAGGATGCAACACTTTGCTTAGGCACCAGTGGGAGTTGTCACAGCGGATATGAGTCTGCTGCAAGTCCCTGATAGGCTGCTGAGGACAGCTGAGGCAGGAGCACTCTCACTGGAAGAATGCCATCAGCTGACAAAGTGCACGATGGTGATGTCACTGCATGGTTCCTGAACAAGGTCAGGCAGAAATCCTGACCTGCAGCAAATGGCAAGGTAAGTTACACAAATTGTGCAGAGTGTGACAATGTACATGTGATTTCTTAGTGGTTTTTTTTTTTTTATTAAATTTGCAAAAATCTCATCAAATCTTTTTACACATTGTCATTATGGGGTATTGTGTGTAGAATTTTGAGGACAAAAAATTAATTTATTCCAGTTTGGAATAAGGCCGTGACATAACAAAATGTGGAAAAAGTGAAGCGTTGTGAATACTTTCCGGATGCATTGTGTGTGTGTGTGTGTGTGTGTGTGTGTGTATATATATATATATATACAAGTGGAACAGTCCAGCCCTCCTTGAATAAATACACATGGGATCCAGAAAGAATGAGAATATACTCAGGCAATCTAGAAAACAGGCGGCACTCCAATTGAAAAAAATGCAATATGTATTGATCAAATAAGTATCAACATAATCAACATGTATGTCGACGTTTCAAGGCCCTTAGGCCTTTTCATCAGGACACGAAAAAGAACAACAAACAAACACTAAAGTCCTACCTTATATAAAGAAATGAGAAATGCTGAAAAGGTCTCTCACCCGGCCCGGAGCCACGAGACTGGAGCGTCAACCGGAAGTGGGGAACTCACCTGACGTCACCCTGTGCAGGGGTTGCCCAGCAACCTGAGACGAGGCGTCTGTCGGGACCTCTGGAATGTGATACACGCCGGAGGCCACCTGATCATGACGTCAGCCGCAAGTGGGGGAATCCCACTGCCATTGGTCGCCACTGTGGTTGCCCAGCAACCAGCGCTATAGCTCCAGACGGGACCCGTTGGGCTAGGAGACCCTATAGAGAACCGAAAAAAAAAAGAAGATGAGAAAAAAAGTAGTGAAAAAGCACCTGTGAACAGACGTTAACTAAACAGTGACAAAAATGTAAATAAACTAAAAGTGACATAAACTATAAACCTAAACTGAATCTAAAAAATGTTTTATATATATCAGAATAATATATATATCTCAGAACATGGAGTAGATACTAAGTTATACTAAATAAACATACTGGGAACAGTACTGAATATATATATACAACTATAGCCATAATGTAACACATGACTGGAACATAAGCATATTATATAAGGACATCTAGACTGTATCCAAAACTACAGGAACACATTTAACATATTCTTTTCATTGAGGCCTCTCGGGGCCAATGTGTCCAAGTGAAAGATCCAATAGGCTTCGCATTGGCTTAGCCGCTTAATTCTGTCACCCCCACGGATATCGACAGCAACAAAGTCAATAATTTTGTATTTGAGACTAGCCAATGAATGATTGGCCTGTCGAAAGTGACGAGCTACAGGCTGTTCTATATCCTTGCCTCCAAG
The DNA here is from genome assembly GCA_031769625.1 of Taudactylus pleione. Lineage (NCBI taxonomy): Eukaryota > Metazoa > Chordata > Amphibia > Anura > Myobatrachidae > Taudactylus > Taudactylus pleione. Next base: position 8,022,154 of record JAUIMM010000017.1, on the reverse strand, counting down.
CGATGCTCTGATGGCAGACTGATGCAGAGCGGCCCGCTCTCTAAAGGTGCGGGTAGTCTGCCCCACGTAGTATAGTCCGCATGGGCAAATGATGATGTATACTACAAATGTGGAAGTACACGTCAAAACATGGCGAATCGGAAATTTTTTGCCACTATGCGGGTGCTTAAAATAATGCCCAGGCTCTAAGAATCTACAAGTGGTGCAGGCAATGCATTTATAACAACCAGACTTTTTCTTTTGAATAAAAGTATCTGGAGTAGGCGTGGGAGAAACAATGTATGTTTTCATTAGCATGTCCTTAAGATTTTTTCCCCTGGAATATGCAGGCATGAGGCAAGTATTTTTCAATGCGATTAGATCGCTATCTCCTGAAACAATAGGCCAAAGTTGTTTACTGGCTTGAGTGAAAGATGAGCTATTGGTAGAAAATTGGGAAATAAAAGGAATGCGCTGATCTGTATTCTTTTTTGTGGCCGGTTTCAGAAGCTCAGATCTGGGTGTATGTAGCATTTCTTGTTTGTTACTAAGTAATCCAGCCATAGGGTAGCCCCAGTGGCTGAACTTGTCAACCAATTCATTCATACAAGATTCAACAGATAGTGGGTCGCTGGTGATTCTGGCTGCTCGCATGAATTGAGAACGTGGTAGAGCTCGCTTCAAAGATGGGGGGTGACAGCTGCTGTGATGAAGAATGGTATTGCGGTCCGTCGGTTTGTTGTATAAGTTGGTAATGATAGTTCCATTGGAAATAGATACTGCAACATCCAAATAGTGAATCTCACTTGTACTATGTGCAAATGTTAATTTGATAGGACAATCTAATGCATTAATGGAGGTAACTAAACTGCTTAGCCCATCCTGTGTTCCTGACCATATTAAGAACAGATCGTCGATGTACCCTGTATACATGATAATGTTGTTTCTGATGTGGCTGCTAGAAAAAGAGAACTGAAGCTCGCATTCGAACATAAAAATGTTAGCGAATGATGGAGCCACACAGGACCCCATTGCACAGCCTGTCAGCTGTAAATAAAAGTGATTATTGTGTAGAAAGTAATTTCTAATTAGAGTGAGTTCCAGTAATTTGATGAACAAATCAATATCAAGCCGATCAAACTGGTTGTTTACCAAGAACCTGCACATAACTGCTATACCCTCTTGATGTGGGATAACAGTATATAAGTTTTTCACGTCTAATGTGCAGAGGATAGCTCCTACCGGCAAAGATTTCAAACTTTGCAGTTTAAGCAAAAATTGAGTGGTGTCCTTTAAAAATGTGCTTTGTTTCATAATCAGTGGTTGGATCAAAAAGTCCAAAAATTGAGCTGTGACTTGATATAATGATCCCCTAGCCGATATAATGGGTCGTCCTGGTGGATACAGAGGATCCTTATGTAATTTCGGAATAGTGTATATAATCGGAATTCTGGGGAATTTTTGCAATAAAACATCTTTCAATTTTGTATTGATGACATTTTGTTCACAAGCTGATGTCAAAATTGATTCAAGTTCTTTCACAAATGTAGTTGTTGGATCTTGAGCTAGAAGTCTATAGGTGCTAGAGTCCGATAGTTGTTGATCAATCTCTTGTAAATAATAAGAGGTATCCATTACAACTAATGCTCCCCCCTTATCCGCTGGACGGATCACTATGTTAGGGTCTTCACGTAAGTTTTTTAATGCTATCTTTTCCTCTTTATTCAAGTTATGATAGATCCTTTTATTAGACAATTTGGATTTTGTCGCAGACTCATCTAATAGCCTTGAAAAGGTTTTCAATGAAGGATTTGATGAGGGTGGATCGAATGTAGATGAGGAATGTGATTGAAAAAAATCTGCAAATTTGTCAGTCGCTGTGGATGGTGATTTGTGTTGGAAAAACTCCTTTCTGCGTAAAGCTCGATTGAATCTGTGTAGGTCCACCTTCCATTTAAGATCTTGATGGAGGTTAGTAGGGATAAATGATAATCCTTTATTAAGTAATGATGTCTCAGACGCTGACAAGGGACGATGGGATAAATTAAAAATTAAGTCTTTTTCTTGTTGGTAGGAGGTTTGGAGCTTTCTTTGATTTTGTTTACCCCGCCTCGTGGGCTTGGTCCAGGACTTTCGTGACTGGCTCTTGTGATCCTTCCTAAAGGGACTGCCCGAGTCGTTTCCTGATCATCGGAGTCCTCCATAGCAAAATCACTGTTGCTGGTTGCCTTATGCGAATCCTTTCTTTGGAATTTATTCCTCCATGCTATACGGGACCGATTGGCATTTCTTGATTCAGAGCCTGAAAGCCACTGATAGACTCTGTGATCCTCGTAGTCACCTTGCACAGTTGTGAGTTTTTTCTTTTTGAATTTGAGAAGATCTTGTTTATATTGCTCGCATTGAGCCTCTAGTTTTTCCCACAGAGGTTTTAATTTTTTATCATCAAGACAGGGTTTATGTAGTGCTTGATATTCAGTCAGCTTAGCTCTAGTAGCTTGAAGTTCTTTACTGGATTGTTGGATTACCAACAGCATTAGATCAAAACTGCATTTGTTGAGAATAGCAATCCAGGAGCGACAAAATTCAGCACTATTCCTGCCAATAGTTGGAGTGTTTCTAACTCTAAATCCTCTTGGAATCATCCTAGCTCTGTGATAATCAGATAACGATGAGCCATGTAGGAGATAATCGATCTCTCTTTTCCTCCATTTCAGTAATAAATGAAATAAATCCTCAGAAGATGCTTGTTCTTGATCGATGTGTCTTCCAGGTTGGAACAAAATCGCTGTGGCTTGTTCATCAGTGAAACTTTTCGTTTCTCCTTTAATTTGTAATAAATCAAGAAATGATGTAGGATCAAAATCCTTAGAGGTAGACTCCATGTCTAAAACTTGGTCCGTCTGATACACAGTACACAAAGTTCAAATGTTGTAGCAAAATATATCTTGGTGAAGCAGCAAATGATGTTTCTTAAACAAGATAGGATTATGCAAAGATGATCTTAATAAACCACTAAAACAGAAGGATTCCGGTGCTAAGCCAATGCGAAGCCTATTGGATCTTTCACTTGAACACATTGGCCCCGAGAGGCCTCAATGAAAAGAATATGTTAAATGTGTTCCTGTAGTTTTGGATACAGTCTAGATGTCCTTATATAATATGCTTATGTTCCAGTCATGTGTTACATTATGGCTATAGTTGTATATATATATTCAGTACTGTTCCCAGTATGTTTATTTAGTATAACTTAGTATCTACTCCATGTTCTGAGATATATATATTATTCTGATATATATAAAACATTTTTTAGATTCAGTTTAGGTTTATAGTTTATGTCACTTTTAGTTTATTTACATTTTTGTCACTGTTTAGTTAACGTCTGTTCACAGGTGCTTTTTCACTACTTTTTTTCTCATCTTCTTTTTTTCTTCGGTTCTCTATAGGGTCTCCTAGCCCAACGGGTCCCGTCTGGAGCTATAGCGCTGGTTGCTGGGCAACCACAGTGGCGACCAATGGCAGTGGGATTCCCCCACTTGCGGCTGACGTCATGATCAGGTGGCCTCCAGCGTGTATCACATTCCAGAGGTCCCGACAGACGCCTCGTCTCAGGTTGCTGGGCAACCCCTGCACAGGGTGACGTCAGGTGAGTTCCCCACTTCCGGTTGACGCTCCAGTCTCGTGGCTCCGGGCCGGGTGAGAGACCTTTTCAGCATTTCTCATTTCTTTATATAAGGTAGGACTTTAGTGTTTGTTTGTTGTTCTTTTTCGTGTCCTGATGAAAAGGCCTAAGGGCCTTGAAACGTCGACATACATGTTGATTATGTTATTTGATCAATACATATTGTATTTTTTACAATTGGAGTGCCGCCTGTTTTCTAGATTGCCTGAGTATATTCTCATTCTTTCTGGATCCCATGTGTATATATATATATATATATATATATATAATATATATATATATATATATATATATATTATAAGAGCACAGTCATGCCCTTATATTTAGGCTGAATCTAAAAAAACAGAATTCTCCCATAGAGAACTCCCGAGGGGGCACATGGCGTTTAAGGGGCTGCACTGTATTAATGATGGTACTGTTTACTAACTTTATGTAACATTTGCAAGATTTATCACCTATAACAACTAATATTTTTGTTTCAGAATCTGCACTTGATTTAAATGAAACTGTAACACAAATGCCTTTATATATCTTATTGTATTTAACCATTCATAATATGTTCATCTTGTTATGATGACACAAATCAGACATTGATTGTTTTAGTTAGTAAGGATAATAAGTAATTCAGGGATACGTTCAACATCCTTTATGTGCTCAGCAGATTCGGGACCTATTGGCAAGATTGTGAAGCGCATCTCACCTGGAGGACACATGATGTCTAGCATTACATTTATTATGTATATGATCATGTATGGCTAGACACAGTCATATATTTCCACTTTAACAGATTGTGGGCCAAATGTAATAGGGTGAGAGATAAGAAAATGTTAGAGTTTAGTAGTAAACTCTCACATTGGTTGAGTTCTATTTTCAAAATGGGAAAACATCTAAATGAGAGTTTAAAATGTGAGAGTTTGTTATACCCCTTTTCCACCAAAATTCCGGGTCTGACCCAGAGCTGGAACAGAGTTTCTATCTGGATCAGACCCGAAATTTAGCCGGCGCTGACTCGGGATATTCCCGAGTCTGCGCCGCTCACACCGAAGTCGGGTCTGCATAGACTCGGCTTTCCCGGCGTGAAAGTGGACGCTTGGAGATGACGTCATCTCCAAGTGCCACTGAAGCCGGACCAATCGGCCGGCTTGGAACACACTCCAGGTCATCGTGACCCGGAGTGCACTGTTCTCACAGCAGGGTTTCACGGGCTACGCCCATGTTAAACCCTGCTATTTACCTGGGTTGGATTGCCGGGTCACTCGACCTGGCAATCCAACCCTCTCCCCTTTTACACCAGGGAGCTGCCCGGGTTAACCCTCAATAACCCGGGTTTTAGCTCTGGTGTAAAAGGGGTATTAGTCTATTTTAGCCCTGGCGGTGGTGGTTGTAAATTGCAGGTGTGCTGGCAATGCAGATTTCTGTTTTTAAAGATAAGGCTGTGGCATAATAGGCAGGGTTCATAAACTTTTTTTCATTGAGATGAACATTGCCCAGTCTGTTTCCAGGCGTTTATTGTTCAAATTGCTTGCCTTACCCAGGGCCGGCAACAAAAATCTCGGGGCCTGGTACACTTATGTCTCTGGGGGCCCCACCTTCTCACCACCACCCCTGATCCCACACATTCCACCCCTGCATGTGTGATATGTGAAGCATGATATTGTTAACTCCCCCAGCCCCATTACTTCCTCTGCCCCTTCATCTTCCTCCATCCCCAGCCCACATTACCTTCCTCTGCCCCCAGCCAGTGTCACCTTCTGTCCCCAGCTAGTGTTACCTTCTGCCCCAGCCCACGTCACCTTCCCCTGTCCCCAGCCCTTATCACCTTCTTCTGTCCCCAGCCCCCATCAGCTTCTTCTGTCTCCAGCCACCATCAGCTTCTTCTGTCCCCAGCCCCCATCAGCTTCTTCTGTCCCCATCCCCCATCAGCTTCTTCTGTCCCCAGCAACCATCAGCTTTTTCTGTCTCAGCCCCATCAGCTTCTTCTGTCTCCAGCCCCCATCAGCTTCTTCTGTCTCCAGCCCCATCAGCTTCTTCTATCCCCAGCTCCCATCAGCTTCTTCTGTCCCCAGCCCCCATCAGATTCTTCTGTCCCCAGCCCCCTTCAGCTTTTTCTGTCCCAGCCCCCATCAGCTTCCTCTGCCCCAGCCCCCATCAGCTTCCTCTGCCCCAGCAACCATCAGTTTCCTCTGCCCCAGCCCCCATCAGCTTCCTCTGCCCCAGCCCCTATCCACTTCTTCCCTCCTCAGCATGCAGCCACTATTCCTCTCAAATCTACTATACTCAGTAGCAACCATCCCCTCTACAGCGCACCGCAGCTTACCTGATGCTGGGCGCATGGAAGACCACACCTGAGCCACCTGGAAGAGCCTAACGCTGCCCGGGCCAGGCTACAAGGGAAGCAGGGCTGAGGCTGGGCGGTGACTATGGGTCCCGGCAGCCGCGGCCCAACAGGAACAAGGTGACCTAGTGTTGTGCCTGTCTGGGCCTCGGGGCCTCTCTGGACCTCGGGGCCCAGTACAGTTGTACCTGTAGTCCCCCCACCTGTCGCCGCACCTGGCCCTACCACAATTTAAATAATGTGTAGTGTGATCATTCAGTTTTGAGTTTATAAATATATAAGAGAGACTGAGCAATGCACCTCTGTGATAGATAAATAATACCTCTTTTCCACCAAAAATCCAGGTCTGACTTGGGTGGCAAGGAAATTTTTATGTGACTTTAAAACATCTTTAATTTTTTTGAGCTTCCAAGTTTTCATTGTGTTTTTGCAATGTTTATGCTGGTGAAAAGCACCATTTTACACTTTGGGTACTATTTACAAAACCCCACAAAGTACTATTTGTTTTCTACTGTGTATTTTGCTATTTAGCAACTATTTTGCTACTTAGCAAAGGATACCAGTGCATTGCTTGGGATAGCTAGCTATTGCCTATTTAAGAAGGACAGCATTGACGCTGTCCTCTAATCTCTGTCATCTCATTATGGCAATAGTGGGAAATGGATTTAATTAATAGGCCCCTTTGCTTCAGACAGCAGACTTTTATAATCTCTCCTCTATGCAGGCGGCTATGATGGATGTAATGTGGGTTTATGCATTTGATGTATGTTCTTACAAGATCATTTTTATTTTAACTGGATCCTTTTATGGACTTTTTAAAACATTTTTTTTTATTAAAACCATCTGCCTATCTTATACCCCTTTTACACCAGAACAAAAACCTGGGTTTTTGCTGGGTCTACCCAGGTCGCAGCTCAGTGTAAAAGGGTCCCTGAAAAATAACCCAGGTCAAGTGACCCAGCAATCCAACCCAGGTAGCTACCAGGGTTGGACCCAGGATGGACCCAGGTAATGGTGCAGTGTAAACGGTGCAACCCGGGTTATCTGACCTGGGTCATGCCTAAAATGAGCTGATTGGTGGTTGTGGGGCATTCACCTCCCACTTTTTATGATCTAACAGGTTTAGCAGGGCAGACCTGAGTTCAGTGTGAACAGGGCTGACCTGTGAGTAACCCAGATCAAAGGTGCAGTGTAAATGGGTCTGACCTGGGTCTGACCAGAATTGGAACTATGGCCCTGATTCATGGGTCTGACGTTCTGACAGAGCGCTCGCTCTGAATCAAGGCCTTCCTTCTGTCTTTTTAGAGCAGCCTCCTGGCCACTCGTATAGCTGTGGATGACCACCCACAGCTGTAGCCAATGGCCAGGAAGATGGTCGCGATGGCCAAGACCATCGCGACTATCGGGCTTGCGATGAGACCCTTGTGGTAGGGTCTCTTTGCCACAAGCCCTGGAGTGCTTTTGGCTCTGACAGAGCCAAAAGCACTCCCACTGACATCACTTGTGATGTCAGTGGGGCCGGCCCTAGACGGTAGGCGTTCCCATGGGAACGCCTCTGTCTAGGCAGCCACGCCCCCAGCCCGCCCACCAAAGGGGGCGTGCTGTCAGACAACATCGACAGCACGCCCCCTTTGTAGCGAGACCCATAGCGTCGGCTTGCCTGTCGCTATCCGGGTCTCGTGCATGCGCACTGGGCCAACATTGACCCGCTTGCGAGTGCTCAGTGCTCGCGAGCGGGTCTGAATCAGGCCCTATGTCCAAAAACCCAAGTCAGACCTGGATATTTGGTGGAAAAGAGGTATTATTTATCTATCACAGAGGTGCATGTGGGACAGGATCCCAGGTAGGTTTGCAGAATTACAACCAAAATATTGTTACTGACACTGGCGCTCACACTTGTTGGGAATGTGTAACTAATTGATTGATTGGTTTAGAGTTAAAGAAAACTGTGCAATGTATCCAGATAATATCGCTTGTTGGGAATGTGTAACTAATTGATTGATTGGTTCAGAGTGCAGCTGCCTGTTAAAGAAAACTGTGCAATGTATCCAGATAATATAAACTAATAAACTGGCTGCGTAACCCTTTAAATCCAATCAAAGAAGGTTTTACTATATATATATATATATATATATATATATAACATTTATTTATCACAATACCACATAGAAAAGTAAAATGTACTAAATGCGCATATAATAATAAAAAAATTACAATAAATAAGAACAATTAACCATTTGTTACTAGCAAGTCTGGCTAGTTTAGCAATGTCCCGTACTGAGTTAATAGTCTCGTAAAATACTGCAGAATAAGTAGTTACCACATCCGTATATTTTGTCCTCACTTGGTATAGATGCTGCAGTGTAAATCTCCGGCAATTGTAGCTGGTGTTAGGCTCTAAGTGTCCTGAATGTAAATGGACCATAGGTCAGACAAGTATGGAGCTCCTGTCTCCGGTATGCCGGTGTCCAGCTCATCTCCAATGTACTTGGGTGAGTGCTGTGGTCGGGGTCGGGCAGCCACGATGTTCTGAGTGCCCAAAGATATAATTCAAGCTCTGGCTGTTGGGGCTAAGGACAACCCGAAGTATCAATGGTGTCTAGGTGGTATGAGATAGTACATGCTACAGTGCGTGCTATGGTTTGCAGAATTAGTTTTTGGACCTTTGGATTGTCAAAGGTCCAAAAGGTATGCAATGTATTTTTTTGGGAACCTTATGTTATGGGGCTCCAGAACAATTTCACAATAACACATAGAATTCTGCCTGAAAATGGGTGAGGTATGCTGTGTCAACATGGTCATAATGTCAACTACCAGCATGTCAACATGCTTAGCACGTCTATTTCGACCTTGTTGATGTTCATCATGTAGACATTGAAGAAATGTCAACATGATAGAATGTTGACATATCATCCCTGGTGGCCCAGTGGTGGCTTTCCTTCTGCAGTGGCTCCAGCTGCATCTTCTGGATCCCAAGTAGCCTATGACTGTCAGGTCTGGCAGATTCATCTAACAGAGCAGCCTACTAGTTAAAAAATACTGGCTGTATCCCTGATACTAATCCCTAACCCTCCCTGTAGTGCCTAACCCTAATATACCCCATAGCTTAACCCTAACCCTCCCCCTCCCCCTAACTCTAATGTTCCCATCCCGCAGCCTAACCCTAATGTTGACATTCTGAGAATGTCAGAATTTCAAATGTGAACATGTTGCCTGACAACATTTTAACAATATCGACATCATAACTAACAACATTGTGGCATTGACATTATGAATGTTGACATTGTTATTCTTGGTCTAGGGCCTGATTCAGAGATGCAGAAGGAGGTGTCAGACATCTCCTTGCTGCATCTGTGTGATCGCAGCGCTGCAACCAAGATCACAGCCTGGGATCACCATCGGAACAATCGCGACCATCGGTCACGATTGTTGTCCCTTCGGCCATGCTGTGGTAGCTGAAGCTTACCGCAGCCAAACCAGGTCCTGGCAGCTTTGCGAAGCAAGAAAGTCCGCGTGCACCCATGCAGACCCTGGCCTTGTCCCTCCCGGAAAGCGGAGGTGACACACTGCTCAGGAAAGCCCCAGCTCCACCTCCTAAATGCCGCAGACTGTCAATCAGGCTGCAGCTGTGAGGCTCTCCGAGCGAACTTGCAGACAAAGGGCTGCACATGCGCAGTACACCGCCTGCGCATGTGCAGTCCTCCCACCATCGGAGATGTGCGCTAACCATTGGGTTAGCCTACATCTCTGAATCAGGCCTCTAATGACTGCACCCCCCTGAAAAAAAGGTACAGTATATCTATCTATACCTGGGGAAAAATGTTATTCAGCTTCTGTATCACCGCATATATACCTATTCATAAAAATTACCATTTCGGCTTTTAAGTTTAAACATAAAATTTAGAAACACAAAATTTGACAGCAGAAAAGAACATTTGGCCCATCTAGTCTGCCCCCTTTTTTTTACCATTTTGGTAACCTCAATAAAAACAGAATTTGATGGCAGAAAAAAAAAACATTTGGCTATCTAAAACCATTTGGCCCATCTAAGTTTAAATACTCTATGTTAAAACAAGTGAACTTATAGCACAAATTGCCTTTTGTGATGTTACACATCTACTTTTGTTGCCATTTTGGGGCTTTTTTTATTTTTATTATATTATTTCAGCAAATGTCCCCAAAAAATATAATTTCTTATTGTTGCATATCGTGGCAATAAGACATAATTTATCTCCTCGATTTATTCATTGCACAAGGTCACATTGAGACAAGGACATTTATCAAAAATATGACTTGTACTACGTATCTTCTAGCCTCAGCCAATCATCACCCTAAAGGGGGGTATCCATTTAGCGATATTTGCAGGTGATTGCACTATAACAATGTCATTATTGTGCAATAGCTTGCAAATTGTGCATGTATCAGACACATTTAGGTCGGAAACAACCAGCAATGCACATGCGCGTCCGCTGGTCGTTTCCGACATCTATAATCACCCGTACATGCTGGTCAACCTGACGATCACGTCAGGTTCAGCATGTACGGGAATGATGGATGTCCCTATACTGAACGACTGAACATCCAGTGTAGGCACATCACAGACATAGAAATGACAGCACGATTACAATGTCGTAATCGTGCTGTCGTTTCTATGTCTGTTAATGGATAGGCACCTTAAGTCGATAAATAAAATACCTGAAGGACAAATCCAAAGGTTGAAGAGAACTTGATAATTAAATGCCACTTTTGAGGAAAAAAGTTCCACACTCAAACAACTCTTTATGGAGAGAAACTACAAAGAAAGTTTGTTGGAGAAGAGTATGAAAACAATTAGACAGAGAGAAGACCTCATAAGATACAATGGAATAAAAAAAAAAGTCCACCAAAATCTACTTTTATCACAAAATATAAAAGTTACACTAGGGGATTAGAAACAAGTTTAAAGAAACACTGGAATGTCCTTAAATTAGGTTGTGAGCTTGAAAAAATTGTACAGGACAAACCTATTATCTATAATACCCCTTTTACATCAAAGTCCCGGGTCTGACTCGGGATTTGGAACACGTTGACAACCCGGATCAGACCAGGGACAGACCCCTTTTACACTGCGGCACCGACCCAGGCTATGCCATACCGGAGCCGGGTCTGCAGTGACGTGGCCCTTCCAGTGTTGCAGTGGAAGCTTGGAGATGATGTCATGCCAGGTCTCCAGTGACCAGGCTCTTCTAGTGTTGCATTGCAGTGCACACTTGGAGATGATGTCATCTCCAAGAGCCACTGAAGCTGGCGACACTGGAGCCGGGTCTGCAGTGACCTGACTCTTCTGGCATTGCACTGCAGTGGACGCTAGGAGATGATGTCATCTCCAAGCACCACTGAAGCCAGCCAATCGGGCAGCATGCCGCACGATCCAGATCCTCGTGACCCGGATCGCACCGTTTACACTGCAGGGTGACACGGGAATGACAAGTGGCCAACCCTGCAAGCTACCCGAGTTGGATCCTCCGGGTCCCTGGACCCGGGTGGATCCGTTTACACAAAATCTGTTAGACAAAAATCACGGGTTGATGAGCGTTCACGTGCATCAACCTGGGATTTTCAGGTCGGTGTAAATGGGGTATAAGAAAGCACAGACCAGGGCTGGAAAAACCACATATTTAAATAAAAAATGTTTTTTTAAATTATCTTTTCCAACATTGGTTAAAAAGCATTAAAACATGGTTGATCAATGTTTCTAATACATAGCAATGCTTCACAGTATTTATATATTAAGCAGGATCACATTTTGTTTTCCATTAAAAAATTGATGCAAAAAACACTGGTTTAACCAACAAAAAAAAACCGGTGTAAACAAAACGTTTTATTTTGTTTTTTTACAACCCTGGCACAGATATTTTGACTGCCAACTTCTTTGGAAATACAAGCTGTGAATATTGGCAACAAAGGTTTCCATTTTTGCAACAATTGTCAAGATTGTAAAAATATAGGAAATGTATCAACCAAACCGCTTTAAATTTTCAATTCAAAAGCTAGAGGAACAGAATATAAGATAAAGAAACATTGAAACTGTAATACTGAATGGGTAATTTACCTCTTGAAGTGTCCGTGCCTCCTACAATATGTAGGCCGCACCAAGAGGAAATTAAAATTAAGGATAAATGAGCTTATTTATAACATAAAAAGAAGACTAAAAACACAAAGTGTTGCAGACTATTATCTAAAGCATCATGAAAAAAATCCTAAAAGTATAAAATTCATGGTGATTGATCACGTGAAACAGAACTGGAGAGAGATTTAGCTCTTCAAATAAAAATGTACTACCTATTTAAAAATAATTTTCACTACTAACTTGAATTTTTTTTTTTTTCTTAATAACATTTTTTATTGAGGCATCATAGATCAGTTGTTTCCAATCATATAATGAACATTGGCCCTCATTCAGAGCCGTACGCTCTGAGCAGAGCGCACGCTCTGAATGAGGGCCGGGCTCCATTTTCATGGAGCGTCCTCCTGGACGCTCGTATAGCTGTGGGTCACCACCCACAGGCTATACGAGCATGCATTTTGATGGCCGCGATGGTCGAGACCATCGCGACCATCGAAATTGCGAGCCGGAGCCTGCGGTTGAGGTTTTCAACCGCAAGCTCCGGAGTGATTTTGGCTCTATCAGAGCCAAAATCACTCCCACTGACATCACTAGTGATGTCAGTGGGCCGGCTTCTGACGGGAGGCGTTCCCGTGGGAACGCCCCCGTCAGGGAGGCACGCCCCCGGCACGCCCACCAAAGGGGGCGTGCTGTCAATCAACATTGACAGCACGCCCCCTTTGATCGGACACAACGAGCGAAGGACTTTCCTTCGCTCGTCGCGTCTGGTGCATGCGCACGACGGAGCTCCCTCCGTCGTGCGCATGCTCAGTGCATAACATCGACCCACTTGCGAGCGGACAGCCGCTCGCGAGTGGGTCTGAATCAGGCCCATTGTCACTACAACAAAATAATTATAACAAATAATTGAATCAGCACAATATTAACAAAATGTAACCCTACAGGGACCAAAGAAAGAAACAGAACATGTGCAAAAGTTTACAATATTGAATAGTTAAGACAGCAAGTGTAACATGTACAGTACATACCAACATATTTGCTGTCTTCATATGAAAAAAAAACTACAGAAATTGATTTATTTTAAAACAAATACTATATAAAGTATATATCGTTATATTACAATTTACATACGCAATATATTTCTTAACACCATGGCATATAAATGAAACATCAAATTACTGGGAATAAAAATGAAGATATAATTATACATCTGTTTTTAACAAGATGGTTAAATAGTTCTCGATGCAGAAAATGCTTTCGGCAGAGTAGCTTGGTCGTTAATCCAGCAAACCTTTAATAATATAAGTTTGAACGGAGCATTTTATAAGGGAGTGTCCTCGCTTTACCGGAACCCCGCAGCTTCCATTCTGGTTAACGGCCTTTCATCGACTTCTTTTCCCATTAGGAATGGTACCCATTAGGGCTGTCCCCTCTTCCCTCTTTTATTCGCCCTGGTGATGGAGCCATTGGCTGCAAGGATTAGACTTAATCGCCATATCTTGGGTATCCATGTTGGACACAGTGATCACAAAGTTGCCTTGTATGCAGATGACGTGATTTTAACACTCACTAATCCGCACATATCCCTTTCACACTTATTCAATGAAATCAAGATTTATAGCTAATTTTCTAATTATAAACTTAATACAGATAAAACAGAAATCTTAGACCTTCATATCCCAACCTCTGAACTCCGCCTCCTTCAATCCTCGCATTTAGGTGGCAGACGGATAAACTTAAATACTTGGGAGTCTATCTAACCAAATCACACTCCGCTCTCTTATTTCCCAAGATTACTCTCTTCGATAACATCAGATCTGTCTGCCTGGAATGGGCTATTCTTATCCTGGATAGGACATATGGCTGCAGTCAAGATGGCTATACTCCCTTGTCTCTTATACCTATGACAAATACTCCCAATACATATCCCCACCCCTATGCTAAAAAATATCCAAATTGAGATTTCACATTTTATTTGGGCTGGAAAAAAACCTAGAGTTAAGATGCGCCTACTTCAAAAGCACCGCGACTCTGGAGGGTTGGGGGTCCCTGATCTTATTAAATATTTCAGTGCAACACAAATTACTTCATGTGTTTTATGGCATGGTCCTCCAACTCAAAGGATTTGGACATCTACTGAGGCAGACACCTTACAGATGTACTCACCCTCTAGTCGTCTTTGGTGCGCTCCTCATAATCGCCCGCGCACTATCGTGCTCTTAACGTCTGTGTGCTTTACATTGTCTACATGGGATTTCTGTGTTCGACATTATGAGTTACGTTCATCCCACTCTCTCTTGGTCCCACTTTGAAATAATCCGGCATTTCCCCCGGGTATGAATCACCTAGCTTTTCACCATGGGATCTGTCATAATATTCTTTTTCCTCTCGACCTGGCACCTCTCCGAACGTTCCTTGATTTTGCTGACCTTCAGTCTCATTTTTCTTTACCTCATAAAGTGTTTTACCAATTTTTACAATTACGTCACTTTCATAACTCCCACCACAAATCATACACCCTCATTAATAAGACCCCTATAGAATCAATATGTCAACATCACCATTCAACTTGAGGGCTTATTTCAACCTTATACCAACTATTGCTTTCCCATAATCAACCCCATTAAAGAAACGCATGAGATAGCGTGGGAAAGAGATCTGGGTGAGACCCTGACCCCCAAGGAATGGTCCGAAATTAGGCTGGCAATTGCTAAGAGCTCGATCTTGGTCTGAATAAAAGAAAATTCCTACAAACTTTACTACCGTTGGTACTTAGTGCCCTCCCATTTTCTGACCTATGTTGGAGATAATGTGGTCAACGTGGAACCATGCTGCATATTTGGTGGACATGTCCTCTTATTCAGCAGTTCTGGGCTGAAGTTCATAAATTAATTAGAACTATAGTCCATGTACAAATTCCCACATCTCCTTCTTACACCCTGCTATCCCGACCCATTCCTAATGTTTTGCACTCACAGCAAAAATTAATCAAACATATTTTAAAAACAGCCAAATGTCAAATCGCAGCTTGCTGGAAATCTTCTGCTCCACCTTCTTTGTCTGCTACCATCAACGCTGTCTGGTCCACATATAGAGTAGAACGCATCACATCAGTTATTCATGACACCAGACCATTTTGTCAAAACTTGGTCCTTTTGGACAAGTCATTTTGGGGCTGAACCTCCCCTAACTACTATATAGCCTCGCTCTTCCCATTCCTGTGTCACGACCGGGCACTGGGGCTACCTCTGATGAGGTTGGGAACCAGGGTGGTTTGGATATCCATAGGGGAAAATGGTGAAAGTGACAGACTAAGGGGTATATACAATTACTCACGGGACTTCTCCCGCGAGTACTTGAGGCTTGAAAGTCCCGCGGCGCGGGGTTAAGCTATTCAATAAAATAGCTTTTTCCCCGCGCCGGTAAATGTGCCCTTGCTCGCGGGAACAAACTGTTTCCGCGAGAAGTGCAGAAACAGTGTGTTTTTGTGACGCGCGCGAGGCCGACGCTTCATGCAGCTGTTACCTCGCACCTACATGAGGTGCGAGGTAAAGCACGACAGCGGGGGACTCGCGCGCGGGGTCTCGTGGACACCCGCGCGTGGAGTCCCCATTAATTGACTCACCACCAGCGCAACAATTAGTCACGGGTAAACCCTGCGGGTAATTGTATATACCCCTAAGTCTCCCAAGTGTGATCAAACTCAGGTTTGGCGAGACCTGCCCAGAGGCGCGGAGTCTAACCCACTTGGTGGTTTTCTCCAGTGACCCCTCCAATCAGGATATGGTTTTCGCTGCACCAACTGAGCAGGTCGTGGCCTTCTGGACAGGTACCTGGGAGAGACGGAAGACTAGAATAATATACTTAATATAACTAACACAGGGCACATTGAGAATAGCACGGAGGAATGGAAACAGGATTTATACACAGAGAGGGGAATTTGTACACAGAGATGCGGCTCCAGCCTCACTGACAGCTGACTTGGAGATTTAAACACAGGACCATGTATTTGTACTTAGGAATGTGACTTGAAACACACAGGAAGAAGCAGTAACTTGTATAGTACACAGGAACACTGGGGATGCTGGCAGAAGAACTGGAGATTGTACACAGACTTGTAAGTGGAACTAAAGACAGGCACAGATTTGCACAGTGGTGCAGCTGTGAGACACAGGATAAGCTTGTAGTTAGTAATCACAGGATTAGCATGTACAATGGTGCAGCTTGAGACACAGGATAAACTTGTAGTTTGTAATCACTGGATCAGCATGTACAATGGTGCAGCTTGAGACACAGGATTCTTGTAAAGAACACAGGACAGAATACACAGAGATCTCAGGGGCGAAGGCGCCGGAAAATGGCCGCCGCAGCGGGCTAAGGGGGAGGGCTAGGCGGCCCGCGGGCCAACGGTGCAAATCCCTGGGGGGGTGCTGGGGGGGCCAGGCCCATCCCATTTTTATCACCTCGCTAGCCCCGCTGACCAGTGGCAGGCAATGGGGCTGGCGGCAGGGGAGGGGCGCGGAAGGGGTTAAAAGAGGCAGCCATAACCGAGGGAGGATTATTACCTCTCTCCTGCAGCCAGGGACACCCACCCATCCCAGTAGGAAAGAAAGGGCTTAGGTGAGTACGGGTTAAGGGGCGCGCAAGAGAGCGGGGGAACTCCAGTAGGTGATGGTGATAGAGGGGGGTAAAAGGGCTGTCTTTGTGTGTTTGGTTTTCTGTATATCTGTGAATACATTCTGGTTTCGAGACCTCGGAAGAGGAGGAAAAAAGAAAATAAATAAATAAATAAATAATAATAAAAAAAATAGATGAATAAAGGAGGAAAATTTTAATAAATGAAACATGGAATGGTTGTTTTGCTGTACAGGAAGCTTTTGTGATGGCGTACAGTTATTGTCTTTTGCATTTTATTGTCACAGTATGGTATGCGGGGAAAGAACGGTACACAAGGTATGGTAAGTAGGGGACTGTCAGAATGCCTCGCATAGTCACCAATTAGTAGGCCGTACGCCTGGTTCCAGCAAAATGCGGCATGGGCCATATGGGCTGCGTGCCAGGTGAGGGTAGTATGCGCATGGTAGCTGGTCCCAAAAGATAGGGGGTGTGGTCGCTTGCCTACAAGGTTGGGCTGGGCACACCCCAGGTTGAGATTGGTAGGGGGCGTGGTTGCGTGCCCACGTGATTGGGCCCAGCATGCCCCAGGCAGTAGAACACCATAAGAGCCTGGTGCACCGCGTTCTTTTTCCTTGCCCTGCGACTGGTGGTTAATTGTTATGTTGAAATAAAGCTGTGACTGATTTTTTTGCACAAAAAGTAGCTGGTCTCGTCTCAGTTATTGCTTCGCCCAAGACGGTGGGTCGCCGGTAAGTCAGCCTCTCCACCCTTATCAGCGAAACACAGGTAAACAGGAACACCAAGGAAAATTATATAGCCTCTGGAACACGAGACGGTCGTCACAAGGAATGACTATGTGCAGTCATATAGTGATGTTGAACAGCAATTTCCTGTTGCAGGAGTCGGTCTTAAATACCCACAGGCAGCTGGTCATTGGATCCTGAGATCAGCTGGGACACTAATAGGACTGCCATTGGAGGAAACTGGTCAGGTGAGAGGAACCAACATGGCTGCGCCCATGCCTGCCAACACAGGAGTCAGGACGCATGCATGAAAGTCCTACTGGACCCCAGGGAAAGTCCTGAACCATAACCCACTACTGCCACTGATGTCTGAACACCTTGGAGCCTAAAGACACCAGTCCAGCGGTGAGTAAAGGTCGATCCCAGGCCAGATCCTGACAACCAGGAACCGATGATACAACTACCTAGTGCTGATTGGCTCTCCCCATTTTTCCTCTCTTTCTTCTAAACCCCATCATACTGACCATCTGTTTGCCCATCAATATCTACTTTCATATGTTGCTACTCATCTAAATCTTTGACACCTGTCTATTAATATTTTTATATTACTATGATAGTGGAAAATATATGCTCTTGTTTATCTTTGTCATGTCTCAGTTTCTATTGTATAGTTTTGCAATGTCTTTTCTATTGCCACTACATGACATTCTTTTGTAATGTTTTATATTTCAATAAAAAGAATTAAAAAAAAAAAACGATGACTGAATAGTGAGAATAAAAGTTAAATGTTTTTTCACATCTTTTATTTATATTTAAAAATGCCCTGGCCTCTAATAAATTAACCAAAGCGGAACAACCATAAGTACTAAAGAGAGGAAAATGAGGAGGGCCACGCTTCCTTGAAAAAGTCTACTATTGATGAAACGCATTGTAGCCATGCAGAAAGCGCAATTACCGGCTCTGTCCTAGCAATCACTGCTGTGAGCCACGTCAGACAGCCGGCGCGAAGCTCCCCGTCTAACCACTGCCCGCTGAGGAGGGCACTTCCCGCAGACAAGTTCTGCTTCAAATAAGCACTTTCATTTAATATTATGATTGCTTATACTACCGGGTCATACACATGCAAGTAGGTGGAGAAGGATCTGAACATATTGCGATGCTATAGCCAACAGTATTTATGCCATATAGAGATGGCATTAGTTATCAGGGCCAACATTTTTTGCCACTGTATATGGAGTTGGGTACATTTGGCACTTTCACAGTCCCCATGGAAAGCTATGTGGACTGCTGCTGCCATTTGAAGCAGAGATAATGCTGTAGATATCTCTTATATTTGCTGCTGTTCTCCTTGTTAAATAGCACATGTTCTCCTTGTTAAATAGCACATAAACTTAACTATTGTGAAAATCTGCAAAAGTACTTTAATAAAAAGGCCCCCATATAGTGACAGGAGTTGTATATAAACAAGGGCATGCTGTGGATGAGGACAATAATTAGTCATAGTTTTGGTCTGAAGTCAGTGGCGGAACTAGAGAGTGGTGGGCCCAGGTGCAACAATATGCTGTGGGCCTCCCTATGCAGTGCCCCCAGTAGTGGTCCCCTATGCAGTGCCCCCAGAAGTGGTCCCCAGAATTCATAAGATTATTTGAATGGAATACATTTCACTCCTTCCAGTTCTGTGGAAAACACTTTTCTAGGTGCACCTCAACCAAAGTAATGAATAAAATTAAATAACACAAAAATGACACATTTAATAAATTCATCCTCATGATTTACTAAAGATGGAGATAAATAATTTTATGAAGAAATATAACAAAGTTTAAATTAATGAAGCGTGTGTCCTAAAATTGAAGTAGTTTTGATGTGCTGTGACTGTTTGCACCTTGGAATAAGCATTTTGCACAATTAGGGGAGTGTGGATCTGCACTTTTTCTGTTTGTGAAACATCCCTAAAGTAAGCACAAAACTATGCCGAAGTAATGTGAATAGTTATGTTGCATCATGAAAAGTACTTATAAGATATGGAAAGCAGCTGCCAGGTGGTAAATATTGAAGGAGGATCTACCAAGTTCCTCTTCACCTGCTAATGTCATAGTGAATTGTTCAGATTATACAGTATTTGTTATGTGTCCACTACACCCATTGCTGACACAGAAAAGGTGTCATGTGAACCTCTCAAATAGCATTTCTGTGTGAATGCACTTCTCTCTATAAAGCTGGGTACACACTGGCTGATATATTGGCCGATCAATTGATCGGCCAATATATCGTGCCACCGTCGGCCACTGTGTACAGATGATATGTCTGTGAACAATGTCGTTCACAGACATATCGCATTGGCTGTGCTGCACAGCCAATGAACAGATATGAGATATGTCTGCAGACATATCTGTCCATCGGCAAGTGTGTACGGGCGATCAGCTGGTCGCCTGTACACAGGGGGGCCGAGAGGGGAGGGAGAGCCGCTCACGGGTACTACTTACCCGGGTCCGGCACAGCTCCCCATCCAAAGCAGCCCAGCATACACTGCTGTGTGCTGGGCTGCACTGGGAGACTGTCCGAGGCTGCTCTAGCAGCAGCCCGAGCAGTCTCCTATGCCAAAGGGGGGAGCAATCATGCTGATTGCACCCCCATTGACTTTGTGCCGGGCTGAGGGGCACACAGCGCCCCCTCCCCAGCGCCGCATCGCAAATGTTTTTTTTTTTTCCCGAAGAGGGCATGGCCACGCCTCCCACGATTTGGCCACACCCCCTACCCACCCCCCAGTTGCCAGGACCCGCTGCAGCATGCAGATGATGGTCGTTCAGTGTGTATGAACGACCATCATCTGCAGATACATCTGTCAGGTGTGTACTCACCTTTACTC
Organism: Taudactylus pleione; assembly: GCA_031769625.1. Taxonomy (NCBI): domain Eukaryota; kingdom Metazoa; phylum Chordata; class Amphibia; order Anura; family Myobatrachidae; genus Taudactylus; species Taudactylus pleione. The sequence goes on along the minus strand of JAUIMM010000017.1, from coordinate 8,001,826 downwards.
AGATATAAGGCAGCATTCCCAACTGTGCCTATTTAAGCTGGAAAGTTGAGAAATAGCAGCGATGCTCAATCAGTTCACATTAGAATCAGGCCCATTCTTTGGTAATCACCTTAACCCTTGAAAAGACACTAGCTGTTACCTGCGGCTTTGCTAACGATGAAATCGCTTCTGCAGACTTTTTATTTTTATATACTGTATATTCTTTTATTTAAAGATGCTAAAAGAAACAGATACAATAAAAACATATAGTAAATACACAATCAGCAACACACCTTATACAAAAGCATCTATATTTCAAATATTAATAAACAAGCATTTACAAAAACAAATGGGGGGGAGTGAGGGGAAAGAGGGCATCCTAGGTCTCCATCAAACTATACAAATCCCAAATGAAATCAATCTGGTGCAGTACTAAGTTAGATCAGGACATTAGGGCCTTATATTTATCAGATTCCTTATATTCATGCCAGCTGAACCATGTCGTAGTAAATGTAGAAAGGTGATCTGTTGCAGACAGAGCAATCTCTTCCATGGGCATATACATGTCTATACAGATTAACCATTCTTTAAAGGGACGTTGATCTTCATTTTATTGGGATAACTGCCTTGGCTGCACTATTCATATGACGCAAGAGGGACTTTTTGTATTTAGAAATGGGCCAAGAAATAACATTCATAATCCAAAATTCTGGGCCTTCAGGGACCCTCTCTCCCCAGAGGCGTCACCGGGTGTGGTGACACCTGGTGCGCTCTGTAAATGCCCTTGTGCGAAAGGGGCATGGCCCCTCCCGGAACTCCCTATTGCATCACTCCGGGGGCATGCCCAGCACCCCCCCAGAGATGCTGGGCTGTCCTGTCCCCTGGACACTGTGTCTGGACTGCCGGCTCTGTGACAGAAGACGAGTGCTGCAGGATAATGTCATACTGCAGCACCCCTTGTGCAGCCCGCACCCCCATAGTGACGCCACTGCCTCTCCCACAATATCTTTTGCAATTTGAATAATTTGATCCAGAAGGGAGCCAAAGAGGGGCAGAGCCACCATATATGTGAAGGAGATCCTGGATTCCTATCACATCTCCAGCAAATATTAGGGAGACCGGGAAACATTAGCTCAAAACACTGGGACGTCTATACCACCTTGTTACAATTTTATAGTGGGTCTCAATAACCGAAACACTTTGAGAGGAAACTTGCAAAAACCGAAAGGCCTGAGTCCATTGTTTGGTCAGTTAGTGAAACATTCAGATCAGTATTCCAGGTATTGGTAAACTTGGCAAATGTAGTGAAAGTACTATCTATCAATAATATATAAAGTGCAAAAATAGAATTACGAAGAGGTTCTTTTTGTGAACATACTGGGCCAAATGTAATAGGGTGAGAGTTTAGAAAATGTGAGAGCAAACTCTCACACTATTACATTGGTCGAGTTGTATTTTGAATAGAGGACCAGTATTCTGACTGGAAAAGAACGAACCCATCCTGTACAAACTAACTGATTTAATCTTAGAATCTCATGAGAGTTCCAAAGTCTAAAGGTGTGTGTGGCTAGGCTCGGAAGAAATTCAGGGTTCCGTTAAGGAAGGTAAATGGGGAAGGTACATAGGTTATCAATGTCTGAATGCTCAGTTTCTTCCAAATTTGAATGGTCGGATTAATTGTAGGGTGGTCCATTAGGGGTATAGATTGAACCTAAGGCAGGGCTTGTAAAGAGATGGCACTAGAATGCTCTTCCACTGAAACCCATTGCTTGTCTTAATGTAATTTAAACCAATCTGCAATTCTACTTAAATGTACCACTTGATAATAAAATAAATAATTTGGAAGCTGCAGGCCTCCATTTACCTTTGTTCTATATAGAACCTCATGGCGGAACCTAGGCTTCCTGTCATACCAAATAAAGTCCCACACTAACTTCTGAAGTTCTCTAAAAAAGGATGGGTGGGACTCAAATAGGGAGTTTTGCAAATAATACAAGCCTGAAGATCTGCACTATGGCCCTCATTCAGAGCCGTTCGCTATTTGCGGTCGTTCGTTCAAAAACAAGGGGTGGCTATTCAAGTGATCCATTCGCACATTGCAGTCTGTTCACACCTCTAAGTCTGAACGAGCAAGCAAAACATACGCTCGTTTATTTGATAAAAACGCCCCTTGGCCGCTCGCACCATACGTCATGTCCGCTATTTATTAGATTAATCGAGTACATCGTACAGCGTATGAACTGCTCGCTATTCTTGTGGTTGTTTTTTTCAACCGCTATTTTGCGAGCAGTTCTGAGTTAAAAAAAAACAAGTGACGTGGTCAATGACGCTGCTGTATTAATTATGCACTCCCTTAAAACGCCCATTTTGACCTTTAAGCACGCCTGCGTTCCAATTCCACTCCCCCGTTTTCAAGCACCTTCCCCTGTTACCACCCACATACGCCTCATTCTGTCACTCAAAATAGCAGGCACTCGCTATATAGCGTACAAACGATTTTCGGCCGCACTGACTGGTTCGCGCATGCGTACTAAAAACCGTACGCATGCGCAGATGTGCGAACATCGCTCGGAACGAGCGTACTGCCGCTAGTGAGCGGCTCTGAATGAGGGCCTATGTTTCCTCAGCAAGGGAGTAAAATTAGCCTGAAATATACTTCTAACATCTTTTGTCAAATGGATGCCCAAATATTGAATTTGTGAGGCATGCCAGTTGAAAGAGAAGGCCGATTGCAAACCCTGAACCATAGAGTCTGGAGTAGTTAAATTGAGGGCCACAGACTTGGAATAATACATTTTAAAATTGGACAAAACACCACATTTCTGGAATTCACCTGTTAGTTTGGGTTGCGAGACTACTGGAGTAGAGATGTCTGCAAAGAGAGCTAATTTGTATTCCGTAGTCCCCAACCTCTCTCCCTGTCCAGGTTACAACATATTGCATTTGCAAGGGCCTCCATACAAAGTATGAAAATAACAGGAGACAATAGACACCCCTGACTATTCCCATTTAAAATCGAGAAAGGCACAGGGATTTTTATATAAGGCCAATATTCTAGCAAGGCACACAGAACCCTGGCCCATATGTCAAAGCACACCATCCATAAATTGCCAATCCACTCTAGCAAAGGCTTTTTCAGTGTCGGTGGACAACAAAATTGTAGGAGTCTGTGATGACATGGTCTTAAATATTAACTCAATCATTTTTGTTGTGTTGTCTTTTACGTCTAGTCCCGGGACAAACCCTACTTGATCACTATGAATTAAAGAGGTCAACAAAGGCTTAAGACGATTAGCTAACACTTTTGCATATAGCTTGTCAAAGTCAAATAATTCAATATGATCGCTGTACAATTATTATCTGACGATATAGTTGTCTATGGTCGGATGACGTATTATTAGGAATGCTACTTTGCGTCGGTGCAATTCAATGCGCACAAATGCAAATCCACAATGCACACACACATATATATTGCACCAGGCATTGTAGAAAAACCAATGCTGTCTGGAATTGTCTGATTTGCTAGGTATACTGTCTTTATTTAATATCTGTAAACTCCAGAGTAACTTTAAATTTAATTATATAGTCAGATCTTATCTCCTAGCTTCATGGGATGCTGTTTTGGCTCTGCTTGTTTGTATTAGAATTTTATGACTTGTATCTGGTGTGGGTGAGGGTATTGAGGGTGGGTGTAATCAGTGACTACACATGTTATGCTTAACTATATAATCAGTAGGTCACAAGGCTTTAGGCTTGAACAAGGCTACTAGGTTTTATTTCAAAGTGGGTTTTTTTCTAAGTGAGACTACATGTACAGCATAACTTAAAGAGTTAGTCAGGAGTTAAGCAGGAGGACGACATTTTAAAAGAACTCTCTATAACTTGGAAAAAAAACCAAAGGATCTTCTGAGCTTCTGGAAACCCTGCTACTCAGCAACCAGCTTCCATTATAACCTGGACACACCTTTTGCCAACACCCTGCTTCAGCATTGTAAGCAACTACCTGCTTACTGAACATTTAATTCTTGTATGTTTGTGTTTCTTCTCTACATTGTTTAAGTCATTCCAATACCACTGTCAATTTATCTTTATACCACTGTAGTATCTACCATTGTTTCACACCTATACCTTTTATTTTTTTTTTATATATTCATACTTTATACTAATTCTCAAGTCTTGCTACTTTAACAGCTCTATACTCCTTATTTGGTTATAATATACTATTGTAGTTGTGCCTTTACATCTTCCAGCATTGTTCTTCCTTTTATCTGATTTTGACCTGTACTGCTCCCTCATCTCACACTCATTACTACTACTGACTTTTTCCCCAACTGCCTCATCTACACGATGTCTCTTCTCTTCTACTCACCCCTCACTCAGCTGCTACATTATTTTCTCCTCTACCACCAGTTTTCACCTCTTTTCTCCATCCATAGTCCCCTCTACGTTCTCCCCCTCCTTCCCCTCCTCTGTCTCTCTTCATCACATGTAAGTCTCTCCACTGGAGAAGCAATCGGGAAGCCGACTGCCTATATACCGGCAGCCGGCTTCCCGACTGTCTTATCCCGGCATGGGTGAAATGCCGGGCGTCTAGATGTAGACGCCCGCATTTCCCAGACGCCGGGAGACCGGCGCCCGGCATCACGATCGTAGTGATGCCGGGCGCCGCGAGCGGACAGCCAGGGGGGGGAAGGTTAGGTTTAGGGCTCCCGGGGGGAACTTAGGGTTAGGCACCCCCCGGGAGGGTTAGGCTAGGGGGAGGGAGGATTAGGGTTAGGCACCCCCGGGGGGACTTAGGTTTAGGTAGCGGGGAAGGGGGTGGTTAGGGTTAGGCACTTAGAGTGGGGATTAGGGTTAGGCACTTGGGGGGGAAGTTAGGGTTAGGCACCCCTAAGGAGAGTTAGGGTTAGGGGGGTTAGGTTAGGTTAGTGGATACTTACCTATCCACGATCGGGATTTCCAGCGCTGTCGGGCTTCCGCTGCGTCGCACTCTGCTCCTGTCTGGCTGCCGCTGACGGGAATCATGCGGCCGGCGGTATTTCATACCCATTCCTCTCCACTGCATCTCCAACAACTCCAGTATTATTAACTTCTCTTCCACCATGGTACTGCTGCACCACTACTAAACCCTGCACCCTCTCTTTTCGCCAAGTTACACCCCCCACACCACACCACACTAAACCTCCACCTTACCCACCACCTGCTGTCACCCTTCCTCATTCAGAAGCCAGCTACATAACCCCACACTCCTTATCCCCCTTCTCTAGATCAATATCACCTCCACACTACATCAAGCCTAATAATCTCATTCTCCTCTTAACTCTGTCCCTCTCTCCTGTTCTCTCTGGAAAGCCAGTTTTGTTTATAATAAACTGGTTTCCGTTCATGAGCACTTCATCTGCAATGCCTTGATTCTCCTTGCCATGACCAAATCCTGGATATACCTTTCTGACACCACTGCTCCTGCAAAATTCCTCCATCACTTGGCTTCCTGGCTCTTAATCTTCAAATGGGCCCTCAAGACCCATTTATTCCTCATTGCTTTCCAGCGCCCATCCTAACCCTATGCTCCCCATCTGTGTCACCCCTGTTTGTCTGACCCTCCCCTCAGAATGTAAGCTCTTGCGAGCAGGGCCCTCTTTCCTCACGTGCTTCTTCTTGCCTTACTTTTACAATGGCACCTAAAACTTTGTTACTGACACCCTGTTGCTTATTTAGGTGTTATGCAGCATTGTTTATAAATCATGTACTTGTCCTGCATTGTCTGTACTGTTAATAACTGTCTTGTGTGCTCATTTGTTTCTGTACTTTGTAAGGCGCTGCGGAACCCTTGTGGCGCCATATAAATAAAGGATAATAATAATAATATATATATATATATATATGTACACACAGATGCTCGTATGCGTATTCACATACAATATACATGGACACTCGCCTGTATATATTCACGTACATACACATAGACGCACATTTGCTATTTTCAATACAACGACGCACATATGCAAATGCATACATATAAAATGGTTCCCACACATTATAGATAATAATTAGAGTTATTAACCACTTGCCTGGCATGGACATAAACTTCTGTCCACACCAGGCAGTTCTTTATCTGTACTGGACGTAAAATTTCGTCCAGGCAGATAAACATGAGGGCGGCTGCAGGAAGAGAATCTTCCCGCAGCAGCTGCTCTCAGAGAGACCTTCCGGTCCCTCTGCTTATCAGCACCCTCTCCCCCTCTGTCTGCTGTGCTGCCGATCACTGCTGATCGGTCAGCAAAGCAGGACCCCCTACCCAGCGCCTGCAGAACTGAGCAGCCGCTGGGGAAAACAAAAAATTTTTTTTTTTTTGATGAAACCATTTTGAATAAGTTAAAATGGATGTTCTAACCTAATTCATTAAAAAAAAAAAAACAATGTTGGAGCGGTTTTTAGAAAAAAATATCATCAGTTAAGTGGTTAAAGGTATTTGTTGGCTAATAATTATAATGTAATATGTACTTAAAAGAGATTTAAGGTTCAGAATACAGTGGACATCTCATGTTTGGTATCATACTAAATCCCTGTTTATTTGCAGACATCCGTTTCTATCGGCAAAGAAGTCGCATCATGCGTCCGCTAGTTATGGATGATAGGGAGTTATTGAGTAGAATGTTATTATTTGTATGCAGTGTTGTAGCCAGTATTAACCAGTTCTTCAGCGGGAAGCTACACAATGTGACTGTTGGAAGATTGAGCTGACCAATGACCAGATTGACCAGAAGCAAGAACCAATGAAAACCTGTCAATTTGTCCCTTTGTTAACTCAGAAACCTGTAAAGTATATAGGCTGTGTCCTGAGCTCAGTGTACACACATCTTCTTGCGACCGCAGACTTCTGGATTGATGACTGTATACTGGGACCAGTGCGCACACATATGTATCGGGCTGTACTATATTCATTGCTTTTTACTCTAATTGTTAAATCTTACATCGTGTTATCCCTTTTACATAAATAACTTTTTGTGCTTTGGAACCACACGAATGCACTGGAAAACAATTCTTTTTTAAGCGACCTGCAGCGCTAAATAGCGACTTATAGGAATCAATAAGCTTAAGATCAACATTGAGCAATGATATTGGCCGCTAGCTCGAACACAGAGCCGGGTCTTGCCTACCTTAGGAAGAACAGTGACATGGGCTTCGAACATTTGGGCAGAAACATTTTTCACATCATTGAATGCCTGGAGCAAAAAAAGAAGCAAGATGAGATTGATACAATTTATAATATGAAAAGGTAAATCCATGAGGGCCAGGGCTCTTACCAACTGGACTAGAATTAATCGCCAACTCCAGTTTGTCTAGTGAAATTGGCTGTTCCACTTCATCTGAAATTCTAGGAAAATGAATGGAAGATAATAATCTTCTATCTCTTTAGTACACAGCGAAAGTTGGTCCGGGGACATGGGGGCAGAGAGGGAGTAAAGACCAAAATAATCTGCAATCTGCTCCATAAGAAAGCTAACAAAACCTTAATTTTAGAAACAAAGGTTAAATCCCTTTGTTCCCTCAAGGAGCGTGCAAGGAGTTTCCCAGGTCTATTGCCCCGTTTGAAATAATTATATTGGCACTTCCGAAAGGCTAGTTTGGTCTTACTTGATAACAACTTATTTAAATCAGATCGAGTTTGTGCTACCTCAATGCCCTCCGAGGAATCTAAAGAGGATTTGTGCGATAATTCTAATGAACAAATTTTAAGTAGGAGTGCATTTCTCTGAGCTTCCCTCTGTTTTTTAGCTAAGGAGACCAATTGAATAAGCTTTCCTTGGACCAAACATTTGTGAGATTCCCATAAGGGACATTTGCTAGCATCAGAGGTATTGTTAAAAGTAAAATAGTTTTAATAATAATAACTTTATATTAAGGAAGCATGTAAAAATGTGTAATAAGACGTAGATGTCTATGGGATACAAAAAAGTAATCCAAACAGGAGTACACACTATGGGGATTAGAAAAAAAGTAAAATATTTAGGGTGTTGTGTTCTCCAGACATCCAACAATTGATGATCGTGAAAATGTTTCCTTACCTTATGCAGATCTTTATGGGATACATTCGAGACAGACCTAAACGTGTCCAGAGTCGGGTAAAATGTCTCTGTACAACAGGTCAAACGTCCCTGTTGTACAGATTCAATATTGAAGTACTTTAGCAAAAAATTCAGACTGACCCTTATTTGGTGCATACATATTTACAAAAGTATATATTTGGTGAGTTTTCCTATAACAACTAAGGCTTGGCCTACAATCACACATTGTGTGGTAACATGAGGGGGAGGTATCTACAAGATAAAATTGCAACTCCTTTAGTTTTTCCCTCCGGGTTGTCTCTGGTATATGCCCATGGATAATAATAATTTGTGAACGATGAGGCGTTTCCCTGTTTGAAGTGAGTTTATTGCACAAAGATAATATAAAGCTTTTCACTACAGAACTCACAAAGTACGGAGGTCCTCTTCTCAGGGATATTCAACCCCTTCGCATTAATGGAAGAACATTTTAATGTTTCATAAGCAGGCATAGTGACAAATCACAGGGAGAAACCTTATTATTGGCCAGAGATTACCAGGAGCCCATAATAGAAAAACACACCCGTCCTGGGCCCCGAAGTTCAGAGGGGCAAAAATGGGTGGAAGAGAATGAGAGCCAGGGAGGCTAACAGGAGGATAGCAACTGGAGCCAGGGAGGGTGGAAAGAGGATAGAGAACACAGTAGGCCTTAGCGGTAATTGGTGATCCAGAGCATCACGGTCAGAGATGAGTTTCTGATTGGTATGTACTGGTGGAGTTCCAGCGGCAAGCAGTGATAGTATGTTAGATGGTGGAGCCATGCCTGGGCATCCCCAGCTGAACTGAGGAGTCCAGATGAGGGTAAACTTGGAGAGCTCACCAGAAACATCTGCTCTGGCTGGTAGCTGAAATATTAGGAATATTGTGGGGCGGGGCGGGGCCAGACGATAGATGTTATTTTCACCATTTAGCCCCTCCCCTTTTTCCAGGTACAATCTCCCCATCCTGCCCACTTCACTAGGAAGTGGGCGGGATGCAGGAGATATGCCTACTCTTCTGGGGGTGCGCGGGGTTTCCCGAAAAATCGGGAGCCTCCCACGATTCCCGGGAGAGTAGGCATGTATGCTCCAATTAGAGAGCAAATCAAAACAAAGCAGATTTGGGGGTTTCAAACAAAACTGCTAACTTTTGCAATTTTTGCTATTGCTGGCAAATTATTACGTTGAATTCAACTATGACTACAAAGCTCCATCTTCTGGCTGAAATGGGAAATGATGGTAACTATTGGAAATTCCCACAAAGATACATCCAGCAGGATGTGAGAAAATGTTTGACAGTGCTTTGTCTGAACAAATCTGAAAATCCAACCAATATGTCAAGTCCATTGCATTAATAAATACAAATACTCAATTATCAGCAATGTATGCTAAAATGGACCATATCTTACCCTCGCCACATGCTTACAGGTCTGGATTTACATTTTGACCTTCCTAGGCCTCTTTTTTTTTTTGTTCTGATCCATAGCCCCTTCCTTCCACAATACATTTCAAGTGGTCAATTTGCATAAAATGTATAAAATAAATACATGGAGGATGGACATAGTTTAGTCTTAATTTAGCCCATGTGCCACAATCGGTTGCAGTACCACTCCTTAACCAGTGGTGCTGCTCTTCCCTGTGATGCCTTCCAACCAGTCTAGACCCCTGGCCTGTCCATTATTCTGCAGGTCTGGGTTAATTACCTGACTAGCAGCTGTGAGCTGCACCTGTGATTACATGGTGCAACAGTCAAAATGTTCCGACGTGAAAATAGTTACTTCTAATACCACTTTCACATCGCAATCGCGGGTCTCACCCGGAATCTTGTACACGGGTCCATCCCGGGTGCGACCCGGCTGAGACCCCAATCAGACTAGCGGCCTGACCCGGCATGTTCAAAGCCGGCGCTTGGAGATGAGATCATCTCCAAGCGCCTGCTCTTCCTATGCTGTGAACGGGTCCCGGGTCGTATCACACTGCACCGCGAGCCAGGACCCATGTTCAACCCTGCTCGTTACCCAGGTTGAAATGCCGGTTATTTCAACTGGGCCCTATTAGACTGCACAATATCCCGGGTTGCTGTGCGTCCACGTGAAATAACCCTAGTTATTGCTTACAGTGTGAAAGGGGTATAAATGATTTCAGCATGCGAAGAACGAATTTGACATTTGAAACTCTCAGTTAGCTCTCGGATATAGCCCAGTTATGATGATGTAAGGGTATTTTGTTAAATACTAGGGAATTTTGTCATCTAGAGAATATATAGATTGGGAAACCTGAATACAGGAATGCTGAGTTATTATTGCAGGCCATGTTTTGTCCATCAGTGTCCAATGGTTGATCAAAGCAAACTTCTTCTGCCCCCTTTACACATCAAACTCGGACATGAAAAACTATGTAAAGGGGATGAACAAAGATGGAGAAGTTTTGAAGTACCTGACAGGAAAATTTCCATTTCTGTGAATTGCTACAGTTATGGAAGGGATCTTTGTTGGTCCACAACTTTGTCAACTTCTTAAGGATGAAAACTTTGACCGAGTACTACAGGGTAGTAAGACCGCAGCTTGGAAACTGTTCTTTAGCTGACAAGGATGCATCCCATGTGACTGCGCCACCCGGCTACGCCCCCCGGCTTTTGAAGAGGAGATTTATACTGCACATGTACAGAATGGATGTTCTCTCACTCTCTGGCCTCCCAGGCAGTAATGCGGCAGTCTATGACCGCCAACATCACTTTCAGAATCGCGCCCAAGAATGCTGTGCAATCGGCATTCTGGAGTGCATTCGCTGAGTGTGAGGAGAGGAAATATGGAGGATGGAAGGATTTTAAATTAGTTAAATGACACCTGTCACTGTGGGAGGATGGGGGCATGGTCAAAAATAGTGACCTATTACACTGGGTGTGGGTTACAAAAATGTGGATCTATTACCACTAGGTGGTGGGGGGTAAAACTAATGGAGAGCAATTGTTACTGGGGGGGAGGGTCTATTGTCAATGGGGGAGAGAAGTAATTTTACAGTGAGGTCTATGGGCACAGGGTGGTGAGAGACACCCACTAGGCATATTTTTATCACAATATTTAAATATATTTTTAACAAATGGAAATAGGTAGTAACTGCGCTCTGTGACCCCCTTTTTACTGCGTGTAATGAGTAATGAACAAAAGAAGGATAATTGAAAGAAAAGGTATATATCATTTGGAATATGTTACTTGTGAATATCACACAAAACATTAAAATATCTTACTTTAAATGTCTAAACAAATGGTAAAAGCAGTTGTTTTTAAACATGAAATTAAATAATTGCAGTAAATGAGGATATATTCCCCACACAACATGATATGAAGGATGAACACAATATGCCCCTTTGCAATGAGGTGTATAAACTAGACAGTGTGTATGAGAACGCACTGCAGAACGTAAAGGTATATATGTCTTGTCATGCTGGTTATTGCTGATAAATGGGACATAGGGCCTGATTCAGACCCGGTCGCAAGCGCTGAGCGCTCGCAACCGGGTCGATGGTGGCCCAGAGCGCATGCGCACGATGGAGCCACCCGGTGTCAGTGTAAACTGACACCTTTTAATGCGATTAGCATTAAAAGGTGCGAGTTTTACAGAAGCCTTCACAGATCAGTGAGATCCGTGATGGCTCCTGTGTGTGTTTTAATAAAAAAATAGCCAAAAGCCTTACCAGCCCCGGGCTTTATAAAGCCTGTCCTGGTTCTAAAAATACAGGGGGCCAAAATGCCTAGTTTAGTTGTAGAACCACAAGTACCAGCAAGCCTCCCCTGCATGCTGGTATTTGGAGAACCACAAATACCATCATGCGGGGCATTACGGGCCCACTGGCACTTGTAGTTCCACAACTAAAGAAATATGTAAATAACAAAACACACACCATGAATGTAAACTTTTAATAAAACATACATGCACACTCACACTCACACATACTCACTTAGTATCCGAAGTAATCCATAGGTGTACCTGAAAAAAAATCCATACTCACCTCTCCTATGTGTAGATCGCGTCCTCTTGTCCAAGTAGGCAATCCAGGGGTAAAAAAAAAAATGCACAAAAATCCTGATCCATGCCGGACACAGCAAAGGTATGTGTTTGTCACAACGTGTGCCCGTCATTGAAGGGGCTGCCAGCCAATCAGGGAGCATCTCCGTCGGAGCAGCTCTCTTATTGGCTGAATGCGGTCAGCCTGTGTCTCCCATAGACTTCTAGGTGAGAATTCACCATTGAAGTCTATGCAGGTAGCCGCTACATCGTAACCGCAAAGTTAATTGAGGTTAATCTTGTGGTTAGATCAATGATACAATATTGAAACCATTATTTTACACCAAACACTAACCACTATCAACCCGGCACCCACGGCCATAGGGTACCGGGATAGCCCCCGGCTATCAGTCTAAGCCTGGGGTGTCCTGGAGAGGGGTACCCCTTTATTAGGGGGGTACCCAAGTCCCCAGGGATCCCCGGCCTGTGGCATTATCCTGCCGCTAGAAAGAGCTCGGTGCTGGTTTTGAAATCCTCAGGGGACCCCACTTGTTTTGTCCCATGATTTTCCACAACCAGGACCAGCTCAACAAAGCCCTGTGCTGGTTCTTAATATACAGGGGCCCCCTACACATTTTGACCCCTGTATTCTTAGAACCAGGACAGGCTTTACAAAGCCCGGGGCTGGTTATGCTTTTGGGGAGAGGGTGCACGTTTTTTTTTTTCACATTTACAACCTTTTACATAAGTACACACAGAAACATACACGTATCTCATGGATATGTGCATGTTTCTGTGTTAATCTGACCTGCTCAGGACATACTCGCTATCCTGAAGCAGGTCTAATAATTCGGGACTTTTGGTAATCTTTTTTTTGCGAGTCTAAAACAGACACCCTATTACATTGGGCGAGTTGATTGTTTTCAATGTGAAAACATCTGGATGCGAGTTTGAGAATTGGGAGTTTTAGTAACTCTGAAAAATGCGAGTTCTATTGAACTGACACCCTATTGCATTGGAGAGTTGTGAAAATTTGCGAGTTTAGCACCAAACTCTCAATTTACCAAAACTGACTACCTATTACATTTGGCCCATTGTGTTCATCCTTCATATCATGTTGTGTGGGGAATATATCCTCATTTAGTGCAATTATTTAATTTCATGTTTAAAAACAACTGCTTTTACCATTTTTTTGGACATTTAAAGTAAGATATTTTAATGTTTTGTGTGATATTCACAAGTAAAATATTCCAAACGATATATATATACCTTTACTTTCAATTATCCTTCTTTTGTTCATTACTCATTACACGCAGTATAAAGGTGGTCACAGAGCGCAGTTACTACCTATTTCCATTTGTATACTGATAGAAGGCAGGACACCCTTCTTTGTAAGTGCAGCACCTCCCCCGCCCAATAGGACACAGTCCAGTGCGCAATAAATCCAACCTACCAAATATATTTTTAAGAATACTTTCTAAACTTTAGTTTTGAGGGGAAAAAGTGTCAGTTAAGTGAATAAAGGTGCATGGCTTCTTGGGTAACAGAAGGGCTGGAAAATATGTTGAGATTGTCAACAACCTTCTAGAAAAGTATCATCAATTAGACTTCAACAAGCCACTAGTTTGCGGCTTGCAAATCTGTCCAACTCTGAATCAGGCCCTGATAGACCTGATAAGTAAGTATCTTCACCACATGGTATAATGTAAGTGCTGCAAATACAAACATTGCTTCTACATGTGGTGTAAATTATGACTGCTTTATCATATACGTTGAACCACATGTTGGCCATCCAGAATATCCCTGGCTGGCTCTGAGATGCCACTTTGCCCTGGGGTGGAGGAGGCGGCATAGCTAGAAGTCTATGGGAGACACAGGCTGACCGCATTCAGCCAATAAAGGATAGTGGGCAGGGGAGGGAGACTGGAGTGGGGAAATAGAGTAGACAGGGGAGGGAGGTAGAGTGGAGGAAGAGGGAGTGGAGAGGGAAGGCAGAGTGGGCAGGGGAAGGAGAGTGGGCAGGGGAAGGAAAGTGGGCAGGGGAGGGGAAGATTGGCCGTGCTGCTCGTCTCCAATGCATTGCTGCAAGTGCTTGCTGTTGCCCTAGGAAAAATATATAAAAACAAAAATTAAGTCATTTTTCTATTAACACTGACATGCATATGTTGCTAGTTATGCATTCAATTAGTTATGCATATTTACTGCGTGCAATGAAGGCCCGCAGGCAGGCCAGGAGGTCTGGCTGGCAAAGATGCAGGTCGCTCCAATGCCCTTTGAGCTGCACAATGGTGTGTCTGCTTCTGAATCTGCGGAGGCACCTCCGTATCTTGTGGTAGGCCACAACTTTCACTGCATTGCCCACGTAGGGTACCGCATGCCCCAGATTGTGGTCCATCAGCTCAGTGAGGATGCAGAGCTCCCGCCGTGTGAAGCATGCGGCTCTCATGATGGCAATGGCGGTTATTACAGCAAATAAACATTATGAAGATTTTGGTACTTTCTGATAGGCTGTCTACATTAAAATGGCAGATTATGACACATCACTAGTTATTATTTAGGTAGGCTACAGCACCCTCTATTCAAATTCCTATCACCACTCAACACATGGACAGGTGTCTTACCAGTAGCTTGTGCATTTCTTCGCATGGGCAGCATAGTGACAAATGGTGTGTCTGTCTTTAAAGCATGGTTTTATAGCCAATTGTTGATTGTGTACTGGTTGCGTGCGGATGTGTGTATAAAAGGCTCAGAAGCAGTGCTTAAAGTGGTCCTAGAGAAGTGGTCGCACAATAGTATTCCCAATTCAAATTACGTCACACAGTAGCACAATCTTGATTAATATTACACCACATTGTAGTGTCCCTTATTCATGTATGACACACAGCAGTGCCCCTTTTACGCAATGCACACATTTGTGCCCCTTATACACAATGCCCACAAAAATAGTGCCCCTTATACAATGTCCACAGCAGTAGTGCCCCTTAAACATAATGCCCACTGTAGTGGTGCCCCTTATGCAGTGGGTTCAGTAGTGGTGCCCAGGGCTGCCATCAGAAATTGTGGGGCCCAGGACTGGCAAAATGGGCAGGGCCCCCCCTCAATATCCCTCAACCCCCCTTCTCCTGCCCCCCCATTCACAAGCCCTTTACCCCCACCTACCCCACAACCCCCCTCATGGTGTCATCAGTCATTAGTATAATATATTTGGAGTGCTGGTATCTTCTTCTGCAATAAATATATATATATATATATTAGGGGTGAGCGGGTTCGGATTTCTGAAATCCGAACCCCCCCGAGCCCCCCCGATCCGAGTCCGATCCGAGTCAGGCTCGACTTTTCCCGCCTGACTCGGATCTGAAATCGAGGCAAAACGTCATCATCCCGCCTTCCGAGTCTCGCGGGTTTTGGATCCTATATAAGGTACCCACGTCGGCGCCATTTTCTCACTCGGCTGTGGACAGTGAAGAGGGAGGGTGGGAGTTAGGGCTGGCTGGGCTGTGTAGTGTAGTGTAGTGTACTGCTGCTGTTGTCCACTACTTCAAAGTCCATAGGGGCTGGCTGTGTTGTGCTGTGCTGCTGTTGTTAATAGGGGCTGTGTCCACTACTTCAAAGTCCATAGGGGCTGGCTGGACTGTGTTGTGCAGTCAGTTCTCCATAGGGGCTGTGTCCACTCCAAAGTCCTGTGCAGTGTCCCAGTCCTAAAGGGGTGCTGTAGTGTTGTCCAGGGGGTGCTCTGTCCATCAGGGGTGCTCCCCCCAAGTGCTAAAAAAATAATATATTTTCTGTGTTTGTGAATTGTGTGCGCAGTAGCCGCACGTGCATCAACAAAGTAGTGCCAAGCGTGCGCCTGTGTTATAAGTAAAGGGCCGGCTGGCTTGACCGTTAAAGGGTGCTGTAACCCCCAAAGTACACTCCAGTCCAAACCAAAAAAAAAATTATTTTCTGTGTTTGTGAATTGTGTGCGCAGTAGCCGCACGTGCATCAACAAAGTAGTGCCAAGCGTGCGCCTGTGTCATAAGTAAAGGGCCGGCTGGCTTCACCGTTAAAGGGTGCTGTAACCCCCAAAGTACACTCCAGTCCAAACCAAAAAAAACAATATTTTCTGTGTTTGTGAATTGTGTGCGCAGTAGCCGCACGTGCATCAACAAAGTAGTGCCAAGCGTGCGCCTGTGTCATAAGTAAAGGGCCGGCTGGCTTGACCGTTAAAGGGTGCTGTAACCCCCAAAGTACACTCCAGTCCAAACCAAAAAAAAAATTATTTTCTGTGTTTGTGAATTGTGTGCGCAGTAGCCGCACGTGCATCAACAAAGTAGTGCCAAGCGTGCGCCTGTGTCATAAGTAAAGGGCCGGCTGGCTTGACCGTTAAAGGGTGCTGTAACCCCCAAAGTACACTCCAGTCCAAACCAAAAAAAAAATAATTTTCTGTGTTTGTGAATTGTGTGCGCAGTAGCCGCACGTGCATCAACAAAGTAGTGCCAAGCGTGCGCCTGTGTCATAAGTAAAGGGCCGGCTGGCTTGACCGTTAAAGGGTACTGTAACCCCCAAAGTACACTCCAGTCCAAACCAAAAAAAAAATTATTTTCTGTGTTTGTGAATTGTGTGCGCAGTAGCCGCACGTGCAACAACAAAGTAGTGCCAAGCGTGCGCCTGTGTCATAAGTAAAGGGCCAGCTGGCTTGACCGTTAAAGGGTGCTGTAACCCCCAAAGTACACTCCAGTCCAAACCAAAAAAAAAATTATTTTCTGTGTTTGTGAATTGTGTGCGCAGTAGCCGCACGTGCATCAACAAAGTAGTGCCAAGCGTGCGCCTGTGTTATAAGTAAAGGGCCGGCTGGCTTGACCGTTAAAGGGTGCTGTAACCCCCAAAGTACACTCCAGTCCAAACCAAAAAAAAAATTATTTTCTGTGTTTGTGAATTGTGTGCGCAGTAGCCGCACGTGCATCAACAAAGTAGTGCCAAGCGTGCGCCTGTGTCATAAGTAAAGGGCCGGCTGGCTTCACCGTTAAAGGGTGCTGTAACCCCCAAAGTACACTCCAGTCCAAACCAAAAAAAACAATATTTTCTGTGTTTGTGAATTGTGTGCGCAGTAGCCGCACGTGCATCAACAAAGTAGTGCCAAGCGTGCGCCTGTGTCATAAGTAAAGGGCCGGCTGGCTTGACCGTTAAAGGGTGCTGTAACCCCCAAAGTACACTCCAGTCCAAACCAAAAAAAAAATTATTTTCTGTGTTTGTGAATTGTGTGCGCAGTAGCCGCACGTGCATCAACAAAGTAGTGCCAAGCGTGCGCCTGTGTCATAAGTAAAGGGCCGGCTGGCTTGACCGTTAAAGGGTGCTGTAACCCCCAAAGTACACTCCAGTCCAAACCAAAAAAAAAATAATTTTCTGTGTTTGTGAATTGTGTGCGCAGTAGCCGCACGTGCATCAACAAAGTAGTGCCAAGCGTGCGCCTGTGTCATAAGTAAAGGGCCGGCTGGCTTGACCGTTAAAGGGTACTGTAACCCCCAAAGTACACTCCAGTCCAAACCAAAAAAAAAATTATTTTCTGTGTTTGTGAATTGTGTGCGCAGTAGCCGCACGTGCAACAACAAAGTAGTGCCAAGCGTGCGCCTGTGTCATAAGTAAAGGGCCAGCTGGCTTGACCGTTAAAGGGTGCTGTAACCCCCAAAGTACACTCCAGTCCAAACCAAAAAAAAAATTATTTTCTGTGTTTGTGAATTGTGTGCGCAGTAGCCGCACGTGCATCAACAAAGTAGTGCCAAGCGTGCGCCTGTGTCATAAGTAAAGGGCCGGCTGGCTTGACCGTTAAAGGGTGCTGTAACCCCCAAAGTACACTCCAGTCCAAACCAAAAAAAAAATTATTTTCTGTGTTTGTGAATTGTGTGCGCAGTAGCCGCATGTGCATCAACAAAGTAGTGCCAAGCGTGCGCCTGTGTCATAAGTAAAGGGCCGGCTGGCTTGACCGTTAAAGGGTGCTGTAACCCCCAAAGTATACTCCAGTCCAAACCAAAAAAATAATAATTTTCTGTGTTTGTGAATTGTGTGCGCAGTAGCCGCACGTGCAACAACAAAGTAGTGCCAAGCGTACGCCTGTGTCATAAGTAAAGGGCCGGCTGGCTTGACCGTTAAAGGGTGCTGTAACCCCCAAAGTACACTCCAGTCCAAACCAAAAAAAAAATTATTTTCTGTGTTTGTGAATTGTGTGCGCAGTAGCCGCACGTGCATCAACAAAGTAGTGCCAAGTGTGCGCCTGTGTCATAAGTAAAGGGCCGGCTGGCTTGCCCGTTAAAGGGTGCTGTAACCCCCAAAGTACACTCCAAACCAAAAAAATATATATTTTCTGTGTTTGTGACTTGTGTGCACTGTGGCTGCACGTGCATCAACAAAGGAGCAGCGCCAAGCATGCGCCTGTGTCTCATAAGTAAAGAGCCGGCTGGCTCATTTCTTAAAGGGTGGTGTAACCCACAAAGTGCACTACTCTCCAGCAAAAATAAAAAAATATTTTCTGTGTTTGTGTGCGCTTTAGCCGCACGTATATATCAATATAACATAAATGGAGGACCAAACTTTCTGCGATAAAAATAAAATAGGGAAAGATCAAGAACCACTTCCTCCTAGTGCTATTGCTGCTGCTGGGAGTTGTTCATCATCCCAGAGAGGAAGTAGGAACATCACTACTTTTACTAAACAATTGACCCTCCAACAGTCCCTAGCGATGAGGATGAAGTACGACAGCAGTCATCCTGAAGCAAAACGTATAACTGAGGCCTTGACTGCTATGTTGGTGTTAGACGTGCGTCCGGTATCCGCCATTAGTGCAGTGGGATTTAGACAATTGATGGAGTAGTGTGTCCCCGGTTCCAAATCCCGTCTAGATTCCACCTGCATCCTCAAAGCAGCAGCGACAAGCGTGCATCTGTCTGTTAAAGGGTGGTGACACCCTCAAAGTGTGCTACACAAACAATTAAAATATTGTTCTTTTTTTTTCGGTCTTTGTGAAATGTGTGGGCTGTAGCCGCACCTGCATCCTTAAAGCAGCAGTGACAAGCGTGCATCTGTCTGTTAAAGGGTGGTGACACCCTCAAAGTGTGCTACACAAACAATTAAAATATTGTTCTTTTTTTTTCTGTCTTTGTGAAATGTGTGGGCTGTAGCCGCACCTGCATCCTTAAAGCAGCAGTGACAAGCGTGCATCTGTCTGTTAAAGGGTGGTGACACCCTCAAAGTGTGCTACACAAACAATAAAAATATTGTTCTTTTTTTTTCTGTCTTTGTGAATTGTGTGGGCTGTAGCTGCACTTGCATCCTCAAAGTAGCAGCGACAAGCGTGCGTCTGTCTGTTAAAGGGTGGTGTAACCCTCAAAGTGCTCCAAAAAATAAAAAACAATTTTTTAATGTGTTTGTGACTTGTGTGCGATGTAGCCGCACGTGCATCAACATAGTAGCAGCGCCAAGCGTGCGCCTGTCTCATAAGTCAAGGGCTGGTTTGGACATCTGGTCCGGACTGAAGGATATGCCAACAATTTCTGACAAGTCTACTGTCACTGCATATGATACTGTCCGCAAAGCAGCAGCGACAAGCGTGCGTCTGTCTGTTAAAGGGTGGTGACACCCTCAAAGTGTGCTACACAAACAATAAAAATATTCTTCTTCTTTTTTCTGTCTTTGTGAATTGTGTGGGCTGTAGCCGCACTTGCATCCTCAAAGCAGCAGCGACAAGCGTGCGTCTGTCTGTTAAAGGGTGGTGACACCCTCAAAGTGTGCTACACAAACAATAAAAATATTGTTCTTTTTTTTTCGGTCTTTGTGAAATGTGTGGGCTGTAGCCGCACCTGCATCCTTAAAGCAGCAGCGACAAGCATGCATCTGTCTGTTAAAGGGTGGTGACACCCTCAAAGTGTGCTACACAAACAATAAAAATATTGTTCTTTTTTTTTCTGTCTTTGTGAAATGTGTGGGCTGTAGCCGCACCTGCATCCTTAAAGCAGCAGTGACAAGCGTGCGTCTGTCTGTTAAAGGGTGGTGACACCCTCAAAGTGTGCTACACAAACAATAAAAATATTCTTCTTCTTTTTTCTGTCTTTGTGAATTGTGTGGGCTGTAGCCGCACTTGCATCCTCAAAGCAGCAACGACAAGCGTGCGTCTGTCTGTTAAAAGGTGGTGTAACCCTCAAAGTGCACTCCACAAACAATAAAAATATTCTTTTTTTTTTTCTGTCTTTGTGAATTGTGTGGGCTGTAGCCGCACTTGCATCCTCAAAGCAGCAGCGACAAGCGTGCGTCTGTCTGTTAAAGGATTACATCGGTGACAGCATCCAAGTAGGCATGTCAGACAGTCCGTACCTGTACTGGCAGGAAAAAGAAGCAATTTGGAGGTCCCTGTACAAACTGGCTCTATTTTACCTGAGTTGCCCCCCCTCCAGTGTGTACTCTGAAAGAGTGTTTAGTGCAGCCGGGAACCTTGTCAGCGAAAGGCGTAGGAGGTTGCTTCCACAAAATGTGGAGAAGATGATGTTCATAAAATGAATTATCAACTCTTCCAGGGAGACCAGCCTCCAGAACGTACAGAGCGACCTATGGTTCCACCGGGGACGAATTAATACTCTGT
Source organism: Taudactylus pleione (assembly GCA_031769625.1). Classification (NCBI taxonomy): domain Eukaryota; kingdom Metazoa; phylum Chordata; class Amphibia; order Anura; family Myobatrachidae; genus Taudactylus; species Taudactylus pleione. The sequence goes on along the minus strand of JAUIMM010000017.1, from coordinate 7,981,151 downwards.
GAGGATGAGGATGTACACACTGAAGAGGGTGAGGAATCGGTGGATGAGGAGGATGAGGATGACATCTTGCCTCCGTAGAGCCAGTTTGTGCAGGGACAGATTAATTGCCAGCTTGTTTTGTGGGGGCCCAAACGAACCAATCATTTCAGCCACAGTTGTGTGGCAGACCCTGACGCTGAAATGATTGGTTTGTTAAAGTGTGCATGTCCTGTTTATACAACATAAGGGTGGGTGGGAGGGCCCAAGGACAATTCCATCTTGCACCTCTTTTTTTTCTTTGCATTATGTACAGTTTGGGGCCTAGTTTTTCAAACTGCCATCCTGTCTGCCACTGCAGTTTCACGCCTAGATGGGTCACGTGTTTGTGCCGCCCACTCGTGTCGCTTAGCATAGTCATCCAGCTACCTCGGTGCAACCTTTTGGACATAAAAACACTATTGTGAGGTGTGAGGTGTTCAGAATAGACTGGAAATGAGTGGAAATTAAGGTTATTGAGGTTAATAATAGCATAGGAGCAGAAAAACCTACAAATTCTGTGATTTTAGCTGTTTTTATGCTTTTTTTCAAAAAAATACAGATCCAAAACACAAAACCCAGAACCCAAAACACGGAAGGGTGGTTTTGGCAAAATCAATCCAGATCCAAAACACGAAGAAAGATCCAGATCCAAAACCAAAACACAAAACACGAAAAGTGGCCGGTACACACCCCTAATATATATATATATATATATATATATATATATATATATATATACAGGTTGAGTCTCCCATATCCAAAATGCTTGGGACCAGGGGTATTTTGGATATCGGAATATTCCGTATTTTGGAATAATTGCATATTATAATGAAATGTCTTGGAAATGGGACCCAAATATACACACAGAATGCATTTATGTGTTATATATGTAGAAGGCTGTGCTGGGATCACGTGTTTGATCCCAGCATCAGCCGACGTGCAGGGGCAGGCAGAAGGGATGTGTCCTCTGCGGGACACATCCGTTGCCGGCGCTGGGACAGTAATGTCCCTAGCGTCGGTGCAGACACCGCGGGCACCTGGTGAAGGGACCGCCTGGTCCCTTTCACCAGTGCCGGCGGTACTGTGGCGCCGGGAGAAGCTTGGCTCCGGGCGCAAGCTCAGCGGAGCTTGGCGCCCGGCAGCCAAGAAGCGGCGGGTAGCCGGCGCTGGGAGAGAGTACTTGGTCAGGCGTTGGGCGCGGCGGGCGTTTGGCTCTGGCCGCGAGCCAAACCTGGCTCGCGGGCCAGCAGCCAATCAGAGGCGGACGCGACGAGCCAATCACGGCTCGCCGCATCATAGCCCCGCCCACTCGCGCCATCTTGTATTAGACGGCGCCGAGCGGGAAAGTTCAGTTCGGCGGTGGAGAGGGAGGAGAGGAGACCTCCCGAAGAGCAGCAGTTCGGCGCGTCAACAGGGGCGGCGGCCGCGGAAGAGGCCAGAAGACGCCGCTGTCAAGAAAGAAGAAGAAGACAGGCGGCACCGGCTGGAAGAAAGGAAGAAGAGGCGGCGCCGCTGGCCAGGACGGGCCAGCGGCCGAAGAATGCGGCTGAGGACCGGAGAGGACTGCGGGGGAGGGAAGTAAAAGAGCGTCACGAAGCTCCCCCCCGCAGCCTCTTCCAACGTAGCAGGTAGGCCCTCCGTGAGGCCCACCATATACCCCCCTCCCTAGACCGCCAGGATTGTCGGGCGCTAGGCCCGTGGAGCATTGTCGGGCACTAGGCCCGTGGGTAATTAGGCGGGCACAAGGCCCGGGGCATTATAGCGGGCATTAGGCCCTATGAAAGGATTGCCCCATTAGTAGGTGTAAGTGGCCTGGGTACTAGGCCCAGGTCACTATATAATAAAGTAGGCGGGCAACTGCCCGAGGCCCACCATATAAGGTGGTCTGGGCATTAGGCCCAGACCGCTAGGCGAGCCCCACAGACAGGCAGGCAAATAGGCCTAAGCCCCATAAAATGTGGTCTGGGCATTAGGCCCAGACCACTACCAGAGCCCACCGTTTGGCAGGCACCTAGGCCTGAGCCGCAGGTAAGACCCTGGGCGTTAGGCCCAGGGCCCTGAGCCCATTAGCTGCAGTGCAAACAGAGGCGGATGATTAGAGGTGTGAGCAGTGGTGGAGAGCTGTACGGCTTCCACCCATGAGGTAGTGGTCTCCCCAGTCACCGAGAAGAGGAGCTGGCCAGCTCTGGATAGGTAGCAGACATTTAAAGGGACAGCACTGTGTTTTGCTCTTGTGTATTTAGTCTGTGTTTGGTGTTCCGTGCAGGGCAAATGTTTAGTTTTTGTTATATCTGTCGCACTACACACACTGTAGGTTGAGGGTGATGCCGTTTTAGTATGTGTAGTTGCTTGACATAGGTTTAGGCCCTGCACGGCTGTGTTGTGTATCTCCTTACAGGGACCTGTAGGCGAGTGAGCGGACGAAGAGCAAGAGTGGACATGGTGAGGAATATCTGTGTGTACTGTCTCTCTCTGTTTGTCACTATCTATCTCCTTCCTTCTGGGCGGACGGTGAACCTTGCAACCCGGTGCAAGGACGGATCTTCACCTGGTGCGTGAGTACCGATAGGTGAAAATTCGGGATCTGAGGCCAAAAGTGCCAATGATGATCTTCACTTAAAACCTGAATTTATCCCCCGGTTCGGTAGGGCGCGTCGGTCGACGTGAGGAAGGACGGTACTCACCTCGTCTCCTTCCCCCTAGGTCATCGTGTCCGTGTTCTATTCGGAGGTTCCAGGACCGTCTGCTCAACACACGGCCTGAAGGTGAGAGGGTGCGACGCAAGGTAAGTAACAGACGTACACCTGCATGGCAGCAGGCATTGCACCGCACCCGCCCCTCACATATACACCTTATACACACAGCCTGCAGGTCATTTTAGACAATATTTTTTATAATTTTGTGCATCAAAAAAAGTTTGTGTACATACATGAAATTCATTTATGTTTCTTATACACCTTATACACACAGCCTGAAGGTTATTTTATACAATATTTTTAATAATTTGTGCCTTAGACAAAGTTTATGTACATTAAACCATCAAAAATCAAAGGTTTCATTATCTCAGTCATGCTGAAAATATTCCGTATTCCGGAATATTTGGATATGAGAGACTCAACCTGTATATATATATATATATGAAAGATATAACATTATATGGATGGCACCTGGAATAAATATAGCCCAGGTGATATCTATGGTATTAAGCAACACATAGCAGGGAATGGTTGGCGGCACTCATGGCGTGTATACAAAACAACGGTTCGTTTTAGTCTTTATAGAGTTTTGTTAGGAAGTGAAATGTTGAACTAGATAGTTTGTTTTTTATATATGCCATGAGTACTGTCCCAAAAATTCTCTGCTGCATGTGTGTATAAATATATATATATATATACACATATACATACACACACATATAGTATACACATTATGGCCCTGATTCAGAGCCGGACGCTCTGACCAGAGCGCTCGCTCTGAATCAGGGCCCACATCCATTAATATGGAGCGTCCTCCTGGACGCTCGTATAGCTGTGGGTCACCACCCACAGCATATACGAGCGTGTAGGATGATGGTCATGATGGTCTTGACCATCGCGACCATCGAAACTGCGAGCAAAAGCCTGCGGTTGAGTTTTTCAACCGCAAGGCCAGGAGTGATTTTGGCTCTATCAGAGCCAAAATCACTCCCACTGACATCACTAGTGATGTCAATGGGGCCGGCTTCAGACGGTAGGCGTTCCCTTGGGAATGCCTCCGTCTGGCAGGCACGCCCCCGGCACGCCCACCAAAGGGGGCGTGCTGTCAGTCAACATCGACAGCACGCCCCCTTTGATGAGACACTCCGAGCGAAGGAAAGTCCTTCGCTCATCGCGTCTCGCGCATGCGCACGATGGAGCTCCCTCCGTCGTGCGCATGCGCAGTGCAGACCATCGACCCACTTGCGAGCGGACGGCCGCTCGCGAGTGGGTCTGAATGAGGGCCTATATACATATATAAACATATATACATACATAAACACATATATATATATATATATATATATATAAAAAATATAATATAATATACATACTTACATACACACATTCAAAGTATTAGACCCTGGTGCCTTTAATTGATAACAAAAATAAGTGCACTACTGTGTGTCTTGCCTTATTCACCTGTTAAGATGATCCCTTTTGAACACAGAAGAGCTGCACTGCACAGCACGTTTCTCCTCTGCAGATCATCCTCTGTGTGCCTCCTCTTTCCTGCAGACTTTGCACTGGCCGGTCAATCACTGAAAGCCTGCAAAGCCTCAGGCTGCTACCTCGCTTTCTTTTGCACGACCGTCAGCATCCCAGCAGTGCTCTGCGGCGCCGTCTGTATGACGGCAGTCAGGTCAGTGTGGCTGCTACTGTAAGTTAGCTGGTGCGCTGGCTGGCGGGGGCCCTTTCAGAGGGGGGGCGTGCAAAGGTACTTGCCCCCAGAGTTTCCCCTGTATTCGGCCATGCGGCTGAGTAATAAGTGACTTACTAGTCACTTTTTTACTCATTGTATTGTGCGGCAGCTGCTGGGAGATAGCACTGGACGCGGGCAGCCGAGTGGTAGGCAGACGGGCTGGCCCACCAAGTGTCCGGGCCCGGGACTAAAGACCCAGCAGTCCCCCCCTGATGGCGGCCCTGGTGGTGCCTGAGGGCCTGGAGCGTTGCAGCGTTTCGGCTTGTAAAGCAGCCTTGAGGGCTGGTTTGCCATGGCACGTTGTGACCTGGGGCCCCAGGGTTAGATGCAGCCTTTGGGCTGATGGATCTTAGACGAAAGACGTAGCGCTGCTACCAATGTCGCCGGGATGACACTGGCAACGGTGCATGGGTTTGCACACATAGAACGCTGAGTAGCTACCAGTGCCGCCGGGATTACACTGGCGACGGTGCGTTGATTTGTGCACTGGGGACGCTGAGTAGCTACCAGTGCTGCCGGGATGACACTGGTGATGGTGCGCTGGTTTGCGCACTGGGGACGCTGAGTAGCTACCAATGCCTCTGGGGTGACACTGGCGACGGTGCGCTGGTTTGTGCACTGGGAACACAAAGTTGCTACCAATGCTGCCGGGATGAAACTGACGACGATCCACAGGATTGCGCACAAGGAATGCTGAGTTGCAGCCTATGTCGCCGGGTTGACACAAGCCGCCGGGCTAGACTAGCGCTTCAGGTGGAGGAAGCACACCGTGCCGCCTAGATGACACAAGCGACACGAGCAGGTGGAATGCAGACTGCGCTGCCTGGATGGTACAAACGGTACAAACGGCAGCAAACAAACACAATAAACTGGCACAGGAACTGGACTGAGAATCAGGAGACAGGAACAACTGGTAGCACAAGAAACTCTATCACCAGCATGGAGTGAAGGGCTGGCTGTAATTTACCAGATACAAAGTCCAATCAGAGGAAGCCTTGTAAGCCTCCCTAATGACAGACCAGTGAGCAGCTGGCCTGTGCACGCTGACAAATAAATTAGTGAGCAGCTGATACTGCACACAGGCAGGCAGTTAATTACTGAACACATGTGATCAGCACACAGACAGGATTAAGGGCCTGATTCAGAGCCGGACGCTATCAGCCATTCGCCTGCAGGAGGTACATCCGGCCAAATGTCAAACCAAGCACTCGCACGTGTGGTCGCTCGTAGCGAGTCTTCCGCCCCATATTTCCACAACCCCTCCTCTAGCTAACGAGCGTCCAAAATAGCGAGCGCACTACTCGTTTTTGGATGAAGTGTTCGCTCGCACAATTACGACCAGAAGAAGGCCTGTCATTTGTCGATTGCCTTGTTTCTCCTTCGTCAAACATCCGTGAATCGATTGGTGCCAATCTTTATCTTAATTTACTTAATTGTTGGTCGAAAGTTTTCAATCTTTTTTTTTTTGGGAATGTCAATAAACTTTATTGTTTGTTTTTTGTTCATTTTGGTCCGTAGAATCCGTCTGCTTTTAACGGCAAACTTGTTTTTTTTCAATCCAAAGGCTGTTTGTTTGTTAATTTAATAGCTTTTATTTTGATTTATAATTTAGAAATTGTTTTATTTCCGGCTTGTTGCTAACGCATCCAAATGCAGCAAGCCAATCATAACTCACAATATATTTTTAGGGGTTGTTCACATGACTCACACATTAACCAAAAGAATTCTTCATGTTATTTATGAAAGTACATTAGCCAATCAAAATTTAGGGGTCCCTGTAATAAAACTGATTTGTGTAAAAAAAAAACATTGCCGTCATGAGAGCCAGTGCTTTTACACGTGTTGAGCTGCTGGTGCTCACTGAAGTAATTGATAGGAGAATTACTGACATGCCGCCCCCCGTCACCAACCAACGCAAGCGCCGGACTTACGCAGAGGTCCATTTTTGTTTATTTTGTGGTATTTTTTTAAAACGTTTGCTTCAATTTTTTTTTTTTAAACGCTTTTTTATTTCTTTGTACATTTTTTGGGATTTTTTTTCCCAAAATTTTTGACCAATTTATTCATGTTTCTAAACAAAATAAACTTTACAATAACCACATATGCCAGAGACAAATACAAGTTTCATTGTTTTTGATTAAATTTCTACACTAAAATCAATATACAAATGGTGTAAGGATTAATTAAGATCCCAAAGTGATTGTTCAAACCACTATTCTCATGTTCATGTTTTTTTGTTTTGTTTTGGTGCCAATTGGTAATTTAGGCAAATTTATGTTACCACTATAGTTTTGAAACAAAATTAGCATGGTATGTAAACTTTATTTAACTGTAAATAATCCAGTTTTTCTTGTATGTATTTTTTAAAAAAATTCACATTTTTTTGAAACTCATTTTTGTCTTTCTATAGACCCAAGGAGGCGGGATCAAGCCAGTTTGGGCCAGATAATGGCAATGAGGGGACATTTGGTCCAGCTGCTGGTCGCAATGGACCATTTGATTTTGTTTTTGCGACATTAATTTATTATGTTTTTTTATTTTGTTAATAAAAGCTGTTTGTTTAAACCAATCTCATTTATTAACAAAATTAGCTCACAAGGTCATTTTTTTAAAAAAAATTTAGGGTAAACATTTTGGTTTATTGATTTTACATATGAAAATGCAAACAATGTGGCATACAAAATTTTTGGAGTAAGTATTATTTTAAAGTTAAACTTTAAAAAAAAGTGGTTTCCCAGACTAAAAAGACATATTTGTACATTACAATAATTGGTCCAATTGACATTAACTCCATAATGTTTTGCAAAAAATCCCTTATGTAATTATTTATGTGATTAGAAAATATCCATGCAACTCCCATAATAATTTAAAAAATATTAAAAAAGGTAGGCCAAATTTTCCAAACATGTTGTTAATTGTTATGTTGTTTTTAAAATTGTTTTGCCAAAAATAGTTCCTTTTTTTTAAAAAACACTTGTAAATTAAGTTAAAAGGTACTGTCCATTTGCTGGTTTTTCTGGTAAAAAAAACCCAAATAATTTTAAAAGTAGTTTATTATACAATTTTTCACAATAAAAAGCAAATACACACAAAGAATGGAAACAAAAAATCAAGAACTGCTTGAAGATGGTGCATGCCAACATGTTGTCCCAAAATCAGGTAAGAAACACATTTGTACAGGTGTAAAGGTCATTTTGGAGTCATTAATGTCACAGGCGAGCATTTTCAGGAAGTAAGAAGGTTGTTGTTTGGATTTTGCAAAAAAAAAAAGGTTAAAATTCGAAACATAGGATATTAAACACACTTAATTTTCAGTCTTCACAATGTCAACAAATGTAAAACCAAGGAAATTCAAATACTTGAAAAAGCGGGAAACGACATCATCACGTATGGCCCCCCCTGACACTCTCCTCTGACCAACCTCGGGGGGGCCATCCTCAGGCAAGGCATCCTCTGGCTGCATTGGAACACCACTCCTTATGGTGATGTTGTGAAATATCCCACACAGGACCACAATTTTGGAAACCATAGCCGGAAAATACACGAGGTCGCCACCACAGCGGTGGAGGCATAGAAATCGGCCTTTTAAAAGGCCGATACAATGCTCCACCACCTGCCTGGTGGCAGTAAGTGTAGAATTATATTGAGTTTGTGGCCCTGGTGTGGGAACCAAATAAGGAGTGAGCAGCCAGGGCGTGCAAGGGTAACCACTGTCTCCTGTGAAAAAAAAAGCATTCAGTACCATTTCTAAGTCAACAGTGTGGTTTAAAAATTAGGGGTACCACTTACCCAGAAGCCACGCGTCACCAGCTTGTAGGCTGTTTAATTTGTGCCAAAGCCCTGATTGCTGGATGACAAATGAATCATGTACACTTCCTGGAAATTTGGCATTCAGGGACAGGATCTGGAGGGAGGCATCACATACCACCATTAAATTCATCGAATGGAAATTCTTGCGGTTCCTAAATATGGCTTCCAGCACTGCTGGAGGCTGAAGTGGTATGTGAGTGCCGTCCACAACCCCTATGATGTGTGGGAAGCCTGCAATTTGGTAAAATTTCTGCTTCACCACATTAAGGGAACCCATATCCAATGGCATATTAATAAAATGATGTAGGTGCTTAAACAGTGCATCCATGACCGCCCTCAGGATCCTTGAAAAGGAGGATTGGGAAATGCCTGCAACAATCCCAACTGTGGTATGGAAGGATCCTGAGGCGCAAAAATGTAACACCGACATTAACTGCGTAAGTGGTGATATTGCTGTTGGATTGTTAATTTGCCTTTCAAGATCACTCTCTATTAATGAAAGAGTGTCTAGGATGATTTGGGGTGGTAGGCGATACCGCCGTAAAACCACATCATCAGGCATTCCAAAAAGGGTGACACGTGTTCTAAATATCTGGGGCCTTGCACGCCTACGATGCCTACGCCTAGGAGGATGTTCAGGTTGGTCGGGATCGTGGACCATTGCCACTATAATTCGCCCAACATCAATCTGAAATGTTAGACAATGTAGTTATTTTTCAAAAATTTTAAAATACTTAAATATACTTATCTTTTTGACACATTAAGAAGAATCTTACAGGGTTAGGTAGTGACATCTTGAAGAAAACCTACGAATTAGATTTAACATAAATAAAAACTCAAAAAAACACAACAAAATAAAGACAGCCTAAGGCAAAAATATAAAGAATGCATGCACTACACAGATGTTGTTAGTGTCTGATTTTATTCTATTAATCCATGTACGCTAACGCCACAGACAGGAGCTGTGCAAAATATATGCAATAGAGGACAAAAAATACCGCTAAATGGTACGCTAACGCCACAGACAGGAGCTGTGCAAAATATACGCAATAGAGGACAAAAAATACAGCTAAATGGTACGCTAACGTCACAGACAGGAGCTGTGCAAAATATACGCAATAGAGGACAAAAATTACCGCTAAATGGTACGCTAACGCCACAGACAGGAGCTGTACAAAATATACGCAATAGAGTACCGCTAAATGGTACGCTAACGCCACAGACAGGAACTGTGCAAAATATACGCAATAGAGGACAAAAAATACTGCTAAATGGTACGCTAACGCCACAGACAGGAGCTGTGCAAAATATACGCAATAGAGGACAAAAAATACCGCTAAATGGTACGCTAACGTCACAGACAGGAGCTGTGCAAAATATACACCAGACATTTCACATTTTTGATGGCCAAATAATCATTTGGGCAAAAAAAATAAAAAAATGCATAATGAGATCCCTTAAAAAAACATGAAAAAATGTTAACAATAAACAGGGTCTAATGTAAATACTTACCATACAAAGACAATCCCGAAACTCGAAATGCAGTCCACAAGACGAAAGGAGATCAAAATAAAAAAAAACTAAAAAAAAAAAAAAAAAAAAGCGAACCACCAAACTTACCTCAAAACCAAAAAAAAGGCTTATTACAAAAATGCAAAAATGCGAAAAAAAACAAAACCACTCGACAACTCTCAGCAAATCCAAACACCTTCCCAAACAACAACTCCGCACATAGAACATCCACCAACCACTACTATCAACCCACCCCGAAACAAGGCCACAAAAAAGCCTTAAATAGACCTAACTTTCCAGCTCAAATCAATGACGCTCAATAGATGCGCCCGTATAATGCACACGCATCTATAAAAATGTCACGAGAGGCCACAATGGGTCTGCCGAATTCAAGGGTTTAATCATGTCCACTGAACAGCAGCAAAGCCAAATTCCAGGACCAAACAGTAAGTAGCTCCAAATGTAAAGTTAACACACCAAAAAAAAAAAAATAATAATAATTTTTTTTTTTGTAAGGTGTTGAGACTGACAATGAGGAGGCTGCGGGGCCTAGTACCCAGGCCAGGGCCAAATGAAAAAGGCAGCCACAATTCACAAGAAAGGAGATGGAGGCTTTGGTGCAACAGTGCGTGGATAACCTGGCACAGGCACCCCGAAATATGGGTGCAAGCCATAGATGGAAACTGTGGGAGGAAATAGCCAGTGCTGTCAATGGTGTTGGTGATTTTGTCCGTTCAACCAAAGAAGTCAAACGCCGGTAAGTAAATGATATAACCTATTTCCACAATTCGAAAAACTTAGTTAAAAAACGAAACATACATTTTTAAACAACAGATGGAGCGACTTCAAATATCGGCTCAAACAAAAACTGGCTGATAGGGCTAGGCATGCAGGGGGGACAGGTGGTGGGCCAATCCCTGTGTCATTGGAGTTAACCGATTTGGAGGAACTGGCACAGGGGTGTGTGCAGGAAGAGGAGGTGTTTGACGTGTCCAACATGGACACAGACATGCCAGACTTTGTGGCTCCACATGTTGCTGCAGGTAATTTTTAAAAAAATGTTTGAACAACTTGTTTAAATACAAAGACAAATGTACTAATATTTTTATGATCTCTCTTTTTCACACAGGCACAGAAGAGGACGAGTCTGCTCCAGAACTGAGGTTTGGCCGCAGTAGATCTGCTGGCTCCGCAGGGGAGGAAGCAGTATTTCCGGCTGGGGACCCTGTGGCGGACAGTCCAGGGCCTTCCCCCTCGCAGGCAGTGGCCCTTCTCACAGATCTCAATGATAAAACGGATAAAAACACCGAGATTCTGCTGAGGATAGACGCCAATCTGCTACGGGTGGCGGACGCCCGGGAGGAAAACGCTGCGGCCAATGTCAGAATAGCTAATGCCCTGGAGCAGCTCGTCCGCCTGCGCATGTTGGAGCCGGCCTCCCTTTCCCGCCGGAACATCAGGGCCCTCCACCTCTGGCGCAACATCGGCCATCCCTCCAAATGTGCCTAGCCCTATGCCTAGCCCAGAGGAAACACCAGCTACCTCTGCCCAGTCACGCCGTACAACCAGACAGACAAAATCATGCTCCCTCCAACATCAAGCCAAGCGGGGGAGAAGGCTTTGACAGCACTGGCTAATTTCCCCAAATTCCATCTCTGTGTTTGCCCCATATTTTGGCTACACCAAACCTCCCTCTCCTTTCTTGTGATTTTTTTTTTTTTTTACATTATTTTTTTTTTTTTAATGTAAAATAAAAAAACAAATTGGCTGTAAGAAAAGCAACATTTGGCAAAAAATGTCAACATTTAATTTTTGCAAAAATAGAAATCCATTCTTCCAAAAATGTGTGTCCAATTCATTAGCAAATGGCTGAAAGGGACTGGAACAAACATAATTAAATACATAACAAAGGTCATATACTTAAAAAAATATTTAAAACCAAAAAACATAAGCTAACAGGTAGGTAAACAATAACACAAGCAAAGCAATTAGTAGATGATTGTCTTTCTGTATTGTAACCAAATTGTCCAAAAAAATTAGACATTAAAAAAAAAGGTGTTGGCCTTTTTAAAAAAAACAACATGCGTACGGAATTTAGCAAAAAAAACAAGCATTTTAACCTTTATTTAAACTTATTTTTTGTGATTGCTGTGATTACAAAACACAAAACAAATAGGAACACAATATGCGCTCCAAATTTAGCTAATAAATCATGGCCATTGAAAATCACCTTCTCGCAAGTGATCCAATTATTAGGTGATTGGTCTTGTGCCTTGTAAAGGAGAATAGCAAAACATCGATTCGCTAAGGGAGCTACGAAGAGACCATCGTCTTTGCGAGATCCAATATCCTACCACAAGCTGAACGAGCAGTCATAATGGAAACTGGATCACACAGTGACGTGTACAAAATAGCGTCCACATTGGACGTTCGCACAAGATAATACATGTACGCCCAAAAAACGGCTGGCCACGCCTGCGTTTTCTCATCTCCACCCCCGTTACCACCCATAAACGGAACATTCTGTCAATCAAATGACATAGGTCACTTCCTGTTCGCTGTGTATACGAGCGAACGAAAAATGACCGCAATGATCCGGCCGCACAATTAAAAAATGATCTGCTAAGCGCAGATCCTAACAGCGTATTGTTTTTACAACAGAGGTGTGATAAGCTGGGCATCCACTATACAATTATCTGTAAGATATCTGTCCAATCTGGCTGGTTGGAATGAAAACCTGGTAATGTATGGGAACAAATGACAATCGTCCATTTGCTCACAAATACTGGAAAATAGCCAAAAATAGTTGTTCAGACAAATTGGTTAAAACACACAAATTTAACCAATTTGAACAATTTATTTTGTCCTTTTTTCAGTGTTTAAAACCAAATGATCGACTGACATTTGTTCCCATAGATTACCAGGTTTTCATTCCAACCAGCACCATCGGCCAAACTGTGTACACTATTGCAATTGCGATCCGTAATGTATCAGGCCCTATATATGCATGCTTAGGAGCAAAATGTTACTTCGCATTCAGAGCATTTGAGGGTGAAAGTGCCGCGCAAATCAACAATTTTTGTTATCATTGGACTACATTTATATAGACTTAAATAGCTAAAGTTTCCTGAATCTTCAATATACTCTTAAAATACCTCTCCATTTTTTTTTAATGGAATTCAGAAAATAAAAGGGAATGCTTATCAGAAGGTTTCTATGTAAAATGACATATACTGGCGTTGAAAATGAGGGCATTGTGTAGACACTGACTTACCTTGTTGTGAGTGCTGGGTGCGCCCTAACTGCATGGGAGAAGCTGCTTAATACGAGGGGCCTGGCCGTACAGACAATTGAATACAGTACCTCCAGATCGTGAAACATCAATGGACGCTGGTCGGTATATCTGAAAGGCGGAACGGCGTTTCCGATCCCAACGCTGGATCCGGTGATCCGGCGGTAGCTGTATGGGGGCCTTTATTAGTGTCTTGGCCCTAATTAACTTAACCTTTAGCAAAGTACTGATTGCAGTAAAGTGAAAAAGAATGTGCAGTTGTAATTGTTGATTGTACATTGCCACCTAATACTTGAGCTGGAAAGACAAAGGTGACTGCATTCTTCTTGTGACAATGTTGCGTCACATTCCGTCACACTGTATTGGCCAATTTTCCTACCCCTGGGACTGCTAGTCTGGACTGCAACAGCAGAGAGAATGCTTCCCATGGGAGACCACTCCCCTACTATTACGGCAGCCCTACCTGGATTCTAGGAGCTGCAACTCATACAATCCCTATAAGCCAGCCTGTTTGCTGGAAGCTCTGGGTTTAAGCCATGCCTTCTCATTTAGGCTCCACCCATCATGGCAGCAGTACTTAAGCCCCGCCTCCCATGCTGTCAATCACCAGGATGGCAGGGAGGAAAGATCTCCAGCCTATGGCCTATGATGTGCAGACCTCCTGGTCAGACAGGTAAGGAGCCGCCGCTGGACATTAATTCCACCTTCCAGTAAAGGTTTTGGAAGTGGATAATGTGATTAAATTAGAGGAATTCATATACCCCTTTCACATCAGTATGCCATGTTGCACCCAAGATTTTGTTAACAGATCCACCCCTGGTACGATCTGGCTGAGACCCCTTTCAGACTTACGGCCCGACCCGACATTAATGCCGGGTCTACGACGTCAGCACTATCATGTGATGAGCCGACGCTTGGAGATGCGATCATCTCCCAGCACTGGCTCTTCCTATACAGTGAACGAGACCCGGGTCGCATCGACCCAGGTTACCCGTTTCACACTGCACCACGAGCCGTGTTGAACCCATGTTCAACCCTTCTCATAACCAGGGTTCAAATGCTGGGTCGCTCGACCCGGCTTATTTCAACCTAGCCCTTTCACACTGCTCAGTAACCCGGTGTTAGAGACTGTGGCCCTGATTCAGAGCCGGACGCTCTGACAGAGTGCTCGCTCTGAATCAGGGCCGTCCTTCCTAATTTTAGAGCGGCCTCCTGGCCGCTCGCATAGCTGTGGGTGACCACCCACAGCTATAGTGAGCGGCCAAAAAAATGGTCGCGATGGTCAAGACCATCGCGACCATTGGGCTTGCAACAAGACCCTTGTGGTAGGGTCTCATCTGCCGCAAGCCCTGGAGTGCTTTTGGCTCTATCAGAGCCGAAAGCACTCCCACTGACATCACTTGTGATGTCAGTGGGGCCGGCCCCAGACAGTAGGCGTTCCCATGGGAACGCCTCCGTCTGGCCAGCCACGCCCCTTTGGTGGGCGTGCTGTCACTCACCATCGACAGCACGCCCCCTTTGTAGCGAGAGCCATAGCGTCGGGTTGTCCGTCGCTATCCGGGTCTCACGCATGCGCTCGCGAGCGGGTCTGAATTAGGCCCTGTGTTTGTTGTGGACCCGGAGTGGTAACAGGAGCAAACACCGGAACAGGTTTAAATTGAAAGGTGGGTTGTTTAATGTGAATGTTGGTAGACATGAGCAATAAGATAAACTAAAGTCCAGTAATAACAAACTACTATATGTGGCAAGAGGGAACTGTAGTGAGTGGGAATAACTGAATGTCCAGATCAGTGACAGAGATGAATGAGGTGAATCCAGATAGACTATAAGGGGTAAATTTACTAAAGTGAGAGTTTTAGAAGAGAGTTTTAAAAGTGATGTTGCCCATACCAACCAATCAGATTCTACTTAACATTTAACTAGCACCTTCTAGAAGATAATAGCTAGAATTTGATTGGTTGCTATGGGCAACAATACTTTTAAAACTCACTTCTAAAAACTCTCACTTTAGTAAATTTACCCCTAAGAGTGAAGTGGATATCCTGTTATGCTGAAAAGTGGCTGAGAGGGATAACTAGAATATGCTGTGATGATGGCTGAAAGGAGAATCTGGTAATGCTGTGATGATGGCTGAAAGGAGAATCCAGTAATGCTGTGATGATGGCTGCAGTGGCGTAACTTCATCCCAGGTGCCCAGAGGCAAGATAAATGTTGGTGCCCCCCCCCAAACTAAAATGTACCACCCCCCAAGACCTATGCCAGCCCCCCTTATGCAGTTCCTTTTATATAATGCCCCCAGTAGTGGTCCCCCTATGTAGTGCCCGCCTATGTAGTGCTCCCCAGTAATGGTCCCCCTATGCAGTACCTCCAGTTGTGAGCCCCCGGTAGTTGCCCCCAGTAGTCAGCCCCCTGTAGTTGCCCCCAGTAGTGAGCCCCCTGTAGTTGCCCCCAGTAGTGAGCCCCTGTAGTTGCCCCCAGTAGTGAGTGCCCTGTAGTTGCCCCCAGTAGTGAGCCGCCTGTAGTTGCCCCCAGTAGTGAACCCCTTGTAGTTGCCCCCAGTAGTGAGCCCCCTGTAGTGAGCCCCCTGTAGCTGCCCCCAGTAGTGAGCCCCTTATAGTTGCCCCCAGTAGTGAGGCCCCTGTAGTTGCCCCCAGTAGTGAGCCCCTGTAGTTGCCCCCAGTAGTGAGCCCCCTTGTAGTTGCCCCCAGTAGTTGCCCCCAGTAGTGAGGCCCTGTAGTTGCCCCCAGTAGTGAGCCCCCTGTAGTTGCCCCCATTAGTGAGCCCCTTGTAGTTGCCCCCAGTAGTGAGCCCCTTGTAGTTGCCCCCTGTAGTTGCCCCCAGTAGTAGTCCCCTGTAGTTACCCCCAGTAGTGAGGCCCCTGTAGTTGCCCCCAGTAGTGAGCACCCTGTAGTTGCCCCCAGTAGTGACCCCTGTAGTTGCCTCCAGTAGTGAGGCCTCTGTAGTTACCCCCAGTAGTGAGCCCCTGTAGTTGCCCCAAGTAGTGAGCCCCCTGTAGTTGCCCCCAGTAGTGAGGCCCCTGTAGTTGCCCCCAGTAGTGATCCCCCTGTAGTTGCCCCCAGTAGTGAGCCCCCTGTAGTTGCCCCCAGTAGTGAGGCCCCTGTAGTTGCACCCTGTAGTTGCCCCAGTAGTGAGCCCCTGTAGTTGCCCCCTGTAGTTACCCCAGTAGTGAGGCCCCTGTAGTTGCCCCCAGTAGTGAGCACCCTGTAGTTGCCCCCAGTAGTGATGGCCCACACCGCGCGCGCGCACACACACACACACACACACAAAAAAAAAACACTTACCTTTATCCCCGCTCCAGTGCTGCTGCCGTCCATCCCCGGCGTCCGCTCCTCGGCACTATGGGAGTGACGTCATTACGTCACTCCCATAGTGCACTGCGGGACCTGGAAGATGGAGCTCCTGAGCTCCGTCCCCGGCGTCCGCTCCTCGGCACTATGGCAGTGATGTTATGACGTCACTCCCGTAGTACACTGCGGGACCCGGAAGACGGAGGGAGCTCCGTCCTCCGGCTGCCGCCGGGGTTTGAGTAGGAGCCGGGCGTCCGCTGGTAACACACTCAGCGGGTGCCCGGCAAATGGAGGGTGCAGGGGGTGCAACCGCACCCCATGCACCCTCCATAGTTACGCCAATGGAGGTGGAGCACAGCTCCCGGGGACAATGGAGCCAGGTGCCCCCTTCAGGGCTGACGCCTGGCGGCAAATGACTCCATTGTCTCCGGGAGTTCCGCCACTGGATGGCTGTGCAGGAATGGGTTAACTGAGGAGACAGGTTCAGGCAGGAGTGGGTCTAGTGGAAGATGCAGGGCTGATCCCAGTGGAGTACGAGGCAAGGCAGAGTGGTGCAGGCTATGCATGGAGCCGGAAGCTGGCAAGGAGTTAGGGCAAGCACCGGAACACAAGTCTAAGGTTCAGGGGCGCAGAGCTCATAGCTGATGCTGTGAACACGTTTCACTGGCAACTACAGGTCGCTCCAAACACCCTTAAGTACCCAGTAACAGAACATGACAGGCCAGAGAGAGTAGGTGACCCACAGACGATTGGACTGCTATGTCACATGGCCAAAGACAATATGGTGGCGCCCAGACAACCGTGACGCGGAGACGCCACTAGACTTACCCTTGCCAGGATGGCCCAATGCTGGCAAACCTCTGCGTACACGCAATGCCAGTCTCCACACGCCAGCTCCCCTGCCAGAAGGACAGCGCCACAGCGTCCTCACCGGTAAGGACAGCAAACCTCCATGCTGCGAAACCCTGGTTGTGACACCTGGGTTGCTGCACGTTCATGTGCAATAACCCGGCTTATTGCAGCAAGTGTGAAAGGGATAATACATATCATATATCTGCTTGCTTTTTATTAGAACCTAATATGAAAATATCATCCAGATACCTTTACTAGAAGGTGGAATGAATATGATTAAATAAAAAGAATTATTGCACTGCTTGGTGTTTATTAGAACCTAATATATATCTTGGTTTTCATTACAAACTAATATATCTCTTGATTTTTATTAGAACCTAATATAAAAACATAGGGCCTGATTCAGAGGCGCTCGCTATTTGCGAGCGCTCGCTCTGAATCAGGGCCTTTTTTGTTTGTTTGGTTCTGCCTCCAGGCCACTCGCATAGCTGTGGGTGACCACCCACAGCTTGTGCGAGCGGCCTGGCGATGGTCGTGATTATCGCGACCATCGGGGTTGCAACGAGACCCTGTGGTAGGGTCTCGGCTCCCGCAAGCCCGAGTGGACTTCCTGCTCTAATAGAGCAGGAAGTCCACTACTGACATCACGAGTGATGTCAGTAGGGCCGCCCATACACAGCAGGCGTTCCTAAGGGAACGCCTCCGTTTGTTCAGCCACTCCCCCTACTCGCCTACAAAACGGGGCGAGCTATCGATCAACATTGACAGCCGCCCCGTTTTGCTGCGAGCCCCGAAGCGAGTGAAGTTCTCACTCACTCCGGGGCTCGCGCAGGTGCGTGCGCAATGGCCCACCATCGACCCGCTTGCGAGCACTATGAGCTCGCAAGCGGGTCTGAATCAGGCCCATAGTCCAGAAAAGATCTGGTAGTTAAGCAATTGGTGGGTTTACTTTGGAGTGAATTCTCAAATCTGACTATTGGTATTACACTCCTGTGCATTAGTATTATCTATATACATGATGATATTATGGAATTTGGTAAACAAACAGGGATATATGGTTAATTGCATACAGTTACCTAAGATATTCCAATTTTAATTATTACATGAATACAACTACTTCACACCTATACACACACTAAGGATAGAAAGAAAAGCAATAAAGTGATATAGCCGAATTTTGGCCCTCATTCAGAGCCGCTCGTTAGCGGCAGTACGCTCGTTCCGAGCGATGTTTGCACATCTGCGCATGCGTACGGTTTTTAGTACGCATGCGCGAACCAGTCAGTGCGGCCAAAAATCGTTTGTACGCTATATAGCGAGTGCCTGCTATTTTGAGTGACAGAATGAGGCGTATGTGGGTGGTAACAGGGGAAGGTGCTTGAAAATGGGGAGTGGAGATCCGAACGCAGGCGTGCTTAAAGGTCAAAACGGGCGTTTTATGGGTGTGCATAATTAATACAGCAGCGTCATTGACCACGTCACTGGGTTATTTTATAGCCAGAACTGCTCGCAAATTTATGGTAGCAAACACCAACCACAAGAATAGCGAGCAGTTCATACGCTGGTCGATGTACTCGATTAATCTAATAAATAGCGGACATGACGTATGGTGCGAGCGGCCAGGGGGCGTTTTTAACAAGTAAACGAGCGTATGTTTTGCTCGCTCGTTCAGACTTAGAGGTGTGAACAGACTGCAATTTGCGAACGGATCATTTGAATAGCCACCCCTTGTTTTTGAACGAACGACCGCAACTAGCGAACGGCTCTGAATCAGGCCGTTTGTTCTTCACAATTTTCTTTATTTTGCACATCATTCACTACTAAGGGGCATATGTATCAAAGCTTGATGTGAGATAAAATTGTGAAATATATATCACCAACCAATCAGCTCCAAACTATCATTTCTTAAACACAGCCTGTAAAATGTAAGTTAGAAGCTGATTGGTTGGTGATGTATATCTCACATCAAGCTTTGATACATATGCCCCTAAATGTTTTATCCTCACAATATTTCACCTTTGTCGTCACTTTAAATGATACAATAAAAGTTATATATTTTTTTTTTAAAAGTGCACCTTCCAAGGACAACATGTTTTCTTCCTCTCCAAGTTTCCAGTAGTTATTACAGTTGTCACTGGCCGCACCCCTGTTTTCGAATGTTATAACCAATCTAAAAGTATACAGGGTATTGATCAGATTCAATTTACAGATTAGTGCAGAGGCCCATCCTTTTTTGTCTATCATGTTATATACTAGTGCTGTTTGCTGCTCATTCATGGGGACTCCAGGACTGATGGTTTGGGAACAGCAGCTAGTACTTTTCAAACATGTATTTATTTATTTTACATGATAGCAGGGTCTTCATCAGCCGCACAAACCTTGCACCAGAGGTTGACCACCGGCAACAGATACGCTTGCTGACAGACATGTCTGCAGGTACTTCCAAAATCAGAATGTGCTGCAATTACATGATCATTAACTTACTAGACTTGGCCTCCATTTACTCCTTCATTTCCCAATGAATTATTATTATTATCGTTTATTTATATGGCGCCACAAGTGTTCCGCAGCGCCTTACATAGTACATAAATAGATTTACAGTGACTTACAGTACAATACAATACCATACATTACAGGGCATGGATAATATACATTGCTACATTCGCGACCATAACACCCAGATAAGCAACAATGCAAAGCAACCAAGTGTTAGGTGCCCTGGTAGGGAGTAAGAAGTAGATGAAGGTAGAGTAAGGAGAAGCACAAGAGGGTAGAGGGCCCTGCTCATAGGAGCTTATATCTCTTAACACCACTATTTGCAGCGTACCTTTTGTGTGTGCTTGTGCAGAACTAATAACAGATAATAGTACTAATAATAATAATACTACTTCATAACCCTTTATTAATTGCAACTTTTATAGTTTACTTAAAAGATACAGCATTATTTTTCCTTGTTGCATTGTGTAAATATTTAATGTAACACAATTTAAAGCAATAAGCGGTTTTAATTGAGGAGATTAAGTAATTGGAAAATGCCTGTATTCCCACCCACTAAGGAGGACATTTATTACATGAGTAAAATAATAGAAAAAGGTACAGGGCAAAAGTCAAACAAAATATGTTTACATGAAGAAGAGACCTCTGCATTTCTGAAACACCCCATACCGCACGAGGCTGAAGTTGGCTTCTTATTCATTTCTTATTCACTTCTTATTCAAGATCCAGCTTCTTATTCACTTCTTATTCATTTTCCAGCTTCTTATTCACTTCTTATTCATTTTCCAGCTTCTTATTCAGAAAATGTTAAATTAAAACATTTAAATAAAGTTAGATCACTAAACTAACACTATGTAAACCTCACACAGTTTACAATTATTATTTTCCTGGCACAATAAGGATTTTGGCATGAATAGGGCAGTAAAGCGGGCACAGGCACCACATATTGTCATTTTGAATAAGAATCTGTAGTTGTGCAGGGGTTAACTAGCTTCGGTCATCAAATGTTACACTTGAAACCCACAGAGGGTGGTCTGGTACATATGACTCACTTGTCTTTTGCCTTGACCAACAAGGATTTTGGCATAAATAGGGCAGTAAAGCGGGCACAGGCACCATAATTTGACATTTTGAATAAGAAGCTGTAGTTGTGCAGGGATTAACTAGCTTGGGTCATCAAATGTTACACTTGAAACTCACAGAGGGTGGTCTGGTACATATGACCCACTTGCCATTTACCTTGACCAACAATGATTTTGGCATGAATAAGGCAGTAAAGCGAGCATAGGCACCACATTTTGTCATTTTGAATAAGAAGCTGTAGTTGTGCAGGGGTTAACTAGCTTCGGTCATCAAATGTTACACTTGAAACCCACAGAGGGTGGTCAAGTACATATCACCCACTTGTCATTTGCCTTGACCAACAAGGATTTTGGCATAAATAGGGCAGTAAAGCGGGCACAGGCACCAGATTATCTCATTTTGAATAAGAAGCTGTAGTTGTGCAGGGGTTAACTAGCTTCGGTCATCAAATGTTACACTTGAAACCCACAGAGGGTGGTCTGGTACATATGACCCACTTGCCATTTCACTTGACCAACAAGGATTTTGGCATGAATAGGGCAGTAAAGCGGGCACAGGCACCAAATTATCTCATTTAGAATAAGAAGCTGTAGTTGTGCAGGGGTTAACTAGCTTCGGTCATCAAATGTTACACTTGAAACCCACAGAGGGTGGTCTGGTACATATGACCCACTTGTCATTTGCCTTGACCAACAAGGATTTTGTCATGAATAGGGCAGTAAAGCGGGCACAGGCACCAGATTATCTCATTTTGAATAAGAAGCTGTAGTTGTGCAGGGGTTAACTAGCTTCGGTCATCAAATTTTACACTTGAAACCCACAGAGGGTGTTCTGGTAAATATGACCCACTTGCCATTTACCTTGACCAACAATGATTTTGGCATGAATAGGGCAGTAAAGCGGGCATAGGCACCACATATTGTCATTTTGAATAAGAATCTGTAGTTGTGCAGGGGTTAACTAGCTTCGGTCATCAAATGTTACACTTGAAACCCACAGAGGGTGGTCTGGTACATATGACTCACTTGTCTTTTGCCTTGACCAACAAGTATTTTGGCATGAATAGGGCAGTAAAGCGGGCACAGGCACCATAATTTGACATTTTGAATAAGAAGCTGTAGTTGTGGAGGGATTAACTAGCTTGGGTCATCAAATGTTACACTTGAAACTCACAGAGGGTGGTCTGGTACATATGACCCACTTGCCATTTCACTTGACCAACAAGGATTTTGGCATGAATAGGGCAGTAAAGCGGGCACAGCACCAAATTATCTCATTTTGAATAAGAAGCTGTAGTTGTGCAGGGGTTAACTAGCTTCGGTCATCAAATGTTACACTTGAAACCCACAGAGGGTGGTCTGGTACATATGACCCACTTGTCATTTGCCTTGACCAACAAGGATTTTGTCATGAATAGGGCAGTAAAGCGGGCACAGGCACCAGATTATCTCATTTTGAATAAGAAGCTGTAGTTGTGCAGGGGTTAACTAGCTTCGGTCATCAAATTTTACACTTGAAACCCACAGAGGGTGTTCTGGTAAATATGACCCACTTGCCATTTACCTTGACCAACAATGATTTTGGCATGAATAGGGCAGTAAAGCGGGCATAGGCACCACATATTGTCATTTTGAATAAGAATCTGTAGTTGTGCAGGGGTTAACTAGCTTCGGTCATCAAATGTTACACTTGAAACCCACAGAGGGTGGTCTGGTACATATGACTCACTTGTCTTTTGCCTTGACCAACAAGTATTTTGGCATGAATAGGGCAGTAAAGCGGGCACAGGCACCATAATTTGACATTTAGAATAAGAAGCTGTAGTTGTGGAGGGATTAACTAGCTTCGGTCATCAAATGTTACACTTGAAACTCACAGAGGGTGGTCTGGTACATATGACCCACTTGCCATTTACCTTGACCAACAATGATTTTGGCATGAATAGGGCAGTAAAGCGGGCATAGGCACCACATTTTGTCATTTTGAATAAGAAGCTGTAGTTGTGCAGGGGTTAACTAGCTTCGGTCATCAAATGTTACACTTGAAACCCACAGAGGGTGGTCAAGTACATATCACCCACTTGTCATTTGCCTTGACCAACAAGGATTTTGGCATGAATAGGGCAGTAAAGCGGGCACAGGCACCAGATTATCTCATTTTGAATAAGAAGCTGTAGTTGTGCAGGGGTTAACTAGCTTCGGTCATTAAATGTTACACTTGAAACCCACAGAGGGTGGTCTGGTACATATGACCCACTTGTCATTTGCTTTGACCAACAATGATTTTGGCATAATTAATTTGGGCAATAGACAAAGGGTCCAGATTTCGGTACCTGCACATAAACACAAAAAAACAGCCACCTACACGGCTTCACTAGACTGACTTCTTTCTTTACTGTGTACCACACAGATTGGCGTCACAAGGGGGGTGTGGACCGCACTGGGTGACACCATCTGAAGGGGGTGACACCAAAATAGCAGAGTTGCTTTGCTATTTTGGTGTCAACCCATCGGATGGTGTCACCATGACACGGAAAGAGGCAGGGAGAGACTGTAGGCTGCCCCAGCAGCTGCTAGAACGCTGAGGAAGCCCACTTTGTGCCAAGAACGGGAGGCGGTAATGCCCCCAAGATCGTCTAACATAAGGGGCGTGGCTTCACAGGCGAAGTCATGCCCCTTCCCACAAAGCCACGCCTCCCTCCGGGAGCGCCCACCTGCGGCGTGCAGGAGGACTGAGAGCACCCACACTAGGTGTCACCAAGGTAGGTGACATTTCTGACCACACACACCAACCTGACTACTCATACATACATTAGCACCCTGCCAACAGCAATCCAGGCTGGATGTAGTGCACTCCATATCACCATGCTACCCCTATGCTCCCCAACAATGCATCTACACCAATAATGCAATAATTGTTACAGGACAAGGGAATAATGCAGTTACAAAACATTACAATAATCACAAACAGGTACCTTACTACAGCCTACCTTTTAATGGAGTCCTCATTGCAGGAGCTGAAATGACGATGTAACAAGGTTACAAACCTCAATACATTCTTATCAAATCAGAACAACAGTACTACAGGGCTTAATGGTCTTCTGCTGCCTTAGGCCTAGTGCCTGTCTTCTAGGGGATCAATGACACTATGTAGGGCCTATTGCCTACCTAACAATGGGTTAATGATGTGGATCCCAAATTAACCCTATAGGGCCTAATGCCCCTTATACCTTGTGGGGCTAGTGCCCTCTCTGGCTCAGGCTTATTGTCCACCTAACAAAGGCCGTCCATGCTGATTAGAGCTTAACTCCCACAGTGGCCACGGGCCTAATGCCTGACAATTAAAATAGCATGCAATTGGATGAAAATACAATGCAATTAGACTTACAAGTCCAATAGTCTTTGACTGAACTAAGCCTATTTCATCTACAATTACTATGTATTCTTCACCCGAGGTGGGCCAACTCCCACGATCTCAGTGCTTCCTGTAGTCTTCACCTTGAGCTGGCAAACTCCCACTGCCACAGCAGTCTTCACCCAGGTAGCAGTGACCAAGGTCCAGGGGCATAAGTATGGTGTTTGGCGCCCAGGGCAAGATGAGAAGTTGGCACCTCGCTTATTTGCTCAGGGTCAATTATAGCCTTAGGAGCATGGGCCTAATGCCCACCTATTTGTGCCAAAGGCTTAAGGCCTGATGACCCCTATGTGCCTACTACCTGACAACCTGGTGGTCTAGGGAGAGGTTAATGATGGTAAGGCCTCAAAGAGGGTCTACCTGTCTGGTGGGAGAGGCTGCAGTGAGGAGCTTCATTCGCTCTTTTACTTTCCAACCACTGCAGTACTCTCCGGTTCTCAGTTGCATTCTTCTGTCTACTGGCCCATTCTGGCCAGTAGCGGCGCCGCCTGAACTCTTCTCTATTGAGCCTAACATCTTTTGCAGCCGCTGGAGCTCTTCTCTTTTGTGCCTGGTGTCTTCTGGAGCTCTTCACCCATTTCCACCAAATTGACTCTTCCTCGCAGAGACATCTGATGCTAGACGCCACAGGCGTAGCCAGCCATGACACGGCTTACAATGATTGGCTCACTGTGGCTGCTTTCTATTGGCTTTCGGTGCGTGCCGTGATTGGCTGAGATTGTCAAAATTGTCACCACTCTGATTGGCTCAAATTCAAATTGTCACCCCTCTTCAATGACCGGCGGTCCATGAGCTGCACTCAGCTAGCAGCCGGCACCACATGTCAGCCGCTGCTGGTCCTTGACCGGCACTGAAAACAGACATACTGATACATCTCACCGGACTGTAGGACTAAGGCGCTGGGATCAAGCACTTGGTCACAGCACTGGCAGTGGCGTAACTAGAGTATATGGAGCTCAAGACAAATTTATAAATGGAGCCCCCCAACCCCCTATGTGCGTGCAAAAATGGGTGTGGACACTTCAAAATGGGGCGCGTCAACATGACACACATCCCTATCTTATCACTCTGAACATTCCTTTCCATTCCATATGCACCTTAATTTAGTGCCCCTTATACAGTACCCCCTATGCAGGGCCCCCAGTACTGCCCTTATACAGTACCCCCAGTATGCAATGTCCACAGTAGTGATCCCTCTTATGCAGGCCCTCAGTAGTACCCTTATACAGTACCTCTAGCAGTGGTCCCCAATATGCAGCACCCCATTAGTTCCACTTATACAGTGTCCCCAGTAGTGGTCCCCCTCATGCAGATCGCAGTAATGGTCCCACTCATGCAGGCCCCCAGTAGTGATCCCCCTATCCAGTGCCCCTTATATAGTGCCCTCTGTAGTGGTCCTCCCTATTCAGTGCCCACAGTAGTGATCCCCAGTAGTAGTGCCCCCATGCAGTGCCCTCAAGTAGTGGTCCCCCGATGCAGAGCCCCAATAGTAGTCCCCTCCCCAGTAGTGCCCCCAGTAATGGTCCCTCCCTGATGCAGTGCCCCCAGTAGTAGTCCCCCCCAGTAGTAGTCTCCAGTAGGGCCCACCCGATGCAGTGCCCCCAATAGTAGTTACCTCCCCCCGTTAGTAGTATTCCCTAGTAGTGGTCACATGCCCCCCCCCCCGATGCAGTGCCCCTATTAGACAAACACACGAGTAAAAAAAAATAAAATACTTACCTGAATCCCCGCTCCGGTTCCAGCTCCCGCTGCCGTCCACACCAACGCAGTCTTCCCGGGCTGGCGCACTCTGCATTATGGGAGAGACATCATGACGTCTCTCCCATAACCCACTGCAGGAGTTGGAAGGCGGAGCTTATGAGTGAGCTCCATCCCAGCTCTTGCAGTGGGCACAGCAGCAGACAATGAGAGTCTGTCTGACTCTCATTGGCTGCTGTAAATGCACTGACGGCTCTATGGGCTAGCCTGAGCCCGCCTCCCACCCTTCACCTAGCGCTATTAGGTAAGCACTCAGGGGGAGAGAAGGGGCGCGGCTGTGCAGCACAGGATAGTGCTAATCTCAGGGAAGTCTAGCACCGGTCCTGAGTAAATGTGTAGTGCTGACCGCACTCACTGCGGTCCGGACTACACTGGCTAACTAGGATGGGCCAGTACCGTGGCCAGCGTTGCGGGGGGCATCGCCGGCCATGGCGGCCCTGCCCTAGTTACGCCACTGAGCATTGGACATCGCCCTGGCCATCAGCTCCCCCCCTTCCGGGCTTGTCAGATGGTACCCAGTTCAAGGTGCCCTACACAAACCCCCTTATTACGCCACTGCCAGTGTACCAGCTTTCTGAGAGATTCCAGAAATGTGCTGAATAGTTTAGGGCTGGTTAATGTGATGGCAGGAGAACATCAAGCTAACTGTGTCTCCCAGCTATAGTGTTACCCCCTCCTCCCTACAACCAAACTAGTGCTGGATAACGTGATGGCAGGAGGACACCAGGCTAAGTGTGTCTCCTTGCTATAGTATTACCCCCTCCTCCCTATAACCAGCCTAGTGCTGGATAATGTGATGGCAGGAGGACACCAGGCTAAGTGTGTCTCCCTGCTATAGTGGGGAAGCAATCGGGAAGCCGACTGCCTATATACCGGCAGCCAGCTTCCCGATTGTCTTATCCCGGCAAGGGTGAAATGCCGGGCGTCTAGTGCTGGATAATGTGATGGCAGGAGGACACCACGCTCAGGGGCGCCGAGAGAGGGGGGGCAAGCGGGTACAGATTACCCGGGCCTGGGCTTCCTGAGGGGCCCGGCGGGGGCCCAGGTCCGGCGCCGCTCCCCCTCCCTCACAGCAGCCCAGCACACAGCGTGTGCTGAGCTGCAGTGGAGACTGCTCGTGGCCACGCCTCCCACAATTAGGCCACGCCCCCTATTACCCGGGTCCGCCGCAGCTGTCAGCGGGCCTGACCACGCTAACTGTGTCTCCCTGGTATAGTGTTACCCCCTCCTCCCTACAACCAAACTAGTGCTGGATAATGTGATGGCAGGAGGACACCACGCTAACTGTGTCTCCCTGCTCTAGTGTTACCCCCTCCTCCCTATAACCAGCCTAGTGCTGGATAATGTGATGGCAGCAGGACACCAGGCTAAGTGTGTCTCCCTTCTATAGTGTTACCCCCTCCTCCCTATAACCAGCCTAGTGCTGGTTTTCAAAATAAAAGGTGATCCCCACACCGATTTCAATTCCTGTATTCCAATACCAGACAATGCTCAGAAGTGTGGGACTTTTACTAATATAGGGAAAGTCCTCAATTGTCAAATTTGTTGACCAAAGCTATATAACCCCTGCACAACTATAGCTTCTTATTCAAAATGACATAATTTGGTGCCTGTGCACCCTTTACTGCCATTTTCATGCCAAAATACTTGTTGGTTAAGTGAAATGGCAAGTGGGTCATATGTACCAGACCACCCTCTTTGGGTTTTAAGTGTAAAATTTGATGACCGAAGCTAGTTAACCCCTGCACAACTACAGCTTCTTATTCAAAATGACAAAATATGGTGCCTGTGCCCGCTTTACTGCCCTATTCATGCCAAAATCATTGTTGGTCAAGTGAAATGGCAAGTGGGTCATATGTACCAGACCACCCTCTTTGGGTTTTAAGTGTAAAATTTGATGACCGAAGCTAGTTAACCCCTGCACAACTACAGCTTCTTATTCAAAATGACAAAATATGGTGCCTGTGCCCGCTTTACTGCCCTATTCATGCCAAAATCATTGTTGGTCAAGTGAAATGGCAAGTGGGTCATATGTACCAGACCACCCTCTTTGGGTTTTAAGTGTAAAATTTGATGACCGAAGCTAGTTAACCCCTGCACAACTACAGCTTCTTATTCAAAATGTCAAAATATGGTGCCTGTGCCCGCTTTACTGCCCTATTCATGCCAAAATCATTGTTGGTCAAGTGAAATGGCAAGTGGGTCATATGTACCAGACCACCCTCTTTGGGTTTTAAGTGTAAAATTTGATGACCGAAGCTAGTTAACCCCTGCACAACTACAGCTTCTTATTCAAAATGACAAAATATGGTGCCTGTGCCCGCTTTACTGCCCTATTCATGCCAAAATCATTGTTGGTCAAGTGAAATGGCAAGTGGGTCATATGTACCAGACCACCCTCTTTGGGTTTTAAGTGTAAAATTTGATGACCGAAGCTAGTTAACCCCTGCACAACTACAGCTTCTTATTCAAAATGACAAAATATGGTGCCTGTGCCCGCTTTACTGCCCTATTCATGCCAAAATCATTGTTGGTCAAGTGAAATGGCAAGTGGGTCATATGTACCAGACCACCCTCTTTGGGTTTTAAGTGTAAAATTTGATGACCGAAGCTAGTTAACCCCTGCACAACTACAGCTTCTTATTCAAAATGTCAAAATATGGTGCCTGTGCCCGCTTTACTGCCCTATTCATGCCAAAATCATTGTTGGTCAAGTGAAATGGCAAGTGGGTCATATGTACCAGACCACCCTCTTTGGGTTTTAAGTGTAAAATTTGATGACCGAAGCTAGTTAACCCCTGCACAACTACAGCTTCTTATTCAAAATGACAAAATATGGTGCCTGTGCCCGCTTTACTGCCCTATTCATGCCAAAATCATTGTTGGTCAAGTGAAATGGCAAGTGGGTCATATGTACCAGACCACCCTCTTTGGGTTTTAAGTGTAAAATTTGATGACCGAAGCTAGTTAACCCCTGCACAACTACAGCTTCTTATTCAAAATGACAAAATATGGTGCCTGTGCCCGCTTTACTGCCCTATTCATGCCAAAATCCTTGTTGGTCAAGTGAAATGGCAAGTGGGTCATATGTACCAGACCACCCTCTTTGGGTTTTAAGTGTAAAATTTGATGACCGAAGCTAGTTAACCCCTGCACAACTACAGCTTCTTATTCAAAATGACAAAATATGGTGCCTGTGCCCGCTTTACTGCCCTATTCATGCCAAAATCATTGTTGGTCAAGTGAAATGGCAAGTGGGTCATATGTACCAGACCACCCTCTTTGGGTTTTAAGTGTAAAATTTGATGACCGAAGCTAGTTAACCCCTGCACAACTACAGCTTCTTATTCAAAATGACAAAATATGGTGCCTGTGCCCGCTTTACTGCCCTATTCATGCCAAAATCATTGTTGGTCAAGTGAAATGGCAAGTGGGTCATATGTACCAGACCACCCTCTTTGGGTTTTAAGTGTAAAATTTGATGACCGAAGCTAGTTAACCCCTGCACAACTACAGCTTCTTATTCAAAATGACAAAATATGGTGCCTGTGCCCGCTTTACTGCCCTATTCATGCCAAAATCATTGTTGGTCAAGTGAAATGGCAAGTGGGTCATATGTACCAGACCACCCTCTGTGGGTTTCAAGTGTAACATTTGATGACCGAAGCTAGTTAACCCCTGCACAACTACAGCTTCTTATTCAAAATGACAAAATATGGTGCCTGTGCCCGCTTTACTGCCCTATTCATGCCAAAATCATTGTTGGTCAAGTGAAATGGCAAGTGGGTCATATGTACCAGACCACCCTCTGTGGGTTTCAAGTGTAAAATTTGATGACCGAAGCTAGTTAACCCCTGCACAACTACAGCTTCTTATTCAAAATGACAAAATATGGTGCCTGTGCCCGCTTTACTGCCCTATTCATGCCAAAATCATTGTTGGTCAAGTGAAATGGCAAGTGGGTCATATGTACCAGACCACCCTCTTTGGGTTTTAAGTGTAAAATTTGATGACCGAAGCTAGTTAACCCCTGCACAACTACAGCTTCTTATTCAAAATGACAAAATATGGTGCCTGTGCCCGCTTTACTGCCCTATTCATGCCAAAATCATTGTTGGTCAAGTGAAATGGCAAGTGGGTCATATGTACCAGACCACCCTCTTTGGGTTTTAAGTGTAAAATTTGATGACCGAAGCTAGTTAACCCCTGCACAACTACAGCTTCTTATTCAAAATGACAAAATATGGTGCCTGTGCCCGCTTTACTGCCCTATTCATGCCAAAATCATTGTTGGTCAAGTGAAATGGCAAGTGGGTCATATGTACCAGACCACCCTCTTTGGGTTTTAAGTGTAAAATTTGATGACCGAAGCTAGTTAACCCCTGCACAACTACAGCTTCTTATTCAAAATGTCAAAATATGGTGCCTGTGTCCGCTTTACTGCCCTATTCATGCCAAAATCATTGTTGGTCAAGTGAAATGGCAAGTGGGTCATATGTACCAGACCACCCTCTTTGGGTTTTAAGTGTAAAATTTGATGACCGAAGCTAGTTAACCCCTGCACAACTACAGCTTCTTATTCAAAATGACAAAATATGGTGCCTGTGCCCGCTTTACTGCCCTATTCATGCCAAAATCATTGTTGGTCAAGTGAAATGGCAAGTGGGTCATATGTACCAGACCACCCTCTTTGGGTTTTAAGTGTAAAATTTGATGACCGAAGCTAGTTAACCCCTGCACAACTACAGCTTCTTATTCAAAATGACAAAATATGGTGCCTGTGCCCGCTTTACTGCCCTATTCATGCCAAAATCATTGTTGGTCAAGTGAAATGGCAAGTGGGTCATATGTACCAGACCACCCTCTTTGGGTTTTAAGTGTAAAATTTGATGACCGAAGCTAGTTAACCCCTGCACAACTACAGCTTCTTATTCAAAATGACAAAATATGGTGCCTGTGCCCGCTTTACTGCCCTATTCATGCCAAAATCATTGTTGGTCAAGTGAAATGGCAAGTGGGTCATATGTACCAGACCACCCTCTGTGGGTTTCAAGTGTAACATTTGATGACCGAAGCTAGTTAACCCCTGCACAACTACAGCTTCTTATTTAAAATGAGATAATCTGGTGCCTGTGCCCGCTTTACTGCCCTTTTCATGCCAAAATCCTTGTTGTGCCAGGAAAATAATAATTGTAAACTGTGTGAGGGACACAATTCTTTGTTTACATAGTGTTAGTGATATAACTTTATTTAAATGTTTTAATGTAACATTTTCTGAATAAGAAACTGGAAAATGAACAAGAAGTAAATAAGAAGCTGGAGCTTGAGTAATAAGTGAATAAGAAATGAATAAGAAGTGTGAATAAGAAATGAATAAGTAGCCAACTTCAGCCTCGTCCATACCGCATGCATTATTATAACTATGGCATCACCTTTAATCAGGATCTTTTTACTAACCTTAGAGCTAACTACCTTAATAATATTGAAAGAAATCATGTAATAGGGACGATGCATTAAACGCATCTGAACATCAACACACATGAAAAACACATATACACTAATCCCCAGTATCTGATTGGGGGGAGGGAAGTCACGTGATGACTGTTGCTATGTTGCTAGGTAACGGCGCACGCTGTTAGCAACACTCGGGACAACACTCGGCCGGTGCTGCTGTGTTTGCGGGCGTTACACGGGCGGTGAGACGATGGCAGAGGAGGCGGCTGAGGAGCAGGCCCCACGCAGCACATTTATTACCTACATGGCCGAGGGGGAGCAGCTCTACCAGCGGGGGGAATACAATAAGTCCAAGGAGAGCTTCAGCAATGTGAGAAGGGGCATACGCGCAAGGCAACCTGTGGCTCATCCACTCTTGTGGAACTGTAAATCCCAGCATACCCTGCTGACCTGCTTATAGTTCCACAACAGCTGGAGAGCCACGGACTGGCCACCGGTTCACATAAGTAATGTAAGAGAATGTAGCATGAGATATTCGTAATAAGCAGAGATATGAATATTAGCTGCATTGGGATTAATTTTACTCTATAGCTGAGAGTAATAGGAAGCAGGTATAGCGATACTTTATATTTAGCAGGAAAAATAGTGAATGTATGATCTTTCTTATGTGTCTAGGATGTGTATCTTTAAAAAAAAAAAAAAGCATAAACCACATTGCATTTATTGTGTTTTTTTTTAAAACATATTGCGCTATGGGGCACCTATCAATGCTGCTGCATCTTCAGATGTTGGATTTAATGGGGGCACTTATATTCATTAGAAATCAATGAGTTCCGATTTCACCGAAATTGCCACTAAATTTAAAAGCCAATCTGTTATAATCCTGGCCTTGTCACTGAGTGTCACTTAGCATTTAGCTGCAATTTCGCTGTAATCCCCCTGTTCTGTGATATCGGAACCTATTACTTAACACCTCCTGGTGTTGTATTGAATATAATTGTACTTTTAAATTCAGTTAAAAGAGTAGAGGTATCACAGCGCCTGGATCACACCTATGGGGAAATCACCTGCTGCAGTAATACAAAAAGGGGAAAATTGCAAACCCCACAATAAAAGCAGAATACATTTATAAAACAGTTCGAAGTTCATAATAGTTACAAAGTATAATCTCTAGTTTATTGGTAACAATCAAGCCATACTAATACTAAATTGGATCAACAGTAATAACAATGTTGCTAATAAGAATATCACATGGATTAGCAGCATAAAACCAATTTGTAAAAAATTAAGCATATATTAAAAAGTTCCCATTAGGATGTTAGGAATTGTGTCTCTTCTGCACATACAGAAGATGACTAAGGAGAAAATGTCTGATGACAATAAGAGTAATACTGCTTTTATACCTAAATTCCAGGTCTGACCCAGAGGTTGGAACAGGGTTCCAAACCGGATCAGACCCGGAATTTAGTTGGCGCCGATCCCAGGATATTCCAGAGTTGGTGCCGTTCACACCGGAGCCAGGTCTGCAGTGACCCGGCTCATCCGGCGTGGAAGTGGACACTTGGAGATGATGTAATCTTCAAGCGCCACTGAAGCCGGCCAATTGGCAGGCATGCAGTGTGCTCCAGGTCATCGTGACCCGGATCGCGCCATTTTCACTGCAGGGTTTCATGTGTCATTCCCGTGTAAAACCCTGCAAGTTACCTTACCTGGGTTGGATTGCCGGGTCACTCGACCTGGGAAACCAACCCTGTCCCCTTTTACACCAAGGAGCTACCTGGGTTAGCCCTGCAGTAACTTGGGTTTTAGCTCCGGTGTAAAAGGGGTATAACTCACTATATTTTTTAGGGGTGACCATATAGCTCCATTTGTCAGTAGTTTGGAAAAAGCATGTTAGGTTACCTGCTCCTTAGCATTCTAAAGCAAGTGGGTCCTGCAGCCTGAGCACACCACACGAAGACTGGAAACGAGACTGGCTAAAGCTTGTGACAGCCGCAGATTTACTGCACTGAAGTCCAGACTCAGGGCCTCATTCATTAATGATCGATATTGCGATCGCAGCTCCTTAATCGTATGCAGGTCTGCTGTGAAAATGTTAATGAATGCTATTGCAATGCCATCGCACAGCCAGCATAGAGACGCCCATTGCCTCCCATTACCGCTATCTCACATCTGTAATACCTTGCAAACCTCCATAAACATTGGTAACATCAAGTACCATCGGCCCCTCATGCAGAATTACAACAGCCTTGACCTTACTTAAAAGTTGCTAACCTCGTTGCACGCAGTGAGTACTCAAGCTACATATGCAATCGCACTGGTCAATTTATGCACGCCCATGCAACAGTGCTCATACAGCAAGGCACGCCTGCCTTTCTCCGCCCACCCATCACTCCCCCTAACGTACACAACAATCACCCATCTACGTACGCTTTATCAGTAGCGATCCTTAATGAATCAGGTCCTCAGTGCAGCATTCCTATAATATCATATACGCATGAATAAGAGCCCAGCTGGCTCCCTACTGTCTGCTATCTAAGCTTTGGAACACGAAGAAGCAGGTAACCGAACGTGTTTGTCCAAACTACTGACAAGCGGAGATATATGGTCACCCCTAAAAAATATAGGTAGTAACTCTTACTTGTCATCAGGCATTTTCTCCTTATTCCTCTTCTTAATGTGCAATTAAGCTGAGACACAATTCCTAGCATCCTAATGAGACTGTTTAATATATGTGTTGAATTTATTGTTCTGGCTATTAGTTCACATGCTTAATTTTGTACAAATTGGTTTTATGCAGCAAATCAATGTGATATTCTTATTAGCAACATTGTTATTACTGATCTTGTGTTTATCCAATTTAGTATTAGTATCACTTGATTGTTACCAATAAACTAGATTATACTTTGTAACTGTTATGAGTTTCTGACTGTTTTGGGGTCACCAGCGCAGTTTTATTTATTTCTTCTGTTTTTAAATTCAATGTCTGAAACCGCTGAAGAAGGGCGGCTTTGGAAAGCACAGCATAGTAAAGGCCCCCATACATCAGAGATTGATTGCGGCAATCGTGCAATTTGCAATCGATTGTGTATAAAAATCTTTCCCTTTTTCAATCGATTGCAGAAATGCCACAATCGATTGAAAAAGGGAAAGATTTTATACACAATCGATTGCAAATTGCACGATTGCTGCAATCCATCTCTGATGTATGGGGGCCTTTAGTTTTAGCCATTTATCTTGAAGTCACAGGCATGTAAAAATGAACTGTAATTGGACACCAGTGTGTATGTAGCTTTGGGTACTGTAGTTGGGAATGTGTGTGTGGATATCAGAGCTTCTCCATCTGTATTTACAATAGTTCGGTATTGTTAAAAAGAACAGCTAGAAAATCACAGATTACTCACTACTGAGCCTATCTTCAGTCTTATGATCTATAATTAACATATTATCTATAGAGGCATAGCTTGGCAGTCTTGTGCATATAGAATTACATGAATTATGCATTTAATTAATCTCTCTCCTACTTCATAGGCTCTTGATTTACAACCAACTGAGAAACACTGCCTTGTAGCACGATCCAAATGTTTCTTAAAACTCGGAGATCCAGTAGCAGCACTGAGGGATGCAGAGGCCTCTCTACAGGAAGATAAGGACTTCTTCAGGGTAACTCTCCAAATTATTTCAATTTGATGTACAGTGTTGTGAAATGAGTTTCATCTTTAGTAATATCATCCACTTTGCTTATCAGCCTTTTGTCTAAGGTTGATGTGGATGTATGTGGGGCTTAAAGACCCAATGGGCCATCACTTTATTCTCTGGACACAAGCTGAGGCAGTGGAGAAAGCACAGGATATTGGGCCCCTGGAATAGTAATCCGGGGATATACAGAAAGTGTCAGGAAACACAGTGCAATTTAGCCCACTTCTTCTTCTGTTGCACAGACCCTCCTTATTTCCTGGCCTTTTGCTGATCAGAAGACTTTTTATAATCACTCAGCCATGAGCTGGGACGTGATGCAGTTTATAGACCGGTGGACTAAATGCCGCCGGTCTATATCCCGAACCCGCTGGGACTGTATTCACTCGGCACTATTTATTTTTCGCCACGGTATTATCACTTCCTGCAATAGACAGGATAAATAAAATACATTTGGGGCCAGATGTAATAGGATGAGAGTTTAGAAAATGAGAAAACTGTCACATTTTTAAACTCAGCCAATGTAATAAAGTCACAGAACAGACAAACTCGCATGTTTTTCAGACTCAGAAAACTCCCAAGAGTTAAACTCTCATCCAGGTGTTTCCGGTTTTGAAACTACAACTCGATCAATGTAATAGTGTCAGAGATTTACAGCTAAACTCTCACATTTTCTAGACTCTCACTCTATTACATTTGGCACATGGTTTCTGGTGAAAGACAGTTTAGGCTCAGGTATGCCATTAGAAATGTAAGGCTTCAGTACAAAGAGGGGGCGTGGCCATGATGTGTGGGCATGACCAATTGTAAAGCGCAACGGAATATGCTGCGCTATATAAGCAACTGTTAATAAATAAATAATGACCACACCACATTAGGACTTTCAGGGCATGATTCACAATGATGTGCCACTGGAGGGGGCTGTTGGGATGCCGGCGCTCAGAATGTTGACCAGTCAGTCAGAATCCCAGTGCCAGCATCCTGATGGTAAGCATTAGGGTTAGGCTGCAGGGGGGGGGAGGGTTAGGTTTAGGCTGCGGAGAGGCATGGTTAGGTTTAGGTGTAGGGTTAGTATACCGCACCCCAATGGGAATGCTGGCGTCGGGATTCTGAGCGCCAAGATCCTGTGTAAGGACATCCCATACCCAACCCGTTATAGCTAGGGGTGTGCACCGGCCACTTTTCGTGTTTTGTGTTTTGGTTTTGGATCTGGATCTTTCTTCGTGTTTTGGATCTGGATTGGTTTTGCCAAAACCACCCTTCCGTGTTTTGGGTTCTGGGTTTTGTGTTTTGGATCTGTATTTTTTTTTTAAAAGCATAAAAACAGCTAAAATCACAGAATTTGTTGGTTTCTCTGCTCCTATGCTATTATTAACCTCAATAACCTTAATTTCCACTCATTTCCAGTCTATTCTGAACACCTCACACCTCACAATAGTTTTTTCATGTCCAAAAGGTTGCACCGAGGTAGCTGGATGACTATGCTAAGCGACACGAGTGGGCGGCACAAACACGTGACCCATCTAGGAGTGACACTGCAGTGGCAGACAGGATGGCAGTTAGAAAAACTAGGCCCCAAACTGTACATAATGCAAAGAAAAAAAAGAAGTGCAAGATGGAATTGTCCTTGGGCCCTCCCACCCACCCTTATGTTGTATAAACAGGACATGCACACTTTAACAAATCAATCATTTCAGCGCCAGGGTCTGCCACACAACTGTGGCTGAAATGATTGGTTCGTTTGGGCCCCCACAAAACAAGCTGGCAATTAATGTGTCCCTGCACAAACTGGCTCTACGGAGGCAAGATGTCATCCTCATCCTCCTCATCCACCGATTCCTCACCCTCTTCAGTGTGTACATCCTCATCCTCACAAAGTATTAACTCGTCCCCACTTGAATCCACCACCACAGGTCCCTCTGTACCTTCTGGAGGCTGGTCTGCCTGGAAGAGCTGATAATTCATTTTGATGAACATCATCTTCTCCACATTCTGTGGAAGCAACCTCCTACGCCTTTCGCTGACAAGGTTCCCGGCTGCACTAAACACTCTTTCGGAGTACACACTGGAGGGGGGGCAACTCAGGTAAAATAGAGCCAGCTTGTACAGGGGCCTCCAAATTGCCTCTTTTTCCTGCCAGTACAGGTATGGACTGTCTGACATGCCTACTTGGATGCTGTCACCGATGTAATCCTCCACCATTCTGTCAATGGTGACAGTATCATATGCAGTATAGTCCTTAGTCTGCCCTGTTCCACTTGTCCACATGTCCGTGGTTAAGTGGACATTGTGTACAACGGCATTTTTCAGGACACTGAGGACACTTTTTCTGACGTTTCTGTACAGTCTCGGTATCGCCTGCCTAGTGAAGTGGAATCTAGACGGGATTTGGAACCGGGGACACACTACCTCCATCAATTGTCTAAATCCCACTGCACTAATGGCGGATACCGGACGCACGTCTAACACCAACATAGCAGTCAAGGCCTCAGTTATACGTTTTGCTTCAGGATGACTGCTGTCGTACTTCATCCTCCTCGCTAAGGACTGTTGGAGGGTCAATTGTTTAGTAAAAGTAGTGGTGTTCCTACTTCCTCTCTGGGATGATGAACGACTCCCAGCAGCAGCAACAGCAGCAGCGGCAGCAGTAGGCGTAGCAATGCAGGATCCTCCGGAGGAATCCCGGATAGGAGAGTCAGTCATGCCAGTGACATGGCCTGCAGGACTACTTCCGATCCTGACTAAGGAGGAAATTGACGAGGAGGGAGTTGACGGTGTGGTTTGCAGGCGCTTGGATACAACAGGACAACGGGATTTAGGTGTCCCTGGACTGCTTACGGTCTTAGCCAAAGTTTCTGAACTTGACAGTAACTTTTTATGAACGCGCTGCAGGTGCCGTATAAGGGAGGATGTTCCTAGGTGGTTGACGTCCCTACCCCTACTTATTTCACCTTTACATATGGTACATATGGCAAGACAGTTGTTGTCCGGATTTGGATAGAAATACTGCCAGACCAAAGAGGTGGAATGTTTGGTCTTCTGCCCAGGCATGACCGTGATGGGCTTTTTCATCCCACGGACAACAACTGTCTCCCCCGGAGCCTGATTTAAACAAACCACATCACCATCAGAATCCTCCTCGCCAACATCCTCCTCAGCGCCAGCTACACCAGTATCCTCATCCTGTTGTACTTCAACAGTGACATCTTCAATTTGCATATCAGCAAGTGGACTGTGGGTGCTCCTTTCAGCACTTGCAGGGGGCGTGCAAATGGTGGAAAGAGCCACCTCTTCCCGTCCAGTGCTGGGAAGGTCAGGCATCGCAACCACCACCACACTTGGACTCTCCTTGGGGATTTGTGATATCTTCTTAGAAAGCACAGTTCTTCGCTGTGCTTTTGCCAGCTTAACTCTTTTGATTTTTTTAGTGGGAGGAGGGCTTCCATCGTCATGTGAAGCTGAACCACTAGTCATGAACATACTAGGGATCGACCTTAGCCGTTCCTTGCCACTCCGTGTCGTAAATGGCATATTGGCAAGTTTACGTTTCTCTTCAGCTGATTTAAATGTCTTTTTCAAGGTCATTTTCCTGAACTTTGCCATTTGGGATTGTATGTGCCCTCTAC
Source organism: Taudactylus pleione (assembly GCA_031769625.1). Taxonomy (NCBI): domain Eukaryota; kingdom Metazoa; phylum Chordata; class Amphibia; order Anura; family Myobatrachidae; genus Taudactylus; species Taudactylus pleione. The sequence continues at coordinate 7,942,395 of JAUIMM010000017.1, read as the reverse complement.
TATGACATTGGGCATCGGCCTTGGCAGACGACGTTGATGGCATGTTATCGTCTATGTCATGACTAGTGGCAGCAGCTTCAGCACTAGGAGGAAGTGGTTCTTGATCTTTCTCTATTTTATTTTTATCGGAGAAAGTTTGGTCCTCCATTTATGTTATATCGATTTGATATATACGTGCGGCTAAACACAGAAAATATATATTTTTTTGGTTTGGACTGGAGTGTACTTTGGGGGTTACAGCACCCTTTAACGGTCAAGCCAGCCGGCCCTTATGACACAGGCGCACTCTTGGCACTACTTTGTTGATGCACGTGCGGCTACTGCGCACACAATTCACAAACACAGAAAATAATTTTTTTTTTGGTTTGGACTGGAGTGTACTTTCGGGGGTTACAGCACCCTTAACGGTCAAGCCAGCCGGCCCTTTACTTATGACACAGGCGCACGCTTGGCACTACTTTGTTGATGCACGTGCGGCTACTGCGCACACAATTCACAAACACAGAAAATAATTTTTTTTTTGGTTTGGACTGGAGTGTACTCTCGGGGGTTACAGCACCCTTAACGGTCAAGCCAGCCGGCCCTTTACTTATGACACAGGCGCACGCTTGGCACTACTTTGTTGATGCACGTGCGGCTACTGCGCACACAATTCACAAACACAGAAAATAATTTTTTTTTTGGTTTGGACTGGAGTGTACTTTGGGGGTTACAGCACCCTTAACGGTCAAGCCAGCCGGCCCTTTACTTATGACACAGGTGCACGCTTGGCACTACTTTGTTGATGCACGTGCGGCTACTGCGCACACAATTCACAAACACAGAAAATAATTTTTTTTTGGTTTGGACTGGAGTGTACTTTCGGGGGTTACAGCACCCTTTAACGGTCAAGCCAGCCGGCCCTTTACTTATGACACAGGCGCACGCTTGGCACTACTTTGTTGATGCACGTGCGGCTACTGCGCACACAATTCACAAACACAGAAAATAATTTTTTTTTTGGTTTGGACTGGAGTGTACTTTGGGGGTTACAGCACCCTTTAACGGTCAAGCCAGCCGGCCCTTTACTTATGACACAGGCGCACGCTTGGCACTACTTTGTTGATGCACGTGCGGCTACTGCGCACACAATTCACAAACACAGAAAATAATTTTTTTTTTGGTTTGGACTGGAGTGTACTTTCGGGGGTTACAGCACCCTTAACGGTCAAGCCAGCCGGCCCTTTACTTATGACACAGGTGCACGCTTGGCACTACTTTGTTGATGCACGTGCGGCTACTGCGCACACAATTCACAAACACAGAAAATAATTTTTTTTTTGGTTTGGACTGGAGTGTACTTTCGGGGGTTACAGCACCCTTAACGGTCAAGCCAGCCGGCCCTTTACTTATGACACAGGCGCACGCTTGGCACTACTTTGTTGATGCACGTGCGGCTACTGCGCACACAATTCACAAACACAGAAAATAATTTTTTTTTGGTTTGGACTGGAGTGTACTTTCGGGGGTTACAGCACCCTTTAACGGTCAAGCCAGCCGGCCCTTTACTTGTGACACAGGCGCACGCTTGGCACTACTTTGTTGATGCACGTGCGGCTACTGCGCACACAATTCACAAACACAGAAAATATATTATTTTTTTAGCACTTGGGGGGAGCACCCCTGATGGACAGAGCACCCCCTGGACAACACTACAGCACTCCTTTAGGACTGGGACACTGCACAGGACTTTGGAGTGGACACAGCCCCTATGGAGAACTGACTGCACAACACAGTCCAGCCAGCCCCTATGGACTTTGAAGTAGTGGACACAGCCCCTATTAACAACAGCAGCACAGCACAACACAGCCAGCCCCTATGGACATTGAAGTAGTGGACAACAGCAGCACTACACTACACTACACAGCCCTAACTCCCACCCTCCCTCTTCACTGTCCACAGCCGAGTGAGAAAATGGCGCCGACGCGGGTACCTTATATAGGATCCAAAACCCGCGAGACTCGGAAGGCGGGATGATGACGTTTTGCCTCGATTTCAGATCCGAGTCAGGCGGGAAAAGTCGAGCCTGACTCGGATCGGACTCGGATCGGGGGGGCTCGGGGGGGTTCGGATTTCAGAAATCCGAACCCGCTCACCCCTAGTTATAGCTATACCATATTTGGGGTGTGGTTGTGCCTTTTTGGCACAAACGGTCATGGTACTCAGTACCCACGCCCCACATGAGCGCAGAGAGGGGAGGGAAGCAGGTACTAATTGCCCAGGCTTGATGGAGGGGCCCGATGGGGGACTGGGTCTGCCAATTCCACTCCCTTACCTGTTGGTGGCAGCAGCCTGTGTCTCTCCAGTGGCTTGGTGAGTCCAAGGAGGCCTGCAGTTGTCTCCTCTGGCTGTGCGTGTGGCCACGTCTCCTTACATTAGGCCATGACCTCCAATTATCTGGGTCCGGAACACAGCTCTCTATGGCCCAGACCCCCCTGCATCGTACGATGGTAGTATATGGTGTGTCAAGTCATTTAAAAATTATACCGTATCCAACAACATACAGTACATGGTTCAGTATTCCTGTAACCTAAAGTCCTTACAATCCGGCAAGGAAAAAAGTTGAAGAAGCTAAAAATACAGAGACATAGAAAGTCAAAAACTACCAGACATATCATCGGTGATGTGTTTTAGTAGAGCTAGGCAACCAGTAGGGAATGGGAAGATTTGGAACTGGTAAGGAAAGGAGACGCTGTAAGTGAAGGAGGTGATTATGTAATTTGTATCTGTAGTGTAGCTTGGTGAAGTGACTACTAGGAGAGCCAGTAGTCACTTGGGGCCTGATTCTGAGTAGCACGCTACTGCGACCACTTTAGCATGTTTTGGCGTAGGACTCATCTGTGACTATGCTAAATTTAGCATCAGCCCTTCCCCTGTTGTACATGTGCAATGTCTGAGACGGCCACTTTGAGCTGTAATACCGCTTGGTGCATCTATAGACTCCACCATCAGTCGCACCATCGACACTTGCATCAGCCCTATGATAGGTGCAGATTTTCTGTCTGAGTATGGCCTCCAATATCAGCGATTAGGCATCTGTGTATGTAACCACTTCAGTAACACTTCCATAACACGCGCAATGGGCAGACCATTTTCGTGCATCTGAAATGCCACCATGCAGGAACGCCCAGCACATTTCCAGTACATACCATGCGTCTCAATCGCAACTGTGTACACACCGTGTAATACATGCGCTATACCAGTTTTTAGGGATTTTCATGCATGTGCAGTAGCATTGCATGCGACTCAGAATCAGGCCTTTGGCCTTTATAGTTAGTAGATGTCTTATCCTGTAGGGGTTTTTAATAAGTTTTTTTTTCAGCAGGATTTAAAGCAGCGATTTTCTTATAGGCAAAATAAAGTCGCTTACAATCACAAACAAAATCAATCCCTCACCAGGGTTTGGGTATTACTATATTTATCCTTTGGTCTCGTACTCTTTTGATATTTTGTATTGTGTATCCGTCTGTAACTTTCCAGAAAGAATCAATTTTATTACAAAAGGTGCTATCCACAACTCAGAACGTACATTCCATATTAGCACAAAAAAGAAAGAAGAGCAGTTTCAGGGGTGCACAGAGACCATTATTAATTTAAAATAATAATTTTTTTATTGATATTCTTTAAAAATATATCTCCTTGATGTCATGAATACAGTGAAATATTAAAAATACAAAAAACCTAATTTAAAAGCGCTAGTTTTCCCCTATATTGGAATAGGTAATAATTAGAAAGATTTGTGACAGACTGCTGCTGTTTCAAACACCTGAGGAGCTGACCTTCATATACACAATAACAATATTAGATCAAATTGGAGACAGCGCCATCTGTTCACACTATACAAAATGTATTTAGATATATGAAAAGGATAATGATGATAAAAACTAGTATCATCCCTCGTTCCACATAGGGATATATACAACAATAAATTAATATGCGATCAGAATGGTGATAGTATCATTTAATACTATTAATATACAGAGGTCTCACCATTCTTATCGCATATTCATTTATTGTTGTATATATCCCTATGTGGAACGAGGGATGATACTGGTTTTTATCATTATCCTTTTCATATGTCTAAATACATTTTGTATATTGTGAACAGATGGCGCTGTCTCCAATTTGATCAAATATTAAAAATATAAAGTGTGAAACTTATGCAACAATTGTGGCCACTGTCTTAAAAAGTTCCTATTACTAACTACCAATTATTTAAGCTAAATGGCTTATTAGTGAGTATTATGTTATCAGTTATAACCATCCCTTTTCTGACGGTAAATACACCTCAGTTATTAATGAGACAGTTCACAGTTTTGTGTATCAAATCCTTGCGGTTATATTGGAGACACAGTAAAGTTTCATCAGTTCAGTTAGTTTGATACAGTGTTACAAAACTGTTACATGCCTTGCTACTTGTCCCTCCTCCATATGTCAAAACACCACTAGATGTCACACTTACACTGTGCTATACAGCTTTATCATCAGCCATACAAGATAGTTCTGTTATTAACTGTCAAACCGGTTTTTGATCAGTGATTTCTATATCTTACATATGTAGTTTGTAGAAAGAAACCCCAGTTTCAAATCATATCAATCCAGTTACTGGTGGTCCCCTACTTACCAGGACTCTGTCCTTTTAACTAGTGGAATATAATTGGTATTACTCAATTACAAGCAGTTATAAATATACCGCTTGGATTGCAGTTTTGTCCCAATTAGTTTGTATATTAGGATTTCTCTTTATATAGCATGTACCACAGGTCATTCATAGATATTATAAATCAGCGTCACACAGTTCCTCATATATAACATATAATTTCAGAACTGCCTGTGTGTTCTCATGAGCTATACTGCATGGCATATAGGCCTAGATGCGTTTGCTCGCTCGATGCGTATGCAAATTCGACAAGGCAAGCGATCACACAGCAAGGCATTAGCACGCCCATTATGTCTTGGGGTGCGATCGCTTTGTGTATGCAGACGCCCACCAGCCTGTTTTAAGACACCCACTTGCGCACATAATCTCTAGGAAGTGTATGCAACCATCGGTACCATCGGACCCATACGCAGCACTTGTGGCTGACCATACCCTACCGCAAGCACTGCGAGCACTTCAGTGTAATATGCGGGTCTGAATTGGGCCCAAAGTCCAAACTCAGGTCTCCTCTGTGTGTTTCTATTGATTTTATCATTATCGGACATCAGTATCAGCATTGGTAGTCAAACGGCAATAGTCACTGTGTCATAATACACTCAGCCGTCTCAACCCATTTCCTGTGCACTATACTAACTCGCATGGCTCTTTTAATTAAATGGATATTCTCATTCCTTTTCAGTAGCACTTGTAGGTCCTATAAGTCAAGTGTGTTTATGTACTGCCGTTCTACTACTGTACGACTATGTTACACCGCGCGGCTCAGTCTGCTCCACGGACACTCATGCTTATCATGCGATATAAACACACCGCTCTCTTCTACAATAAGTTCGTCAGGTTACTAAAAATGTCCCTCTGCCTGTGACAGTATATATGCTGATATTGGTTCATAATAACAGGTTTCCAACTGATCTTACATAATGTTATTTAAGAACATAGACAGCGGCCACTATCCAAGGCCACAAGTGTTGTATACATTTTATTACACATTATTTCCTTATCTTTATTTCACACTTTTATATTTTTAATATTTCACCATATTCATGATATCAATGAGATCTTTTTAAAGCATATCAATAAAGAATATATTCTTTTAAATTATTAATGGTCTCTCCACATCCCTGAAACTGCTCTTCTTTCTCTTTTGTGCTAATTTAAAATAAAATCGCTGTTTTAAGTCCAGTGTCAAAATCAGCAAAAAATCTGCACTTTGGAAACTCGGACCCTATTACATTCCTTCCCGTGAGTTATATTTACTAAACAGTAGGTATTCAAAGCAGACAATTTAGTGGCTGCTGAATTGATGTAAGGTGTCTGAATAAATCATAGTTCTGGCTATTGTTGTTTTATAACTGAGATTCACAGCAAAATAAATCATTTTTCTGCATATCTTTATGATGGTGAATGAACAATAAGCATCTTATTATTAATGAACTGTACTTTTATATATTTTTTATTTTACATATTCCTATTTAATCTAACATTATACAAGTGTTATTTTGTAGGACTATATACACAGTTAGAGACTCCTCTATGTACATATATTCTGTTTTTTCAGATAACTGAACTGCTCTTTCCTACCCATAGGGTCTTTACCAGAAAGCAGAGGCACTCTATTCCATGGGAGACTTTGAATTTGCCCTTGTGTTTTACCATAGAGGGTACAAGTTACGTCCTGAACTCCAGATGTTTCGCTTGGGCATACAGAAGGCTCAGGAAGCCATAGAAAATTCAGTTGGAAGTGAGTATTGCTGGCTGGTCCTTTTATAGTTTGCTTGTTACAAAGTAAGGCTGTCTTTACACACTAGTATGTATGCCTGCAGCTTCCATTATTCGCGACCTCCAGAAACATTAAACCTAACAGAATTGCATTTACAGAGATCCTAAGGCGCACAGCAAGGTGTCTGTGGGTTGTGAAGATAGATACATTTAACAAATGGAAATGACACATAAAGCAGATGATTACTTAAATTATATTAATGTAGCAAAGGGGGCTTGTATTCATGAGCCCTACTTTGTAAATAATACCTCTTTTTCACCCAAAACCCAGGTCCGACCTGGGTTTTTGGACATGGTTCCAACCCTGGTCAGACCCATTTACACTGCACCTTCGATCTGGGTTATTCCCAGGTCAGCCCTGTTCACACTGAACTCAGGTCTGCCCTGCTAAACCTGTGAGGTCATAAAAAGTGGGAGGTGAATGCTCCACAACCATCAATCAGCTCATTTTAGGCATGACCCAGGTCAGATAACCCGGGTTGCACCGTTTACACTGCACCATCACCCGGTAGCTACCTGGGTAGGATTGCTGGGTCACTTAACCTGGGTTATTTTTCAGGGACCCTTTTACACTGAGCTGCGACCCGGGTAGACCCAGAAAAAAAACAGGTTTTTGCTCTGGTGTAAAAGGGATATTATTGATGTTTAAGAGAAACAGCAATATAATTAACTTCATGTTGATTTACAAATAAATCTTATATTTGCTTGTGACAGTATATACAGTCAGGTGCATAAATATTGGGACATTGACAGAATTTTCATATTTTGGCCTCTATTCACCACCACAATGGCTTTGAAATGAAACAAACAAGATCTGCTTTAACTGCAGACTTTCAGATTTAATTTGAGGGTAATTACATCCAAATCAGGTGAACGGTGTAGGAATTACAACGGTTTCTATATGTGCCTCTCACTTTTGAAGGGGCCAAAAGTAATGGGACTATCAACTCAAAAGCTATTTCATGGACAGGTGTGGGCTATTCCCTCGTTATTTCATTATCAATTAAGCAGGTAAAAGGTCTGGAGTTGATTCTAGGTGTGACATTTGCATTTGGAATCAGTTGCTGTCGACTCAATATGAGATCCAAAGAGCTGTCATTATCAGTGAAGCAAGCCATCATTAGGCTGAAAAATCAAAACAAACCCATCAGAGAGAGAGCCTAAAACATTAGGTGTGGCCAAATCAACTGTTTGGAACATTCTTAAAAAGAAAGAATTCACCGGAGAGCTCAGCAACACCAAAAGACTCGGAAGACCACGGAAAACAACTGTGGTGGATGACAGAAGAATTATTTCCCTGGTGAAGAAAAACCCCTTCACAACAGTTGGTCAAATCAAGAACACTCTCCAGGAGGTAGGTGTATATGTGTCAAAGTCAACAATCAAGAGAAGACTTCACAAGAGTGAATATAGAGGGTTTACCACAAGATGTAAACCATGGGTGAGCCTCAAAAACAGGAAGTCCAGAATAGAGTTTGCCAAACAACATCTAAAAAAGCCATTACAGTTCTGGAACAACATCCTATGGACAGATGAGACAAAGATCAACTTGTACCAGAGTGATGGGAAGAGAAGAGTATGGAGAAGGAAAGGAACTGCTCATGATCCAAAACATACCACCTCATTAGTGAAGCATGGTGGTTCTAGTGTCATGGCGTGGGCATGTATGGCTGCCAATGGAACTGGTTCCCTTGTATTTATTGATGATGTGACTGCTGACAAAAGCAGCAGAATGAATTCTGAAGTGTTTCGGGCAATATTATATGCTCATATTCAGTCAAATGCTTCAGAACTCATTGGACGGCGCTTCACAGTGCAGATGGACAATGACCCGAAGCATACTGCAAAAGCAACCAAAGAGTTTTTTAAGGCTAAAAAGTGGAATGTTATGCAATGGCCAAGTCAATCCCCTGACCTGAATCCGATTGAGCATGCATTTCACTTGATGAAGACAAAACTGAAGGGAAAATGCCCCAAAAACAAGCAGGAACTGAAGACATTTGCAGTAGAGGCCTGGCAGAGCATCACCAGGGATGAAACCCAGCGTCTGGTGATGTCTATGCGTTCCAGACTTCAGGCTGTAATTGCCTGCAAAGGATTTGTAACAAAGTATTAAAAAGTGAAAGTTAGATTTAGGATTGTTTAGTTTGTCCCATTACTTTTGGCCCCTTAAAAAGTGGGAGAAACATATAGAAACAGTTGTAATTCCTACACCATTCACCTGATTTGGATGTAATTAATCTCAAATTAAATCTGAAAGTCTTCAGTTAAAGCACATCTTGTTTGTTTCATTTCAAAGCCATTGTGGTGGTGAATAGAGGCCAAAATATGAAAATTCTGTCAATATCCCAATATTTATGCACCTGACTGTATGTCATGAGGCCTCCAGTGGCAGGCTAATCCTTGGATGATTGTGCATGGGATTGCAGCCATTAGTTTCTAGTCTAGATGTTCACTGGGGTTGAGTATGAATAGTCGGCGGCTGAATTGTAACCGGTTCAAATCCCGACGCTGGAAGCCCGAAGGTGCAGATTCCTGACAGTGGCGGTGAGTACCCTAACCCTCCCTTCGTGGTGCCTAACCCTAACCTCCCCTGGTGGTGCCTACCCTAACCATTCTTGGGGGGTGCCTAACCCTAACATTCCCCTGGTGCTGCCTAACCCTAACCTTCCCTGGGTGGTCCCTAACCCCCTCCCCACAACCTAACCCTCCCTGTGGGGATGCTGATTTTTGGTATCGTGATGTCTTCGGGATAGGGTCGTCAGCATTAAGCCGGGCGTTGGAATTCCAGCGTCGGTATATCGACGCCCGAGATCCCGTCCACTGGCATATTAAATGTATATTCACTGCATGGGAAAGGAGTGATAGTCTACAGTAACTATCTGTATATGCTCTGGGAATATACATAAAGTGCTAGATAAGCACAGAAAATAATTACTCCAATACAATAATTCTGATCACTGAGGTTAATCTATGGTGACAACTCAGACAGCCTGAATTATGATAACGTGACGGCACCGATAACCAAGTATTATGCCTATACAGATCATATAACATAATCATTTTATTTATATAGCACTTTTCTCCAATAGGACAAGCACTTTACAGATAGTATGACCATAGTATAAAGGTTTACATTTTCATAAAATAGAGAAACTTTACATATAACACAAAGATGCAGCAGCCATTTTGGGTCATCAGTTCCGAGTATTCTACCCACAAAGGATCCAATTGAGGCAGCCATTTTAAGTGCTCTACATAGAATTACACTGGGCAGAATAGGCAATGCTTAGAACAGATGACACATAATGGGGAGATAAAAATAATAGGTGAGATCATGGCAAAATCATCAGAACCATGTATTGTTCATTCTACACAATAGATTAACAGGTGAGGCAGCCATGTTGGGCACACTTTAATCTGTTAAAAAATGTGATAAGCAATACATGGAAATAAGACATATAAGGATAAAATTAACAGTGACTAGCAATATACCCACTGCATAAATAGTTCCATGGGTTGTTTATCCTGCCCTTGAAAGTACCAGGCGAGGCAGTCAGCTAGGGCACACTAGGTTACAGTGGGTAGAATGAGCAGTTTATAGAATTATAAAATGCAGTGAGAAATCACAGTAGGTTGAAGTGGGCGGAGATATGGGGAAGCGGAATTGGGAAGAATGGGACAGGGGAGGGATGGTAGAGTAGGGAGTGATGCGGCACTATGGAGAGACATGCAAGGCAGTCAGTATATTGCACATAAAAGTATAATGTAAAATGGATTAACAGAGATGCCATACTTCAAAATGTGTGACGACAAAATGCAGGAATAATAAACAATGTAGAACAATAAACAAACATGCCGTTTCCTTCGGCCGCAAGGTCTGACCGCATCCCCGGTCACCAGGCAACGTGGACATCGAACTGGGATGGCGCCCGCAGTTGCTGGGAGACCAAGACCCTGCTGGGTCTGCCGGATAGATGTGCAGTGTCCCAGCTGCTGGGTCTGCCGTATAGATGTGCAGTGTCCCAGCTGTCAGCCATCAATCAATCTGTGCACCTGCAGTTCATTGTTGGAGGATCTTATATCAGTCTGTCTGGACCGGCGCCACGTTGCCGGTGATAGTTTATGTGTGAATCCTGGTTCCTGTCAGTGTCTCTGTCTGCTGGTCTCCTGCCAGTTCGTGACTACTATGCCTTGTCTGTTTACCTTGCTGTTCTCTGCCATTCCGAGATCAATCTCAGCCTGCGACCTCGCCGCACCCGAGGCATTCGCCTCAGAGTGGCGATCTCCATCTCAGCCCTGGTGCCAACTACATTTTCTGCTCATGCCACCTCCATTATGGCGCCGGCCTATGGCATAACTTCCTTTACCATGAAGGATGCACCGCTGCCTCAAAGGTCGCACCTTGGCCCTCAAGGCCGCATCCCAACCCTGAAGGCTACACCTCGGACCTCTAGGCCGTAGCTTGCCGCACAAGTCGCACCTTGGACCTCGAGGCATCCTGGCCCTCAAGGCCGCTCCTTGGCACACAAGTTGTCCCTCAAGGCCGTATCTTGCCACAGAAGCTGCATCTCGGCTCTCAAGGTCGCAACTTGCCACACAAGTTGCATTTCCACCCTCAAGGTCGCACCTCGTCATTCTGGTCACAATACAGCGACCATTTCAGAACAGTGACTAACTTTGTGACCTGTGCCAGCCTGAACCACCATCACCCACTACACCTCCAGTGATCACCTGTATAATGCACCTGTGTAAGCCCCTACTGCGCCGAGTATTAAGAAGACCAGACGGCAACCCAGGTACTGGTGAGCGTACTAGCTCTAAGGGAAAGTCTAGGGGCTGTTATTGGTGGAAGACCTTGTTAGAGTGGCTCTAGGGGTCTTACACGGCATCGTACTGGTGATCGTAACATTATCACCGGCCAGACTTTGTGGCAGTGATGGATCCCAGCATGAATCCAGCGCAAGTCTTTGCAACCCAGATTCAGGCTGTGATTCAGAAGGTTCAGGAGCTGGTCCTTCATATAGAGGAGGTTCGTATAGCTTGTTTCGCCCAGGCAGCAGTCGGAGAGCCCAAGGTTACTCTGCCTGAACCGTTTTCCGGGGGCCGAAGAGCCTTTTTAAATTTCCAGGAGAGCTGTACTTTCTTCTCTGGCCACTGTCCTCTGGTTCTGAAGCTCAAAGCATGGGAATTGTCATCTCGCTCCTCCAAGAACCATTCAGCCCTGAATTTGGTAAACCTGTTTTTTACTGCTGTTGGCTTGCTCTATGATGACCCTGATACAGGGGCAGATTTACCATTAGGTAACCTAGGTGTCCACCTAGGGTCCATTGAGTCCCAAGGAGCCCGTGACCGGGTCACTCAAAATCCGGCCCTGGAGAGAACCTGATGCACTGTGTTGAAGTGCTACTAGACACATATAGCAGACAATATAGCAGCAGCGCGGCTCCATTTCCTGCTCCTCACCTCAGTCAGCTCCTCCCCTGTGATGTGTGCACTGCAGTGTGAGTCACAGCAATAGCAGCCGCAGCCGCCACCACCCCCCGGCAGTGTAGCCAGTTCACCCTCGGCAGCATGTGCTCATCTAGGCATCCTCATCCCAACCAACCTCCCCCGCACCTATGGCAGTGCCCACCCCGGAGTCACGGTGATAGCAGAACCTCCTCCCACACTGTAACCCACTCCCCCCAGCAGCATGCGCAGATCTAGGCAGCCTCGCCCAATCCCAACCTCCCATGCAAGCAGCCTACACTGATATTGCTAGTAACCCCACCCCCCTAGGAAACTTCCACTCCCCTGACCGATCTCACCCCCAAGTGAGATCAGTCAGGGGTGAATATGCTGGACACTGGTCTTCTGCCTATGAAGACAACATGTTCCAGCACAGACAGAAAGATGGCACTCTGGATGAGTTTAACTGAAAAACAATTCTTATAGGGTTAAATAACAGAGCTCTCTACCTGTTATTTACTGTATGTGTGTAATACTATGTGTGTATATACTGATATATATGAAAACATGAATCCGGCAGCTGGAGCTTAGGTGTACCCTGCCTGGGTACCTTCCCGGAGATAGCACACCCCACATGCAGTAAACAGAAAGAAGGTGGCACTCCAGGACTAATTGCAGTGGTAAAACAACTGGTGCTTTAATCAACGTGTGTGTGTGTGTATATGTATATGTATATATGTATATGTATGTATATGTATATGTGTATGTATGTATATATATATATATATATATATATATATATATATATATATATATATATATAAAATGCAAAAGTTCGGCACTCAGGAAAAACTGCAAAGGACGGGGTGCCTTCCTAAACAATGCATACAGTCACAATGTTCCTCCTATGTGAGATATGGAAACCCCCAGGGGAAGAACAAAACGCAGGAGGCACTCCCTTAGAAAATAGAAAAAATATATATGTACTTATATCATATTGAAAAACAGTACAGCAGCATGTCAACGTTTCAAGGTCCGCAGACCTTTTCGTCAGGACTGTACAACTGGTATCAAAAATATATATTGTGATAGAAGCACTGGTGAAGTGCTAAATGCAATGTACATTTGTCCAAAGTTTCTGATCTATGGACCTGATTCAGACCTGCTGCGGCTGCTCGCACTGACCGATAGTTGCCCGTCTGTGCATGCGTAAAATTTGCAATGCGCGTGCGCAAGCCAGTCTCTGCGATGGGGATTCGGGCGCTTGTAGCACACAGACTGGCCGCTACTTTGAGTGACAGAGATTGGCGTTTGTGGGTGCTAACTGGGGAAGGTGCTTGTGAACGGGGGAGTGGTGTTGCGAACGCAGGCGTGTCTGGCCGTCATAACGGAGTTTTGTGGGTGTGCATAATTGGCAAAGATGTGTCACCGTACACGTCACTTGGTTGTATTTTACACTGCTTGCGGGAGGGCAGAGTCTAACACAAGCACTGTGATCGCTTCCGATGGTCCACGATGTACCAATGTTAACACACACTTCCTGGAGATGACGTGCGTTAGTGGGCGTCTCAACACACGCTAATGGGCGTCTACATACACAAAGTGCTCGCTCGCCAAGACATAGTGGGCGTGCTTATGCCTTGCCGTGAAATCACCTGCCATGCCGTCACTTAGCCGAATTTGCATACGCTGGGGGCGAGCGATCGCATCTAGCGAGAGGCTCTGAATCAGGTCCTATGTGTTTGTGTATATATGTGTTATTGTATATACAGTACTGTATGTGTTATTGTGTATATATGTGTGTGTTTTGTATATACAGTATGTGTTTGTGTGTGTATACTGTGCGTGTTAGTGTGTATGTATGTGTTAATGTGTATATATGTGCTAGTGTGTGTATACTGTGTATGTATGTGTTAGTGTGTGTGTACATTATATAAAATATTTGTTTGCTACATATGTATTATATGTGTGTATGTGCGTGTTTAACGTGTGGCGGGGGAGGGGGCTTGGCTCCATGTGGCTTGGTGGGGGCCCCAACAACTTAGTTGCGCCAGGGCCCCCACAAGCCTTAATCCTGCTCTGCAAAGAGTAGACTTTCATCCCTGCACAGTGGCACTGTCTGTGCGCTACTGACACTGCAGGGAGACGCTACAGCTTCCGTCCTACACCGCTGCTATACTGCCCTCCGCACAGAGGGCAGAGGGGATGGCTCCTGCTGCCTTCGGGCAGAGGAAGAAGGGAAGGGGGGAGCAGGGAGATGGCTTCTTCAGCCCTTCACAAAGGGGAGGATGGCTAGGACAGGAAAGGGGGTTGCAGTAGATGGCTGGGGAGGGGGGAGCAGGGAGATGGCTGCTGGTACTAAACCTGTGTATTCACAGTCACATAGTGAATACATAAATATATACATTGATTATAACATGTGGCCACAAAATAAAAGCTGTAAAGGGGAGGCGTTGGAACAAGAAAGGGGAGGTGCCAATAGAGGAAAGAGGCGGAGTCATAATCATTAAATCGCCCCCCCTAAAAGAACAGTCTAGATCCCCTGGTTCACACCCCAGAGCAAATTCCTTTGATCCGGTTTCCGGAACTTCTCACGCTCCTATATCAGTCTCCTGACTTATATCTGTCTGGAACAAGGTTCATCAGGCTCTTCTGAAGGCTTCCTACCGCTCCAAAACTGTGGCAGATAAGCACCAGAAGCCTTGTAAGTTGAAGGTGGGCGACTCTGTTTGGCTTTCCACTAAGAACATTAAACTTCGCTAACCCTCTCTGAAGCTGGGCCTGAAGTACATTGGTCCATTTCAGATCATTGCGCAAATCAACCCAGTAGTCTTCCGTCTCTGACTACCCAGGATCCTCAGTATTAAGAACACCTTCCACTGCTCCCTGCTTAAACTGGCTGTATTATCAAGAAGAATTAGACTCAGACACCCTAGAAGGCTGCCTCCTGTGGTTGTTCAGGGTCGACCAGGAGTATGTCGTCGAAAAGATCTTGGACTCCAAATTTGTATGTGGACACCTCCAGTTTCTGGTCCATTGGAAGGTTTATGGGCTGGAAAAGAGATCTTGTATTCCTGAGAGGTTTCTGAATGCTCCAGGACAGGCTACAGGGAGTTCCCAGACAACCCTAGTTCTATGGGTTCCTTAACCCCTCATCAAGGGAGGGGTACTGTCACAAGACACTGACGCGGCTTGTTACCTTCACACAGTTTCTACCAGCCGCAGGGTCTGACAGCCTCTCCGGTCACCAGGTAACGTGGATACCGAACTGGGACAGCACCTGTGGTTGCTGGGAGACCAAGATGCCAAATGGCCGCAGGTGCTGCTGGTTCTGCCAGATAAATGTGCAGTGTCCCAGCTGCCAGCCATCAATCAATCTGTGCACCCGCAGCCCATTGGTGGAGGATTTTTTATCAGTCTGTCCGGACTGGCGCCACATTGCCGATGATAGTTTACGCCTAGTGTGTGAATCCTGGTTCCTTTCAGTCTCAGGAGGGTGCAAGAAGAAATCCTTTGGTCATCCTAACGATGCGCTGGATTAAATAGCTCCTGAAAATGCTTCCCGGCGCTATTAACAGCGCGCTTAATTGAATCACCTCCCAAGCATATTTTAATATGTCACTAAATATACAGCTAAGGTTGGGTATTGTTTGTCTGTATAATATATGTTATTGTTCATTTAATTCTTTGTGCACATAACACGATCTGTTTATTTTCCTAATGTAGATCCAACCTCAGTGAAACTAGAACACAAAGAGGGGATGGAGTTTCTCAGTAAACAAGAAGAGGTGAGTAATACATCAGGGGGTTTAGCCGAAAATGAAATATTCTAGTTATAAAGGCCAACAAGATATAATATACTAGCGATAATAACCCAAGTTCTAGTATGTCAACGACCTACACAGCAACTGCATTATGCCAGTAATAAAGCTCCAAGATCTAGTAAACTAGTGTTAATACCCAAGGTGTAATATACCATTGATATTGTCTAACAAGAATTAAAATGTAATGTATTCATGAATGAATCCCATTGTCTTTTGATCTAGAGTTCATAAAGCTTCCATATTAACTCATTTGAATGAGTAATACTCTAAATACCAATATTACAATTCTGTTTTACTTTGCTTTGTAAATGTTACTTCTCCATTTTAGTATTGCTATTTAAGTCTGCAACCTAGTAAACTGTGTCAATTTAATTTATTTCTATGTTGGACACAGAGCAAGAAAGCTAAACAAAAAACACCAGCAAAGTTACCCAAAAAAGACCCCAAACAGCAGAAAAAGGTGGACCCATCGAAAAGTCAGAAGACTGCACGCCAGCTGTTGGGAGAGATCTACAATGACATGGAGTATCTGGAGAGTCTACTAAAGGATGAAGGTTGGAACCTACTTACAATCCCCAGTGTGAGACAGCTGTGTGGGGAGATTGCTCCACTCAGATATGATAAATTAAACTATTTATTTACAGTGCCTTTGAAGTGCATTGAATTTAATGCAGACCCTGTAACATGCACTCAGTACAAAATGATGTGGACTTAAACTTCCCATCTTATTTATCATTTGCAGTTACCAGTGCTGAATTAGTTAGGTTTTACTTTAAGTTAGACTCCTGTACTAAACCACCTATCATATTAAGTGGGATGTTCAGGAGCAGAGTATTTTATACAGGGTTTAATGATCAAGTTGTAGCATGGAAAAAGGTGAGATACAGGCAGGGCAGTTTCTAGCCAATCTGGCTCCCAGTGCGAGAATTCAAAATGCGCCCCCCCCCCCCCCTCCCATTATAATATTTACTTCTCTGAGCCATGTAATCAGTGACATCACTAATAATGCAATCATATTTTAAGTGCAGGTCACTGAGGTGTGGAAAGGGCATTACTGTGCGCGGCGAAGTCGCGCGCGCTCCTGGAAAGGGGGAATGGCAAACCAGGAGAGGGCGTGTCCCTGTGACATGTCCCCAATTTGTCACTTTTGAGGGTAGGGAAACCGAGGTGGAGTTACAAGGAGGGTGAAGGCAGGAACAATGAGTAGATGTTACAGGGAGGGAGAGGGAAGGGAAACTGAGGGGTACTTACTGGGAGGTCTGTCCCACATAATTGAACCAATTTTTTAAATATATTAGACAAATACACTTGAAAACTGTCATGTTAGTATTGGCCGTACCGTGCTCTTTAAATGCCTCCAAGTGCCTGATTATTCGTTGTCAAAGGTGTATGAGAGGTTCGGTACTTTGTCCAAGCATTGCTAACTTAAAAAATATATATATTTTTCCCCCACCTTCTCCCATAATCATGAGCATGCGAGGAAAAAAATGCAATTTGCTGTAAAACATGTCCGTGTGTTTGGAGTTGAATTACTACATTCCGTTCCAAATACACCTTACCTGTATGGTGGTTTCTCTGCAACGTGGAACCTCTGAAAAAACTGATCCTCCCTGGGCATATGGTGTCTCTTTAGTTGGTATTCACTATTCATGTAGTAGATCACATGGTCCAGAAGATGCATGTTTGTGTAGAAATATAACCAATGTCATCATAATATAACAGAGGTTCAACCAGACTCCTGCCACGTGTATCCCCACCAGCCCCTTGTGTCTCTCCAACCTCCTTTCTTTACAGCCTCATGCCCCATCTCTCCAGCTTCCTGCCTCCTGCCCCGTCACTCCAGCCTCCTGCCTTTACAGCCTCCTGCCCGTGTCTTTCAGCTTCAACTCTTCTTGTGTCCCTCAGCCTCCCCAGTGTGTCAATCAATCAGCCAGACCCCCACCGTGTCATTCAGCCAGACCTTCCCCTCATTTGTCAATCAGCCAGACTCTCCCCCCATTTGTCAATCAGCCAGACCCTCCCCCCCGTTTGTCAATCAGCCAGACCCCCTCCTTGGTTGTCAATCAGCCAGACCCCCCCGTCATTCAGCCAGACCCTCCCCGTTTTTCAATCAGCCAGACCCGTCCCCTCCATTTGTCAATAAGCCAGACCCTCCCCCCATTTGTCAATCAGCCAGACCCCCTCCTGTTTCTCTTATCATGTATCCACAGCCACCAGCCCAGCGCAGCGCACACTTACCTCCTTCCTGCTGCTGCTTGTTTCTTTGCAACGGCGTCTCCTTCTGCAGACTGGCTAATGGGTGGTCCGATGCACCGCTGGACCACCCCTTAGTTTCGCCTATGGGTCAGGGCGGAGCGCCCCGTGCGATTGCACTGGTCGCCCGCCCCTAGAAACGGCCCTGGATACAGGTAATAATTACTATAATTTACCTGCTTTCCACCAATTTGGTTGTCCCAAGCCAGAGAGTCCTCTACCTTGCCCAGATGGATTTTCTTAAAACTTAAGCACATAGAGGGACTCTGCGAATCAGGGTGATTCAGGTAAGTGAGGTTTTCTCGTCTAACTTATCCAATAACATATCAACCAACCTGAATTTTTAGTTTTTGTGAAATTATACTCTAACATGTTGTACACACTAGGTAAAACAATAGCGCTTACCTCAGGTATAGTCATCTGCACCTCATTTAGAGTTAGGTGTAAACAATAGAAGATGCAATTTTATACCCCGGTACATAAAAGCACAGTAATACCATTATGGTGCAGGGGTGGGGGATTACAGTGTACAGACTGATTAATTGTTGGGATGGGGAGGAGGAGTACATCTTAGGTCTAAGCTAAAATAGAAGTGTCCAGTATTTTGTGCTACATGTAAAAGCGACCAGTACTTTCACAGAAAAAAAATTATTTGATTTGCATCAAAGCGTGGTTTGTCCAAGATCGGATTTGCTCCCCTTAACAAGATTAACTCCTGACTTTAAACATTCGCATAGTCTCATATGCAACCACATAGGCAATATATCTTCATATAGCCTCACAAAACTAATTTCACCTTCATATAACCACATGCAACCACATAGCCACTATACCTCCAGATAGTCTCATATGACACCATTGCTTATATACCCCAAATGGAATCAAATATCAACATATAGCTAATTTACAAGTCTCACCTGCAGCCAGATAGCCAATATACATGGAGGCGTAAGAGACTATGGGGTTTATGTATCAAGCAGTGAAGAGCGTGGAGAAGTGAACCAGTGGAGAAGTTGCCCATAGCAACCAATCAGCTTTGAAGTAGCAGTTATCAAGTAGTCTATAAAATAGGTAGCAGCTGATTGGTTGCTATGGGCAACTTCTCTATTTCCACACGCTTTTCACGGCTTGATACATAAATCCCTATATGATAGCGCCCCTAATACATATACACTCCTCAGCTTTTCTGTGCTGGATAACTGATCTTATGGTAAATTATTATTTGTGTCCCCTTCCCCGAATTTAATTTGAGGAGATTGCTAGCACTAGACAGACACTTGGGTGAGGAGACAGGGCAATTGCTATATTGTACTTTATTATATGTTTAATGGCCTCTCTTCTACAATATAGGGAGGATCCAGGGATTCACTGACTTTAGGAAACTCCCTCTTCTTCCATTTTTCCAATCCTATATGTATGGAGCCACCCGAAAGTCACCTGCAGCTTTAGTATATTAGAAACTATGTGCATCAGCCACTTCCTGGTATTGGTCACCATTATTTGTAGAGGCTTTCAACCATGGTTATAAAGCTGCAACTGTTCAATATTATCTATAGCTTACTGTGCACCTTATTTTGTGCAAGTGTGCCTAGTTGAGTGGAGGCAATATATAAATCATTATATACTACTAAACACCAGAGTTAATTACTTCACTGTCAATGGGAACCATTTGCACATATGTGCTTTACTCTGGTAGAGAAGTGTGTTACTAGTCACTGTGTAGTGAAATGCTTCACGCCAAGCACCACGAATAATAAAGACAGTCCCGATATCCTTCACTTAATTAATTATTTAAGCCATAAGGTTAAACTGAGCTGTATTTAGGAGAAAAACTGAACAGCTTATCGTAAAAAAAGGGTTGGACTTTCTGGAGCTGCAGAATGGGGTGATTCCAAAATTAAATTGTGGTCACGAGACCTGATTCAGAGATGTACTCAATGCTGATATTTACACAGTTGAGCGATTATTGGCTGACTGCGCATGCACCAAGGAACTTTAGCAATGCCGCTTACATCACTAGGAATTAGTAGGGATTGAGAATATATTCCCAGACAACATAGCTGAACTCATTAGCTGAGTTATGGGTCTAGAGAAGGTGACAAGCCAAGCTCAGGATTGACTAATGCGAAATGGTTTAGGTCACTAGCAGAGGTCAAGTGTACATAAGTTTAGCAACAGACAATGGAGTTTGCACAGAACTATTGCCATGCTCAGGCAAGGAGTATTGAAAACTGGTGCCATGAATAAGAAGATTGCAGGTAATAATGTGTGATGTCACAAGCGCATGTCTAATACAAACAATCTTTGTTCGCTAGTCACAACATCAAAACCATTGACATAAATGTGTACAGACGACATGCACACCCAAAACATGGCACCAAGACTTGGAGCTAAAGGTATGGCTGTGCATCACAAACACATGCTTGACTCTGTTACGGTAAATTAGATATTTTTGCACCCAGTTCGTAGCACAGTCTTTAGTTGAATTTCCTGCCTCCTGATCCTGGAGGTGCCTGAATGTATCCTCTTTAAATCCCAGACCTGCCTTGGCTATTACTTTACTTCTGTCTATCTCTGATCTTTCTAAGTAAGTTGACTATTTCAAGGCCTCATTTTCAATGACCAAAGCTATCTATTGCACTGAGGCAGTACTTTCAGACCTTACCATTTTTGACTCTTAAAATCCAGGGCCAACATATACGCTACTTTTTCAAGGAACTGACTTGCCAGCCAAATTCTCCAGCACCAGTTTTTTCAATTAATTGGTATTAAGGGAATTGGATGGGTCTAACATGGAGGTTTTTTTTTATTCCTTTTCGCAGGGGAACATGGAATTTTTGAAAACCTTGCAGGTCTATGATTCCTCCCACACACACTTTGGGGTAGATTTATTAAAGAGAAGGTTTATAGAAATTAGAGGTGTTACCTGTAGCAACCAGTCAGATTCTAGCTATTCTCTTCTAGAAGGTGCCAGATAAATGATGAGTAGAATCTGATTGGTTGCTATGGGTAACACCTCCATTTCTATAAACCTGCACTTTTGTAAATGTACGTAGTGTGGCTATTAAATAATGAGACTTATGCTATAATTTGTTTAATTATATTAAGTACCTTTTTAACTCCATTCCCCTTCTATGTAATCTCCTTCTGCATCCACACACCACTACATTCTTATTTTCCATTGGTCAAAGCCATGCTGTAGCTCATTATCTGTCATTTGTCTTAACCGCTCCATCGTTTTCTTCTTTCCCTCAGTAACTGATGCAAAATGGGTTCCCTTGAGTACAGATTTGACTTTAGGAAAAAGAAAGAAGTCACACGGTGCTAGGTCTGGAGGGTGTTTAAGCACTGCATCTGTTTCTCAGCCAAATACTGCTTCACAGAGAGAGCTGTGTGGGCTGGTGCATTTTCCTGATGGAGAATGAAACCATTTTTTCACAACTCTGGCCATTCTGATTCTGTTCTGCAAACTTGCTAGAACATTTTTGTAGTAGTAATGTTGATTCACTGTTGTGCCTTCTGGTACCCAGTCTTCCAAAATAACACCTTTGATTTCAAAGAAAACAATTAACATTTTTTTGAATATGGATTTGCTTTGGCATGCTTTCTTCATTCTTGGTGAGGATGGTGTTTTTGTCTCAGGATCATACTGGAAGATCCAGGTTTCATCACCGGTAATAACTTGATCTAAAAAATGTGAATCCACTTGAATTTGTTCCAAAATGTCTGTACAAATTTGCTTTCGATTTTCTTTCTGCTCAGCAGTGAGAAGTCTTGGAACCATTTTAGCACAAAGTTTTTGTCATGTTAAGATCTTGTTGCAAAACTTGCCTAACCGTTTCTTCGTCTATGTTTACCATTTCTGCTATTATTCGGATACTGAGTCGATGGTGAATTCAAAGGTTTGTTTTTTTCCATATTTTCATTTGTTTTTGATGTGCAAGGCCTTCCAGGACGTTCATCATCTTCGACATCCTCTCAACTGTCCCTAAGTCTTTTGTGCCGCTCGTGACATACAATCTGCCCTGTAAGCCTTGCTTAGCATATGGAAAGATTTGGTGGGTGTTTTGTTGAGTTTAACAAAAAAAAATTAATTTTTTTTTTTTTTTGCAAGTAAGGTTTATTGAAATTTTAGATTTGCAGGCATATATAAAATGATAATACACCAGAACACAATATGTCGAGTACATTTAAGTAGAAGTAGTAAAATGTACAAAGTGGTATAGAATATAAGCATGAACATGGCATATTGACAAAATCTCAAATGTACACCTGAGAATAAAAAGAGTGAAAAAGTAACGGGAAGAATAGAAAAACAGGTAAGTAACCAACAAAGAAGGAGGGGTAAGGGAAATACGAAGAGTTTGTTGGGGGGGCTGGGGGTGGGGGTAACCACAGGGTCTTGAATAATATACAGACTGGCATCAGAATATACAAGAATATAGGATATGTGATGCACTCATAAGAGATTTATATCTGTCAGATTCACAAAATTCCAACCAGCCAAACCAGATCAATGAATAGACTCATCAGGAGACATTATTATGTCATCTATTGATCTACAGTATATGTTTCTGTTCTCTGGAACCATTCAACAAGGGTCGGGGGGAGGTAAGCTTCTATCGCACAGGGAATACAGCCTTCGCTGCACTATTGAAGTATTTCACGTAGCTCTACCTGTGTGAGAGGGGTGAAATTAGCAAAACCATTTTGGGATAGTCCAAGGTCAGTGTTCCCCCACTCCCTTTTAACTCACACAGTATGGTTTCTTTTTTACAAGTACCCCTTTGGGCCTACTCCAAAAGTCCATCACAGGTGGATATATCCTTTACAATGTTTTTCAGTTATAATATTATGTAAGATGGAAGTCGCCATTTTTTCAGATAGTTCTAAATGTCCTTCAAATTTCACATTGCAAAGGTAGCTCCTACTATCATCTTTTCCGTTTTAGCTCTAAATGTAATACAGAAATCATATAAAATTAATAGTTACACTTAGGAGACACATCTGGCTTTCAGGTGTATCTTCTGATATTTTAAATGATAGTCACAGCTTGGTTCTGTTTCCTTGTAAACAGGTTTGGTAAAAGGAAACACTCGTAGTGGGTTAAAGCTGCAGGACCTTATCATCAATGCCATCACCTACCTGGACACCCGTACTGAGTTCTGGAGACAGCAGAAGCCTATCTATGCCCGGGAGAGGGATCGCAAAATTATGCAGCAGAAATGGAACCGGGAACAGAACAAACTTTCGGATCCCAATCAAACTCTCCTTAAGAGCATGGAAGAGATTGACCTGTGTATGTACATGTTTTTACACTGTGAGAGAGGCTTGTGTTTATACATGTTTATTATATGTATATTGAATTTGAGAACATCAAACACTTTCTAGAACATTATGATTCATTATAGTAAGTTAATTATGTTTCTTCTTCAGGGTCCATAGGGATCCACAGGGATACCATGGGGTGTAGGTGGTGGATAAGGACCGGACACCAAATAGTTAAGCTTTCAACTACCAGGATGC
This sequence comes from Taudactylus pleione, assembly GCA_031769625.1. Classification (NCBI taxonomy): domain Eukaryota; kingdom Metazoa; phylum Chordata; class Amphibia; order Anura; family Myobatrachidae; genus Taudactylus; species Taudactylus pleione. The sequence goes on along the minus strand of JAUIMM010000017.1, from coordinate 7,918,866 downwards.
AACGATCCCTCCCCCCATAACCCCGCCCCTGAGCCTGAGGCAAATCAGTTTGCTTGGTGTCCGGCAGGAGCTCGGATCACCTTTATAACAGTGGCTGCCTTATGCAGCCCAAAGCTTTATTTTTATGATTTCTAATTTTATTTATCTTTATCACTAAGTGCGCAGCATCAGACTGTCCTCAGGACTTTTGTGCTGCCACTCCATCATCCCTCCGGGCGCTGCGGCTCCATAGCATTGCTTGGTACTTTCGGCGGGGCTCTTGCTAGCCGGCCCCACGGAGGACCCCAGACTGCAAATCAAACTCAGGGGACAGGTAAGGCGGCTTACTGCTTCAGGTAGCCTGTGGCTGGGCAGTCTTACCTCAGGTCTCAGGGGACAGACCAGAGGTGCTGAAAGTGAACACCAGCCTCGACCGCGTGAACCATTAGACCACCAGGGTACATATGGTGCGGGAATCCAGCATCCCAGTGGTCAAAATCAGCCAGGGGAGGTCAGCTTTCTCTATTGCAGCAGCCCCTCCCACAGCTCATGGAGCCATTCCACCGCAGTCTGGACGCTCTGAGCTGCTCTCCTCCTCAGATCCCGCCCCGCAGAGGTCTCCGGCGGCCACTTTCTACAGGCTTAGCCACAGCTCTATCTGGAAAACGCTGGGTCCGTTCCCCTGGATACCTCTCCCAGGAGTCAGGTTATGTAGTGCTATAGCCTACCAGACATTACGTCTGCGTAATGATATTTGGATATACTGTGCTCTGGGGATCTAAATTCATTCCACAATCTGTGGCGGCACTTAAAAAAGAGGGGTCCACCTTTGTTGTTTGCGAATAATTATGGAGAGAAAAGTGCGCTCAACTGATTGTGGTCTATATGTATAGTCAGAAATAATGTTCTCCGGCTAAGTGTAAAACAAATATGCATTTAAAAATTGTCAGATGGCTTTTGGACCCCTGTTGTCGGTTTAGTATGATGAATATAATACTCTCCTTATTCCCCTATCCACTGCGGTGGGTCAGTTTCTCTTTCAGGGATAACTCTCTGTATGGTTTGTACTCATGGCAACTACCATATGTTCCCCAGGGATACTGCTGTGCAGCCATCAGAGAGTATAGTTGGTAGGGGGAGATGAGAAAGATGTATGTGGTCACCTCTGCCTTAATTCACTGAAGGGTGTCAGCATCTCCTTCAGGGATAGCTCTCCGTATAATTTGTGCTCTCGTCACCTATTATACATCCCCCAGGGAAACTGCTGTGCAGCCATCAGTGTAGGTCAGTGGGTATTACGTCATATTGGTGGCGGCCCGCACGTATACTCACCACTCCAGGGCCATCTCAGTATAGGTGCTGTCGGTAATTCTGTTGTCCCAGGTGCTATTTGGGATTAATGTCCCAGATGCAATCCTTAGCGCGTTTTGCCTAGTTCAGTTCACTCTCTGTATCATCAGTTTTTAGAAATGTCCACCAGAAACTCATTTGAGTTCAAAGGTCCATATATAGGCACTCTGTAGGTTCAGACTGTTCTACAGTTTGTAGCAGTCTGCAAACTCTGCTTCCGTTCTACTTTATTGGTGACTGCCAAGTATGGTCACATGTTCCGGCTCACTCCTTCGTTGTCTGCAGTCGCAGTGTAATTTAAAACGGACTACTCCTCTTCCGCCGGGTTGGCGTACGTTTGCTGGCTCAATCTGTAAGTATGAGCCGCGTTTCCAATGTGTGGCTGGAGCATGCTGCTCCTATGTGTCCAGCAGTTTTTGTCAGTGTCTCTGAAAGTCAGTGGGGGTGTCCCAACGTGTATCGGTCTCTGATTGGCCTTCCTCAGGGGGGGTGTCAATGGGTTTGTGATTGGTCTTTATAAGTAGTGGGAACTGTGTCCCTATTGGTTGCTACGAATACTAATTATGCTACAATCTGTGCTGTTCCACAGATGACGTGCATAATCCTCATGATAAGCTGGGCTGTGCAATGGCATAAAACGTATATTCCCTCCTTGCAGCACACCTGCCCCTAATCTAAATATTGCAAAAAAATATCAGGTATCCCTCCGTAGCGCCTGCTCAAAAATAATCAATTTAATACTTAGCTTATATGTATCACGGATATCTTTGGACTTCTTATTTCCAACTGGTAATGAGGTGTTACCAATATATATCGTGATATGTGAAAAAAAAGGAAGAAAAACAAAAGAGATCTAGTGCAGATGGTCAAACCATGAATACATTGAAATACACGTGGAATCTTTTCCAAGCAGTACTGATGCTATATGTAAAACGAATACTTGTGTGGAAAATACTTAATATATAAAACACATTTATTCCAAACACAAGTTAATATAAGCACATACAGTACAATACACAAAAGGTGCTCCTGGATGGATAATGAGCATCACACTGGTTCTGGATGGATCCAAATTGATTGCCTTGACAAAGACCTTAATGGTAGAAGCGCGTTGGCAGCAAAGAGGGGCCACAGGATCCATCCAGAACCAGTGTGGGATAAGATGAGGACAAATAGCTGAGGCTGAACCCGGGTTTTTTACATCTTCCCAGTTATTATATGCATCTGCTTACCTGGATTCTGGTAGGAGGCCAACTTCACCTGTGATCATGGTGTATTGATGTTTTAAAGGATGCTCATTATCCATCCAGGAGCACCTTTTGTGTATTGTACTGTATGTGCTTATATTAACTTGTGTTTGGAATAAATGTGTTTTATATATTAAGTATTTTCCACACAAGTATTCGTTTTACATATAGCATCAGTACTGCTTGGAAAAGATTCCACGTGTATTTCAATGTATTCATGGTTTGACCATCTGCACTAGATCTCTTTTGTTTTTCTTCCTTTTTTTTCACATATCACGATATATATTGGTAACACCTCATTACCAGTTGGAAATAAGAAGTCCAAAGATATCCGTGATACATATAAGCTAAGTATTAAATTGATTATTTTTGAGCAGGCGCTACGGAGGGATACCTGATATTTTTTGAAAGTTTTACTACTGGAGGAGATAGATACCTCCCCCTTAGGAGATCTCACCTAAGCAGCCAGCTTGGCGCAAACATATAATACCATTTTATTTGTGTGTTTCCTAATTTAAATATGACTACACATTTTTACATTTGCCTTCCCTCCTTGCAGCACAATATGATTTTGCCAAAGTGCAAATTTACACATTCCATCTGAAATTACTCATAGGTCTGACTTATGCACAATGTGAGCAATAGCACCCTTCATAGGCTACAAAACATGATGGGGTTGTACTTAAAAGGATTAGCTTCTCCTAGGTGCAAGATTAACCAGATTAGTGTAGATTATATACTATATATAGTCCAATCTTCCAACAAATAATGGAATAATATCTGCCACAAAGTCTCTTTAGTACAATATAGTACAAGATTATGGTATTTGACCAGTGATAAATGATGCGTTTCACCTGACATCTGCCCTCTTCATCAAATTAGGTGATGATTTTAGATGGTAGCTTTATAGATGTCAAGCGTTTCGAAAAAAGATCCAGCCATGTTGCTTTAGAGAAGCATATCCTCTTTTGCAGACACTTGTGTAAAAAAGATGAATGGAGAATGGTACAATTTGTTATAAATAAATAAAATAATTTTAAAATATAAATATAAACACATTAATTATATCACATATAATCTAATTTGCCAACAGAAATAACAAATGTAGCATTACATATAGAAAACTCCATAGAATCCAAACTATTGTTACAGTTGAAGGAGGTGAATATATTAGTAAAATGTCTCAATAGTAAATAAGTTCTGTGTCCACACCCAATTTGCAGTCCTTAGTGTAATTAGTATGCCCTCTTGAGAGAGAGGATATGCAAAATCTCTCATCTGGTATACTGCTACCACAGTTAATCAAGGTGTAGTTGTCCATTAAATTGGCTCCATATTATCCAAACAAATTTATATAGACGTAAGGTAACTCCATGACAGCCAAAATAGTTAGGCACATGCACGACAGCCAGCACTCCTCCTCGGGAGATCCAAACTGCGTCTCTAAGGTGACAAGGGAGGGAGGGAGATATGATAACTCCACCAGTAGATTACTTGATCAGTACCTGTCAGGCTGTTGTTTCATTGTTAAATGTAATGTTGCGATCTCAACCTCGACCTCATGGGCTGTTTGCATCCAAAAGTTGCAATGTATGCACGTCGCTCCGGAGCTCTAGAAGTCAGCGGCAAGCGGGTGGATTTCACAGACTATATCCTGGGGTCCAAAAGGAAGAACCTCTGACACATTTCGCACCTTAAATGGGGGCTTTGAAAAACCCCCATTGAAGGTGTGAAACGCGTCAGCTGTTCTTCCTGGAGTTTTCTATATGTAATTCTAAATTTGTTATTTCTGTTGGCCGGTGCAAATTAGATTATATTTGAGATAATTAATGTGTTTATATTTATATATAAAAATGATTTTATTTATAACAAATTGTACCATTCTTCATTCATCTTTTTTATATTAGCGCAAGGGTATTTTCCAAGAGTCTCTTTGTCTCTATTTTTAGATGATTTTATATATGTGCTACCACAAGCACATTGACTCTTTTGCTGCTGGAGTGATAACTTTGGGATACCATTACAATCATGATTAAATATATTATTAGTGCCAGGTTTTTCTTTGGTATTAATTTGTTATCTTGTGTACCATTATGTAGTGGCGTTGTGATTTAAATGGCTGACGAATGAGAGGTGGCTGCCTTGTTTTGTACACTATGGTTTGGTGATTTATGTTTGGTTTTTCATGTTTCCTCTTCTAGTACTTTCTGAGGGGAATGCACAGGGCAGTTATAAAAAGGCCAAACAAGTATTAAAGGACATCCAGAGCTCGAAAGATGACATACCAAATAAGCAGGAGTTTATGAGTAACCTTTATAGCTGCATGGGGAATGCTCAGATGGACATGGGGCAGATGGAAGAAGCTCTACAAAGTCACAGAATGGACCTCAAAATAGCAAAAGAAAAGTATGTTTATTAATATTACGATTAGTAAACGCAAATCTCTAATTATATGTGTCTCCTAGAAGATCTTAGCCTGCTCTATTCATTGTTTATCATTCTCTATGTTAGGTGTAAAATAGCACTATGTTTTAATCTGAATCAGAGTTTCAGTGAGTTGGGTTTAAAGTACTAAAAATAAAATCCTAAAATTAGATGTTTTTTTGTTTTGTTTGTTTGTTTATTTTTAGTGACCTAACTGAATCAAAATCCCGAGCTCTGGATAACATAGGGAGAGTCTATGCACGCATTGGGAAGTTTAAGGAAGCTGTAGAAGTGTAAGTATTGGATTATAAAGAGTGGATTTAAACAAGATTAACACAATACCTGCCATAGATAAGTATTATTATTTTTTTTATCAAATCTTTTTATTAATGCTTCACAAAAATACAAAAATGTAGATTGATGTGTTACAATTAAGCATAATAAGTATGAAACACTTACAATTATTAAAATACATTAGGTGGTAAAGACCATATGGGCCTTGATAATGTATGAGGGCTGATTGAAAAGTAATGAGACTGCCTCTGTTTTTCTGTCCCATACTGTAGGTAGACATGGCACAGCTATGCTGGTTATTGTGAAGCTTATACATCGATGTGTCTGAACCTGCAGTTGGACTGCCGTAGTCGTCTTTGTTTGGTCATAGCGAGTTGGGCGACAGAAAAACAGTGGCAGTATGATTACTTTTCAATCAGCCCTCATAGATGCCTCAATCTCATGATAATGAAACTATTTTAACAGTTTATCCTAAAATATACATAAACTACTACCCTTGCTTGTTTCACGATAAGCTAAGGGCACAGTGAAGAAAGATCTTACACGACTTTACAGGTCCAAAAGTAAAGTTCAAAGATGGGAGCAACCTATATAACGACCATCATATAGTGTGTACGGGCAAATCCACCCAGTTCATCTTTGATGAATTAGGTGGTTGCATCGTTTGTGCTGCACATCAGATGGGATGATTTTCACAGATGACGCAGTGTTACATGAAGCATGCAATGATATATTGCATCGTCATATGTCGGACCACGTAGTGTGTACGGCAATGTGATATATCGTTATGTCGCATCGGGAGTTCAGGTGTGTACCCAGCATAAGATCCTTGTCCATAACTATTCTTTTGAGGTTTTGCTTAATATAAATATATTTATTATATGGTTATAGGTGGGAGGAGAAGATCTCTTTGGCCACTTCAAACCTTGAGAAAACCTGGCTGTTCCATGAAATTGGAAGATGCTATTTGGAGCTAGAATTGTTTAAAGAAGCAAGAGACTACGGGCTTAAATCTCAACAGGAGGCAGAAGAAGCTGGGGATGTGGAATGGCAGCTTAATGCTAGTGTCCTTCTGGCACAGGCACAAGGTAATTTCACTCCCACTATTTAGAAAAAGTCTAAGTACATAACTCTAATATTAACAAACTTTTAGTAACCTTTACAGTTTATGATAAAAAGGTGTTGTCATGGACAACATAATTATCGCTATCCTTTAAATATTCTTATTTATAGGCACATAAAAAACACAGGAATTATTATAAATAATTAAAAATAATAATTATAAAACCAGCACCTGTGAAACTACTTAGAGTCCAGGGACCGGAGTTTGGTGCTCCGGTGATGTGCTCCCTCTGGTCAGCTGGTCTCCCATACTGCACTGCGGCCTGGTCATCAGGTGACCGGGTCCCAGTGCAGTATGGGATGTCAGTTGACCGGAGCAATGGAGGACATCACTGGAGCCCGGATCATGCAGGTAAGTGCAAATAAGGGAGGGGGGTCGCGGGGGGTCCGCGATCATGGGGGGCGGGGCTTAAGGCGGGGGTAGCAGCGGCGGCCGGTCAGCGCATGCGCGGGCACTTGTCACTGTATTTTTTTTTTATTTTTTTTTTAGAAAATACCGTGATAAGGCTGCAGAGGGGATTCGCAGGGACAGAGCTTTATCGCAAGCTCTGTCCCTGCAAGGGATTTTTAGTAAATCCCTGTGATATTGCCTGAATTCGCAATACGAATTCAGTCGGTAATATCATACTACAATCTGCATTACAAATGCGGATTGTAGTAAATAGAGCCCCTTCCCCCCGCCCCCCTCCCTTAATTACACTTGCCTGCATGATCCGGGCTCCAGTGATTTCTTCCATGTCCTCCGGTCACGTGATATCCCATACTGCACTGGGACCCGATCACCTGATAACCGGGCCGCAGTGCAGCATGGGAGACCAGCTGACCGGAGGGGAAACATCACCGGAGCCCCGACCACCGGTCCCTGGAGTCAGGTAAGTTAATTTTTTTTTTTTTTACACTGTATCAGTGTGTGGTCTATTTAGACCACACAGCTGATCACTGGGGCCGGCACCCGGCTCTGCTCTCCCCGTTAGAGCAGGGCAGGAGTCCGGTAACCAAGGGAGACCCTGGATAACGCCACCTCCAGATTGCGTTATCACAGGGCTTGCTCCGGTATTTTTTTACAATTTTTAGTAACTTTGGTCGGATCACATTTCCCATTACAATTATGGGAAATGCGATCTGCTTACTAAAAATAAGTGGTACTTAGGGGTTGGAGTAGAATTTTACGAATTCTACTCCAATTGCCCTTTAGTAACTGTAGGTGAAACTAAAATAATGTGAAAAGGGTGTGAAAAAACCCTTTTTCACTTTATTTTTAGTAAAAATAATGTTAATAAATAGAGCCCTATGTGTGAAACAACAGCAGGAATATGCAGCTCTTACAGTGCATCCGGAAAGTATTCAATTAACTTTTTCCACATTTTGTATGTTTTGAATTAATCTGACTGATCATGTTTCAAACATCAGAGTGTATGTTCTATTAACATCAGTGTGACATAAGTTATCAGTTCCTGTATTACTACTTTCTAGGAAAAAAATGTTATGTAGTGTTTGAGATGGGTAATTTCTCAATATACAGTGCATCCGGAAAGTATTCACAACGCTTCACTTTTTCCACATTTTGTTATGTTACAGCCTTATTCCAAAATGGAATAAATTCATTTTTGTCCTCAAAATTCTACACACAATACCCCATAATGACAAAGTGTAAAAAATTTTTTTTAGATTTTTGCAAATTTAATAAAAAAAAAACACCAAGAAATCACATGTGCATAAGTATTCACGGCCTTTGCCATGAAGCTCAAAATTTTGCTCCGGTGCATCCTGTTTCCACTGATCATCCTTGAGATGTTCCTACAGCTTAATTGGCGTCCACCTGTGGTAAATTCAGTTGATTGGACATGATTTTGAAAGGCATGTCTATATAAGGTCCCACACTTGACAGTGCATGTCAGAGCACAAACCAAGCATGACGTCCAAGGAATTGTCTGTAGACCTCCGAGTCAGGATTGTCTCGAGGTAAAAATCTAGGGAAGGGTACAGAAAAATATCTGCTGCTTTGAAGGTCCCAATGAGCACAGTGGCCTCCATCAACCGTAAATGGAAGAAGTTCAGAACCACCAGGATTCTTCCTAGAGTTGGACGGCCATCTAAACTGAGCGATCGGAGGAGAAGGGCCCTAGTCAGGGAGGTGACCAAGAACCTGATGGTCACTCTGTCAGAGCTACAACATTCCTCTGTGGAGAGAGGAGAACCTTCTAGAAGGACAACCATCTCAGCAGCAATCCAACTATCAGGACTGTATGGTAGAGTGGCCAGACGGAAGCCACTCTTTAGTAAAAAGCACATGGCAGCCCACCTGGAGCTTGCCAAAATGCACCTGAAGGACTCTCAGACCATGATGAGACAAAGATTGAACTCGTTAGTGTGAATGCCAGGCGTTATGTTTGGAGGAGACCAGGCACCGCTCATCACCAGGCCAATACCATCCCTACAGTGAAGCATGGTGGTGGCAGCATCATGCTGTGGGGATGTTTTCAGCAGAAGAAACTGGGAGACTAGTCAGGATAGAGGGAAAGATGAATGCAGCAATGTACGGAGACATCCTAGATGAAAACCTGCTCCAGAGCGCTCTTTACCTCAGACTGGGGCGACGGTTTATCTTTCAGCAGGGCAATGACCCTAAGCACATACCGGCCCGTGAAGACCCGTGCGGGGCCCCGGTAAAAAAAGGGTGTGGCCTAATCGGGGGTTGGCCACAACCCCTTAGGTAAAAATTAATTTTGCTGCTGCGCGCTGGCTACGGGGGCGCAGTGAGCCCCCTAAGCCCGGCGCATAACCCACAGGCATAGGAGACTGCTTAGCAGCCGCGGGAAGTCTCCCAGTGCAGCCCAGCACACAGCAGTGTGTGCTGGGCTGCTGTGATGTAAGAGGGGGAGGAAGCGGTGCCAGGCCCGTCCAGCAAGCCCGGGCCCCCCCTCTCGGTGCCCCTGAGCACACAGCCAATATGTCAAAGGAGTGGCTTCAGTACAACTCTGTGAATGTCCTTGAGTGGCCCAGCCAGAGCCCAGACTTGAATCCAATTGAACATCTTTGGAGAGATCTGAAAATGGCTGTGCACCAACGCTTCCCATCCAACCTGATGGAGTTTGAGAGGTGCTGCAAAGAGGAATGGGCAAAACTGCCCAAAGATAGGTGTGCCAAGCTTGTGGCATCATATTCAAAAAGGCTTGAGGCTGTAATTGCTGTTAAAGGTGCATCAACAAAGTATTGAGTAAAGGTTGTGAATACTTTTGTATATGTGATTTCTTAGTTTTTTTATTAAATTTGCAAAGATCGCAAAAAAACTTTTTTTACACCTTGTCATTATAGGGTATTGTGTGCAGAATTTTGAGGACAAAAATGAATTTATTCCATTTTAGAATAAGGCTGTAACATAACAATGTGGAAAAAGTGAAGTGTTGTGAATACTTTCCAGATGCGCTGTATATTGAAAAATTACCAATCTCAAACACTACATAACAACATTTTTTTTCTAGAAAGAAGTAATACAGGAACTCATAACTTATGTCACACTGATGTTAATAGAACATACACTCTGATGTATGAAACATGATCAGTCAGATTAATTCAAAACATACAAATCAGCGGTCTCACATACAATAACCATGCAGTAGAACAGCAAAGGAGGTTAATAAATGATAATGAAAGTCCTTAATTCTGCGGATGGAATTTGAAGCCCTAAATAAGTCCCTCACGCAAGATAGATAGTGGCCCAAAATGAAATTATTTATTGGAATCCAAACAGTACAATCTGTAACAGCAACACGATAGTGAGAATTATGACTATTGCTGTATAACAGATGTGTCAATGAAGAGTAGCAGCTTGCAATCAGTTAGTGACATATTAGCAGTATCCAAGTGCTGCAAAAAACAGATTGCTTCACATGTCACAATAAAGTCCTCCCATAGATAAATAGATGCACTGTCTATACTAATAGAAGAATATCTGAGACATGGGCCTCTCCTGTGATAATCATAGTGATGCGTATCCACCTAATTTGCAACTAGAACCTTCCTTGCGCGTTTCTCTGCTGGTAAATGAATGGCAGAGTTTTTCATTATTTTTTTTATGTTATTTTTGTTAAAGTTTTTTCTCATTCCCGTTAAATCTTCATCACCTCTGAGCTTTCTCAGATGTATATAATGACATTAAAGATAGTGAGCATCAAGGTTCAACCCACAGCCCCTACAGTAACACAATCAAGGCCATGGAACCTGCTATAACTTCACAGCAGCCCTGTCTCACATTGTAGAGGCACGGACAGCTGGAGGTAATACCATCACAAAATCAACCAAAATGACATGTAAATCCATTGTACCCTAGATAGATATGAGCCGTATATACAGTATATGGTAAGTGAGCCATATTAAATTGAACATATTGCTCCTTTATATGAAATCACAATTGATGCACCAAACATACTAGGAATAGTAATGTTTAAAGATTTAAGACTTTCTCATATGGAATTATTTGTTTTTCAGTAAAACTAAAGGATTATGAATCTGCTATTGTAAACTTTGAGAAAGCATTAGAAAGAGCAAGAATGGTAAAGAACAATGAAGCAGAGCAAGCTATCATTACTGTGAGTATGTTTTCTCACAAATATTACCTGGTCCACCATGCGACTGGTGCCATATGGGAAAGAACAGCCTGGATGAGTAGGCACTCAGAATAGAGATTCCCTGTTCTCCTTTATTTATTGTTAAATGACCTAGTCAAATAAAGCATTTTTTTAAAGACTTGTATATTTAGAAGCATGACAAGTTGCATATTGCATGTCCATAGATTGAGTGTCATGTAGTAAGATGTGAGATTATCATGTGATACCCTAAGACGAGTACTCCCCACTTTTGATGAGCCCCACAGCTAATCGCCACAATATGTAATGTAGTGATTTACCATGAAGAAAGTATTCTGATTTCTATAGTACAGTGACAAATAATTATGATTATGAGTGGAAAACTTCTAAAGCATGACTACACCCAACCCTTGCCTGTGTGTTCCTGTAATCAGCCACCTCACACACCTGCATTGATCACTGCCTGGACACTACCTGCTGAATTGTACACAAACTCAGGGTTCTTACAGCTGCCATCTCAATATATTTTGTATTTTTTGCCTTGCTGTTTGTTTCCTCATACTAAAGATCACTTGATACTTACTTACTTCTCATTTTCATGTTTCACCAATATTTATACAGTCAGGTGCATAAATATTGGGACATTGACAGAATTCTCATATTTCGGCCTCTATTCACCACCACAATGGCTTTGAAATGAAACAAACAACATGTGCTTTAACTGCAGACATTTAGATTTAATTTGAGGGTAATTACATCCAAATCAGGTGAACGGTGTTGGAATTACAACGGTTTCTATATGTGCCTCCCACTTTTTAAGGGGCCAAAAGTAATGGGACTATCAACTCAAAAGCTATTTCATGGACAGGTGTGGGCTATTCCCTCGTTATTTCATTATCAATTAAGCAGGTAAAAAGTCTGGAGTTGATTCTAGGTGTGATATTTGCATTTGGAATCAGTTGCCGTCGACTCTAAATATGAGATCCAAAGAGCTGTCACTATCAGGTGAAGCAAGCCATCAGTAGGCTGAAAAATCAAAACAAACCCATCGGAGAGATAGCAAAAATATTAGGTGTGGCCAAATCAACTGTTTGGAACATTCTTAAAAAGAAAGAACGCATCGGAGAGCTCAGCAACACCAAAAGACCCGGAAGACCACAGAAAACAACTGTGGTGGATGACAGAAGAATTATTTCCCTGGTGAAGAAAAACCCCTTCACAACAGTTGGCCAAATCAAGAACACTCTCCAGGAGGTAGGTGTATATGTGTCAAAGTCAACAATCAAGAGAAGACTTCACAAGAGTGAATATAGAGGGTTCACCACAAGATATAAACCATTGGTGAGCCACAAAAACAGGAAGACCAGATTAGAGTTTGCCAAACAACATCTAAAAAAGCCATTACAGTTCTGGAACAACATCCTATGGACAGATGAGACAAAGATCAACTTGTACCAGAGTGATGGGAAGAGAAGAGTATGGAGAAGGAAAGGAACTGCTCATGATCCAAAACATACCACCTCAACAGTGAAGCATGGTGATGGTAGTGTCATGGCGTGGGCATCTGTGGCTGCCAATGGAACTGGTTCCCTTGTATTTATTGATGATGTGACTGCTGACAAAAGCAGCAGAATGAATTCTGAAGTGTTTCGGGCAATATTATATGCTCATATTCAGTCAAATGCTTCAGAACTTATTTGACGGCGCTTCACAGTGCAGATGGACAATGACCCGAAGCATACTGCAAAAGCAACCAAAGAGTTTTTTAAGACTAAAAGGTGGAATGTTATGCAATGGCCAAGTCAATCCCCTGACCTGAATCTGACTGAGCATGTATTTCACTTGATGAAGACAAAACTGAAGGGAAAATGCCAAAAGAACAAGCAGGAACTGAAGAATTTTTGCAGTAGAGGCCTGACAGAGCATCACCAGGGATGAAACCCAGCGTTTGGTGATGTCTATGCATTTCAGACTTCAGGCTGTAATTGCCTGCAAAGGATTTGCAACAAAGTATTAAAAAGTGAAAGTTAGATTTAGGATTGTTTAGTTTGTCCCATTACTTTTGGCCCCTTAAAAAGTGGGAGGCACATATAGAAACCGTTGTAATTCCTACACCGTTCACCTGATTTGGATGTAATTACCCTCAAATTAAATCTGAAAGTCTGCAGTTAAAGCACATCTTGTTTGTTTCATTTCAAAGCCATTGTGGTGGTGAATAGAGGCCAAAATATGAGAATTCTGTCAATGTCCCAATATTTATGCACCTGACTGTAAATAACCTTTTATACTTTCTCATTCATGCTCCCCTTTACTAGTTCCCTCTGTGACTTATGCATAACTAAATAATGTATGCTTCATTTGGTCACAGTCATCTCTGTTCTCCTGACATTTCTCCGTTGGTAGTGTCCTCATTCCTGATACATTACTGTAATTGCCACTCTATTGCTCCACATTATATTGTTCTGTTATTGTTTTACCAAATTGATTGAATTGCCACTGTCAAACCTCACTGTCTGTATTGCTATTGTCTTGGCTCCATTCTACCACCTCACCAATCCCATTACATCTAATCCACTGCTTTTAACTCCCTTAACCCCTTCACTATATCTCCCTCCTTTTGCTACAGTACCTTATTCATTCCTTTCATCTCAATTTTGATCTACCTTCTCATTGCCATACTCCTATCATACAATCTCTAGTTTATCTTTTGCTTCTATAATGCTTTGCTCCTCTCTCTCTTTTTCTCATTCTCTATATTCTGTTGTACGCCATGTCCTCCTCTCTTATGCACACACCCTTCCCTATTCCATCCCTTTGTCCTCCCCACCCAATGTTTCTCCTCTACTCTTCTGCTGATTTGCCTCACAGGCCTGCACTCTTCCTCTGCCTTGTCCCCTACCTCCCGTTGTCCCCTTTGCTGCCTCTGGTCCAATCTATCCCCTCCCCCTTCCACCCCTTGCCCCCCCTCTGCTCCCTGTCAAGCCCCATCTCAGCTTCTCTTTTACCCATAGTGCACCACTCTCTTCACACCTTCAACACCAGTTCCCAATGACCTCCCTACTCTTTCTGTTTGTGAGCCCCCCTCTTCATTCCTCATCCACCCACTCGATCAAAACCCTGCAAACCCCCATAAACCAGCTACACCACACAACATCATCAAAATTTCTCCTTTAACCTCCCTCCCTCTTTCCTAGAATGCCAAAGTGCATAACAAATTCACATCTATGATCTATTCATCTCTAATTCCCTCAGCCTGTCCCTACTGACAATCCATCTGACCCTGCTGCCTCCGAACTTCCCTCCTTTTCCTCAGCCCTTGTTTTTCCTCAATGAACCTGCTTTCTCACCTTTGTGCTGTCTCTGACAGCTCCCTTTTCCCTCTCTCTGGTCACCATTTCCTCTTCTTTATCATCTGCACAGTCCTCTCATCTGCTATCCTCTCCAGGCAAAACATTGACGCCATTGACCATATCATATTCCCCTGTTCTCTGCGCTCTCTTCCTTTGGCCATCACCACCTGTTCTTGCTGCAAAGAAGCTGTATCCTTCTTCAATTGCACACTTAACTCTGCTTTTGACTCCTTTGAACAGGCTGCCATTATTATCCCCACCCCAACTTTGACACACCTCATGTACCTGCTACCCACAAAAATTATTCTATACTGCTGAAAGCTGCTGGAAAAAGATGCACTCTCATGCTGATTTCTGTTACTTCATATTCATTTTCTCCTTTACATGTCTGCTTTGTCTCTCACTAAACGGTCCTACTTTAAGGCTCTCCTTTCCTCCTATTTCCCCAAACCTCATCACCTCCTTGCCATGCTCAACTCCCTACTCCCCTTCTGTCCTTGCTCCCTGCTTTTGACTTTGCCATACACTTCTATCAAATTGAGTCCAAACATCGTGATATTTCATCACATCAATTCCCTCTCTCCTGTCTACCCATCTTGTCCTCCCTTTCACCTACTCCCAGTGACGGGGTCTCAATCCTTCTCTCTCTTCCTTCCACCAGGTTTCTGCAGATGAAGTCCTCACCATTTTCTCCTCCACATCTATCCACTTACCTTGTGGACCAAATCCTCATTCATGTCCTTTGTTTCCTTTCTCTTAAGGCCTGCTCCTACCTTTTCTATCTACCCAACTTATCTCTCTCCTCTGGACATGCCCTTAAATCTCCCATACTAAAAAAGCCCTTCCTTGACTCTGCTTCTCTAACTACCATCATATTCCCCTTCTTCCCTTTGCATCCAAGCTTCTTGAGTGGGTTGTTCACAACTGTGTCACCTTTTATTATCTAACTCCCTTGGAGATTCACTTCAATCTTGTTTTCGCTCTCTCCACTCAATGGAAACAGCAGAGCTGTCTTTAATAATGTTGACCACTCTTTCTTTGCAAATCCTCCATTCCATCAGCCTTTATGACCCTGTCCTTGCCTAGTTTACCCTCTACTTCACCGAATGCTCCTTTTCTGTATCTACTCCTGACCACAGAGAAGTTGTTCTTGGCCCTCTACTCTTTTTCCTCTTACCTCTTTAATTGGTGATCTCATTTCTTTTGGCAATCCCACCTCTAGAATTTGGCACATGCTGCTCCTGACCTGTGGAACACACTCAGACATCTTTAAGACTTCAAGCGTGCCCTCAAAACTCACCTATTCATTCAAAGCACATCACCCTCCTAAATCTTTTGACTTTGCTATCATCTCTATTCCCCACTTAGTGACACTCTATTTGTGCCTTCCCCTTCCCTCTTGGATATAAGCTCACATGAGCAGGGCCCTCTTTCGTTTGTGTTTTCCTTCCTAGCACTGTACCCGTCTCACTGTTTCTCGAACACATACTGCTGAATACTGGCCTATCTCAGACGGAAGCTACTTTATCACTGATGTTCTTGGTCTTGTCAATAGCTAGATCTGCAATTCTATGTTCTGTTCTTGTCAATTTGTTGTTGATTGGTCATTTTATAATTGTGTATTGTACAATTATTTTTTATTCGTCAATGTGCATTGTTTAATACTGTTAAATGTGTTTTCTGTTCACCCCCTATGTTTGTGCTGCGGACTATTTGTGGCACCTTACGAATAAAAGAAAATGATAATGTAAAAATGGGCTGGTTCAACCACATTTATTATCTCTTTATTTTTTACCTTCAATCATAGGCTCTTGAAGATGCAAGAGGAACTGAAGAGCAGGTTAAATCAGACCATAGTGAAAGTGAAGATAACTCAGCAGGTAGGTATCCATAAATTCCACCCATCTGCACATTTCTCTTATTCCCAGCTAAATTGTCCCTTGACTACCATCTGCACAATGTACCGCCTCTACCTTACAATTTTTGGTTTGACTATCCATGTGACAGACACCTCACACCTATTAAAGTGAGTCGAGCTGCTGCTATACATGCAAAATTGACCTGTATTTATTGACCATTCTAATGTGCAAAGAGATATCTGGTGCCACCTTACTATACAGAACCATATCTATTGCTAAATATAGATTGTTACTGATCCTCACTGGTTCTCTCTAATTGTCAGTTCAGTGAAGTGCCTGGTTCAACTGACAATGCTATTTCCTGCCCTGTAATTAATTGAAATCCCTCTAAGATCTTCCTCACATTATTATAGTGAAACTTTTATCATGTTGTCTTTGGTTTTCAGAAGGACGTGTATGGAGTGGAGACAGGAGTCGTGAGGGACACAGCACTGATATCTCTGTGTGACACTATGTCTGCAGGGTGCTGATTCATTTATTAAATGTGAAACTTGCAATTACAGATTGTCCTGAGATAGCTTCGTGTTCAACTTCTTATTAGTAATGTGTAAATAAAATGTTTGCTTCCATCTTTATTTCTCACACATCTAATGGGGGACTCCAGTGTGTAGAGGGTCCAGGCAGGGGTTTGGCAGTTTATATTTTGTTAACAAAGTCTGAAACGCACTGCTTGACGCGGTTCAGTCATATAGACCTTTATTAAAAGACAACTTGATTTGTACTTCTGGTAGGTGCTATAGAAGAACTAGAAGCAATCTATGGATAGTATAGGTGTCCCTGGTAGGCGCCTGTCTGTTTATTCGGGCTTGAGAACCACTGGATGGATTTTGATGCTCGAGAATCACTGGACGGATTTTGATGCAGTTTTCACCATTCTATAGAGCATTTGTCAAGGAAGGTCGACGTAAATTCAAAATTGCTCCTGTCAAATCTGCCCAATAATTGTATAGTGTGTACCTTAAAGCTTAAGACTTTTTCAGTTTGAAGTTCAACTATAGCAGCTTCCATGACTGAAGCTCCAGCATACTTACAAACTTTAAGTATGGCAGGGCTTCCTGTAGTTCACTAGCAAAAAAACACTATCCTCAAGTACCACTAACAGGATGCATGATTACTGATCCAGCAAAATGGATTAACTCACCTGTGCATGATTAAAGACATCCTCAAAACATTACCAGTTGGCGGTACTTAAGAATTAGGGTTGAAAACCCCTGGTTTAAATTTATTTTCACACATTTTATTAAACCACACCCACCACATTACAGGTTTTTTATATCAACCTTTTTATTCGGGGATCCCCTTTTGTGAGTAAGCTTACAAAGATAATTTATAGGTTGATATACAACTTTTATTGGGAATAGAAGATTATCTGTCAAGAAACGTACTCCCCCTCAGGGTCCTGCTGCTCTGTCATGGCAGGGGTCGCAGCCTGGGGTCTCACGAAGGGTGCTGCCGGCGGGTCCTCAGGGGGATGGTGGTCTCAGGGGTCCATAGCTCCGGCAGCGATCCCACTGTCCTGGCGACTCCTGTCCTGCTAGGTGTGTCACTGGAGGGTCCTCAGTGTGCTGGGGGGGCTTCAGGTTTCTCACCAGCCCTGGTTACTGGATGCCACCGTGTTGATCCTGGCCAGTTGGCCGCCATGGCTCCAATGGGTAACCAGGTCAGTTGCATCTGACAGCATCCGCATATCCCTGTGAGTCACAAGATATAAAGCCTTGCTCCTGTCGGCATTCAGTGTCTGATCTTCGTCGCTGATACATGCTCCTGACTTCAGCTCCCATGCTGGTTATGCTTGTCTCTGACGAATTTGGCTACAGTGTATTTCTTCAAATTTGGTCCCAGTCCGGCTCCAGTGTATTTCTCAAGTCTGAACTATTCCAGCATCAGTATATATGCTCCTTCTATTCCACTATCAGTACATGCTCCAACTCTGATCCATTCCTTCATAAATATATTTTCCAAGTCTGGTCCATACTCCAGTGTCCACCATAATCCTGTCTTGGTCCCTGTGCCACTATGTGACATTTGCCATCCTGGTGTATATAATCTATGAGGAGGTCTTCTATCAGACCATCCTTATTGCAGATCTCCCATACCACCAGAGAGCAGGTATTGGGTCCTCAACTGAGAAATCCAGAGTCCCCGGTTCTGACACTATCCCTATCCTTTCTTTAACTTGGTGCAGGTTTGTCATGTCTGTTGGAGATTACCGTATGTGCTGTGCTACAATCTGTTTTAGGGCGGTATTCAATTAGCCGTCATAAAACAAAAACTTACCGCCGACAAAGTTTTCACCCTATTCACCAAAGGGTTCTGAACCAAGCCCCCATATCTTTAGCCAAAAATAGGGAGTTTGCACATTTTATCACTTGATCTGAGATGGAGAAAACTTTTTGCCGGTTTCTGTCTAAGCAACACTACAGGCAATTGGATAGAGCAATATGCATTTACACGTGAAAAGTTTTCACCTGTGAACGCTTTTTGCCAAACTTAACTTTTCGCACCTAATTGAATACAGCCCTTAGTTTATTCAGTTGTTTACATATAGTACTATGAGAATTTTTATTTTCTATACTTAAACAGGGCGCTATAGATATATTCAATATGTTTGTACATTATATCTGTATTCTCTTTTGATGATGCATAATTTATATCTGTATTCTCTTTTGATGATGCATAATATATCTTATGCAATATGTTTTTAGCACAAATTTTGGTCTTTTATTACATATCTGCACCACAAAGATGTATT
This sequence comes from Taudactylus pleione, assembly GCA_031769625.1. Taxonomy (NCBI): domain Eukaryota; kingdom Metazoa; phylum Chordata; class Amphibia; order Anura; family Myobatrachidae; genus Taudactylus; species Taudactylus pleione. The sequence goes on along the minus strand of JAUIMM010000017.1, from coordinate 7,899,843 downwards.
CTGGCAAATATACGCATTTAGTTCTGTTTGCAGTGCTGGAGTAATTATGACAGATTTCCTTTCAACTATGCATCCTTTGTGAGCGGTAAGTGGAGGTGGCTACTCAGAAGCTCACCTAAGTCAGGTTAAGACAAACTTTACATCAAATAATTCCTAGTGATTGGTTAAACGGCAGCCGCTCACACCGCAGTCTGTTCTGCATAGACCCGGCTTTTGCGGAGTGAAAGTGGTCGCTTGGAGATGACGTAATCTCCAAGCGCCACTGAAGCCGGACCAATCAGCCGGCTAGCAGCGCACTCCAGGTCATTGTGACCCGGAGTGCGCTATTCTCACAGCAGGGTTTCACGGGCTACGCCCGTGTTAAACCCTGCTAGTTACCTGGGTTGGATTGCCGGGTCACTCGACTCGGCGATCCAACTCTCTCCCCTTTTACACCAGGGAGCTGCCCGGGTTAACCCTTCAAAAACCCGGGTTTTAGCTCTGGTGTAAAAGGGGTATTACAGAGCGGTCACTCCAGAATCCGTAATCCAGCTGCAATTAAGCAAGTACACACACTTATACCTAATCTAGTCATAGATCACCTTTCTGTGGCAGTGGTTCTCAACCTTAACCCACAAGTTTTTACAACTTGTCATGTTTTTAGGATTCCTGTCTTTGGAAGCAGGTGGGATAATTACTGACCCAGCAATATAGACTCACCTGTGCATGATTAAATAAGTCCACAAAACATGTCCTGTTGGTGCTTAAAAACTGGAGTTAGAAATACTGTTCTATGGCACAGGTTCTCAAACTCTGTCCTCAGGACCACAATAGTTCATGTTTTCCAGGTCTCCTCACAGAATTACAAGTGAAATAATTAGCTCTAGTTGTGGATCTTTTAAAATATGTCTGTCAGTAATGAATACACCTGTGCACCAACTAGGTGACCTGGAAAAAGTGAACTCTGTTGGGTCCTGAAGACTGATTTTGAGAACTACTGCTCTACAGAGTATATTCAGTTTGGAAAAAACAATGTTTGGTCGCTATTGCATTCAGTGTATGGTACATTGTATCAACAATTCATTCATTATATGGAGGCACTTAAAAATAGTTTGGTTTGTCCAGACCGTTATACTGTTCATCGATGTGGGTCATTTTTTCATATGATCCATTTAGAGAGAGATCAGTACAAGTTATACTTTTAAGTTTGTGTAAAGGCCCCCATACATCTGTGACAGATATAGTGATGGGATCAAAAAAGCTGGTCGGAAATGCCAACCGGCGGCCATTGATGTTCCGCGATCCGTCGCAGGGTCGGTGAAATTGTACTTGTTAAATGTCACGATCTGCCGATCACGATAATTTTTTCATCGTGATCGGCATAGCTGTCTAATCCAACATGTTGGATTTCAGCGATCCTGCGATGCCGGGTTGCAGGATCGCTACATCGCGACAATCCGTCACAGATGTATGGGGGCCTTAAGAGTGACCATTAATAGGGAACCAATATTGTGCATTGTGTTAGATATATCCTTGGAATTTTTGATCTTAGTTTCCAATACTAACCATCTGTACAGATCAATTCTAACATCTTCTCTACTGGAAGCAATTCTTACTGTCCATTCTTATTCTCCGGGCTTTATAACAGTGGCGTAACTAGGGTATTTGGAGTCCAGGGCAAATGTAAAAATGGAGCACCCCCCCCCCCACACACCAAAAATGGGTGTGGCCACTTACAAATGGGGCGTGTCAACATGACACACCCCTTTATCGTCACTCTGAACGTTCCTTTCCATATGCACCTTAACCCCAGTAGTGTCCCGTATACAGTACCCCCAGTATGCAATGTCCCCAGTTGTGGCCCCTCTTATGCAGGCCCATAGTAGTGCCCCTTATACAGTGCCCCCTGTAGTTTTCCTCCCTATTTAGTGCCCCCAGTAGTAGTCCCCTAGTAGTAAGCCCCTTATATAGTGCCCCCAGTAGTAGTTCCCCCCCCCCTCCCGATGCAGTGCCCGCAATAGTAGTCCCCCCATCCCAGTTGTGGTCCCCCCCCAGTAATGGTGCCCCCAGTAGTGCTCCCCCCCTGTAATGGTGCCCCCCCGATGTGCATACACACAACACAAATAAAAAAAAAAAAAAAATTACACTTACCTGAATCCACGCTCCAGCTCCAGCCACTGCTTCCGGAGCCGCACGTCAGTCCTCCCGGGCTGGCACGCTCTGCATTATGGGAGAGACGTCATGACATCATGACGTCTCTCCCATTACCCACTGCAGGAGCCGGAAGGAAGCCGGCTCTTGCAGTGGGAGCTCAGCAGTCAATGAGAGTCTGACTCTCATTGGCTGCTGGTTAACACATACATCGCTGCCACACTGGTGGTGATGTGTGTTACACTGCACAGCCTGAGACCGCCCACCTCCCACCCTCCTCCTGGCGCTATTGGGTAAGCGCTCAGCGGGAGGGAAGGTCTCGGCTGTGCAGCAAAGGACCGGCGCTGGGCGCAGGGAAGCCTAGCGCAGGTCCTTTGTAAATGTGTAGTGCTGACCGCACACACTGCGGTCGGCACTACACTGTCTAACTAGGGCGGGTCGGTACCGTGGCCGGCAGAATGGTTGTTTGTGATATGCCTGGTGCAGTGAGGCTGGTGAATTAATCAATAAGACATACTGAATCAAGTAGCTGACTAGTTATTTTATTCACCACTGTTCACTATTTCAGGTAGGTGTTCTTAATTTATTTTAATTTACTGTGATATTATTTGGTGAATTACCTGCAGATTGTTTTCCCACTAGCTTCTTGCTTGTTATTCTCATCTATGAATTTGTGTTACAAGGTCACTATTTTTAATAGAGATGAGTTTGACGTTTCTGCAAAACTTGAGTGGGTTCTAGCTAGAAACTGTCATAAATTGGCACTCAGATCTGGTGCTTCAGCATCGCGATCCGCCATACTCAAACTGGTCTGCTTTCTATGTTCCTGGGCTCTGCTCCATGGTCTACACGCTCCGCATGAGGCAGGCAGGTGGCAATGCAGCTCTTTTAAAGTTGCAGTCACATTACCTCTGACATCACTGGGACCAAATTCAATTTAGGCCCAGTCGATTTAAAGGCTGTTTTGTTTTTTTTTGCATCCTTCAGTACGAGAGTACTATGTTTCCCGCCTTTCTCCAGCATCCTGGTTCCTATAGCCTGTTATGTTATATTTGTGACCCTGATCTATTCTTGATAAATGTTTACAATGCTGAGCCTGTGACTCTGACCTCTGCATGTTATTAATTTGCAAAGCTGTGTCCCTGACCTTCACTATGCCTTAGCATTCTCTAGTGATCCAATTCTGTACCACACCAGGTAACCACCTACTCTCCCAGCTATTCACATTAGGGGACAGTTAGAGGGCCTTGACACACCTGTCTCAAATCTAAATATCTCTACACATTTTACATCTCCCCCACCCACAGTGCATCATGGTTTTGCAAAGGTGCACAGTTACTTGCTCTTTTTTTGCTTTACTCCCACCTCAGAATTAGGCCCCATGTTGAGACATTGCCTGAGCCAACCTTTACTGACAATCAGAATCCTTATAGCCAGTCTTCCCTTTGACAGACATTATACTGTAAACAATATTCAAATTTGGAACAAAAATAACTTTTAAGATATTTGTTTTTTAAACAAAATTGTCCCTTATGATGTTCTTTAGAGCAAAATCTATACAACTGATAGAGTTAAACTCTGACTATTGCTTTGTTCAAATGTATGCTGACATGGAGAAATAGGAGTTCTCACCAAAGACTTCTATGTGCTTATTGTTTGCAGTAGCAAAGAGACATATACAATGTTGCAATGGAATGTCACTATCTGCACCTTCTCATGAACAACGAGCAAGGGCTCTTTAATATTTACCAAATATAGTAGAAAAGTCTAGAAATCAGTTATTTGCTTATTAATAATACAATGCTGCCCCCTGCCATTAATACAAATAGAATTTACAGTGTGTACGTGACCCTGATAACAGTTTTTGGCAAACATTGATGCATGCTATGAATATGAAAGAACTATATAAATCCCTGATACGCCTAATAAAAGATAGAGTATTGTCTGACACACTATTGGTGTGTGCCCACTTACTCTCCAGCTGTAATTACCTTTCCTTTTGCAGATATCCTGGCTACCTACATGCCTTTAGCTGAAAATCTAACTGCCCAAATGGCAAAGTCACAGAGATCCAATGTATGGGACAGCCAACTAGATAGACCATGGCAAACTTCTCATGGATGACCACCACTGATGCAGAGTGGGTGAGGGGTTTCAGAGTTACAAGGTGGTCATGGGACCCCTGTGCTTCTGCTAGCTGGTGAGAAGGGACTCCATCTGTATAAATAGATCTCTCTGAGTAACATTTTCTTTGCATTTTCTTTCCGAGTTTCTATTTGTCAGATTAAACATCTATAGTTCACAAAATCAAACAAATCTTTAGTATAAGTGATTCCACATGAGATACACACAAAGGCAGCTCCTATAGCTTAAAGAATTCCTAAACCATCAATGACTACACTGTATTTGCTAAAATTTCATTAACATGGTACAATTATATCCACTAAAATACTAGAAACACAATATTTTAATGACCAGACTTGTGCTGGTAACTATGGACCCGATTCAGACCGGATGCAATGCTGTGCTCGCTATGGCCGATTGTTGCCCGTCTGCATATGCGGCAAAATGCGCATGCACGAGCCAGTCATAGCGATCGGGAAGCAATCGCTCGGATAACACAGAAGGCCCGCTAGTTTGACTGACAGAATGTGCCGTTTGTGGGTGGTGACAGGGGAAGGTCCTGGAAAATGGGTGAGTGGTGGTGCGAACACAGGCGTGTCTGAGCGGCAAAACAACGTTGTATGGGCATCCATAATTACAAGGCTGTGTCATTGTACACGTCACCTATTTTTTTTTTTTTGACTGAAGCACTCGCAGTGCTTGCGGTAGGGTAGGATCTGGAGATGACGTGCGTGACGAAGGGCAAGTGGGCGTCGTTACACTGGCTTGCAAAGACATTGCCGCCGCACACTAAGACATAGAGGGCTCCCTTATGTCTTGCTGTGCGATCACGGGATTTGCCTACTCTGCCCCCTGGTGGCTGCGTGCAAGCACAGAGTTGCGTCCGGGTCTGAATCGGGCCCTATATTTTAAATAATACTATAAAAACCAAGAGATTTGGATATATTTTTGTTTATAATGTCTATGTCCAGCAGAGGGAACCAGAGACAAATAAAAAATGAACGACCGGTTAAAGCAATGAGAAAGTTCATATCTTCACCACTTGAATGCTTGTGCATTACGCCATAGAACAATTTACGGACAAACTAATGGGTCATTTACTAAGCACCCTGCTCAATTTGTGCAAGTGTGCTTGGATTACTGCCAAAGAGCATGATGGCAGAGTGCAGGGGTACTATGGGAAGTATGGAGTACTTTGGCAGAGCAGTCCAAAAATTAGTTTGTTTAGTAGAACAAAATGATTAATTCAAGTTAAAGACATTGCAGCCATTTTCACTCTGCAAAAAGCCTTTTGCACCATCTGATAGAAACTAGTTATGCTCTAGATTTATAATTGGAGGCATTTGGTAGGTGCCATCATGTTACACTTTAGCAGAGAAGTACATTTCTAGGCATACAACCAGCGAACCTTTAAAGACTTAAATGTCACAGAAAAACAGCATCAATGTTCCCTTAGTATCATGACCAGTTTAAGCCATAAATGATTCTAAACCAGTATTTTAGGAGAAAAAGTTTGATATTTTTAATGAAAGGGGTTGCACTAAATTGATATGTTCACCTTTTAGCCCTCACCTACAAAGCCCTCTCCAATGCCACCCCTTTAAAATCTCAAATTCCTTTCTTAATACTTTCTGCCATGTCCAGTGGTGTACTTTACCTAGGGTTTGCAGCCCCCCCCCCAGTAATATACATCACCTCCAGTGAGCCATGCACTGTCTTCACGTGCAATGACTTCCCATTGGAAGCGCTACCTGACAATCACACAGAGAACAGGCAGTCCTGTTTTCTCCCCCTGGGACTGCCAGTTCGGGCCGCAATTAACAGAGAGAGAGTGCTTCCACTAGCAAGCCACTCCTCTGCTTTATCGTCAGCCCTACCTGGTTTCTAGGGGCTCTAGCTAATGCAGTCCCTAGAAGCCGGTGTCTGTAAGCATGCAACAGTCCTACCACTGTTCGCCTGCCAGATCCATTGCGCAGCACGATCAGCCCCCCTTCGTCAAAGAGTGTAGGAGCTAATGCTGGTCATGTGACTTTCTCATCCTGTATCTGCTAATCTCACTATAAAACTTCTCATGTACGTCCAATCAGACTCTCCAACTGCCCTTCAAATCTTTGGGGTGACTCAATTATTTACATTATTTAAGAAATTGAGTGAGTTACACCCACAATTGCCCTGATTGCTTAGTTGTCAAATAAATAGAGGATCCTGGTTCCACTCCCCGCACTGCTCTGAGGAAAACCCATCAAAGTAATCGGGAAGTCTGGTGTAGCGAGAACCTCCAACAGAGAGATCTCCGTCTTTTGGCTCTGTGATTGTTCCCAGGAACACAGGAACCTTTTTTGGAGCCTTAAGTACATCTATATCTATGAAATATATTGGATTGGCCTTTACTGAAAGAATAACATGGAGATCTAGCCACAACAGAAGGCTAAAAAGCTACTGTTTGATACGGCCAGTGTTGTCCTTACCTGTCTTTGCACCCGGTGCGGGGAGCTTGTACTGTGCGTGCCCGTGGAGCATGCTGGCAAATAAGGGGTGTGGCCGCGTGGGTGGGGGCATGGACATGCGGCCTGAACACCATTTTTTTTCACATCGGCGGTGTGGGATGTGCAGGCTGCCCCCAGGGACCAGCCTGTGTGAAGTGCCAGCTCCCTCTCTGAGGGAGCCGAGTGCTGCACGTAATGCAGCACCCGGCTCCTGTCAGTGAGGGGGAGCCAGCACTTTGGTTTCACCCATCGGCTGGTGACACCTGGGTACGGCCCGCACCCCCCTTGTGATGCCAGTGGACACGCCTACATTTCATTTTAAACGTGTGAGTGCAATACTAACGAAGGGGATAGAGATCCCACCGAAGTATATAACGGTTACCCCAGATTATGAAAAAGAGTGGTGGAAGAACACACACTACAAAAATTAAGCATTGGGTTTTGGTTTATTAACAATACTGCACTATTGGATTTTTATCTTTCTTTTGCTTCCATATAGTCCCATGTATTGAGGATGCATAGAAGAAGGTGGTGAATGAATACATTGGGAGTGAAAACTACATTCTAATTTAAGTAAAAAAAAATTAGCAATCGTTTATTTGTCTGTATTGTGACGCCAGTTATGGCCTTGCTAATTTTTGTACAATTCTCTGCTATGGCTGCAAAGCACCTCTTGGGATAGTCGGCAGAGGCATTTCACAACCAGCAACATCGCTATTATTTCCCAAACGACAAAGAGGTGCAAAGATAAATTAGCGATGTTTGACTTATGTGTGCGCATTGTAATGACACATCGCCGAGAACCAGGGGTGTATCTACCCATTTGCCAGGATGGCACTCGCCAGGGGTGCCTGCAAAAGGGGGGGTGCCGTCCGGCAGTGCCACCAGCAGCCAAGGGGTGGACTACCCCCGCTAGTCCCCCAGCCCCACAAGTGTAGGGCAAACCACAGTGAGAGCGATCTGCCCTACACAGTTTACAAACACACAGCTGGCGGCTGTGTGTTATAGCAGCCAGCCAATGAGAGTCAGATAGACTCTTATTGGCTGCTGCATTGTCCACTGAGGGAGCCGACTGGAGCTCGCTCATGAGCTCCGTCTTCTGGCTCCCCCCGCAGCGAGTGATGGGAGAGACATCATGACCATAGTGGAAGAGAAGAGCCGGGACTCGGAGCAGACAGCTGCGGTTGTGTCAGGAGCAGGAATCATGTAAGTTGTTTTTTTTTTTTCTTCTGTCTGTGTGTGTAAGCCTGGCATAGCAGGGGGGGCACTGTATAGGGGGTGGGCGCTACTGGGGGCACTTTATGGGGGGGTGCCTGCTACTGGGGGTACTTTTAAAACTGCTATAAGATAGCCCCAGTGGAGTCTATCAAGTGCGTTCTCAGCGTTAAGAGAGAGTAACAATAAAGGCTCCTTTCTAGACTCACAATGTTCAATAATATTGAGGACCCAACGGGTGATATCCAGGGCCTGTCTACCCATAATGAACCACACTTGATCCTGATGAATTAAAGAAGGAAGCAATAAGCCCAGTCTGTTAGAGACTAAATTAGCATATAGCTTGACGTCGGTGTTCAACAAGGCAATAGGGCGATAATTCTGTACCAAGGTCGCAGACTTGCCTGGTTTAGGGAGTGCTATAATCCGTGCCTCTAACATTTCTGTAGGAAAACTGCCCTTCTCAGAGGCCTCATTGAACACAGACGCCAACACCCGAGCCAGATCTCCTTTAAAAAACTTAAAAGTTGGGGATACCACCGGGCTTTATCTAATGGGAGAGAATCAATTGCTCTCTCCGCCACCTCAACCGACCAAGTCTTGCAATACCTATGTTATCAGGTTGGGGTGTATCAGGGTCTTTATTAGGATTATATAGATGAAACCTTTACCTCCTCCCCAGCTTGCGCGCCAGCAAACGGCCAGCTCTGTTCCCCAAGACATAAAATTTCTGATTGAGATAGTAAATATTATGCTGCACTTCTTGAAGAGAGAAGGCATTAATTTTCTCTCTAATATTTTGTAAGTCTTTGAGTATATTCCTATCGGAAGGATTGGCTTTATAATGCACCGTTTTTTATATTGATTTTATATTAATTCATGGTTACCTGGCTGAGGCCAATCCTTTATTATGGTAATCTGTCTGCATCATTGCAGTATGCTGGTGACATACTAAGCACTCAGCTTTCTGTTTACAGGAGGTCACTTAGTAATGACCAGTAGGTGTTATGTACACCTCCACACATCTATGCACACCTCCAAATACATCAGCTCATAACTTTCTCTGCCTCATCACAGTCATATTCTTTTCTCTTGTAATAATTTTCCTGTGTTTCTGCAAACCCATGCGTCCTGCCCACTGCTTTTAAAGAGCAGGGTATAAAAATTGATGATGCAGGATTTCTCTCATGGTGGGAGGGTGTCTTCCAGGTAGACAATGCCCCCCACCGAGACTGATGAGCTTGGCATAGACATTATCCATATGCATACCTAACAAATGTTTTGCTTTTGGTGTGACAGTCCTGATTTTATAGGACTGTTCCGCGATCTGGAGTTTTGTCTCAGTATGTAGGGTTAAGAGGTATTCCTTGGCATGCGGCTCAATCAACAACATTTTTTAAATAAAAACACCTGCTTGGGGTGTGGTTACGTCCCCAAAATGCAGGGGACATGCCCCCCATCCCGCTTTGAGGTATGCATGTGTAATGGCTTGAGTGAACCCAACTGACAGTATATGGATCTAGTGTTTTGAATCCTTTATTAAGGGGGTTGCCATAGAGCCCAGCATTGCAGGTTTTTTTTAAAAACTCTGACTTCCCCCACCTTCCCATCTCTGTCCCCCTCCCCCTCTGTCACTCTATTCTCTGTCCTTCTTATCCTCCACCCCCCTCTCCCTGTAATCTCTACCCCACCCCTGTCTGTATGTTTGTCTCTTTTTGTCCCCCTTCACCCTACATCGTCTCTCTCTATCTCTGTCCCCCTTCTCAGGCTCTCTCTCATCTTGGTCACCTCTCCTCACCACTTCGGTTTCTTTCTCATATCTGTCCTCATCACTGTCTCCCTCTCTCTGATTACATTCCCCCCTGCCTCCATCAAGGGTGTGTGTGTGTGTAAGGGGTACCAGGGGAGCACCATCTCTAGGTGCTGATGGGAGGGAACAGTCTTCTGCAACCAAACAGCACTGGAGAAGAGAGGCTGTGTTTGTCAGGCAACCCATGAGAGCTGTGAGGAGAGGAGGGGAAGCTCCCTCCAGCTTTTACTGCCAGTTGCTAGATAGACATTTAGTAGCATTATGTAAAAGTCATGAACATCTGGTTCCCAGATGCATACCTCAACCTGAAACAGCGTTCAGTTATTAATGTTTATATCAGCACTTATGCTGGGTTAACTGGAAGAAGTCCTTAGTTATACCTTAACACAGGGCCAGATTAACAGCTATAGCTCCAGGCCTTCACATAAAAATAGGCCCATCAACAAGAAAGCATGATTACCAGCTGCCTAACTGGCCATACATTTTAAGTATTTAAATTGTTTTTCTAGTTTACCCCCTACAAAAAAAATCAGCAATTTTTCTATTTCTATGTAGTTAGGGAGATATTGTGTCTCATAGTGTAGGGGGTGTACACACCAAGGTGACTTTGACCACACCCACACAACACCGATTACAGATCTTCCCCTTCTCATGGGCCCATGAACATTGTCAGCTCCAGGACCATGTGGGTCTTAATCTGGCCCTGCCTTCACATAATTGTTAGTTTTCAAACGATAATCACACACATATGTACCTTAGCAATCCTACAGGCATACAGGTACCTGGTTAGAACATCAGAAAGCATGCCAAGATTAAGGGTTTTAATCTGAGTAAAAAATTACTCCAATGCACCAAATACAATAAATGATTAGCTAAAGGACACACACATATATATATATGCAATATAAGTTCAAGAAATTAAAATGAATAGAAGCAGAACAACTCGCCTCTGGCTCAATTTGTGCTAAAATCAAAGAGAATACATACAAGCTATTACATAGATGGTATTATGTTCCTTCTCGATTGAACAAAATGTATCCTGGTATGTCAGATAGGTGCTGGAGAGGTTGTGCCGCTGTGGGCACCTTTTTTTTCACATCTGGTGGACTTGCCCTAAGATAGTAGGTCTTTGGAAGGAAGTCACTGGCCTTGTAAACTGTTTGCACACTATACCTATCCCTTATAATCCTAAGTATATTCTTCTCACTTTAGACCTTCCTACGCTGACTAGGCACCAAAACAAATTGATGCACCATATTGTTAATGCAACAAAATGTCAGCTAGCTTTCAGATTGGAAAACGCTTGTTTCTCCCTCCATGCAGTCCATTCTATCCCGCATTTGGCATACTTATCGTATGGAATATATGACTAGTATTATTAACCATTCTTCTAAATCTTTTGATAAAATTTGAAGCCCATGGTTAGCTTCTCAATCTGCACCCTCCCCCTTTGGCCTGTGACAAGTTATTTATATTGGCATATGTGTGAGTATCTATGTATACTTACAGGATATGTATATGTATGTATGTAGTTTATTTTCAGTTTTGGGACCCACTCCAGGGATCTATCCAACCCCCCCTCCCAAATTGTTTTTTTTTTTCCTTTTCTCCTCTTTATCGCTTTTCTGTTTTCTCTTTCTTTATTCAGTAGTGTATGCGGCATTTCTTTTGTTTTTTTTTCTGTGTTAAATTGTAAAAATGGATCACAAGTTCAAGTTTTATTTTATGAGGAACAGACCTTTTTTAAGTTATCATTTTTTGTATAAGGGAGATTTTAAAAACTATGGTCTCTGTTTTTCATTGTGATTCTTCTAATAAATAATATTAAAAAAAACAAAAAAAAAACAGAACAACTGTTTATGAATATGCATGCAATGACTTGGGAAGATCACTTAATCTAGTCTGCACAGACTTCTCCAAAAGCTTGAACAACAGGTTAAGGGAGAGTTGAATTCTTATGCTGTGTATGCCCCACCTTTCTGGCTAACTCTCCCATTGAATATGTTAATTAGTCCTCTGTGACTTACACACATTCTTTGGTCAGACTTTCTACAGGCAAGTTTTTCAAATTTTTGCAGAGGGCACAATTCTCATAAAAAGAGGTTCTCTCTCCCCTCCCCTGCACAACACCCACTCTTTTGGGAAACCAGAACACAATATCTGTCATAGATGGCTATCTGCCCCTTTTCTGGTTTGGGTTGGCTTCAAAGGACTCAGTGATTGTAAACCTCATTCTACCTATCAGCCCCTCTGCAGCATAGACTTTGGTCATCGACAGGGTTTAGTACCTGGCATCCATTTTGATACATGTCACAGGACCATTTTACACACATAGGTCAATAGGACACAGTTTCTTTATACATACAAAGTTAATTAAATATTATATCTGGTGATTACTTCTGGGCCTAAGCACTACAATAAAAGAATAGTAAATGGACATATGCCAGATCATCTCAACCCACCCCCATCCCTACTATACTTACCCCGTCATAATGGTCTTCCTCTCCTGGTGGTCTGCTGGTGTCCCTTTGCTGTGGTAGGAGCCGTTGGGGGTGTTGTGCGCCCCCGATCTTACTGCACATTACATAATCACAGAAGTCACCACCAACTATTACATAAATATTCTGAAACAACACCTGAAAACATTTTTGGAACTAGAAGTCAGTTCAGTGACCTTTGTGTAAATGATTGGTGCTCTATCCCTCCTGCAGTGCACAGTTCAAGACATTGGTAGACACATGGCTTTATTGTTTCCATTTTTTGACCATTATCTGTAGCACATAGCACTCTGGTACTGAAGAATGATTGTCAAACTTTATATTTGTCCTTATAGTCTCATTATCGAGACTATGGGGCCGATGTATCAAGCTGTTTAAAAAAAAAAAAAACTTGCGGTGGTTTCTGTATGGTTTTCAGATCGCTTAATGGGCCTGATTCAGCAAGGAACACAAGTAAGAGATTGCACGTACATGGCCGCTGTGAGAATATGCTAATGAATGCATGCGCACGGCAATCGCAAACAAGATGCAGATGCCCAGCACTACATAGCCTACCTCCCTTTACTCTATGCTTGATCAATAGGCAGGCTTGCGAAAACATTGAAAACATCGAGAACCATCGAACCATACGCACAACTGTGATAGCCCTGAACTGCCGCAGGATTGTGGCAGCTTCCTGTGTACATCGAGACGTACAGCTGCGTATGCCACCGCACGAGCTTAACTATGCATGCCCTTGTAACACCGTTCAAACACATAGGCATGCCTTGCGTTTGCACGACCACCCCCCGCCACCACCCACAAACGGCACTTCCTGTCAATCAACATCAGAGGTCTCTCCGTACTGACTGCGTATGCTGTCCGATCCCTTACTTGATCACAATGACTGGTTCACACACGCGCATTGAGATGCACACGCATGCGCAGAGATGCAACATCGGCCAACTGTGAGTGAATTCTTACTTGCGATCCTTGCTGAATCAGGCCCAATGTATGAAAGGGTAAACATAGGAGATATTACAAATACATTCTGTGTTAACCACTGGGATAGTATGGCATAACACAGCCGTTTTCATGAAACTGGATAGGAATGGCAATGTTTTCAAATATATCAAACCCAGTTGCATAACTAAGGTGTTTGGAGCCCAGGGCAAGCTAAAAAACAAAACAACCCCCCAAGTAGGTGCGCACAAAAAGTGGGCGTGGTCACATGCCACAAGGGGTGTGGTCAGTGAGAAATGGGGCGTGGCAACATCACACCAGCGCTTCTCATTACTCTGGGAACATTCCTTTCCATTCCATAATCACCTTAATTGCCCCAAGTAGTAGTGCCCCTTTTGCAATGTCCACTGTAGTAGTGCCCCTTATGCCATGTCCTCAGTAGAAGTGCCCCCTGTAGTAGTGCCCCTATACAGTGCTCCCAGTAGTGCCACTTATACCGTGCCCCCAGTAATGCACCCTTATACAGTGCCCCCAGTAATGCCCCTTATACAGTGCCGCTAGTAGTGGTCCCCCTATGCAGTGACCCCAGTAATGGTCCCCTTATGCAGTGCTCCCAGTAGTGCCACTTATACCGTGCCCCCAGTAATGCACCCTTATACAGTGCCCCCAGTAATGCCCCTTATACAGTGCCGCTAGTAGTGGTCCCCCTATGCAGTGACCCCAGTAATGGTCCCCTTATGCAGTGCTCCCAGTAGGGCCCCTTATACAGTGCCCCCCAGGAGTGGTCCCCCCTATGCTGCATTGCTCCTTATACAGTGCCACCAGTAGTGGTCCCCCCTATGCAGTGTCCTCTATATAGTGCCCCAGTAGTAGTACCTCCTATGCAGTGCCCCTTATATAGTTCCCCCAGTGGTAGTCCTCCCTATGCAGTGGCCCCTTATATAGTCCCCCAGTCCCTCCCGAAGCAGTGCCCCTTATATTGTCCCCCCAGTAGTGGCCCCCCCCTATGCAGAGCTCCTTATATAGTGCCCCCACTCCAGTAGTAGTCCCCCCCTAAGCAGTGCCCCCAGTAGTGGACCCCCTATGCTGTGCCCCTTATATAATGCCCCCATTAGTAGTCCCCCTTATGCAGTGCCCCCAGTATCGGTCCCCCTATGCAGTGTCCCTTATATAATGCCCCTAGTAGTAGTCCCCCCTATTCAGTGCCCCCAGTAGTGCCCCTTATATAATGCCCCTAGTAGTAGCATCCCTCCTTCCCCCAGCAGGACCAGACAAAGAAACAAAAAAAACACTTACCTTAATCCCAGCTCCTGTTCCTGCACCCGCCGCCGGTCCTCCGTCCTCCCTGGCTGTCCCGCTTTGCACTATAGGAGAGACGTCATGGCATCATCAGTGAGCTCCAGCCCGGCTCCAGCAGTGGGCGCAGCAGTCAATGAGAGTCTGTCTGACTCTTATTGGCTGCCAAAGCAAACACACTGCCGCCGGGTAGTACGACTGCACTACCCAGTGGTGGTGCACTGACCAGTGCCCTGGACCGCGGCCGGCGGCGCCCCCCGATGGCGGCCAGGGCACGAGTCCTGCTCGACGCCCCCCTAGCTACACCACTGATCAAACCTCAGAAGATATTTCTCTGTCTGTGTAGCTCCTCCTTGTAGCAAATGCGATACCAATGGGGGGGGGGGGTGACAATGCTGCTAGTTCTAAATAAATTACAAACCTTACTTAATCTGGGGAGCACTGAAATAATTCTACACAAACACAGATTTAAAAATTTATGACGATGACAAATTAATCATACATATATTTTGCCAATGCAGATTTACATCAAAATAACAGTAGTAGAGAATATTTCTAAAAAAAAATTGTAACACCTAGTACAGAATAATAGGATTGCAGTCGGCCAATACTTCATACATATGTAACGGCACCCCTGATAATCTTTCTGCGTTTTTCCGTACACTTGCAGCAGAGACCGTGGGGAGGGGGGTGAGACCAGGGGTGTATCTACCCATTGGCCAGGATGGTACTCGCCAGGGGCGCCGACTAAAGGGAGGCGCCGTCCAGCAGTGCCACCAGCAGCCAAGGGGTGGACAAGGTCCCCGGCCCCACAAGTGTAGGGCAGACCGCAGTGAGAGCGGTCTGCCCTACACAGTTTACAAACACACAACTGCCAGCGGCGGCTGTGTGTTTGTAATAGCAGCTAGCCAATGAGGGTCAGACAGACTCTCATTTGCTGCTGCGTCGTCCGCGGAGGGAGCTGGCTGGAGCTCACTCATGAGCTCCGTGTTCCGGCTCCCCCCGCAGCATGTGATGGGAGAAACGTCATATGTCATGATGTCTCTCCCATGCAGGAGAAGAGCGGGCCGGGATTCAGAGCTGACAGCGGCGGTCACGTCAGGAGCGGGGATCAGGTAAGTTGGTGGTGGCCGCTACTGGGGGCACTTTATGGGGGGGTGCCCGCTAATGGGGGCACTGTTTAGTGGTGGCCACTTCTAGGGGCAATTTATGGGGGGTGGCCACTACTGGGAGCACTGTATAGTGGTGGCCACTACTGGGGGCAATTTAGGGGGGTATGGCCACTACTGGGGTCACTGTATAGGGGTGGCCACTACTGGGGGCAATTTAGGGGGTGGCCACTACTGGGGGCAATTTAGGAGGGTGGCCACTACTGGGGGCACTGTATAGTGGGGACTACTACTGGGAGCAAAGCAGCAATGAGGTGACTACTACTGTGGGCACTGTATAAGGGGAACTACTACTGGGAACTATTACTGGGGGCACTGTATAGGGGGGACTACTACTGGGGGCACTGTATAGAGGTGAGTGCTACTGGGGTCTACTGGGGGGCACTGTATAGGGGGGCTACTACTGGGGGCAATGCAGATATAGGGTGGATTACTACGTGGGGATTACTACTGGGGGCACTACATAAGGTGGGGGGTAGGGGGGCAAGAGTCCATTACATTGCCAGGGGCGCTTGGATCCCTAGATACACCCCTGGGTGAGACACTCCCCCCGGCCAGTGGGACCGACAGCCAGAGACAGGTGATGGTCGTTCAGTGTGTATGAACAACCATCATCTGCAGATCGCTCGATCTGCATTTATATCTTTTCATTGTGTACACACAGGCCCCCACACAGATCTCACTGCTCCCGCACACAGCCCCTTCATAGATAACACTGTCTCCACATACAGCCCCCCCTATATATATCACACTGGTCCCACATACAGGCCTCTCTCAGAGATCACACAGGTCCCCCTCACAATTCACACTGCCCCCACACACCGCCCCCCTCACAGATCACAATGCCCCCACACACCACCACCCCTCACAGATCACACTGCCCCCACACACAGGCCTCCCTTTAGAGAGCACACAGGCCCACCCTTACAGATCACACTGCCCTCACACACAGGGCCCCCCCCAGGGTTGGTGCAAGGCTTCTCGGCACCCTAGGCAAAACTGCGGCCTACCGAGCCACCCCCCACCACCGCCACTACCAGCATCATCTTAGTTACACAGCTGCAACCTGCATTTCGTACAAGAATGTCTCTTACAGACACATCCTTAATATTGTGATGGATAGACTCTATGGCGCCCCACAGATCCTAGTGCCCATAAGCAGCTGCTTAAAGCTGCTTAATGGTAGAGCCGGCCCTGCCCCCCCACCCACCCCCCAGAGATCACACTGCCCCACACACAGGCACCCCTCTCATGGATCACACTGCCCCAAAACACAAGGCCCCCTACCTCATAGATCGCACTCCCCCACCTCAGCGCTCCCCTTTCACAGATTATACTACCCCCATACACAGTCTCTGCTCCCATAAACTGGTCCCATACACAGTCTCTGCCCCCATAAACTGGTCCTCCCCTCACAGATCACACTGTCACTACCCAACATCAGTCTCATGACATGCTTTTAGCGAAGTATGTAAATAAAGGGGAAAAGGGAAAGGGAAAATCAGTTGGCGCTGACGACCAAGCAGCTGGTTCAGTGGAGTAGTCAACGCCTAAGAAGAGCTTAGAACAAAGGAAGGGTGTGAACCGCGCTAGATATATCTAATAAATTAGCTGATATATAAATGTAAAACACAATTGATATCTTGATAAGATCAATGAAAAAAATTAATGATAAAAAATAAATAAGATAAAACCAGTAAATTGTAATAATGATCTATCAAACACAAGCAATTAATATTCTATATGGCTTGATCAATATAAACAATGTATTTTATTCCTTAAAATACATATAAAAAGTACATATACTAATGCGCTCAAAGAGGCTAAACAGTAATATGGAAAATACACAAAAAAAAATAAAATTAAATTAAAAAGAGATCCTGAAATCAAGAGTCTCTAGGTATAAATAACCAATTCAGTCCACAGGATGATAATTATATAGAAAATCTCTTTAAAAGAGCAATAGTCTCAATCCAAATGGTAGTGCCAATTAGGTGCCAACAATCACTGGCCTATGGGTGTCTCCGGAATATTGTCCAGCTAATACGTTAATTACCAGACTCGATAGAAGCGTCCACAGCCCGAGATAAGTGTAGAGTTCCTGCACTGGCGTGCTGACGATCTAAATGGAGGCTGGAGAGTGAAGAAGATGATGCCGGTCCGGAAAACAGTCCAAAGGTCCCAAGTGATGTATGCAAAACGACAGGGAGCTAAGGTTTGAAACAAAATGGCTGCTGCATCAGACACACACTTACCTACGTTTAGAGAGGAAAGGGAAGGCCTTATGCACTCTAGGCCTGGGGCCATTCGACAAGTGTGGGCTTACGCAACTCGAACAACTTTATATAGATTCTCAATGATTTTCTATATGCTCTAAATTGCAGTGCAGAAAAGAAAGTAACATAAGCATGCATATATTTATGAGTTGCTAAATGAATAGTCAGGTCCATAAATATTGGGACATTGACAGAATTTTCAGATTTTGGCCTCTATTCACCACCACAATGGCTTTGAAATTAAACAAACAAGATGTGCTTTAACTGCAGACTTTCAGATTTAATTTGAGGGTAATTACATCCAAATCAGGTGAACGGTGTAGGAATTACAACGGTTTCAATATGTGCCTCCCACTTTTGAAGGGGCCAAAAGTAATGGGACTATCAACTCAAAAGCTATTTCATGGACAGGTGTGGGCTATTCCCTCATTATTTCATTATCAATTAAGCAGGTAAAAGGTCTGGAGTTGATTCTAGGTGTGACATTTGCATTTGGAATCAGTTGATGTCGACTCTCAATATGAGATCCAAAGAGCTGTCACTATCAGTGAAGCAAGTCATCATTAGGCTGAAAAATCAAAACAAACCCATCAGAGAGAGAGCAAAAACATTAGGTGTGGCAAAATCAACTGTTTGGAACATTCTTAAAAAGAAAGAATTCACCGGAGAGCTCAGCAACACCAAAAGACCCGTAAGACCATGGAAAACAACTGTGGTGGATGACAGAAGAATTATTTCCCTGGTGAATAAAAACCCCTTCACAACAGTTGGCCAAATCAAGAACACTCTCCAGGAGGTAGATGTATATGTGTCAAAGTCAACAATCAAAACAAGACTTCACAAGAGTGAATATAGAGGGTTCACCACAAGATGCAAACCATTGGTGAGCCACAAAAACAAGAAGACCAGATTACAGTTTCCCAAACAACATCTAAAAAAGCCATTACAGTTCTGGAACAACATCCTATGAGATGAGACAAAGATCAACTTGTACCAGAGTGATGGGAAGAGAAGAGTATGGAGAAGGAAAGGAACTGCTCATGATCCAAAACATACCACCTCATCAGTGAAGCATGGTGGTGGTAGTGTCATGGTGTGGGCATTTATGGCTGCCAATGGAACTGGTTCCCTTGTATTTATTGATGATGTGACTGCTGACAAAAGCAGCAGAATGAATTCTGAAGTGTTTTGGGCAATATTATATGCTTATATTCAGTCAAATGCTTCAGAACTCATTGGACGGCGCTTCACAGTGCAGATGGACAATGACCCAAAGCATACTGCAAAAGCAACCAAAGAGTTTGTTAAGGCTAAAAAGTGGAATGTTATGCAATGGCCAAGTCAATCCCCTGACCTGAATCCATTTGAGCATGCATTTCACTTGATGAAGGCAAAACTGAAGGGAAAATGCCCCAAGAACAAGCAGGAACTGAAGACATTTGCAGTAGAGGCCTGGCAGAGCATCACCAGGGATGAAACCCAGCATCTGGTGATGTCTATGCGTTCCAGACTTCAAGGTGTAATTGCCTGCAAAGGATTTGCAACAAAGTATTAAAAAGTGAAAGTTAGATTTAGGATTGGTTAGTTTGTCCCATTACTTTTGGCCCCTTAAAAAGTGGGAGGCACATATAGAAACCATTGTAATTCCTACACCGTTCACCTGATTTGGATGTAATTACCCTCAAATGAAATCTGAAAGTCTGCAGTTAAAGCACATCTTGTTTGTTTCATTTCAAAGCCATTGTAGTGGTGAATAGAGGCCAAAATATAAAAAATTCTGTCAATGTCCCAATATTTATGGACCTGACTGTATGTCCACTTATTTCTGTTTTATCTTGGGCAATATTGCTAAATTGCTGAATGTCGTCCCCTCAGGGGCAGTTGGAGTAACCAACAATTCCTCTTACCTGAAAACAGAGGGCCTGATTCATTACCGATCGCAACTGTGATTACGCACGCAAACGGCCGCTGCATCGCAGAGCTCGTGTGTGAAGTCTCCAATGCAGACGGGACTGCGATTGCAGTGACTACACAAACCCATCGCAGAGTGATTGACAGGAAGTGACCGTTTGGGGGTGGTGACGGGGGGATGGTCGACAAAACTCAGGTGCGCCAGTGCGTTTGAACACCATTACAGGGGCGTGTATAAATTAGCCATTGCCATGCCATAGAGTGCATCCGGAAAGTATTCACTTTTTGCACATTTTGTTATGTTACAGCCTTATTCCAAAATGGAATAAATAAATTTTTGTCCTCAAAATTCTACACATAATACCCATAATGATAACGTGTAAAAAGTTTTTTTTAGATTTTTGCAAATTTTAAAAAAACACTAAGAAATCACATGTACCTAAGTATTCACGGCCTTTGCCATGAAGCTCAAAATTTAGCTCCGGTGCATCTAGTTTCCACTGATCATCCTTGAGATTTTCCTATAGCTTAATTGGAGTCCACCTGTGGTAAATTCAGTTGATTGGACATGATTTTGAAAGGCATGTCTATATAAGGTCCCACACTTGACAGTGCATGTCAGAGCATAAACCAAGCACAAAGTCCAAGGAATTATCTGTAGACCTCCGAGACAGGATTGTCTTGAGGCACAAATCTGGGGAAGGGTACAGAAAAATATCCACTGCTCTGAAGGTCCTAATGAGTACAGTCGCCTCCATCACTTGTAAATGGAAGAAGTTTGGAACCACCAGGACTCTTCCTAGAGTTGGCTGGCCGTCTAAACTGGGAGAGAAGGGCCCTAGTCAGGGAGGTGACCAAGAACTCTGTCAGACATACAGCATTCCTCTGTGAAGAGAGAGGGAACCTTCCAAAAGGACAACCATCTCTGCAGCAATCCACCAATCAGGCCTGTATATTAGAGTGGCCAGACGGAAGCAACTCCTTAGTAAAAAGCACATGGCAACCCGCCTGGAGTTTTCCAAAATGCACCTGAAAGACTCTCTGGTTTGATGAAACAAAGACTGAACTCTTTGGCATGGATGCCAGGCGTTATGTTTGGAAGAAACCAGGCACCGCTCATCACCAGGCCAATACCATCCCTACAGTGAAGCATGGTGGTGGCAGCATCATGCTGTGGGGATGTTTTTCAGTGGCAGGAACTGGGAGACTAGACAGGATAGAGGGAAAGATGAATGCAACAATGTACAGAGACATCCTGGATGAAAACCTGCTCCAGAGCGCTCTTGACCTCAGACTGGGGTGACGGTTCATCTTTCAGCAGGACAACGACCGTAAGCACACATCCAAGATATCAAAGGAGTGGCTTCAGGACCACTCTTTGAATGTCCTTGAGTGGCCCAGCCGGAGCCCAGACTTGAATCCTATTTAACATCTCTGGAGAGATCTTAAAAATGGCTGTGCACCGACGCTTCCCATCCAACCTGTTGGAGCTTGAGAGGTGCTGCAAAGAGGAATGGGCGAAACTGCCCAAAGATAGGTGTGCCAAGATTGTGGCATCATATTCAAAAAGACTTGAGGCTGTAATTGCTGTTAAAGGTGAATCAACAAAGTATTGAGCAAAGGTTGTGAATATTTATGTACGTGTGATTTCTTAGTTTTTTTTTATTAAATTTACAAAAATACTTTTTTTTTCTGAAATTCTATTAATTGTACAGCGAAAAAACAATACAAACGTATATAGACAAAAGAGTAACGTGTACAAGGGCATACAAAAAATTACCAAATCTGCACTTAGTCTGCAATAAAATTTACATAATCAAAACTGCTGTCATATTTTTTTTTTTTCAACAAACAAGATAGATGCCCAGCCATCGACAAGCACCTACATATATAACATTATTTAAATGAACTAACACTTGGATTATATAAAATCGTAAAAATAAACTGAAAATACCATACTGTATCAAAGAATAATTAGATAAATAAAATTAAATAAGAAAGAATAACAAAAGAGAAAAAAAAATAATAATAATCAGAGCCAAAGTATAAGTGTAGTATGAGATTCTTTTCCAGATTTGGAAACCTTGCTACTTAGAAAAGAAAGGATGTAGCAAACAGAGGGACATATTAATATTTTACCACTTAGGTAAGCTGTCTTAACAAAAAAACAATTTGTACTTTCAAAGACTCTCCATATATGTTCCTGAGTTTGGGTCGGGAGGCTATCAATAAATAGACCCCATTTTTTATGGAAGGAAATCACTCCCTTTTCAATGGAAAATGTGGCCATGCGACACTCGTGATAAAGAACATCTAGCAAAACTAACTTCCATTCCCCCAACGTAGGGATGGACCAATAAATTCAATGTCGCAGAATAACTTGTTTGGCTACTGTAACTATAACTGGTAATAAAGATAATAAGTGGGTTATATCGTGGGCCTCCTCCCATGAAGATAAATCCGCAAAAAGTAAGGCACTGGCTGTCCTAGGTAGCAGGACATGGAGAGACATTGACAGATAGTCTAGTAGTTTACACCAGAATTTCCTAATCTTCCTACATGACCAAAAATTATGGGAAATTGTGGCACAAGAGGCCTTGCATTTAAGGCATGAACCCGTTTCGGTAGGAACAAAATGTTTCCTTTGGGTAGGTGAAATATATGTTCTATTTAATACTCGGATATGAATTTCCTGTAAGCGCGCTGACTTTAATGTCGGTAAAATCTTTGCATTATAGCGGAGCATTTCCTCAAGTTCTGGTAGATCCGGTATTTCAGACTGCCAGTTATTTGAAAGTATTGACCATGAGGGATCTCTCAACTGAATAAGATCTGGATAGAGAAAACTAATCCTACATTTTTTAGTCTGGCTAAATGTAAGAACGTCTCTTAATTTGGAATCAGTATGAGTATACTCTACAGGATCGGCAAGAGACTGTACATAGTGTTGGGCTTGAAGATACATAAAGAAATTTGATCGAGGTATATGGAATTGTTCTTGGAACTGTGTAAATGAAAGTAAAGGTCCACCAGGGTCAAAAATGTTTTTAATTGCTAGAATCCCCTTATAAGACCAAGACTTCTAGGTCTGGTTATCCAAAGAGGGTGCAACATTTGGATTTCCCTTTAGAGGTATCTTGAAATAGGATATTATTACGGCATGTTTCAGGGATTTTTGATCTAGGTGTATGAGGTAAGGCCGTAGGGGAATACGGGTGGAATAAAGCTTTCTCTATTGTTGTATTGGTAAAATTATTTAAATGGAGGAGCCTATCTGAGATATACTGAAAAAGTGCTGTTCTGGCAAACGCTAGAATGTGATGTATTCCCAGTCCACCTTGTTTTTTAGGAATATACTTACGAGAAAGAGGCATTCGGCGCTTACCTTTATGCCATATAAATTTGGAGAATAATTGTGTGCAACGGAGTGCATCTGCTTTCTGTATTGTTATTGGCGGCAACATTTGAAGTAGATAGGATAGCTTGGGTAAAATAATGGATTTAACAACTGTAACTCTGCCTAACAAGGAGAGCTTCAAATCTATCCAAGATTCTAATTGTGTTTTAATTTTAGTTAGGACTGGGTTAAAATTTATAAAATATAAATGAGATAGGGAGCTAGGAATATAAATTCCCAGATATTTTAATTTATGCGGGGTGATTGTAAACATAGCAGAAAGATGAGTGGGTAGAACAGAATGAGTGGAAGGGGTGAGAGGGAGTAATTCTGATTTATTAATGTTAACTCGATATCCAGCAAAGGAACTGAATTCCTGAATATTCTCAAAAATAGTTGGGATTGATATGGAAGGGTTTGAAATAAAAAGGAGCATATCGTCTGCGAATAATCCTAGTTTGGATTCTACATCTCTGATCTTAATGCCAGTGAAATCTTGTGCTTGTCTGATGGCTATGGCCAAAGTTCCAGTGCAGCGGCAAATGGTAGAGGCGATAAGGGGCATCCCTGTCGTGTGCGTCTTTGAATAATAAAGGGAGGGGACATGAATTTATTAGTGACAATTTGGGTAGTTGGCTCATGATATTATGCTCTTAGAAGAAGTACAAAAGCATCAGAAAAACCAAAACGGGTGATCCCAGGTCACCAGAACAAATGCTTTTTCTGCATCTACAGATAATAAAAACTCGGGATCACCCGATGGAGAAGCCTCAAGGGAATGGAAAATTGCTAGCACTTTTCGAATATTAGTGACAGAGTTTCTGCCCCAAATAAAATCGTTTTGATCCAGGTGAATGATTGACGGCAATATAACTTTAATCTTTCTGCTATTAGGTTTGTGAATAATTTATAATCTGAGTTGAGCAAGGAGATAGGTCTGTAAAAGGAGGGAAGAAGCAGGTCTTTACCAGGTTTTAAAAGTACCTTTACCAGGGCCGAATTAAAGTGTAAGGGAAGTGAGGGAGAATTGAGCATAGAGTTAAAAAGGTTGTGAGAGGTTCTGCAATTTTAGGACAAAGTAATTTAAAAACTTTGCCATTAAGGCTATCTGGGCCTGTGGTTTTCATTGGTTTGAGGGCACCGATGGCTCCGGTGACTTCCATAAGTGTAATTGGAGCTATAAGGGCTTCCACTTGTGAGGGAGCAATTTGCAGTAGACCTATCCGTTGCCAAAACATACTTTTGTTTTCCTGGTTTACAGGGTCTTGAGAGTAAAGATTCTGATAATAGTTATGAAGTATAGATGTAATAGATTTACCTTCATAATGGGTGATAAGATTTTCATCTTTTAAAGCTGCAATATGTGAGGCACCTCTATCTGCCTTAAGGAGGTTAGATAATAAGCGGTTAGGCTTATTACCATGTTGAAAAAAATTATGTTTACCAGTTAACAAAAATCTATTATCCATTTGAGTCAAAACTTGATCAAAATGTATCTTAGCTTCACGATAAACAGTTTTATTCCTTTGTGAAGGAGATAATTTAAAGGCCTGAAAAGCTGTAGTGACGGATGACTGGGCCGCCCTATATACTGTGTCTTGAGTCTTTTTGTACTTAGACATAAATGCCATAATGTCACCCCTGAGAACCGCTTTTGCGGATTGCCAGAATAGGGCAAAATTATCAGCGTGACATGCGTTATTGGAAGTGTAATTATTCCATGCAGCTTCCAGCATAGATTTGAACTTTAAGGAAGTTGCCATCTTGACTGGGAAACGCCAATGGGAGTGAGTACCCAGTGTAAATCTACCCTGTAGTTCAATCCATATAGGAGCATGGTCTGAAATTGTGATTGGGTCTATATCTGCGTCCATAACCCTGTCTGATAAAGAGGATGATAAATAAAAATAGTCTAGCCTAGAAAAAACATTGTGTGTTGCCGAATAATAAGTATATTCTAATTCAGTCGGATGTCTAACCCTCCAGATATCCAGTAACCCAAGCTGATCTGCCATATAGTTTAAATTAATTTTAGGTTGACAGAGCTGAAGGCCAGAAGGACTCTTCCTATCCAGCATCGGAGCGGCTGTAGGATTGAGGTCTCCCCCCATAATAATTTGGATGTCAGTGAAGGGGCGTAACAAGTTAGTCAGCTGTAGATAAAATGATTTTTCATAAATTGTGGGGGCATAGACATTACATAATGTAAAACGTGAACCCTCTAGAGTAATATCAAGTATAACAAATCAACCTAGTTTGTCTACAATCTAGTGGTGAATGCAGGGACATAGGGAGGGCGGTTTTCCACTAGAGCGTGAGCTCCAGACGCCTTACTTACCAGAGGGTGCCCTGCAGTCGGACTCGGGAGCAGCTGTCAAGTAGCTGACAGCCTGAGCCAAGTCCACAGCAGCAACAGCAGCTCCTGTCCTGCCTTCCTGCTCTAGTGAGAGACTCCTCGTCACTAGAGGAGCTTGTGCTGAGCCCTGATTGGTGGAGCTCAGCATTTATTCATCTAACCCCAGCAGGGGGCTGGACTACAGCAGCATGTAGAGGAAGAAGCTGCAGGATCCACATTAAGGTAAGAGAGGTTATACTCCAGTAGTTATGTCTATTACCCTCCCTGTCTGTATGTACTGTATGTGTGTATGTATGTGTGACCCTTCCTGCCTGTATGTACTGTATGTGTGTATGTTTGTGTGACCCTTCCTGCCTGTATGTACTGTATGTATGCGTGACTCTTCCTGCCTGTATGTGTGTCCCTTCCTGCCTATATGTATGTATGTGTGTATGTACTGTATGTGTGTGTGTGTATGTATGTGTATGTATGTATGAATGTGTGACCCTGCCTGTATGTATGTATGTGACCCTGTATGTATGTGTGTGACCCTGCCTGTATGTATGTATGTGGCCCTGTATGTATGTGTGTGTCTATGTATGTATGTATGTATGAATGTGTGACCCTGTCTGCATGTGTATGTATGTCGGTGTATATGTATGTATGTACAGTCAGGTGCATAAATATTGGGACATTGACAGAATTTTCATATTTTGGCCTCTATTCACCACCACAATGGCTTTGAAATGAAACAAACAAGATGTGCTTTAACTGCAGACTTTCAGATTTAATTTGAGGGTAATTACATCCAAATCAGGTGAACGTGTAGGAATTGCAACGGTTTCTATATGTGCCAAAAGTAATGGGACTATCAACTCAAAAGCTATTTCATGGACAGGTGTGGGCTATTCCCTCGTTATTTCATTATCAATTAAGCAGGTAAAAGGTCTGGAGTTGATTCCAGGTGTGACATTTGCATTTGGAATCAGTTGCTGTCGACTCTCAATATGAGATCCAAAGAGCTGTCACTATCAGTGAAGCAAGTCATCATTAGGCTGAAAAATCAAAACAAACCCATCAGAGAGATAGCGAAAACATTAGGTGTGGCCAAATCAACTGTTTGGAACATTCTTAAAAAGAAAGAATGCACCGGAGAGCTCAGCAACACCAAAACACCCGGAAGACCACGGAAAACAACTGTGGTGGATGACAGAAGAATTATTTCCCTGGTGAAGAAAAACCCCTTCACAACAGTTGGCCAAATCAAGAACACTCTCAAGGAGGTAGGTGTATATGTCAACAATCAAGAGAAGACTTCACAAGAGTGAATATAGAGGGTTCACCACAAGATGTAAACCATTGGTGAGCCACAAAAACAAGAAGACCAGATTACAGTTTGCCAAACAACATCTAAAAAAGCCATTACAGTTCTGGAACAACATCCTATGGACAGATGAGACAAAGATCAACTTGTACCAGAGTGATGGGAAGAGAAGAGTACGGAGAAGGAAAGGAACTGCTCATGATCGAAAACATACCACCTCATTAGTGAAGCATGGTGGTGGTAGTGTCATGGCGTGGGCATGCATGGCTGCCAATGGAACTGGTTCCCTTGTATTTATTGATGATGTGACTGCTGACAAAAGCAGCAGAATTTTCGGGCAATATTATATGCTCATATTCAGTCAAATGCTTCAGAACTCATTGGATGGCGCTTCACAGTGCAGATGGACAATGACCCGAAGCATACTGCAAAAGCAACCAAAGAGTTTTTTAAGGCTAAAAAGTGGAATGTTATGCAATGGCCAAGTGAATCCCCTGACCTGAATCCAATTGAGTATGCATTTCACTTGATGAAGACAAAACTGAAGGGAAAATGCCCCAAGAACAAGCAGGAACTGAAGACATTTGCAGTAGAGGCCTGGCAGAGCATCACCAGGGATGAAACCCAGCGTTTGGTGATGTCTATGTGTTCCAGACTTCAGGCTGTAATTGCCTGCAAAGGATTTGCAACAAAGTATTAAAAAGTGAAAGTTAGATTTAGGATTGTTTAGTTTGTCCCATTACTTTTGGCCCCTTAAAAAGTGGGATGCACATATAGAAACCGTTGTAATTCCTACACAGTTCACCTGATTTGGATGTAATTACCCTCAAATTAAATCTGAAAGTCTGCAGTTAAAGCACATCTTGTTTGTTTCATTTCAAAGCCATTGTGGTGGTGAATAGAGGACAAAATATGAAAATTCTGTCAATGTCCCAATATTTATGCACCTGACTGTATTTATGTATGTGTCTATGTATGTATGAATGTGTGACCCTGCCTGTATATATGTATGTGACCCTGCATGTATGTGTGTGTCTATGTATGTATGTGTCGAAACCGAATAATTGGGTAGGACAGAATCTGTTTGCCAATCAGGAAAACCTGCACGACGCCATCTTGTGAATGGCAGCAAGACTCCATTTTAGAAAGGAAAGCTTACACAAGCGCTATTTTGTCAAAAATACATAGTACACAATCCACAGTGCAAAATTTATAAAAGTAGCAATTTTGCTACACACAACGCAAAGTTGCTAAAAAGTAGCACGAACAGCTTTTTAACAATCTTCCCCTAACACCGACCGACGGTGTTTAGCAGACATAAAATAACTTTGCAACACATTAAAATCACCACAGACTTATATTTGAGCAGTAGCAAAGTAGTGGTGTTTTCCCTGCACTTCATGTTAAACATAGGACAACGCAAAATAGCTATTTAGACGCACAGCCAGCTTTTTAGTGACCTTTCCCAAACCCATACTGGCATGCTTACACACATACACAGAAGCCTTTCCAACTTAGTGCTGGTCGCTAAGTGCCCCACAAACCCTCAAACACACAACACAATTTAGTGTCATTTCTCCCCGCATACACATTTAAAAGCAATGGTCCCGCAGCGCGAAAGGAATGATTATTACTTGGTTTAATCGCAATGTCAGCATATAAAGAAATGAATGTTTTCTGTAACTATGGCTTAGTAAATGACAATTGGACCGTGTTTGATGCCGTACTGATCTACTCTGTTCCCACAGCGTTCCGGTGGCATTGGTGAGGAGATCAGAACATACGGCTATGAAATATGAATATTAGAGAGAATAACTTCTTGAAATGTTGTATGCCATAGTTAGATTAGATTTATTATGCAGCGGGAAGGTGAACACAATCAGGCTGTTAGAGGCTGGGTTGAGTCTTTGCACTGACCTATGAATTGTACCGTAATGGAAGAAGCAAGAAGAGGAACCAATGAGAACCTGCCAACGTATTCTATTGTATTGCTTATCCCAGTACGGGTATATATGTGAGTGCTCTGAAACAAGATGCCAGTCTGTGGTGTTCCTGTTATGCTGTTCGACGAAGGTCTCATTATTGATGCCGGTATCTGGTCCCAGAGCGCACACGTATGTATTGACTGTACCTTATGACCTAATGTTTGTACAATTTAGTTTGCGCTCATTGTTAGATCATAGCGTGGTAACATCTGTACTTTTACCTGAATAATAATCTTTAGCGCGTTGGACCGCTATTCAACTGTCTTAGAGTTTTATTAATGGTATAATTAAACACAGCGCTAATTAGCGACACCTTATGGTTTTAGAAGGTATAGGCAGGTTTTGTCTTAGATGTTCTTGGCAGGTGAATCTTAGAGGTTTATAGGCAGGAATGTACTAAAGGTTTATTTACGATTCAACAGTTGGGGGCTCCTAGGTTTATCACGTTATCTGATACACGGTAACACTCGGTCAGTTCTCTCTCAGCAAAAGGGTGGAGGCGCCTTTTGAGAGACGCATTAGTCTTTCATTACTACAGTGTTGCTGAGAGCGTACTGTCAGTTATTGTGTAGAGGAAGCGCTGATCAGAATCCAGGGACAAGGAGAGAAAAGTCGTTTTCTCTCAATGATAAAAGTTCAGAGGGAGTAGCATAATAGCGTTAAGGTAATAACACGTGGGCCTGGTCGCATCACTGTGTATGCGACTAGTCGCACAATTGCGTACACGTACTTCCGGTTGTGCTGCCAAGTGTTTGAACAAAGCCATTGAGGTTTTCATTTTTTTTTTTCTATTTCCAATATCTGGGTTAACATGTATTTTTCTGCGCAGGAAAAAAGTGTGTAACAGTGAATACTTGTTGAACAAAGTTAAGGGTATCGTATGATCCTTAAGGGCTAGGTGCAAGGGTTAGCCTAGCCGCTCGGTAAGCAGCTTACCGTTCAGTACACAGAGCAGGTGAATGGTTTGTTATTTTTGTTAGGGACCGGCTCTCAGTGTGACTGCAGTGTTCAATAATATTTGAGCATTTTAGTTGAGCCGCACTAGGTGTGATTGTGAGCTGAGAGATAATAGGTGAGCGGGGGCATCTAGGACTTCTTCCGTAGGTGAGCGGGGCATCTAGAATTTCTTCCGTTTGTGAGCGGGGGCATCTAGAATTTCTTCCGTAGGTGAGCGGGGGCATCTAGAATTTCTTCCGTAGGTAAGTGAGAGTATCTAGATTGTCTTTCACCAATTTAAATCTGTATTGAAAAGCGTAGGATTTTGTCCCAGAATGGGAGCCATGCAAACAGTAGAGATGTTAGACAATGATGTGCTGCTAATGGAGGCGCCGATCGGATCGGCCCGTCGTATCATGCATACCAAGTACGGTACTTATGCAATAAGGTATTGTGATTTATGGTTTAATATGACGAGGAAGAGTGTTAGGCCGTTTCCCAGAATTGGTAGTTTTGATAAAAATGTGTTAGACAATGTCCGGGATCACATCAGTTTGATGCGCTCCCGAGAGAAAAAGGTTAAATATTTTGAATGTTTAAAACTGTGGCAGCACGAGGGGGAAATGTGGCTGAAGGAGGTATCCGCGACGCAAACAGGCGTCGCGGATACAGTCTCGGGCAATGCGCCAATGACACTAAATAGCGCCGTGAACGCATTGCTTGATAGCGCGCACGCACTGCAAGGTAGCGTCGCAGAAGGTAGTACAGATGTTTAACGCACACCACCGCCGCCCTATGCGGATGGGGGTGTAGGTGCAGTCAATGTAAAAAAAAAACATAAAAATGTAACAAGCAACTTGTACCCTCTCTTAAGCAATTATAAAGAAAATGTTCATGATGCGGATAATGAGCCTATTGTAATGTCTGCCATTTCCCATGCTGTGCAGATGATAGATGCTGCATCACCACAATCACGAGTGGTGCCGCCATCTCCATCGGTAACAGCAAGGGAAGTGTTAATGCCCTCTGCACCCGTAGAGGAAGTTGTTCATACCATACGCAGCAGCAGCAGACTAAACCCCCAGCCAGGTAACCAGGTCAAAGGTAGCAGCGCTACCGGTCTGCATCCCATTCGGACAATAACTGTTCCGAATGGAAATGCAGACGCAAACGGTGTAGTGCCCACGAGGGAAGTAGTAATGCATTGTCCATGGACAAGAGCAGAACTAAATTCCATCATAAATGATTTCCCCGATCCCAAAAAGGAACTAGCCAAATGTCAAAGATTTTTGAGAAATTTGGGTAGTTCACATGAGCCCACTAATAAAGATTGGCGTGTGGTGTTAAGGGCCTGTCTGCCACGCAATACCGACGTGACAAAATTTATCACGGATTGTGTATTGGATGGTGACGTTCCCTTAACAGACCAAGTAAACCAAGGTAACATTTCCCACATTGTAACTCAATTGGGTGTATATTTTCCAGTAGTAGTTAACTGGAACAAAATTTTCACAATTAAGCAAAAGGAGAGTGAAACTGCAGAAGACTATTGCGACCGGGCTCTGCAGGCTATCACCCAGTACACTGGGATAGAAGATATTAAAGATAGCACTCACCACAGGGGAATGATAGTCACGGTACTCATGGATGGTCTGAAAGACAATTTAAAGATTCGGGTTCAGACCTCACAACCTGGCTGGAGGGGACTCACAATAGATAACCTCATAGAGTCTGCCATAGAACATGATAAAAATATCACAAAGAAGAGAGACCCAGAGCAAAAAACTAATGGCTGTCAGTATCCAAGCTCTGGAAGGAATGACAATAACATCACAGCCAACCAACACACCTGCACCTGAACAATTACACGTCCTCACCTATCCTACACCACAGCAAACACATCCTTACCCCACATATCATACACAACCACAGGCCTCATACTACCCACAAACTTCATACCTCCCACAATACCCTTATCCTTCACATCCTTACCGTCCCTATCCTTACCCATACCCACCATCTTTCCCTCTTGCTCAAATCCCACAACAATCTTTTCATCCACCCCGTTCAAAATGATGTTTTAACTGTCACCAAGTGGGACACATAAGTAAGTACTGCAAAGTGAAGAACACCACACAGGAACACGAGTTTCCCATGGGTTCATAGGTAACCCCAGTATCTTCTCCCAGGCATTATATGACTGTTTATAATCTTTTCAACCTATCAATGGATCTGTTCTAATGTAAAATGTGGATGATTTATTGTTGTATTTTAGGTCATGTTTAAATAATATTAAACTGTTGTGCTTTATCTCCCACTCATAGGACACAAGGTTGCTAAGGATAAACGGCAGCCATGCCAGGCTGAGGTCGAC
Organism: Taudactylus pleione; assembly: GCA_031769625.1. Classification (NCBI taxonomy): domain Eukaryota; kingdom Metazoa; phylum Chordata; class Amphibia; order Anura; family Myobatrachidae; genus Taudactylus; species Taudactylus pleione. Next base: position 7,867,635 of record JAUIMM010000017.1, on the reverse strand, counting down.
TACTCGGAATACTATCCAAAACAGTGGCACAGGCATTATTTAGAGCAGTAGCTATTAATAACAATATTTAATTGCAGGAACCTGTATGCAGATACTATATCCCTAGAATTATTAAAAATGATAGGGGGACTTATTTTACAGGTGACGTTTCCAAGAACATGTGTAAGGTGATGGGTAACAACACTAAGATTATCCCAGACTGTCTTTTCCTTTATTTGCCGCCCCTTGAGATACTGTTCAAACAGGCAGCCTCATGTGAAAAATTGATAATGAGGTTACTGTGCAGGGTCTCACGAAGATGAATGAGAATAACCGAAATTGAAAGTGTTATTAACTAACATGTCTAATGCAAACTGTCATGATGTCAAATCTGGAAGAATTTGTTATGATCCAAATTTTTTTTAGCTCAAGTTGTTTGACTGATCAGTGGAAAGGTCCGTATCTGACGATACAGCATCCTCAAAGGGTGGCCGGGGAAGATACGTGGGTCCATTCCACTCATTATAGGGAGGTTAACCAACCGGTGGAGATACAAGGCAGAGACAAGGCCGATAACGTGGACCTGTCGATTGCGAGCTTGTGCAGGAAGGATTAAAAAGGTGACGGTGAGATATCTAAGCTAAAGAAATGTGTAGATCAGTGCTTCCAGCAATGGAGTGGTCTGCTGTGGTCATCCTAGTTCTTTTTCTTTCCAGAGTTTTTTTTTTGTCATGATGATCTGTTTGGGGATACTCAGTGTCTGTGATGGGGGACCGATAAAGGAGATGTGAGCTGATGGCGGAGCTGATGGAGTGGAGTCAGGAGGAGGAGTGCTATACCAAATCAGGGGAGTGCCGGTCCAATTTCAGTACAGTAAATTGTTGTGAAAATGTGAATAACAATAATAAGGAAGAACTGTATTACAATCCTGAGTTATGATGTAGTGTATAACAATGTAGCCTGAGTTTGAGTGGTTGTGCATGGATATAACGTTTATGTTGTTTTAAGTCATCTTAGGTAATGCAGTCCCAACCCCTTCCAAGGCTCTCCTTATAGGATAGGTGCATCCCCACATCTTTCCCATGATCCCTTAAGGATCCGCAGTGTGCGTATAAGGGCAGTTTTATGTCCCTCCCGGAGACGCATTATCTGAATGGTTCAAATGACAATACTGTGTCATACCATAATAACAGAATAGGTTGTGATAGCGCTTGATTGGCTATCAAAGGGTGGACTGTCGAAACCGAATAATTGGGTAGGACAGAATCTGTTTGCCAATCAGGAAAAGCTGCACGACGCCATCTTGTGAATGGCAGCAAGGCTCCATTTTAGAAAGGAAAGCTTACACAAGCGCCATTTTGTCAAAAATACATAGTACACAATCCACAGTGCAAAATTGATAAAAGTAGCAATTTTGCTACACACAACGCAAAGTTGCTAAAAAGTAGCACGAACAGCTTTTTAACAATCTTCCCCTAACACCGACCGACGGTGTTTAGCAGACATACAATAACTTTGCAACACATTAAAATCACCACAGACTTATATTTGAGCAGTAGCAAAGTAGTGGTGTTTTCCCTGCACTTCATGTTAAACATAGGACAACGCAAAATAGCTATTTAGACGCACAGCCAGCTTTTTAGTGAGCTTTCCCAAACCCATACTGGCATGCTCACACACATACACAGAAGCCTTTCCAACTTAGTGCTGGTCGCTAAGTGCCCCACAGACCCTCAAACACACAACACAATTTAGTGTCATTTCTCCCCGCATACACATTTAAAAGCAATGGTCCCGCAGCGCGAAAGGAATGATTATTACTTGGTTTAATCGCAATGTCAGCATATAAAGAAATTAATGTTTTCTGTAACTATGGCTTAGTAAATGACAATTGGACCGTGTTTGGTGCCGTACTGATCTACTCTGTTCCCACAGCGTTCCGGTGGCATCGGTGAGGAGATCAGAACATAAGGCTATGAAATATGAATGTTAGAGAGAATAACTTCTTGAAATGTTGTATGCCATAGTTAGATTAGATTTATTATGCAGCGGGAAGGTGAACACAATCAGGCTGTTAGAGGCTGGGTTGAGTCTTTGCACTGACCTATGAATTGTACCTTAACGGAAGAAGCAAGAAGAGGAACCAATGAGAACCTGCCAACGTATTCTATTGTATTGCTTATCCCAGTACGGGTATATATGTGAGTGCTCTGAAACAAGATGCCAGTCTGTGGTGTTCCTGTTATGCTGTTCGACGAAGGTCTCATTATTGATGCCGGTATCTGGTCCCAGAGCGCACGCGTATGTATTGACTGTACCTTATGACCTAATGTTTGTACAATTTAGTTTGCGCTCATTGTTAGATCATAGCGTGGTAACATCTGTACTTTTACCTGAATAATAATCTTTAGCACATTGGACCGCTATTCAACTGTCTTAGAGTTTTATTAATGGTATAATTAAACACAGCGCTAATTAGCGACACCTTATGGTTTTAGAAGGTATAGGCAGGTTTGGTCTTAGAGGTTCTAGGCAGGTGAATCTTAGAGGTTTATAGGCAGGAATGTACTAAAGGTTTATTTACGATTCAACAGTGGAATGAATGTGTGACCCTGTCTGCATGTGTATGTATGTCTGTGTGTCTGTGTGTATGTATGTATGTATGTATGTATGTATGTATGAATAAGTGACCCTGCCTGTATGTATGTGTGACCAATCCTGTATGTGTATATGTTTGCATGTATGTGTGACCCTGTATGTATGTATGTATGTATGTGTGACTCTTCCATGTATGTATGTGTATATATGTAGCGGTTATATTATATAGCACACACACTTTTTATTTGGGGGGGGGCGGTAGCACGCTCGTGCTCCGGACACCCTGGCCACATGCTACACCTCTGGGTGAATGTCAAAGTAATACCCTTTCATATCAGAACAGCCACACCTCTAGCTTTTGAATTATAAGATGATGATGCCACCACTTGCTGTCCCATCATACTTAATTTAGCATGCTCTTCATGGGTTAAATGAGTCTCTTGTAAGAGAGTAACATCTGCATGCACTTTGTTAATATATGTAAGTATATGTCTACGTTTGATCGGAGAATTGATACCCCTGACATTCCAGGAGTACAATTTAAGTCGTGTCGACATCAGGTTTGTGAAGAGGCCACCTAACCTCAAAAGCCAGCAAGTCAACCATAATATACATGGACATATAACTTCCTTGGTACAAACTAAGCGAATGTGAATGATCCAACGGTAATGCAAGGTAAAAATTAAGTTGAGAATATACAAGATGTGCGAAATGTACCCATACAATTAAAAAAAAAAAAAAAGAAGAGGAAAGGAAAGAATAAAAAAATATAAAATAAATAAAAAGTATGATGTGGAGAGCATATACAAAAATACTGCAACTGTGGTCTAGAACCAGTAGGCAAATAACTATAATGACCAAAAACTGATATCACATTAATCAATTGTATTATAAGAAAATGTAAGCAACCGTTGGTCATTAGATTCTGGACCTAAGAAATACTAAACCTTAAGAATCTAAATAGCTATAAAACATTGAAGGTGTAATACTGAACCAGGAGCCTTATAGGCAAATTTCCAAGACTAGGATCTTCAACATATATTCAGCTATCAAAAAATGGAAACAGATATAAAATAAGCCTGTAATCAATCATTTTGGTCCATTTTAGATGGTAGTGTAGCCTCTTCTTCTTCTTTAAGATATGCCTGGGCATCAGCCAGCGTTGTAAAGTCTTTCTGGCCTTGTGGGGTGAAAAGGCGCAATTGTGCTGGATATAAAAGGGCAAACCGCTTGCCGAATTGCACTAGCTGAAAACACAAAGGCGCCATTTCTCTACGTGCCCTGGAGACCTCCGCAGAGTAATCTTGGAAGAGGAAGAGACGTTGTCCTTCCCATTGAAGAGGGCCCTTGCTTCTTGCTGCAGACCAGATTAGTTCTTTATGGCGGAAACTCAAACATTTGAATATTATTGGCCGAGGTTGGGTCTCGTTTGAATCACATGGTGGACTCAACCTATGCGCACGTTCTATTTCCAATGATGATAATTCTTCGGGTATACCAAGTAACTCTGGTAAGTCTGAGAGTAAGAACTTAAAAAGGTCGGGGCCTTTGATAGATTCTTTTAACCCTAAGAGTCTTAAATTGTTGCGTCTCGACCTGTTTTCCAAGTCATCCACCTTAAACATCAGATGTTGTCGAGAGGATGTAAGCGAGGAGATCTGTTGCTTGAGATCTTCAATTTCTTGGAAATTTGAGCCAATCCTGTTTTCGTTAACAGAAATTTGATGCAAAACCAAATTTAATTGAGACTTCAAATCTGTTAAGGCTTCCATAAATTTTTCAGCTTGGCTTTGTAGTAAAGGTTCCACCGTTTCTTTTATAGCTCTCATTACTTCAGCGTATGTCAGAGAGGGTGAAGGTGTTTTCGGAGGCATTATAGAATCCGGGATAGTTGTAGTATCTGAAGAAAGAGGGGTTGTTGCTAGGCATGATTCTCCTGGAACTAGATCAGTGCGTCGGTCGCCACCTATTATTCTTTGAGGCTTTGGGGTGGTAAGAATAACAAATCTGTCCATAACACTTGTCAAGGGTTTAGACACTCAGCGATTACTTTGACCAGTATCTCATTACTAGCACAGTAGAAAGTCCACAGTTGCAGGTGAATGTGGCAGTTACATTATAAAGAAATCGGAGTAATAATTAAATAAACTTGAATATACGAAATCCAAGTGTATACAAAGTAAATTTTAATATACACTGTTATGATATGAAATCCAAATGGTAACACCATCTATATATGTCAGGCTGCAAGGAGAATTGAAGCTTGTAGAGGTTTAACACCAACAGCAGTATAATGATATGTAGTGACCTGACCAGCAGTGCCACCAATGCCGTAATGGGAGGAAAAAAACACTGGTATAAAGAAGAGAGGTCTTCCTTCCTTCTCCTTCTCCTTCGCCACTGATATATAGAGGTAAGGGGGGTGCAGGAGTTGTTAATATCTGTGTGGCAAGCGGCTCCAAATATTCAGATGGTACAATAACTGTTACAGAGAGAGCAGGATCCGGTGCATCAGCATATAGATCTTTCCAATGAGGAATACAAGGTGCTATTACAGCATATAATAAGACTGGACCTTCAATCCGTATAATCAATGTGGACCGCAGTGTAGGGTAAGAAAGTAGAGGTATCTTTCAGGGGATGTGAAGGTGTTGTGTGTCCACCGTGTTTGTCTCATAAACCCGCAGCCCCAGAGGAAAATGGCAGCCACAAGCACGTAGGCAATATATAAGTAAATCCAAGGGATACCTGTCCATCCAGATGAGGTTCCAGTCCAGACACCCTTAAGCTGAGTGCTGAGAGTCCAGGTGTTCCTGTATAGTTGTGCATTTATTATTCATTCGCCCGTCGATCGCGGCAGCCACCAGGCAAAAATCGAGGCCGCGGCTTCAGATGTAGAAGTAGGCCACGAGCGTGTGTCACCGCAGAGAGGAGCGCCGGGGACACGTACAGGGTCACCGGCCCATTCAAAGGGACCCCCGTATAGCGAGGGGAGCTGAGGTATGTAGCCCCAAAGCTCCTTCACAGTCGGAGCTGATTCACCGCACGTACGCTCAGGTCCGCCGCTAAGCCACGCCCCCGCAAAAAGACTTTATACACATCATAATGGGGTATTGTGTGTAGAATTTTGAGGACAAAAAGGAATTGATTCCATTTTGGAATAAGGCTATAACATAACAAAATGTGGAAAAAGTGAAGCGTTGTGAATACTTTCCGGATGCACTGTACGCAGCTTGGGCTCTCACTGCGTGCTTTGAGGTTAGCAATTCCGGAGTAAGGTCAGACCTTGTGCAAGTGTGCGTGAGGCTCCGATGGTACTCGATGTTACCGATTATTACGTATTACGGATGTGTGTAAGGTAAAGTGGGCATCCTGCAACGGAAATCATTAGCATATTTGCGCAGTTAGACTGCATGCGTAATTGCTGCTGCGATCGCTATAGCGATCCTTACTGAATCAGGCCCAGAAATGCTGATTTGGCCTCTGTATGCGGACATCACTGCTCTCTCCCAGTCTAATCACTTACAGACACAACACTAACGGCGCTACCAGAAACACATGCAGTCAATAAAGCGTCCCTGTACAGACAATTTATCCATTTATGGGCAGCACAGACGGTGTAATGGTTAGCATTACTGCCTCATAGCACTGAGGTCATGGGTTTGATTCCCACTAAGGCCCTAACTGTGTGGTGTTTGTATATTCTCCCTATGCTTGCATGGGTTTTCTCCAAGTGCTCCGGTTTTCTCCCATTAACCTACCACATATACTGGTAGGTTAATTGGGTCCCAACAAAACCCTAGTGTGTGCGCATGTGGTAGGGAATTTAGATTATAAGCTTTACTGGGGCAGGGATGGATGTGAATGGACAAATATTCTTTGTAAAGCGCTGCGGAATATGTGTGCGCTATATAAAAAACTGTTATTAAATAAAATAAATAATAATAATAAACCACCACTGGGAGAGGAAGAGGCCATTATCCATGTGCTGCCAGGAGTGGTAGTTTGGCTTAGGCTTATTGCTACAGTGCACTGAACTTCACTATAGGACCATCTTGCAACAAGAGTTTGCCAGGAGAACGATTTACAAGACCCTACTCGCAGATAATAGGATCGAGCACAGTGTATGCACCCTGCTATTCCCTGTACACACCACCACTGAAAGACTTCTAAGTTCCTGGGGAGGAGAAGCAGGTGGTCGGGGCCGGACGGTTCGTGTAACTAAGCCCCGCCCCTCATGATAATTTGCAGCAAACGCCACATATTTAAATAGGGGGCCACATGGCACGATTTTCATAGAAATACGTAATTAGGTCCCACCCCCTACTCACGGACACCAACAGATGGTCATCCCTGTTTATTGACTGACTGGCCTGTAGCCCATCAGAATCTGGTGGCAGGGCTTTTCCTGTGTCGGGCGGCGGAGCTATGATCAGTGTCCTGGCACTTTGTAAAAATAAACAAACATTTGGTTATGCTTAGACATCGATAGAGGGCAACCATCTGGTTCTCCCCCATCGATTGCAAAAGCATTCGACATTGACCCTAAACCATCGATGATTATGAATCATTGATGGTTGATGTCCATCCCTAGCTCCAAGCAATGCACTTTGAGCAGTGCACTCAGGAATCTATGTACTAAGTCCCTCATTCAGAGCAAGCGGTCAATGGTGGGGCACTGCGCGCGTGCCGTGCGCAAGCCCCGTAGCGAGTGAGAAATTCACTCGCTCTGGGGCTCGCTACAAACGGGGCAGCTGTCGATGTTGATCGACAGCTCGCCCCGTTTTGCAGGCGGGGAGAGGGGGTGGCTGGACAAACGGAAGTGATGTCAGTAGCGAGCTTCCTGCTCTATTTGAGCAGGAAGCTCACTGGGGCTTGCGGAAGACGAGACCCTATCACAAGGGTCTCGTCGCAAGCCCGATGGTCGCGATAATCGCGACCATCACCGGGCCACTCGCAAAAGCTGTGGGTGGTCACCCACAGCTTAGCGAGCGGCCATCAGGCCAGTTAAAAAAAAAAAAACGGCCGCCCTCATTCAGAGCGAGCGCTCGCTTTTTGCGAGCGCCTCTGAATGAGGTCCTAAGCCTTGGAGAGACCCCTCAGTATGCCTCGATGCATTGACTGGCCCCTCTCAAATGTTGGGGTCTACGAGCTTTCCCCTTGCCAGCACCTGTGCCAGTGTAATAAATGTTTAAAATAAACAATACAGTACTATAAATACATTTTTAAAAAGGAGTATTAACTTACCTTTACACAAGCCGGTTCTCTGAGGTCAACAGAGTTGGTGACAAAGGTAAATTACTCCACTGCGCTTACTGTACAGGCCCAAACTGTGATTGGCGCATATGAAAAGTACGTCTTTTGCAACTGCGGTAAATTAGCTGTGAGAGGCATCAGGACTTGTTCAGGTATTTACTGGAAAAGACACTTTTCACGAGCACTGTCCCTGAACTGCAATTATACATTCTCTCAAGAATCATTTGTTACCGTTGCAATGTGCGAGGAAATGAAATAATAGGTCAAATATTTGAAACTTAATACATGGGCCCTATATGAGCATGTCAAATGAATACAGCAAGTTGAGTGAACTTTCTTTTTTTGCTATTTGGCTATATGTCAAAGCAGAGCCGTAACTAGACTTTTTGGTGCCCTGTGCCAGAAAGAGCATTGGCTCCCCCCCCACCCCCCGCCCACATTTTTTAAATAGGTACATAAGATAGTGCACCTGAAAAAGGGCCATGGCCTCTTGGGGAAGGGACAGGGAAGAGATAGGGGAGGTCAGGGGATAAAAGTAGAGGAAGCTACAAGTGAGAATGATAATAAACAGGAAAATTGACAGGCCTGAACAGCGTCCCCTGCCCTGCGGTGCCCTGGCACTGGTCGCACTACCCTAGTTACGTCACTGTGTCATAGGCCGGGATGTACTAAGGTTGCGGTGACCATTCCGCCAGTCACCGCAACCTTACTACATATTACTTACTTACTTACTTACTACTAACATATGCAAATAGTATCGCAAAGGACAGCTCTTGCGATAAGAGCTGCCCTTTGCGAAGCAGCCGATGCCTGGTGACGACGTCTCCGTGGGACCCCGTCCCCTCTGAGCCCTGGGAGCTTCCTGCTGGTCACATGTGCAGGAAGCCCGGGCACCTCCTCCTCCCTACACCCGGAAGATTAGGAGGAGGAGGACTCAGGAGGAGCGCGGGCCGGTGACCATGGACAGCAGGTGAGTGGGGGCCACCGCTGGGCAACGGCGGGGCGGCGAAGCGTCGGGTGCGGGGTCTGGTAAGAAGCCCATAGGCTTCTATAGGGTAACGCCAGGTTTTTCTGCCATTGCCCTCCGCGCTGAAAAAAGGGTGGGCGGGGCTTAATACATATGCAAATGAATTTTTACTTTAGTACATCCCGCCCAAAGTGTTAAATTAAGTTGTCTGGTTAAAAGCTGATTGAGCCCACTATTGCTAGTTCCCAAATACCTATTCTGAGGAGCTGAGTTTTCTTTCTGCAAAACATTCTCAATATATCCCAGTTGCTGCATCGGCCTCCACATAAACACCAAAATTCAAAACATCTATATGTTTGAGTAGAACAGACCCTAAATCTATAAGTCTTTCCAACAATTTGCTGTTTAGGAATCAGAAAGAGCTGTGAATGTGAGCACTGATATACACTCTGTAATCCTATAGATGATGCACTGGACTGTTATATGTCATTTGATTTGTGTACTATTACTATAATGAAGCGCATTGTGTCTATGGCACAATACGTCCAGTATCTGGAGAGGAGGCAGCAGCTAGAAGAGGCGTGTACATAGTAGAGAAGGGAAGGCTGGGGAGGGGCAGCAGCAGGAACACAAATGTATGCCCGGGCCTCCACCATTCTGCAGCTGCACACTAGTCTTTCACACTTTCTGCACCCAAGACTCCTGCTCTACAACAGGCAGAGCTCCAGCCTCTCTTACAAGGTAAGAGAGCTCCCTGCTAGAGGAGAGAGACCTGCTTTACCCTTTGTATGCGCTTTCAGAGCAGGTCTGTGTCTTTGCACTGCTGTCTATAGCAGGTCTGGTACTGTTCTGTCATTGGGAAAGTTATTTTGTGTAAAGTAGCCTTTGTTTATGATCCTAATCAGATTGCTGTGCATTAGAAGATACATATGTGTCTTGATGTCTGTGTATTAGGGGTAGGTGAGAGGCATGTGTGCTGATATCTGTGTATTAGGAGGAGGTGAGCGGCATGTGTGCTGATGTGTGTGTATTAGGGGTAGGTGAGAGGCATGTGTGCTGATGTCTGTGTATTAGGAGGAGGTGAGCGGCATGTGTGCTGATGTGTGTGTATTAGGAGTAGGTGAGAGGCAAGTGGGCTGATGTCTGTGTATTAGGGGTAGGTGAGAGGCATGTGTGCTGATGTCTGTGTATTAGGAGGAAGTGAGCTGCATGTGTCCTGATGCATCTGTGGATTAGGGGTAGGTGAGAGGCATGTGTGCTGAAGTCAGAGAAATAGGAAGCAATGAAAGACAGTGTTCTGATGTTTGTGTTTTGGGAGAAGATGACAGGTGTCCTGATGCATCTGTGGATTAGGAGGGTAGATGCACATGTGTTGGTCTGTGTATTAGGAAGCATTGGGAGCTACATACCCTCATGTGACAATTATGTGTCCTTATATCTGTGTTCTAGGAGATGAAATGTACATGTCCTGATCTTTGCATATTAGCAAGTGACAGGTATGTGTCCTTATGTATATGTATTAAGAGGAGGTGACGGGTAATTGAATTAAGTATTTTGTGGTACAGATTCATAGCTATTGTAACACTATGATGGTATTTCATCTGTGTATTAGGAGGTGACTGATGGCTCTTCCAAATAAACAGACATCAGGAAATGTAATAGATATACTTGTCCTGATATCTGAGTATTTGAGGTGATGGGAACTTGTCTGATCTCTGCGTATTAGGAGAGGACAGGTACATGTCCTTATGTCTGTGTTTTAGATGGTGACAGTTACGTGTGTCCTGATGTCTGTGTATTAGGGTGAGGTGATGGGAACTTGTCTGATCCCTGCGTATTGGGAGAGGACAGGTACATGTCCTGATGTCTTTGTTTTAGATGGTGACAGTTATGTGTCCTGATGTCTGTGTATTAGGGTGAGGTGATGGGAACTTGTCTGATGTCTGCGTATTAGGAGAGGACAGGTACATGTCCTGATGTCTGTGTTTTAGATGGTGACAGTTACGTGTGTCCTGATGTCTGTGTATTAGGGTGAGGTGATGGGAACTTGTCTGATGTCTGCGTATTAGGAGAGGACAGGTACATGTCCTGATGTCTGTGTATTAGATGGTGAGAGGTACATGTCCTGATGTCTGTATATTAGATGGTGACAGTTACGGGTCCTGATATCTGAGTATTAGGGTGAGGTGATGGGAACTTGTATGAACCCTGCGTATTAGGGGAGGATAGGTACATGTCCTGATGTCTGTGTATTAGATGGTGAGAGCTACATGTCCTGATGTCTGTGTATTAGATGGTGAGAGCTACATGTCCTGATGTCTGTGTATTAGATGGTGAGAGCTACATGTCCTGATGTCTGTGTATTAGATGGTGAGAGGTACGTATCCTGATGTCTGGAGGACAGATACATGTCTTAATATCTGCATACTAGGAGGACGTGAAAGGTGCTTGTTCTGATAATGATGAAGTGACAGGTACGTGTCCTGATATCTGTGTACAAGGATGAGGTAACGGGTACCTCTCCTGATATCTGTGTACAAGGATTAGGTGACGGGTAAGTGTCCTGATGTTTGTGTATAAGGATGAGGTGACAGATTGTGTTCTGATGTCTGTGTACAAGAAGGAGGTGACAGGTCTGTGTCCTGAAGTCGTTGTATAAGGAGGGGGTGATCGGTACATGACTTTATGTCTGTGTATAAGGAAGAGATAACCGGAGCCTTTATATATAATATTTTTTTTTTACTATTACAATAATTCAGTAATTGTAATAGTGCACATAGAATTTTGGAATATATCTCATGATGGTCTCAGTCATTCCACGGTGGAAGGCAAAATGTTAATTTTCCTGACAATAGCCAGCCTGTTGTGTTGTGTGGAGATGTCAGTGGGAAGCAGTGAATGGTATTGACTGTTGTGTTATGGGCTCACCAGCAACTCTTTTGTTTTGTCATTTGGGGGGGCTGATAGTTGGGTCATCAGACTGAACAATGACCACTTTTGCAAAAAGAACTAATAACATTCCTCTACTTTCAAAAGTGTAGAGAATTTAATCCTCTGTACACAAAGTGTAACAAACATGCAATAATTTTCATGCACACCATCTCGTAGTTGTGTTTTTTGGGGGGTGAAAAGCCCAAAGTTATGTGTAATTGCTCATTTAATTAGAAACTGTTTTGAGTCTGTATTTCAATAGATGTCAATTATTTTGGTGTGGGATAAACAACTGTTACCTAAATTTGGTTCTTTTGAGTACAGTCTGAGTCATCACTAGATATGATTCTGAAGTCTATGTGTAATTAAGTGGCATTTGAATGAATAACTCCTCCTCTCTTGGTTTCTTTAGGTTGGGTCAATTTTCAAGAGATCTAAGGCAGATTCAGTCAAGGTTTTTCATCACAAGATGTCGTCACAAGCCTCAAAAGATCACCAAGAGGCTCAGAGGCCACCACTGTTAGTGGATGACCACACTGTGGCTACTGTTAGAGAATCCAAAATCTTAATTCTGCTGAGGGGTCTTCCAGGGAGTGGAAAATCTACCCTGGCAATAGATATTGAAAAAAAATACAAGGACTCTTCTCGTCTCATTTCTGCTGACCAGTATGAAATCAAACCAGTGGTGAGGAGCTCTAGTGGAGATTACCGTAAACTGGATGATGAGTTAACCACTTGCTTTGAAAGATGTGAGGCCAGTCTGGTCATCCTTGATGACACACACCATGACCGCGAAAGGCTTGAAGAATTGTTTGATTTGGCCAACAAGTACCAATTCACTGTAGTTGTCCTAGAACCAAAGACACCATGGAAATTGGACTGTGCACAGCTGAAAGACCGGAACCACTGGAAGCTATCTCTGGAGGAGCTTAAGAACCTGAGACCTACACTAGAGAAGGACCTCCTTCCCCTGTACTTTGGATGGTTCCTGGCAAAGAGAGATGAGGATTCCTTAAGGAAGACCAGCCGTGAATTTCTGGAGCAGCTACAAAACTTAAAAGCCTTCAAGAAGCGTTTACAAGCATGTATGTGTTGCCTATGGTTTAGTTGTTTGGTTATCTTGAATAGATTTCCTGATTAACAACATAGGGCCAAATTCAATTAGCCCTGTTAATTTATTGGGGGTGAAAGAGGGTGGTACTCTCTGGCTTTAACACCTGGGGCTATTCAATTACATCCTTTTTTTTCACCCAAGACCCCTATTAACACCTAATATCCATGATAAGTTCATGGATGAGTTAACAGGGTTGCGGCACCAGGTAACACGCACTTTAACAGATTTCTTTTCGGGTCTGAGCAGACCCGAATTCCTGCGGGCTGACTTCGGGACCAATTGAATAGCCCCCGGGAACAATTAGTCTGCGGTAAATTACCATGGCTAATTGAATTCCCCCCATAACCTATTTGTATATGTAAGAGTGTTTCCTTCTATAATTATTTTAAAGACACACAGTCAGAAGCCAGAGCATAACACACAAGGCTGTATACTAGTTTATGTTTACAGCTTTTTATTTTTTTTCCATTAGGCCTAACTTTTATCATAATATACATACTGGAGTGGCTACTGTTTTGTAACCACGTATACCAAGTATCCCATAAGTAGTCAAATTTGTAATCTATTAATCAGAAACATTTTGGCAAATGTTTCTGTTTTTACCAGATGTCTGATACATTTTCCTTTTTATTTTATTACACCGCTATGAATTTAAAAAAAAAAAAATCAAAACCTTTATATTTGTAAAACCGCCATAAAAAGAAAAATATATATTATACTACAAATTCTACAATTAATTTTATGTTAAAAATGAACTTTAAATAAAATTTACAAAAAAATACAATTGTTCTGGGAGATATTAACCCATCTTTTACTTTTGATGGTATTTTGGAAATTTATAAGTAATGCAATGCAAAACGTATGGATTATAGTTTTGAAATCTGCCATATTTTGCAAAAATTACTTTTGTATATGTGCTCAATATTTATTTATTACCAGTTATTTATATAGCGCACACATATTCCGTAGCGCTTTTACAGAGAATATTCGGCCATTCACATCAGTCCCTGCCCCAGTGGAGCTTACAATCTATATTCCCTACCACATGCACACGCACAATTAACCTACCAGTATATTTTTGGAGTGTGGGAGGAAACCAGAGTACCCGGAGGAAACCCACGCAAGCACAAGGAGAATATACAAACTCCACACAGTTAGGGCCGTAGTGGGTATCGAACCAACGACCTCAGTGCTGTGAGGCAGTAATGCTACCATTACACCATCTGTGCTGCCCTGAATATCACTGCAACCATCGATAATACACTGGAGGGTATGGTAATAACATATATTGCAAAATCAGGAAGTTTTTATATGTTATTTCACAACATTATTTTCTTTGTAAAATCCTTATGATGATGTCTTTGTGTTTTGATATTGTTTGTGTTCTATCGTTTTGAACACATTTTCATGGATGGCTACTTATAATTGATTTAAAAGTCTATGAAGAGAGACTGTGTACACACACAGCAACAGCCCAAAAATACGGATTATAAACAATAAACCCAATTTCACTATTTCATTATTCACTTTAATTGCCTATATTGTTAATTATTATGCTACTTTTAATGCAAACTAGTAAAACCCTTTTCAGTTTGAATTTCATGACCATGACACTGTTGTACAAGGGAGAGTCCCTGTACTCACTACTTCAGCAAAACTAACTAGTGTTGCCCTATATACTATAAAATGTAAATATTCTTAGACAATTCATTCCAGGTGTTTTCTATTTTCCTTGTTGGAGGAACTCAATCCATCAGCCAAACCTCTTCCAAGCAATAAAAGCTTACCTTCCTGTAACTCTTACTAAGTACATTGCTGTATTATTTGCCTCCGCTATCGGCGAACTACTTTTTAGCCATCTGGTTATAACAGGCCTGGCAAACCTGTGGCTCTCAGCAGTTGTGAAACTACAAGTTCCATCATACCCTCACACCGATCAGCTGGTAAAGCATGCTGGGACTTGTAGTGTCACAACAGCTGGAGAGCCACAGGTTGGCCAGGCCTGGATTATATTATCATACAGGGCAGATATTTTCATAGCTATGTGATATGACACTGCTCTAACATTGGACGCAATGGTGCATATTGAGCAGCTTTGTGATTTAATCGAAAAGCGTCAAACTGAAACTGAATGATATAGAGAACCATCCCAATTCACCAACTTGCAGTGAATGCAAGCAGACACTCCTGCACTGTGTTATATATCAGACACAAGCTGGTACAGATCATTTTGTTCTATAGGTGTCATCTCCATATCTGTTTATATGATTTTATTAGAATTAAAAAAAGAAAGAAAAAACAAGGACTAAGGCCATTACCTACAATGTAGTTACATAGGAAAGATAAAGGTTTCTCTGATAAAGCTGGGGGGGGCACTGTATATACCAAACAGAGGGCCTGAGCCAGAGATGGATGCTAATTACGCAGATCGAGTGACTGTTTGCCATTGCGCGTGCATCGTAGTGTGCGAAGGCAGCTCTGCAATCACGGAGACCCATCGCAGAGTGATTGACAGGAAGTGAGCATTTGGGGGTGTTGATGGGGGGGGCGTTGGCGAAACGCAGGCGTAACTGGCCGCTACATAAATTAGCCACTGCTGTTACATATGCAGCTCTGAGTGTCAGAAGGGCACCCAAGGCTGGGGCAGGTCAGATCTTCCGCAAGGGTAAAATGGCTGCCAATATGCTTCGATGTTACCGATATTTACGCAGGTATGCATTGTTGCACGGTTGTAAAAAGGCAACAGTGTGCGTCTTTATGCTCGGGTGAAAACTTTGGCAACTGGGTGGGGGGGATGAAGTTAGCCGTCCTTAGGTGTAATTGAACTGTACATAAACTTGTATTTGTTGTGCTTTCATTTGTTGGATATTTGTGTTTTATTAACTTGGATATGCAAAAAAAAAAAAAAAAAAAAATTTAAAGCAAAATATTAATATTTTATTTCTTACTTCCTTTCAGTTGGTGATGAAGATAAACATAAGTTGGATCTCTTGAAGTATTTTAACAAGACTCCTAATATCCTACATTGCACGGCCAAGTATTGTGATTATGGGAAGGTTGTGGGATCAGAAGAATATGCACACCAAGAGGTGAGTGGATATTTGTGGTAAAAAAAACCCCACAAATAATACTAAAAGACTGTGTGTGACATTAGCATATATACAACTGTTAACCACACAAAAGGCCCTAGTGATGTTACTGTTTGTTAGTAAATTGATTTGGCTGTCCAACCTGCAGGGCCAGCCCAACCATAATTATATTAGTAAGCGAATAGCGCTTTTCGCACCTCATGGTTAAATGACCTATATATAGTACTACACTCCCCTCCACCCCAGATAACATTTTCATGTATAGTTTCTCAAGTTCCCTACATGGGTACAGTATGCAATAAAGCCCACTCCAGGTCCTGTCTGTGCTAAAAATAAACTGCTAATTTATTCTATAGTGCACACACATTCCGCAGCGCTGTACAGAGAATATTTGGCCATTCACATCAGTTGCTGCCCCAGTTGAACTTACAATCTATATTCCCTACCATAAGTACACTCACTAGTGTTGTTGTTTTTTTTCAGAATCTGATTAAATGCTCTTAAATACTGTGTACCTTTTTCTATAGTGTGCTATGCTGTTATTCCCTAAGTCCTGTATTCCACTATATACAATTTTGTGGGGTCTATTTACTAAGCAGTGTTAGGAGACGTGAAAAGTGATAAGGTGCCAGCCAATCAGCTCCCAACTGTCATTTTTCAAACACAACCTGTGAGATGGCAGCTGGGAGCTGATTAGCTGGCACCTTATCACTTTTCTGTCTCTTAACACTGCTTAGTAAATAGGCCCCTTCGTTTTCTGCCGCTGATGCTGGCCAGCAAGGAGTTGGTGTGTGGTGAACGATAGTCCGACTCCTAATGCCCCCTGGCTCAAAAGTCTAATCTAAGGACTGAGCAATATTTAAGAGGAAACCTGCATCCAAAGAATGCTCTTTAGAGGGGAGCAGTTGTGGGGATTGGGGGTACCGGTTAGCAGGGGGTTATTGGGTAAGGGAGGGGAGCATCTCGCTATAGGAAGTATCCAACATCTGAATGGACAATTCAATAATAGTGCTCTTGTTGCAATTGATCTGTTAATTTAATATACACTTATTTATTCATGATCCCCTGTACTACACTTTCAATCACCCAAGATGAATAAATACACCTATCATTCACAATAGGTTGCAGTGTCCTTGTGTTACTTTGAGCTGTGGTCCTTCTATGTTCATAGCACAATCAACCGCATCTAAATGGCATTAAAGACAAACGAGTAATTAAGTAGAAATGACTCAATATGTGCAGTACTGACATGATATACCTGTAGAACTTGCGTTCATTTTATTACTCGCTGATCCCCTTCAGCATAAGTGTTATTGCAACAGTGCATTATTATCTAGCGTCAGGAAGTACCCAGCCTAAACTTCAGATGAGCTGCCGAGAAGTAAATCGCATACACATATATCATGGACGATAACATTCAACGATGTATCGTTCATTTCATTCAGTGTGTATGCAGTGAACGACCAACGATGTGCGCTCCCGCGGGTCGTTAACTATGTCTTTTGTCGTCCGTACATACAGGCCAATCTAACGATATTGTCAAGAATTGCCTGTTCAGAGATGTGGCAGGATGACTTCACTGAAATATAGCTTTAAAGAAGAAAGTGTACACCCAATATAATTTGTCCTGCACTACAGAGAGTTCAAGGGAAATCTTTCACCATAGATTGTTCATACAGCACATCATCTAGTGTGTATGAGCCTTAAAATAGGGATACTAGGGGGCGTGGTCTAGCTGGCAAACAGGACAGACGTGGTGTTATACAGCTCCTGCCATACCTGTCCTTTTTAGAGCACAAGCAGCACATATTTAATTAAATCACCCACCCTCAGTGGTCAATAAGTGCCTGGGCCACCCTGGTCCTGCTGTCTGAGCTCTGGAGAGACTTTGAGCCCTATCCCCAAGTGAGGCCTGTTTTCCTCTCTGCAGCCGCGGCCTCGAGTTTGGAGCAGCACAGACCACCAGCTGTGCTCCCGTCGGGACTGCCACCGCTGATTCCCGGGGCGTGCCGCTACCTCTCCCCATGGGGACCCTCCTGTTTGAGGTTCCCTTATTACCTCTACCAGTCCTTGCTGCCGCTGACATCCGCTGCCTCCTGCAGCACATCACTGCCCTCTCCCGTGGGGGCCCTCCTGGTGGAGACTATCCCACTGCCTCCTCTGGACTACCGAAAGGCGGCCCTATAGGGTGCTGTGAGTCGCGCCAGTCTGCTATTTTAACTCCTTATGCTCTGGCAGATCAGCTGATCACGACCTCCAGCACTGCCTTGACTGCATCGATATCTGGACTGCCAGAACAGCTTCCTCCACTTACTAAATGCTGGCCTTCTTCTGAGAGACCCACACAGCTGAATTGGTGAGTCCTCTTTGAGCTACAAAGCACCCCCCACCTTACAGCCTGATAGCCTGCTCCATAATAGTGGCTTCTGAAGCTTAGCCCAGAATTCTTCCTCCATCAGGCACTAGCGTTCTATAAATGAGGGGAACTTATTGGGGATTCCCTCATCCTATATAAGCGACATGACCTCTAATTAAATTATCTCACTTAAGATTTGTCTGGCCCAAACCGGTTTCTAACTGGCCTCACTGGCTTCCGCCTCACCTGTGATGTTTTGTATGGTCTTCTTGCTCTCCTGAAAAGATGCAACCTGCTACTTGGCTCATTATTAGCAAAGGGGACCTCTCCTATGTAGTACATCCTCAACTACTCTTTCTGAACCCCTTGTACTCGCCATCAGTGATTTTTTATTTTTTTTTCTCTACAATCTGTATACAACTACTCATTTGATTCTATCCACTCAGACTACTCAATATGTCTAATCGTCATAAAAAGTCTGCTGCGAGTGAGTTGACGGATTTTTTTCGACCCAAAGATAAGAGCAAATCCAGCATTATGTCTGCTCACTCACCGCACTCCTCTGAAACAACCTCAGGACTCCCAGACGACAACTCGACAGTGTCTTTCTCCTCTGACATCACTAAAATGATACAGACAATGATACAAACTGAACTCCGCTTTTTGATCTCCTCTCTCAAAACAGAGATAGATTCCTTGGGTACAAGAACGGACTCCCTCGAGCGTAAGGTTGATGAGATCTGTCAGTTCCAAGATGTCACCAATCAGGAAATATCGGATATGCGTTCTGAAATTGACATTCTTAAGGAACAGATGGAAGATGCAGAGAATAGATCCAGACGCAATAACATCCGCTTCAGAAACATTCCTGAATCAATTGACTCCGATGCGCTCCCTGAATATTTAGAGGGATTGTTCCTTCAATGCCTGCCAGATTCCTCCATAGATTCCCTACAGTTGGACCGTGCCCATAGAGCATTTATTTTATTTTTTTCTCTTAACTTATGGGCCTATTGCCTCTCCTAACTATATTTTTCTTTTCTTTTTTCGCTGATGTGCTAGGAGCGCGAGATTCATATAATCTCAGTTGGATAGTTGCTGTTTGAATCTTCTAGGTTCCCCACGCTAGTTCTGTTTGTCACATAACATTACCATGTTTTACGTCCTTTGTGCTACCACCCCCGAGCCCCAAGTGCACAGGATGTACTGTTTCTATTGCACTGTTGCTGCGTTCTGTGGTACGGATGCAGTTCCTACTATCTCTCCTCCCCGTCCCATACTAACAATCCTTCCTACTCCTCACCTTTTTCTCCTTACCTCCCCGTTGGCATCGAGTGTTCATTGGGCCTGCGATCCCAATCTAAGAGCTTTCCTAACAAAACTTCCGATGTCGCTGAAACTAATCTCTCTTAATGTAAATGGTCTCAACTCCCCCCAAAAGCGAACCATGACCCTACAGTACCTTAAGCGACGACAAATCCACATAGCGTTATTGCAAGAGACTCACTTTCTTAATAGTCATCCAAATTTGACGAACAAAACATTCCCCCATGCCTATTATGCTTTCACTGACCATAAATCTACAGGAGTTGCAATACTCCTACATCAATCTTCCCCATTTGTAGTGGACTCCTCTTACATTGATCCCTTGGGCCGTTATCTTTTCCTAACAGGCTTTATTGGTAGCGTCCCAATGACTATTGCTAACATATACGCTCCTAATGTTTCTCAAGGTGCTTTTCTCTCTCCGGTCTTTTCTAAACTGTCTAAAATCGCTAAAGGTAAGATTATAATTGGTGGAGACTTCAATGTGATTCCCTCTGCTTGCATGGATCGCACTGGCCCTGCCAAGTTTTCTCCTACTCAGGTACGTGAATCGACTAAATTAATTTCTTTATTAAAACTGCATAATTTATATGACGCATGGAGGATCTTGTACCCGTCAGCTCGTGAGTACTCCCATTCACATAGTTTTCTCCAGAATTGACCTCTTCTTAGTTGATCATACCTCCACCCCCATCCTCCGGTCCTCAGAGATCTCTCCGGTGTCCTGGTCCGATCACTCTGCTGTCCTACTAGACTTAACTTTCCCTACTATTAGCCCTCATCGATTTAAATGGAGATTAGATGAATTCCTTCTTTTACACGAAGAAGTACGCGACCAAATTCTACACGCAATAACCGATTTCAACCTACATAATGATCCTGATCATACCTCGCACGCGATAAATTGGGAGGCTCTTAAAGCCTCACTTCGCGGCCATTTTCTTCAGATCTCATCCACCCGTAAAAAAGCGGAGAGGGAAAAGATAGCGAGCTTAGAAGCTCAAATTACATCTATGACAGAAAAATTTCAACGATTCCCTAAAGACAAATTTTTTAGACAACTACGTCTATACAGGGGCCAACTAAATCAACTTCTCTCGTCCAAAGCCTCTCGTACCCTTAAATGGTTACAGCAAAGATTTTACGAAGGGGGAGACAAAGCTGAGGCCATTCTTGCACGTAAGCTTCAAACTAAACGAACTAAAAATAGAATTATGCACATTAAAGATTCATCTGGTAAAACACACTATGACCCGAAATCCATAGCAAATAGCTTTAAAGATTTTTACTCCTCTCTCTACGGCCTTCGGAGTCATGAGTTATCGCCTTCCTCCCTTTTGGATGCTACTAGGGAATATCTCTCCTCTTGTGATCTACCCCGTCTCTCTTCCTCGCAACTGTCCGCTCTTAACGAAGCGGTTACTGCCGAGGAACTTGAAAGTGCTGTGAAGTCCGTGAAATCCTCTTCTGCTCCTGGCCCAGATGGCTTTCCTGCGGCCTTCTATAAGAAATTTTTTTTTTCTCTGTCTCCCCTGTCATTGAACCTTTTCAATTCAATTTTGTCTGTCCGGAAGTTTGACGAGGCCACCACCAGGGCGGAAATAGTGGTCATACACAAAGAAGGCAGAGAACCTAGTCTGTGCTCTAGCTACCGGCCGATCTCCCTTCTAAATGTGGATTTAAAAATCTTCGCTAAAATTCTTGCCTCCCGTCTGGCATTAGTCATCCCTTACCTGGTTCATTTAAATCAAGTGGGTTTTATACCGGGTCGACTGGCCTCCGATAATACGCGTAAAATGATTGATCTGATCAATTTTGATAACACTAAATCACTCCCCGCCCTGTTGGTGGCCTTAGATGCGGAGAAGGCCTTTGTCAGGGTTGACTGGACCTTCTTGAAATCTACTTTGCACGCATTTGGCTTTCACTGAGATTTTCTAAATAGAGTGGCCTCTCTATACTATAATCCCTCTGCCCTAGTTTTAGCTAATGGATTTGCTTCCCCCCCTTTCGATATCCAAAATGGTACTCGACAAGGATGCCCCTTATCACCTCTCCTCTTCGCTTTAATTATGGAACCTTTGGCGGCTAAGCTCAGAGGTAAACCTACTGTTACAGGTATCCAAGTAGGTCAAACAAATCACACCGTAGCCTTGTATGCTGACGATGTTCTGCTTACATTGACTAATCCCTTATCTTCTCTCCCTGCAGTCTTTGATGAAATACAAACATTTGGACATTTATCGAACTTCAAAATTAATAGCGATAAAACTGAAATTTTACCTCTATCTCTAGAACCTAATACAATAGCTCAACTGCGCAGATCTTATAATTTTTGATGGTGCTCCCGTTCCTTGAAGTACCTAGGGATTCAACTAACTGATTCTTATGATAAATTATTTTCTGCAAATTTTCCGCCTCTCTTTGATAAGATACGCCATGATCTTAATTCATGGGGGACACATTTTATTTCATGGATAGGGCGCGTTAACACTATTAAAATGAACGTACTCCCGAGATTCCTATGTCTCTTTCAAACCCTCCCAGTTAGAGTTCCTTCCAACTTCTTAACTTCTCTTCAGCGGCTAGTTTCCAGATTTATTTGGGCGAGTCGCAAACCCAGGGTTAGATTTCGTGCTCTCTGCTATCATATCAAGGAGGGAGGTTTTGGTTTACCTAATTTCCACAAATACTACTTGGCGGTTCATTTATCCCAGACTGTCCTTTCACACGCTGCTGCACACACTAGAGACTGGGTAGATCTGGAAGCTCAACTACTTAACTTTCTTTCTCCACACTCCCTTTTTTGGATGGAACATAAACACAGACCACATTTCTCCTGCATCCCTCCCACTCTCCGATTCTCCCTATCTATATGGGATTATTGCAAAAGAACCTTTTCTCTAATTCAAAATCATCTTCCTATGACCCCTCTGTGGAACAACAAGGGTTTTTTACGGGGTTTAGACCCTGGGACCTTCGCTCCGTGGGTCTCCCATAACATTAAGTTTCTAAGGGATATTTGTCCCCTATGCCCATTCCCGGAATTCTCTGAGTTGCAAGACAGACTTAATTTACCAACGAGATGTTTTCATCAGTATCTTCAAATACACCATCTTTTCTCCTCAACTATCGGCTCTAAGTCTCATCCGTCATACTCTCCCTTAGAGTCCCTCTGTCTACATAGATCTACCTCCAGGGGCCTTATTTCTACCCTTTATAATTTATTAATTGTTCACAATTGCCCTCTTAAAGAACCACATGAATTAGCTTGGGAGAAGGATATGGGGGAGTCCCTGGAACCTAGGGAGTGGTCCAAAATTCGCGAGCTGGCGGCAAAATCTTCAATATGTGTCAGAATAAAAGAAAATACTTATAAGAGGTTATATAGATGGTATATGGTTCCCACACGTATCCGAGCCATTTTTCCACAGGCCTCCGGCACATGTTGGAGAGGCTGTGGGGAGGAGGGCACCTTTGCACATATTTGGTGGCACTGTCCCAAGATTAAGATATTTTGGGCAAAAGTTCATCGCCTAATTCTTTCGGTCACCAATATCACACTCCCCTCTTGCATGTCTTATTAATTACTCCCGCGACCTATCCATAATTGTGACAAATATACCCAAGCACTCATAAGACACATTACTAACGCAGCTAACTGTGCGATTGCGGCCTCTTGGAAGAAAACAGACCCTCCCTCCCACACTGCTTTGATTAATACCATTTGGCGTGTGCACAGTTTGGAATATATCACTAGCCAAATACATGAAAGCCCTAATAAATTTACTGAAATTTGGTCCCCTTGGCTATCTTACCATGAGACACATTCTTAAATTTGATTGGCTTCTCAGTGGACGCTCTGTTTGCCTCCTTCCCCCTCTTTGCGTTTCCCTTACCAGTCTTCCCTTACTAACATTCCCCAGTATCCCGCCTATTGTGGTTCCTCTCCCTTTTCTACCCGTGCTGTTCTTTCTCAACCCTTCTTAAAATTACCAGGTATTATATGCCCTTCTAAGCAGAGGTACCATATATACTCGAGTATAAGCCGAGTTTTTCAGCACAAAAAATGTGCTGAAAAAGTACCCCCTCGGCTTATACTCGGGTCAAGTGTAGCGCTGACCGGCCGGAGCCGGCAGCTGCGTGTTTGGTGTAATCAGCAGCCGCTGAGAGTCTGTCAGACTTTCAGCGGCTGCTGCTGCTCCCACTGCGGGAGCCATCTTCCGGCTCCCGCAGTGGGTGATGGGAGACACGTCGTCATGACGACGTCTCTCCCATTCAAAGCGTCCGGAGGAGCGGACAGCGGCGGGACCAGGAGCGGGAGTTTAAGGTAAGTGTTTATTTTATTTTTTTATTCTTTTCACGTCTCTCTCTACTAGGGGGGGGGACTACAGGGGGCACTACCAGGGGGCATTATCAGGGGGCGATTACTACAGGGGGCACTACCAAGGGGCATTATCAGGGGGCACTAAAAGGGGGGATTACCACTGGGGGAACTACAAGGGGGGGATTACTACAGGGGGCACTAAAGGGGGGGGATTACCACTGGGGGCACTGAAAGGGGGGATTACCACTGGGGGCACTGAAAGGGGGGATTACCACTGGGGGCACAACCAGGGGGAATTACTACTGGGAGCACTACCAGCTGCTGCCATTTCCCACACTAGGCTTATACTCGAGTCAGTAAGTTTTCCCAGTTTTTTGGGGTAAAAGTAGGTACCTCGGCTTATATTCGGGTCGACTTATACTCGAGTATATACGGTATATTCCTTTAATGTTTATACTGTCTGTATGTTTGGTTTTATACCAATTTGTGTAGATTTGTATGTGTTTAGGGATGTACTTTATAATCTGTACTCGGAGAAAATTGAATAAAAACTTTTCTAAAAAAAAAAAAAAAAAATAGGGATAGGACAGAAGGGGCGGGACTTGGGGAGGAGTGGAAAGAGAGAAGGGACATCAATCCTCAGACTTAATGCAGCACCTCGGTGGCTGGCAGCAGACTCCATGAAGAACAGCACCTGCAGGGCCAGCCTGATTATCACCACAACGCAGATGACCATATTGACACATATCACAGCAACATCTTCTCACAATTGATACAGCATCTGAGATACAGCTCAGATGCTTTATTAACTCTTTGTGAGAAGATATTGCTGTGATATTGTATCTTGATTGCACACCTGGACCTGTTGTTATGTCTTGATAAAATATCGGTTGGATCTGAAATGACGACAGTGTAATATGACTTGATGGCAATATTGGACATGATTACTGAGCATGACTTTGGCTCAATAAATTGCACCAAAAAAAAACGTGTTTATAAATTTGATATACAGTAGACCTTTGTGTATGTATATGTGTGTGTGTGTGTATGTATATGTGTGTGTGTATATATATATATATGTATATGTGTGTGTGTATGTATATGTGTATATATATATATATATATATATATATATATATATAATATAATATATATAGGTCCTGTATAAATGAAGGATGCTGATAATTGACACAATGGGCTTTATTTATAAAGCAGCACCTTCTGTAAGCCTCTGCTTCCCAGCGCGTTGCAAGTGGACATTTAAAACACTTGCAGTCTGTCTAAAGCACCCCGGGCTTTGCAGTGACTGATGTTTAACATTTTCACCCGAAACCCACCAGGGAGATAGGCCGTTGCTTTGTAATTAATGTCCAATGACTAAACACACAATGTTAATTCACTATCTGTGTAAAATGTGCAGCACAGCAACCAATAAGGTATTTGCTTTTATTGTCTTACACTATATAGGTGGAAGCTCATTGGCTATGATGTGTTACAGCGTATGTTATTGTGACGTTTGTTGTCTTTGGGGTAGTGTCTTGCTAAACACTATGTATTTCCTCCTTTCTGTAGGCTGTGAAGAAGGCCTATTCTAAAGGCTACACACTCCATATCACAGCTTTTTTCGCCACCCCCAGGACAGCAGGAGCACAAGTAGAACTCACGGAAGACCAGCTCCTACTATGGCCTGCAGATGCTGAGAAAGAAGTGATGCCCAAAGATACCTTTCCCCGGGGAAGTCGTGCCCATATCACTCTGGGCACCGCAGTTGATGTGCAGGATGTTCAAACTGGCATTGACCTTCTGGAATTCATAAAATTGCAGCAAAGTGGAAAAGAGGGGGAGAGTGGGGGAGAGTTTACAGGATCAGTCAGTGGCAAAGTCTCTTATTATGATAATGGTATGTGGATGCTTAACCTTACCAGAAAGATTGAAATGAAATCCATCTTTTCAGGTTACTATGGGAAGCCGGGTGTCAGTGTCCCATTGCGGGGTGGCAAAAAGGGCCTTTTACATCAATGTCTAATTGTGTAACCGAGAAAGCACTAAAAAAAAAAACAAAAAAAAAAAACTTTTGCTCTTTAACTTATCAAAGTGCCACTAAATGTTTAATATTTTGTAGTAATTTTTATGCCATATACTGTGAAATGAAGGTACAGCGCTGTATGATGGTACAAGGGTGTAATAGAAAAGTTCTCATGCTTGCTGCCTTCCACAGTATTACAGTTGTTCTAGTTTATAATAAGTAGCTATGTATACAGTAGGTCACATAATTAATGGTATCTTTCAAAAATCAAAGCAACAGTGTACTCTGAATGTGCACTTTAAAATAAACAGATATATAAACTTTGATTTGTAAATCTGATGGTGTCTGACA
Organism: Taudactylus pleione; assembly: GCA_031769625.1. Taxonomy (NCBI): domain Eukaryota; kingdom Metazoa; phylum Chordata; class Amphibia; order Anura; family Myobatrachidae; genus Taudactylus; species Taudactylus pleione. Next base: position 7,841,315 of record JAUIMM010000017.1, on the reverse strand, counting down.
TAGGACACTTATAATTTCTATAATATCAGACCATCTCTGACCTCTGACCTTTCTAAATAATAAGTGACTATTTGTCAGCTCTCACAACGTATTTATCTATGCAATAATGCAGCATCTGTCCTGATTATTGCCAGTAAAGGAAAATCGCTTCTACTTATAGGAAAGTATATGATTATTTTGAGGATTTAATATATCCCAAATACAAGTTAAGTTCAACTGAGAAATTAGATTGAATTCAGTTTATTCTAAATGGAAAAATGAAGTGCAGGGGAAAATAAATTGCTGTAACTCATGGAATCCAGATTTGATAGATTTTCTAGTACAGTTTATAAAAAGAAACCAAATATATGAGAGACGTCACTTTTTTCCTGTGCGTCTAATTTCTTCTATGTCTGTGGTTAAATATTTGTAGCCTTTCTGACCTGGGTTCCCACAAATTAGGATTTTTTTTTTTTTTATCAAATATTTGTAATTTTGATGCTTCAATTGCATTTAGCAATATATTTTATTTAGCAAGCAACGTGGCCTATACAGATTATGCTTTCTGTTTAAAAAAGAAAAAGGAACTTGTTATATTAATGTTACATAGGGATAGGCATGAATATAATTTAATTAAAAAGGTTGATTTAAGATATGAATTGCCCAGGCACAAATTTTAGAATGTAAAATAGTTTTTAGCAGCACCGTTTAGAATAACTATCTGTACTAGCTGCGAAAATTAAACTTTCTTTTTTAAAAGTCTTGTAAGTTTGAAGTATGCAACAATAAATCACTAATAGCGCATATAGAATGATGTAGTAGCTGAACTCCTTAAATGTAACAAGCCCAAATTACTTGCTGTATGAATGGGGAACATCTAATGAAGGTAATGTCCAAAGCGTACAACCACATTAAAGGAGAATTAGTCCTATTTCTTTTATTTATTTATTTTTGCTTTTTTAAAGGTGTTTTCAACTCCAGTACAAAGTTTTTAGATTGGGATTTTAATTTACTTATGAAAGGGAAACCGAGGCCTCAGTGAACAGAAGCTCTGACATACAGTATAACTGCTGTGTTGTAGGCTGTGCAGTTCCATGTGGATGACTATACATAAAACCTGAATGTGTGGGTGGCCATTGGAGTTATCCATATGAACATTATAAGAACTGCACTGTCTATCTTCTATTAGGATTCAATAGAACCACATTAAAAGTACAGCAAACACTTGTAGACCAGTTAATGGCTAAAGAAGGAGAGGTAAAGCTGTAGGCAAAGGAAGCAGCCTCCTATAACCACTGCACAAGTGGATTGCATTTTGTAGCTCAAAAGTACATTTCCACTTTCAGAAGTGTTCTATTAAAAATGATAATCCCTCCTCAGTGACACAATTCAACAACGCTTGAAGAAAGCAGACCCGACCGACACTCACAGCGTGCCCCATTAGGGATGGTGGGTTCATTTCTGGATTTTGATTGATTTAAAATCAGTCAACATCGATGTTGTGCTTCTGGGGCTAAATCACACATTTACTAATACTTAAGAACAAAATCAAACATTCTTTGTTAGTAAATGTGTGATTTAGCCCCAGAAGCACAGCATCGTTGTTGATTGATTTTAAATTGATTAAAATTGACCTTTAGTGAATATACCCTTAGGCCTCTATAACATACTGCAAAGTCAAACTTCCTTTAGTGCTTCAAGGATTGCTCCAAATACTTTTTTTGTCATTTATAAGGAAATTTTGTTTTACATGGTTTGTGCGATATAGGTGTAACCTGTAATGTTTTTTTTTCATTGTTGGCACTATAAACCTCTGTGTTTAGTGTATCTCTCTGTAAACACAGACAGACTGTATATTGTTGAGAATTCACATACACTAGATTACTATGTTGCTTAATATTATTTTTTTATTACAAGTGTTTTATGATTATCCATGGTGTGATAGGTGGGTGCTGAGTGGTTTATTCACAATAAAGAATAGGAATAGGTAAAGAGTACTTTCCTTTGTGGAGGTTTTGAGATGTGTCGGACAGTTCTTCAATAGAAAAGAAAAGAAAAAATACCAAGATGGTGTAATACCTTCAAACCATATAAAGTGTCAGAGATACAGCAAATGTCAAAGAATGTTTTAGACAAGTGATGAATAGATTTCACATTAAACTTTCACATTAGCTCATATAGAGCAATAGAAACAATAATCTCATGAAGAGCAAAAGCATTCACATAACATGATATAATCTGATATAGAGCACAAACAATCACAATTGGCTAGTAGAAACAGTTGGACCCAAAAAAAAGACAAACATCAGTGTTTTGCACACAGGGTGGTTGCTCCTTATCAGCCTATTGTTTGTATTGCTGTATATGTGCTAATGTGCAGGTTAAATTGATATACAGTACTAGGGTGGTTCAGTAAGTAAGGTAACAGGACCGCTTATGTGTGTAATGTTCTCTATTTAGTCTAATTTCCCACCCTGGCCAGAACAGGTAGACCACTGCTTCCCCTCACGGCCATTAAACTGTGCGTCATATCAGTCATACTGTCTCACCATCAGTTGTAAGATGGTGGGCCTGGGGGAAACATGGTCAAACATTGAGGTGTGTAATGTGATCAGATTTCTGCAGCTAAAGAGCACATCAGCAGCTGAAATTCATTGCCAACTAGTAGAGGTGTACAGTGATAATGTCATGTCAATCAAACAGGTTTGGCCAGGCCACACTCAGCCAACCGCACGTGTGACTTGTTACAGTGCACCATTGGCAGGCCTGACCTGATTTCCATCTCTTTGGACCATTGACGAAGCACCTGGGTAGAAGGTGATTCGCAACAGACAGAGAAGTTCAGCAAACCATCAGGTCCTGGCTTCAAGCGCTTGATACTGATTTCTTCTATGCCGGGATAAACCCCTTGGTGTACCGTTGGAACAAGTGCTTAGTATGGGGACTGTGGAAAAGTAATCTGTACCAAGATCATATAATTGATTATACGTATATGTACGAGTTTAATACATTTTACGCAATGAGAGATCTTGTTACCTTATTTATTGAACCACCTTCGTACATCAATTGCCTAAAACATTCTCTACCATTTGCTGTATTTTTTATATCGTATATGCTTTGGAGGTATCATACCATCTTGGGCCCGTATTCAATTAGAGGTGAAAAGTCGGAAAAGTTTTGCCTGTCCGACTCTGAACTTTTAAAAAACTTTAAAAAAAACACACCTGTTACATGCACCTGCAGTCCTAAAAACACCTGATCCATCCTTGCAGACCCCCAAGATCCTTATTTCGCTAGTTTTTATGCTTATCCCCCCCACTTTTTACTTTTTTGCCCCAAAAATGAAAGTACTTTTTTGGGGTGTTCTCAGGTAATTTGTTTATTTATTTTTAATATTTGTCCTTTGGGGGTCTGTCGCAAGGGTTCAGAGTCGTTTCCCCATGTTTGTACCCCAAAATAGCGATTTTGCACTTTTTTTTTCACCTGCTATTCATAGGAGATACTTTTCTGCATATTACAATGCGAAATCGCCCTGCAATTGAACATGGAGATACTTTGAAAACAGGCGGAAAGTCCAAATCCGCAGAAACTTATTTCAAAACGGCACTTTTCGCCTCTAATTGAATCCAGCCCTTAGTAATTTTTTTTTTTCTTTCCTTTTATATTGGAAAGAAAAAATAATAATTTTCAGAGGAGTTGAACAAATAGTCCAACTCTTCTAAATATCTCCACAAAGGGAACTATTTCTTACTATTCTTTATTGTGACTCACTCAGCACCCAGAGCCCTTATACCGGCTTTCTTTATCATATATCTTTATTGTGGGTCTGGGATACGCTGTATTACGCACCCCAGGCAGCTTTGTGTGCACTCCATACTTCTGCTTCTATACCTAATTACATAGTGTGATGTGTGTTTATGTCTAGCCAAATAAGTGCAACAGTGGTAATTAAATTCATTTTTGGCATTTTAATAACTAAACTTGTGTTCATATGTGTATTTTCTGCTTCTCCCAGATATGAAATGGAACCTATAAAAATAGACTTAATAGTATTTTAAACATTAAGCCATCATTAATATTATCCCTGACTTCACCAAGGTCTAATATCAAGTAAACAGCAGCCATGTGTAATTGTTCACATGAGAGCTTTGGCCACAACTATTTACTACCTGATAAAAGTTGAAACGGCCAGTGTCTTATCATTCTAAAGCTCTGTATATCCCAGGGATCTTAATATTGGGTTGTCTCAATGGCAAACCAGGATAAATTATTTGTGCTAAGCAGTTATCATTAATGATTAAATAGTCATCTACGCACTTGCAACAACAGTTGTACCAGTTTACTCTGTACAATTCCAATCACTATATAACTACATTTTAATGTTGGTAAACTGTATGGTCCCCAAGAGGTGAGGTTCCTTACCTGAAATCACAAAATGTCTTTTACGGGAGCTGGTAGCGGCAGAAAATCTAGGCTTTATGTATACCCATTATTATCGGAAACTTATTAGTGACATATGTCATATGATTGGCTTACTGAGGTTATCAGCTTGTGATCTTCCAGTTCACCTCACTGAAAATATCTAGGCAATAGAGGGTAAGGGGTTTATTTAAGAAGTGTCGGGTTGTAAAACCTTGACACTTCTGTTCGTGTTTATGCCTGATATTTAAAAGGGCAATGCTTTTACTAGCAATGTCTTGCTAACAAAAGCGCTGCCCTTTTAAATATTGGGCATAAACACGAAACCAGAAGTGTTGTACACACTGTGTAAAAGAAAAAAAAAAAAAGTCTCCTTGTGCATACATCTGTGCAGAGAATGAATGCACACAGCATATAGATAGATGGTCTCTGTGACAGATGGATGCAGCTACCTGCAGTGTGCAGTGGAGGTAAAAAAACAAAACAAAAAAAACAAACACTATATGGTTTTTGCCCAATGATTATCTAATGTTAACATTTCAGTTGGTTTGGTTTAAATACATTTTCTTTATTAAACATCTTTGATTAACAGTTTGCATGTGGCTTTAATTATGTGAAACATTATCTTTTAAAAACTACGTCCAATGTAGTCATAATCGCAATCAAAATGTATAAGAAAAAATAAAATGCATAAATTCCAGACTATGAAATACTGCACTATGATGTGGTACAGGTTGAGTCTCCCATATCCAAATATTCCGAAATACGGAATTATTTTGGCATGACTGAAATAATGAAACCCTTGATTTTTGATGGCTCCTTGTACACAAATTTGTCTAAGGCACAAATTATTAAAAATATTGTATACAATTACCTTCAGGCGGTGTGTATAAGGTGTATATGACACATAACTGAATTTCATTTCTGTACACAAACTTTGCTTGAGTCACAAAATTATTGAAAATATTGTATAAAATGACCTGCAGACTGTGTGTATAAGGTGTATATAACACATAAATGTATTCTGTGTGTATATTTGGGTCCCAATCCCAAGATATTTCATTAGGATATGCAAATATTCCAAAATACGGAATATTCCCTTACTCAAAATACCCCTGGTCCCAAGCATTCTGGATATGGGAGACTCAACCTGTATTATCTTTACTGGTCTGGTTTCAGTAGTACACAATTTTGTAATAAAGATGGGTCTTTTATAGCAATCGGAAAGTCTAAGAGGGCCAAGAGACCAATTCTCTTGTGCCATTATTGATATTCCAGATGAATGGTGGAATCATGTGTACTTAATATCTTCAGTAGTACATAGTGATATAGAACCTTTTTGGACTCGGAAGCCTTTTATGGGTTTTACAAGTTCAAATATATCTCGTTTCCATACAAGCTACTGTAGTTTACCCTTGTATAATTCTATCAACTACCATCTTTTATTTTCGGTACAGTACAAGGTGATCTAGATGTCCATATATATATATATATATATATATATATATATGAACTATTTTGTGAACTGCACTTAAATGAATTAGAATACCGCTAATCAATTCAGTAGGAGCTAGTGAGATATGAGACACATGGTGCCTCAAATTTGTCACAAGCTCTTAATTAATGTTTAGGCTGCTTATATAGTGCCTTTTATAAGATCATTCATTATTTCCTGTCTCATGACTTCTAACTTCTAATTGTACTCAACAACAACAATAATAACAAAAAGTTAAATTACTAAACATGTCTTAAATATGTTACCAAAATCTTTAATAAAAAAATATTAAAAGAATAAACAAGAATGTTGAGTGTTATGTGAGGAAATTGTTGTTTGTGTGCTGAATATTTATAATGTTCCTTTCATCCTCTTTTTTGCAAACTAATGGTGCATACACGGTCAGATTTGACAGATGAACGATTTGAACGATTGTACGATTTTTTACTGCACTAAAATGACTGGAATCGACCAAAACTGACTGCAAACACATCAGATGTCAGATATCGTTATCTGACCATCGGGAATGCGCATTGTTCATCGTTGAAGGCTCACATGTCAGATTTTCCTTCAGATATGAACGATTTTTTTAATAGTTATCGTTCAGATCTGAAGAAAAATCTGACCGTGTATATGCACCATAACTCCACTACTGCATATTCTTGATATCACTACTGCATATTCTTGATATCACTACTGCATATTCTTGATATGCTAGTGTGTTGTACACATTCCAAATGTAATTTTATTTCTAAAGATTTCAGAGGAAGAAACTCTTTAAAATTGATCCATTAGTTCTCAAAATAATTCAGAACCTGAACACAAAAGTTAAAGAACCAGATTTGTCATATAACATCAATTGTGCATTCTCACTTTCTTTGGTTTTATGCCCATTTAGATACATTATGTATGTATGTATGTATATATATATATATATATATATATATATATATATATATATATATATATATATGAACAATGGTAGTCCAGCACTCAAATACAATAGAACTGTAGAGGGCTCTGGTGCCGTAACCCATATATATATATATAACACATACATGACAGGGAGAGAGTTTACAAGTCTGTCTAAAAAATGAGTTTAGCGCAGACTTTCTGTTGACATTCCTGCTTTAACATTATTACAGAATGTTTGGCCAGTAGTTAGGAAGGGGATGTGCTATTCACTTCATTTTAGCCTAAAATTGAAAGGTGGACAATACATTTCTCATAGTCTGAATATCAATGTCCCTAGTAATATTAATACAGATGTGTCCACATACATCTATCCTCCATACGCCGCTGACACTGTAACGTAAAATTTCGTATGCAGATACACCTGCAGATGCACACAGAATATAGGCATGCCGAATATCATTTTAATCAGCAGAAGCTGTTGGTGCGCCCTATTCGCATCGCTGTGTGAATAAGATGCATCTGAAGTTAAAAAGTTGCACGAAAAGACGTTCGGCGCTACCGAGTCACATCATGGCATGGCGTGACTAGAAGGGCTGTTTAATGTGCACAGAGGCTAGATGTATGAGGACACATCTGTATATAAAATTCTAATTCTGCAAATATTAACCCCAGTTCTCTAGAATGTCCTCTTATGTCTTCCTCAAAGACTAAAATACCATCAACACCTAAATCATAAAACATTTATTCAAACATCAAGATGCTATAAATTAAATTATAGTTCCTGACACCTGAACCTTTGACAAAATTGGATTTTTTTCTACTCATCCGTAAAATCCCTTCCTCGAAGTCCATCTGGGATACACTGTATAATTCTTACAGCTGGGGATAGAGTTTAGCAGTAGGAGTTTTTCACTGAACTAGTTAAACACCCTCCACACACACACACACACACACACCTACCTTCACTGGATCCTCAGTTTTGCACGTTTAGCAAAACCAAAAGGTGGAAGAACATACAACTATGAACAGAGCATTAAAACAAAAGAGGCAATGGCCCCAAAAAAAACATATCAGGGAAGGATCACAGTGAACCCCAGAAGGAGTTCGAGGAAGAGATTTAACAGTGAGTACAAAAAAATCCAATTTCCTCTATCTTCCATCTGGGGGACACTGAATAGTACTTACAGCTGAGACTTTCCAAAGCGCACAAAATTGGTGTCCCCCACACAAAAAGTGTGGAAACTATAAAATTTTTGAAGGTATGCACAGGCAACCAGGTAGCCGCTCAGCACAACTGTTCCAACGAGGCTCTGGGGCGCACCGCCCAAGAAGCGCTAACACCATGATCCGAATGAGCCAAAGAGAAGCTGGATCCGGCATATACGCCAAACAAATAAGCTTGACGTATGACAGAGGTGACCCGCTGAGCAATGGTACTCTTTGATGCTGGCCAACCCCATTTTGAGCATTAAACAACAATAGAGAATCTGTACTCTGGATAGAAGAAATACAGTTCAGATAGATCTGTAGCGCTCAGACTACATCCAACAACTCCAACGCGAAAGAATTAGCAGAAGAAGATGCCCGCAGAAAAGCAGGAAGAACCATGTCCTGGTTATGATGGAATTTATAAACTACCTTAACTAGAAAGGAATGTTTGGTCTACAAAACTACCCAATCTGAATGGAAAATGACCAGGGGAGGTTTGCAAGATAGAGCAATTCTGACACGCACTTGGCAGACGAAATAGCCACCGATTCAAGACGTTCGTAAAGTGCCTATTGGAGAGCCTCCAACACCAAATTCAGATCCCACAGATGAACAGAGTGAAAATACGGTGGTTGAATATGAAGAGCACTCTGAAGGAAAATCTGGACCTCCGGAATGGTGGCCAATTGTTACTGGTATAGAATAGACAGAGATGAAACTTGACCTTTGAGAAAGGAAGGGCCTGAGACAACCCATCCTGCAGGAAGGACAGAAGACGTTAATGGAAGGCAGCAGCAGAGAGGCCCTTACCTTCGCATCAAGAAACAAAGATTCCAGACAATGCTAAATTCTGGAAGTTACTGACTTGCAAGTCTGAATCATGGTCCTGACCACCTGGTGGGAGAACCCCGAGCCCTCAATATCTGGGTCTCAAGAACCATGCCATCAAAGCCAGATGAGGTAAATTTGGGTGCAGACAGTAACCTTGATGAAATAGGTCTGGCCGAAGAGGTAGATGGTAAGGATCCTTGTTCAGCATGCTATTAGAATGACTGGTAGAGCCTCGCGACACACACGCTGAAGAACCCTGGGCGGTATGGACAGGGGGGGTAGCAGATATCCTTGATGAAGGAGCCAAGGATCCATCATGGTGTCTAGGTAGGCTACTTGAGGGTCTCAAGAGTTGTAATTCCCATTCTCCGGGATGAACGGTATGGCAGCTGAGAATGTCTGCCTCCCAGTTGTCCACCCCAGGAACTGTAAATGGGTGATATGGTGGGGACCCAGAGTTCTGCCCAATTAATGATGTCTTACACCTCCCTTATGGCCAAAACACTCAGAGTTCTGCCCTGTTTGTTTATGCAGGCCACAGCCGTGGCATTATCAGACTGAATTCTGACAGCTTGCCCCTGCAAACACTTCTGAGTCTGGACCAGGGTATTCCTGATTGCCCTCAACTCAAGGATGTTGATGGGGAGAGTGGACTCCATTGGCAACCAAAGCCCCTGAAAGTGCTGATCTAGGATGACTGCTTCCCACCCAGTCAGGCTGGCATCTGTTGTGATGAGGACCCAGTTCCAAATTGAAATGGGAGAACCCAGGGACAGATTCTGAGTGCCAAGTCTGGAGTGTCTGAACAGACAGATGGAAAAGCTGCCTGTTCAGACAGGAACCTGAAAATTAAACCACCTTGAAGTCTGTAACCATTTTTCCCAGCAGTTGAATGCACCGAAGAACTGTCACCTGAGGCAGTTGGAGAAGAGAGCGTACTCTGGACTGGAGGTACTGAATCTTCTGAGAGGGTAGGAAAAAATTCACAGTTGAGCTGTGAGTCTGTAGGGTGTCCACTGCTACTTGCAGATGTTGTTGCAGAATGACCTCTGATTAAAGGACCCATCCGGCTTGCCCACCAGAAAAAGACTGGCATAAAAATCTAGCCTTCTCTGGTGAACCGGAACAATAATTCTCGAATTTGAAAGCAAATGAATCGCTTGCAGGAGGGCTCATCTTTTGGACGGATCCTGGGAAGAGGAGTGCCGAGAAAAAATTTGTAGTTCGGGACCCTCCAAGTCCAAGATGTTTTCTCTGGATACAAGGCCGCTAACCCAAACAGCTGGTGCCGACTGAAGTCAGACGTCCCGGAACCGAGGAGATGGGCCTCAACCACCTGGGGGTGATGTTGGGCCCACAGAATATCATGCAAATGGCTTGTCTGTTGGCTTGGTAACAGGCCAGCGAGGGCCTGTAGTGCCATGGCCCTTGAAGGCTCCCCTATGGGTGTATCCCAACATACATCGAAAAGACTGCAAGCTCCCCTACCCTGAGGCCAAAAGGAACAAAACCTAGAAGCCTTTGTCTTGGGGGCAGAAACAGGGAGGTAAGGGCTCTTACCTCGAACAGCCTGAGAGATAATCCTTATATATTCTGGCCCAAAAAAAAATTCCCCCTCAAAGGGGACCACCTCTAAAGTTAATTTTGATTCTGGATCAGTTTTCCAAGACCGAAGCCAAATTTACCTGTGAGCAGAAACAGCCAATGCTGAAATTCGCGACTGCACAGACACAGGGCTTCACGAATCTGCTCCATTAGAGTAAAAGAGTCTGGATTAGGCTCCTCAGTCTGAAATCCAGAAACCATCTGAGCCAATCAAGTATATACAGCTCTAAGAATCCAAGCACTAGCCAGCACAGGCCTAAGGGAGGCACCTGTAAGAGAGGACACAGATTTTAGCAGAGCATCACTTCTTCGATTAGTGAGATAACTTCAAAGTAACAGACAATAGGTGCATCTACCTGAGGGTACAACAATCTGCTTACAGAAGTTTTCCTGAGGCTGTAGGAACACTTCCAACAGCAAGACTAAGGAAACATCTGTATTTGATACGATCCTACAAACTAATACTAAATCTAATTTTGACCCCCAGTTAAATAACCAGTCTAGTTTTACCTGCAGAAAAATGGGGTCCCTTGATGCTGGGCTGCAGGCTTACATGCTTTTTATTATTTCCAAGGTACATGATGCTTAAAACAACCTGGATAGGTTTTCTGCAGTATGGTTACAATGATATAGGTCTCAAGGTGTCACTTTCCCCGGTCTTTCTTGACCTCTCATTCCCTGCTCACACCACCTTCTCTTTCTACTGTCCATTCTCCTTCCTCCCCCTTTCGTTTCTGGGGCTCCTCTATTGGTCCCCCCCAGCTCGCTCCCTCTTTTCTAGTTTTCTCTCCTTATATATTTTCTTTTACTCTCTACTTTTATTTTTTGTTTCTCCCCACTATCCCATTTTCGACCCCGCCTCTTCCACCCTTATGGACCTTTGAGGATTAACTAAAACAAATTATATGCTATTGCGCATTGTGATCCTCCTATTTTCTCTTTCCTTTATGTTTCACAATTTTTACTCCTTTTTGTCCATTTGAGAATTTTTTTAATTTTTAACATTTCCCCCAAGTTAAGTTTTATTATTCAGCATGTTATTTTTTTTTGCATACCAGCAGTATGTTTAATATTGGTTCTGACATCTATTATTTGATTGTGATTTATTCGAAATTATTTTTGTATGTTTTTCTTTGATTCTTTAATAAAAACTATATGATAAAAAAACAACCTTTCCCTGTGACTCCTAACTTATACACTGAACCAAAATTTAATAGATGCAGTTAATTCCCCTGGCAGACCCATCATATCTACCAGGGGGACATTCTATCAGCCCATTTCTCAACTTTTGGACTCTTTCATCCAACCTACTTACAGTACTTGACACCGAATCTTTCCTAAAAACTTTTGAGTAACATTCTAGAAGTGAGTGATCATACCATCATGTGCACAATGGATGTACACCTCAATCCCACACAAAGCAGGTCTAGAGGCAATGGAGACATCCCACAGGTAGTAACTTTTTCCTTCATCTTTTGAAACTAAAGCTGCGTACACACTGTCAGATAAAGTGGACGATTTCAAAGATAACGATCCTATCGTTATCGTTCAAATCGTCCAGTTTCTGGCCCCTGCAAACGACCAAACGATGGTCGATGTGTGGGCACGAATGGTCGTTATCGACCATCGTTCGTCGCCCCCGGGCAAACCGGCATACATGGTCGATATCGACCATGTTAGCCTATTTACTATAGGGACCCGCGATCGTTAATCACGGGTCGTTATAGGTTAATGTATGTGTTGGATGTTCGATAAGGATCATCCAACACATGTAGAATGATCAGATGATGATCGTTATCTGATCGTCGTGCAGTCATCCCGTGTTAATCTCACTCTGTATTATTTTTAATTTAATAGAGAATATTATTTGCAGACATCTGGTTGCGTGATGGCGTCAAATGTGGCTCCATCCTATGCAAATGTGTACACATTCAAACAAGAAAATATTTTTTCATTTGAACCTCCAGATGTTTCTCAACATATCGACTTATATACTCTATATAAATAGACAAGTTATTTATGCTCTGCGATGGAGGGCAAGAGGCATTTCTCAATTTATGTCACAGATTAATCTGTTGCCGACACCATTTCTGTTCACATATCAATACAGAGACTGTAAGCCCAATTTTTTAGATGTCAAAATTTTCTTGAGAGGGATGGCTGAGTACCACAGTTTTCCACAAGGACACCGACAGGAATGGAAGCAAATAGCCATCATCTGCCAGCCTTGAAGAAAGGCCCACCTTATTCTCAAATGTTCAGAATAGTGCGTATCAACAGTGATCCAGTGGTGGTGGTTCCAGCACAGGTGGACAAATTTAGTACCAAAGGTTAGGACTATAAGAAACTCCTATCACTGAAACATCAGGTTCTGTCCATAAATGGCAGTGCCAGATTAATGTCCACATGGGCCTGGAGCTGAAATTTATGAAGGACCTATTGTGTGTCAATGCAGGGGATGTGACAAGCATTGTGGCAGTGTGACTAGTGATGTGGGGGCGTGACCAGTATTGTGTGTGTGTGTATGGTCTACACATGGGTGGTGGCCTGTGCCATGGGTGTAGCTATCTCCATGGAGGGCATAGCTAGCACTTACCTTCAATCGATAAAAAGCTTCCTTTAGAAATCCTTTAGAAACAATAACCCTTAGATACTCATATAATATGGATTTTATATCACATCCCCAGTCAGAATCAAATCCATACCACATCTAAAATTTGATAAACAAATCAAACTTACAGAGTGCGTGTATATATAGTGTGACAGGGTCAGCATAATTAAACATGAAGTAAATGTGGAATATCCAGATCTCCCAGGTTTGGCAGAACAAAGGCATTCGGATTGTGTAAATGTCCAGTTCAGGTGTTGCTTCAATCAGTGCCTGGAAAGGCAGCTGATTACAGACACATGTCAGAAGCTGGTTTAAGAGCTGCAGAGACACTGGGGAAACTGAGCCTGATGGTGAAATAGTCGCCCAGCTTATAGGCCTGGGGGTGACTAGTGTTAGGGTTCCTGGACCTGCGAGTCCACTGAAGAAATTGCTGTATTGGAAGACTTTAGGTGCATACACACACAACGATTTTTTTAACGATTATCATTAAACGATATCGTTTAACGATAATCGTTTGAAAAAATCGTTCACTTTCTGAGTCAAACGATGAACGATTATTGTTCATGCGCGTTCACGTTTGTAGTTCAGTCAGACTTGTCAACTCAACGATTTTCATTAAGTTAATATGCAAAAATAGTTTGTAGTTCATAAAAATCGTTCATTACATTTAAATGAACATAGTAAATGAACAACTTTAGTAAACGATTTTAGTTCATTTTTTCAAGGTAGAAAATCGTTTACTAAAATCGTTCATTAACTCAATCGTTGTGTGTGTATGCAGCCTTTGTATGACATCTTGCCTGTGAAACTGCCATATCCTGTGTAGCTGCCTGTGGTGAGCAATAAAAGCTACTGATGGATTTTACCCAGTCTATGTGATTCTTGTCACACAAAAAAAAAAAAAAAAAAAAAAATATATATATATATTTTGGTTTGCTTGAATACAGACATCAGTATTGTAGATTAATCTAAGTTCCTAGCGTATAACCAGAACTACTTCTGCTGATCTTGTAGAATAGAGGGATATGCTCTAAAAACAAACTAATACAACACTAAATTATGGGTAGTTTATTAAACAATATAGGGGCTTATTTATCAAATAATTTGTGCAGGATATTCCCCGAAAATACCAGTTTTTGGGAGCTACCTGCAAATATTAAGGATCCCCTGAATGTATGAAAGAGGGGTTGCAGCAGATATCTCAGATATCTGCTGCGGTCCTTCCATTTCCAACAGCAGTTGCAGCCCCCATATGTTTCTGGTGGCAAAATATTCACTTCTTACAGGTCCCAAATGTATATTTAAAGCTTAACATGACCAGGGGGCTCCCACACTAGTGGCACAGTTCCGGGTGACCAGAGGAGGAGCTTAGCACGACTGAGGGCAGAGCTTAGCAAGACCAGGGACTCTCACATTGGTGATACAGTGTTGTATGGCCAGGGGTGGAGCTTACCACAATCAGGGAGCAGAGCTTAGCATGACAAGGGGGTTCCCACACTGGGAACACAGATTTATATGGCCGGGAGCAGATCTTTTACCATAATCAGGGGGCTTCCACACTGGTGACACAGGTTCAGATGGCTGGGTGTAGAGCTTAGCGCATGTAGGGGTGTAGCTTCGGATGGACTTAGTGGACAGCGCCTTGGGGGGTTGTTGAGTGGTCGATGTTTCAGCCGGTTGGAACTGATATAATGGGCTGGACTGTTGGTGGTGACATGTTTTTTTTTCTTTTCCTGTCAACACTGTCACTGTGTACTAAACCCTACCATCAAAAAGGAGTCGTCAAATCTCTTTATTTGGACTATCACATATAATGCACAAGTCCTACTAGTCATAGAGCCACGTGGCCTATTGTGTCTAGCAACCTGAACCTCCCATACTTCAAAAACACTAGACCTATGGCATGTAATCGTTGGGGCAAAAACCTTAGAGATTATTTAGTTATAGCAGATCAATAAATCTAAAACTGATCTTTTCTGGGTTCCTAACAAACCTGGATGTTATGTGTCCGTCTTGTGTTATTTGTGGATACTTATTGATGGGCCAAACATTTAAACACCCACACTCAGGCAAGAAGTTTGTGATGAGACTTGTTTTTAATGCAGCACTCGGATTGTATTCCTTTTTTCCCTATTTTTTCTGTTTTCATATTTTTGTTTTTATTGGTATATTGACATTTTTTTGTAATATTTAAGGTTTGTTTATATATCTGTTTGTGGCTACATTTTGTACTGTAACACTTTTCTTCTCCATTGTTCTCTCTTGTTGGTTAACTAATAAGAGCATGATTGCTCAAAATGCATAGGACCCACTGAATGCTGCTATTCTACAACTCCTGGATTTCATAGACACATCAGTTAGACAAGCAGATTGGAATTGGGATCCCTCTGCCTGCACATCACGTGATCGTGGGAGGCCACATGGTAATGAGTACCCAGACGATTTAGCTGGACTTTTTACATCAGTACTATACCTTGTACCCCACCCTGTATTGGATATCTTCATTGTATGCAATTGGCTTGGAACTAGTGGATGCTTTCATGGTGTGCTATGTGCATTTTAGTACAAGTGCATTCTGTTGTATTTATCTCACTTTATTAAATTGCCAGAATACATGTTTTAACGTTATCACACCATGTATATCCTTTTCTTTCTTTCACATATGAATCAATAACTTCATTCAAGAGAAGCAACTAGCATATTAAGGAAAGTATTATTGGTTCACGGCACTATATCTTTCCATCATCCCTACTGCGCCGGGAGGTGGGCTTACCGCCTTCACCTTAACTAATAAGAATACTGCATACTCCTGTAATAGTGCCTCTGTTTTTTTCCGGTCAATCACATTACTGGTGTTCTCTCTTCCCTTTCAGCGGTGTTGCTGGTTGCTTAGACAACTACGTCATGGCAGTGGTGTAACTAGGGCAAGGCGAGCGGGGCACGTGCCCTGGGAGCCGGCCAACGACGGCCCGTCCGCCGTGCCGTGCCGCCGGCCATGGTCCAGCCCGTCCCAGTTAGGCAGTGTAGCGCTGACCGCAGTGTGTGCGATCAGTGCTACATATTTACAAAGGACCGGCGCTAGGCTTCCCTGCGCCGGTCCTGTGCTGCACAGCCGAGCCCCTTCCCTCCCCCTGAGTGCTTACCCAATAGCGCCAGGAGGGTGGGATGTGGGCACAGGCTGTGCAGTTTAACACACACATCGACCGCCAGCGCGGCAGCAATGTGTGTGTTAACCAGCAGCCAATGAGAGTCAGACAGACTCTCATTGACTGCTGCAGTGCCCACTGCAAGAACCGGGCTGGAGCTCACTCATGAGCTCCACCTTCTGGCTCCTGCAGTGGGTAATGGGAGAGACGCCATGACGTCTCTCCCATAATGCAGAGCACGCCAGCCCGGAAGGACTGACGTGCAGTGGCAGGAGCAGTGGCCAGAGCGTGGATTCAGGTAAGTGTATTTTTTTTTTTTTTTAACTTGTGTCTGCACTACGGGGAAGGGGGGGGGCTTGCTACTGGGGACCACAACTGAGGGTGGGCTACTACTGGGGGCACTGCATCGGGAGGGGGAACCTCTACTGGGGACTACTACTGGGGTGGGAAACTCCTACTGGGGACACTATATAAGGGGCTTACTACCATGGGACCACTACTGGGGGCACTAAATAGGGAGGACCACTACAGGGGGCACTGTATAAGGGCACTGGATAGGGGGGGACCACTAGCGGGGGCACTGCATGGGGGGGGACTACTGCTGGGGCACTATATAAGGGGCTCACTACTAGGGGCACTGCACTGGGGAGACCACTACTGGGGGCACTAAATAGGGAGGATCACTACAGGGGGCACTGTATAAGGGGATCACTGCTGGGGGCCTGCATAAGGGATGCCACTACTGGGGGCACTGCATAGGGGGGGCTACTACTGGGGGCACTATATAAAAGGGCACTGCATAAGGGGGTACCACTACTGGGGGGACTGCTACTGGGGGCACTATATAAGGGGCACTGCATAAGGGGGACCACTACATGGGGGCCTGTATAAGGGGAACTAATCGGGGGCTGCATAAGGGGGACCACTACTGGGGATACTGTATAAGGGGCAAAACTATGGGCCTGCATAAGAGGGACCACAACTGGGGACAGTGCATACTTATAGTACTGTATAAGGGGCACTACTGGTGTTAAGGTGCATATGGAAAGGAATGTTCAGAGTGATGATAAAGGGGTGTGTGTCATGTTGACACACCCCATTTTTAAGTGTTCGCGCGTGCACATAGGGGGCGGGGGGGTTCCATTTTTAAATTTGCCCTGGGCGCCAAATATCCTAGTTACGCCACTGCATCATGGTTATGTAATGATGTTATCAGAGCGGGCAGTCAGCAATGGTAGTGGATAGATCCCTTTCAGTATTTGTACCCTGATGTCATCAGTTACTGTCCAACGTCATTCCTTACTGTCCACGTGGACATAGAGGGGGAATATAAACCTGTGGTGAGCAAAGCGAGCCACTGTGCCCAAAGCATGGTGAGCGGACAAATTTTTTCTTTTGGTGGCCTTTATGGACAAGGAACCACACTTCCGCCCTCACTCCACGTCACTTCCAGGTACAGCTACTGAAAGGGATCTGTACGCTACCAGTCAGCAATGGGACTCCGATTTCACTTCTGTGCACTGGTGGGGATAAAGGGTAAGCCCTGCTATTGTTCTTTTGTACCCTGACAGGGCTCTGTGTGGCTCAGAAAAGCAGGTGTCATGAGCCTTTGGAAAGATGATATTTTTTTCAAATTGGTACTGTGCCTGTCTTTTTCTGGTTACACAGTTTTACCATATCTGAGAATATATATATATATATCTAGATGTGGTACTAGTAATTTTTCAAATTTAATATAAATCAGATGACATACACACAATATAATTACATTTAAAAGATTTTTGAAAAGCTTATCTGAGGTGTCCAAACAACCGGATTGGGACATCAGCAGTGTTACCACCCTCAACGCGTTTAGTCACTCACGCTATACCAGCTGGACTTCGTCAGGAGGATAATGAAAATACTGACAATCTGACTTATATGCACAGAAACAGACAAATCTCAGGTGCACAACTCCAAATTATTAATAATATATATATAAATGCAATAAAATTTTGCAATCAATAGAGGTTTTTAGCATAATCATGGCCAAGGTTATGGGCCTACCCACCATATCCAGGTAACCTCTTTCGCGTAGGTCCCTAACGTACTAAGGTTCAAATCCAGAGCGCAGGAAGTATCTTAAGTAGTTCCTCCACAAAATTAGAAGTTGGATCTTGAGATAATTTCCTATAAGAATTAACCTCCCAATAACCTAAAGACTTCCTTTTCACAGTCTACCCTGTTCTGGAGCGGAAATATATATATGGAGATAACCCATTCAAAAATCACCTGATTTTGTATGCACGTTATATAGACGACATACTGGTGATATGGAAAGGTAGTGAGAATGATTTTATAGAATTCATGGATTATATAAAGCATTATGAGTATAATCTGTCATTCACTTATAAATGTAGCCAGGAAGAAATTGAATATTTGGACCTAGTTATTAGTAGTGAGGGTACTAACATTGTCAGTCGGAATTATATTAAAACACTTGATACCAATAGCTATGTACACTATAACAGTGGCCACACATTGGGATGGAAAAATAATATACCATTCTCACAATTTTGCCGAATACGAAGAAATTGTAGCAAGAAAGAAATGTTTGAACAACAGGTGGAACTAAATTCCGAGAGATTTCGGGAGAGAAATTATCCTGAAGAAGTTATAAGGAAAGCAGAAACTAGGTCGAAAAATTTGAATCGAGATGATTTGATGGTGTATAAAAATAAAAAAACAGATAATGATAAGATCATATTTGTTACACAAATCAATCATTGGGAAAAAGAGATCAAAGAGATTCTCAACAAGCATTGGGATATTCTTAAAACAGATAACATTTTAGGAGATTTTTTTACCGGAAAAACCCATTGTTACTTTTAGGAAGGCAAGGAATTTGAAGAATTATCTAGCACCAAGCACTTTAAAACCTATTAATCAGAATATGAAAACTTGGATTCAAAACACCAAAGGATTTTATAAGTGTAACAGTTGCAATATTTGTAAATATGTCAGTGGAATATCGAAGAATTTTTGTAATTATAATGATACTGAAGTTTTTAAGATACATACTCTTATGAATTGTACATCAACATGGGTTATTTATTTGTTTGAATGTCCTTGTCAACTTAAGTACATATTGAAAACAAGAAGGTTATTAAAGATTCGCATACAGGAACACATTAGAGGAATTAAAAATAAAGTAGACAACCATTCTATACCTCGACATTTCTCTAAATGTCACAACTCTGACCCATCTGGTGTGAAATTCAAAGCAATAGAATATATACAGATGGGGGATAGAGGGGGTGATAGGGAGAAAAAACTCTCCCAAAGGGAAATGTATTGGATTTTTACTTTAAATACTATGGTCCCTAATGGCTTAAATGAATCATATGAAATTACAGCTTTCCTTTAAATGAATTTTTATTATATATTAATTATTTACTCTATTTATTGCCTTGTAATTTTAGTTTGCTATCTCTGTTATAGATATTTCTTACTATTTTTATATATTTTTATGTATTTATTCTGATACAACCTTGTACATATGTCTGACTTATCTGTATAAAGGGGGAGATATGTTTATTCCTCTATTTTTAGAATGAAATGGTAGTGTATATATGTGATGTAGTAGACCATGATAAAATGGTGGTTTTAAAACGCTAGGGGTGAAAAATGTCTACAACAAAATGGCGTCCGATACATTTTATGTTTTAAAAGTGTGTATAATTTCTATAACACTGTGGTAAGGATGAAAGAGAATGGGAGCCGCTTGCTGTACTCCCAGTCCTGGTACAGAATAAAGTCTGAGTGGCGCATGCTTACAGTATTAAGATAGAGGTATCGCGAGTGTGAAAGTTCCCGCGCATGCGCGGGAGACTTGGACATGGAAATAATATGAGATATGGTAAGAACTTACCCTTGTTATCTCTATTTCTACGAAGTCCATAGGGTTCCACAGGATACCTTGGGGTATAGGTGTGACGTCAGTCGCTGGGCACCATAGAGTTAAGCTTTTCAGCCTCCCAGGATGCACTAGGGTCCCCTCCTATACCCCGCCCCCGAGCCAAGGCACCTCAGTTAGTTATCAAGCCATAGGCCCAGGGAGGAGAAGGAAGAGAGAGAAAAAAAATCTGGACACATACAAGAATCACATTCTCACCAGAGGGAGACGGAAAACCGGTGACCAGAGCAAAGCCCATCTGCAGCACAGGTGCGACAGGGCGGGAGTCCTGTGGAACCCTATGGACTTCGTAGAAATAGAGATAACAAGGGTAAGTTCTTACCATATCTCATATTTTCTACTTCAGGGTCCATAGGGTATCCACAGGATACCTTGGGGATGTCCCAAAGCAGTATCCTTTAAGGGTGGGGACGCTCCTGTGCAGAAAGGAGAATCCGCCGCCCGAAGGAAGCATCCTGAGAGGCGAAGGTGTCAAACCTGTAATACCTCACGAAGGTATGGACAGAGGACCACGTAGCAGCCTTGCAGATCTGAACTGCCGAGGCACCACGTCGAGCTGCCCACGAAGGACCCACAGACCTAGTGGAATGAGCCTTCAGAGAAGGAGGGACCGGTAGGCCTTCATGAAGATAAGCTTCAGAAATAGCCATACGGATCCAGGCTGCCAAAGTTTGCTTTGAAGCAGGCCAACCCTTTTTACGGAAGCCATAGAGGACAAACAGAGCGTCCGACTTCCTAAACGAAGAAGTGCGGTCAACATAAGTCCTTAAGGCCCGCACAACATCCAAAGAGGCCTCACCCACGGAAAGACCCGGTGAGTTAAAGGCCGGAACAACGATTTCCTCGTTAACATGAAACTGGGAAACAACTTTGGGAAGAAACTCGGGCCGAGTGCGGAGCACTGCCCTGTTCCCATGAAAAACCAAGAAAGGGGGTCTACAAGAAAGAGCCCCTAACTCAGAAACACGTCTGGCCGAAGCAATGGCCAGACGGAAAACAGTCTTAGCTGTTAGCCATTTAAGATCCACTGAGCCCAGTGGTTCAAACGGCGGTCCTTGGAGAGCCCTCAGGACCACAGCCAAATCCCAAGGCGCCACAGGTGGAACAAAGGGCGGCTGAATGCGGAGAACACCTTGCATAAAGGTGCGCACATCCGGGATTGTAGCAATCCTACGGTGAAACCAGACAGATAGGGCCGAAACCTGTACCTTCAAAGAAGCAAGGCGAAGCCCATGATCTAGTCCTGCTTGCAGGAAGGCGAGAATCCGAGACAGACGAAACTCCCGCGGTGCATAACCTCTCGGTCGACACCACTGGAAGAACGTATGCCACACGCGATGGTATATCCTCGCGGAAGACGGTTTCCGAGCTCGTAACATGGTACGCACCACAGAGCTGGAAAACCCCCGGGACCTCAGCATGGCCGTCTCAACAGCCACGCCGTCAAAGACAGCCGAGTCAGGTCCGGGTGAAGGCAAGGACCCTGAGACAGAAGGTCCGGTCGTAGCGGCAACCGCAGAGGACTGTCCACGGACAGACCCTGAAGGTCTGAGAACCAGTGCCGTCTGGGCCACGCGGGAGTTATCAACAGGAGCGTCCCTCCTTCCTGTTTGAATTTCCGGATTACCCGTGGAAGAAGGGAGACCGGAGGGAACAGGTATGCGAACCGGAACGTCCACCGGACGGACAGAGCATCCACCAGAGACGCCCCTTCGTCTCTTGTGCGAGACCCGTACACCGGCAACTTGTTGTTGTGCCGGGACGCCATGAGGTCGATTTCTGGAAGACCCCACCTGTCCACCAGTAGTTGAAAAACGTCCGGGTGCAGGGACCATTCCCCCGGATGAACGTCCTGGCCACTTAGAAAGTCCGCCTCCAAATTTAGCACTCCCGGGATGAAGACCGCTGATATGGCCGGAAGATTGCGCTCCGCCCAAACTAGGATCCGAGAGACCTCTACGAGAGCCGCCCGACTGCGAGTTCCTCCTTGCCTGTTTATGTAGGCCACAGTGGTAGCATTGTCCGACTGGACCTGCACCGGGTGACCCTGGAGAAACCGCTGTGCCTGCTGGAGAGCATTGAAGACCGCACGGAGTTCCAAGATATTTATTGGAAGCTCCGCTTCTGTCGGCGTCCACCTGCCCTGGAACAAGTGTGGACCCGAAACTGCTCCCCAGCCCCGAAGACTGGCGTCCGTTGTCAACAGGACCCAATTTGGAACCCAGAACGGACGTCCCTTGTTGAGGTGGGTCGTCTGTAACCACCACGCAAGGGACAGGCGAACCTCCGGGGTGAGCACAATCGTCTGGGACTTCAGAGACTGAGGCAGCCTGTTCCACTTGGACAGGATCAGGTGCTGCAAAGGTCTGGAGTGAAACTGGGCGTATTCCACCATGTCGAACACCGATACCATGGAGCCCAGTAACCTCATCGCCGAGTGTAAGGACACCCGGCGGCTGTGCAGACAACTGCGCACCCTTGACTGTAAAGCAGAGATCTTGTCCTCCGTCACGAAGATCCTTTGCTGTCCCGAGTCCAATAAGGCTCCAAGATGCAGAATCCTCCGAGACGGGATTAGAGTGGACTTCTGCCAGTTGATTAGCCAGCCGTGCCGTTGCAGCAGTGCAATGGTCAGGTCCAAGTGGCGTAACAGGAGCTCTGGAGATCCTGCCACCAATAACAGGTCGTCCAAGTACGGCAACATGCGGACTCCCTGCAGCCGCAGAGAAGCCGCCATGACCGCCATCACCTTGGTGAAAACACGTGGTGCTGTCGCCAGGCCAAAAGGTAACGCCCGAAACTGGAAGTGGTCGCTGCGGATTGCAAACCTGAGGATCCTCTGAGACGGGGTGAGAGTGGACCTCTGCCAGTTTGTCAACCAGCCGTGACGTTGCAGTACCGCAATTGTCAGATCCAGATGGTGTAAAAGAAGCTCTGGAGACCCCGCTATCAACAGGAGGTCGTCCAGATAAGGCAACAGTTGGACTCCCTGCGTCCGCAGGAGAGCCGCCATGACCTTGGTGAATACCCGTGGAGCAGTCACCAGGCCAAAAGGCAGTGCCCGGAACTGGAAATGTTCATTTCAGATTGCCAATCTGGGGAACTGCTGATGGCGCAAAAGAATAGGGACATGCAGGTAAGCGTCCTGTATGTCCAATGACACCATGTAGTCCCCAGGTTCCAGCGCCAGAATGATGGACTGTAGGGTCTCCATCCGAAACTTCGGGACCCGCAAAGACTTGTTGAGTGCTTTGAGGTTGAGAATCAGACGATATGACCCATTGGGTTTCTGTACCAAAAATAGATTTGAATAGAAACCCTGGCCCCTCTGGGAGAATGGAACAGGCACTATAACTCCAGCCTGGAGCATAGTGTGCAATACCTTCCGCAGCTCCGTAGCCTTGTTCCGGTCTGATGGTAGACCCGTGGTGAAGAATCGAGCCGGGGGTCTGTGCCGGAAGGAGAGGGCATATCCGTGGGAAACCACCTCCAGAACCCAAGTGTCTGTCGTAGTGGTCGACCAACACTGGGCGAACTGTAGCAGGCGGCCTCCCACCCTGGGATCCCCCAAAGGGAGGCCCGGACCGTCAGGCCGCAGGCTTGTCATCTGGCTTGGGGGCCGGACGTCTGGTACTCCATGCTTGCTTCCGGGGCTTGGCCGATTTCTTAGGACCAGCCTGTCGAGGAAACGACTGTGGTTTGGGCCTGCCCTGAGCCCTAGATGACCGAAAGGACGATGGTCCAGAACCAGAAGGAGCAGCGGCCGACGGGAGACAAGCCGATTTGGCTGCCGCCAGCGTGGCCACAATCTTATCCAGATCCGGACCGAAGAGAACTTCTCCGGTATACGGTAACGCCTCCAGACCCTTTTGGAATCTGCGTCCGCCTTCCAGGATCGCAGCCACAAGGTGCGATGAGCAGCTACCGCTGCTGAAGAAATCCTAGACACCAGAGTACTAATGTCTAGGGCTGCCTCGTTGATGTAGGTGGCCGAATCACGGAGATTGCCAATCAACCCTGTTCGGCCGGACAGTCGGAATCAAAAGAAGCCTCTAATGAATCCGCCCAGCGCTCCATCGCTCTGGCAACCCAGCAAATGGCCATAGCCGGCCGTGCTGCCCCCCCCGCAAGGGAATAAGCGGACTTCAGGCAGATTTCCACCTTGCGGTCCGTAGCATCCTTAAGGGAGGACATGGATGGCATTGGCAATGTGGCACTACGGACAAGACGGGTCACGTGAGAATCCACCTGTGGAGGGGATTCCCACTTTGCAAAATAATTATCCGCGAATGGATAAGCCACCGCCAGGCGTCTCTGCGGCTGGTATCTTTTGCCAGGCTGTTTCCACGCCTCCTCTAAATGGTCCACCAACTGACCCGAAAGAGGAAAGACTGTGGCATCGCCCTTCACATCCTTGAAAAAGGCATACTTAGATTTAGCCGCTGGGGGAACTTCGTCCTCAATCACCAAGGCTGTGCGGACCGCCCGAATAAGTCCAGGAATATATACTTTGGACTTAGCATCAGCGTCCTTAGTATGGAGAGGTTCCTGATCGTAAGGATCCAGAATCTCCCCATCATCAGACGTCCCCTCGTCATCCTCATAAGGAGCCGACAGAGACGCCACCGGCCGTTTATGCGGCCGCATCACAGACTCCCCTTGCAACACATCCGACACGTGCTGTACAGAACTCGTCAGGGAGTTAACCCACGCTGGCTCCTGAGAAACTGGGAGCGGGGAAATAGGGAGACTGTGGGGTACCACCAATTGTCGTGGGAAACCCTGCATGGGTGACGACACCACTGACTGCTGGGATAAACCCATCGGTGTAAACGCGGGCTGCGGAGCTAACTGGCCCACTAAGGCTGTAAGCGCCTGAGCGAAACAATCCCAGGGCGGCTCCTGTACCGGTGCTGTAACCGTAAGAGGCCGCGCCATGGACAAACACTGCCGGCAAAGGCCCTCCGCGCTACCCTCCCCCTCCGCTAACGGTACTTTACACTTAGTACACTGTAGCCGGAGGGGAAAATCACTTTCGGACATGATGGCACCACGTATGTGACCTCTCTCACCAATTATAACTTAAATAGGCGAGAGACCACCCTGCAGCACCACAAAGGGCTTAGCAGAAAGAACAGGGACAGTAATAAAGCTGACAGTTTAGAGAAAAGTTACAGGCAGCAGCGCTAGCACAGTCACATACAATGCAAAGAAAATCAATTCCTGCACTAACAGCGCTGATCACTCAACTACGCAGACACAGGGCCTGGTAGGACACAGCGCTGCATACACAGACCTGACCACAGCGGAGGAGAGGTATGCGGGGGGACCCAGACCACGATGCTTCCGTCCAGCGCTTCCAGCAGCATTCACCATGCGTTCTGGAGAAGATGGCTGCCGAGGAGCAGAGAGGAGGCTGGCCTGGGGGAGGAGCGCTGCCACAGGACCAGTCGGCAGCATGCAGAGAGGGCTGTGTGCAGCGGGGGAGGCGCCGGCTGTGAGACAGGGAAGGCGCGCTCCCCTGGCATGCATTTAACCCCTGGGACGCCGCAGCGCTACCGCTCTGCTGCGGTCCGCTGTCCCAGGGGGTAGTGGAAAGCGCAGGTTGGTCGCCTGGCTCCACGCTGCAGCCAGTCCCCAGGGAGCCCCCTGCCTGGGGACTTAGGACCATGTGACCAGCAGGGACCCACCGCGGGACCCCGCTGCTTACCTTTGTCCCCCTTGGATCCGGCCATGGTCCGGAACATCTGGGGTCACCGCTAGCTGTGACCCCAGATGATCACCAGCATCCCCAGATCGGTACTGACGTTCTGGTACCGGCGGGGGTGTAGGGAAGACAGCATGGACGTCAGGACTGACTGTCCATGCTGTACATCCAGATGTGCAGCCACAGCTGCACTGAAGAAAGCTTCAGGGGCTCTTCTAGCCCCCACTCCGACAGGTGCACCCGACGCCGGCCGGGCACCAAACTAAACTGAGGTGCCTTGGCTCGGGGGCGGGGTATAGGAGGGGGACCCTAGTGCATCCTGGGAGGCTGAAAAGCTTAACTCTATGGTGCCCAGCGACTGACGTCACACCTATACCCCAAGGTATCCTGTGGATACCCTATGGACCCTGAAGTAGAAATAATAGATAGTGGAACGCATGTATTGCCGCAAGACTGTGGGGATCTCGCGCAGCCACGGAAGTTTCCAAAATGGCGGCACCGGAAATACCGTGTATGGTATTGCCCAATTATGGAAGTAGGTACATAAGTCAGATTAGTCAGTATTTTCATTATCCTCCTGACGAAGTCCAGCTGGTATAGCGTGAGTGACGAAACGCGTTGAGGGTGGTAACACTGCTGATGTCCCAATCCGGTTGTTTGGACACCTCAGATAAGCTTTTCAAAAATATTTAAATGTAATTATATTGTTTGTACGTCATCTGTTTTATATTAAATTTTAAAAATTACTACACTATGAGAGTGTCTATTCTCTCTCTTTCTCCGATTCTATATTGTTGAGTTCCATATCCAAAGAGTCCACTGAATGGAGACAAAGATACTGACTACGTGATTGTTTATACATCGTTTGGGGAACGCATATTGGATTACCTTATTTTCTATATAATAAGTTCCCACAAATTACTACACCATAAAGCGCTTGTTTTCTCTCCTTTTTGTCTTATAATATATATATATATATATATATATATATATATATATATATTTTATATGTGTGTGTGTTTCTGAGAGCTCATAAAAGTGTGAGCAGGAAGTACTTTACATGTGTAGGCATTGCCACCTCTGCAGGAGTGAAAAGATGTTTCAGCTTGGGCAGCCACATATGGGATTTCCGCTATGTAATCAGTAGGCTGAAAGCACAAAGTCAGTCAAGCTTGTCTTGTCACATTGCACAGAGGAAATATATAATGGTAACTTAATCATCACTTTTCACTTAAGTATTAAACAATACTGAGTTGGAATTTCCTTCATCTCCACCACACACAACAAAAGCCATATTGCCACAAACAATTATAAAAATTCTGTCTATATGGGTCAAAAAGATGAAATGACAAAGAGTATTGTTTATCAGAATGTAGATTTAACAAGTAAAATTTAAAAAACATATATATATATGTTTAGCTGTATTTAACATAAATTTTTCTACTAACATCTAGTATAAATCTTGATCATTCTTTCTATTGTCATTTTGGCATTGCTATGCGCACTTTAGTAGCCCCGAGTTTGGCTAAGTTATTAGCAGGTTTTCAGAGACTTATTTTGGACCAACAGTCTAAGCTGTCATTTATACACATATAATTGTGTTTAAATATTCAATGATTAAAGCTAGTCTATCACTATTTATGTGAACCCAATTACAGAAGGTAGACTTTGATACCTGCCTATGCAAATAATTACCAAAAGAGAACTTGGCTTAATAGTATTCCAAAGAGTCAACCCCTTTGACTACTGTTCCTGTATTCATTTAATAAACCTACAGAGAGACTTATGCACCATATTTGCTACGTAGCCAATGATTTGAAAACAAACAGCACACCTAACTACTGTATCAGCACAGTCCTCCTTGGTATGTGACATCTATGTAGTACATTGCTAGTCTAATTTCCAACACAATCAAAACCTATTGTGACCGGATGAATTCGCTTCCGCCAACCGGTCAAAGATTATTTTTGATCCCACTGGTTCTTGGGGTAATATGTATCCCCTCTTACCGTCATTAACCGCCTGTTACTGACTCCGCCCACTGCGCTATGGGCATGTAACCATGCTGCCACCATCAAGCTCCTTCACCAGCACTTGGAACCGCTTATTTCCATACAGTCTCCTACCACTTCTTCCAGGCTCCTGCGTCGGCACCTGGGACCGCGTCTGTAGTGTATGTGTAGACAAGCTGCAGCCACACCTCAGCTGATACCCACTGATCCCTCGCAGTGGACTAGGCCCTGCATGGTAGCTGGCAGAGGGCTTGAGTTTGGAGACATTGGGCTCAATCCAGAATAGCCCGAGAATGGAATAGCATGTGGCACAATTCTGTTGTCGCAGGATACAGATGTCTTAAAGGCATGAAGTATATTGCTCAAAACGTCTTCAAAAATACTTTTCCCCTTGGGGGTATCACAGCATACAGATGTTACAGCAGTTCATTCCTTCTTGATGTCCAAAAATATATACACACACAGGGCTTACATGCCCTCTTTATATCCCATTCTTACACACAATATGACGGGTCAAATCCACCCTGTTTTTCTTTTACCCAATCATGCTATCTCACAAAATATAAACACATCTTATATTTAAAAGAAACTACATTTCCTTGTTAACTAAAATTTTAATTGCATTCATCCCTTTATATATCTGTGCCTAAAAACAGTTTGGCTTATTCACAATCAGGGGCGCATTGGCCATAGACCTCACTGGGAGTGTTTCTGGGTGGCCAGACTGTTTTGGGGCCACTGAATTTTTTATTTTTCAGTAATTTTTATTTTTAGAAATATGACCCACCCCACCCAACGGGAGTTGGCCCTGGCATAATTAATGGCTGAAGCAGACATGATTTGTTAATGGTGGTTGACTCCACCTCAGGGACCAGCAACCTATGGCTGTGCTTCGCAGATCAGCCCACCCCTTCCTGATCCACAACTCACCCTCCCTTTGCTCTCCGCTGGTGGCATCAGGTGTTGGAAAGTAGGGATGTGAGGTGAGCGGCACAGGCAACATCTCAAAGCCGAAACCACACACACACATTGACTGCCTGTCTGCCTCTAGATCTATTCTGTGGATGCTGGGATTGGCGGCTGCTGCTGCCCCTAGAGGGCCCTGAACAGAGATCACCCATTGCTCCCCCTTCCCCACCTGTAGACCTCCATAGACCATCTTCTCATTCATCACTGGGCATGAGTTAGCAGCAGTGGACACCAAACATTTTGTGCCACTGAGTAAGTGCCTCTGTGGAATTCGGGGTGTGCATGTACTCGGGGGGATGGTTTGGAGTGCTGCGGGTTGTTTACCCACCAAGTTGTCTGTGGGGGCTGCAGTATCTTTCATTGCATTGTATTACAGGCCCCTGGAAGTATGCCAGGGTATATAAGCAGGCAGACTGGAAATATGGTTATGGTATAGGCTGGCGGTGTATGTGTTCAAACTATAAGGCACCTCAGGAGCCATGTGCCCTCTGCTAATCCAACTCCTGTAGTGTCTGCAAACATGTTTGCACAAGACCCTTGTTGTTAGTGCGGGTGGGGGCAGCCCCATGGTCACTCACGGCTGAGGGAGTACCTATACTGGGGTCAGCCCCCTGGGTAGTCACTGCTGAGGTGGTACCTACATTGTGTTCAGCCCCTTGGCACTCACCTGTAAAGGGTGTACCTACACTCGGGCCAGCCCCTTGGGCACTCACTCCTAGAGGATTCACCTCTGGAGATTAACAGAATGGGTCCCAGCCAAGAAGGCCTCCCCTCCTCATCATTTGACTCTCATAAATGGGGTAAGGGAAATACTACATAATCATCCAGAGTGCACATATGAAGATCACTTTATCACACTAACAGAAACACACTATTTAGATTGCCAGCAATCGAAATACAATTGTGATTAAACCAATTCAGGGATACATAAATTGGCTTTCTCGTACTCTACAGAATACTAACTTTATATAACAACAAACCAAAATACTGGCTAATTTGACTAAACTATAGGAAATAACGACTTCAAATACTAAATGTAGACTAGAATAACTACAGTATGCACACCTAAACAGCAGGGAGGATTAGTCATAGGCTTCACTGGTAGATTTATGTAATTTGTTTTGTCCAACATGTAACAGTAATTGGGTAACAATGGTCTAAGGGCCAGATTCAGAGGCCCTCGCTGTTTGAGAGCGCTCGCTCTGAATCAGGGCAGGGGGGTTTTTTTGTTTTTTTTCGGCCTCCAGGCCGCTCGCTAAGCTGTTGGTGGCCACCCAGTTTTTGCGAGCGGCCTGGCGATGGTCGCGATTATCGCAACCATCGAGCTTGCGAGGAGACCTTTGTGGTAGGGTCTTAGCTCTCGAAAGCCCGAGTGGACTTCCTGCTCTAATAGAGCAGGAAGTCCACTACTGAAATCACGAGTAATGTCAGTAGGGCCGCCCACAACTGAGTGATTTCAGTAGGGCCGCCCACAAACGCCTGCGTTTGTGCAGCCATCCCCCCTCCCCGCCTACAAAACGGGGCGAGCTGTCAATCAACATCGACAGCCGCCCCGACTTGTAGCGAGACGCGTTGCGACTGAGCTGCCGTCGCAATACGGGTCAGTAGTGATGTCAGTAGGGCCGCCCACAAACGCCAGGCGTTCCTAAGGGAAAGCCTGCATTTGTGCAGCCACCCCCCCTCCCCGCCTACAAAACGGGGCGAGCTGTCAATCAACATCGACAGCCGCCCCGACTTGTAGCGAGACCCGTTGCGACAGAGCTGCAATACGGGTCTCGTGCATGCGAGCGGGTCTGAATCAGGCCCTAAGTCCACAGACAGTCAAGCATGATGATCTCCCATGCTGGTCTCCACACAGTCTGTTGGACACAGGCTACGGCCAGAGTGCTGTTCCATGACCTTGTCATCCAGAAGTGATCAAGTTACTAGTCTGGGGTGCTATGTACATTATTATGTACTGTATGGCATCACCTTGATCCTCAATGTACTGTATGACATTCAGTGGAATGCTATCTGTACATTATGGCTGTCACTGGGATGCTGTCAGTGCTGTATGGTGATCATGGGATCAGGGTTGGATTAAGGGGGGGCGACAGGGGTGGTCGTCCCTGGGCCCCCACACATGGAGGGGGCCCCACTAGCAGCGGTGCAGCTGGTGGCTTGCACCAGGGTCCGCTGTCTGCACCTGCTGCAAGTGTAGTGTAGTGTGACAGCAGTGAGTGCGGCCACACTACACAGTGACAAACACACAGCCGCCGGCGGCAGCTGTGTGTTTATTATAGCAGCCAATGAGAGTCAGACAGACTCCCATTGGCTGCTGCATTAACGGAGGAAGCCTGCTGGAGCTCACTCATGAGCTCTGCCTTCTGGCTCCCCCCACAGCGGGTGATGATGGGAGAGATGTCATGACACTGACGTCTCTCCCATAGTGCAGGAGAAGAGCCAAGACTCAGAGCGGACAGCAGCGGTCGCGTCAGGAGCGGGGATTCAGGTAAGTTGTGTGTGTGTGTGCGTGTGTGTGTGCATAAGGGGCACTGGCACTGCATAGGGGGCGGCTGCTACAGGGGTCACTATAGGAGAGCCGCTTCATGGACCACTGTATAGGGGGGACTACTACTGGGGGCAATCCATAGGGAGGACAACTACTGGGGGCACTGTATGTGGGGGGGACTTCTACTGGGGGCAATGCATAGGGGGAGACTACTATTGGGGGCACTATACAAGGGTCATTGCATAAGGGGGGACCACTACTGGGACCACTGCTGGGGGCATTATATAAGGGGCACTGCATAGGGGGACCACTACTGGGGGCACTGCATAGGGGGACCACTACTGGGGGCACTGCATAGGGGGACCACTACTGGGGGCACTGCATAATAAGCAATGCATATGGGGGACCACTACTGGGGGCACTGCATAGGGGGACCACTACTGGGGGCACTGCATAAGGAGCAATGCATATGGGGGACCACTACTGGGGGCACTATATAAAGGAGCACTGCATAGGGGGGGACCACTAATTGATCTGGGGGCACTGTATAGGGGGGAACACTACTGGGGCATTATATAAGGGGCACTGCATAACGGGCATTACTACTGGGGGAATTAACGTGAATAGAAAGGAAAACAAAATGTTCATAGCGTGACAAGAAACTGTGGTATATAGGGGTCCCCACAGATCTTAATCCGGCCCTGCATGGGATAGTGTCTTTGATGTATGGTGGTAACTTGAATGCTCTTTGTGCTATATTATCGCTAAGATGCTCAATGTACTGTGTGGCAGTCCCTGGAATGATCTCTGTACTTTATGGTGGTAACTGAGCTGGTCTCTATACTTGTGGTGGTGACTGAGATTCTCTCTGTACTGTATGATGTTCACTGGGATCAGGAACGTAGCAAGACCTATGGGGGCCCCATAGCAAAATCTCCAAAGGGCCTCCCCTGTGCAAATTATTTAGCAGTTTATCCAATTTGATTGTAAATTATCTGCCTACCTAGTTGACATGCAGGATTAAATGAATGGTGATTAGCATATGGTAAGCATTATCTACAAAAAAAATTATTATATATATACATATACATATATATACACATACATACACATACATACATACATACACGCACACGTATATATAGTCCCTAATCCTAAATGTTTATGGTATATAAAAAGTCTATGATTCACTAATAAATCAATAATTGAGGAGAGATGGTAGGAGAGATGGTGGCAGAGATGGCGGGACCAGTGACAGCAGATGCCCTGCAGCAACACACAGTGGGCCCCATAGAAGCCCCATTCCCTGTACCTACTGTCTGAGATCTGCTGCAAAATTGGACAGGTGTGTAGGCATCAGTGGCGTAACTAGGGTATTTGGAGCCCAGGGCAAATTTGAAAAGGGAGCCAACATCCCGATATGTGCGCGCGGGAAAAAAAATGGGTGTGGTCACTTCAAAATGGGGTGTGTCAACATGACACACCCCTTTATTTTCACGCTGAACATTCCTATCCATATGCACCTTAACCCCAGTAGTACCCCTTATACAGTACCCCCAGTATGCAGTTGTGGTCCCTCTTATGCAGGCCCATAGTAGTGCCCCTTATACAGTATCCCCAGCAGTGGTCCCCCTTATACAGCCCCCAATTAGTTCCCCTTACTCAGTGCCCCCAGTAGTGGTCCCCCCAAATGCAGTGCCCTATGTAGTGTTCCCCCTTATGCAATGCCCCCAGTAGCAGTCCCCATAATGAAGTGCACCCAGTAGTGGTATCCCCTTATGCAGCGCCCCCAGTAGCAGTCCCCATAATGAAGTGCACCCAGTAGTGGTATCCCCTTATGCAGCGCCCTTTATAGTGCTCCCAGTAGTAGTCCCCCCCCTATGCAGTGCCCTTTATATAGTGCCCCCAGCAGTAGTCCCCCCATGCAGTTTTCCCAGTAGTGGTCCCCCTTATGCAGGCACCCAGTAGTGATCCCCCCTATCTAGTGCCCCCTGTAGTGGTCCCCACAGTGCCCCTAGCAGTAAGCCTCTTATATAGTGCCCCCAGCAGTAGTCCCCCCCCCTCCCATGCAGTGCCCCCAGTAGTGGTCCCCCTGATGCAGGCCCCCAGTAGTGACCCCCTATCCAGTGGTCCCTGTAGTGGTCCTTCCTGTTATTGCCCCCAGTTGTGGTCCCCCCACTGCAGTGCGCCTAGTAGTAGACCCCTTTTATAATGCCCCCAGTAGTAGTCCCCCCCCCCCCAAGTAGTGGACCCCAGTGAGGTTCCCCCTGCCGATTACGTGCCCCCTGTAATAGCCCCTCCCCCCTATCTAGTGCCCCCTGTAGTGGTCCCCGCAGTGCCCCTAGCAGTAAGCCCCTTATATAGTGCCCCCAGTAGTAGTCCCCACCCCCTCCTATGCAGTGCCCTCAGTAGTGGTCCCCCTGATCAGGCCCCCAGTAGTGACCCCCCTATCCAGTGGTCCCTGTAGTGGTCCTTCCTGTTATTGCCCCCAGTTGTGGTCCCCCAAGTGCAGTGCCCCTAGTAGTAGTTCCCCCTATTTTATAATGCCCCCAGTAGTAGTTCCCCCCCCAAGTAGTGGTCCCCAGTTGAGGTTCCCCCTCCCGATTAAGTGCCCCCTGTAATAGCCCCCCCAGTAGAGGTCCTCCCAATAATGGTGCCCCCTGTAATAGCCCCCCCCAGTAGAGGTCCTCCCAATAATGGTGCCCCCAGTAATAGCCCCCCCAGTAGAGATCTTCCCAATAATGGTGCCCCCAGTAGTAGCCACCCCCCCGTTGTGCCCCCACCCCAGTAGAGGTCCCCCCAGTAGTAGCCAACCCCCTCCCCTGTTGTGCCCCGAGTAGTGCCGACAGTTTTTTTTTTTTTTTTTAATATATAAAAACATACTTACCTGAATCCACGCTGCTCCGGACCGCGACACCTCTCCCGCTGCCGCCTGCCAGTCCTCCCGGGCTGGCGCGCTCAGCATAATGGCAGAGACGTCATGATGTCATGACGTCTGTCCTATTACCCACTGCAGGAGCCGGACGGAAGTCCGGCTCTTGCAGTGGGTGCTGCAGCAGTCAATGAGGGTCTATCTGACTCACATTGGCTGCTTTTTAACACACACACATCGCTGCCAGCGATGCGTGTGTTATGCACAGCCCGAGCCCGCCTCCTAGCGCTATTGGGCAAGCGCTCAGGGAGAGGGAACGGGCTCAGGTGTGCGGCACAGAACCGGCGCTAGAAGCCTAGCGCCGGTCCCGTGTACATGTGTAGCGCTGAGCGCACTCACTGCGGTCGGCGCTACACTGGTGGCTAACTAGGGCGGGCCGGACCGTGGCCGGTGGCGCCCCCCATACCGCCGGTCCCACGGCGCCCAGGGCATGCACCCTGCTCGCCCTGTCCTAGTTACGCCACTGGTAGGCATATATTGGGTGTTGAATCTGCACACAGGTCTCCAGTAGCATTGTGTCAACAGTGTGGTCTGGAATTTGATCCCTGGAGGATTGGACAAGTGTGTACCCATCTTAAGTCATGCAGCGTCATATCAGATGAATAATTTATTTACATTAATTGTTTCAACAGAATAAAAAGTGCAATATTGATTGCGCAATAACAATG
Source organism: Taudactylus pleione (assembly GCA_031769625.1). Lineage (NCBI taxonomy): Eukaryota > Metazoa > Chordata > Amphibia > Anura > Myobatrachidae > Taudactylus > Taudactylus pleione. The sequence continues at coordinate 7,806,371 of JAUIMM010000017.1, read as the reverse complement.
AGGTGCAGCTAAAGGTGCAAAAGAGTACACACCCAAATACTCAAATAATAACCAAAAAGAGAAAAAGACTATTGCACCTATATATAGCGCTCCCCAGTGGACAAATTCACATAAACAAAGCACCCTGTGAGTGAAAACACACAAGATGAACAAAAAGTAATCACCATAGAAACAGAATGAGAGTCCCGAATAATTAGAACTCATGGTCCTCCTGCAAGAGGAATATGGATATCCTTCCACTTCTTTTTTGCTTGTTACATTGATCCAATGTGGAAGGAAACATGCACAAACAGGAGAAAAAAAATATATAGTGTAGTAGTCCTTTATAAATTCAAAGGTTTAATGGTAGTATCACTTACAAACATAGAAGAAACAAAGGCATATCTGTATATCCCTCAAGGCACACAGCAGGTCCGTGAGTCTAGGAAGCCAGATGGTGTACAGGCAAGGTATCCGGATAACCCGTCTGATAAGGCTATGAACAACCCCGTTCCTCCGGTCCTCTGGGATGACAGGAATCAATATCCAAGTGAGCAGCTTAACGCATTTCTGACCTAAAGGTCCTTCATCAGAAGCATGCTCAGAGGGATATACAGATATGCCTTTGTTTCTTCTATGAAGGACCACAATATAGAAGCGCTTGTGATAAAGATCATGTATCTATTAAGCGTGTTATGAGGAGTCCTAAATGGATAAACTTTGATACAATATGGCCTGGCAATCTCTGAAATTATAAACTGTGTCAATTAAATAAAATGTAACAAAATTAAAAACGCCTGTTAGGTTAGACTAGCAATGTCTGACACACAGCGCGCTACATATAAAAAAATGAATAATAAGATGTTTATAACTCTTTTAGTGGAGTATATGTCAGTTGGGAGTCCCGTATAATGGAAAAGGATCCGGAGCACTGGTGGACTTACCCTACCTTTCCCTGACGGCAGCAAGGGCGACAGTGATCGGCTAGCAGAATAAAGGTGAATACTGCTGCCCGCTAAGCGCCTTCTGGTTGTGCTTGTCCGGGGTGAGCTTTCTCCCTGGCTTCTTGTTGAAACGCCGATAACGGGAGTGTTTTTGCCTCGTGTGCTTGAGCTTCCTCTGACGAAGTGACGTCAGTCCGGGGTCCCGCTTAACACCAACGCGTTTCGTCACGATATTGACTTTTTCAAGGTGTCTGTAGTGCTGTGTTAACCCTGTTATATTCTACAGGGAATGTTCTGATTGGTTCTTTTCTTGCTTCTGAGATTGGAAGCTGAATCCATGTATACGGTTGTTAAAATGATTAGTGTTTAAAAGGTATAATCTTTATTAGTTTATCCATTTAGGACTCCTCATAACACGCTTAATAGATACATGATCTTTATCACAAGCGCTTCTATATTGTGGTCCTTCATTATTGGTTATCAGTTCATTCTGATCTTACTAAAATAGATAGCTGCTTATACATATAGTAAGAGCGCACGATTTCCTTTTACCATATATCTGATACTTTAGTGTATTATATCTGTGCAGCACTTAAAACATTTGAAATGTCTGAGATTACATATTTACACAGGAACTTTATAAGTGAGAATTTTTTCAGTACAGAATTAAAAGCAAAAGACTTACCTAACAAAGAGAAGGGATTCTGTGCTCGTTTTCTAGAGTTTGAAAAATTATGCATAGCAGAAACCAAACAGTGGTGGGAGATTACCACCCTAAAAAGATATATAGAATGCAAATTAATACCAAGGGGATTACAATTACAAAAAAACCCTACTTTTACACCCATAAATATCCAGTTTTTTACAATCTGGAATAATATATTGGATACAGCTTCTATGGAACTTATAAAACTCATTATTAAGGATAGAAGTGAATCTTTACAAAATGTTCAGGATCAAATAAAAAAATATGAACTTGAATTCACACCTGTCAAAAATATGGAGGATTATAGAAAACTTATACAATTCACTAATAATAAGATTGATGAAATGGAAGGAGATATTAAAGAAAGAAAAAGGAGGAAATTTTGGAGAGATTTAGAGGACAAGAAAACATATGATCCCACAGTATGCAGAAAAACAACCGGGAAAGACACAGGGCTGAACCAATTATCAACAATAAGAAAGGAAAATTTACCGCGAAGAAGGAATAATAAATACCTATTGAGGACTCCAGTTCAACCCCAGAGGAACAGGACCTATCTACCATTCAACCAAAAAAATTTCAGCTATAATAGAAGTCCATGTGGGAAAGAAAACCTACAGATCAATCGATCAAGGACAGCTTATGAAATAGGAAGAAAAGAAGCCATAAGACAAAATATAAAAGAAGCATACCAGTTAAGACAGAAAATTGCGAACCAAGAGCTAAATAATAGTCCACTTGGGAGCACTAGCATGAAAAAAAGAACAAGATTATCTTCAACAGAAGATTTTTTAGAATTTCTGGAGACATTCGACGACCCGGGTATTGTTCCCCAGTGGAAAAAATCACAAAGAAATATAATAGAAGAGGAAAGAGAGGAGGAAGAAGCAGGTCAACTAGGAAATCATGGGAAACCGAGTCAAATAACATCACAACAGGAGATACTCAAACGAGTGGAATCTTTAACCTAAGTTCATCAGAGCTTAGCAAAGACCAATATAATCTTCTGAAAAAAGGACTGAAATTTGCGCTCCAATCAGTACCGAACAAGTTTGAGATGTATATAGATCTGCACAAATTCGTTAGGAAACACTGTTTGAAGAAGTACTTCCAAAGAAACCCGATCATTAGAAACCACACAGAAATAACAGAAGGAGAACAAGAAATACAACATACAAATTTAAAACCACAAAGCAACTTTTTCCCCGCCACATAAAAGGACCAGCTCTGGAAATGTTCCAAAGACTTGTTGAAAAAGACATAGAGAAAATACCATCCGTACCAAAGATCAAGATGAATCTAAACAAAGGGGAGAAGAAAGCTCTAGAAACACTGAAAAGTAACAAATAAATCATTATAAAAGGAGCTGACAAAGGTGGAGGCATTGTAATTATGGACAGGTCTAGATATCTAACAGAAACAGAGAGACTTCTATCAGACAACACCACTTACGAAATGTTAGAAAGTGATCCCACGGAAATGTTCAAAAGAGAACTAAATGAGCAGTTAGAAGAAGGACTTAGGTTGGGCATCTTAAATAAAAAAAGAATTTGAATTTTTAAACAACGACGCTCCAAGAATACCAGTATTTTAGCAATTGCCTAAACTACACAAAGATCCACTCAACCCTCCAGGTCGACCTATAGTGTCCGGAATTCAATCTTTGACCTCAAACCTTTCAGGTTATGTGGACATATTTCTACAGCCACTAATGACCAAACAAAAAAGCTATATTAAGGACACCACAACGGTACTACAAGACCTCAAAAGCATCACCTGGAAGGACTCCTTTTATTTAGTAACCTGTGATGTCAAGTCACTATATACCTGCATACGCCACGCTGATGGTTGTGCTCATACTTATCATTATCTGAACCATAGATCAGACATTTCTTATTCACAAATAAACTTTATTATGAGCAGTACTCTGCACAAACTGCTGCGTCTAATTGAAAAGCATGAAATGTAAGAAATGTTATTATAGCTTCTTTTATAATGTTCATTTATAAATTTTATCAAGAAACATTGTGCTACATATTTTATATATTTTTTACTTCAAAGATACCAATAAAGATTATACCTTTTAAACACTAATCATTTTAACAACCGTATACATGGATTCAGCTTCCAATCTCAGAAGCAAGAAAAGAACCAATCAGAACATTCCCTGTAGAATATAACAGGGTTAACACAGCACTACAGACACCTTGAAAAAGTCAATATCGTGACGAAACGCGTTGGTGTTAAGCGGGACCCCGGACTGACGTCACTTCGTCAGAGGAAGCTCAAGCACACGAGGCAAAAACACTCCCGTTATCGGCGTTTCAACAAGAAGCCAGGGAGAAAGCTCACCCCGGACAAGCACAACCAGAAGGCGCTTAGCGGGCAGCAGTATTCACCTTTATTCTGCTAGCCGCTCACTGTCGCCCTTGCTGCCGTCAGGGAAAGGTAGGGTAAGTCCACCGGTGCTCCGGATCCTTTCCCAACTGACATATACTCCTCTAAAAGAGTTATAAACATCTTATTATTCATGTTTTTATATGTAGCGCGCTGTGTGTCAGACATTGCTAGTCTAACCTAACAGGCGGTTTTAATTTTGTTAAATTTTATTTCATTGACACAGTTTATAATATCAGAGATTGCCAGGCCATATTGTATCAAAGTTTATCCATTTAGGACTCCTCATAACACGCTTAATAGATACATGATCTTTATCACAAGCGCTTCTATATTGTGGTCCTTCATTATTGGTTATCAGTTCATTCTGATCTTACTAAAATAGATAGCTGCTTATAAATATAGTAAGAGCGCACAATTTCCTTTTACCATTTGTTTCTTCTATGTTTGTAAGTGATACCACCATTAAACCTTTGAATTTATAAAGGACACTATATATTTTTTTTCTCCTGTTTGTGCATGTTTCCTTCCACATTGGATCAATGTAACAAGTAAAAAAGAAGTGGAAGGTTATCCATATTCCTCTTGCAGGAGGACCATCAGTTCTAATTATTCGGGACTCTCATTATGTTTCTATGGTGATTACTTTTTGTTCATCTTGTGTGTTTTCACTCACAGGGTGCTTTGTTTATGTGAATTTGTCCACTGGGGAGCGTTATATAAAGGTGCAAAGGTCTTTTTCTACATTCATTGTTTCTAAATTAAAAAACTGCAGCTAAAATGGAGGAAAGTGTCTGAAAGAGTAAGGGTGACTTACCTGAAGAGGTTATTCAGCTTCTTTTTCTGAAGATGTTGCTCTTCAGGACCTTATTGGAAGATGTAATCCAAAGATCTTATCAGTAGTTGTTATCCAAAGTCGCTTAAATAAAACAGGAACTACTCAGAGTTTCAATGTAGGACAAAATGCCACCACAAAATGGCTGCCAGTAGTTGGACATCCTTGATATAGGGCTGTGACCAGCATTGTGACATCACAATGCAGGCTGGCAGCAGCTAGAGATGGCTGTAGCTTGGATCAGATCTGAGCCCAGATGCCTTTGGTCCCAGCTCTGATTCAGCCCCTAGATTAGTAATTTTGTGCCTCAAATGCTCATGGCTGTACAAAGTGGGGGAAGACAGAACTTCTTTAAAGCACTATAACACTCCAGGTAATCGTATACTAACATAACACTTCCCTCTATTCACTTAAATAGATTAAAAAGATGAAAAAAAACAAACAAACACAAACAAACAGAAGTATTTGTTGTTGGTGAAACACTCCTGGATGCAATGTGAGAAACATAAAAATGCATACCTCCCAACATGACCCTATCCAGGAGGGACACAATGATGTGGTCCTGGACTTCCCTGGTAAGAGGTGGGGCTGCAGCGCAGTTCAAAATTCAAATAGGGGAGCCACACCAACTGTCATTTCACACGCTGCCAAACATCACTGGCAGTTGGTGTGACTCCCCTATTTGAATTTTGGACTGTACTGCAGCCCCACCTCTGGAGCCTCCACCAATCATAAATTACCAGGGAAGTCCAGGACCAGAGCATTGTGTCCCTCCTGGAGAGGGTCATGTTGGGAGGTATGAAAATGCATTTGTTTATTTTGCAAGAGAACAATTGGAGTAGGGATTGAATGATGAACAGACTGATGGAGGACTGGTGAAGATGAGGTAAAGGAAGAAGAAAAGGGAAGTATCATTTTAGTACGTGGACATGCTTTGCTAACGCACCCACAATCCTAAACAGATATTTGCTACATGTAACGTGTCACTGTGAGGAAATGAAACTGAAAGACCAAATAGTAGGGGTGTGTGTGGAGGCGGGAGAGAAACTATATGTGTGAGGGAATTTCTACTGCATGCAATTGTTTACATTGAAACCATCATTAGTTAGTTTAATGCAAAATGCTTTTCTGTAGCAATTGTTTATCTATATATACAACTTATTGTTTAAAATTGTATATACATTATTAACCCATTTTGTATCTAAACATTTAATCTGAAATACATAGACATAACAGCTGCCATCTTTGTTTCATATCTTTCCCTTTGTGGTACTGTATATTACCTGCCTCCCTACAGTGCTTTTCCTATATGATTATTTGGCCATCCTCACACCATTGTTGCCTGGTGACTCTCCTATCCGATAACCTGCTATTCTCTGCTACAAATGTTCAAGACAAGATGGCACCATCACCATGACTGCTCCTCTTTTAGAGTGACTGAACTTACCTGATGGCATTTTATTGTTCTGCTGAGCTACAATTATTCTATTGACTGATTCCATTTTTGTGGCATTTATTATTCAGCACCTCCATTAACCACTTGCCTGGCACAGTCGTATCAGATACGACCATACCAGACTGGGCTTTCCCTGACATGGTCGTATCTGATACAACCAGTCAGAAACACACAGTGGGCGGCTTGTTGGAAGTTAACTTCCAGCAGCCGCCCATCTCAGAGGGACCTGCCGGTCCCTCTACACCTGCGCCGCCTCCTCCTTTGTGTCCCGATCACTGCTGGCCACAGTGATCAGGCCCCGGCGGCACCCCCCTAGAAGAAGCAGCCACGGCTCATGTAGCCGCTGCTGCTGTGACCCGACCACTGTGGCCAGCAGTGATCAGGCACCCATTTCAGTAATAGGCAGTAGCGGTGGCTCTGGTAGCCGCTGCTGCAATGTAATCCAGGCCACTAGCTGGACACCCTCCCGCAGCGGCTCCGGATCACAGTGATCAGTGAGATCACTGTGTGAGAGAAGCAGCAGCGGCGGCGGCTCTGGCAGCCCCTCCCACTCCTTTCCGGCCTCAGCTCCACCTCCCCAAGTCCCCATGTGTAAATATATATATTATATATATATATATTATATATATAGAAGCATGAAGGTGCAGTACTGCCCTCTCAATAAATCAAACAGAGACCAAAGGATCAATAGGATCCTTTGGTGTCTGTTTGATTTATTGAGAGGGGAGTGCTGCACCTTCATGCTTCTATTTATCCCTATGTGAGGGCACCCCTGCAGGATTTGGTTGATTATCTGGAGTGCCGGACCTATGTTTATATATATATATATATATATATATATATATATATATATATACACACACACACATATATATATACACACACACATTATATATATATATATATATATACACACATACATGTTATATATATACATATATGATTATATATATATATATATATATATGTTATATATACATATATGTTATGTGTATATATATATATATATATATATATATATACACATGTTATATATACATATATGTTATATATGTATACACACACATTATATATATATATATATATATATATATATATAATATGAGATATGGTAAGAACTTACCCTTGTTATCTCTATTTCTACGAAGTCCATAGGGTTCCACAGGATACCTTGGGGTATAGGTGATGACGTCAGTCTTCAGGCACCACAGAGTTAAAGTTTTCAGCCTCCCAGGATGCATCTGGGTCCCTCTCCTATACCCCGCCCCCGGGCCAAGGCATCTCAGTTACGTCACAAGCCATAGGCCAGAGGAGGAGAAGAAAGATAGAGAAGAAAAAATCTGGACACTCACAAGAATCACATTCTCACCATAGGGAGACGGAAAAACCGGTGACCAGAATAAAGCCCATCTGCAGTACAGGTGCGGCAGGGCGGGAGTCCTGTGGAACCCTATGGACTTCGTAGAAATAGAGATAACAAGGGTAAGTTCTTACCATATCTCATATTTTCTACTTCAGGGTCCATAGGGTATCCACAGGATACCTTGGGGATGTCCCAAAGCAGTATCCTTTAAGGGTGGGGACGCTCCTGTGCTGAGAGGAGAATCCGCCGCCCGAAGGAAGCATCCTGAGAGGCAAAGGTGTCAAAAGCGTAATACCTCACAAAGGTATAGACAGAAGACTACGTAGCAGCCTTGCAGATCTGAACTGCAGAGGCACCACGTCTAGCTGCAAACGAAGGACCCACAGACCTAGTGGAATGAGCTCTCACCAAGGAGGGAACTGGAAAACCTTCATGAAGATAAGCTTCTGAAATTGCCATACGAATCCAGCCTGCCAAAGTCTACTTTGAAGCAGGCCAACCCTTTTTACGGAAGCCATAGAGGACAAACAAGGCGTCGACTTCCTAAAAGAAGAAGTGCGGTCAACATAAATTCTAAATGCCCGCACAACATCCCAAGTGGCGTCACCCACTGAAAGTCCAGGTGAATTGAAAGCCGGCACAACAATTTTTTCATTGATGTGAAAACTGGATACCACTTCGGGAAGGAATCCCGAACGAGTGCGAAGCACCGCCCTATTCCTATGAAAAATCAGAAAAGGGGGTCTACAAGAGAGAACCCCTAAATCCGAAACCCTTCTGGCCGAGGCAATGGCCAGAAGGAATATGGTATTAGCTGTAAGCCATTTAAAGTCCACTGAGTCCAGTGGTTCAAACGGCGGTCCCTGGAGAACTCTCAGGACCACAGCCCAATTCCAAGGCACCACCGGTGGAACAAAAGGTGGCTGAATGTGAAGATCACCTCGCATAAAGGTGTGCACATCAAAGAGCGCAGCAATCCTATGATGAAACCAGACTGACAGGGCAGACACCTGCACTTTCAGAGAAGCCAGGCGAAGCCCATGATCCAGTACAGCCTGTAGGAAAGCCAACACCCCAGACAGGCGGAACTCCCTAAGGGAATACCCTCTAGGTCTACACCACCGGAAGAAAGTATGCCACACACGATGGTAGATTCTTGCCGAGGAAGGGGTACGAGCTCTTAGTATGGTTTGCACCACGGAGCCAGAAAAACCCTCCGGGTGAAGACAAGGACCCTGTGACAGCAGATTCGGTCGTAATGGTAACCTCAGAGGAACTTCTACTGACAGACTCTGGAGGTCGGAGAACCAGTGCCGTCTGGGCCACTCGGGAGCTATCAACAGTAGCGTGCCTCCTTCTTGATTTGAATTTCCATAATACCCGCGGAAGAAGGGAAAACGGAGGGAAAAGGTAGGCAAACTGGAACGTCTACTAGACGGACAGGGCATACACCAGAGACGCCTTTTCGTCTCATGTTCGAGACCCGTACACCGGCAACTTGTTGTTGTGCCGGGACGCCATGAGGTCTATCTCTGGAAGACCCCACTTGTCCACCAGACTCCGAAAGACGTCCTGGTGTAAAGACCACTCTCCCGGTTCCTCCTTGCTGGTTTAAATAGGCCACCGTGGTGGCGTTGTCCGACGGGACCTTCACAGGGTGACCCTGGAGAACCGGCTGTGCCCGCTGGAGAGCTCTTGACACCGCATGGAGCTCCAAAATGTTTATTGGAAGCTCCGCTACCGCCAGAGTCCACCTGCCCTGAAACAAGTGTGGACCCGTGACAGCTCCCCAGCACCGGAGACTGGCGTCCGTTGTTAACAGGACCCAGTTCGCCACCCAGAACGGGCAACCCTTGTTGAGGTGGGTCATCTGCAAACACCAGGTTAGAGACAGGCGAACATCCGGAGTGAGCCCCATCGTCTGGGACTTGAGACACTGAGGCAATCCATTCCATCTGGACCGGATCAATAGCAGCAGAGGTTTGGAGTGAAATTGGGCGTACTCCACCATGTCGAATACCGACACCATTGAGCCCAATAACCTCTTTGCCAAGTGTATCGACACTCGACGACACTGCAGACAACTGTGCACCCTCAACTACAAAGCAAGGATCTTTTCCTCCGTCACAAAGATCCACTGCTGCCTGGAGTCCAATAAGGCCCCGAGGTGCAGGATCCTCTGAGACGGGGTGAGAGTGGACCTCTGCCAGTTTGTCAACCAGCCGTGACGTTGCAGTACCGCAATTGTCAGATCCAGATGGTGTAAAAGAAGCTCTGGAGACCCCGCTATCAACAGGAGGTCGTCCAGATAAGGCAACAGTTGGACTCCCTGCGTCCGCAGGAGAGCCGCCATGACCTTGGTGAATACCCGTGGAGCAGTCACCAGGCCAAAAGGCAGTGCCCGGAACTGGAAATGTTCATTTCAGATTGCCAATCTGGGGAACTGCTGATGGCGCAAAAGAATAGGGACATGCAGGTAAGCGTCCTGGATGTCCAATGACACCATGTAGTCCCCAGGTTCCAGTGCCAGAATAATGGACCACAGGGTCTCCATCCGAAACAGAGGCACCCTCAAGGACTTGTTGAGGGCCTTTAGGTTTAGTATTGAACGGTAAGACCCATTGGGTTTCTGCACCAAAAATAGAATGGAATAGAAACCCAGGCCCCTCTGGGAAATTGGAACATGCACTGAAACTCCGGCCTGGAGCATAATGTGCAAAACCTTCCGCAGTTCCGAGGCTTTGCTCTGGTCTAGCGGAAGGCCTGTCCCGAAAGGAGAGGGCATACCCGTGAGAGACCACCTCCTGAACCCAAGTGTCTGTCGTAGTCCTCGACCAGCACTGGGCGAACTGAAGCAGGCGCCCCCCACTTTGGGGTCCCCCAAAAGGAGGCCTGGACCGTCAGGCCGCAGGTTTGTTATCTGACCTAGGAGCCGGACGTCTGGTACTCCAGACCTGTTTCTTGGGCTTGGACAATTTCTTGGTCCCAGCCTGCCGTGGAAAGCACTGTACTTTAGGCCTACCTTGGGCCCTGTGAGGCCGAAAGGACGACCCACCAAGGAATCGTAGCAGACGGAAGACATGCAGATTTTGCTGCTGCCAACGTAACTACAATTTTGTCCAGATCTGGACCAAATAGTACCTGTCCAGACCTTCTAATCCCTTTTTGGAATCCGCGTCCGCTTTCCAAGAACGCAACCATAAGGTACGACGAGCAGCCACGGCTGCAGAGGAGATCCTAGAGGTGAGCATACAAATATCTAAGGCCGCTTCATTAATGTAAGTGGCTGAGTCTCAGAGATTGCCCACCAACTCGGTCTGTTCAGCCGAACAGTCAGAGTCCAAAGACGCCTCCAAATTATCCGCCCAGCGCTCCATAGCTCTGGCTACCCAACACACGGCCAGAGCCGGTCTGGATGCTTCCCTGCAAGGGAATAAATGGATTTGAGGCAGATCTCCACCTTGCGGTCAGTGACATCCTTCAAGGATGACATCGAAGGCATAGGCAACGTGGCACTTTTGACTAGGCGTGTGATATGTGAATCCACTTGCGTAGGGGATTCCCGCTTAGAAAAATAATTGACCGCAAACGGATAAGCCACGGCTAAGCGCCTCTGGGGCTGAAACCGTTTACCTGGATTTTTCCACGCCTCCTCTAAAAGATCCACTAATTGATCAGAAAGAGGGAACACCGTAGCCTCACCCTTAATATCCTTAAAAAGGCATATATGAATGTGGCCACCAAAGGATCAATATCCTCAATAACTAAAGCCGAGCGGACCGCTCGAATAAGACCAGGGATATACACCTTGGACTTAGCGTCCGGCTCTTTGGTACGGAGAGGTTCTTGGTCAGATAGATCCAGAATCTCCCCATCATCTGACGTCTCATCGTCATCCCCATAAGGAGCAGATAAAGACGCCACCGGCCGTTATGAGGCCGCAACACAGACTCCCCCTGTAAAACACCGGACAAATGCTGAACCGATGTAGTTAGAGTATTAACCCACGCAGGCCCCGGAGAAACCTGGGAAGGGACAGGGAGACTGTGGGGTACCATCAATTGTCTCGGGAACTCCCGCATGGGTGACGACACCACTGACTGCTGGGACAAACCCGTCTGGGTAAACGCAGGTGGCGGAGCTAGCTGGCCCACAAGGGTTGTAAGCGCCTTAGCGAAACAAGCCCAGGGAGGTTCCTGTACTGGGACCGTGACCATAATCGGCCGTGACAGTGCCACTGGGGACATAGCCCCTCCGCGTTACCCTCCCCCTCCGCTATTGGTACCTTACATTTAGTACACATGAGCTGGAGAGGAAAGTCAGTCTCAGACATGATGGTAAGTATGTGACACTCACACCTATACGTATTGGTATAGTGTGAATAACACCCTGCACACCGCGCACCGCAAGGGCTTTGAGCAGAGCAAGATCAGGGACAGTAATAAAGCTGACAGTAGAAAGTGAAAGTACAGACAGCAGGCTAGCAGTTCAGTCACATACAATGCAGAAGAAACAAATCCCTGCACTATTAGCGCTGGTTCTCAACTACTCAGACCCTCAGGCTGGTAGGACTCAGCGCTGCATACACTGACCTGTAACAAACAGAGGAGAGGTATGCTGGGGGACCCAGACCGCAATGCCACCGCTCACAGGCTTCCAGCAGCGTTCACCATGCTTTAAAGATGGCCACCGAGGAGCAGAGGATGAAGGAGGCTGGCCTGGGGAGGACAGCTGACACACTGTGGCCAATCAGGCAGAGCAGAGAGGCTGTGTGCAGCAGGGGAGGCGCCGGCTGTGAGACAGGGAAAGCGCGCTCCCCTGGCATGCATTTAACCCCTGGGACGCCGCAGCACATGCCGCTCAGCAGCGGCCCGCTGTCCCAGGGGGTAGTGGAAGCGCAGGTTGGTCGCCTGGCTCCACGCTGCAGCCAGTCCCCAGGGAGCCCCCTGCCTGGGGACTCAGGACCATGTGACCAGCGGGGACCCACCGCGGGACCCCGCTGCTTACCTGCTATCCCCTTGGATCCGGCCAAGGTCCAAAACATCTGGGGACACCGCTAGCCGTGACCCCAGATGTCTACCAGCATCCCCGGATCAGTACCGGCGTTCTGGTACCGGCGGGGTGTAAGGGAGACAGCATGGACGTCAGTACTGACTGTCCATGCTGTACTCCCAGATGTGCAGCCAGCGCTGCCTTTAAAAGAAACTTCAGGGGCTCTTCACAGCCCCCCTCTGCACAGTGCCTCCGACTCCGGCCAGGCACCGACGAAACTGAGATGCCTTGGCCCGGGGGCGGGGTATAGGAGAGGGACCCAGATGCATCCTGGGAGGCTGAAAACTTTAACTCTGTGGTGCCTGAAGACTGACGTCATCACCTATACCGCAAGGTATCCTGTGGATACCCTATGGACCCTGAAGTAGAAATATATATATATATATATATATATATATATACATACATACACACACACACACACACACACATATATATATATATATATATATATATATCGATAGATATCGCAGAGCCTCTGTTTAGGGATGGCAACTGACCATCGATGGTTTGCAAACATCGATGGTCTGACTGAACACAAGTGGTTTGCCATTGCTGGTGACCATCAATGTTGCATCACCGACGGTAACCATCAATCGATGTTTAGGAAACATCGACAGTTGTGGTCTACACAGATCTTGCCCAGTCGCTAAACAATTGATGGCTTCTAACGATGGTTGAACCATCAATGGTACAGCTGTCAATGGCCATCACTACAGTATAACATAAAATTGCTATTTTTATGGTAAACCGGGTTTAAAAAAAAAAATTTTTTCAAATAAAATAGTGATGGATAAGTTTAAAATTATGTTCTTGACCTAATTCAATCATAAAAGAAACAGACAATTTTGGAGCTGTTTTTGGAAAAAGAATTTGTCAGTTAAGTGGTTAATGGCAAAACCTCCCCGCGCTAAAGACAACACATGTAAAGGTGACCGGATCCATCTATTGATGCTGTTCAACCCCCTTCATTACTCTCTACAAAACAACTGGGCTTGGCGCCCCTGTCATATGTTGGAGTTGGTAAAGATCATGGAGAGACTATGGAGCCCTTGATGCTGCAACAGGCTGCTAAGTTTGTCATCTATTGCATAAATTAAGAAGCAGCTCCAATTCACTTCACATCAAGTGACAGGTAATGAACACCAAGGGGTCAATCCAATTAGGTGCGAATTGCGAGTAGTGAGTTTGTGTCTTGAAACTCGCAGACTTCACAGTGAATAGCGCTCACGAGAATTCTCCAATCCAATAAGAAATGCCTATTCGCACTTCTCACAGCAGGGGGGTGCGAATTGACTGCCAAATGATATTTGCGAAGAATGCATGACAATATGGGGAGACCATCCTGGAACCCTCAAAATGGATAATTTCATTAGCAGGACCGTATAGAAGGCTATTTGTGGGCATTAGGAAGGTACTGTAGGTTTTTAAATGGTGTCAAATGTCTGATTTGTGAGGGGGGGGGAGGTTTAAATGCAAGAAAATTATAAAAACCAAATTTTTTCGTTTAAACTCACGCAAATTAAATGAAAAATGCAAAAAAAAGGAGGAAAAAGAGTGATTTTGGGGTACTTTGAGGGCACCTTGAAAAATTAAATGTATAACAATTATTTTTCAACTAAAAAATTATTGGAATTAAATTTAGGGTGCCTAAACTAACGAAAGTGTTCATTTTGGGGTAATTTGAGGACTTTTTTTTTACCCCAAAAAATGAGTTACAATTATTGGACTAATTAAGGAAACTTCCAAATGCCTAATTAGTCATTAGGTGGTGTGGGGGTGGGGTGTCTAAGGAGCTCAGCACAGTATCCCGACATTTTAACCTTAAAAGATTATCCTTTCCATCTCTCTTACTCAGGGAGGTGCGAGTGGAAAGTTGCGAATTCAGTCTGGCTGCTTCATTGCGAGTTGCTAATTGGATTGCAAAATTAATTTGCAATGCGAATTCGAAGTGAAAATAGCAATTTGCACCTAATAGGAGTGACCCCCAAATTGGGACTAATTTTAATGAGATGTCTGAATTCAAGCTGCAGGTGGCTGATTTTACCATGTTTTGTAACCAGTTATTGGCAAAAGTTGATGATTTAGGAAAGAAGTCATGCAGGAACATGCCGTATAAGGCCCCCGGAATCATTTGGTCTGGCAATCTGAGCTTTTGTCTGCTAGCCTCATCTGGCTAGCAGGGTACCTAGAATGGCACCCTGCAGCCAGAATCTATGCAGCAGTGCCGCCTGGAGCGTCCCGAGGACGCTTCAGATGGTCACACTGCTGCCCTCAAAGCTCCCCGGAGCATCTTGCTCCGTGTAACATTATATGGAAGGGGCATGGCATGCAAATAATGTTATATATAAAAATGGCCCTCGGCAGAAAAAAAGTTCCCCACCCTTGATCTAATGAGATTCCTTTTGAAACATTTACCAGCATTACTGCAGGTTTCATTTGATCTTCAACCAATGGAAACTGAGTGAGGCCACTGATTGGGTCCTACCCGAGACACTATTATCTGTAGACCAATAGTGTATAAGGACTGTGCAAAGGGAGGTCCCGCTAGTGCACACCTAGGTACCATACAACAAATGCTGTAACAATGAAGTTGTGCAGATTGTTAGTTTGTCTATGTACGTAGGTATACCGGTATTCGCCTGTCCAAAAGTTTATTTTGTTGATATGCAAAATATCTATAATTTTAGAAATACTTTTTAAACCCCTAATCTGGTCATTTATTTAAAATATATCAGTGGGGTATGTGCTGGAAAATTGCCCTCTATTGTTATTCCAGATGGTTACAGTTTACCTGCATTGCAGGGATTCCTGACTTTTCATTTTCTAATTTCCTTTTTATTTTAGTTATGTTTAGGTCATTGTTTTTTTAAATATTGTTAGCATGTTTTTATTTACTTGGCATATTTGGCATTTTTCATTATTACTGTTTTCAGTGTGATTTGCTTGGTGGGTTCAGGGGGTGGCATTGTGGTTCTTAATTCCTACATTCTTGAGTAATGTTCCCAACTTAAGTATTGTTCTTGGAACGTCAGGGGTATACACTCTCCTGTTAAATGCAGGCATATAATTACGTTGTTTCACAAACTAAAGCCGAATATAGTGTGAAGATTCACCTGATATCCCCAGAACAACTTAAGCTTAACATGCTTCATGACCGGGTCTTGGATTTTGCCTTCTTTTCCTGTAAAGCCAGGGTGTGGTCATTCTGCTGTGGAGTACTGAATATACCATCCAACCTCTATGGGTAGCTAACTTGGATTGCCACATTTGTTGTGACAGAGCTTAGATGCATGGGGTTATATTTACTAAAGGGTGATTTTGCTATATTTCTAGTCGATTTTAATTTGATTTTGCAAATCGGGGATTTACTACAGGCATAACAGACTATAAAATAGACTATAGAACTGAACCCCGACCAAAATCGAACATTGATACTGTTACATAAACCACTATAGAATCCCATTATTTGCCAACATTCAGATTGGAAATCAAATAAAAATAGACTTCAAATCAGACTGTCAAACCACCCAAAACAATACACCTACCTGAGGCAGCCGATTTTGGAAGCATGCACAGATCACTATGATCTGTGCATGCTTTTTATATGTAAAAGCACCTAAATAGTGAAAAAAAACAAAAAACAAACAACTGTGTGGGATTCCTCCTAAACCCATAACCAGCCCTGGACCTTTCAGCCTGGTCTGGTCATGGAAAAACTATTTTTCATTAACCAGGTTAAACCAGCCTCGGTGGTAATGCCACAGCAGTACACACAGCGTGGGGCCATCCTGCCAAAGCATTAACCAACCCCAAAGTGGACAGCCCAGGGCTGACATTCCTCAGAAAGTGGGTTCTTCCCCTGGCCAGTGGGTGCAAAGGTAATGGGTTAAATTGAGTAATAATATTGTTCTTCACAGTGAACTACAGGTACCAGAAAGCCGGCCTTTGGAACTTATAGAACTACAAGTGCCAGCAGGCCGGTGGCACCTGTACCTCCACTGTGAAAAAAATATTAAACAAATCACAATACACACAAAGAATATTGTAATTCTTTTTTTAAACATTCACCGATTATAAACTTCTGACTAAAATTATAGCAGATATTGCTAAATACATCATACCTTCTGTGATACACCCTGACCAAACAGGATTTATTTGGGGCCGAAATTCTGTCACTAGTATTTGTAAAGTGTTAACTATTATACAATCTTTGTCCAGCTCGCCACAGGTAGATCCAAAGTCCTTGGTTTTGTTGAATGCTAAACAAGCCTTTGATTTGGCAACTTGGGACCACCTGTTTGAGACACCCGATTTGGCTTCCCAGACAATCTCACCCAATTATACAAACATTGTACTTCACCCCATTAACACAGGTGCTCATTAATAATTTCCTGTGTAAACCCTTTTCTGTCCAATGGGGGACATGACAAGGCTGTCCTTTGTCCCATATACTGTTTGTTCTAACATTAGAACCTTTAGCTGTTGTCCTTCAACAAGATGGCAATTTTCATGGAATATTTGTAGGTGCAAAGTAAGTTTGAACAATTTGCAGGAGATACAGTATATGCGCCTGCTGGTCTCCAATACTTTGCAATATTCGAATTGATATCTGTTTTCAGCTCTTTTGCTGGTTATAAAATAAATGAGCAAATCTGAACAGTTGCTCCTGATCTCCACCTACATTATAGCCCAATATGCCCATATCACCTTCCATTTTACGATTGTCATGGATAAGTTGAAATATGTCAGTCTCTATATCACTTCCAATCTATCCTCTCTATACAAACCTAATCATACCGCTATTATCTCCAAAATGTGTTTGCTGTTGGACAATTGGAAATATTTATAATAATGAATCATGCGCTCCCAGTGAATAAGCAGCTTTCTTTTAAAATGGCCAGATTACTGGCCAGGTAAGGGTTAATGTATGCTAAAGAAGAGCTTGTATAGTGGATAGTGCTTAAATGTAATACCAGCAATAGTGAAACATACACACAATAACACTCAATACATATAACGTAGATAAATGTTTAAGCGCTTTCAGTGAAAAATGAAGTGTCCTGAAAAGGTTTCCCCATTAAGACGTGGGCGCTGGATACCAGGTTAAGTGGGATAAACTGACCCTACCTTTCCCTGTATAAGATCTTCTCCGTGCGGGGGCTGGCTGTGCCCAGGCGGCTGCAGTATAATCAGCTGTATGACAATTCTGTCTGCCGCTTGTAATATCAGTGGCTCGCCGGAGCAGCGTCTTTCTGCACTCTTCTGCCTGGTGGAAATCTGCCGTTCTCATGGAGAGAAATTCGCGCTCACTGGAATAGTGACGTCGGGGGTAGTCTAAACACCAACGCGGTAGGACTTTATCAAGGTGTTGCTGTGAAGCCCTTGTTCACCTTTTATCCTTGTGCTAGCCTGGTAATTGGCTGGTTAATTATGTCAATCAGACATGTCTCAATACCGCATATTTAGCCGGATAACGGGATAAAAAGCCGGGCAATCTAAAAGTGTGCATTTCTTTAATATGTGTATACAATAAAAATGATAAATGAATTTTATTAATAAAATCTGTTTAAAAGTAGTGTGCAGTTATAATTGGTTTAATAATAAGCCAATTAATGCGAATGTAAAATCACAGAATACTAACAGAAACATTTACATTACATTATCAGTAGAGTGTATCATGTTGTTCCATTTGTTGCTGGATTGTATCATATAAACAATAAATAAATAAATATAAAATCAATCAATCAGTCTTTAAACGAAAAATTGATACAGATTATAATTTGAGAAAAGCTCCTAAATCAAAGTCTATATTTAGACCCTTGGGGTGTAGGGTTCCAATTCTGTATATCCATTCAGTTTCTATTCTTGAAATTTTTTCTATATATTGGCTCCCTCTCCAATCTTTTTTTTAATTGCCATAAATTTCATTCCTTTAGGATCTTTGTTATGGTGCATCAAAAAGTGATTGGAGACACTGTGTGTGGTTAGACCTTTATGTATGTTGTAAACATGTTCTCCTATTCTTGTTTTTAATTGCCTTATCGTTCGGCCCACATACTGGAGTCCGCAAGGACATTCCAGTAGGTAAACCACACCTTCGGTGTGGCAGCTCAAACTCTGGGTGATGTTGAATTTTTTCTTGTTCGTATTGGAACTCTTAGGCGGGCTCTGTTCTTAAAAGAACAAAGCAACTTTCTCAAAAAAAGATTCTTGGAAAGAAATTATTCTTCCAGTAAGGTCTGTAGATAATGAATCCTGGAGCAATACTATTCCAACTTGTGGCTGAATCGAGATGTTACCATGGTTGATATCTGCTACCATCGGTGATCCAGCAATTTAAAAACCTCCAGATTATTGGAGGGCTTCTCTGCTGAGGAAATCTCTAGCATTTTTCTACCCACAACATGGAAAGTTTTCCTACACTCATATGTCTTATTCTGCTCCTCTCTCATGGCCAGGACACTCTTGGTGCTACCATGAGCTTGTCCCATCCTCACAAGAATTGGAGTACAATGACCAGGTCGCTGAAGTCCGCCTAAGCACCAGCACATTTATTGAGAGCCATGACTCCTCTGGTGTACAAGGACACTTTAAGGCTGGAGGGCCATCGCTCTTCAGTCCCATTTAAAGGATTGAGTCTGTTGATCGTATCATACAGTCACAGATGGATAATGGATTACCTATTTTGAGATCATGTATCACCCACCAGCAATGATAAAGAGAGAGCACTTTAGAAGACAGTCTGGACAGCTGGCTAGTCAAGTATTGCCCTTTTTATTTCCCCCTGGACTTAAGGGCAGCCATCACAGCAATGGTCTTTTTAAATATCCTCGGTGCTGTGGCCAATAAGGTTAGTGCCTGAAACAGAAAATGACAGCACTGAATGGCAAATTTGAGAAGGCACAAGTGCTCTTTCCAGATTAGAACATGTAACTACATGCACTTGAGGTCCATGAACTCATCCTGCTCTCTGAAGTTTATGACTTATCTCAAAGACTCCATCTTAAACCTGTCTATCCCCAACAGAGCACTTTTTAATTCCAGTTTCATAATAGGTGAAAAGGAAAAGTCTAGTTTTTGGAACAAGGGACTGGATGCTTATTTTACGGCAAAACATGACAAGCTTTTTCCGATTCAAAACTAACTAAATCTAGAATATCTTCACATGGAATTGTGGAAATTGCACCCCCTTAAGGCAGACACCTAGCATAGACATTACAAGTCCATGTAGAGAGGGGGTTTTTCTTTTTCCATCCGGTAATAAAGTCTGCGGACAGGTGTCTAACACAAGCCCCATAAAGATAATCCCCTGAGGTGGTGTCTGGGTGAATGATTTTAAGTGGAGAATCCAATCACGCGATTCCAAGATCTTGGCTGTTGCCAACACATGATCCTGCAGAAAGACCCCTCTTTCTCCCACTGGTGTTGCAAAAAAAAATAAAAAATCAGCGGCTCTGATGCAGGGAGCGGGCAGCCTAGTGGGAAATCTGCCGCAGCCCCTTTAGCCATACTGTAATTAGTGTAAGGCTGTCCTGACAGGCAACCCCCAACTGACATGCGACCACCCTGCTCCTACTTCAAGTTTGCAGGAGGCTGCCATGCAGATTACCGTGGCTGGTTGCTCCAGGAAGAGAAACTTAATGTCTCCTCCTGATGTAATCTTTTTCTACAATCTCAGCCTCTACTATAAGTGTTTTATGTTAATGTCTCCAGATAAGTATAATACTGTGCATGCTGCTGGCACAAAATCATGTAATCATATCAATAAGTTCTACATCAAACTTTTTTTTTTTAACCCAAATGTAAATGATAGTTCAGTGGTTCTCAAACTTTTCTGGAGTGTGGATCACTACAAAATGTTCTACAAGACTTTGTTAATAACCAAAATGTATTTTCTTGTTTACATTATTTACGTGTAGCTTACAAAAATGTTCAGTGCTCCTGTATGCCCAATAGCAATGTATGAGACTAACATGACAACTGACCAATATGACCAATCATATAGTATTACTATAGCAGAACAACAGAGAGCTGCTCGCTTAGTGTGTCCTCCTACTTTTGGCCTATAGCTATCGTAAGTTTTTCAACTGTATCCTAGTTTGAGAATCACTGTAACAGGCATGTATTCCTCTATTGTGCCACATTTTGATTACATTAATGTTTTGTACAATACTCTACACCTTGCTGTTCAACCTATATATAATAGGGATGTGCAGGCTCGGATTTGCACGAGGGAAAAATCCGAACCCGGCATGCAAATCCGAACTAATCCGAGCCTGCACATCCCTAATATATAAGCAGTGTTGTGGCTTTGTTTGAAAAACAAAAACAAAACAAAAAAACAACCGTAAAACGCTTCTAGGCCACTAGTTCCTAATTAATTGCTGTGCAGCATTGCATATAAATTGTATAAGTGATGAGTGCTACTTGCAAATATTTACATAAGCCAAAACCATGTAGGCAACACTGTCGCTTTATATGGTTTTATTGAAATCCTTCATATTTACAATGGTTACTTTGCACTGAAGGGAACTTTTAATGGACTAACATTACAAGTTTTTTATATGGCATCAACTGCATTGATTTCCTTGTGGGGTTTTTTTTTCCAATGAATTTCTAATTATACCTCCAGATTGTAACCCTCATCTACTACAACACTCTGTCCAATAAATGGCATCTCAATGTACAAAGAATACTGTGTGTTATGCTTTTTTGCAGCCAGTCTAGTTACAATGTTTCATTTATACAGATTACACAATAAAAAAAAAAAAAAAAACAAGATTTAAACCAGATAAAAATGTAAAGAATCCAGTTTGATCATCAATTCTCTGCCATGCCCAGCACAAAATGTTCCAACAGGGCAACAAGTCCATTACACTAAATGGGAAAGGAGTTGTGGGAAGTAGATATAGAGCAAACATGTATAGAATTGTTCAACTTAAACTGTGACACTCACAACATTTGTTTTCCAGTGATCCCATTTAGCTCTGCTCCGTTGGGAAGTTGCAATAGATAAAAACGCAGTTCTGCTATGCTGTACGGTGTGATTCCAGGCTTGATGAACTACGGAGAGATTAAGCCACAGGTGTGGGTGCGGATACCTGTCTCCAAGCATGCATGGGTCTGGAGCGTGAAAACAGACCTCTGTTATACAGAAAATTCCAAAGGATTGAGTGGATCCTTCCAGACAATAATTTCAGGGTGCAGGAACAGAATAGTGAATTCCCCTTCCATATAACATCCCACACAAGCTTTTTATGTCTCAGCAGCAACAAAAGTTATACCCAGATTTGTCAGGATCTTACATTTTATTTCAGATTTTCGTTCATGCCGCGTTCAAAATTTCCTTTACACATGAGCACACGGAGAGGTATTTAAACCGAGAGGGAGTCAAAATAATATTAATTAAAAAAAAAAAAAAAAAAGAAAAACACATTCTCTAATAAACAGAGACATAATGATGCCATGGAAAGTCTGTTTAAATAATGTCCTTATTCTGGGTAAAAACACTTGAACAGAGACGGGAGATGAGGGAGTAGGAGGGACATAGGGTGTTGGGCGAGTGGAGTTGCAGGCAGGAGTGTGGGTTTGTTACCCAAACTGGAAGAAGAAATTCCCAGGTCCGGAAGCTGAAAAACAAAAATGTAGTTAGTGCAAACTGTAAGAGAAGCATTTCTAAGTATGTGGCCGATGTTTATACTCCAACTGGCAGAGGCATTTTTGCAGCAGTCAGTAACACAGATCTTATTTTTTGTCTTAATTGCAGGTTTTCAAAGGAACATTAAACATAGCAAAGCTGCCTCCCCCCCCACCCACACCGTATACAACAATATGCAGATATCAACAATATCCTTTGGGTATCTAATATTTTGGAAGGAGGCACTCACCAATCAAATTTCATAATTATATATATGTTTTATTGTATATCCATTATGCTATATTATGCCTATGCTTAGGTCGACGTTTCGGTTCAACACTAGAACCATTCTCAAGACCAATTATACTGGCTATTTAGACACACTATGATTGTGTCAAAGTTCATCTTATGCAGCAGACAGACACACAGTCAAAGCCGCGTGTCACTGAAACCGCGTCTAAAATGCCGCATACACGGCACACATATATATTTGGGATATTCCACGTCAGTTCAACCAGGTGTGTCCACCACCCATCTCCGATTTTTACGAAAATTTTTAGTTGGGAGGATGTCAGAAAACTACTGCCAAATATCTCCACTGTTAGTTTCCGAAATATAGATTTTTCAATTAATTAAACTATTCACTAATCGTGGTTTATTTATTCAGTTTATTTGAAGTATCACAGGTGTTTAAAAGGGATCACCATGAAATTTGGACCCCAAGGTAACTTTTTCTCCCGAATCCAAACCAAATTACTGGTTTGGATTCGGGCGGAAAAGGCAGTATCCACATCAGACAGCAGGCAGTGTATACTGGAAGGAAAATGCCAGACCATTACAACAGGTTCTGAACAAGGGAGAATAATGTTATTGTTGACTTAAGTTTTTAAATTGCATGGTTTCTTGTGTAAATTATGTATGCGGTACAGCAGTAATCGAACGTCAAATTCATTATATTTTTTTTCTCCACTATAAAACCATGAGTACCATGCTGAGGAGGTGGTGTGATGGTGCTTTACTGGTGACACTGTTGGTGATTTATTAAAAATTCAAGGCACACTTAACCAGCATGGCTACCACAGCATTCTGCAGCGCCATGCCATCCCATCTGGTTTCCGCTTACTGGGACCATCATGTCTTTTTTAACAAGACAATGACCCCGAACACACCTCCAGGCTATGTAAGGGCTACTTGACCAAGAAAGAAAGGGATGGAGTGCTGCGTCAGATGACCTGGCCTCCACAATCACCCGACCTAAGCCCAATTGAGCTGGTTTGGGATGAGTTGGACCAGAGAGTGAAGGAAAAGCAGCCAACAAGTGCTCAGCACCTCTGGGAACTCCTTCAAGACTGTTGGAAAACCATTCCAGGAGACTACCTCATGCAGCTGAATGAGAGAATGCTAAGAGTGTGCAAAGCTGTCATCCAAGCAAAAGGGGGCTACTTTGAGGAATCTAAGATATAAAACATTTTGATTTGGTTAACACTTTTTTGTTTACAACATAATTCCATGTGTGTTCTTTCATAGTTTTGATGTCTTCAGTATTAATCTACTATGTTGAAAATAATTTAAATAAACAAAAACCATTGAATGAGAAGGGGTGTCCAAACTTTTGACTGTGTATTATACATATATTTATATATATATATATATATATATATACACACACACACATATACACACACACACACACACACAGATACATGCATACATTCATAAAAGTGTGCACAGTGCTTGAGAAACACTGCATGTGTACACACACACAGGGCCTGATTCAGTGATGGATGCAATGCCGTTATCATGTACGAACACCGCACTGCGCACACGCAGCAATTGCATTGCAATTACTCTCACAGGAACCACTCTCAAAGTGAGTGACAGGTAGTCAGATTTGGAGTTGGTAACGGGGGTGGTTGAAAAAAAAACAAACAGACGCATCTGATCGTTTAAACGCGGTTTTGTGGGTATGCATATATTAGCTATTACGTTCTCATACGCAGCATGAGATCTCTCTGCACGTCAGGAGAGCTGCAGTGTTTGCGGCTGGTCAGACTTGTCTTACATGCTGTATATGTCTACCAAATGTATGCCGATAGTACCAAATTTACCGCTGTTGTATGACGTTAGACGCATGTGAGAGCGCAGCGGTGGGCGTCCCTATGCTGGAACGTGCTTTGGCAATAGCATATTTGCGCAGCTACGTTCCGTGAGAAATCACAGCTGCGATTGCATTAATGTAAAACTCTGCATCAGACTCACAGTCTGTTAGTCATACATTTGTCTTTACATATACACACAGATGAATGCATACACTCATGATGTGTGTGCACGGTGCTCGAGAAAGACCGCATGTGTGCAAATCAGTGTGTGTATGTAGACCACTCCGAGATTAGGTTGCACTACAGTCCACAGAACTAAAAATAACCTAATACAGTTAAGTCTTATATATAGATATAGGTCAGAAAATATATGTACAGGCATACATATTTGCTTAAATATATTTCAAGTACACACATGACAAATGGCGGCTGTAGTAAAGGTAAATGAAAGCCTTCAGAAAAGTGCCCTCTAAGCTGATTTGGTCATTTTCATTGTCCTCAAACACAATAACAGATCTGATGTACAATTGTAGCCAATGCATAGTTCTGAGCCTCTATGTTACTGTACACGAAGGCAACAAAAATAAACTAAATCGAATTTACAAAAAAGAAAATGAAAATAATTTGCGTGCCAAATGAAATGAAACAACTTATTTTACATGACCCGGACAGTCACTCAATACTACATCTTTAGGAGACTCTTAAAAAAACAAAAAAAGAAACCAGGGTATTCGTCTTGTGGATTTGGCAAAGCAGCAGTATGAAGGAAAAGATTTGATCACTGAGAAGGAACATGCGGCTCTTCTCATGTAAAGTGAATGGATATGGTGCAGTGCATGAAGCAATGTAATCAGTCCTAACCAGCTCTGCTTGTCACCAGATGTCCCCTTGTTCTAGGCCTGCATGATGGTCCTTTCATTGACAAGGACTGCAAGAGCACAGATACAGGGAGAGCACAGCATGTGTATTGTCCATATAATGGTGTCAAGGGAAGGGAATCACTGCCTGAAGCAGCTGCACATTACATGATGTACAGTGTCAGTTTTGCTTTATTAATGTATACTGAATACCCATACACAACACGCACAATACTATCAATTCACAAAGAAACAGGAGATCCATTTAAAAATGGCTCATTCTAATTATCTCTGTCAGAGAAAGCAGTGTGAAAAAGTAAACATGTCAGAAACGTACTAATATATACACAAAATGTGTATATTGTAATCACTTAAGGCTGAGAGAGAAGACCTGCTGCCATACATGTGTATAGTGGCTACATAAATGGCATCTGAATGGTAAACTGAGCTTTCAACAGTCTCTGTAGTATACACTGTTTATCAGTACAGAATGACCATAGAACAGACCAAAACAGAGCATGGACCATTTATGCTGAGCTTATAGCTTGCAAAATCATTCATCTGCACTGTCCCTGTTATCACAATGGTAACTGTAGCTGCCTAAGGGGGACTGGTGGACAGATGTTAATGTTGAGTACACACCGGACAGATTTACCAAAGGATGCTAGGGACTTTGGACCTTAAAAACAACCCTGAGAACATCCAATTTCGAGCGTACACATTTCCTACATTGTTTACAGATCTTACAATAGAACCAATTCCAACTGGCACAAATTCTTTGCTCTTGCACTTCTCCTTTATTTATGATTGCAATCACCTTTGATGTAGATGATTGATGGAAAAAGGTTTTTGAACACAGGTGACTGCAATCATAAATGATGGGGTTCCAGGAGCAGATCATTAGGTGACGGGTGAAAGGGTTCCTGTTGGATGGTGTGTAATTTTCCAGGCTTTTTCCTGTGTAGTACAGGTAATGCGGAGATTACTTGCATTTTTTTTTTTTGTCAAAACAAATAAAATTATTTATGAATTTAGCAAGCAATACATAAATGCTGTACATGATGACTGATTAAGTAAAAGAAGAGTCAGGTGTTGAGATAAACAAAACATGCAGTGTACAAAAAAATAAATAAAGATTTTATATATATATATATTTATTTAGTGGGCAATTTTGAGTTTGTGCTTTTTGGTTTGTGTGTGGGGTGGGGGGTTGTATACAAAAAAAGAGGCAGGACAGAAGTAATGTGGGATGCTACAGGTGCCTGGTAACACAACACACAGGTGAAGCAATGTCACAGTAAAGTATTGCACTGACGTTATAAACAAAAGATATCAGAGGATTATGAATATAGGCAGAAAAAAGTTTGACCCCCATCATTGTCGAACAATAAACAGAAGACATATGATCTATTAATAGGTAACTAAAGACTGTCAGATGACACACAGAATTGTATTCATTGATATAACGTTTGTTCGTTTTAAGAGAAGCTGAGGAGAGGCGCGGATTTAAATAGAAATTCCAAAAAAAGGTGACGTTTTCACATGAACTATCTACATTATAAGTCATCCCTACAAATAGTTTGGCACATGAAGCACTGAGACTGGCCCATGATGTTTTTGCCCTTCATGGTATTCACCGAATGGTTAATAGAGCTTGAGGGGTCTTCAAAACAGTAATAAGTTACATTGAGGAACACATTTTAAGTACTTACTAAATTTTTTTCTAAGTTTTTTTTTGTAAGCTTAATCCGTTTTCGGTATACCTATAATGAGTACTACCAGTGGGTCCTAAACACTAATCTGACTCACCGAGGGCAGATGTGAAATCACCTACAGATGTGTCCGCATACATCTATCCTCCGTGCAGTACAAGTCGCATTACACAAATCGTATGCGTCGTGCAACTCTTAACACCAAGCGTCTTTTTCGTGCAACTTTTTCCCTTACAGTGCGTGTTATTGCAAAGCGATGTGAAAAGGACGCACAATAAAATGATATGCAACATGCCTATATTCTGTGTGCGACTGCGGTTTTATGTGCTTGCGATATGCTATGTTACAGATTCAGCGACTATTACACTGTAATGTAGCATTTTGCATGCAGATACACTGGCAGTAGCACACAGAAAATAAGCATGCCGCATATCATTTTAATCAGCAGAAGCTTCTTGTGCGTCCTATGTGCATCACTTTGCGAATAAGACTCATTTAAAGGAAAACAGACTCAAAGCACTACAGAGTTGCGCTACGGCATGGCGCGACTAGAAAGGCTGTTTAACGCGCAAGGAGGAGGCGGCTAGATGTATGTGGACACATCTGTATGAGCGCTATTCATTTTACATTACAGTTTTTTTTTTTTTAAACACAACGGATCACAGATTAGATGTGGTGCGGATTTCTGCGAGTTTCCAAGCCGTTTAATAATCGACTTTTGAATTAATATACAGATCAAAAACTCTGGCACACACAGTAATTCTCGCTCTGTCTTCCTGCAAGGCTGTGGTGATAGGAGACAGAAGATTATAGGGCCAATCAGAAAATTATGCTGAAGGGAAAAGCAATGAGCAAGGTATCCGCAATTTGCAGCTTTTGCTTCATGCTAATATTAAAGATTTAATATAAATCCCCCATCACCCAATCTAGTTGAACTGTAGGCCTTTGAAGTCTATGAAGCCTGCTGCCGTGGTGCATGCACTTTGGGAGCCTCTGCAATGGCCAATATACCTGTCACAGACTAGAAAATAAAATTGAATCTTGCTGGTGCTGACACCTAATACCAAGAACACCGTTCAGATAGATGCTGCAGCTGACCAATCAGGTGCAGTCAGCACTTTCTTTTATAAATCATCATTGCATTTAATATAACTGTATGATGAGACAGTAGTAACAGCAGGATAACTTGGAGCCGCTGCTATTTCTCCCGAAAGAAACAAGGAAGGAGGCATCATACTCAAACAAGAAGCTGATGCTAATACAAGTCTGAGGAGACGGTAAAGATTTTTTCTGATGAAATATCTGGTCATAAAACTCACCTTCGAAGCTGAAGCCTCCTGGACTGCTGAAGAATGCCTTAAATATATTATTGGCATCAAAATCTGGAAAGAAATTGGAAGAGTAAAATAGTATAATACAGAGGTAACTTATCAGTGAAAAAAGGATACTGCTATAGTGTAAAACACATCCTGTGTGTAACATGTGCACTGCTTACTAGTGTTACATCTTATTACATGCACCAGAGCGACTTTAGAAAGTGCGCAGTATTCACCCCTGCAAATAACGGGTGAGGGGTGCATTAAGGGGGAAATAATTATTTACCTGGCACCACCGTGTGCCCTCCAAGAATGGGCACACAGTGGTGCCAGAGAGGACCCACAGGACACCTCATAGAAGTTTGATAAGATGCTTACTACTCTGAGATACAGTATAGTGCGGCCAGTTCTCATATGGGAGTTTGGATACTTTCATACAATTCATTAAATTAGCTTTTAACCATATTATAACAAGAGAATAAAGATGTAATAAATATTAAGTTAACAGTCTGAAATCGGTGAAATAAAACAAAGGGCGAGTTAATCTAAGTTTTCACATTTAATCACTTTACAGCGAGCACTATGTCGTTTTTCTTTTTCCATTTAAGATCACAGACCAGAGGAAGATGGCATTTAATGATGGGTAATAGATTACCTAAAGGTGAGAGTACTGACTTCCACTTGGACCATATTGAATTTGAATAATTATCAGAGTGTGCACTAGGCTATGTTTTTTATGATTCAGAAGTTTACCTTCATTTAATGCACTATTCTCTTCTGTTGGTGAATGGAAATATTTCACATTATTATTATTATAGCATTGGAGGACCCATCAATACAATATACACTTCATTTACACCTGAGTCCAACTGCAATGAAGTTCTTCCCTATTTGGACTAATTTTTGGAGGAAGACTGAGCAGTGTTCACGTATATGCGCTACAGCGCATTTTTTACTCAAAAATGGTGGCAGGACACTCCGCGTCCTGCAGGATGCGCAATGGACATTCAAATAGCACGGTACAGTGGCAAAGCCGGACGGTTGATCACGGTGTGGCAGTTATTATCCCCTCCACCTGCTCTCTAGTTGTGCGGCCGCATACTTCACATATGTGCCCGTTGGCAGATTCATATCACTTTATTTTCCCATTATGGCTCCTGTACAAGTGGCAGAAGTACTCCAGAGACCGGGGTGAGGTTAATCTTCTCTGTGGCAGGCAAAATGCTCTGGCTTAGGTACCCCGAATGTCATTTAAGAGGCATGTGGAGGGTCTGATGGCATGGGGAGGTCTTATTACAATTAAGGTGTATGTGTGAAGTCTGATATACATGTGGGTTGGTCTGACAACATGAAGGAGGGAAGATTGGCACTTAAGAGGCATGGGGCGGTCTGATAGACACTTATGGGGCATGTGGGGGGTCTGATGGACACTTCAGGGGATTTAATACAAACCATACATTACAATGGGACACCGAAACATCGAGAATGCAAAAAACATTTTAAATAAGGAGTCCCTGGGACCCATACAATTATAAACTGAGTACAAACACTGCTGGGATTTCATAGATCTCCTGAGATTAACTAATAATTTAACTGGACATTTAACCAACTCTAATAAGGGTGTTATTGCATTTAGGCTATTTGTATCAGTTGGCACAAGCCTCTAGTTCCCCTTTTATAATTATATCTCAGAGTAATTTAACTTAAAAAAAAAAACCTGACTAGATTAGGTTAAAGTAAAAAAACAATATAAACGTGTTCAGTAAATGTGAACTTGAGATATATATATATATATATATATATATATATATATATATATATATATATAACCCTAAAAGCTGGCTGACACTGACCTCCCATGTTCATTCCATCCTCCTCTAAGTCCTGCCCGCTATCGTAGCGAGCCTTCTTTTTTGGATCGGACAAGATTGTAAAGGCCTCGCCCACCTCTTTGAATTTCTTTTCCTCCTCTTTCTGAACTTCTGTTGTAGCAGCACTGTGTCTGTCTGAAAGGGAATAAACACAGTGCCAGAGTAAGTGAAAGTGTCCACTGGCAGGACCAGTGTCGGGAAGGTATATTAATACATCTTCTAGCAGGTAAATAAAACAGGGTGCAACCAACGTTAGCTTTCCAAAAGACAGGAGGAAAAAGCATGGAATCTAAAAGTCACAGATGCTTTTCCAATTTTATAGAGCAACAGCAACTTAGAGTTAGGGATTCCAAAAGAGTAGGTTTTTAAAGTCTTAAGATGTGTACACACTACACAATATTTTGCTCGATTCGCCAGATTCCGACGTAAATCGTGTAAAATACGGCCACGATGCCGATGCGCGTACATCACATCTTCAGATCTTGCCTACAGTAGGCAAGATCTGCCAATCTCGTACACAACACACTGGAAATCTTTAAGGACACACGATAGATCGTTGGTCAGATTGGACACTTTTTAGCACCATATCGTGCCCTGGAGTGCCAGGGAGAGTTCAAGGGAAATCGCTCTCGATATCGCATCGTGAGCACATTGTCTAGTGTGTAATGCACCTTTACTCAGCTGTATTGCACACAGACAATGGGGCTATTAATAGGGTGTGAGCTTGTGCCGCTACGGGAATTCATGCAAGTGTTCCCGTATTTTTAAATAGCAATCATTTTAAAAGGCAAAACCAAGCTGGTTTTGCCTTTAAAATGATTGTCACTTTAAAAATATGGGAACACTCACATGAGTTCCCGCAGCGGCACAAGCTCTCGCCCTATTACATAAGCCCAAATATACGAGTCTGTAGTATAGCTAGTGAAAGAATGGCACTATTGTATCAGGCCTCTATTGGCCTACTTTATTCTGTGTTTCACATTCCTATGCACAGTAGATGTGTCTCATTACCTGGATGATGCATTAATGCTCGTTTCCTGTAAGCTTTCTTGATATCATCTTCTGATGCATTCTTGTCCACCCCTAGTATCTTGTAGTAATCTTTCCGCTTGCTCTTCTTTAATTCCAGCTGTGCGTTCTTAAGGAACTGCTTGTGTTCTGGTAAGAAAAGGGTGTCCAGTGGGATGCATTATGAAAGCTCCTTTGTATCCCCATACACTATTGTTTGCTGACAAATGTGAGGGCTCTCCTTGGTACAGTGGCACGCCATCTGCCATTCCCTCCCCCGCCATATATAATGACACACAAATAAACACTGAGTTATGTATTCCACAAATGCTGGGACAGTGCCAGACCACCAGCTTACCGAAAATATGCACTTAAAATAGAAAACCCCATGAACACCAAAGTGTACTTGTATGTCAGCATGTGTAAACGGTTTTACATTAGCTCAGAAAACAAAATCAGTTTATTAAGTCATGTAACAGAAAGTTAATTTAGTTGTTTGTAGTAGTTTAAAACTTAAATATTCGTGTCTCCAAATAGTCCACAGAAATCCGTCACCAAATACAATGTAGCTGATAATAAAAGTAAGCTTACCTTTTGTGTTTTCTGTCTGGTAAACCTTTTCATAATCCCTAACTGCTTCTTCATACTGCTCTGTGTCCGTGTAACTAGAGGGAACAGAGTAACAATACTCATGTTAGTAACAATACTCATGTTTTGAATATTCAGTGTGCTTTTCTCTATCATGGTTTTATGGGAAACCAATCAATCCGCTATACCCAAAATGTAATGTAGTACAGATACTGATCCATATTTAAAGCACAGTTCACAAATAGGCCAAAATACCATACCAATGTCATTAATGCTGTGTAGCAGCATTTGTTTGTACGAGCGAAACCAACACCATCAGCCCATACATACATCATATGGACATATTGGAAGACCTAACGGCGTTAAATATAATTATATCCTCAATACTTGTTTTCATAAGGACTTCACTAGAAGGGTAATGGATAGTCCAATCTATCCCATCTCTTTGGTGAAAGCAGAGATTTTTTTACACCGAGTGGACATGAAATTGCGCTGAAATTGGAGGGCAACGTAGGGAGTAGTGTAATAAGTTTGAGTCATTAGCTTAAGGTCTCCTGTTATGACTGATGTATTTGCATATACAAATGAGCAACAAAAACGATAGATTTGCTGTTTGTCAGCAGTATTTTAACTACCAGCTAAAACTGTGGGACCTGTTTTTGTTGTTTGCAAGGCAAAGAAACACTGCAGAAAATCAGAGTAAGACTGAATAATATATTTTACTTTTATTCCCCATATATGATCGCTTAATAACAAAATAAAATAAATCACACAGCATGACGTGTTTAAGGGCAATACTGCAAATGTGGGAACAGTACACTATAGGCCTTTCATTCAGTAAGTGTACTGGAGCTCCGTACATGGGGAATAAACCATGTGTGTAACAAAGGCACCAGAATGAGAAGTATTACAGTTACTCAGGACAAATATGGTAATATCGCCTACCATTGTGCCCTCCGTAAGTATGCCTTGATGTAGGTTTCATCCAGCTTTATCGCATTTGAACAATCTTCTATGGCCTCGTCCAGCTTTTTGAGCTGTGCAAATCAAATGATTAGATGACATCAATTAACTATTCTGAAAGTTGATAAAGAAAGTTAGATGGCTGACCCCCAACAACTCTGTCCTGTTTCACAAGAGTCCACCACCCTCCTAGCAAATGCAATCAAATGTTCAAGCTTTTCACAAATACAGATAAAGAATGGCAGAAGTCATATGTAACATGGCAACTTTCTTTTCTTACAAACATGTGCACACCACAGCATGGTGGTACAGTGGTTAGCACTGCTGTCTCATAGCACTGGGGTCATAAATGCCAAATCAGATTAGGAACTTAAGGACGGGGGACAACGATATTCAAATGGATGGTGAAATTAGATCTGATTATTTGGCTGCATATAAAAATTGATAACATGCACTTCTACAGTTCTGTATATAGGTACGACATAGTACTAACCTTCGCATTGACAGTGCCACGATTACAGTATAATTTGGCATTTGTTTTGATATTGTTGGGGTCTATGCTGAGTGCTTCTGAGTACAGTCTGTAGGCCAGGTCATAATTGCTGTCTTTAAATGCTTGGTTGCCTTCTTCCTTTTTGGCTTTTAAAGCTTTTGCATTCTGAAACAGAGAATAATGAGCTGGTTGACTTGATCATTTGTACAAAAACACCACCAGAATCAATCTTGGTAAACCTGAAACTTAACATCTGCTTTTAAAGTAGGCTTGATAGCCCTCTGTAAAACTCCTGTTAGCCAGGTGATAGCAGTGATAAAAATAAAACAACCCCCATTCCACTTTAGGAAAGAACCATTAACAAATATGAAGGACAGCTGCAATTTAAGAGGAACTACCGGTGTTGTTAATATAAACTGCTATATAGCGGATGGACAAGCTGACCTAAAAATCAGCTACGCCCACCATCTCCATCTGTAGTAGCGTGCCTTTACATCTCAGACTATGACGCCAGGAGGATCATGGGAATGTACGCGTCAGCAGGAATGAGTCCCCTAAACAATGGTGGTCCCAGAAGTATGTTTCCGGTAGATGTATTTGCGCAAATACAAGTTTATGTGGATACCTCCATTAAGAAATGGTTAAAATCCTATTGAAATGGGAATTTCACATTGTTTGTTGAAATGTTCACATCACCTTATCACTTAGAAATTCCTAAATTGTTTGTGGAAATAAACACATTAGTGCACCAGGGTGTAAAGGCTGATGAGCTTTGTTTTGCATGTTCATTGTCCCTTAATCCTCAATATGATGACCAGGTACACACATTATACATGAAGAGAAGTTTGTCTTTTTCTATTTGTAGGTCATTTTGGGTTCCAAGGTCTTTTTTTATCCTGCTCTAATGCTGGTTTGTCATGTTGCAAAATATAGTAGGAGCTTTCAGGTGGAACAAAACTGCATTGTTTCTGACCTGTGCCATGTTACCAGGTAGTAAATCACACACTTGGCATCTGCATACACAGGAGAAATACCTCTTTTTGAGTTTAGGGGGTGGGAGGGTGTTCCTCTAGTTCAGGGATGGGGAACCACAGGTCCGGGGGCTGTATAAGGCCCTTGGAATCATTTGGAGCTTTTTTTCTGCTAGCCTCATCTGGCTAACAGGGTGCCTAGAATTACACCCTGCAGCCAGACCATGCAGCAGTGCCGCCAGGAGCGTCCTTAGGATGCTTCAGACGGTCACAGCGCTGCCCTTACAGCTCCCTGAAGCATCCTCAGGATGCTCCGGACATTGCTGTAATTATCGCCGATTGTCATCCCGCCCCCATGTGACATCACACGGAGGGGGCGTGGCCTGCACCAGGCCTGTGAATGATGGTATATATATCAAAATGGCCCTCTGCAGAAAAAAAGGTTCCCCACCCCTGCTATAGCTGAAGAAAATGAAAGGGACAGAAAAATCCATCTGTGTACAAATAAAATTTGTGAGCAAAAACCACAGTAGTTTAAGATTTTATACAGAAAAGCCTACCATGGGCCTACTACTATACATAGAATCCGTCCAGCATATTTCAGATCTAAGCCAGGGTCTTCACTCAAGTCATGTTGTGAAGAGAAATAAAACCAGTTTCAAAGCCAAGATATACAATAGAGATGAGCAAACCAGCAGCAAAATGTCAGAGAAACCGGGTAAGATGTTTTAGTGACAGCATGGAAGTTCTGTTCTGCACTGGACTTGTAAACGCACCTTCTGCAGAATTTATAGCCTATAATTAGAGCTGGGAGAGAGCGAACGTCAACTCACTCTGCTCTGATGTAATTGGTGTAAGCATTATAATAATAGAGTAACACACACAGCAGCTGAAATTTACACTATTCATCTTCATCTGGTATATCAGAATTAATACCAAAACCAGGGGCTTGTAGGTAGCGCATCTTGGTCACTGTTAGAATTGCTCTGTCCTGTTAAATTTAGTGGCTGTGCTACACAGACTTATAAAGTAGTGTCTGTGGTCAGTCGCACTAGGTGCTCTTCACTAACACTATGTGCTACTGACAGTTTAGGGGGGGTTATGCAATAGGTTCCAAGTATAAGAAACAGGTGTGTGTTTGTAGAGTTTGCTGCTAAATTTATAGATGCAATTCGTTATAAGGCTGGATTTGTCTTACAACAAATGATAGCTTTACATTTAGCAGCAAACTCACTGAAAACGCTCCAGTTTCTTACTCAGAACTATTACATAACTCCTTAGGGCGGCATAGGTTCAGCAGCTGAAACAACTGATCCTGATTTTTTTTTGTACCAGGAAACCTACAGATGTGTCCTCATACATTTAGCCTCAATATCCCACACAACTTGCCTGGCGTGAGTGAGTCGCCAGGTCCTATCTTAGCCTGCTAGCGTTGGGTGTCTCTTTTTGCCACAAATGCATCTAAGTCACAATGCAATACAACTAGGACACACCAGCAGGAATAATTTGATACGTGACACTTGTATATCTGTGTGCACCTGAGTCTGTATATGAAGCACAGCGGAACTTGGAATGAAAAAAGCTGCGACCGCTACACTGTAGCACTACTTATACAGATTCAGAGACTCAGTCACACACAGATATAGGGGGGTATTCAACAAGTCGATATAACGATACGTTTTCTCTTGCAAAAACTTTTTGGACCCATCGCACAAATATTCCGCTTATCGCATCTATGCCAGCTCCCGTTTATCGTGCAATCCTATTACAAAACCGGCGATAACACATGTACACGATAATTCTTGCAGGGTTGATAGCTGAAAAGTACAGGTGAAAATGGGGAAATCAGCATGTATCCCCAAAAAAGGTAAACTAATATTGGGTAACAGTATAGAAGTCTTTTATTGGCCATAATCAAAGGGTCTGGCGTTCATAAATGGTGTCAAATGGCTGTTACATGCATTTTTCTATAACAGTAAAAAAAAAAAGATAGAAAATACTTTTTTTTGGCCAAAAGTAATGCTCTAGTTAAATTAGGGGTACATAAAATAAGTATATTTTTGAGTCATTCTAAAGCACTTTTAAAAAATGGTAAACATTCACCTGCTGCTATGCAATGTTTAAAATACCTGCCCCATCCATACAGCCCCCAAAATACCTAATCCACTACTTTGAACCAATTTTTTAAATTTTCACCCCAAAAATGTCATGTCATTATTGGCCCAAATTAGCGAATTAAAAAAATATATTTGCCTAATTAGTCATTAAGGGGGGTGGTCCCAGGGGTTCTGCACCAAGTTCTGACATTTTGTGGGATTTTGCACAACTTCTCACCTACTCAGAGATGGTGAAAACTAATTTGCGATAATTGCTTTGGACCTTTGAAGACCGCGGCTAATTGGACAGCACGATAACGGTTTTTGGAGAAAAGTTTTTGCCGAAAGACAGGTTTTTGCGGCTAATGGGATACCCCCCATAGTGTATAAGTGTTGCATGTCAAATTAAACAGCACAGTCTGCTGATGTGTCCTAGTTGCATCAAATTGCGACTTAGGAGTATAATTACTAAAGTGAGGGTTTTAAGTGGAGTTATTGCCTAATGGCAACCAATAAAATTCTACTTAACATTTATCTAGCACTTTCTAAAAGATAATAGCTAGAATCTAACTGATTGCTATGGGCAACATCTCCACTTCTACAAATCTGCACTTTAGTAAAGATACACCTTAGTCTCATTTTCGGCAAAAAAGACGCCCAGCGCTAGCAGAGTCTCACGGGACCTGTTGTGCAGAGAGGGGCTTTTTAGCACGACTGTAGCAAAGATGTATAAGAACACATCTGTACTAGTGTACTGGTCATTTAGTGATTGTTCACTGTAAGAATTGCTTTGTTCTTGTTCTGAAACACATAATCACTGTTTTGAAATGATTACTTGTGCGATTCAGGGCACGGTCAGATGCTTATGTACTTTCTTGCGATAAAGCTTTATGTTTCCTATGAAAATATTACACATGCAGAAAAATTGGGTGATAAAAAAAAAACAAGATTTAGAAAAGATACACAATGTAACAGACGGCGCTGCAAATAAGATTAAACACACATTTAGCTCATTCAGAAAATATTTAATACATAAAAATAAAGAAAGACAATATTAGTAAAAAAAAATGGCCATGAAATATCTAAAAAGACAATATATTGGGGTAAACCCCTAAAATCTGCGAGTACATTATATATACACATACATATATATATATATATATATATATACATACATACATATTATTACCAGTCATTTATATAGCGCACATATTCCGCAACGCTTTCATTATATATATATATATATATATATATATATATATTAAATGGCTTGATACAATTAATAGTATATTTGTTAGTCACCAATAGTATGAGAACATCAATTGTTCATCTGATAGCTCCACAGTTCAGAAAATACAAAAATAATTATAAAAAAGCAACCATACAAGTTTAAATTACCAACATTTGCTAATACAGGTTGAGTCTCCCATATCCAAGTATTCCGAAATACGGAATATTCCGAAATACGGAATTATTTTGGCATGACTGAGATAATTAAATCTTTGATTTTTGATGGTTCAATGTAAACAAACTTTGTCTAAGGCACAAATTATTAAAAATATTGTATAAAATTACCTTCAGGCTGTGTATAAGGTGTATATGAAACATAAATGAATTTCATTTCTGTACACAAACGTTGCTTGAGCCACAAAATTATTGAAACTATTGTATAAAATTACTTGCAGGCTGTGTGTATAAGGTGTATATAACACATAAATGCATTCTGTGTGTATAAGGTGTATATAACACAAATGCATTCTGTGTGTATATTGGGGTCCTATTCCCAAGACATTTCATTATGATATGCAATTATTCCAAAATACGGAAATATTCCATTATCCAAAATACCCCTGATCCCAAGCATTTGGGATATGGGAGACTCAACCTGTATAGTGCTTTCTTTCAGAGGCTGCTAGGTGTTTTTTAGGATTTTGTGATAGTAATTCTGTCTGAGAAAGCCGCTGAGACTCAGAGAGGCGGGGAAACGTGTTAATCATTACCCACAAGTGTCTGTGCTTCACGCTGCATGCAGCAAGGAACTTTTAGCTAAAAGTGCACTAAGGCTGGAAAGAAGAAGGACTGCTAAAAATCTCCTCCACAAGGCTACCAGTGAGTATGACCACATGGATTGCCTGACCTAAAAGTCAATAGAGGGCTGAGTTACTATTTCATCATAGCGTGCTGACTATTTGACTGTCAGAAGTATACTATTGGTGCACTCACTATTAAAAACGGGAAAGAGTGGACCGTCAATCGCCCCTATAAGGGGAATGATCTATATTGCATCACATTTGCCAGTGAAAATACTGAGGAAATATTATTATATGTGGCTCCCCACCGAATGAGTGGATCACGTGGGAGAAGGAGTATTAATATCACAAAATCCTGAAAAACACCTAGCAGCCTCTGAAAGAAAGCACTATACAGGTTGAGTCTCCCATATCCAAATATTCCGAAATACGGAATATTCTGAAATACGGAATAATTTTGGCATGACAGATAATGAAATCTTTGATTTTTGATGGTTTAATGTACACAAACTTTGTCTAAAGGCACAAATTATTTAAATTATTATATAAAATTACCTTCAGGCTATGTGTAGAAGGTGTATATGAAACATAACTGAATTTCATGTATGTACACAGTTTGCTTGAGCCACAAAATCGTTAAAAATATTGTATAAAATTACCTACAGGCTGTGTGTATAAGGTGTATATAACACATAGATGCATTCTGTGTGTATATTGGGGTCCCATTCCCAAGATATTTCGTTATGATATGCAAATATTCCAAAATACGGAATATTCCGTTATCCAAAATACCCCTGGTCCCAAGCATTTTGGGTATGGGAGACTCAACCTGTATTACCAAATGTTGGTAATTTAAACTTATATGCTTGATTTTTTTATTATTATTTTTGTATTTTATGAATTGCGGAGCTATCAGATACACAATTGATGTTATCATGCTGTTGGTGACTAGAAGTACAAATATACTATTAATTGTATCAAGCCAATTTATATTTTTAGATATATATATATATATATATATATATATATATATATATATACATACACACACACACACACACATATATATATATATATATATACACACACACACATATATATATATATATATATATATATATACACATACACACACACACACATATATATATATATATATCACACACACACACACACATATATATATATATATATACACACATACATATATATATACATGCGCACTCACAGATTTTAGGGGTTTACCCCAATATATTGTCTTTTAAGATATTTCATGGCCATTTTTTCCTAATGTTGTCTTTATTTTTATGTATTAAATATTTTCTGAAATATTTGAACTAAATGTGTGATTAATCTATTTGCAGCGCTGTCTGTTACATTGTGTATCTTTTCTAAATCTTGTATTTTAGAGAGGGGTGACCATAATTAAGATAAATTGAATATACGGTAAGTGTATGTGGGACGCCTAGGTGATCTTTTTTCTTTATATGATTAAAAAAAACAGACCTAAAACATGACATCAACTAAATGTGGTAGCCCTCGTGAATTAATTGAGGAAGAGAGACATGAAGTAAGCCACACAAGTTCTGTGGAACAAGGTAACTTACACATCTGTGGCGTTAATGAAGAGCAACCCCCCTCCTCCGTTAGCAGCAGCAGCACCTGAAAATCAGAAGGATATAATACCCTCATGTAAAGTCCCTGCTGACACAAACTCAGATGCACCAACAGCAGCAAGAAATGTTCTTGTGTCACAAGTGTAGACAGAACACAATTGTCAATGATCAACCTACAGCAGCTGAAAGTGCACTTTCCACATGAAAACAAAGATAGGTACTGTTTCTATAGATGATGATAATATTAAAGTGGAAGTAGAACAAGGAGAAGTAGACAGTTACTTACAGGTGGAAAAAGAAACATACAGATGGTAGAAGTGGGACTGGTGATAAAGGATCAGGTAGTCTGCAATGTTTTTCAAGCCTGCTCAGCCTGTATTCCTATATTGCTTCTGGTATGCAAGGCGTTTTCTTCCTGGTACACGTAGTCTCCTCTCACTTTAATTGATCTTATAAAACCACTAACATATACATATAAACCACCTGTGGCAATGACTAGTGGAGTGTGGCAGGATGACCAGCACACAAATGCTGATTATGGACAACACTTTGCCACTAATTCAGCAAGCCAAAATTACTTGGAGGAATGCATTCCAATTCCATTCCAAATGTGGAAAGGGATGAATGTTCTACAGAACAGCTTTACGCAAATTTTGCTCATCTCGAATGTACACGGTTTGTTTGGCTATGTAATGCTCTAACACAGGCATGTCAGACTCAAAATACCAACCAGCCCAAATATTCAAGGTCTTAAGTGTGTGTGGGCCGCAACAAAAACAAAAGCATTGTATGCAATTTTGAAAGGTTTATTATTAATAAAAGCCAATGCAGTGCCCCCTGTAGTAGTGCCCCTTATGCAATGTCCCAAGAATTTGTTCTCATTATGCAATGCCCCTTATGCAGTGTCCTAGTCTCTGTAAAGCGCTGCGGAATATGTGTGCGCTATATAAATAACTGGTAATAAATAAAATAATAATAAAATAGTAGTGCCCATTATGCAGTGCCCCAGTAATGTCCCTAGTAGTGCCCCTTATTCAGAGCCCCCAGTAATGCCCCTTATGCAGAGCCCCCAGTAATGTCCCTAGTAGTGCCCCTTATGCAGAGTCCCCAGTAATGCCCCTTATGCACAGCCCCCATTAATGTCCTTAGTAGTGGCCCTTATGCAGAGCCCCCAGTAATGCCCCTTATGTTGTGCCCCTTCCCAGTATAGAA
Organism: Taudactylus pleione; assembly: GCA_031769625.1. NCBI lineage: Eukaryota > Metazoa > Chordata > Amphibia > Anura > Myobatrachidae > Taudactylus > Taudactylus pleione. Next base: position 7,765,167 of record JAUIMM010000017.1, on the reverse strand, counting down.
CAGGCCCCACTCACCTGTGCAGTACTTACCTTTTTCTTGATGGCCGCTGGGCACCGCTCCAGTCAACGCAGTCTTCACTCCCACCGTCCCGCGTAGACGCTGCCTGGATCTAATTAGATCCAGAGCGGCAGGTGCAGGCTTCTCTCATCGCTGCATCACTGGGAACGCTGGTCTCTGAAGCGATCAGAAGCTTCTGATCGCTTCAGAGACCAGCGTTGCCAGCTTTAAATGAAGTAAACACTGCCCGATCAGAGCTGAGCTCCAATCGTGGCAGGGGTGTGGGCCCATGCTGTCGGGCCTCACAAAATGTTTATTCGGGCTGCATGTTTGACATACCTGCTCTAACACATTGTTTTGAGGTCACTGTATTCAGATCATACTGGAGTATAAATTGAAATGTTATTAATATGCAATTAGACTAGTTGCTTTCTAAGTGTTATCTGCAGGTGAATTCAATATGGAATAAAAGGCAGACTTGTGCTCTAGATAAGCGTGCTAATGTGTAAGGGAGCTGCTTCGAAAAATGGAGATGTCCCTTCTCCTTCAAAGTTTAGTATTATATGATAGCTCCGAAGCGCTACACCCTACACAATATATATGGAAATAGAGTGATGTGGTCCAGGACCATAAATGAATGAGACGTCTATACTGGGTATATAAAATAATGATATACCAATGTCCCTTATTAATATGGATGGAAGTGAAATATCAGCACACTGTAATATAGCAAAATGATTTTACTGATAGATACAATAACATATAAAAATGTAGACATCCTAATACTGATCTATACAATGATCCTGTGCACGTGTCACAAAATCAGTGTAAAAAAGAGAAGATCAGACTTCAACTCCATTTGAATAGTCCTGGATAAACCAGGTTTAGTTCAGAAAATGACTAGAATGACCACGGCGGGTCATCAACAATAAACAATGACCACGGCGGGTCATAAACCATAAACAATGACCACGGCGGGTCATAAACCATAAACAGTGACCACGGCGGGTCAGACACAATTATAGCTGATCTGATAAAATAAATTGTCAGTCTGAGATATCCGTGTGGAAAAAAATCAATGTTCAGATGCAGGAGAGGCGTCCCGGGACGCTAATATGGCTGTTGAAATAAGGTGGATGCCCCGGGGATCACCCAGCCTCCACGCCAGCGTTCCGGGCGGAACACGAGTGTAGAGTACCCGTCCAGGACATATGCCCCATACTCATAGCCCTGCAGCCGTACTCCCTCTCCGGGAAGACATCCCCGGGGCATCCACCTTATTTCAACAGCCATATTAGCGGGACGCCTCTCCTGCATCTGAACATTGATTTTTTTCCACACGGATATCTCAGACTGACAATTTATTTCATCAGATCAGCTATAATTGTGTCTGACCCGCCGTGGTCATTATTTATTGTTTATGACTCGCCGTGGTCATTCTAGTTATTTTCTGAACTAAACCTGGTTTATCCAGGACTATTCACATGGAGTTGAAGTCTGATCTTCTCTTTTTTACACTGATTGTGTGACACATGCACAGTATTAGGATATCTACATTTTTATGTTATTGTATCTATCAGTAAAATCATTTTGCTCTATTACAGTGTGCTGATATTTCACTTACATCCATATTAATAAGGGACATTGGTATATCATTTTATATACCCAGTATAGACGTCTCATTCATTTATGGCCCTGGACCACATCACTCTATTTCTATATATATTGTGTAGGGTACAGCGCTTCGGAGCTACCATATAATACTAGGTGAATTCAATAAATACATGATAAAAAAAATCTCTTAATCCACTTTAAAAAAGATGCTTACGTAGCGTGTAAAATGTCTGACAACTTAAAGTTGGGGCGCTCAGGTCTCGAGATGTTTTAAGTGTGAAACTGGTAATATTAATTAGAACTCTCATTTTCACTTGAAACATGCCCAAACTACTGAGAACAAGATAAGATAATGCGGAGACAAAAAAAACAGGATTTTGGTACTTACCGATAAATCCCTTTCTCCGATTCCACAGGGGACACTGGAGTTCAAGACAGTGGGGTATAGACGGTGGTAGAGTAGAGCCTGGCACTTTAAATAATCTAGAAGTGTGACTGGCTCCTCCCCCTCTATGCCCCATCAGCCCCAGTTTAAGAACTGAGCCCGAGAGGAGACCGAGGACAACAGGAATACGAGGAGAAGGAGAAGACCACAGAACGGAACAATACCGACTGAAGGAGAACAGAGGAAACCACTGCAGGGAACACATGCAGCCACACAACTATATAAAGACCCACAACAGGCAGGTACGCCGCGCCGGGCGGGCGTCCAGTGTCCCCTGTGGAATCGGAGAAAGGGATTTATCGGTAAGTACCAAAATCCTGTTTTCTCCTTCATCCACTAGGGGACACTGGAGTTCAAGACAGTGGGGACGTCCCAAAGCCAACCTCCCGGGTGGGAAGCGCGGAGAACATGCCGACCCTTCAGGCAACCGAACAGGGACCGCATAGAACCGGAGGTTCAACGGAAGGCAAGAGCTGAGAATCAAGTGTCGTGAGCCAGGAGACAACCAGAACTCCGTGCGGAACAGACACAGAATACCACAACGTACAGTAATCGAATGGAATAAGCGGCTAGCGAGAAAACACCCTCAGATGAGAAGCATCAGAACACTGTAAACTCAGCTGAAAACAGACCAAGCCAGACTGTTGGGAGCAGAGAACTCCTACCCGAATCCATAGGAGAAGGGCAGTAACCCGAGAAGAAACCTCGAGGAAACCGTACCAGATTCGGAAACAGGAAGCTGCCACATTTTGCAGATAGCAGAATACCAGCACTGCTGGACATAACTCATATAGATAGAAGTATAACGATACCAATCTACAAAAACAGAGAGTCCACAGACTCCTCACAAAAAGTATAAGGTAAAAGTCAAGGCCGCACAGTCGCCCTGAACCCTTCCGAAAGTCCAACTACTACAAAGTTGTGAACCAGCGGAAGGATGAGACCATAGAAATCTCCAACGAGTGGAGATCACCCTGGGCATGAGGCCGAGGCGGCTTCGAGAAGATTGAGATTACAATACCTTCCAGAGAGTCAGACCGCAGTACAACCCCTTCTGAGAACAGGAATAAACCAGCAACTGAAACCCTGACGCTAAAGAGAAAACAACGGACAACTTCCAACATGATGGAAGTGCATAGGTAGTAGTAACTGCTGGCCTGAACATAGCATGAAAACAACCAGGAAGATACCAGTCAGGTACCTGTCAGTATGATAAAAATATCAACAGCTACTGAACAGGAAACCCACCAGGCCCCCTGAGTGGAACATAGTGACTGTCACACTTCTATGTAAAGATGTGCAGTAGCCCAGAGATGTGCTTTGGTCCATAACGCCAACAGATTCTAGTAGAATTGGTTCTCAATGTTGTAACTATGCACCCACACTCCAGGAAAATTCTAAAGTGTAGAGCCAACTGATTAAAAGAGCGGATGGCTGCTAGGAGGCAGTAAGGGAGAAGAACTCTATGTATGTCAGTTTACATGAAATAGGAGCCTCTACCGAGGCATTAGTGGGTAAGCTCTCACCTGTGAGCGACCAGAAGCCCTCTGGCCCGAAATGTAGAATGTCACTGACCTGTTGTATCGCAAAGCAACCCGCCACATTAGGAATAGAGAGTAGCTTCAGTGGGCTAAGACCAATGCCCTACAGCACGTACTTCAGTCTGGAGATGTGCAGTAGAAAATACTGTGGAAACTAGCAGAATGTTAGTGGAGACAAGAAGGTCGTAAAACAGGACTCTATACCTGAGCCTGTTCCATTAGAGACGTGTATCTGAAGATTATACTTATACCCCAAAAACGGTCTGCTAGTTTAAGTATCCTTACATAAATATTTACAATGTGTATTATGCCCACCAATCTAATATAACCCAGGTCTGTCCCTGCCTAAATCGGTAGGTGGCCCTAGGCCTTCAAGATATGAATTGTACCTAAGGGCCCTTTAGACTCATTCTATTGAGATATACGACAATAATATGGAGTATCGGAATCGATACTGAGAAGGGTACCTGTACTTAGACATAGAACTCGTTAGTTATCCCAAGCAAAGAAGGGAGATAGCAGTAGTGATAACCCCAGTAGGGTTAAACAGAAAACAGGTTTTTGTTTCCCAATTATTAGGAAATATACATACAAGGAATGAGCGTCTTACCAGTTTGCTACCAAGTGCATCACTGTAATGATAATAGGTCCCCCGAAACGGGGCGCCATAGATATAGACTAACATGAACCGAGCTATATAAGTATATATCCTTATATACATGTGACATGGCTAGGGTCCATACTAGAAGCAATGCCTTAGGGAATTGTGACTATCACTATGTAAGCTGCAGCACATGACTTTAGATTATAGAGCCACCATATAATATGTATGGATATAGCCTACAGCTTCTGGTAATCCCTGGCGGCTTCCCATGCGTGGTATTATAGGTAACCTAATGCTTGTAGAAGTATAGGCCTCCTACACATATACATGTATATACACACAACCCAATCCCCCGGGAGAGATCGTGTTAAGCGGAGTTATTGTACCATCTACCGCATCAGGAGTCCAGCCTCCAATCGCAGCCTTCTATCAATATGCAAGGTATCAGACATAAAACTGATAACAACAGATCCTACCCCTGCTCTTATGGTAAGGATAAGAAGCGATATCCACATATGCATATGCATACCTACATACAAATTTAGTAGGTGACAATAATATTGTAAAATTAGAACATGAGCAAAAATTAAAGCCATGGAAGGAACTGAGCCCAAGGACAAAATTCACTCCAGCATGTATATGTTCTACTGCAGGGCTAGTATAAAATACAATATACATATTACATATATATATATATATACACACACACATATACATACCATACACGTGGCTTACCCCCACGCAGGGGAACTGCTCATGTACCGCGTGTGGCCGTCACTCTGCTACTGCGCAGGGGCAGGGTATGTTAGCTGCGTGCTGTCCCAGACTGGTTTCAATCCTGGGACCCTTCTGTTACAGGTGTACTCGCCTTAGCAGGTGAGCCATTTTAGCGCCAGATTAACCCATTTTTCGAAGTGGGAATCAAAAAGACCACCTCAGTGCTGTGAGGCAGCAATGCCACGTTACTAACCTCTTCCTGTATGTGCTGCCGAAGGGAACACATGAGAAATAAATAGATGCACATATGCATACCTTCTAAAGTAAGCACAGAAAACTGGTGAAAGGTTTTAAGACCAGCCTATAATGTAGTATATGTAGTAATGTAGTATATGTGCTGCCACATATATGCATGGGAAGATACTGCCCCTCTTTAAGGCGAGCCCATGTGAGGCATAAGCCTGGGGATGGGACGCCAAAATGTGCTAACCCTGGGTGAAGGGTATGCTATAACCATAAGTTCTGGCAGCAGCACCAGAACAGTAGAGCTAGTACACCATGAGGCTATGATACTTCACAAGCTAAGATACCAAGCCATTAGATTAAGCTAGGCGCCCTTTGTTATAGAACGAAGGGAAGCCTGCCAAGCGGCGCTGCATTGGCGGGACTGTCTCGTCAATCCCTCGCTTCTAGCTGTGATGCATCGACTGAACTGGCCTCTTTCAGAACCGCCTAACGTGGTGTTATGGTGCAAAAGGGAATTGGGCTAGTTCCCATACAGCTAGCAACCAGCTATGCACTGTAGCTAGCACTAAACTCCTGTCATACAAGGACAGGGCCTCCCCTACCCTTTGCGCTGAAGCACTCCCAGTGTGGAAGGCGTAAGAGACCCACGCTAAAGCACTCCCTGCTGCAGGTAGTGCACTGAGCTATCATGCTTGTGTGCAGTAGTAACTACAGTCCTTAAAAGGGAAACAGGGGGCGCTGTTTGTACATGAATACCGCGCTGTACGTGTGCAAACTGCTACACTCCAGTTAGCACAGCGCTGCTAGCCCCCTTAATAGTATAAAGCGGTGATGCTGTCCTGCTGTGACAGGAGTGTGAAGGTCATACAGCACTGCATCGGGGAGCCGCATTGTGCTGGTATAACTTAAGGCTATTAGCCCTATGTTATAGCTAACAGGGAAGCCTGCTCAGCCCAGCCAGGAGCTGCGGGACGCGGCATCTCCTCCTGAGATCTAGATGAGGAGCGTTGCTAATTTTTTAAAACCAGCCTAAGCAAAGACAGTGCTGCCTGCACCGGGAGAACATACAAACTCCACACAGCAAGAGCCGTGGAGAGATCCGAGCCCTGCGCTGATACTTATTTGTAGCCAGCCCTATACTCCTATCTCTACTTTTGTGCTAGCAGCACTCCCAGCGTGGGAGAAGGAGGGAGTCGCGTAGGATACCCACGCTAATTAACCCTGTTGCAGGAGTTAGGAGGCAGCCGCGCTCTTCAGGCGCTGGTCTGCACTGCACCTTTAACCAGCGGCAGGCAGTGGTACAGATGGCGCGGCTATTATGCATGACGCGCCCTTCCCTAAAATCCCGGCTATCAGTGTGTGCGCGCGCGCGTGCACTGTTATGCTCGCCTCTGCCCACTTACTAGGAAAGAGTGGGCTGGGCGTAATGTAGGGAACACAACCTTCCTCCCGGCCCTGCAGAACGGGGTGCGGGACCAGCAGATACATTTATAAGGCTGGGCCGCTCAATAAGGGAAGCCTCTTTACGCGGGTACTCCTTACCAAGGATCGCGCTGCTTGTCAGCGCTGCAACTGCCTCTGTAGAGGGACGCGTCTGGCCTCCTGAAGCCGGCCATTACACCAGATGGCAGGACCTCGCCTGTGCTGCACTATTTAGTGAGCAGCGGTGCGGCGTCTGTCTTACTCACACCTGGCTGCCCCGCTGGTTGGGCTGCCCCGCAATTAGGGCCGCGAAGGGGGGCGTGGCTTTTCCCCGAGTGCGGCCGCCATTTTAATAATGGGGGGGCTGCTGCTGCCCGCTCTAGACGCGGCAGGATGCCCTCCCAGGTACCTCTGAGGTCCCTTCCCGGGGGGACTAATGCAGAGTATGTCAGCGCAGCAGCGCTAACGGACCGGCAGACCGCGCTGCTCTCAGATGAGGGCTTAGAGCACGAGCCCGACTCCATCCCCTCGTTAATAGGAGGGGGATGGCTAGGAATAAGTCAGTCAGCAGCTCCGACACTACCACTTTCACTGGCAGGGGGAAGGAGCAGTGTGTGACAGCCATGCAGTGTGCGCTGTCCCTGAGCCCAGCGTTTTGGCCCACCACTCCAGCTAGTCAGGAGTAGTGGGATATACTTACGGACTGCTGCGGCCGGGTTGCTGGGCTGGGGGCCAAATGAGGAAACCCGGACACGAACCGGTTTCAGTTGTGGCGGGTCCTCATGGAGTCCGATGACTCTGTTTAAAGTCCCCCCTCAGGGTCACCGGACACAGACTGCAGTAGCCGTGTGGTGCCCTCCCGGCGGCTCCCACGTAGCAGGCAGACTGCCACAGTAAGCAGCCTGCCTGTCCTCATTGCTTGTATAAAAGCTTAAAATATGATTATATGAGAAAGGCTGGAGACAGCCTGATGTGCGACCGGCTCTCTCGGGCACATTCTAAAAACTGGGGCTGATGGGGCATAGAGGGGGAGGAGCCAGTCACACTTCTAGATTATTTAAAGTGCCAGGCTCTACTCTACCACCGTCTATACCCCACTGTCTTGAACTCCATGTCCCCTAGTGGATGAAGGAGAAAATTAAAAATTACATTGAAATTGAGAAAAGACTACATTTTATCCAGTGAACTCCTAGGCTAGGTTTCATAAAATGTAGGTCCTTATTTATTAATGTAGAACATTTGTATTAACAAAGCATACAAAAATACAAACCTGCATTGTTCTAAGCAGATGATCAAAATGTACATTTTCTAGTACTCCAGGCTGCATTTATAATTGGTGTTTTTAAAACTTAATAACTGGAATATAAATTGTGAGGTTATTAAAACATGATCAAATAAAACGCATACCCTGCAGGCTAACCGAGCTTTCTGGTGATCGGGGAACATTTTCAAGGCCTGCACAAAGAACTGTACAGCCTTCTCGATACAGTCTTCATAATACAGGCAGAGTCCCCGAACGTACAGTGCGTCAGCATTTGTAGAGTCCAACCGTAAGAGGTCACTAAAAGGAGAAAAATGATGGAACATACAGTCTGTGGCAGACAACAAGAATTACAATGGAGCAAAATATAAGTGTAAAAAGGTAAAGCAACTTCAAAAGTATTTTTACTAGCTAAACACTATCCATATGAATACAGTACATAATGAACGATCAGATATCTGTTCAAAGTGGGCATTTCACTTATACAAAACTGCACATTAAGGCGAACATGACATGTCCACAACCCCCCTACGCCCACAATGCCTCCCTTCAACCATTTTACACCAATTTTGCCAGGCCATTATTATGGATCACAGAAAACAAATGCCTCACAATTGTGCACATGCTGTTATCACATATTATTGAGTGCTGACACATGGAAGGTCTGTACACAGTGCAGAGCCTAGAAACCCAGGACAAGGGGAAAAAATGTTTTTTATTAACATTTCGTGCTGCGACATACTTGGTGACCAATCAGGTAAGAAGAATGGTGAGGTTTTCCAGATAACCTCACTGACCATCATCGCAAACTTATTTTCCGAATTGTCCATCACTAAGTACTATCAGCTGGTAAGCTCTCAATCATTCTAAATGTATTAGCACTGGCAATACAAGGCTTACAGCCTTATGCATTATAGCCTTCTGAAACTAAGTGTTTGGGGATTTAATTAACCAAAGAACCAGACAATTTGTAAAACACAAATTTTGAATCCAAATTATCCAATATATGTTCAGATCTTAAAAGATACCAATCGAAAAATGTCTTTAAAATTATATCCTACCTACATAATATATTATACTTATTGTAATCCAGGAACCTATGTATCAAGTTATTTTTTATGCAAAACTATGCAGAAATTGCAGTTTGTGCATAATTTTATGTATTGTAGCTATGTACTAATGGCACAATGCAGGAGATTTCACAGAACTCTCCAGCAAAGTGCTAAGTAGCGCTTCAGATCGCAGTCCCCATCATCATCAATGGGGACTACGATATGAACCTTATGTTACAAACTCCAAAAAGCACCCAAGTAGTTTAGACCATCTTCAGATGGTGTAAACTGCTGTCAACCTATGGAGAAGCTGACACTGTGCGCACGCGCAGTTTCAGATTCCCCCGGAGAAGACTTTCACTTCTGTGAAAGACTTCTACACCCTACAAGTTCCCCTTTGTACATAGCGGGAATATTTCCATTAAAAAATAAAAATATCCCCTGCGATATGAATAGGTAAATCGCGGCTGGTCCATGATTATTAGTACATAGGCCCCTCGGACTCTACATATACTCATCACCAATGTTCTTCAAACAAATTCAGAAAGTGATCAGGGATTTTATCTGGGGTTAGAGAAAGCCTCAATCCAAATATGATAATTCCGGCGTAAACATTTGGGGAGCCTACTACAACTACCAAATTTCTTAATGCACTACCAGTCAGTATTTCTCTGTAGGATCATGAAGTAGTTGCACCCTAGCTGATCTAAACAGTGGGTTACAATTAGAGATGAGGAGGTCCGGTTCTCCGAGATCCGGACCAAGACCCGAACGCGGCTCAAGGTTTCCCGCGTGACTCGGATCTCAAAACGAGGCAAAACGCCATCCTCCCGCTGTTGGATTCTCACGGGTTTTGGATTATATAAAAGGTTGTGGAGAGAGAAGCTGTCAGTCACTCAGTGTGTGTCCAGTCAGGGTGTTAGGCTGAAGGCTGCTGCTGTGTTGTTCATAAAAGGTATGCAGAATGCAGTATATAAAGGGGGCTTCCTTCATTGGGTGCTGCAGCTGTTGTGTCACTTGTCCTGTCAATTAACTATGCCTGCTGCTGTGTTGTTATCCTGTCCATCAGGTTAATGCTCTGTCAATTAAGGGTGTTCTTAACCAGTGTAAAAAAAGAAAAAAAATAGTGCTTTTTTTTTTTCGTGTGTGCGCGTTAGCAACTTAGCTGCGCTATTATTGTTTGGTGACACTGCCAGCCAGACCGCAGTTTACCGTCCACGTATTTGTGACTCTGCAGGTGATCTGTCCGCACTCAGCAGGTTGTGCTTTGTTGTCCATAAAAAAGGGGTGCTGTCTGTGTTGTTCATCAAGGGGCTGCTGCCTCATTAAGGGGTGATCTTTCTCAGTGTAAAAAAATAAAAGTGCAGGGGTTTTTTTTGTGTGCGCGTTAGCAACTTAGCTGCGCTATTATTGTTTAGTGACACTGTCGGCCAGACCGCAGTTTATCATCCACATATTTGAGACTCTGAAGGTGGTCCATCAGCACTCCGCTGCTCCGCAGGGGTGCTTTGTCGTCCATAAAGGGGTGCTGTGTTGTTCATCAAAGGGCTGCTGCCTCGTCCAGGGGTACTCTTGCTCAGTGTTAAAAAAATAAAAGTAAAGTAAAATTATCATTCCTGTGTGTGCGCTACTGTAGCTACGCTATTATTGTTCGGTGACATTGCGCTCATAAATTTTCTTAAGAATCAAAACTTTAAAATAAAAAAATTTATGAAAAACTAAAAATCAATCATCCCGTCCTTTCCGGGTCTTCAGTCCATAAACATATTCCAACTCCGTTGGGCCTAGTTAAGGAAAACATTCGTGGTTTTTAAACTTTCTAGGGATCGTATAGTTTATTAAACTGCCATCCTGTCTACCACTGCAGTGCCACTCTGTGCCATGTTGGAAGCTGAACTGACACATGTTAGTGCCGCCCACTGCTGTCGCTTAGCTTAGGCAGCCAGCTAGCTGGATGCAACATTTTGGCCTAAACTAGATGGAATCAATATTGTGAGGTGGTCATAACTGACTGGAAATAAATGTTATTGAGGTTAATAATACTGTAGGAACAACAACAGGCCCAAATGATGTGATTTTAGCTGTTTTATGATTTAATTTTTTTAGAAAAAAAAATATAGATCAAAAACCAAATCCAAAACACGCAAGGGGCGGTTTTGGCAAAACCAAATCCAGATCCAAAACACGAGGAGATACTGATCCAAAACTAAAATCCGCGGGTCAGCGCACATCCCTAGTTACAATAGAACACCACTCGTTCAGGTCAGTAGCAATAGCTCCAAGGGTCTTCTTATAAGACAACCTAGCTCTCCCTAACAATGGGGGCAATTCAACTCTCTGCATATGCTTCTGACACACCTATGCGGGCACCCCATGACCATGTATCTTTGATACATTTTTCCTCACACCCTATAGAGGTTCACAGGAAAATGAGTGAAGATTCTTTATAAAATAAGCAGCAACTGGACTCTGCAGCTGCACATTGCAGATAATTGAAAATATATGGTGTGACAGATGGTCTCTTCATCTATCTCTATCCAGACACTCTATTGTGGCTGGTACTCTAGTGTCACCTTTCTTTCCATAAACCATCCATGAACAAGTACCTAATTATCAACTGAAACCACAGGAAATCTACACAAACAACACCGGCGGACAGCGGTGAGAATCAGTCCAATGCGACATTTACATCTGAAATGAGGTGAGTGTGTATATAGAAGCACTTACCCACATTATTCTACAACATATCACACTGTGGGGCACATTCAATTGGGAGCGAGGTTTTCACCGAAAAAAATCACGCATACCTCGCGCCTAATTTTGGATTATCATGGGTATACGCGCTCCTGATACACGCAATATCCAACAAATAAAAAAATGCACACGGGGCTTTTAGCACTAAAAACCCTGCTGTGCGAGAGAAAAAAAAAAAGTTACTTACGGGTCTGGTGGACTCCACGGCTCCCGGTAATCTACCTTCCATCTTGCTGGGGAGTGGAAGTGGGATGCTGGGAGATTTAGTTCTCCCTGCTGCAGCCTCCAGGGGAGTTCTCACACAGACACACATCTTACACACACGCTGCTGCAGAAGACCGGGTCCAGACAGGCTGGATGAAGACGACACTACTTCGGAAGGTGAGTAATTACTGACTAATTAAGCTAATTGGAAACTTTCAATTGCCATGGGGGGTCCCAGAGCAATTCCCAATAATTTTTCCTAAAAATATGGATTTTAGGAAAAATTGGTTGTGCTCTGGGACTGTGAAAAAAATAAATTTCCACCACTCAAAAAATGTAAAACCCAGCACTTAATTGAATAGCAAAAATGCCGCACCTGCAGGAAAAAGCCAGCATGTGTGGGATTGTCGCACCTAATTGAATACGCCCCTGTGTACCTTTATGCTTTTACTTGGAGTTTAAATCAAAGTGATCACCATTACAAATCTCTGGACAGTGACAAATAACTAGTACTCCAAAGAGCAAAAGGTTGAGCAGTTTTATTCTGGCTGTATATTTAAAGATACACAACTATCCTCCTGGTGCAGTTCTACACCTTTTTATATCGTTCACAATTGTGGACAGAAAGAAATGCAATTAAAAACCATGAAATACTTATCCACTGTCAGTATTTTGGAGGACAATCTGACTGGAAAGTGGTCTATATACTGGTCATCATGGCTAGTTTTCTCTTCTTATTCTTTTAATTTAAAAGAAACTTTTTGCAATATATTACTGTAGGTCATATTATTATTCTATACTGTTCTCACTGGGCACCTTTAGCAGAATACCCTGCCATTTTGTTAATTTGGAAATGAACCCTTCCCATCTTGGAATTCATGAATTGGGCCACGCCTTCTCCGGAGCAGACACACACACACACCACACACACACTACACACACACAGTAGGACCGTAACAAAGCAAAAGGGGAAGGCTGAGCAAAGGGCCGGATGCAGCAGCTCGGCCACAACCAAGCACCCCAGGTAGGCGCATACAATGGAGAGTAGAGCTCAGGGCTTCCACTGCATGCCGCCGGCAGCCCATCCCACACAAGCTGGGGTCACCCAGACATACAGCTTTCTCTTGCAAGACACCAAAGTCAGGACAGCACATGATCTAGCCATATGCAGCAGGCTAGGCCGAGTGGCACCCAGGCTGGACCTTTGCTAAATGCTTTTGGCCAGTATCTGGCCGGACAAGCATTATTAGATGCTGCACACATGCTGCCAGTCATTTTGAAATTGTTAGTGTGAGGCTTTAGCAAAGGCAAGGGTGGAAAGGCAGCTAGACACAGGCGGACAGTAGTAGTCGCAGCTGGAGGACACCGTACCATGAAGGGGCCCCTATCTCCACTGTGGTGGCCCCTATCCCCTCACCATGAAGGGGTCTCTATCTCCACTGTTGTAGCCCCATCATTTACACCTCCACATCATTTAGCCCATTATTGAGCTTTTTAGAGAAATTCACCTGAAAACAGACCGGTCTTTTATTTATACCATTTAAACCCTTCCAAGTACATGATTATTCATTGGGAGGGGTGTACCAGAGGTTCTGCACTGTGTCCCCACATTTGTACCTTAAAATATTTTTCATACCTTGTCACCTGCTCAGGGGGGTGCACGCAAAATAACGTCAATTTCCTCTGAAAAATTAATGCGAGTTTGGATTGTGTAATTCGCAGAGAGAATAGATCACAGGACACAACTTGCACCTAATAGTACTGAGCCCTATAACTACTGTAATGATTGAATTGTAAAACAATGTTGAGCTCTATGGCTTCAGATAACGGCACATAATCCCACCTGTGCACTGGCAGTAATGAAAGTACAGTTTATATATCCACAAGTAGTTTACAAAAGGCTGAAATAAAGAAGTTTAGACACTACCTGGCAACGGATTGGGCATCTGGGTAGCGGCCAAGAAGCGCCAGACATTCTGCTTTGAGAATTTTGAAGCGGTGACAGGCGGGGGACAGCTCTAAGGCTCGATCCATGCAAAACACAACCTGCCACAAGACACAACAATAAGCAGACAACCAGGGTGCAGCTATGCCTTTAATAAGGGAAACAAGGTCTCCCGGGAATTTTACTTCTTCACATTATAATAAAGTACAAGACAGCGAAGGAAAAAATCAGTATAGTGCTCTGACACTCCTAGCCAAATCTGGTTTCACATAACCATATTAAACCAAGCTGCCACTGACAAAAAAAAGGAGTGCTCTGTAAAGAATGGGGTTTAATTAGGGTACTTTATTGATGGTGGAAACGCCATGAACAGAATAGGAGGAGCTTCACACCAGCACTATCACTTGAAATTTGCAGCGCACATTATAGCAGACTGGGCAGTGCCTCAACACTTCTCGGTCCGTACTCATCATTTGTACACAGTTGAAGCAAGTGTGACTGAAACAAAAGAAAAGTCTGCATAATACCATGCCAGGATTCCAGTACGAGCTAAAGAGGCAACACCTACAGCAAGAGTGCAAGTGTCATTTAAAGTGAAAATAAAGGCCCAAAAAATATTCTTTGGTAGAATGTTAAGCTTATATATAAAGGGGAGGTAGTCAGGACCCGGACGGTCTTAATACCGGCAGCGGCATCCTGACAGTAAGTATTAGGGTTGGGCACTAGGGGGAGGGTTAAGGTTAGGCTGCGGGAAGAGTGGGTTAGGGTTAATATCTGGGTTACCAAAATCTGTCTGAATTTTGACTGTCGGGATGTTGCTGCCATCTATATTCTGACTGTTGGCATCCTGTATCATATCCATATAAAGTCCTGGTATCAATCTATTTACACTGCCAGTGGCAGAAATGCCTTATTATTATGGAAAACCATGGGAAGAATTACATGAAGGGTACAATAAGTTCTATTTCCAAAATTGATCTCTGCTCCTGTAATATTGGCTCCTGGTTAATATTTTTAACATGTTCCTCTGAAAACAACTCTTTATGAAGAAATACTCTAACCTTCCTGAAATCCCGTTTTTCAAAGTCAGCTTCTGCAATCCTCTCATATTCTAGGACAGCGGCTGCGTTCTTCAACTACAAGGAGAATAGAAGTTTAATGGGTGCAGGAAACCTGCCTCATGTATAAACAAGAACAGATATATGATGAGAATTACAGTCAATAAGGACTTAAAGCAGGAACTGGACAAATACCAGGATTCAGGTTGCCATGTCATTGATGTTAATGGGTGCTCTTTAAAAATAAGACAAATTCAGAGTCTGTTGGCCCTTAGATATGACTGTCTCCTGAATTCTACACTATTTTGTTCATTCCTGCTGTATAAGGTCTCCAAAAAACACTAAACATCTCAATATACAGGATCAGAAATAATTCCCGAGCATCTTCACTGTCACAATGTTACAGGCCGCTGCATTGTAACTGTTACCTCCTGCCGCGTAAGCTCGTTATTTGGCTCCAGTTCCACCACCTTCTGGAAACTGCGTGTGGCAGCCATAGCATTTCCCAGAGTCAAATGACACTTTGCCTCTCGTTGATGACCCTAAAAAAGATGTGCAGAACAAGACTAAGTTTTATGTAGCAAATGGGAGCACACAATATTTTACATCCATTCATAATGATGCCATCCATGAATACATTCGCTTGCAATTCCAATGTATCTCCATTAATTTGCATCTGCCAAAACAGTAAGTATCAAAACCCCCCAGACACTGTATTGATGGCAGTAAAGCGTCTATGCTACGTAAGAATGTAAGACCTACCTTCACAAAGGTGTCATCAAGCCGCACTGCTTGCTGTGCATCCTCCAGCGCCTCCCTGAATTTCCCTAGCATTATCAACGTGGCTGCTCGATTGCCATAGTAACTGGCATTCTTGATGGAACAATCTTGAAGAAAAGAATAATTGATCTTAAGTTAATAGCATAGGAACAGTCAAACTGTATTGCATCTGTTGAGAAACGGGCTCATATGGAGCTCAATGTCAGGATAAAACACCATAAATATCACAAAATCATTTAGTGAAACATGCAAGGGAATTTTTTTTTACTGATACGCACATATACACATATAAACACACACACGTCAAAAGTAACTCCACGGGTCGCGGAGATTAAGTCACTCTCCAGACTTGTTAGTTCACATTAATTCATAAGCTTTATTAGCATGCAATATTAGTTCAATTTGTCTGGTTGAGACTTGGGTGCTCTGCAGCCCTCACACATATAGATATCGCTGTTTTTTATGTTTCATTTATAATATAACGTGATGAAATATATTATTGTACATCTGATATGATCAAAATAGATTACCACAGGTGGTGTCTCAGCTGTTTATACATCAAATGATCACATGTCAAGAAAATATAAATATATATATTTATTTTTTTGTACTACTAGTTTGATGCACAAGTATTATTAATAACATCAATGGCAGCAAATTACTATTGCTATTTAATCTTTTGTGAACTTTATTCATTTTTTGTGAGGTGGAATTGCATAAATTTCATAGGCAGTTAAAGTTTAACCACTTGCCTGGCACGGTCATATCAGATACGACCACACCAGGCTGGGCTTTCCCTGACATGGTCGTATCTGATACGACCAGTCAAAAACGCCCACTAGGCGGCTGTGGGAAGCTAATCTTCCAGCAGCCACCTACATCAGAGGGACCTTCTGGCCCCTCTACAAGTATGGCTGCTTCTCCAGTGTGTCCCGATCACTGCTGGCCACAGTGATCGGGCACAGTCGGCAACCCCCTCCCTGCGCACTGCCGTTGTAGCAGCAGCCACGGCTCATGTAGCAGCAGCTGTTGCTGTGACCCGATCACTGTGGCCATCAGTGATCGGGCAGCCGGCTCCAGCAGCCGCTGCTCTTGTAGCCGCCGCTGCTGCTATGTACCCGGGCCGCCAGTGGGACACGCTCCCGCTGTGGCTCCGGAACTAGTGATCACTAACTGTTATGTACAGGAAGCAGCAGCCGCGGCTCTGGCTGTAGCTTCTATGTACCCAGGCACAGCCTAGCGGTGCCCCGCACACTCACGCCCCGGCCTCAGCTCCTCCTCCTCCCCCATGATGCCCGTTTTTATAAGGGCCATAATAGTTACAGAATTTTCATATTTTCACTTCTATTCACCACCACAATGGCTTTGAAATGAAACAAACAAGATGTGCTTTAACTGCAGACTTTCAGATTTAATTTGAGGGTAATTACATCCAAATCAGGTGAACGGTGTAGGAATTACAACGGTTTCTATGTGTGCCTCCCACTTTTTAAGGGGCCAAAAGTAATGGGACAAACTAAACAATCCTAAATCTAACTTTCACTTTTTAATACTTTGTTGTAAATCCTTTGCAGGCAATTACAGCCTGAAGTCTGGAACGCATAGACATCACCAGACGCTGGGTTTCATCCCTGGTGATGCTCTGCCAGGCCTCTACTGCAAATGTCTTCAGTTCCTGCTTGTTCTTGGGGCATTTTCCCTTCAGTTTTGTCTTCATCAAGTGAAATGCATGCTCAATCGGATTCAGGTCAGGGGATTGACTTGGACATTGCATAACATTCCACTGTTTAGCCTTAAAAAACTCTTTGGTTGCTTTTGCAGTATGCTTCGGGTCATTGTCCATCTGCACTGTGAAGCGCCGTCCAATGAGTTCTGAAGCATTTGACTGAATTTGAGCATATAATATTGCCCGAAACACTTCAGAATTAATTCTGCTGCTTTGGAGATCCGTCCCCGAATTGCCTATTGGTTACTTGTTACATCACAAATCTCTATAACAGGGGACAGCGATGGGTCAAACATGGCCCCTGCTTATGCTAACCTATTTATGCATAATTATGAAGCGATAAACATACTTGGTAACAGAAGATATTCGTTGTATATTGTGCTTAACAAGCGTTTTATCGATGATATCTTTATGATATGGACCGGCGATGAGCACAGTCTTTTGGAAATTATAGAGGTGTTAAACAGTCTAACAGGCACCATCAGTTTAACATGCACAAGCAGTCCTCATAGGATATACTTTTTAGATGTTTCCATTACTATTGTAAATTAAAAATCCAATACTACAATTTTTAAGAAGCCTATGGACAGAAACACTTATTGGCAGAAAGTTTCCACCCCAAACCGCTTAAACAAGGACTTCCCCTTCTCACAACTTCTGCGAGTGGTCAGGATTAACTCTGATCCTTCCACATTAGACCAGGCTCTAAGGAAATAGGGCGAGGATATTGTATGAGGTTATGATGATCGAGGAGGCCATACAGAAATGTTTGACACGGGATACATTGAGTGCCGACAATGAGAGTCTAGCTCTGGACCAACTGGTGTTTCCCAGTACTTACTCCATAGCTTCACGTAAAATACGGGACTCTGTCATGAGACACTGGCATATACTGGAGACTGACCAGATTATGGGTATTCATTGTAAGAACAAACCACTGTTTGCATATAAACGGAGCCGTAATCTGAAGAACGTGGTCAGCTACTCAAATATTAGTCCAACTTGTAATAAAAACTGGCTATCCTTAAGGAGTGGCTCATTTCGTTGCAGTGGCTAGGCGACTATTTTTTGCACCCTAAAACACGTTCTGAGGCAACATATGACCTGTGAAAGCAAGTTTGTTGTATATTTGATCATCTGCCCATGCCAGCTTATTTATATTGGCAAGATGATACAGATGTTAAAGGAGCGTATTGCCATGCACCGCTCCTCCATCAAAATGGCCATGTTAAAAATTGACCAAAGCACACCACCAGTGGCTAAACATTTTTTTTTTTTGAGGCCAAGCACACATTAAAGGACTTCAAATTCATGCCGATGCACCAGTTTAAACCATGGGAAAGGATGGAGACCGCCATAAAAGACTTCTGCAAAGGAAATGCGAGTTTATTTACAAATTTAACTCAATTTCCCCGCACGGTCTTAATGAGGAGATAAGCTTTAACGTGTTCTTGTAAACAATTAAATGGACTTACTGAGGCTGCCTGTGCAATAAGAGTGCTATACATTTTATGAAATTGGGTAAATATTTTTTCTATTATACTTCATTTGTATTCTGTGTGGAGGTGTTTATGTGCTCTTGTTTTTTCTTTTTCTTATTAGACTTGTTTTGTAACTTTTTAGTTTTTTTTTCCATTGATTTTTTATCCTTGGTTTGGGTTGCTTTTCATGTTGCATATGGTTTGTTTTGGGTGCCTGTCAGGCTTATGTGGCCATGCACGCTGTGCTTAATGCCCGCACTCACACATTGTATTTTATTTGAGTTAGGATGGGTACACAACAAAACGAACGGCAATCGTACCGATGTTCAGTGCGATTTGCCTTCACTCTGGACATCGCATGATTGCCGGTACACGCTTCACAATTTAATGGATGATGGAACAATTACTTGTTCCGTCCTTCATTAATATGTATGGGGCTGCATGCGATTGGTTGTGCAGCACAACCAATTACATGATAACGCATTGTGAGCACGGGAGCGTGCAAATCGGGCATACGCACTGCACGATATGGCAGATTTGTCGTTCCGATTTGGCTAAATCGGCCCGATATTGTGCAGGTGTGTACCCACCCTAATGCCGCGATTTAAATGAGCTGTTGAACGTTCAGTGTAGGCACTGCACATTATGAGGAACGACTAAGATTACAATGTTGTTATCGTACTGTCGTTCCTCTATCTGCTAGTGGATACGCACCTTAAGGCTGTGTCTATTAGAACACATGCTTCTGTGCCTCATTGATTTTTCTGGAGCTCTGCACAGACACAGCATGCTTACTGATTACATGAGAGTGTGGTGTTGCACAGATGAGCAGACTCACAGTGATAATGATGGGCGCCCAAACCATTTAAATGGCTTTATTGTACACTTTAGTCTGTATGCCCTTGAGGAAGGTGGGTTTCCACCGAAACAGCCGTCGGGCAGAAGAGGGTACACTTGCTTCTATACCGAGCCTCCCTATGGACAAGACGAGTACCATGATAATCCTCTGTTTGTTGTCATACTTGCTGTGAACAATATGCTGCTATATTTTTTTTTAAAAAAGCACTTTTTGAAACGTTTAAATGGTGGTGTGCTGGTTGACTACATTATTCATGTGTGATTGCAGAATTTTATATTACGTCATGTCAGGAATATACTCCCTGATTTTTATGTTTCTAGGTCCAGGGGATTGGGAGTACATTCCTGACATGACGTAAGTGCCCACTATGAAGGGATTTTTCAAAATTCGACTCCTATGGGGGTGAAAGGGGCTATAATGTCTCCTCCCCCTGTGCGATGTCCTCACTGACTGTCTCATTGTGGCTGCAGCACAGTTCAATTCAAACACCAACTGTCATCCCAAGTGCTGCCAATCATCACTGGCAGTTGGCGTGGCTCTCCTATTTGAGTAGTGATGGAAGCGTTGGGGCTGAAGATACAATATTGGGCGCAGGGTTAGGGGATCAGGGTGCAGTATTGGGTTAAGTGTTGAGGGATAAGGACCAAGTATTGGGTGCAAGGTTAGGAAGGCAAGCATATAGTAGTGGGTTCCAGGTTAGGAAGTGAATAGTATGGAGTGTAGTGTTAGGGACACGGACACTCTACACAGGTGAGAGAGGAAAATGTCAAATGTGTTACTATGGGGTGTAGGAAGGGAATGTGTTCCAACACGGATGAGGGAGTGGAATATGTTGCTCCAGAGGTGAGGGAGGGGAATAAGTTACTACAGGTGTGAATGAGGGCAATGTGTTACTACATGTGTGAGGGAGGGGTTGTATTTCTACACAGGTGAGGGAGAGGAATGTTGAATGTGTTACAACACAGGCACGGGAGGGGAATGTGTTGCTACAGAGGTGAGAGGATAAGGTTTTACTACAGAGGTGAGGGAGTGGAATGTGTTAGAACACAGTTGAGGGAGGGTAATGTCTTACTATAGCAGTAAAGCATTACTATAGAGGTGAAGGAATAATGTGTTACTGGAGAGATGAGATGGAAATGTAAACAGTAAATATCTAAAGTCTACCTGGGTGAAACCGGGTACATTTATTTTTTTAAGCACTGTTCTATAGAGTGATTGCTTCCTAGCGTTCCCACTAGGCTGTTTTAGCAGGGTGCGGCACCCTGCCCTCCTTCTGGAGGGCAAAAAGCACCCTG